>CM077170.1:33419576-35819576 GCA_039654105.1 Coreius guichenoti | reverse complement strand
CACACCCAGAAGTGCATGGGCAAACCGTCTTTAAAAAGACGTGCCACGTGCGAGCTCTTTTGTGAGAGGGAGCTTCACAGCGATGCCGAAGCGCCCAGGGAGCGAATACCAGCTGGATGCAGATCACTGCACAGATCAGCAGGCAGGAAGTAAACACTCGCTGGAACGCGCCGTAACACCAACACCGACTGGAAAGCTGCTCGTCTCGAAGAAGCTTGGCGATATACTCAAAAGGCTTAAGGAGTGAAGAGATAGATGCTCTTGGCTCTGAAGCAGAAACATAATGCGATGTTGCCAGCGTATTTCCTTATATACCCACACTGTGGGCCGGAGTTACGCTATGCAAATTCCGCATGCCCATGGCATTGGCACTGCCATTGGGCGTTTTCTAGATCTCGAAGATGATAGGCTTCTAGGCGAAACCCCCATTCGTCAGTCACTGACGTTACTCGGAGTGACTGAACGAAAGGGAACAACAATACAATAGCATGTTATTATTTAGATAGATATTTAATTTAAAATAGCATAATTAGATATCTTTGCAACAAACACAGAAAGACAAGCATTATTTCTGGCATCTGTAGCCCGAATATCATTGCATGTACTTTGCTTTGTATAATAATAACGACAGCTACATTTGAAAGAAGAGAGAGAAACTCTTCACATGTGCTTGCGCTCCTAACCGCTACTGAACATCTGAATTCTGAACACAAACAATGATCAAATGCACATTGACAGATCTTCCGTCTTTTCTCCAAAATGTAATCAAATGTATATTTCTGCAGGCGCGTATAAACTGGTTAACTGCGTCTAAGCAAAGGCGTTCGTTTCCAAGACAAACAGGTCGCCGGCGCCGCCATTGCGCAATAACAAAAAATTACCTCTGGACGGCGGGTTTTCATTTCATACTCTGTGAACAATGGTAGCTTATTTAATGTATACATTAAGATATATGTCTAAAAAACTGGTAAAGAAATGCTACATACTTTGTAGTGGGGTTATCGTGGCATAATAATCTGTTTGGTTGTAAAATGTAAATTAGCTGTGTGAATTGAAATCGAATGAAGCTACATTGCTACAAGACAGCACACGCAGTTCAACTAAAAAAAGATCTTCATCGCTGGCAAACAATAGGGTGCATTTGCTTTTAACTGACTGTAGGTCCACTGCCACATCGTCCAACGCTCCGAGTGAGAAACCGTTTCAGATGATTCAGTGCGCGCAGGGAACTGAATAAATATTTCAAACTGATTTGCTAACCAATTCAGACAGTTTTGCCAACTTGTTTGATCAATTCTTTGAACAGAATCGACTCAAAGGAGTGATTCATTTGTGAATAGAGCATCGCTCATGTCCCAGAAAAAAAGAGACAGCGTCTTGGAATACACTACGCATTTCTTAACATGTATTGCATTAAAATAAAGTAACGAGAGGAACATCGCCCAACGTAACGAAGTAAAAGTACAGTTTTTTCGTTAGAAATTCGCTCGAGTTAAAGTAAAAGTAACTACATTTAAATATACTCTTAAAAGTACAATTTTTCCAAAATAATACTCAAGTAAATGTAACGAAGTAAATGTACTTCGTTACTACCCACCTCTGTAAGTAATGCAATTACATTTTCCCATGTATTGACTGACATCTCTGTCCCCATGTTGAGAGAAATCGCGCAGAGGTGTTGTCTGTGCTGTGTAAAAGTGATGCTAATTGTAGTTCTAGAATGTGAGCATTTACTCATCTCACTTGCAGAAAACAGATTCAGTATTCCTCAAACTGAATAAAAACTATGAAATGCAAACTTTTAATTTTACGCAAACCATATTACAAATTCAGTTGCAGATGGGAGTGGAAAGTTCTGTGCGTGATCTACTGACGCAAATTAATGAACACAGACACAGCCGGATCATTTCCATAATGACCAACACAATCTACCCGTTAGCATCTGGTTTAAGACGTGCTTTTTTTGGGTGGTAAATAATGGCGCGAACACCAGTAAATTGACGAGCGCAAACCTTAGTAAATCACCTTGCGTGATTCATTTAAATACTCTCCTCCCATAAATTTTGCGTCTGAAAGGGAAACTCCTACAAATGCATATGCAATGAGGTCAGCCGCAAAAACAACCGTCTACGCCTTTTCATCGCTAATTTTTCACTGCGTGTCTTTAGTAAATCCTGACAGTAGTTTTTAACGCCAAAAGAGGGTTTGCGCTGGCGGAAGTTGTTTGTAAATCTGGCCCATTGTGTGAAAGGGCCTTTATATTTGCCAAAAATAAAACATATGTTTGTTTTTGTTTTTTTTACAAAACAAGCAAGCCCAGCCCAGGTGAGAAAAAGTAACACAAAAGCAATGTAACACATTACTTTAAAAAAGTAACACAATTAGTTACTTTTTTTAGGGAGTAACTCAATATTGTAATGCATTACTTTTAAAAGTAACTTTCCCTAACACTGCTCTTTTATTTCCTGAGTTGTCTATAATGTCTATAAAGTCCTTGTTAGATTATTAAAAAACAGACTTGATATCTTGAAGGACAAGGCCCAGTTCCTGTTGCAGTGGCTCTGAAGTGTTTTGAACTTTCTTTCAGCCTTAATTTTCCTCTCCTTCTCTAAAGTCATCAAAACTACACACGTCTAAAAAGCAGCATGCATACCCAAGAGTGAATAGTTTTAAATGGCAAGCACGATTATACTGCCTCCAAAAAAAATAGCTTTAACTGAATTCTAAAGAGCACTGCATGCATGTAATTCTTTTTACAAAGAATTTACTGTAGGGGGAAAAATCCAAAATAACCTTCTGTTTCATTTCATTGAAATACTTTTCAAAGTATAAAGAAGTTCCATGGCAGTTAGGATGTTACCTCAGGTAGTAGGCATTGAGGAAGCTCACTATAGGTTTTGGAACAGATCCAATATCACATCATAGCAAGTGTGAAACGCAGATAAACACACACACAAAAAAACCACACAAAGTGTTCAGCCTAAGCATAACAGATTGACATTTAAGCAACTATTATGTTAGGAAGAGAGCTGAACGGCAGGATTGTGTATTGGTTAGAAATTATAAAATAAGAAATTATTTAAAACAAATAGCAGAATGTCAAAGCCTGGCATGAGAACTCATATAAGACGTTAACAATAGCTGACAGCTGTTTTGTGTGCTGTGCGGGGAGTTTTGGATTTCATCATTCTTGCTGTCCAGTGCAATACCTATGTGGAGGACATCAAAGAACACAAAAGAGTGTGTGTGTGAGAAAAAAAAAAACTTAGGGGCTTTGTGAAGTTGCTGTCTGCTTTGATCTGGACGGAGAATAGGATTGCCAAGCTGATATGCTTTGAGGCAGACCCTAAAAGGATGCTGTAATTGGACAGACGACTGGCAGCAGTGCAACACAAGAGCTACAAGGTCACATGAACAGCAGCCCTGTCAGAGGGAGGGCACAGTGAAAACTGAATGATTGAGATTTTAGAAAAAAAGAGCCATAAAAAAAGGACTGACATACTATACAACTAATATGATGTTTTTTTTTTTTTTTGTGCAAACTCAAAACAGCTTATATTCAGTGCATTAATAGACAGCATCCAGCAGGAAAGCAAATGAGAATACTGTTTTGAGAAACTGTGGGATTGAATTAGGTGCTAAAACAACACACAGGAAGTGCAAATAAACTTGTGTGTTTACTGAAGCGCTTAGTAAGTGATTTAAAGCTAATATAAGGTCAAAAGGTCACATTTTAGATGTCACATAAAAGTTTTCTTAACCAATCAAGTGCATTCAACTGTAGTCTCTTTGATGTTGTGTGAACAGCTAAGGAGCACGTTTGAAGTGTAACCTGAATCCGTAAGCACAGATGTTGTTAGAAACTGCTCTCATCTTTGCTGCAGTTCTCTCTATTGTTTCGCTTGAAAGACATTTTCTTTGATTTCCCTACATGCTTTGATAAACAGCAGATAAACTGATAAACTATAAAAAGTGTGCCACAATTTGATGAAGCATATCAAAATGTATCATATTCAATCTTAAAAAGTAATCATGCCAGAGCCCATAAAATAATGTGCCGCGCTGGTCACTTAGACAAGGAACAAGCTGCCAAATTTACTGAATTCATAATGACTGCTGGTATTTTCATGATGTTGTGTTTTTATTTTCTGTTCATTTACTGTGCTATTCTTAAATGCCACCAATACCAATAACGCCACCAATAACAGTTTCCGCACAGAATAAAAAAATAAAGGTAACTGTTGTCAATTGCGAGTTATAAAGTCAGAACCGCGTTATATAAAGTCGCAATTACAGAATTACAGAATTGCGAGTTAATATCTCGCAATTCTGACTTTATAATACGCAATTGCTAGATATAAAGTCAGAATTGTGAGATATAAACACTTTATATCACGCAATTCCGACTTTATAACTCACAATTGTGCATTTATATCTCGCAATTCTGAGATAAAAAGTCAGAATTGCGAGATGTAAACACAATTGTGAGATAAAAATAAAAAAAATCACAATTATCTTTTAAAATGTTTTATTCTGATTTCTGGGTTACTAAATTGATTATTTCCTTTAACAACATAATCACGAAATATAATTTGCATGAGGAGGGGGAGCACATTTACATCTAAATTGAAATTAATCGACGACATGGAACTCAATGTAAATACTAAATTGTAGCTATAGACTTTTAAAATCATCTGGATTCAGTCAGATTTACTGAATAGAAATTGTTTGTGAGTCAGTCACTGTGAGTGTAACTTGCATAATTTTTTTTTTTTTTTTTTACAACCTGCTCAAGCACTGCTTTCTATGAAAGCTTTTTCCTACCACGGAATAAAAAAAAGAATAATAAAAATGTAATTGTGACTATTTATTTTAATTAATTTTTTTTTCGCAATTCTGACTTTTTTTCTCAGTATAATGAGATATAAATTGACTTGTTTATATCTCACAATTCTGCCTTTTTTCTCAGAATTGCAAGATTAAACTCACACTTCTAAGAAAAAAAGTCAGAATTAAAATATATAAATTCGCAATTGTGAGTTATAAAGTCTGAATTGTGATATACTGATATATACACTTCAGTGAGCTCATTGTTTCTGCCTTAAATTAATACATTCTTTAAATTAATAGGTTTTTAGCTGACTTTGTGATTTGTATATTTACATTTCTGAAATACATAACTTGGACACCTTCACCTCTGATAACAGATCACTCTAAATTGTAATGTAGAGGCATGCATTTTCTGTAAAGCTGATTTGAAACGATATGTGACCCTGGACCACAAAACCAGTCATAAGGGTCAATTTTTGAGATTTATTGAGATAGCTTCATGGAACATGATCTTTACTTAATATCCTAATGATGTTTTGGCATAAAAGAAAAATCTATAATTTTGACCCATACAATGTATTGTTGGCTATTTCCACAAATATACCCGTACGACTTATGACTGGTTTTGTGGTCCAGGGTCACATATGTATTGTGAAAAGCGCTATACAAACACTGTAAAAAATTAATCATGGGTCTTGTAATTTTCACAAAATAAATTAAGGTGATGATTAAAAATAGTGTGTATATTTTCTTAAGAAAATTGTGGTTCAGTGTTATATAGAAAATATTGAGAACATTTCACTAATAAAACCAAGAGATACATTTTCCAATTTTTTTAAGGAAATTTAAACAATTTTGAGGCTTGAATTGAGGAACCGATTAAGCTGATAAAATTAAGGGAAAAAAGGCTACCTATTTATTTTAAGAGAATTAGCTCAATTGTGCAGTTTTATTTAGAGACACCATTGTTAGTTCCCAGCATGCTTTGCATATGGCTGGAAATGGAGAGTTAATATTGAAATTAAGTGTTATTTTATGTATTTTTGAGTGAAGGGAAACATCTGTTAATGTTTAATGTTTAGTTATGTTTGACATTTGAAAGAGTTTCTGTTATGTTGAAGTTTTGACCGTTACCATTGTGCAGAAGAGTAAAGCTTATGGTTAGGTTGTGATGTGAATAACTGCATGTACTAATATTATAAAGCGTGTTGCTTTGTTCAATGAGCACACAATTGCAAGAAAGTCAGAATTGTGAGAATCTCACAATTCAGATTTTATAACTTATAATTGGGAGTTTATATATTTTAATTCTAAAGAAAAAAAATCTATATACATAACTGGACGTAAGTGTGTTTTCTTAGGGCATACAGGATTACAGGAACCATTAAAATCAGAAGAGAAAAGCAAAAGGTTGCCCACGGCTTACAGCCTTTCCCTGGGCCATTAGTTCACATTTGCATAAAATGCTGAATGTGAGGTTACACAGAATTTACCCACCCCTCTCTACCTAGCCAAAATCTTTTCCGCTTTGATTTATCTAACGCATGTGCCTGGCTAAGTACTTCAGCTGTGTCTCGTTCTGAAAAGTGCAGGGTTCACGCAAGCCCCTTATCTGGTGGAAGTGAGAGAAAGGCTGGCACTGCATGTGGAACTGTAGAAGTGACAAATTCTGCCTGTTCTGAATGGTTTTAAAATGGATAAAGCAGGACTGCTGCTGGCCTCTCCTGATGCATTTACAATCCTGTTTCACTCCCAGCATGCTTTGTGGTGAGCAGCGATGTTTTGTGTGGAGTAAAAACCTCATCAAATTCTTTGTGTCCGCAGAAGTGGGCAGTTTTAGCCTGATGGTAGAACAGCAAAGTCAACTAGAGCCATATATAAACATTGTCCTACTTAAATCAAGATCAATTTCTGGCAAAATGGCTGACCATTAAACATTCATGGGCTTGTTTCAAGATATTCCACAGTGTCTGAAGACACAGTGGGGTCCAAAAGTCTGACAGCATTTGTGAAAAATGCTTCTATTTAGCCTTTTTCTATCTGCATTACTATTTAAATGAAAGTTGAATTGAAAAAAAATAATAATAATGAACTGCTTTAGTTTGAGGTCCATGCTGCCACTGAAGCAAAATCAAAAGTACTGCCAAAAAGATTCATTAATTAGCATACCTAGGCCCATTACTGATATGATATTGAATAAGATTTCCTCAGGTCCACATAGGAAATATTAGGGAAGAGCAGGAGGATGACACTTGAGCTGATCAATAGCTCTACTAGAATCAATGACTCAGATCAATGCCATCATGCTCACAGTCAGAGCACAGAGCACCACTCTACTGCACAAGAGGTCAGCATCTGTAAAAGAGAAACACTCAGCAACACTCAGAGATAATCAGTGATATATCACCAAAACAACTCTATACTTGACAGTGGTTTTCCAGTATAGATTTAAGCTAATCTTTCTATTATCTGTTTCCATCAAATGATCCAGTTGTTAAGATGCCCTAAAAGAACCAAAAAGACATGAAATAAAGACAACAATGTTCCCATTGCTCATACATACAGTAATAAAAATACCTAAAATTGATAGTGTGTAAAACTAGTAACATCTAGTAGAGCAGAACATTTTAGGAATTCTAATGTAGAACAGCTTTAATCAACCTAAACAGTATTATTATTATTATTAAGGGCATTCCACATGGCTTACATTACAAAGTACAAGTTTAATTAAGTTTAATTTCAACGTTTAATTTTTGGCCCACTCCACCACTCAATAGTCTGTCTGTATGCATTGTTTATACTGAAATAAATCATCCTTTAAAATTTATAGGCCCTTTTAGTAGGTGTATAAAATTCAGTTTCATGCTTTTATAAAAATCTTATTGGATTCTAGAGCACTGGTGAATGTGGAAGTTCACATCCATTAAACCTTTGTAGTATAAATAGATTTTCCCCCCTGACAATTTTTAGAAAGGTAAGTACAGCATTATTAGCCCATCAGTCTATGACAGCACACCCTGCATGTTCAGATTTCCTCATCATTATCGGCTCACTTGTTCGAGTATTCGCCTTTTTAAGCATTACATAGAGAGCAAATACTATGGTGGCCGAGAGAGCTCAATGTGCTGCAACTGAAGAAGACACATGCAAATTGAAAAAACACCAGGAAATTAAGAAAACATCTTCAAATACTCACAATGCAACCAAATACAGAAACACGCTGCAAATACTCACAACGCAACCAAATACAGAATTGAGCTGCAATACAACCAAATACAGAAACATGCTGCAAATACTCACAACGCAACCAAATACAAAAACACGCTGCAATACAACCAAATACAGAAACACGCTGAACATACTCACAACACAACCAAATACAGAAACTTGCTGCAATACAACCAAATACAGAAATATGATGCAAATACTCACAATGCAACCAAATACAGAAATGAGCTGAAAATACTCACAACACAACCAAATACAGAAACGAGCTGCAAATGCTCACGACGCAACCAAATACAGAAACGAGCTGAAAATACTCACAACACAACCAAATACAGAAACATGCTGAAAATACTCACAACGCAACCAAATACAGAAACGAGCTGCAAATGCTCATAATGCAACCAAATACAGAAACGAGCTGCAAATACTCACAACGCAACCAAATACAGAAACATGCTGAAAATACTCACAACACAACCAAATACAGAAACATGCTGAAAATACTCACAACGCAACCAAATACAGAAACGAGCTGCAAATGCTCATAATGCAACCAAATACAGAAACATACTGCAAATACTCACAACGCAACCAAATACAGAAACACGTTGCAATACAACCAAATACAGAAACACGCTGAACATACTCACAACACAACCAAATACAGAAATGTGCTGCAATACAACCAAATACAGAAATATGATGCAAATACTCACAACGCAACCAAATACAGAAACATGCTGAAAATACTCACAACGCAACCAAATACAGAAACGAGCTGCAAATACTCATAATGCAACCAAATACAGAAACATGTTTAAAATACTCACAACGCAACCAGTCAGTCTGATCATAGACTGATCAACACAACCAAATACAGAAACGAGCTGCAAATGCTCACAATGCAACCAAATACAGAGACACGCTGAAAATACTCACACACAACCAAATACAGAAGCATGCTGAAAATACTCACAATGCAACAAACACGTTGAAAACACTCACAATGCAACCAAATACAGAAACAAACTGAAAAAACTCTCAACGCAACCAAATACAGAAATACGCTGCAAATACTCACATTGCAACCAAATACAGAAACACGCTGAAAATACTCATAATGCAACCAAATACAGAAACATGCTTAAAATACTCACAACGCAACCAAATACAGAAATATGCTGTAATACAACCAAATACAGAAACACGCTGCAAATACTCATAATGCAACCAAATACAGAGACACGCTGAAAATACTCACAACGCAACCAAATACAGAAATACGCTGCAAATACTCACAACACAACCAAATACAGAAACATGCTGAAAATACTCATAATGCAACCAAATACAGAAACACGGTGCAAATACTCACAACGCAACCAAATACAGAAACACGACCAAATACAAAAACACTCTGCAAATACTCACATTGCAACCAAATACAGAAACACGCTGAAAATACTCATAATGCAACCAAATACAGAAACACGCTGAAAATACTCAATGCAACCAAATACAGAAACACACTGAAAATACTCACAATGCAACCAATTACAGATACGAGCTGCAAATAGCACAAAGCTCATTGCGCAGCAAATTAAGAAAACATCATCAGTTTGACAACACATACTACAAATGCTCACAATGCAACCAAATACAGAAAACATGCTGGTGTGTTATATATTTGCATGTGTTTCCGGCAGTTGCAGTGCATTGAGCTCTCTCTGCCACCATAAAATACAGGTAAAAGAAAATAATTTATTACAAAGCAGCCTGGTTGTTTGTTAAAAATGCTATTACATTTATATTTAAACAAATAAAATAAAAGAACAGACACATTTAAAAAGTTTTGGCTTAACCTAAAATCAAATAATTTATGTTTGGTAAGTGGGCAGTAAAATAAATAGATCAATAAAAATGTAACATTAAATAAATAGCATATAACATATAATCACTTTTTCTTCGATGTAGAGTATCAAGAAAAAACCATAAAAAAATAAATAAACTTTAACACACAGTCCTTCTGAACTGATATAAAAAAATTAAAAAGTTCAAGTTCAGCCAAAAAAAAAAATGTAATTGTAATTTGCTTGCCCTCGTGTCATTTCTAACTTGTATGGCTTTCTTTCTTCTGTAGAAAACAAAAGGGGATTGTTCTTCTTGTTTTACAGACAATGAAAGTCAGTTACAACTAAAACAACACAAACAACTTTTATTGAGTAGACAAAAATATTATAAAAAAAAATCTTTGATGTTCCAGAGAAAGAAATCCATACAAGTTTGGAACGACATGAGTTTCCCTTAAAGGTGCGTTCAAGCCATGTTGTAATTATGATATTCCAACATGTAAAAAGTATTCACGTCTTCGTAGAATTACAATCTACTTGTACCACTTGACTATTTTACCACCTGGCTGCTGCAGATTCATTTAGGTGTTGACAGTGTTGCCATAAAAACATCAGGTAGAACGTCACCTGTTGTCATCTCAAAATTATGGTAATTATGACATGGCATGAACGTGGCATAGTTTCCTTTAAGTATCATTAACATTTTCTCTTTAAGCACTTGCACTAAATTCTCTTACCATTTCTTGTGGATAAGGATTTACTTGAAGGATTTACTCAAAGCAAAGGTGAACTTGAGGCTTTTTTTGTTCATCTTTAATTTTTTGATACTCATGTTTTTCCAAACCCAAATGCCACTATTTATTTTTATTTTTTTTTACTTTGTTTTTCCATTGATCACAACCAAATAATTTTAAAGAATCTTCACGTATTGTATATACTGTATAAAGACAGTTTAGTGTGTGTATATATACACTGTACATATGCAACTTAGTGTGTTGTCAGGTGTCAGATAGCACTAACATGGATGCACAGAGAATTTGGCAGTACATCCAACCAGCCTCACAACCGCAGACCATGTGTAACCACACCAGCCCAGGACCTCCACATTCAGCATTTTCACCTCCAAGATCTTCTGAGACCAGCCACCCGGACAGCTGCTGCAACTATCGGTTTGTATAACCAAAGAATTTTTGCACAAACTGCCAGAAACCGTCTCAGGGAAGCTCATCTGCATGCTCGTCGTCCTCATCGGGGTCTCGCCCTGACTGCAGTTCGTCGTCGTAACCGACTTGAGTGGGTAAATGCTAACATTTGATGGCGTCTGGCACTTTGGAGAGGTGTTCTCTTCGCGGATGAATCCCGGTTTTCACTGTACAGGGCAGATGGCAGACAGCGTGTATGGCGTGGTGTGGGTGAGTGGTTTGCTGATGTCAACGTTGTGGATCGAGTGGGCTATGGTGGTGGTGGGGTTATGGTATGGGCAGGCGTATGTTATGGACAACGAACAAAGGTGCATTTTATTGATGGCATTTTGAATGCACAGAGATACCGTGACGAGATCCTGAGGCCCATTGTTGTGCCATTCATCCACGACCATCACCTCATGTTGCAGCATGATAATGCATGGCCCCATGTTGCAAGGATCTGTACACAATTCCTGGAAGCTGAAAACATCCCAGTTCTTGCATGGCCAGCATACTCACCGGACATGTCACCCATTGAGCATGTTTGGGATGCTCTGGATCAGCATATACGACAACGTGTTAGAGTTCCTGGACCAGGAGTGGACCAACATTCCACAGGCCACAATCAACAACCTGATCAACTCTATGCGAAGGAGATGTGTTGCACTGCATGAGGCAAATGGTGGTCACGCCAGATACTGACTGGTTTTCGGACCGCCCCAATACAGTAAAACTGCACATTTTAGAGTGGCCTTTTATTGTGGCCAGCCTAAGGCACACCTGTGCAATAATCATGCTGTCTAATCAGCCTCTTGATATGCCACACCTGTGAGGTGGATGGATTATCTCGGCAAAGGAGAAGTGCTCACTAACACAGATTTAGACAGATTTGTGAACAATATTTGAGAGAAATAGGCCTTTTGTGTACATAGAAAAAGTCTTAGATCTTTGAGTTCAGCTCATGAAAAATGGGGGCAAAAACAAAAGTGTTGCATTTATAATTTTGTTCAGTTTAATTGCTTTCAACATGATACAAACATACTGCTCCTGAAGACAAAGAGGAGGATGACTTGTAGAGGACAATGCCTTTTATATTCAGGTTGCACCGGTAGTGAGGTCATTGGCTGGCGACAGCCTGTCATTGTCACATTTAGACACTTGCTTCAGACACCAGTCATGCAGAGGCATTCTCCATAGTGTCTTGCAGACAAAGTGCGAGTTCCTATTCGAAAAGGGAACCCAACATATAAAGCAAATGAAATTAAGGCAGGTTTAATTTCAAGATTTTGACAGAGCCACCACAGCTGTCATTTAAACCCCACTCACTGTGTTGTTACATAATCAGTGTGCCAGGTTAGTTTTCTGCACATAAATCAATCTCACATTAGCTATCAGGTGACAGGGTGCCTACATATTTTGACTGTATAATGTTGAGATGAATGCTTATATATGACTTCCAAGATGACTATAAATGTGGGTCCTCTCCTGTACTCTAAATTCAAAGTGAGGTATCAGCTGGGATGGGCCACTGTGTTTATTATGATTACATGGTGACAGTGATGTATCCACTATTGGGTATAAATCTTCTCAGTCACTGCCACCAAGAGCTCGAGGGACTGAATGCAAATTCACTCACGGCGCAAGTGCTGACATCATCAGTGAGGGTGCTCTCATTACAAAGACACAGTAGAAAAGGACAACTCGTGACTGTTCTATATCAAACTATCACTTCAATGTGACAGCCATCACATATAGAAATGTATACGGGTGGTTTATGATGCAGCAGGCTGACTATCGTTCTGTCTGACAGTAGAATTTTTACCATTAATTTCTCTACGAGAGGTCCATCTCCTTCCCTGTATGCTTTCTTTAATAATAAGTTATTTGCAATTATGGTTGTGGTTGAATTGCAGTACCATCTCTAACCTCTGGGCATCATTTCTCACAGTACATTTACTGGAGGGCAAAACCTCACTGCAAATATCCAAACATGAAGATACTGTCAAGAGTAGAACAGTCCCACCGTTTGCCCCAGAAAAAAAAAAAAAAAAACACTATACCTAAGTAGGCCATGTCCTAGTTTAAGTGCAATGCCAGTATTCATTCAGTTGTTATAGTTTTGTTTAATACTAAATGACTATAAAAAAAAATGCAGTGTTATTTTAGTATTTATATAATGATTTCAGTTTTAATTTTAGTTTAAGTTTGTGTAATTTTGCTATGTGCTTTTGTAATTTTTATGAAAATCTTTATTTTTTTCAGTTTTAGTTTTAATTCTGTTAATTTGTAAGTTTAAGTTATGTAATGTTTATATTCTATTTTATTTCAACTTTCTTTCAATGAACACATTTTTAATAGTTTTAGTTTCAATTAAGGTTAACAATGCTGTTTCACTGATATCATGCTGTAGGATCTTGTTCAAGGATATTGCAAAACCCAACACGACACACAGTAACACTCCAATAACTGGGGAAAAGAGCATGCTGTTGACACAGATTGGCTAGTTGCTTCATTTTGTTTTCCAGTTAATTAATGTGGGCCCACACTGTGGTGCATCATTGGACAAATTGCTGAGATGATTCTGTTGAGAAGTGGATGCTTTTACTTCAAGGCCTTCATTTAATGATGATTTGTTTTCAGTGAAGCAGATGTTCTCCTGCATTCTTGTGACTGGAGCTGTTAGAGAGTCACTCATGGCGACCCAGTGCGCAACAGCTGTAGAAGCCACCCAACACACAGGCACACACACACACATGCTCTCATATGCACATTGTTATTTTTTAATGACTTGCATTGTTTATTGTGAAAACATTTTATTTCTACTGCTCTATACTGTGAAAACAAAACAGCCGTTTACTCTGAGAAACTACTCAAACTACTCTGAAAATGTATAATGTGAGGTCCTGTCTCTAAATGGCACACTTCATGCTGAATTGACAAAATCCAAAAGACTTTACAGTGTTATATAAAATTTTAGGATCCAAAAAGTTGCTTTCAAGCAGACATGCAAAGCCAACATTGGCCTTCAACATAATATAGATAGGCCCATAGGCAGAGCGTGTGTAAGGCTTAGCCTTCCTCTGGCCACAGGTCAAAAATTAAAGGGGGCTTGGACCAAAAACGCACCTGCACATTTAAACTAAATCTAGTAATAAAGTGAAAATAAATATTAAATGAAAAGTGTCGATTGTGGAATTAAATTTAGATCTGCTCATGTTGCATCATACTTTTTACGCGTTTTACAGCAATCACACACAACTGAGCTTATGAATGCAATGGCCAATCAGAGGTGTTTAGATTAGTCATCGCTGAAGCGCAGGAGTTTTGTTCAGTGCGTGAGCTGAACTCTGAATTCTGACTGAATTCTGCACTCTCGCGAATACTCTATATACTCTAAACTAATATAAATAGGTTTTTCAATTTACAACATATTTTTTCAGCGTTGAGAAATGTAGCCAATCACAAACATATTTTGTCCAGTGCTTAGATCTGCACACTCAAATCCTCTCGGTATAATTTAACTTGTAACAAAAAAGTGCAGACATTATGTAGGCTAAATAAGATATTTATTGTATATTGTATAGAACTTTGTGAGATCGCGATGAATTAAGATGAGTGATTAGTGATTATGCAGGGCGCTTATTCTAGGTGATAATCCATTCAGAATTTGAAGAAAACGTATGTTTTTTGCTGCATTAGGCAAGGAAATGGTTAGGCTATTTATTATTCGAACTGCGCATATGCTTGCCTGTTCGAATTATAGTGGTTTGTGAACATAACGACTTTAATAAGTGTATGATATTTTAAACAAGTATTTTGTTAAGGGGATGTTAACTTTCTAAAGGGACAAAATTGTGCAACATAAGAAAACCTTTTCAGAGAAAAGGTGGAGAAGTTACTGTAGAAACAGGGCTACTGTAGAAATATGACAGCGCAAAATGGCGACTTCACTGTAAGGGGACCCGCGGTGTCATATAAATGGCTCATTCCAAGGTAATAAAAACATAACGGTACATTAAGTAAGGTCTTTATACACCAATGAAAACATAGTTATGTATATTATATTGCATTTCTGTCAATAGATCCTCATAAATACTACACACTGCACCTTTAAATGGGACCTATTATGTAAAATTATGTTTGAACATAGATGTGTGTCCACAGTGTGTGTAAACAACCAGCCTATAATGGTAAAAATCCACCCTATACTTTTTTACAATCCCCATCAATCATTATCAATCTCTCATAACGCGCTGTTTCATATTTCCCCCTACTCCTACGTAAGAGTAGGGAAACTACACCCACTACACTGTTGATGATCTGCCCTTTTAGCACAGATAAACCCCTGAGTGAGAAGCACAGAGACTGACATCAGCTAGCTAGTATTACAATGTCTGCGGCAAAAAACATATTCAGTTGTTGGATGTACCAATGAACAGTCTCCATAGACTCCCGGCATCCGAGCCACTGAGGACACCGTGGTTGAATTGATTTTTTTAAGGAAATGTGCCGAAGAATGCCGGTAAAATGTTATATATTTGCGCAAATCATTTTAGCATGACTGCTTCACTAACGAGGGTCAATACAACGCTGGATTCGCAAAAAAGTTGTTTCTTAAGGATGGGTCAATACCAATTTTTTTTCTTTTTTTTTTTTACAGTTGGCCTCAAGCTTGCATTAGATCTGCCTCCATTCCAATCAACAACTGATGATAAAATCAAGTCTCCTTGATTCACCTTTTTTTTCTCCGATAACCCATGTCTCTTAACCCATGTCTAACCCTTACCTTAACCTATTAAGTATATGTCACAATACGGAAGAAATTAGGTCTTAAGATTTAGTAGAAATAGAAATATAATAGAAATATTTTAAATATTTAATAAAAAAAATGTAAATGTTTAAACATTTTTCAATATTTTTATATTTTAAAAATGTTTTCATATAACAATAAATTTTGTTTTATCCTGTTTTTAGATATTTGTTTGCAAAAAGACAAAAATACTGATTTATAAAATGTGTTTTTAACAGTGCAGGAAATATCATATGCCAGATATGAATTAAACTGAATTGAAATGTATTGATTTGATTTGATTTATTTTTGTCTTCAAGGGCCCTACATCTCAATATCTCACATCTCTCAAATTATTTCTTGAAAAACAAACAAACAAATACAAATGACAAACTAAAAATAATGCAAGAGACCTAATTGCAGAGTTATCATATAGTATCTTCCATTCTTATTCACACCCTATGTGTAGAGAAGTAAAAAGGGCATGTGGTTAAGCTAGATGCAGAATACTGGAAACAGAATGACGGGCAGGTCTCCACAGCGAGAGCAGCATAACCATGGCGTAAATACAAGTATCAGGGCTTAAGAAACAGACAGCCAGAGAATAGCCTGTCAGATACAGCAGCTGTCAGATCCCAGATCAGCTAATTCAAGCGCAGGTCACATAGCAGCATTAGGTGCTAACACACTGCAGCACATAAGCTAGACTGCTGCTGGAGAAGGAGTGAAGCTTCATTCTATTCATGAAGTCTTATTAGCATAATCAGCTCAGTTCATTCAGGAATGAACCTGAAGTTCTGTGAGGAACATGTCAATCATGTTTCAGGAGCATAGCCAACACCCTGAACAATTTCACTCACTTCTGCTAGAATATCTCTTCCTATCTTCTCAGGCCTCCGTTCCAAACAACTGTCTTTCCTCCACAGCCATAGATAAAAGGAATAGTTGACTCAGAAATTAACATTGTGTCATCAATGGCTGCATTTACACTTGGCATTAACATGCGATCACCGTGATCCGATCAAGCAGATCGGATCATTATCCAATCAGGACACGGTGCGTTTACATTTGTTCACATTAAGTGGCCTCTGTATCTGGATAACAGATCGGATTTCTGTTTCCCGCAAAAATATTTAAATTAGGTCTTGGCGCTTGAAAGGCAGAAACTTCAAATGGCTTCATAGCGTAAAACAACTTTCACTTTATCTATCAATTGCAGTGCACACAGCATGGAATTTTTGTGATTTATTCAACAAAAGTAAAGTTACAATCGATCACAAATAGAGTAGGCCTACTAATCTATTTAAGTTTCCCAACATTAATCTTGTATGATGAAAAGATTCATCATTCCGACGCATTTCATGATGAAAGGAGCGCGCAAGCATTTATATTGTGTAATAGCAGTAAAACACGTGCAGAATCTGAACCCCTTTGTATTAAAGAAATTAAAGAACCCACTTCACATTAAAGATCATTCATTAGAACTAAACAAGGGTATATAGGCTATAGGCTACGGCAACAGATTAAATTAAATTTAATTAAACATGCTGAAACAATAAAAACAAAACAAAAAATGCAAAGTGTATTCCGATTATTCCTGCAGCTCTTCATTAATCGCATAACTGTGATTGTACAGGCGATCGTCTCATTCAGATAATGTTGCGCATTTCAAATGAAAGCCTACCGTGTGTAATTTATCATGTAAGTCCAAATAAACGGTTTTAAAGATTGCCGTTTATTATAAAGTTCAGATAGGTTTAATTTCTTGTCAAAACTGTCTGTCCAATATTTTCTGCCAGCCATGCGGAGAGAGTGGGCGGGGATTTATACGACGTCGCCCTCTGAATGTAGATACCATGGCTGGATTGCATTTACATTACACTGAGATCCGATCACAGTGCGTCCTCGACTACCTCTGGACCAGGACACACTGATCGGATAACATTCCGATCAGAAACGCGTTTACACTTGTTTTTTCAATGTTTATGTGGACAACATCCGGATACAGGTCGCATGTTAATGCCAAGTGTAAACGCAGCCAATAATTACTCCCCCTCAGACGTACTTACTCAGAGAAACCCAAAATAAGATGTTTTGAAGGATCATATTGTGCAGTGGCATGCAGTGATGTTTTGAAATGAGGCAACCCAGCTAACAAAAATATTCTAAGAACACTTTGCTAACGTTCTCATTAAGTTATGACAATTATTTCTGAATTTTGTCTGAATGTTCAAAATATCACGTTTTTAAAATATTAATTCTAAACTGAAGATCATGGTAACCCACTAGTAATGACATAAGTGTTTGTAATTCCTTATAAAGGAATTACTAATTATCTGGAACAGAATTCTTAAGTGAAAAGCACGATAACTCCCTAGTAATAACTTAAGTCGTTTAAGCTTTTGAGGTTTTTGTAAGGTTTTGGATAGTAATTCCTTCTGACAGATTTGGTAATACTGTAGTCATTACTAGTGGTTATACCATGATCTTCACTTTAGAATACTGATCCAAATGGACAGTAATTCCTTTACATTTGAGTGTGTTGAAAATGATGTTATGACGTTACTCTGTGCGTTCGCTCGGCGGCTGCTATGACACTTGTTGCACACTGCAGTAAGAGTAAAGCATTTCTGCAAAATAAAACCGGAAACCGAGGGTAACGCAGATATGACGCAATTGACAGGCGACTCCCTCACACGTCCCGGTTCCTTGGTTAAAATAGCAATTTTCTCACGATTTACAAATAGTTGGAAACATTTGGGATATTGTAAGTACTCAACTGAACAAAATATATAACACTGACCTAGTGGTTTTTGGATATTTTACTGAAAAAATGTTACATAGTGCACCTTTAAGTAGATTAGAGTGACATGATTTTAATTTTAGGGTGGGCTACTCCTTAACTCACCCACAGATTAATCAAAGGTTTAAGGGTTGTGACAAGCACATGTAGTGTCGTCCACCTCCTCTCCTGCAAAAACTCATGCTTGCCACTTCCTCATTCGATCTGTACGTTGCCACCTCAGGGCAGCAGCGTCCTGACAGGCTAAGGTAAGCGGAAAAGTGGGATATGATTGGCGACTGACTATTTGCAGTTCGTCACTGGGATGACATGAAAATCCATAGGGAATAAGAGATGCTTCTCACGCTGGCTGGAATTGACCATCGATCGATGCAAAGGGAAATTGGTCCTCAGAGTACGGGGAGCTAGACGAGGTTAAGAGAAGCTGTTTGGTGAAGCATTAGCCAAAGATTATTTATGGGCAAACATATATCCTGTTTGAAGCCCTCTTACTCAAGCTCTCTAAACTAAAAGGTTTTGCATTATTTTGCTAAGTAATGTGAATCACAGGAGTCTAAGAGTCGAAATGGTTTTATCATTGAGTGAGCATATAATTAAAACAAATAAAATCAATGTTTTACAAAAAAAAAAAAAAAATCTAAGGCTTTTTGTGGGTAAAATGGTGACCACTTCTCTCTCTTTCCTTGCTCCTGCTCTGCATCTTAAACTTTGTCATTGTCATGACAATCACTGCACTTATACTACTTTATATGACATATAATTCTGCACAAATGTGCAAATCACTTTTGCATCCTAGGCAAAAATCACTTGTGATTATATATACAGAGGGTTCAAAATAAACAATCATCATCACGCACCAAATGCGAGTAAAATCTGGCTTTTTAAACTGCAAGACAAGGATAGTTGAACCCTTGCTGTTTTATCTGACATTTATTTAACAAGTGATGTGAGCAAACCAAAATCAAAAGACATGCTAGACTAAAGTGACTTCTTAAACAGATGGAAGCGTTTGTGTCTACATACACATAAAGTTCCCCTCATGATCTTTCCTGATGTAGAAATTCTATCTGCCTGAAGACTTTCCCGACTCATGTACAAACCCGATTACAAAAAAGTTGGGACACTGTACAAATTGTGAATAAAAAAGGAATGCAATAATTTACAAGCCCTTTGAAACTGCGTTGATTTGGACCTTCAACCCGTTGGTTGCCGTTGAAGTCCATTATATGGAGAAAAATCCTGGAATGTTTTCCTCAAAAAACTTGATTTCTTTTCGACTGAAGAAAGAAAGACATGAACATCTTGGATGACATGGGGGTGAGTAAATTATCAGGAAATTTTCATTTTGAAGTGAACTAATCCTTTAACACCACTTACTAACATAAAAATATAAATGCTATTTTTTGACATGCTTATAATTAACATTAATGAATGACTGGCATACTTCTTTATGTTATAATTTGTCTTTCCTGGTGCACTTGGCTAATAGTAAATAATTTTGAAACATTTTTACACTCTTTTCCATACAGGGAAGTTTAATATCACTAAAGTTCAATACCTAGTTCCTACCATAAAATCAGTCCATATAACACAATGCTCTGGTATGACTTAGAATGTGGACTGTTTTTTGTGAGTGTACACAAATAAAATTAGATACTTCAAGCTCTGTAAAGACATATCTTTCATGTCTGTGAGGCCAAAAATGACGGAGTATTTTAAGTTGTTTTACACTGTCATGTCAATCCAGCAGAATTTCCTAACATGGGACATAGGCTAATTGAATATGAAGGATGCCAGTTTTACCATGTTTTAGAAAGCCTGGAAACAAATACACAAACATTCACTCTTATCTGATATGCTGAAAATACCCTACGTGCACAATAGAACTTCCGGTTAACTTCCGTGTGTTGAGTGTGCGGTCGACTACTTCCTGTAGGTCGTGTTGTTGTAGTGGAGATTTTCCGGAGTTGCTAGATTTGAGTAGACATAGACAAAGTTTCAATATGAGCGGATTTCGGGTAAAAGAGAGGCGGTTGGCGTATCAACACGTGAAAAAGACCGCACTCCTGTGAAAAAGACTGTGTACCCCTGTGTGCGAATTCGTCGGGGTACAACAGTACTATAAGCTTTCATAGCTTTCCAGTGGATGTGTCGGTGAGAGCCGAATGGATGGTAAGAGTACGGCGGGACGACTTCACCTCAAGCAAGACGAGTCGTGTTTGCAGCAGGCATTTCCAAAAGGACGATTTTGTTAACAACCCGGGGAAATTGAGAAAGTTGAAGAAAGGGGCCATTCCTGCACATCCGATTTTATACCAGGTAAGTCATAATTAAGGTGTTTTGAATTGCAGGAAGCTGATGTCTTGTACCATATTAACAGCGATGGACAAAAAAATCACGCAAGTCATGTACTTTAGTGAAAGTAAAGATGGGCTACTACACATGTAAAATGTTGCTCCACTACAAGTCCACCTTACAAGAGGAAGAGCATTTTCCTTCAAGTGTACATCAAATATCAAAAGTAAAAGTAATGTAATTTATGACTAACATAAAGATATGATCAGGCCCAAACTTGTGCTGCCTACAGCACTCAGTCAGATGCGTAGACACAACCTTTTATTGTCTTTTCTTCATGTAAAACAAATGTAGTAAGTAGAGTAAAAATTAAGATAATTGATCATGTGTAACTAAATTAGTCTACCATGACTAACAACAATGTTATTTTTGTGTATTTTGTTTAAAAGATTCCATTCTTATGACCACCTGATGGCATTCTGGAGGCTCATTGAACCAGCAACATCAAGGATGATCCATGTGACAAGTGTGGCAAGAGAAGCATCGGCCTCTGTGGCAGAGAAGACAACAACGAACAGATCAACTAAGTTGCTGCCCATAGATGAGTTATTTCTTTTTCTAAATTCTCTATCAACCAGATACACACAGAGAGAGCTTGGCCACTGATTTAACATCCATCGGACAACAGCCAGCAGGATCATCACAACCTGGGCCAACTTTCTTTACTGTGTACTGGGAGCTGTGTGTATCTGGATGACACCTGAAGAAATCACAGCCAACCTACCTCCTGAGTTCAAGGAATATGCAGACACTCAGGTCATTGTTGACTGCACAGAACTGCGGTGCCAAACTCCATCCTCACTTGTGCTACAGAGTGAGGTGTACTCGCACTACAAATCACACTGTACCTTCAAGGCCATGATTGGCATGGCACCACATGGTCCTCTGACATTTGTTTCTGCACTCTATGGGGGCTCTATCAGTGACCGTGAGCTCTTTAGATTGTCGGGCATCATACCTCTCCTGTCCCCTGACATGGCTGTGATGGTGGACAAGGGCTTTAGGGTGGACAACCTTGTGCCAGGAAAACTTCACAGGCCTGCCTTCCGCTCCAACAAGGAACAAATGGCAGCACAGGACGTCCTGGAGATCCAGTCAATCGCGCGGCTGCGAGTTCATGTTGAAAGGCTAATCAGGCGGGTTAAGGAAAACAAACTTTTTGACACTGTAATCCCTTTGTCTATTTCAGGGAGCATTAGCCAACTTTTCACTGTAGCTTGTATCTTGTGCAACTACCAAAATGGACCTCTGGTCAAAGACTGGAGAGAACGTCTTGGTTACGTATGTAACCCTCGTTCCCTGAAGAGGGAACGGAGACGTAACGTCAGTGACTGACGAATGGGGGTTTCGCCTAGAAGCCTATCATCTTCGAGATCTAGAAAACGCCCAATGGCAGTGCCAATGCCATGGGCATGCGGAATTTGCATAGCGTAACTCCGCCCCACAGTGTGGGTATATAAGGAAGTACGCTGGCAACATCGCATTATGTTTACCTGCTGAGGAGCCAAGACTGAACTCCCGGCCGTTCCAGCGGTACATCGGTACAGCGGAAGTGGCAGAGGGACGTTACGTCTCCATTCCCTCCTCAGGGAACAAGGGTTACATACGTAACCGAGACGTTCCCTTTCGTTCAGTCACTCCGAGTAACGTCAGTGACTGATGAATGGGGGTCCCAATGTAATCACGCCACTCGGCTGTCATCCAGTGCCCTGCGTAAGCGTGAGCTCCCTGTCGTAAGCTAGTACGGACGAAGGACTCCCACTTAACACAGGAATACCAAGGTACACTGGGAAGCATAGTCCAGGTGGAAGTATGCGCCAAATGCCTACCCGTAGGGAGGACTTAAGAACACATATGACCCGCTCAGGGCTACATATGGGAAACTCTGGGGTAACCAGCCGAAGGTGGAAGAATTTTACCCCCAGGGGTGGCAAGGGGCTTGCCAAGGGAAAGACACCTGCTCAGGAAGACTTACAGTGGGAATACACATGTGGGGGTCGCCCAACGGGGGAACCATGCACACGGTGGCACCTAGCCAACACGAGGGCCTGAGCGAGTGGGCAGACGTACTGGTGTCGGCATCAACAGTGCTGGAGGAACTCAGGGCTTCAGGGAAACTACCTGAGGAAAATATCGCACGTATCCAGTCCATGGAGTGGAATGGCGAGCAAGCGAAGACACCTGAGCCTAGTCCATTACCGGCCACTAGTAGAGGCGAGTACAAGAGAGGACACTGGCTCCACTCGGAGATTATAGAATCTGGCGAATGTGTTGGGTGTCGCCCAGCCTGCAGCTCTGCAAATGTCTGTTAGCGAGGCGCCATGCGCTAGAGCCCAAGAGGAGGCCACACTCCGGGTGGAGTGAGCCCTGACCCCTAGGGGGCATGGGCGCCCCTGCGTTTGGTAAGCCAAAACAATGGCGTCCACTATCCAGTGAGACAACCTTTGCTTGGAGAGAGCCTTTCCCTTCAGCTTCCCACCATAACAGACAAAGAGCTGGTCTGAGGTCCTGAAACACTGCGTTCTGTCTACGTAAGCACGGAGGGCGCGTACTGGACAGAGCAGTGCCAAGGCTGGGTCTGCCTCCTCCAAGGCAGCGCTTGCAGGTTCACCACCTGGTCCCTGAACGGAGTGGTGGGAACCCTGGGCACATATCCAGGCCGGGGTCTCAGGATCACGTGAGAGTTGGCCGGCCCGAATTCCAGGCACGCTTCGTTAACCGAAAATGCCTGCAGGTCCCCTACCCTCTTGATGGAGGCCAAGGCGATCAGGAGCGTTGTCTTCATAGGCAGGAACTTAAGCTTGACTGACCGCAATGGCTCGAAGGGAGCCCTCTGCAGAGCACTTAAGACTACTGAGAGGTCCCAAGAGGATACGAGGGGAGCGCGAGGGGGATTCAGTCTCCTCGCTCCCCTCAGGAACCTGATGACCAGGTCGTGCTGACTTAACTTTTTCGTCTCCACAAGGTCGTGGTAGGCTGATATAGCGGCCACATGAACCTTGAGGGTGGAAGGAGACAGCCTTCGTTCCAACCCTTCCTGGAGGAATGCGAGCACGGCCCCGATCGGGCATTTCCAGGGGTCTTCTTGGCGAGAAGAACACCAGGTGACGAAGAGGTTCCACTTCAACGCATAGGCGTGTCGTTTAGACAAGGCCCTAGCGGAAGTGATGGTAGCCACCACCTGCAGTGGTAGGGTACTCAACCTGCCGCGTCTCATCCAGGAGCCACACGTGGAGGTTCCAAAGATCGGGACGCGGGTGCCAAAGGGTGCCCCGTCTCTGAGAAGGATGTCCTTCCTCAGAGGAATCGACCAGGGAGGGGCTGTCGCAAGGAGTATGAGTTCGGAGAACCAGGTCCGGCCTGGCCAATACGGGGCGACCAAAAGGACCTGCTCCTTGTCCTCCCTGATCTTGCACAGAACCTGTGCGAGAAGGCTCACTGGGGGAAACGCATACTTGCGGAGGCCCCGCGGCCAGCTGTGCACCAGAGCATCCGTGCCGAGGGAGCCCTCGGTCAGGGAATAAAACAGGCGGCAATGAGAAGAGTCGTGGGAGGCAAACAGATCTACCTGTGCGTCGCCAAACTGTTCCCAAATCAGCTGAACCGTCTGGGGATGGAGTCTCCATTCTCCAGGAAGTGGCTGAAGCCGTGAGAGCTCGTCGGCTGCACGGTACAGGACTCCCGGGTCATGGGTGGCACGAAGGGACCTCAGGTGCTTCTGACTCCATAAGATGAGATGGCGGGCGATTTGAGACATGCGGCGGGAACGTAGACCACCCTGGTGGTTGATGTACGCTACTGTGGCCGTGTTGTCTGACCGGACTAGCACGTGTTGACCCTTGAGCAGCGCTCGGAAGCGGTGCAGGGCGAACCGTACTGCCAGCAACTCGAGGCAATTGACATGCAGGAGGGGCTGGGGTCCTGTCCAGGAGCCCGCGGCAGCATGTCCATTGCACATGACACCCCAGCCCATGGTGAAGGCATCTGTTGACACAACAATATGCCTGGAAACTCGTTCTAAGGGACACCGGCCCATAGAAGATGAGGTTCGACCCAGGGGTGAAGGTCTGCAGGCAGGCCCGAGTCACTGGGACCCGGAGCGTGCCCGACTGCCATGCCCATCCCGGGACTCAATCACGAAGCTAGTGCTGAAGCGGTTTCATATGAAGCAATCTGAGCGGCGTTACCACGGCTGCAGATGCCATATGTCCCCGGAGCCTCTGAAATAACTTCAGTGGAACCGCACTCTTGCTCTCGATTTGACAGAGGCAAGTCAGCAGTGACTGCGTGCGCTCGCTCGTAAGCTGCGCGCACATGGCGACCGAGTCGATACCGAGAAAAGAGATCCTCTGCACTAGCAGAGTTTGCTCTTTTCCCAGTTGACCCGAAGGCCCAGACGGGCTAAGTGCTGGAGCACCAGGTCTCTGTGTTCGCACACCTGCTCTCGAGAGTGACTCAGAAACAGCCAGTCGTCGAGGTAGTTCAGGATGCGAACCCCATGTTGCCTGAGTGGCACAAGGGCTGCCTTGACAATCTTCGTAAAGACGCGAGGGGACAGAGCTAGCCCGAATGGGAGAACCGCGTACTGATATGGAAGTAGGCGTCCTCCTCTTGGTCGATCACTGCAAACCAATCTACTGGACGAACGCATTCGAAAAGGCGCTTCGCTGTCAACATCCTGAACGGAAGCCTGTGAAGGGATCGGTTCAGGACGCGCAGATCTAGGATCGGTCGTAACCCACTGGTTTTCTTGGGTACAATGAAGTAAGGGCTGCAGAAGCCGGACCTCATCTCGGCTGGAGGGACAGGCTCGATCGCACCCTTCGCCAGCAAGGTAGCAACCTCCGCACGCATGACAGGGGGGTTGGGCCCCACCATGGTGTGGCGGACTCCCCGTTAGTTCTTCCACATAGGGTGCTGCTGACCCGGAGGCCAGCAGCTGAACAGAAGATTCTCCCCCGGCCCTCCACCGGGGCAATGAGTGGCCCTGCTACCAACTCCTTGGAAGAACTGCCCATCCCTGAGCTGCCCATCCCTGTTGGGCGCAGTTCTTGGCCGTGCCGCCGAAGAGGCCAGCCTGGGATATGTGAGCGTTGAGGAACTGGGTTCGCTCAGCCTCTCTCATATCGACCAGGCTGAGCCCCATCTCTCCTGGACCACAGCTGTGGACATCACCAGACCCAGGGAGCGCACGGTCACCTTCGTCAAAGCTCTGTAGTCCCTCGCCACCAGAGTAGACGAGAACTACAGGCCTTGGAGGGGTTCTTAGGATCACCGTGCCACATTGAAGCACTCTGTGCAAGAGGGGGGGTGTGGCCCGAGGAATACTCGTCGGGGTTTATGCCACACCGCAGCCCTCAGGTCACCCTGGCCACCAGCCAAACATCCCATCATGTGGAGGGGATAACTGGGGTGTGGCAGAGGGGACTCTCCCTCCATACGGGGATCATTGAGTCTCGGCCATGATTGCAACTGAGCGTCAACGGGGGGACCCCAGTGTACCCTTGGCCGCGGCCCCATCGAGGGCAGAGAAGGCGGAGGAGGCCGCCGAACGGTCGCGGGAAGACAACGGGGACTTCCAGGACCGCGTGACCTCCTCATGTATCCTGGGAGAGAAAGTAATTAGGGGCGGGGCCTGACGGCTGCCAGGACGCGTCGCACCCAAAGACCAAACATCCCCCGAGATGACATGGCTGTCAACTCCGGGTCGGACTCGGGCAATGCTGGCACGCCCGAAGGCGGCAGCATAGCCGAATCCTCATCCGCAGAGGACTCCAGCCCACCTTGAGATGCGGCGATCAACATCTCATCGCCAACTGGAGCACCGAACGAAACACGCGGGGCGTCCGCAGACGGTCCCGCTGTTTCAGTCCGACCACTCGCGGGCAGCGGTGTGCGAGAGGGGGGTGTGGCCCGAGGAATGATCGTCCGGGTTATTTCACACCGTAACCCCCGGGTCACCCTGGCCACCAGCCAAAATACCATCTCTCTCGGAGACGGTAGATTGGGGTGTGGCAGAGGGGACTCTCTTTCCTTGCGGAGGTCATTGAGTTTCGACCGCAACATTGCGATGGTCATGTTCCCGCAGTGAGAACATGACTCATCCACAAACGCTGCTTGAGCGTGCTGAAGCCCAAACACGTCAAGCAGTGATTGTGCCCATCAGATGGCAACAGAGATCGACCGCACCCAGAAGTGCACAGGCGAACCGTCTTTAAAAAGACGTGCCACGCGCAAGCTCTTTTTGTGAGAGAAAGCCCTGCAGAGTGCTGAAGCGCCCAGGGAACACACACACAGCTGTTGCAGATTACTGCACAGATCAGCAGGCAGGCAGTATGCGATCGCTGGAACGCGCCGTCACATCAACACCGACTGGAGAGCTGCTTGTCTCGAAGAAGCTTGACGATATACTCAAAAGGCTTAAGGAGTGAAGAGATAGATGCTCTTGGCTCCGAAGCAGAAACATAATGCGATGTTGCCAGCGTACTTCCTTATATACCCACACTGTGGGGCGGAGTTACGCTATGCAAATTCCGCATGCCCATGGCATTGGCACTGCCATTGGGCGTTTTCTAGATCTCAAAGATGATAGGCTTCTAGGTGAAACCCCCATTCATCAGTCACTGACGTTACTCGGAGTGACTGAATGAAAGGGAACATAAGAGCCAGGTAGAAATCTGACTGTTTGCTTCATGGCTGGCTGCTCCTCTTCCTCATTTTCCTTTTTTTTTTTTTTTTTTTTTACAAACAATATACTGATTCACACCACAATTTAGTTTTGGCTTACATTTACTGACTTTTTTAATTAATAAATTATTTATTTGAAATCTATATTAACTTGGTCTCCCTTTGTGTTGTTTAATTTCCCCTCAAGTGGGTCTGACTCATTGAATATTAGTTTAACATCTAGCAATACATTGGTGTGGGTTCACCTTTGCTGTGTACACTTTAAGTCAAGTGGTCAATCCTAAAAGTGTTACAACTCTGTTTAGCACATATTTTCTGATTAGTAACTTGACAAATTTAAATTAACTTAAAACAACCCACTTGAAGGCCTCACACTATAATGAGATATCAACAAGAACAAGACAGTTCTTAGAGTTATTGTTTACTGATAATTCATTTTATTACAGCAGATATTTATGTAGGTATGTGTAGAAAAAAAAGAAGTCTGCTCTCTCTCTTATTTTTTGCATCACACCACTGTCCCGGTATATTTGAATCAGGGTGTCTTCCTCCGCAAACACCACAAAATCGCACCACTCCATCCCTGTTAGGAGCAGCTGACCCTGCACCTGCCAGTAGTAGCCATGACCCTGCACCTGCCAGTAGTAGCCATGACCCTGCTTCAGTTCCAGGTTGCCGTCTTTCATTTTCAGATGTGGATAATCCACATAGCTCTTAACGTTTGGACATTTTATTTCCACAAGGCCGAATTCAGTACTTTCTGTTGGGTCAAAGACAACCCCATCTGGGGATGTACCTAGCCATGGAGTGTCGGGGTGTATAATGAAGCCACAAGGGTAGTAGTTCACCCTCTTGAGCTTGCAGTACTCTTCGATGGCATCAGCTTCCATTTCGAGACCCCTCTTCATTGCTGCTGTCTGACGGACCCCTTTGAGCAGCCGGTCTGCCATCTTATCTAAGGTGCATGGTTTAGCATGGCATATTTCCCCAAAATGTGAGGAAGTGAGTCTGGGTTTTCTCAGTCTATGCCAGTCTGCTGATGTACTTTGACTCCTAGTTGCATCCTCTATTTTGTTAGCCATCTCCCAGGTAACCTCAAGTGACTTGAAGTGCAGCTGTTGATGCTCAGTGAAAACAAACATACTGCATGATGTCTCCAGTCTGCAGCCAGCCAATGGCAAATCTGGGCATGGTGGAGCGTCATGGTGAGCAACAGGGCGACTTCTTGCCTTGGGTTGTTGGTATGACAGGGATCTGCCTGCTTGCACCAAACCGAGTGCAGAGTCCACTAGTGGCACCTCACAGGTGATACCCATTGTACAAATGGTTGGTGCAGAAACAGGGGTGAACTCTTTGTAGATCTCTGACACTCTGAGAATGGACAGGTCCATCAACTCTCCACTGATGGCTTTGTACAGTGTGGACCTATTTGAAACAAATTGAGAAACATGAATAAATATTAGATATTTTAAAGAATGTCGGTAATTAGACAGTTGACAGTAGCCATTGACTTCCATAGTATTTTTTCCTACTATAGCCTATATGTTCCTAATAACTACATATTATATTATTATAATATAATATAATCATTATTAGAAATTATTTAGAAAATTATAATATTAGCAGTAATGTATCAATATAGATATTATAGTACAATACTGTATAATTAATTACAGCAGAAGCAGACCAAATTACGAAATACAGTAAAAATACAGTAAAGTACTATTTGGTAGTTTACAGTACTGATCTTGTGTACTGTAAAGTGAATTACAGTACAGTTACTGGAAATCGAAATACAGTAACTTGCTGGCAACCGTGCTGCCAGTAATGTACTGTAAAAATACAAGAAAATCGTTAACAGAGACATTGTTTCAAAAGACGCACACAGGAAATTACTCTAACGTGAATGCATTGATTGATTCCTAGGTTTATTTTGTTATGAATAAACAAATGTGCGATCTATAAAGCAAAAACCTTACAATTAAAGTTGAAATGTTGTCATGTTCAAGTTTTTGATCTAAAAAAAAAGAAAGATACACAAAGAAAATGACTCTAACATGACCATATTGATTGATTCTAAGATATTTAGTTTGTTACAAACAATGTGCAATCTGTAAAACAAAAACCTCAAAATTAAAGTTGAAATGGTATACTGTTGAAAAGTTTTTGACCTTGAGAAAAAGCTTTAAGTATATACCAACAATTTTTATGTTTATTATTTAATTTTATGTTGGTACATTTTTGTGAAGTACACCTGTTTTGACCTGACGTCCATTGAAATGGACAAAAAAAATTACAATTAAAGCCAAACATTTTATTTGTATTTTTATTTGGTCTCATTTATAGAAGCCTCATGAGCTGGGAAAATGTACTTTTATATTTTTCAGAAACTTTAAACATAATTCAGGTCTGAAGGGGTTAAATAATAGATTACTAACTACTAGCCAAATTCTCACCTTACTCCCTCGGCCATGGTCCTCTGCTTTGGTTTGGCAGACATCACAGACATCTTCTCGACGGGACCTGGTTTAATACCCTGTGAATATAGGCCATAAGCAGTGATGAGCATATGTGATGTGTGTGTGTGTAGATGTAGTATTGAAATTATTGTTACATTATTCCAAGACTTGCCAGGGTTCTTGGCTTGTGCCACTGTTGTTCACTCTCCGTACAGCTCAGCACTGGTGGAACAACTGGAATGTCTAGCTGAGAATAATGTGCAGACTGGAAAAGTAGAGCCACACAATGGTTACAGAGCACTGATCCAGCTACACATGTACAGCTGTGATGGGTCAGCTCAACAGGGACTTGAGTCCTTCAGCCCCACCTGTAACAAGATGTTAAAAAAAATATTAAAAAAAGAGTAGCATAACTGATTTGTCATATATTTATATGGACTACACAAGTAAGCTACTATTTATTTTTGTACACTGTTAGTTAAAATAGCTAGTAAAAACTTAACTGTTTTTCTTGTAAACACTGTTAGTAAAGGGATTAATAATCTTTTTCTTTTAATGTGGTCAGTGGAGCAGTCTATTTGATTTGCAGGTACACTCAGAATCCCCACTTAAAAAATACCAAGATTGCAGTATACCTACTTAGACTTAGCAGGTTTAAATAAACTTCTATACCTATCTTATGTGTTTCACCTTTCACCTGGGATGTTCAGCATACCTGGAAAAACAAACTATACTACACCACTGATTGCTGTTAGTGAAAACATAGTAGTAACGTAGCACTAAGCGTACACTGGTCATTTTTAACGTGAATGGGGGACATGGTCAACCAAATGAACATGGTTAACCTAGAGCAAAGAACCAAAAGAACACGATTAACCCAGGAACATGGGTAACCATCTTAACGCTACACTCATCCTACACTTAATCTGTGAGGTGGTTTAGATCTGTCCATTGACGGAGGACATAACGCCCTCACACACACTACTCCTGTCACTGGATCTTTCTTGGACACTGAGAGGAAATACTATACAACCAGTTAAAAATTAAAAATACACACAACCAGTTGATAATCATATCAACATAACAAGGTATTTAATAACACTAATAAAGTATGTCGTAATATTGACACGATTTGATGTAAGTTAAAATACTTGGCTGGTAGCTAGTCAATGTCTAACGTTAACAGCTGATCTAGCCGCTAACAGCTGAGGTATCGCTACTCACCTTCAAAGTTGTGGATGTAACTTGATATGTACAATCTAAATCCTTTTTCACGCTTGCAACCGGGTGCAGGTGAACAGTGGTCGACAATCCTGTGGACGTCGTTCACGTCAATTTTCGGGAGGCCTTGTAGACAGCGGGTGAAATGGGTGAAATATGCCATCTTTCGCAATCAAAACCTGCCGTCTTGCTGCTATAGCTATGCCGCGAACCGGAAATGATTTTTTGGGCTTCAAAATCTCAGGCACTCCCATTATAAAGCTTGGAAGAGCCAGGATATTTTTTTAATATAACTCAGATTGTGTTTGGCTGAAAGAAGAAAGTCATATACACCTAGGATGGCTTGAGGGTGAGTAAATTATGGGATAATTTTTTTTCATTTTTGGGTGAACTAACCCTTTAATGCTGCTTTCCTCATTTCCTCATCAACTTTCATTAAACAATGCCAAGATATTCTTCAAAAATGCTCTTTTTATGAGAGACCTGCTCAATTTGTATACCCTGTACAGGCCTACAGTATGTTGCTATATTTTCATCCACTACCCCAAGTTGAATAACTACATATGGTACGAACTTGACATTGGAGCAGGATGAATAAAAGACGCTTTTGCAGTTTGAGGATCACAGTGTTTCAGATTCACAAAATGACCAACTGACACTTTCACGCTACACACCAAATACCTATCATTTCTGTCCTCAAAGCTGACCTTCAGCTGGTGTGAAAACGATTAAGTTTGGATGTCCAAAACCATTCTATTTTTTTCCCCCTTTTGGCAGCAGAGTGCAATATTACCTTAGAGATACACTCATCTCTTTCTGCATCAAAGAGCTCAGCTGTCAGACTGGCCAGTGAATACAGCCTAATGTGTGACTCTGGCTGTGAAAGTGAGAGAGAGCGAGTCTGTGCGAGGTAGAGAGAGATAGTGAGAGGAGATGGGCTGAAAACAGGTGCATAATAGATCCTGTGTGTATCCAAGAATGCTTTTGCTGTGTATGCAATGTGTGTGTGGATATTACAGAAAAATAAATGGTGAGCACACAAGTGTGTCTGATGTCTGACATACAACAAATTAATTTCCGTAATGCATAATAATTTCTCTTATTCTGCCAAATCTGCTACTGTGTGTGTGTGTGTGTGTGTAGTAAAACAGGAAGGAAAGCTTTGGCTCACATGCATCTGTAAATCTCAGTACAAGCCAGAGAGCAGGCAACTGAGCAATGGGTCACTTTAGCAACCAATCAGGCTTTAAATAACCGCACAGAGTAGAACTAGCCAGGGGAGACAGGGTGGCCATAAAACAGCAGGTAAGTACAAAGATGCGGATATCAATAACCCTATTTTACATTTCCGAAATCTCATTTCGGATATATATGGAAAATTTCACTGAAATATTATGTGACAAATGTGACTGATCGGGCATGGCATCCAGACTTAATAATGATTCGCCTTCTGAAGCCTTGTATCTAGGATACATAAAATGTATAAATAGCCTATACCCTAAATATTCACTGCATTAAGGGGATAATTCACCCCCTCAAATTACCCCTCATTCATCACTTTCTTGACTCTGTTGAAAATGTAAAATTTTTAATATTTGAATGAAAAGATCCAAAATGTCACAAAAAAAGTCTTATAAAAGAATCACAAACGTCTGTAATATTCATGTTATGTATTCCATGTCCTCTGACATATCTGAAAATCTTGGAGTTTGAGAGAAATACCAATGTCTGATATGTAAACAAATGCTTAATTTGAGCATAATATTTTTAAACGAATCAGTTGATGTACAAGGATGAAGATATCAGTAACCCTATTCTACATTTCTAAAATCTCATTTCGGATATACAGTATATGGGAAGAGTTCACTAAAATATTACAAACCCGATTCCAAAAAAGTTGGGACACTGTACAAATTGTGAATAAAAAAGGAATGCAATAATTTACAAATCTCATAAACTTGTATTTTATTCACAACAGAATATAGATAACATATCAAATGTTGAAAGTGAGACATTTTGAAATGTCATGCCAAATATTGGCTCATTTTGGATTTCATGAGAGCTACACATTCCAAAAAAGTTGGGACAGGTAGCAATAAGAGGCCGGAAAAGTTAAATGTACATATAAGGAACAGCTGGAGGACCAATTTGCAACTTATTAGGTCAATTGGCAACATGATTGGGTATAAAAAGAGCCTCTCAGAGTGGCAGTGTCTCTCAGAAGTCAAGATGGGCAGAGGATCACCAATTCCCCCAATGCTACGGCGAAAAATAGTGGAGCAATATCAGAAAGGAGTTTCTCAGAGAAAAATTGCAAAGAGTTTGAAGTTATCATCATCTACAGTGCATAATATCATCCAAAGATTCAGAGAATCTGGAACAATCTCTGTGCGTAAGGGTCAAGGCCGGAAAACCATACTGGATGCCCGTGATCTTTGGGCCCTTAGACGGCACTGCATCACATACAGGAATGCTACTGTAATTGAAATCACAACATGGGCTCAGGAATACTTCCAGAAAACATTGTCGGTGAACACAATCCACCGTGCCATTCGCCGTTGCCGGCTAAAACTCTATAGTTCAAAAAAGAAGCCATATCTAAACATGATCCAGAAGCGCAGGTGTTTTCTCTGGGCCAAGGCTCATTTAAAATGGACTGTGGCAAAGTGGAAAACTGTTCTGTGGTCAGACGAATCAAAATTTGAAGTTCTTTTTGGAAAACTGGGACGCCATGTCATCCGGACTAAAGAGGACAAGGACAACCCAAGTTGTTATCAGCGCTCAGTTCAGAAGCCTGCATCTCTGATGGTATGGGGTTGCATGAGTGCGTGTGACATGGGCAGCTTACACATCTGGAAAGGCACCATCAATGCTGAAAGGTATATCCAAGTTCTAGAACAACATATGCTCCCATCCAGATGTCGTCTCTTTCAGGGAAGACCTTGCATTTTCCAACATGACAATGCCAGACCACATACTGCATCAATTACAACATCATGGCTGCGTAGAAGGATCCGGGTACTGAAATGGCCAGCCTGCAGTCCAGATCTTTCACCCATAGAAAACATTTGGCGCATCATAAAGAGGAAGATGCAACAAAGAAGACCTAAGACAGTTGAGCAACTAGAAGCCTGTATTAGACAAGAATGGGACAACATTCCTATTCCTAAACTTGAGCAACTTGTCTCCTCAGTCCCCAGACGTTTGCAGACTGTTATAAAAAGAAGAGGGGATGCCACACAGTGGTAAACATGGCCTTGTCCCAACTTTTCTGAGATGTGTTGATGCCATGAAATTTAAAATCAACTTATTTTTCCCTTAAAATGATACATTTTCTCAGTTTAAACATTTGATATGTCATCTATGCTGTATTCTGAATAAAATATTGAAATTTGAAACTTCCACATCATTGCATTCTGTTTTTATTCACAATTTGTACAGTGTCCCAACTTTTTTGGGAATCGGGTTTGTACTTGAAAAAAAAATATGACTGATCGGGCATGGCAGCCACACTTAAATATGATTTTCCCTCTGAAGCCATGAATCTAGGATACCTAAAACATATAAATATACCCTAAATATTCCCTGCAATCAAGGGATCAAAGTACATTAAAAGTACAAATACGGGGATATCAATAACCTTATTTTACATTACCAAACTCTCATTTTGTATATAGAAAGGTTCACTGAAATATTATGTGAAAAAATGTGACTGACCGGGCATGGCAGCCAGACTTAATAATGCATGGATCCCTACCAAGTAAATAAGAAAGTAAATAATTGAGGGTCTAGGATGGGCGAGCATATTTACAAGGGCCAAGCAACCGCACAGTATATTAAACCCCAGCCATGACTGTAACATGACCATTGGGTTTGAGAGATACAAGAGCTGTAGTCCCGTTCTCACAGTGCTCAGTACATAACTCCACTTGAAATCAATCGTCCAGGTAAACAAAGCACATGCTTTGCTGCACAGCACGACAATGGAAAATGTGAACTCAGACTGACGGTGACCAAAAGAGCCACCACATGTGGCCATTTGCTCTTATATAAGAAAAGATAATTCACCTGTAAGCTAAAGCAAACTTGTGTACATGTGTACTAGCTAAATCTAGAACTTCATTTAAGTATTTATGATGCTTTTGATACCACTGGGAGAATGAGAAGACATGCAGTTATTGGATTTTTCCATGCAAAGCTGAAGCTGAATTTTCTCTCCACAACGCCGGAGTTCAAAGCCACCTTGCCGTGCCTGGAAAGAAAATAAGAATCCTGTGCCTGGTGAATCAAAGCCTGGATAGAACAGGCTGGGATCATAGGTCCGTGTTTTCTTTGTGAAGGTGGACGAATGAGAAGGTGTGGAGGAGTGAGATGACGCAGGAGGGGTAACACCGCCAGGGCTTTGATCTGCTAAAGCCCTTTCACCCACGGACCAACAGGAAGTCTCAGACTTTACCCCTTCATGTGATGCTCCATATGAGGGAACATTTGCTCCCTCTGAAGCCTTGTCAATTCATCTTCATGTCTTCCAACGAAACTGCACACAAAATAAGGCATAAACTAAGGATGAAAAAAAGTCTCAAATTCGGATAGAAGCATTTTGTGGCTTGATTTCTCCTGGTGTATTTAGTCATAAATAAATTGTTTTTTAACTGGATTTGACAAATTAACCACCAATAAATTGGACAAGCAAATTCTGAAAAAAAAGTAAATTCTGAAGTATGGACCAAATGCTTAGGCCCTGTTTACAGCAGGTGTTTTGGTCAATCGGATCACAAGTAGATGAGGGAGACATACCCGTTTACACCTGGTGTTTTAATCTGTCTCTTTTGTCCACTTTCAACCACTTTTGTCCTGATTTATTTGAGGGGACGGTCTATGGGCGGGTAAATGTATGTTTTTTATTTTTTCCAGAACTTTCGTTTGAATGTACAAAATAAGCTTGCGCAAGTATATGAACGCGCCCGGAGATGACGGAAAAAACATAGAGAGCAACAGCTTTCGTTTGTGCTCTGACAGCTGCAAGACCCCACCGAACACGCTGAATGTGTTACGTCTTGGTACTTTTTTCGTCCAGACACATCGCAATACCAGGTGTAGTTTTTGAAATAATATATATATATATATATATACACTCACCTAAAGGATTATTAGGAAAACCTGTTCAATTTCTCATTAATGCAATTTTCTAATCAACCAATCACATGGCAGTTGCTTCAATGCATTTAGGGGTGTGGTCCTGGTCAAGACAATCTCCTGAACTCCAAACTGAATGTCAGAATGGGAAAGAAAGGTGATTTAAGCAATTTTGAGCGTGGCATGGTTGTTGGTGCCAGACGGGCCGGTCTGAGTATTTCACAATCTGCTCAGTTACTGGGATTTTCACGCACAACCATTTCTAGAGTTTACAAAGAATGGTGTGAAAAGGGAAAAACATCCAGTATGCGGCAGTCCTGTGGGCGAAAATGCCTTGTTGATGCTAGAGGTCAGAGGAGAATGGGCCGACTGATTCAAGCTGATAGAAGAGCAACTTTGACTGAAATAACCACTCGTTACAACCGAGGTATGCAGCAAAGCATTTGTGAAGCCACAACACGCACAACCTTGAGGCGGATGGGCTACAACAGCAGAAGACCCCACCGGGTACCACTCATCTCCACTACAAATAGGAAAAAGAGGCTACAATTTGCACGAGCTCACCAAAATTGGACAGTTGAAGACTGGAAAAATGTTGCCTGGTCTGATGAATCTCGATTTCTGTTGAGACATTCAGATGGTAGAGTCAGAATTTGGCGTAAACAGAATGAGAACATGGATCCATCATGCCTTGTTACCACTGTGCAGGATGGTGGTGGTGGTGTAATGGTGTGGGGGATGTTTTCTTGGCACACTTTAGGCCCCTTAGTGCCAACTGGGCTTAGTTTAAATGCCACGGCCTACCTGAGCATTGTTTCTGACCATGTCCATCCCTTTATGACCACCATGTACCCATCCTCTGATGGCTACTTCCAGCAGGATAATGCACCATGTCACAAAGCTCCAATCATTTCAAATTGGTTTCTTGAACATGACAATGAGTTAACTGTACTAAAATGGCCCCCACAGTCACCAGATCTCAACCCAATAGAGCATCTTTGGGATGTGGTGGAACGGGAGCTTCGTGCCCTAGATGTGCATCCCACAAATCTCCATCAACTGCAAGATGCTATCCTATCAATATGGGCCAACATTTCTAAAGAATGCTTTCAGCACCTTGTTGAATCAATGCCACATAGAATTAAGGCAGTTCTGAAGGCGAAAGGGGGTCAAACACAGTATTAGTATGGTGTTCCTAATAATCCTTTAGGTGAGTGTATATATATACACAGTGGGGAGAAGAAGTATTTGATACACTGCCGATTTTGCAGGTTTGCCCACTTACAAAGCATGTAGAAGTCTGTAATTTTTAATAGGTACTCTTCAACTTCAACAAAAATCCAGAAAATCACATTGTATGATTTTTAAGTAATTAATTTGCATTTTATTGCATGACATAAGTATTTGATACATCAGAAAAGCTTGACTTAATATTTGGTACAGAAACCTTTGTTTGCAATTACAGAGATCATACGTTTCCTGTAGTTCTTGACTAGGTTTGCACACACTGCAGCAGGGATTTTGGCCCACTCCTCCATACAGACCTTCTCCAGATCCTTCAGGTTTTGGGGCTGTCGCTGGGCAATATGGACTTTCAGCTCCCTCCAAAGATTTTCTATTGGGTTCAGGTCTGGAGACTGGCTAGGCCACTCCAGGACCTTGAGATGCTTCTTACGGAGCCACTCCTTAGTTGCCCTGGCTGTGTGTTTCGGGTCGTTGTCATGCTGGAAGACCCAGCCACGACCCATCTTCAGTGTTCTTACTGAGGGAAGGAGGTTGTTGGCCAAGATCTCGCGATACATGGCCCCATCCATCCTCCCCTCAATACGGTGCAGTCGTCCTGTCCCCTTTGCAGAAAAGCATCCCCAAAGAATGATGTTTCCACCTCCATGCTTCATGGTTGGGATGGTGTTCTTGGGGTTGTACTCATCCTTCTTCTTCCTCTAAACACGGCGAGTGGAGTTTAGACCAAAAAGTTATATTTTTGTCTCATCAGACCACATGACCTTCTCCCATTCCTCCTCTGGATCATCCAGATGGTCATTGGCAAACTTCAGACGGGCCTGGACATGCGCTGGCTTGAGCAGGGGGACCTTGCGTGCGCTGCAGGATTTTAATCCATGACGGCGTAGTGTGTTACTAATGGTTTTCTTTGAGACTGTGGTCCCAGCTCTCTTCAGGTCATTGACCAGGTCCTGCCGTGTAGTTCTGGGCTGATCCCTCACCTTCCTCATGATCATTGATGCCCCACAAGGTGAGATCTTGCATGGTGCCCCAGACCGAGGGAGATTGACCGTCATCTTGAACTTCTTCCATTTTCTAATAATTGCGCCAACAGTTGTTGCCTTATCACCAAGCTGCTTGCCTATTGTCCTGTAGCCCATCCCAGCCTTGTGCAGGTCTACAATTTTATCCCTGATGTCCTTACACAGCTCTCTGGTCTTGGCCATTGTGGAGAGGTTGGAGTCTATTTGATTGAGTGTGTGGACATGTGTCTTTTATACAGGTAACGAGTTCAAACAGGTGCAGTTAATACAGGTAATGAGTGGAGAACAGGAGGGCTTCTTAAAGAAAAACTAACAGGTCTGTGAGAGCCGGAATTCTTACTGGTTGGTAGGTGATCAAACACTTATGTCATGCAATAAAATGCAAATTAATTATTTAAAAATCATACAATGTGATTTTCTGGATTTTTTTTTAGATTCCGTCTCTCACAGTTGAAGTGTACCTATGATAAAAATTACAGACCTCTACATGCTTTGTAAGTAGGCAAACCTCCAAAATCGTCAGTGTATCAAATACTTGTTCTCCCCACTGTATATATACACACACACCGATCAGGCATAACATTATATTGTATATTGTGTTGATCCCCCTTTTGCTGCCAAAATAGCCCTGACCCGTCGAGGCATGGACTCCACTAGACCCCTGAAGGTGTGCTGTGGTATCTGGCACCAAGATGTTAGCAACAGATCCTTTAAGTCCTGTAAGTTGCGAGGTGAGGCATCCATGGATCGGACTTGTTTGTTCAACACATCCCACAGATGCTTGATTGGATTGAGATCTGGGGAATTTGGAGGCCAAGTCAACACCTCAAACTTGTTGTTGTGCTCCTCAAACGATTCCTGAACCATTTTTGCTTTGTGGCAGGGTGCATTATCCTGCTGAAAGAGGCCACAGCCACCAGGGAATACCGTTTCCATGAAAGGGTGTACATGGTCTGCAACAATGCTTAGGTAGGTGGTATTTGTAAAAGTAACATCCACATGGATGGCAGGACCCAAGGATTCCCAGCAAAACCTTGCCAAAGCATCACACTGCCTCCGCCGGCTTGCCTTCTTCCCATAGTGCATCCTGGTGCCATGTGTTCCCCAGGTAAGCGACGCACACGCACCCGGCCATCCATGTGATGTAAAAGAAACAACCTCGTCTCACAGAATTCCGTGAAATGAACACAGCCCCTTAATTCAAAATCTGTGGCAGTTTCACGGAATCGCAGAAAATTCCGTGATGGGAATTAATGCCTATGTAAGTCAATGACAGGCAGCATTCGTGGTCCACACACAGATTCCCTGTTCTAACACCTGCAACATGGTCTCACTCCTATTCGTCACATATTGACGCTTGGTCAGTTCCCTTCGGCGTCACTTTTTAACGCACAGGGTACCATTGATTTCAGTTGTTTGCCCAATGCGTCAGATCAAGACGCATTTAATTCTTTGCATTTGTAAAAGTAGACATGATTTTATGAATATTTATAGGCTACTTTTATATTTTGGAGCAACTAAACTCCACTCCTATCCTAAACCTACTCACTCTCAACAATATAAAACACGTAACAGGCAAATAAAAGTACAGTCACAGGTATTTATTGCAAAAACTGACCAAAAACAGTATGAAAGTATTAGCTCATGTTGCATTCCAAGTCTTCTAAAGTCATACGATATCTTTATGTGAAGAACAGAGTTGATCTTAATGTTTTAATCGCTGAAATTATGATGCAACCCGCCGCTCCGTGAACACACACACTCCATTCAGTCATATTCTTTCAAATGATACACCCGACTCTTTAGCATGACGCGATCGGTCACGAGACTCACGAGAGCCAATGGCATTTTACATTCAAAGCTGGCGTAATGACGCAATTGGTCACGAGACATACGACAGCCAATGCTGTCAAAGCTGACGTAACTTTTCTTCCGGCGGCAATTTTTGAAATGTGTTTATGATCTTCGGTGGATGGACTCGACGCTGCTGATCGCTTTTGGGGATTTTCTTCACACAAATAAATCGTTTGGCCTCGGAACACTTGGAATATTTGTACTTTTTGAATAAATTGTGCCTGCAGTCGTATCTGCCTGTTATATCCTGTTTTTTTATAATACACAAATGGGTAGGTTTAGGGAAGGGATGGGGTTACGTGTTCAAAACGTGTCTGAATACCGTAAACCAAAAAAGAAAATAAATGTAAATAAAATTATGCTGGCTGATTAAATTGAGAATTACACTCCATGTCATAATGGCAAAATCATAGTTTCAATCATAGTACAATATATAGTTTCATCATGACGATAACCATGCCCAACGCGTCTGTATACTGTCATTGACTTACATAGGCATTACTTCCCATCACGGAATTTTCGGCGATTCCGTGAAACCGCCACAGATTTTGAGTTAAGGGGCCGTGTTCATTTCACGGAATTCTGTGAGACCAGGTTGAGAAGAAAACATGATTCATCAGACCAGGCCACCTTCTTCCATTGCTCCATGGTCCAGTTCTGATGCTTATGTGCCCACTGTTGGTGGACAGGGGTCAGCATGAGCACCCTGACTGGTCTGCGGCTATGCAGCCCCATACGAAACAAACTGTGATGCACTGTGTATTCTGACACCTTTCTATCAGTACCAGCATTAACTTCTTGAGCAATTTGAGCTACAGTAGGTCGTCTGTTTGCTCGGACCACACGGGCCATGCTTCGCTAACCACATGCATCAATGAGCCTTGGCCGCCCATGACCCTGTCGCCGGTTCACCACTGTTCCTTCCTTGGACCACTTTTGATAGATACTGACCACTGCAGACCGGGAACACCCCACAAGAGCTGCAGTTTTGGAGATGCTCTGACCCAGTCATCTAGCCATCATAATTTATGAAACTCGCTCAAATCCTTTACGCTTGACCATTTTTCCTGTTTCTAACACATCAACTTTGAGGACAAAATGTTCACTTACATAAACACAGATTTTATGCCTGATCGGTGTATATATAGAACTTGCAAGCATCTTGTAGTACTTGAAGCAGCTGGTGGCCACACAAGATGCTCACTGCGACTTTTGATACTGACCCCAACATGGACTCATTATTCCATTTCGGTTCAAATGTCTGTGAAACTTGTTCAGTTTATGTCTCAGTTGTTGATTTTTTTTTTTTTTATCTTAATACAAATATTTACATATGTTAAGAAATTAGCTGGAAATAAAAGCAGTTGAATGTTAGAGGACATTTTTTTTTTGCTGAGAATATAATGGAACCTGCAGCAAGGCGATGAGAAGACCTAATGTGCAACCCATTTACTCAAAACAACCTATTAAATGTATCTATTAAAATACAGATAGAGGAAGGTAGAGAAAGAAAATTATAATACAAAAGTTTTAAACTACAGTATGCTGCCTTATTTTAAGTTGGAGGAGTTAATGAATTCATTGAAGTGTTCTGGATGAATCACTATGAAACGTCAATCAGATAAAGCACAGTACTATCAGCTAATGTGAAATAGATGTTACATCCCGCACTCACAGAGGGCCTATTGTTGACTTTCAATCAATATCCTTCAATTAGTGGTTGTCAAGAACGCATCCAAGAGTTAGAAATGAGACGCCTTTGGGAGCAAACTAACTTGTCATAGACACTGTATATTAAAAGACAATATCTGTCAAGCACTGAGGTTGCCAAAATGAGTTTTCAATAAAAATATGACGTTAAATGACAAAGTAAGCTGTTAGCTTTCAGGGGAAGTAAACAAATCTGTCTGCCATAGATGAGGGACATACAGTGTATTGCAAAAACATTTTCGAAGTGCTTCGTGAGAGCTAGGCTATGTTGGCCTATAACTTCTATAGATGAGCACTGACAATTCAGCAGTTTCAGTCAGCCACAGCTGAATAGTTGTTCCAAAGACTTATGATTGTATTCTGTGGAACATTAAACATTGCACATTGAAAAGCGTATCAAGCCTAATTATTTTTTTCAAAAAATTTGAAATGGCATGACGGTCAACAATGATTCATTTTTGGGTGAACTATTCCTTTAAGACTTGTGAAATGTTTGGATATAGGAGGATGTGGCTATTTTGAAGACCTGTCTTTGTTGTTGTTGTTGTGCTGTCTGGAGATGCGGTGGCTAAGATACCTCACAAAGTCCCGAAGGCCAAATTATTCTGCTTTTGCTTTGATCAAACTGTGTCCTGCACATTTCTCCTCTTGCTTCAAAGCAGGAAGGCTAGAAAGAACATGTGGCCTGAAGCGAGAGGCAAGTCATGGTGACCTCAGTCAGTTTCTTATTAAGCCTAAATTCTGATTCAGTAAGGGGAGAAACATTTATAACAGATTACCAGAAAATATATTTTTTATTTTAATTTTTATAACCAGTAATTAACTAAAAAGCTTTCAGCTAAAGATACGCTATAAACCTTCCCTACCATTAATTGAGCGAAATGCTAAAATCTACCTGTAACTATCTGTCCGTCCATCTATCTTCAGGATTTCATACCAGCCAATAAAATACCTGTTAGTACAATGCAATGCAAATGTCATGTTAGCACAATGCTTTCCAAAAATAGCACAGAATAAATATATAAATAAATAAACAAACATACATTCACACAACACATTAAGATAATAATTATTATTATTTTGGTCAGCTTCCAAAGCCATAAATAGAAGAACCTTTGATGTTTGCTTTTTTATTTATTGATTTATTTTTTTGCTTGGCTGGTTTCCCAAAAAGCAGGATAAGTCATTCATAGCCTGCGAAAAATGCAATTTCAAGTAGGGAGAATTCATTTTTCTATGTATAAGAAAAGAGCAACACTCAAAAAGCCCACTGTATATGCAATTTCTCGCTGAGCTTTTTGCAGATTGATGTGCAATGTGATGAAAAAGAGGAGTGACATCACAATGAAAATGATATAACAGTATAACAGCAAACACTAACATTTGACATATTATGAAAAGCACCGAAGTGTGATCTCGCATGCATTAGCTTGTCACCAAGATGATTACAATGCACTTTTCATCGGGCAATCAAAAATATGCCAGGATTCTTCCGTTTTGTTGAATATAACTACACTGTAATAGAAACATAAATAATACAATGCACTGCACTACTAAACTTACAATGAGGAAAACTCACTAAACACCTTTTTGTGTTATATTCTTCTATTACAATTCTGTAGAAGTTCTTATGACATTATATCTTACCTGAGTTATAAAGGACCATGTTGTTTTTTGATTAACAACCTTAGCAGTATCTTATCCTGCAATATCAGATTACATATTTCATTCTTAATAGGGTGCTGTACAAAAGGTAATGAAGGAAGAAAAAAAAGGATCAATGCCCACTAGGCTAGCCAGGATAGTTTGCAAAAACAAAAGTTGATGGGTTTGAATAGATCGGTTTTACATTTGGAATATGTTCGGGGGAGAAAATAAAAGAAGGTTCAAGGAGAAAAGAAAAGAGTCAGTATAAGCAGGGCCTCTTGAGAAGGCTAGATACATGGACTCTCAACATATTTAAATTCTTACCTATTACTTGTCTATTTAATCATTAATTCCACCACCGCTAGCTGGAGAAGTAGGGCACGCTTTGTTTTTGTATCCTTTAGCTACAGCTCTGTAATCATGATCAGGACCAGCTCTCTCTGAACCAGGGGTGCTTCTAAGTGGCCAATGCCCAAATTCATAGTTATATGCAATATCACCAAATACATATATATATATATATGTATGTTATGACACCAAAAATCACAATCTTCTATTCCAATTTCGATACCGTAGCTATAGCTTAACTAAGGTATGTATGTATGTATGTATTTGGATGGATGGATGGATGGATGTGTCTTCTGAAGACTTATGATCAGTGAAAGGAACACTCAAGAACTCCAGTCGTTTCTGAGCCTTTGAGTTAACAGCTCACAGGAGAATACGATTTTCAGTAAATAATTACTTATTTCGGTACAACTTTTACGACTTCAGAAGACCCGGAATATAAGCACACAAATTGCATGGACTTTATGATAAGCTGTTTTTTTTAGGCTTAAAAACAGCTAATGGGTTTGGAATAATGTTGATGGTGTGTTAAAAATCATAGATTTTTTTTTTTTTTTTTTTTTTTGGTGAACTGTTCCTTTAAGTAATCCATGAATCCAGGCTTACTTCCTCAAGAGAGTTATCCTTGATTCTTTCCTCCACTTTATTTAGATCATAACATAACATGGTGGTGGTGCAGATTAATTTGGCAATACATCATGTGAACTCTCCACAGTGACATACTACTATTTTCTGCATATGGAGGCGAATTGGATTAAGTCCAATATTAAAGACATTAGGCCTCCAGGTACCATGCAGCTGTTGCAAATGTCAAGTGCCATTTTTCAGCTATTCTGTGCCACAAGTCTGCTTTATAAAAACAAAGTGTCAAAAGCATTACATGAGAATACTTCTACATGAAAAACTGGCAGTGCACAGCTCTGGTTAAAAATGTGACGCAGGTATTTTTGACTTCTAGTCAAAAGCTAAAGTTGGGTGAAGCTATGGAATGATGGATTGTCGGCTGGGTCTCGCATGACAGTTTGCGTTCCCGCTAGGCTTGTTGCCCAAGGCTTGGTCCTCTCTTCGCTCCGGAGGGAGCTTGAAGTTATCTTTGACTGTGAAAATAACAGCCATTCTTCTGACCAGCATGTGTGTTGTATCAGAGGCTTGTTAAATCACCTTGCTGGAGGAATTCCCACTGGAGAACGGAGTGCTGTGATCCTGCTCTGTGAGGATGGTTGGAGGGCATGCCAGCACTGCCTGCTGCATTCCACCTGCTATACATGCATCCCGATGGGCTTTGTCATATGAACATTCATGAAGAGCAACGTAGGTGTGCACACATCTCATAATGGCCCAGAGGAACATTATGAGAAGGTGCAGATAAGAAAAAACATGCCATAATAAAATATTCAGTAGAGACGAGCATACACACATGCACACACACAAACATACATGCAAGACCTTATGACGGATATAGCACACTGAAAGTCACACTTGATAAAATTAGCTTTTCCTTTCAGCTGTGTGTGCTATATCAGTTCACACACACTCTTAAAAATAAAGGTTCTTTATTGGCATCTACACTCTTAGAAGAAGAAAAAAAAGGTTCAATGGGGTTCTATATAGAACCCTATTCTTTTCTTGACTCAATTTTAAAGAACCCTTTAATGTCAAAAAAGTTCTATATAAGGAGAAATGTCTTAAATGAAAATTGTTCCACCATGATGGAAACCCTTACAAGGTTCTATATAGAACCTTTTCTTCAAATAGTGTATGGTTACATGAACTTTTAATATCCATGGGACCTTTCCATCATACAAACAGTTCCTTACAGTGGAAAATGGTTAATTTAATAATTGTTAACTGAACAGTTCTTCAAGGAACCCAAAATGGTTCTTTTATTGCATCACTGTGAAACCCCCATTTTAAGAGTGTAGATGTTGCTCATCTGAAATGCCATGATTTTAGACACATGCCTACCTTTGCATAAAACTCAAATATTGTATATAATTTTTATTTAAAAGGTGCAGAGTAATCAGTATTGTAATCCTGCCTTCCAATACAATTTTAAACATTAAAGTTTAAATAAATTCATTCTAAACCCAAAAATCCATAGTTAATATAATACAAATGTATCAAGCATAGTTTGAAATCCCTTTTATACAAAGTTTTGTACATAGTTTTATTGCTTCCACTGTTAATGTTTGAATATTATCTAAGTGGTTATTATGGGTTCAATAGCTGAAAACTCTTGAACAGTCCTCCAAAAAGCTACTTTAATACAAGAGAAACTATTACAACACGCCATATATCGCAGTCTAGCCTGCTTCCTTTTTTACCGCTTTAGAATCACAAGCTGTCTCACCACACAAAGCCCAGCTCACCTACATTGTTTTCTAGGGCAAGAAAGCTGACAATGTGCAGCACACTAGACTCTGAGAATTATTTAGAGCAGACGTCGCACACCGGATCCAACGGCAGGCTCCGCTACCTATCGCGTGAGACAAAAAGACAGACCTCGGTTTCCTCCTCGCTGCGCAGCATCAAACCTTTCCTGGCTCTGTGTTCTTGTGTTGTACAGAGACGTCACTTGAGAACTGAGAGAAGGAGATTCTGCCAATGTGCCCAATTCGTAGTGCACCTGCTGTTCAGATGACAGCATTAAAACAAATCTGTTTTTCTCACCCTGAACAAACGCCCTACAGGTCACTCTCCAACCGAGCTGAGAGATCATTAGAATTCATGGCATATCTTGGAGTCAGAGGATAGAAACAGTGATTATTAGAACTTTGTATTCAAAATGCACAATAGCAGAATAAGACAAATTTGAGGATAGCAGCCGAGGGCAATACTGGCAGTTATGAGGAAATTATACACATAATCAAGTATAAACTCTCTGCATGACACTAGGCTAATAAAAGGCTTGTGTGTCGTAAGCAACACAGTAACTTTAGAAAAGAGAAGAGTGCTAGTAAGGTCTTGCAGAATCCTCATTGAGATTACTTAAAACTGTAATCTTAGCCTGGAAATTAACACAAGATTTTAGGATTTAGAAAAAATGTAAAACACAAAGAAACATTATGATATTGCATGGGTAAAAGACATGATAAAAAAATAGTAAAAATATTGTAATAATCAAAAATACATTCCGGTAAAATGTAATCCTGTAGCACTTTATTTTACAGCCCTGTTCCACATGTACATATTATGTACTTATTATAGCAATTACAATAACTGGGTTATAATTAGGTACTAACCCTGAACCTACCCCTAAACCTAATCTTAACCCATGCAGTTACCTCATATTACCAGTATTGTAATCTTGGGTTAGTACTAGGGCTGCACGATAAATCGCAACTACAAAGTAACGTGAAATCGCGCTTATTGCAATTTGGCTTATCGCGATTATGAAATTTTTTTTTTATCTGCAGTTTGTCAGTGATCTCTGTGATCAATGGTAAATGCTGCTCCATCTGAAATCACTGCGAGTTTGAGTCACTTAAAACGTGCATTTGAAAAAGCAACACGCCTCAAACATCTTTCCAAACATGAGAAGCATTTAGTCATATTTAATCAATCAAAGTGTTTCAATCTTCTGTTTATTCAGCTCACCGATAGTATGATGTTCATAGGGATTTCCTGGAATGATGTGCGCTATTGTACTTCTGCGGAACATATTTGGAGTATCTTGCACGAGAGCGCCCTCTGGCTTGCAGATGAAGCAGCATTTACTACTGATTAAATAAATCGCAGCCTTTGCCAAATCGCGTGCGATTTATCGTGCAGCCCTAGTTAGTACACTGTAAGTTCACGTACTGTAAAATAAAGTGTAACCTGTAATTCATAGCAATTACTGTAATATTCATTTGGGAGCATCAAGTCAAGTCAGGTTGTCTGGTCTAAATGAGAATGCACAATTAAATACTGACCAATGTATATCCAATATCGATTGATATCCATAATTTTTATATATATATATATATATATATATATATATATATAAATTATGGATATTAATTGATTAAATATCTAATACTGACCAATGTATATCCAATATCGATTGATATCCATAATTTATATATTTATATATAATTATGGATAATAATTGATTTTGGATATACATTGGTCAGTATTGGATATTTAATTGTGCATCTAGATTATTTTAGCCATCATCTAATGCCCACTTAAAATTACTCTTTAAAACCACTAATAATTTAATAATCTTTAGCAAATCTCAAAATGAATAATAATTTTTCATGTTGTGATTCCTAAATTCACTTGTAGCATTTAACCCTGAAAGAAAAATATAGAAAAAAAAAACTGTTGTAGGAGGCCTCTAATTTAGAAATAAATGGGTTTACATTTTTGACATTTCAGTAAGTTTTTAGGGGAATGTTGTAATATTGCAACGTTGGGCCTGTTGGGTAGCAGAATTTCAGTGATTTCACTCACTGTCTGAACAAATGTATAGAACATCTAAAGGTAATGCTTATATTAGTAGCGTACATATACACTAATAATCACACAATATTAATAATTGGACAAGTCATATTTTTATAAAAAATATGTTCAGATTATATTTACAAAACCTGATGAACTGAATGAAAACTTTGGCATTTATGTGATTTAGCTATGTTCATAGCCATATTCAGTTATGATAGTCCCAAAGGCAGTTCTTGTCCTCCGAGAAGCAGAGGCGGACATTGCACTTGCTACAAAGTGTGTTGGTATAGCCTTTACCACAGTGTCTGCAGCGTCCTCTATCAGCTTATGTATTTTGTCCTCTATCTTCTGACACAACTTTTGGAAATACTCCAGTGGTGTATGAAGGTAGACGGCATCATTAGTGATATCCTGACCTGAAAAATCAGTGTTGGGACTGATAAAATCCTTTATCAGCCAGCGATACCTGTCACAGGGCATGGTCTGTGTTCTTGAGTGACTTGATTTTGTTGGTATGATGTCCACATAATCATAAGATGGGTGGTCACTTGGTTGTTTATTTTACTTTTCCAGTTCACAGGCATCTCCACATTCGTCTTCTTAACTTGTATCAGAATCCATTTCAAAATCACTGTTCCCATTTTGGACGCCATCAATGACATCTTACACTTTGTAGATAATACAGACTTTCCTGGCTGGTGGCATTCTGAAATGGAAAAAAAAAACACTGGTTATTTTCCATATCCCAAATGATACTTACACATTCACACATTCCACAGAATTCACACACTACTGTCTGGCTAGCTTATTGTGCCCTCTACTATCATGCCAATAGAATTTATAGCCCCCACTTTCCAGAACATTATCACCTGTCCCTCATGCAGCAAGCAGATATTTGGGCAAACAAGCAAAGCCCAGAAAAGAAAACAGGACCAGTTAAGTATGTTTTATAAATTCATAAGATGCAGATAGTTTCAAATATTGCTACACAAATACTTACAAATTCTCAAAGAAATAATTTATTCCTTAATTCAACTTGAACTTATAATTTAATAATAATAAAATTTTGATTAAAACTCAAAATTGTAACAAAGACATTTAAAACTTGTGAATGATCAAAAACATTATGTTTCTATTAGTATTTTTCACATGGAACAGGTGAGAAGTAAAATTCATCTATGTAATGTGCAAGGTGCACAGGCAAATTTTGCTACCCCTTTCACCCAGTGTTGTAAAATTACAACATTGACATTGCAAGCTCAAAATTTAATATAAATAAAGCATTCAACTGTACCTTAATATATGCATGATCTAGACATATTACTAAATACATTTTTTTTTTAAAAATTGGGGGCATTTTACTTGAATGTTGATTTATCCAGTCCAGTAAAACATGATGATGATTATTCTTCAAGTCAAGTTCGCAGGTTGTGTGAATTCATGACCAGGTAAAAAGGCCTATTCACAAAATATTCCATCCAATAGCATTGCAAGGCTGAACAACAGGACCCATTAGTTGTGTAAATGTGGTCTTAGAGAGAAAAAAAACTTCTGCAGGTTTATTTTAGTAGAGCTAAACTTGATGTTGTAATATTAGTTTTTATTGTTTTGCTTTTAGACCAAATAGTATAGAATTTTAATGAAAATAACATAATAATAATAATAATAATAATAATAATAATAATATTATTAATTATAATTTTGGGGAAACTTTTTTATTTCTTCTTGCACACACTTTCTTATCACACAAAAAAGTCTAGGTGATTTCACGTTTTTATTATCTTTGACAATACACGCAAACTTGTATGTATGGTTTATGGGCACTCCCTTAGGCATAACTGATTTTATACTATGCTAAAACATTTTTTTTTTTACCCCCATACACAGTCAAAACACAGACAAAACCTTCTATCGCACAAAACACTCAAAGACAATTCATCACACATGCAACTCCTCACACATCCCTCTGCAAGTGTCAGATTCTCTCTTGACAGCTTAATATCTTTTTGAAGTTGGTCAAAGTGTCATATTCACTTAGCATCAAAATGCAGAGCGTGTGCCATAACTAGCAGATGCCACTTTGTATCTGAATCCGATATTGATCTGTAGAAGCCTCCAGTACAAATTGATTAACTTGATAAGGAGGAGAACTACAAATCAATGTTAAGGTCATGGAATTAGCTCTACATTAAGTGGACTGGAAAGGTGTTAGCTCAGGAAATTAATGGAAGAGGACGTCTTAAAAGGCATGCAAACACATCCTCCCCATCACAACACTTCATTTCACTTCAGAGGTACGTGTTTTCTTTTCAACTTCTCACACTGAGTGAACCGGGGCTCACTGGACTCGTACAAACTTCTCAGTAAAGTGACTTAAAGTTGATGTGAACAAAGCTGAGGTTAAGGGGCTATGAGGGTGAGTTGGTTCTTTTAGAACAGTATGTGATCCCAAGAATACATATGAGGCGAGAAAAACATTTATTAAAAATATGTATTGCTTGTTTAATTCATTTTTAATGCCATGTTAGCATCAAGGCTATTTGCATGGCAAACACAAGGTCAATATCACAATCCAAAAAATATAAAATAATTATATAAAACATTTCAACTTGACATAAGATGGAAAATCTAAAATACATTCAGGTGACACATTCCAAAATATTCCATGTAAACATGTTTCTGAATAAAAACATTTTTAATAAATATATTATTATTATTTTTAATATTTATTTATTTTTATTTATTTAGATCATTATTATTATTTGTTATTATTATGCATTAATATATTTTTAATTAATTTAAATACATTATATAAATATTATATTTTTTATTTATTCAGATTATTATTATTTTTCGTAATCATTTATTTTTAATTATTTATTTAATGTATTTATTTTTACATTTCATTTAATTTATTTTATTATTATTATTATTATTATTATTATTATTATTATTAATTTTGTAATAATTTTTATTCATTCCGATTATTATTATTATTATTATTATTATTATTATGCATTAATATATTTTAATTAATTAATTGAATGTATTTATTTATTTAAATCTATTTATTCTGAGTATTATTATTTTTCTTATTAATTTTTGATTTGAATGATTTTTTAATTAATTATTTTTTTTACATTTAATTTAATGTAATATTATTATTATTATTATTATTATTATTATTATTAATTTATTTTTAAATTATTTTTATGCATGTATTTTTTACATTTAATTTAATTTAATTTAATTTAATTTAATTTAATTTAATTTAATTTAATTTATTTATTATTAATAATAATAATAATAATAATAATAATAATAATAATATCTTGCCCTACATTGACTCCACAAAGCTCTCCTCTATTTCTCCAACAGTGGCCAAGAAATCAGCATTACCATATCTCATGTCCCCATATATTTGCATAATTGTTAATATACCTCACGGCACCGCATTAAAATTTACCATTCACAAAGGAAACATAAAACGGTTAGCGAGTCTTCTTTTCTCATTCCAATAAAGTCAACGAAAAAAGAGAGAAGAGGTTCATTTGCATAGTTCGACAATATCCATAAGGCATTCTATCACATACTGGCCTACAAACCACTACCTCAAGCATGACTTCATAAAGTCAGTTAGTGTTTTCTCCGCTAGTCAATGAGATGGCCCACCACTGTCACCACTCGGCCTGGTAAATCAAAGGACTTTACAAGCTCGAAATACGAAATAGCCAAATCGAGAATTGATGTCTTTATGTCTCCCATGAGGTCAGTCGTTTCTATCATAGCCCCCTGTTAGACCTGTTTGGGCCTGTGTGCGTTCACCAATGCTGGTTAGTGATTCTATTACATTAAGCATGGCTCATCAATCCTTTCTGTATGTTCTGTTGGCTCTCAAAGACCATTTTCTCCTATTATGCCGGCACCTGGGAAATAGCCTCATTCCATATTTTGAAAAGACTCCAAGCACTCTAATTTTCTCTGCCTTCAAGACGTAAAAGAACCAAAATGAAATACGGAAACGTGCAAAGCAAGTCATACTGTGCTTTTCTGTTTAGTCTAGAAAAAAGGGTTTTGCTAGTGGTATATCATCAGAAAACAAAATGAATCTGTTGTAAATAATGTGTTCCATTTATCTATTAACAAACCTTGATATGTCAAAACTTCTGTGCAGAGCAGGAAATAAGTTACTGGTTTTCATTGACTCGCATGTAACAAGCTGAATTACTCGAGTAAATAAGGCATTGCTGTATCTAAAAAAAAAGATCAGTTAGGTTACAGTGGGGAGAACAAGTATTTGATACACTGCCGATTTTGCAGGTTTGCCCACTTACAAAGCATGTAGAGGTCTGTAATTTTTATCATAGGTACTCTTCAACTGTGAGTGACTGAATCTAAAAAGAAAATCCAGAAAATGACATTGTATGATTTTTAAGTAATTAATTAGCATTTTATTGCATGACATAAGTATTTGATACATATGAAAAGCAGAACTTAATATTTGGTACAGAAACCTTTGTTTGCAATTACAGAGATCATACGTTTCCTGTAGTTCTTGACCAGGTTTGCACACACTGCAGCAGGGATTTTGGCCCACTCCTCCATACAGACCTTCTCCAGATCCTTCAGGTTTCGGGGCTGTCGCTGGGCAATACGGACTTTCAGCTCCCTCCAAAGATTTTCTATTGGGTTCAGGTCTGGAGACTGGCTAGGCCACTCCAGGACCTTGAGATGCTTTTTACGGAGCCACTCCTTAGTTGCCCTGGCTGTGTGTTTTGGGTCGTTGTCATGCTGGAAGACCCAGCCACGACCCATCTTCAATGCTCTTACTGAAGGAAGGAGGTTGTTGGCCAAGATCTCGCGATACATGGCCCCATCCATCCTCCCCTCAATACGGTGCAGTCGTCCTGTCCCCTTTGCAGAAAAGCATCCCCAAAGAATGATGTTTCCACCTCCATGCTTCACGGTTGGGATGGTGTTCTTGGGGTTGTACTCGTCGTCCTTCTTCTTCCTCCAAACATGGCGAGCGGAGTTTAGGCCAAAAAGCTCTATTTTTGTCTCATCAGACCACATGACGTTCTCCCATTCCTCCTCTAGATCATCCAGATGGTCACTGGCAAACTTCAGACGGGCCTGGACATGCGCTGGCTTGAGCAGGGGGACCTTGCATGCGCTGCAGGATTTTAATCCATGACGGCGTAGTGTGTAACTAATGGTTTTCTTTGAGACTGTGGTCCCAGCTCTCTTCAGGTCATTGACCAGGTCCTGCCGTGTAGTTCTGGGCTGATCCCTCACCTTCCTCATGATCATTGATGCCCCACGAGGTGAGATCTTGCATGGTGCCCCAGACCGAGGGAGATTGACCGTCATCTTGAACTTCTTCCATTTTCTAATAATTGCACCAACAGTTGTTGCCTTCTCACCAGGCTGCTTGCCTATTGTCCTGTAGCCCATCCCAGCCTTGTGCAGGTCTACAATTTTATCCCTGATGTCCTTACACAGCTCTCTGGTCTTGGCCGTTGTGGAGAGGTTGGAGTCTGTTTGATTGAGTGTGTGGACAGGTGTCTTTTATACAGGTAACGAGTTCAAACAGGTGCAGTTAATACAGGTAATGAGTGGAGAACAGGAGGGCTTCTTAAAGAAAAACTAACAGGTCTGTGAGAGCCGGAATTCTTACTGGTTGGTAGGTGATCAAATACTTATGTCATGCAATAAAATGCAAATGAATTATTTAAAAATCATACAATGTGATTTTCTGTATTTTTGTTTTAGATTCCGTCTCTCACAGTTGAAGTGTAACTATGATAAAAATTACAGACCTCTACATGCTTTGTAAGTGGGCAAACCTGCAAAATCGGCAGTGTATCAAATACTTGTTCTCCCCACTGTATATTTCAGTTCTATGATCAGATTTTAAGGGCAAAACACTCAAGCAATGGAGGAAAACCCAAAAGAAAAGCCTCCAGCTGTCTAACTGAACTATACGAATAATGCAAAACCATTTAAATGAAAACAGGTTTCCTTTAAAAGTATAAAGAGGTGCCAGTTAATCTAGTTCATTTCACAATTCCTTTTCCTGTATTCTTCTCATGGTCTTTACTGCTCAAATAAAGGGAAAAAAGAATGAAAGAAAGCAAGCACTGATGTTTTAACATCTCATCTGTCCTGAAATACATTAAACACATAGCAGTTATCATATTGTTCATCAGCACACTGGAGTCCCATGGATTTCAGATCACAGCACCCTGCCTCTCCTCTTGACGAATAATATATTCACAGGGTTGTATTATTAGAAACAAAGATAACTATAGGATTGCCAACTTCAGCAAAGGAAAGTAAGGAACACTTTTATTTTTTAGGTGATAAGGTGACACTCTATATCAATATATCATTATATGAATTCCTGCACAAACATACTGTACATGTGTAGCTGATTCGGTCATAGTTCGACTGAATTAACTGCTAAAATGCTATTGAGATGCATTCACTTGCATCTGTTGTAAAAAAAAAAAAAGAGAGAGTCTTTTGACGGTTCATAAACATTTCAAGATGACATTAATTATCTAGTAAAAAAAATTGTCATAATTTAGAAATAACAGACATTTTTCCTACCCTGATTTTAGCCCTAACACTCTGTTTTAAGGGCATGTCTGCTGTGAGACTTCAATGTAAACGTCCACTGCTGTGATTGGATAACATCTTTGCATATGAAATAGCTAGTATTACATGTGGAATTCTCTCGAAAACTTTTAGCAAGTTTTTACTATTATAGCTCTCAAGGTTAACTAATCGTGAAAGTGTTGATTTTAGCATTATATTCAGATCGTGGCATGAAAAGTTGCAGTGATGCGCATTGTAGCCGATCACAGACATGTTGAGCGCATGAATGCAGTGATCTCGTCACAATTCGATTTCTGCACACTAACGAATGCTTTCATCATAACTAACAGTGCAAACACAATGTAAATAAGAGATTTGTTGATTATTAAGGGAATTTTGGCGCAAGTCCAGAACTCAGTCACTGATAAACTCGCGCTGTTTGATTGACAGCTACAGCGATTGCAAAGGAAGCTTTCTTTGATCGCTTTCTATATATAACTTAAACAGTTTATTTAGACAGATTATTTTCATCCTACTAAGAGACACAATGTGAAGTTGACTGTTTAGTCACTGGTTTGATTTACTGACACATAGACAAAGAACATCTGACTGTACATGAATCATATCAGAAATCACTGGTCACAGATCAGGTATTAGAATTAACACAATTACTTACATGTTGTCGCATTAGTCAAGTCCATATAGTAAAAAAAAGTCTGTTTGCAAAGCCTGATTTGCCAGAGAATCCACGGTGAAATGTACAGAACAAACAAATAATGCTCAACTGAGACATTCACATTGTTGAAAATAAATAACCACATTCCAAGCTTTAGAATCCTTGGGAAGGTAATTATTTCAGTAATCCTGTATTGCTCTTATCTCCTCGTCATCTCACTAACACGCCAGTGGGAGGGGCCAAGAGGCGGTCTGTCACCTATCTATAGGCACATTCCACAACGAGTTGTTCGCTGGTCTTGGTTACAATAAAAGCTGTTTTTGGACTAACAAGGAAGTTTTCTATTCTGAAACTTACAGGATATTCTTATAGTATGATGACCTCTTATATGTCAAAAGCTCAAGGAAAGTTTGATTTCTCAGTTCATGACCCCTTTAATGCTTGCATTCTGATTCAAATGCAGTTAACACTGAAGTGTTCTTGGATGTTAAAATACAAGACAAACAGTTTCCTATGGATATAATACAGAAAACAATTTTTAAGGGTTTACTTAAAATATGGAAGATAACATTATTTAGCACATTTGGTAGCCCTAAGGATGACACTAAAGTCTACAGTGTCAGCTATATTCTAAATAATAATAATAATATTAATAATAAATAAATAAATAAAAATGCTGATGCCACACGTGGATTAAATGCAGGTCTTGACACTGCAAAGAAACACATTATGCAATGTAGAGCAAGAGAATTACAGGCAACAGCTGAAACACTTGGAGGTCACCAGTGTAGACAACCGTTCTCACAGAAGCCTGGTTTACTGGCTTATTAGCGATTGTAATGAGCAGGGTCAAAGTTGAGTTTGAACATGCTCTCCATCTAGTTAGCACAGGGGAAATATCTAAGGTTAATGAGATGACACAGAGAGTAAGAAAAGGTTTTTTCCTTATTTTTTTCCCCATTTCAAAGAACTGCTTAAGTCCTCTATTCTGTATGGCTGGAAACAGGAGTGTGTGGATATAGTAGAAACCCACAGTGCGTGGTGGGGTGTGCACAGCTCCTAAGGCTTGTTATTCTATATGCATGGAGCTTAAAGCAGAGAAGAACAGGGGAAAAAATATGCCACAATTCTCTTAAGGGGGTTAGTTCCAGCTGATTGTTTTGACTTGGTAATGCTTTTAGGAAACCAAGGCATTTATAGTGCTTAAGGATTCTACCAGACAGAACTTCAATCAGACAACAGTGAACAGCAGAGCTTACAAAAAGTGCTTTACAATGAAAGTCAAATGTATGAAACTTCAAGATTGTAAAAAAAAATCCAGATATTTTTAGGTAGCAATTTATTTTACAATCTTGTTCCACATGTACAAACTGCATTCTTATTAAAGTATTTACAATAACTGGGTAATGACTAGATACTAACCCTGGCCTGAACCTACCCATTAACCTAAACTTAACCCATGTAGTTGCCTTATACCAAGTATTTTTTTTAGGTTAGTACACTGTAAAATAAAGTGCAACCTATTTTTATTACATACAGCTAAATTAATATATTATGTTATTGCAAAATGTTTATATAATATAATTAATATGATATAATATCTATCCTGACAGAGGAATATAATATAATATAATGTAATATAATGAATACATACCTATATCCTGACAGAGAGGCAAATTAAGTTATATACTCAGGCAGAGTAACAATGACTGATGCTAAAAGCATGTTCATGGAGTGTTACAGCCATATATTATTATCGAGACAAAGCAATCACGACGCGCAGATGGGGACGCCTATGCATATTCATTCCATTTACCAATCAGACATTGTGCACAGCTGTTTTTCCAAAAGCGTCTTCATCAAAACAGAAGGCAGACATAGTACAGCCATCCTCCTGCATTATCTACCAGCTCTAGATAACTTAGGGGAGAGCTGCAGAAAAGATAAGTAGAGATGCAGTGTGTTACTCCTAATGTTGAATGCAGTCCTTACTTTGGTCATTTGATGTGATTAGACGCCAGTTATAAATAAAACTGCAGTCTGGTGCTTTTAATTTCAGTATGTCATGTGTTGTAAATTTGTTTGGGAAAAGAGTTGAGTATGTAGGGGGGTGGGGTAGCAGACAATACAGAGCATGCCAAGGCAATATTTCAGAGGTTAATAACAATTGGAAACAGGTTTCTTATTCGCTATTAAAATTAATATACTTATTCACATTCAGAAAGTGAGGGGGGAATAAGAGTTCAGAGAGCCAGAGTCCTTACCAGCAGGTACTACTGATGTGGAAATAAGCGTGACATCTTTTAATACCATTAAAATGAAGAGACCAGCACAGAGTCCTTTTACTATTCCCCAGACGTGTAGCACAAAATAATTAAAGCTGGAAATTGGTGAGAGAGTCCAGATTTAAGCTCATACAGAGCAAATTACTGTTCCATAACATCAACCTGCTTAGAGCAGGACTAACAACACAAGGTGGAACAGGATCCTTTTAGACTACTCTCAGACTACATATAACACTACATGAAGTAACACATTTAGACAGATTAGAAAAGGCATTGAGAGGAAAATCTGCTCTTTAACAGCAGTACACATCTGCAGTACCTATCCATAGTCTCAGATGGTACACCCACAGACTAACCTTAATCCGTCAACTAACGCATAATGAACACAAAGTACTTACTCAATATGGCAAGCTCTTATCTAATTGGTTAGCTTTCCAAAACTTCTGAGAGTAAAGGAACTTAGAATAGCACTTAGAAAAAGTCCAAAGCTTGTTGATAAAACAAGCCTTTTGAAGAAGGTTAGTGGCATCAAATCTTTGAAAGACATTATTCAATTGGTAGAAACTACTGAACAGCCGCAAGCAGAACTGTATGTTCTGGTTTGTTTTCCGAGTTGTGTTTTTGAATTTCACTTGAATTTCAGATGGATTAAGATTGCAAAGTAGTAGTCTCTGTACTTTTTACTTTTGGACTGGCAGAAATGTTGATCATATAGTTAATTCTAGTAAATTACACAAATAATTACAAAGAAATGGTTAGTAAAACATTTATTACAACTTTTATTAGAATTAAAGGTGAAATTCTGAAATAGAAATAAACTAGTTAGCATTTTTTTTGTAGAACATATACTTTGAAAAATCATATTACAGTGTATGTCAGATAAATCTGTCCCTAAATTGCAAATTAAACATGAAAGCCTTTTGTCTTGGATGGTTCTTTGCCAAAAAAAGGTGTAGTGCGATCTGTCCTTTTGCTTTTTAGTTAAAGTCTATCCAGAGTTAAAGAGATGGTTCACCAAAAATGAAAATTTTGTTCTACTGAACACAAAAGAAGATATTTTGAAGAATATGGGTAACAGTTGATGGACCCCATTGACTTCCATTGTATGGAGAAAAAAAAAATACTGTGAAAGTCAATGGGGTCCAAAAATTTTACGAACTATCCCTTTAATGTGACAAAACATGAGGGCACAACTGTACAAATCGACTTATGTCTTAACCAGATGTCTATGAGATACAACAGTTGCCGTTCCCAGAGAAGTATAGCCTAAATATTAGCATGCTCTAAGGGAATAAGACATACGTCCATTTCTTCCTACAAAGACAGAAGGAAGAATTTTTGAACATTACTGTATAAGGTATAGAATAATGAATCACAAATAACACCTTTTCATACATTACACTATTTAGGAACATAATTCAAACTCTCAACAAAAGTACATGACCAAACTCTGCTGTCATGACAACATGAAATACCTTGACATTCTCAAGCCATATGTCTGAGTAGGAATCATGCTCTTTTTATTAGAACTCTGATATGTACTGAATTTCCAATGGGATGTGCACTCTAACATGCTTACCTAATATATTCTATGAATACATAATTTACCTCATGGAATTATACTAACTTTAAAAGGATTAATTAAGGAATTATCATGTGGGTGCTTTAAGGAATGTGTGACCACAGAGCAAATGAAAACTTTGTGGACCTTGTCAAGGACATACAGTAAGTCATTCATGAGCATAAATACACTTAATCCCAAAAAAAAACTATCTTTTATTTAGGAGACATCACAGCGTCATGTCCAGACGAACATTCCGAGCTCCAACCACAGATCACATACTGACAAGTTTTGAATATGTTAGACACTAGGGAAAAGGCCTTGAAGTTTGAGCTTCAGTGCTCTTCTAATGTGAGGCACAAGGCTTGAGTTTCTAATTAAAAGAGGATGTGATGTAATTGCAGGAAATGTTAACTGGGGATTAAGTGTATAAGTTATGCAAAGGCAATGGGACATTTTAAGATTCTCATGCCAGAAGAACACATTAAGTACCTTGAACTGAAGATGGACTGAAGCTCTTTTTGAACAATGCAAAATGGTTCCATATAGTTAACATGAAATCAAAATGACCCTATTTACTATTGTTTGCACAAACTGTGTTTTAAAATGAAAACGATCCTCGTCTACACTGGCGTTTCAGAAACGATCTCTGTCTACACTGCACGACCGAAAACGCATGTCACATGACTGTTCATGCACACTGGGCATCCGCTTTTCAGAATATGAATTACATTTGTAGAACGCATTCACCATCAGCTAGCCTATGACTCATGAGATACTTATAAAGCAGAAAACATGTCCTCACTGACCCTGTAGTGCATACTAAAGTAAATCTAATACATTACACACCACCAATGTAATATAAGCCAATCAAAATAGGATTTAAATGTGTTCACTTGTCTGAAGAAAGTGTAGCAGAAGAAAATGATCAACTTTGAGAATGTTTAATGCACCCAAGCCACTGTGTGAATAAGGCGAAGATCTTTTCTTTGGGCTTGTTTTTCTAAGCACTTATGACATTTACTTCCGAAACCTTCACAGGAGTTTTGAGGCACAGCGAGGAGGCCAAACAAACACGGAAAGGCTCTTTGTTTGCTTTAACCTCCTCCATGCGTTTGCATTAAATAGGTCAAAATCATCCATTTTTCATGGAACCCCGTAAAGAAGAAAGGACTCTCAAACAGCTGCAACGTTTGCTCACTCAACGAGGAGCATTTTGAAAGTTTTGAATAAGTAATGCTGTTTTAACATACATCAATTTTAATTTTGTTTCAACTGCCAAATGAATGCATATCTTAATGATTGATTCCTTTTCATCATGGGTTCAGCAGGTGAGGAGAGACCTTTTCGTTGCAAAATCAGGCAGGATGAACTTTCTTACATCATGTATGCCGCCACCCACCCAATTATTTTTCTGCCCCTTGTCTTCACACTGCACTACCATGAAAGGATTTTTTTTTGTAAATTACTGTTTTAAATTCTAACATTTACAGGCTGTTCTGTAAATATGTTTGCCAGTTTGTTTTTCTCTGTAAAAACAACAGGATTTTTTAACAATGTATATAAACTGCACTTTTAAAAAGTATCCTTAAGTAAGTGTAGTTGTTTTTTCACAAGAACTTGCACAAATATGATTTCTACAGCCTAAGATATTCTTTTTTTTAGGCTGTTTAGAAAAAATATTGTTTTGTGTTTAGTATAAACTTAATACCACAGACAAAAACTGCAAGTGGATTGCAGCACTGAAGGACCGACTATAGTAGGGGTGTAACGATACCCTCATGTCATGATTTGATACCTATCACGATACTGAACTCACAATACGATACTATTGCGATACACCAAGACATATGGTAAAAGGTTAACAAAAAATGTACTGTTGATTAAAATGTTAAATTTGGTATTACATTGGGGATGGAAATGAATAGGCTTGGACTTGGTGCTGGTAACCCAATGCACAGGACAATGGTGACACCAGAATAAAAACATTCATGATTCTGAAGTTGAAAATACAGAATTATTTTAGACGAATATGCTTGCACTCTGTCACTGACTAGATATACAGTCAAACCAAAAATTATTCAGACACCAGATATAATTTTTTACTAGTGTGTGCAGGACACTATAGTTCATTTATGTAAGTGAGGATAGCAATTGACATATTATACCCAAAAATTCTTCATACAGTGGACTATCAGTAAAACTGATAACAATTTGGGACCAAAATTATTCAAACACTTTGACCTGACCATGTTTTGCTTAAGTGTTTTTTCTTTAATTGCTAATGCGACCTTTTACACCACAGACTGAACAAAATGAAGCATTGCTTGGTAATTGGTTGACCTAAATTGGTATCATCTAATTGTGTAGTTAAATTTAACAGCTGACAGCTGATTGGTTGATTGGAATCCATTACATACACTACCAGTCAAAAGTTTGATTGTTTTTGAAAGAAGTCCCTTCTGCTCAACAAGGCTGCATTTATGTTATTAAAAAAAAAAAAAATAATAAAAAAGCTGTAATATTGTGAAATATTATTAAAATGTAAAATAACTTTTCTATTTGAATATATTTTAAAATGTAATTTATTCCTGTGATGCAAAGCTGAATTTTCATCATCATTACTCCTTCAGAAATCATTCTAATATGATGATTTGCTGCTCAAAAAACATTTATGATTATTATCAATGTTGAAAACATTAAACATCTGACGTTATCAAGATGAATTTGTTCTGACACAGTCTAACTCTGAGTTCTCGTCATATTTTATTATCATTTTCTAAACTATGATAATGTGAGAAAATGTTGAAGGTGTCTGAATAAATTTTGGTTTGACTGTATTTAAAATAATGTAGGCCACTTTTTACTGGTAACATAAGACATTCGGCATCAGGACCCACAAATATTCCCCCATTGCAATATTATACATTATATTCAACATTATATAGTATTTTAATGTAGTACTGACACTACTTTCATCACATAGTAACTATTCACAATACATATTGTCACTATCCATAATACATGTTGCATTTTTGTATTGCGATATATTGTGACACAATATATTGTTACACCCCTAGACTATAGTTCATAATAGTGCAGCTGACGGCACAGGAATTGTTTGCAGCAAATTACAGAGAACATAAAAAACTCTGCTTATTTTTGGCTTTGTTACATTTCACCAAGCACCCTCTCATCTTGTGTCAGCTACTAAGTGTAGGAGTGGTTAATTAGCTAATTAGCACTGATGCATCCAACTCTATTTTCATAATTCAGTTGTTTTCACTTTACCTTGATTCCCTTTCCTCCATCTGCACCTGCTGTCTAAAACGATGCCTTCAACCAACCTTTTAGGGCATCTACCAGCAGGGTACCAGCAACTAGCCCTTGTTAACTAGTCAAACTCTGACCACTTCACCACTTTCATATAGAAATACTAACAGACCCCCACTGTTTTCACAGTGGAAAGACCTTTACATTTGTACTGCAAGCAACAGATCCAAACCTGAACTTGTAGTACCATGCCATCAACTTCATGAATAAAGCAAGTTTAGCTAACTAACTGCATCTAAAATCCTGTGCTCGCCTGCTAAATCATTAGAGTGCTGTTACAGCTCCCTGAGCTTTTACAGCACACGCCTGCCACCAAAAGCCCACATTAAACTAATTGTATACACTATGACAGAGCAATAAGTACTGTTTCTTTTTTGTCACACAACACTAGAACGTAGTAAGTCACCTCATGCGCTCATTTAAACTATCCTCAAGTCATCCTCGGCTGTTTTTACCACTTTAAAACAGAAAACAGAGGTAGTTTTAAATCATCGCGGTACAAGTCTGCAGCCGTAGGGTGGGGTTGATGGTCTGGAGACAATATTTACAGGACCCTTGTCCTCGTGTGAGATTTGTGACTTGAGACTCGCTATCAAAACACTTCAGAATGAATCACGTTCCACCACAGAGCCATTTTTCCTTCCTGCAATCTCATACCTTCTCCCGCGGGGACATACTTCACATTCGCCACTGTCTTTTTCCCGACTGCTACTCCGAGATGGGTTTGGGAAGGGAAGTATTGGTACCTGAGAGTCCCATTAGCCAGACTCCCACGGGTGCCGTCAGTCTCCCCAGGGATTGTGAAAAACACAAGGCATATGTTATAATAACCATTTCCATACTGCCAAACACTGAAAATCTGCACAGCTGTTTTGGGTAAAACACACGAGTGTGATTGAGCATTTCTCTCGGTTTGCTTTCTTTAAATAACATCTTATTCATGGTTTGCACTCTTTGAATTCTTTAACGTTAACGTTTTAGCAGACAACACTTCTTACATTGGTCTAATAATAGTAACCATGGTCTAATTATAGTAAGTATATTATATCTCATTTAGGCAGAACATTTGCCTAAAATTTTAATTACATATGCATGTTAACAGAATAACACACATAAATTCAAGTTTCAGTTTTATTTAAAGGGGTCATATGATGCGTTTTCATGTTTTTCTTTTTCTTTAGTGTGTTATGTCGCTGCTTGTATAAGATCTGCAAAGTTACAAAGCTCAAAGTGTCCCACAGAAAGATTTATTCTATCTAAAAGAGAAGGCAGATCCAGACCTAGCTAAAACGCCGATCGAATTCTCCCTCACTGAGCTACGTCACTAGATGGAAATATATGCATAATGCCGCCCAAATGCATACGCAAAGAAAGAAGCAGCACTTTAAAAAAAGAGAGTATGTGCTTTCCGTACATAATAAAACGTAATTTTGTGGCAAAAAACATGGAAATAATTTGTCATTTTTATCCTATTGTTTACTATATTTATTTGCTTGTTCAGTGTCATTGTGGGCTTTGGTTCTTTTGCTGTTGTAGTCTGTAAAGGACCTTTGAAATAACTAAAATCATTTGGCAAAGTTATATGGGACTGTAATGCAATCAAGACCTGCCTGGAACTACTTTAGCTGTTAGTTTCCCTGAAAATAATTGCACACCTTAGAACGTTCCCCAACCAATCAGATTCAAGCATTCAACAGGCCCGTAGTATAATGATTTTTTTTTTTTTACACCAAATACACAAAATAATGATCTTTGAAAATAGCATCATATGACCCCTTTAATGTTTCCAGGTCAAACATTTACCTTACTATCAACAACTAATAGTGTATTATGTTGTGTCTTTATATTTATTTAAACAACATACTACACATACCATTTATTTATACAAGTATCATTAACTATATTTGGCAGTATATGAAAATATACTATATATTATATATAATATATATATTATAATGTTTACCTTTCTATTATTAGTAAAATAAATGGAAATGCTGTAATACCCTCTATACCGGCATTTAGCAAATATGCATTTACACAAAGTCTTTAAATATCTAATAAATATTTAATTCCACCAACCTCACAAACGTTAGCAAATTCAGCTGTGCATCTAAGTGTGCATTTGTAGCCTGGATAATAAAACGTGTGTACTGTGTGCATGAAGGTCTGTCCGGGCCAATCTGATGTATTCAGCTATCACTGGACAAACTTTAAAATCTTGATTTCTATGCAGCACTATATCCAGGTGGTTGCCATGTCATATTCATGTCATATTCACTGTGTGTGCACTGTATGTAAATGTAGAGTTTAGTTATTTAGTAGTAAATATTATGTAAAACAAATAAATTTCATTTTAATTACTATTTTTAAATTAAAGGTGAAGCATGTAAGATTTTTTATATATAAAAAACACACATTCTCTTAACACAGTTTATTGTTCATTGACTACTATTAGTATGCCATTCATGGGTTTATCTCCCCAGAAATGTAAACACTGAGCTCCCAGGTACTATCAAAACATTGAGAGGATCTGCTCGGATCAGTCTCTTTCCAGCTCAACCTATAGTGAGATATTGGAGCTTTGCTACTGTAGCAGACGAAGCCACAGGATGTTTAGCCAGTGAGGGGCCATGGCTGACGCGTTATATGAAAAGACATTCAGCTTTGGTTACAGGAGCGCAAGCCAAATTTCGATGAATTTTAGACGGCCCACAGCTTGTCTACTAAAATATATTATATGTGGCCCTCCACACATAATTTACAAATCATGCTGTTTCACAATGTCAATACAAGGCGACAGCGCTAGATCTATCCTAGCTCATTTTCTGTAAGCGACTAGCTAGCTAGATTTTTTGAGTAGCTTGACCAACATTGTTTGCACAATTTCATGGAAATAACAAAATGGGTTCTTATGGGACACCAAGACAGGAAGCAGTTCTGCAGTGTAGATGGCTTTGCTGTGCTGTCAAGTCTTTTGACCCACATCTACTGTAACTTCTTTGATTTCACTAATGACAAAGTGTATAACTGGTTAAAGAAAAAACAATCCTGATTGTTTTATACGGACAAATGGCTGTGTGCTCGACTGGAAGAGGGAATTGTTTAAGTGGAGGCAGGAATAAAGGCAGGCATGCGTGGAGGGGGTGGTTTGGATGAATAAATGTATACAGTTTTTGGTAAAGGAGCTGAATATGAGGCTGAACAGCGCCACCTATCATATTCAATGTTACTCACAACAAAATAAGCAAGCCTGCCATATGTCTGCTTCTAATTCTTTCCATAAGTGCACAGAGCATTTAAAGAAGTAATGTGCACACACACGTACTGCAGTACAGTATTGTGATTCACTGTTTTCTCTATATTCAGCAATATCCTAAAGCCTGATTATTTACTTTATTGATTATTATTATTTTATTTTATTTTATTAGTATTATGTCATTATTCTTTGTGTTAATAGTCATAGCAGCTAGTTTTTCATATATTAGATATAACTAGAGATTTGCAAATTACGAAGCACAGTTGTACATAACATATCCAATACAAAACATTTGCAAGCAAAATCATACTGTTAAATAAGAATCACTCTTACACTCAGAATTATTTGGCTGAATTAAATTCAATTATTGATGGTGGTTGCAGATATTTGAAATGGGGTTTCTTAATAGTATATTAAAACTGTGAACTCTACTTTAATACATTTTCAAATGTATTTAAGATAACTGGAAGTTATCGAACTAAAAAAACAACAACAACAACAACAACTAAACCTACACAGTTGACCACAGTACCAGCTAGCAATAGCACACATTAGCATGCTAAATATAACTATTGTTGCCATTTGTAATGCATGGTGTTGACAGGAAGTGCAAGAAAGAAAATACTAATTATTCAATTTCCATTTCCAATTTAACACAGTAATTGCTTTTAGAATATAGCATCAAATCAAAATTCCTGTACTGTCATCAACCTAAGCACAAGCTGCACTCTTCACCAATTACCAAAAAAAAACAAAAAAACAAAAAAAAACAAAAAAAAAAAATCACAAGATAAACTCTTCTATCCCAACATAACACAACATTTAAAAAAAAAAAAAACACGCATAAATGAAAATAGTCATTATTTACTCAGCCTCATGATGTTTAAATCATCATGATGTTTGAGTCTTCATACAACAGTTCAAGTCTGTCAAGCTCCATTAAAAACAAAACACCACATCTTGAGCACTATATTCCAAGTCTTCTGAAATCATATGACAGTTTTGTGTGAGGAAAACACTGAAATTTAAGTCATTTTTGACAGATTCTTATTTTATTATTCATTCCTCTCCACTGCAGTTCTCATATCAGGTGTGTGCCATTAATGAAGTCAAAACTGGCACCACCATTTTTGTAGTCCGTTTAGATTTTGTAGTCCATTTTAGAGTTTGATGGAGGTGAGAATTATTACAACTTCAATCTAATGTCTGTTTCTTACAGAAAGTTATCGTATGGCATTAAAATACTTATATACTTATAAAAAAAACACTTGCTAATATAATTTTATGGTATAATAATTAATACTTTTTTTTTTTTTTTTTTGTCCTTTGTTCTGGAGCTTGACAAACATGGTCACTATGAACTGTCATTGTACAAAAAACAGCAGTACAACAGCATATCATATGAACAACATGAAAGTGAGTAAATAATGATTTACAAAGTACCTTGAAATACTAACAGGTCTTCATCTTTTCTCACCTTGTTCAAAACACATAAATAACTATACATTGTAGCATTCATTCTCATAAAATCCAGTCCCATGCAATTTTAACAATGCTACATGAACACCAATGGAAACAAAATGAATTAAGTGAACTATATACTAAATGTTATTTCATATGAAATTAACATTTTCAAGAATTGTTACATTATCTCATTTTCAGCTCAAGTAAACTGAGCATGCAGTAAAACATGAATTCTATTCAAATAAAATGGTTAATAAACCTCATTGTATCACATTACACATAAAAAATGCCATATGTATCATATCATAATCCAAGTACTGTGATAATAATGAAATCCTTGTTGATTTTCATCACTATCATCCTTCGATCCATCAGTCAGTATTCTCCCTCCAAGCCTTTTAGCTATGAATGGATTTCTATGCAGTGTCACCTGCACAACATATTAGAAGTGGCCTTAGACTATTCAGCTTATTATAAAGGATTATAAGGACATGAAAGGAAACCGAGAGGAGTAAAAAGGCTTGAAATTCAACCAAACTCCAGTAGTTCTCTCTGTTATTGTAAATACTATGAAGTAAATGAAGGCTGTACTTTAAATGAGGCAAGCAGACAGATCCAAGTGGCCCATCTGATTTGTGAGGATAACTAACTCTAATTTAGCCGGTGCTGTTGATTAAGTCAAACATCATTTGGCAAACAGAGCACATGGAACATTTAGAAAAGAAGTGCCAATGAAAAGTCAAGTTGAATTGAACTAATCACCAAAATGGACATACATCAAATATTTACATAATTGAACGTTTTGCAATCAAGTTTATCAAACTGCATGTCAAACAGGTTTACGTGACATTCACAGGGGGCATGTTTTTGTATTCACGATTGAATACATTTTTAAAATGTTATATAAATACATTTTTAAAATGTTATATGGATCCAACAAGTTCCATACAGTACCAAGATCATTATGAACTTGCACTGCTGGGGTCTTTGCAGGCCAGTCGCTTTGCACCCAGAATCACAGGAGAGAGATGAAGAAGAGTCATTCACACACCCACAGATGCAGCTGAGAGAGCATCCAGATGGCTCTGGTTAAAGAGGGCAGATCCGTGGGTTGCTGCTAGGGCACAGTTCGGGATCTGATCAACCCTGGTCGGGTCGCCTGGGTGAGTGTGTATGATATTCGAAAGACTCAAAACACCCTGTGACCCCTGCTATCACTGATGATGTGCCCTAGTGTAGCATCACAAAAGATGTTTCTGAAAGTACTGTACACATACACACTGAAATCCACAATCATCCTTCATTATCTCTCAGTTTGACTTCTTGGGATAGTAAATTTGGTTACATTTAATTTTAAGGGGATGGAACACCAATCTCTCGTGAACACGCGTACGACAATTAGCGGAAGTTAGAGATTACAGTTTGTAAAGTTTTAAATATGGATATTTTTCTTACACAAACGCATCGCTTCGCTTCAGAAGGCCTTTATTAACCCCCCGGAGCCGTGTGGATTACTTTTATGATGGATAGATGCACTTTCATGGACTTCAAAACAGAAACAGCCTTTCACTGCCATTATAAAGCTTGGAAGAGCCAGGACATTTTTTAACATAACTCCGATTGTATTCGTCTGAAAGAGGAATGTCATATACACTTAGGATGACTTGAGGGTGAGTAAATCATGGGCTAATTTTCATTTTTGGGTGAACTATCCCTTTAAATAAGTAAAGAGTATATGTACTATAGAGTTAGGGTTAGGGTTTGGTTTAGTTACTTGTAATTATGCATAATTTACTGTTATTACTATAGTAAGTACACATAGTAACGTGTAACTATGTCGCTTTAAAAAAAGTGTTCAAACCAACCTTTATTTTAAGTATTTATTATTATTATTATTATTATTATTATTATTATTACAGCCCTAATCAAAGATTAGCTGAGTATTTACTGTATAGCCTACACATTTATATTATATTTTATATGTTTGTGTATCTATGCCAACATTTGATTCTGGGGGTTTAGGGTATGTGTGTAAGAGAATAGAGCTAAGATGAGTGAATGTGTGTGTCTGTGAGAAAGAGTCTGTAGGCGAGTACAGGGAGAAGATTGATGGAGCTGAGGTGGTGCATCTGGACTCGGGGCTGTTTGGGTCTGTCAGCATTCTTCCTCAAGGTTCTGGTAATGAACAGATAGAGCCACGATCATTGGAATGATAAAAAGTTGACAGGCCTTTTCATCAACATGGAGCACCATTAAATCCTCTCCAAATAACAAAGTCATGCAAGAAATATCCAAAAATAAGACTGTCTGAAATACAACCTATAAATATGTTCTTATCTTACAGAAAAATACTACAATGCTGTTTAAGGTAAAATAAGTTACATTAAAAATAAGGTATCAAAATACCATGGTATTACCATCTGATTTACAACAACAGTAGCTTTTTGAAAGCAAATGCATAGGTCAAATTTCCACTGTTTACATATGTAACCTAAAATATGTGGTATAGTATCTAAATGAACTAGTTTTAATAAAATCTAAAATACCCTTTAATATGACTGAATCAACCTGACTGTATTAGTTTACACCAAATAAAATGTAAAGGTCAGGCCAAGTAGAAATATCTCCTTAAGGAAACAACTGGACATTTTCACTCTTACAGATTTCTTTTTTCTTTTTAACTTTTTTAACAAACTTTAAAAAAAAACAAAAAAACAATCAGGCATACACCGATCAGGCATAACATTATGACCACTGACAGGTGAAGTGAATAACACTGATTATCTCTTCATCATGGCACATGTTAGTGGGTGGGATATATTAAGAAACAAGTGAAACATTTTTCCTCAAAGTTGATGTGCTAGAAGCAGGAAAAATGGGCAAGTGTGAGGATTTGAACGATTTTGACAAGGGCCAAATTGTGATGGCTAGACGATTGGGTCAGTGCATCTCCAAAACTGCAGCTCTTGTGGGGTGTTCCCGGTCTGCAGTGATCAGTATCTATCAAAAGTAGTCCAAGGAAGTAAAAGTGGTGAACTGGCCAAGGCTCATTGATGCACGTAGGGAGCGAAGGCTGGCCCGTGTGGTCTGATCAAACAGACGAGCTGTAGCTCAAATTGAAGTTAATACTGGTTCTGACAGAAAGGTGTCAGAATACACAGTGCATCACAGTTTGTTGTGTATGGGGCTACATAGCTTCAGACCAGTCAGAGTGCCCATGCTGACCCCTGTCCACCACCGAAAGCGCCAACAGTGAACATCAAAATTGGACCAAGGAGCAATGGAAGATGGTGGCCTAGTCTGATGAATCACGTTTTCTTTTACATCACGTGGATAGCCGGTGCGTGTGCGTCACTTACCTGGAGAACACATGGCACCAGGATGCACTATGGGAAGAAGGCAAGGCGGCGGAGGCAGTGTGATGCTTTGGGCAATGTTCTGCTAGAAAACCTTGGGTCCTGCCATCCATGTAGATGTTACTTTAACACGTACCACCTACCTAAGCATTGTTGCAGACCATGTACACCCTTTCATGGAAACGTTATTCCCTGGTGGCTGTGGCCTTTTTCAGCAGGATAATGCACCCTGCCACAAAGCAAAAATGGTTCAGGAATGGTTTGAGGAGCACAACAATGAGTTTGAGGTGTTGACTTGGCCTCCAAATCTCAATCCAATCGAGCATCTGTGGGATATGTTGATCAAACAAGTCCGATCCATAGAGGCCCCACCTCGTAACTTACAGGACTTAAAGGATCTGCTGCTAATATCTTGGTGCCAGATACCACAGCACACCTTCAGGGGTCTAGTGGAGTCCATGCCTCGACAGGTCAGGGCAGCAAAATGGGGACCAACACAATATTAGGTCATAATGTTATGCCTGATTGGTATATATATACAGTGGGGAGAACAAGTATTTGATACACTGTCGATTTTGCAGGTTTGCCCACTTACAAAGCATGTAGAAGTCTGTAATTTTTATCATAGGTACGCTTCAACTGTGAGTGACGGAATCTTAAACAAAAATCCAGAAAATCACATTGTATGATTTTTAAGTAATTAATTTGCATTTTATTGCATGACATAAGTATTTGATACATCAGAAAAGCAGAACTTAATATTTGATACAGAAACCTTTGTTTGCAATTACAGAGATCATATGTTTCCTGTAGTTCTTGACCAGGTTTGCACACACTGCAGCAGGGATTTTGGCCCACTCCTCCATACAGACCTGCTCCAGATCCTTCAGGTTTCGGGGCTGTTGCTGGGCAATACGGACTTTCAGCTCCCTCCAAAGATTTTCTATTGGGTTCAGGTCTGGAGACTGGCTAGGCCACTCCAGGACCTTGAGATGCTTCTTACGGAGTCACTCCTTAGTTGCCCTGGCTGTGTGTTTCGGGTCGTTGTCATGCTGGAAGACCCAGCCACGACCCATCTTCAATGCTCTTACTGAAGGAAGGAGGTTGTTGGCCAAGATCTCGCGATACATGGCCCCATCCATCCTCCCCTCAATACGGTGCAGTCGTCCTGTCCCCTTTGCAGAAAAGCATACCCAAAGAATGATGTTTCCACCTCCATGCTTCACGGTTGGGATGGTGTTCTTGGGGTTGTACTCATCCTTCTTCTTCTTCTTCCTCCAAACACGGCGAATGGACTTTAGACCAAAAAGCTCTATTTTTGTCTCATCAGACCACATGACCTTCTCCCATTCCTCCTCTGGATCATCCAGATGGTCATTGGCAAACTTCAGACGGGCCTGGACATGCGCTGGCTTGAGCAGGGGGACCTTGCATGCACTGCAGGATTTTAATCCATGACGGCGTAGTGTGTTACTAATGGTTTTCTTTGAGACTGTGGTCCCAGCTCTCTTCAGGTCATTGACCAGGTCCTGCCGTGTAGTTCTGGGCTGATCCCTCACCTTCCTCATGATCATTGATGCCCCACGAGATGAGATCTTGCATGGTGCCCCAGACCGAGGGAGATTGACCGTCATCTTGAACTTCTTCCATTTTCTAATAATTGCGCCAACAGTTGTTGCCTTCTCACCAGGCTGCTTGCCTATTGTCCTGTAGCCCATCCCAGCCTTGTGCAGGTCTACAATTTTATCCCTGATGTCCTTACACAGCTCTCTGGTCTTGGCCATTGTGGAGAGGTTGGAGTCTGTTTGATTGAGTGTGTGGACAGGTGTCTTTTATACAGGTAACGAGTTCAAACAGGTGCAGTTAATACAGGTAATGAGTGGAGAACAGGAGGGCTTCTTTAAGAAAAACTAACAGGTCTGTGAGAGCCGGAATTCTTACTGGTTGGTAGGTGATCAAATACTTACGTCATGCAATAAAATGCTAATTAATTATTTAAAAATCATACAATGTGATTTTCTGTATTTTTGTTTTAGATTCCGTCTCTCACAGTTGAAGTGTAACTATGATAAAAATTACAGACCTCTACATGCTTTGTAAGTGGGCAAACCTGCAAAATCGGCAGTGTATCAAATACTTGTTCTCCCCACTGTATATACACTGAACAAAATTATAAATGCAACACTTTTGTTTTTGCCCCCATTTTTCATGAGCTGAACTCAAAGATCTAAGACTTTTTCTATGTACACAAAAGGCCTATTTCTCTCAAATATTGTTCACAAAACTGTCTAAATCTGTGTTAGTGAGCACTTCTCCTTTGACGAGATAATCCATCCACCTCACAGGTCGTCTCCAAAGGTGTTTCAGAGAATTTGGCAGTACATCCAACCGGCCTCACAACCGCAGACCACGTGACCAATGATCGTGGCATCCAGCATCTTCACCTCCAAGATCGTCTGAGACCAGCCTCCCGGACAGCTACAATCATTGCAACAATCGGTTTGCATAACCAAAGAATTTCTGCACAAACTGTCAGAAACCGTCTCAGGGAAGCTCATCTGCATGCTCGTCGTCCTCATCGGGGTCTCGACCTGACTGCAGTTCGTCGTCGTGACCGGCTTCGAGGCAAATACGAGTGGGCAAATGCTCACATTCCATGCCGTCTGGCACTTTGGAGAGGTGTTCTCTTCACGGATGAATCCCGGTTTTCACTGTACAGGGCAGATGGCAGACAGCGTGTATGGCGTCGTGTGGGTGAGCGGTTTGCTGATGTCAACGTTGTGGCTCGAGTGGGCCATGGTGGTGGTGGGGTTATGGTATGGGCAGGCATATGTTATGGACAACGAACACAGGTGCATTTTATTGATGGCATTTTGAATGCACAGAGATACCGTGACAAGATCCTGAGGCCCATTGTTGTGCCATTCATCCACGACCATCACCTCATGTTGCAGCATGATAATGCATGGCCCCATGTTGCAAGGATCTGTACACAATTCCTGGAAGCTGAAAACATCCCAGTTCTTGAGCATGTTTGGGATGCTCTGGATCAGCGTATACGACAGCGTATTCCAGTTCCTGCCAATATCCAGCAACTTCGCACAGCCATTTAAGAGGAGTGGACCAACATTCCACAGGCCACAATCAACAACCTGATCAACTCTATGCGAAGGAGATGTGTTGCACTACGTGAGGCAAATGGTGGTCACACCAGATACTGACTGGTTTTCGGACCCCCCCCGGACCCCCCCAATACAGTAAAACTGCACATTTTAGAGTGGCATTTTATTGTGGCCAGCCTAAGGCACACCTGTGCAATAATCATGCTGTCTAATCAGCATCTTGATATGCCACACCTGTGAGGTGGATGGATTATCTCGGCAAAGGAGAAGTGCTCACTAACACAGATTTAGACAGTTTTGTGAACAACATTTGAGAGAAATAGGCCTTTGTGTACATAGAAAGTATGTGCGACATATGTGCACATACATGATAATATATAAGTGGTGTGACATTTTTACTGCTGGAGAACACAGATTACTTCTTTAAAAGGAAGAGAAGCTTGATATTCTGCAAGGCCATGACACATATAGTGTCAGGTGTTCTTATGGCTGATGCGAGTGAAGTGAGGTTCAGCCTTCGGAACGGCATGACAACAATTCACACGACAGCAGTGGCAATGTACAAAAAAAAGGGCACCAGGTGTGTGCCAAGGCACACTGCTAGCTATGGTCCATCATATTACCCTTCCCACAGGGTACAGGGTGTTCATGGCCAGTGGTAAAATGTCAAGAGCTGTGATGAGAGGCTGTTCTTCATAGCATCCCCTTCATAGCATCATGAAATGTCACTCCAATTCTTTTGACAGTTCTCTCTTTGGTCTGCTCCCCACTTTTCTTTAAAGAGGACCTATTATTCTAGATTTTTGTTTTACACTTTCTTTAGGTGTAATTGCTGTTTGAGCATAAATAAGGTCTGCAAAGTTACAAAGCACAAAGTCCAATCGAAAGGGAGTTATTCTCTATGTCAGTAAGCACTGTTTCTGAACTCCCCGAAGCGCCTCAATTGTAGACTTGAGTTTTCTTCCGGCAACATACATGTCCAGGCGCGGATTAAAGCACAGGCTTGCGTAGGCTGCAGCCTAGGGGCCCCACGTGTACAGGGGCCCCGGATTGGCCAGACTATTTTTTTTTATTATTTAAAATTTACTTCAGCGCGAACAAAAAAAGACCCTCATTGGCCCATAAGAAACATTAAAAAAATAAGCAGGTGATTGGATAGATGTGACTTGGGTCACATCTGTCCAATCAGCTGCTGGTCAAATCATGTCAATCATTTTCATTTACGTCACTGCTATTGCTAGACGGGCAAGACGGCATAAAGGCAAAATGTCCGAAAGAAAGTATGATAGTGGAGCACAAAAACAGAAAATACAAAAGTAAGAAAAACAACAACGTAACCAAGATATACAGAAAAAAAAATCCCTAAATTGACTGGATACTTCAAGGCTACTGAATCTTTATTCAGTCGAAGACAAGATCCACAGCAGGAGGACTGCCAGCTAGCATCAGCTTTTTAAGGCTGGTTCTATTTTTTCCATGTTATTTCGTGTTATGGGGGCAATCAGGTATTTCTTTTAATTTTATTATTAATCTGTATTTACGTCGCTCAAAGCGCGCTTAGCCAGCTACAGAGAAACTGGTAGCCAGGCAACAGACAAGTGACAAATCCTGAGTGGCGACGTCACTACACGCATTCTAGCACACTACACGGCTATTGTTCACCTGCTCGTGGGTCAGCCGCGCCTCAGCAGAGATGGAGAGAATCCCCGCCGTTTTTATTATGGCTTTGTTTTATACACAGTTTAGTGTATTGCACCGTGGTTTGGGTAATGATGTTGTGATTTTGCCTCAGTAAAACGGGGTGTTTTGCACTGATGCAGATGCTGTAGCCTACCTGTTGGTTTATAAAGCTAAACCAGCTTGCAGTTGAACTGTGAATGCAGGGAATTATGTTGCTTTGCTGATTATAGTTACATATTTCCTTTGTAATTGTTTTGTGGCTGTGGTGGCAGAGGGTAATATCTTTCCACCACCTCTGTTAATTAAAGGGCTGCGTCTAAGCACTGGGCATTGTGCTTGTTTGTATTTGCGTTTTGTTTGTAATGTTCAATTTCTCATTTTACCTACGTGGTGTGGTGGTAATTTTCGTACTGTGGTGGTCCACCACTTGAAGGAATGTAGAAACAACACTGTACAGCCGTGGCCAAAAGTTTTGATAATGACAAATATTAATTTTCACAAAGTCTGCTGCTTCAGTGTTTTTAGATCTTTTTGTGAGATGTTACTATGGTATACTGAAGTATAATCACAAGCATTTCATAAGTGTCAAAGGCTTTTATTGACAACTACATGAAGTTTATGCAATTTTTCAAGACCTCTGCAATTCGCCCTGGCATGCTGTCAATCAACTTCTGGGCCACATTCTGACTGATGGCAGCCCATTCCTGCATAATCAATGCTTGGAGTTTGTCAGAATTTGTGGGTTTTTGTTTGTCCACCTGCCTCTTGAGGATTGACCACAAGTTCTCAATTGGATTAAGGTCTGGGGAGTTTCCTGGCCATGGACCCAAAATTTCAATGTTTTGTTCACCAAGCCACTTAGTTATCACTTTTGCCTTATGGCCCCATCATGCTGGAAAAGGCAATGTTCCTCACCAAACTGTTCTTGGATGGTTGGGAGAAGTTGCTCTCTGAGGATGTTTTTGTACCATTCTTTATTCATGGCTGTGTTCTTAAGCAAAATTGTGAGTGAGCCCACTCCCTTGGCTGAGAAGCAACCCCACACATGAATGGTCTCAGGATGCTTTACTGCTGGCATGACACAGGACTGATGGTAGCGCTCACCTTTTGTTCTCTGGACAAGCTTTTTTCCGGATGCCCCAAAAAAATGAAAAGGGGATTCATTGGAGAAAATGACTTTACCCCAGTCCTTAGCAGTCCAATCCCTGTACCTTTTGCAGAATATCAGTCTGTCCCTTATGTTTTTCCTGGAGAGAAGTGGCTTCTTTGCCTCCCTTCTTGACACCAGGCCATCCTCCAAAAGTCTTCGCCTCAGTGTGCGTGCAGATGCACTCACACCTGCCTGCTGCCATTCCTGAGCAAGCTCTGCACTGGTGGTGCCCCAATCCCACAGTTGAATCAAGTTTAGGAGACGGTCCTGGCGCTTGCTGGACTTTCTTGGGCGCCCTTTCTTGGGGGGTCCAAAACACACTCGAAGCAGTTGACCAATCACAAGACACTGATCCAGCTGGCCAATCAGAGCACTTTTTGGGAAGGAGGGGCTTCATAGAGACCACAACTAATTACTGCGTTACAGACAGACTGGAAAGAGAGGTGCTGCAACAATGTAAAAAAATTTTTTTTTTGAACATTCAAGTATTTTTTGATGTTTTAAGAACATTTTAGTAGACATCAAAAACAAAATCAAGACTTTGTAAAAAGGCATAATAGGTCCTCTTTAAATTGAACATATCTCTCCACTAAGCACAAGCTGTTATCCATGCTATCGTACTATTTTTCAAGACAAAAATCAAATAAATTTGGTGCAGATTGGAAGATAATGTTGAAGGACAATTGTAATAGTCAAGGAGGTAATGTAAAATAGGTCACTGTGTCCTCAAGAATGGTGACACAGTGACGGAAAGTCTGAGGAATGCAGACAACATGTGACTAGGCTCTTTTTAGAGTTTTCTTTGTAATCTCTGAGCTTTGAAAGAATGGTTCATCCAAAACAACAACAACAACAAAAAAGGAAAACTCTCTTCCATGGAACACAAAAGGGTATATTTTTAAAAATGTAATGGTCGTGTATTGCTCTGCAGCTACTGTGAATGGGGACTGAGGCTTTTAAGCTTGTATTTGTGTTGTTGTAGTTGAGGCAAAATGGGGGCAAAATGAAGTCCAGCGCTGTCGTGGTCTGACAAAATATCTCCACTTCTTTTCCCAACTCACGAGATCACTGAGATAGTGGCCTTTAAATTCTACAGAGGTCACACCTCCCAAGGATGGCTAGACCAATGTAAAGGTGTGATTTTGAGAAGGAAAAAGTTTCTCTGTTTTAACGCTGCTTCATTTGCATAATCAAAGTAGGCTGGCTGTTTTGTGTACCATTAAACTCTGATTGATATAACAGGAACATAATGCAAGTTATGAGAAGGTGGTATACACCAATGTGTGGGAAATTAAAAGAGAACTATGATACAGACTGGAATATACTAATATATTAATATACTGGAATATATTAACTGATTTGATCATAAGGCGTGCCTAAAACAGTATATAACAGTAATAATACACACAATGTCCTGTAGATATGTTCATTCATAGAATGTGTGTCTGTGAATTAATTAAGATAAGTCCTTTTATGGGTATTATTTTCTGTGGCCTGTGTTGTCACACATGACCACCCTTCCCCTGGCATCCCTTTGATGTGAAGGAAGGTGACACCAGTTTCCTGGTTAGCATCAGGAAGGGAGCAAAATGTAGAGATTAGCAACCACTTCTATATACTCATCAGACCCTGTTTGGGTCCTTCCTTTAAATCACTAGTGAGAAGGGAATTGTATGGCCCTCTCTAGGCTTCCAGATCTAAACGGTGATTGTGCCCAGGCATTACAGCAGCCAAAAGATGGTATAGGTTACATCCATGGCATTCCTATAGCAGTTGCTTTTTTATTAGAACAGCTTGAATTTGTGTTGGTCCTCAAGTCATTCACATGCTCTACATTTAACTACAAAGAGTAACCATTTCAAGTCAGTTTAACACGAAGCAATCGTTTGAACGAGAAAACTTTAAATGGTGTTAAATCAAAATGAATTGTTCAAATAAAGTTGTGTTTGTCCATTTTTAGAGAGACCTGTAAACTTGTCACATTTCAACCAGGAAAGTTTCGATGGCATTTTCTTTCCATCTTACCTCTGTATAGTGCCTAGTAATGAAGTGTTTATAAGTGCAGTGCTGGTTTGTTTACAGGGGTTGCCGGTGTAACCGCATACTGCTATAATTCTGCTTTTCCATATAGTGCCACTTACTGGCAGAGAGTGAATTTACTTATTCATTCAATATATATATTTGACCCATATTGTTACGCAGCATACACACAGTATTGTAAATGTTAACTGGAGTACTGACACGATAAATTATTGACATAATAAATAACTGACAAGAAGCTAAAATAACATCTGTGGCCTCTGGTTATCTTAAGGCGCCTGGTGTTAGGGGATAGAATATACAGTTTGAACAGTATAAAAATCATTATGTCTATGGAAAGTCTACATAAAACATGAAAACCCAACGTGGTTCGGTGCTCGAGAAATATTTCTTTATTATTAATGTTGAAAAGAGTTTTTGCTGCTTAATATTTTTGTGGAAACTGTGATACACTACTATTCAAATGTTTGGGGTATAAATTAATACCTTTATTCAGCAAGGACCAATTAAATCGACAGTGACAAATGAAAAATGACAGTAAAGACATTTATAATGTTACAAAAACAAATGCTGTTCATTGAACTTTCTATTCATCAAAGAATCCTGAAAAAAGTATCACATTTTCCACATAAATATTAACACCTTTTGACATTGATAATAATGTTTTTAAAATGTTTTACTGTATCTTGATACTACTAAATGTAGCCTTGGTGAGCATGAGACTTCTTTCAAAAACATTTAAAAATCTTAACTGAAATATTCAATTAAAAGTAAATATGACATCTGTCAGCATACTCCATCTGAGGTTATACATTCATTATTTCAATTGTTTAGCCTGAACACCAATTATACTGTATTCACTATCACAGGTAAATATATATAAATTCATAATTATACCTACGGTCATGACGCATGTACGATCAAGTTTTTGTGGAGCCACTGATTACCGTATCTGACAACATAATCCACAGTTCTGCAGCTATTTTAGCCTCTTTACTGCAGCAAATGAGGAGAAGGTGTCTGTAATCACATTTATTAATAATTGTATCTCTACGCGGTTATGTTTGCAGTCAGTGTTAATGCTTCCTGTTTGCACAGTGTTGATAGTCAACAGAACACGAAAAAGACACAACACTCATTTTCCTCTCCCTCCTTCATTTAAAAACAGCCAATCACCACAGGCTACTACGCCTGTATCAGTGTCAGTACGCATTGCTCACTTGCAGTGAGCACATTCATTTAGCAGTTTCCTTGAGTGGCCTTTGAATAGACCCAGATTAGTCCTTTGCGTCTGAGGGCCATCTGTACCCCTGTCATGGACAATAGTTGTTTGATTGCGGTTTCAACTTTGACAAGCTATTTTGATTCAACTGGCTCTTCGTGCTTCTCTAAAACTTCAGGATCTCTCCTCCAATCATTCCTCCCACTATCCCTCTCTCTCTTACCGTGTCACCCCGACTGAGGCTGTGAGTAATACGCACGTGGTCTCTCGGTGGATTTGGGCCCAGTGTCCTCTCATGGAGGACGCGTGTGATTGATTGGATTAAGGCAAATTTTTGTCAGTTCGCCGTGCTTAAGGAGATAAGGCTGCTAATAAATTTCCCCCCGGTAGCTTCTGACACGTGTCAGCTGGCGAGCTCGTATAAAGCATGATGTCGGCCAGGGGCAGATAAAGCGCACCACCCAAATTCCCCCGTGTACCCCTTCTGAAGTCCCGCTGAGGCTGAGTTTGGGGATGTGAAGATATATTCTGGGATTTCGTGCCTCTGAGTGAGACCGTTACATCCAGTGGTGTACAGCAAACTTTGGGGGCCTCGGCAAACAATGCGACGAGTTCCCACCCACATTGTGATGTGATGTAATGCAAGAGTGTTTTTTGGGGGGGATGAAAGCGTATCACTGATTGAGCTGAATCAGATGTTATTTTAGCCAATGTACCCCTAATTTTTCTCTTTATTGATCCTATTCTGAGTTTAAATGTGTAACCCTTTTTTTGTGGTAGAACCTGATTTCAGATGGCGCACAGGAACCTGGTGTCCCAGCTTTTAAATGGAGATATACGCTGAATTTTCAAGTATGGTGACTATTAGTATAGTTAACCTCAAAAGGTATCAGAAATAACTAAACGGTGCCTCCTTTTATAACACTGGTACTGAAAAATAAATAAATCTCAGGAAATATAACTCTGAATAACAGTTATTTATTTACAGACCTAAAATAATAAAGATGAAAGTCAAAATGAAAATAAAATAACAGAACCCCTGTTATTGTATAAGGAAATAAAAATGTTTCCCCAAATGAACTTACTGCTTACTTTCCTTTGTAAACACCACTCAACATACAATGTAAATCAAGACTTATCCAGCGGTTGTTCCAGTTAGAAAATCCCTAATTTGGAATTACCCACAAATTAGTAAATTATACCGTGGATTTGAATCTCAAGAGCTCACATGAATCCACAAAAGGGATAAATGAATCATTGATACATGAATCAGGTTGGATTCATGGATTCAGTTCTTCTGAACAATTCACAGTCCAAATGAACTCAGACGCACCAACAGTTCAGAAAGTAATAAAAAAAATAACAGTTCAGTCAGATCAACAGAAAAGTCACAAATATTGAAATACCCAGGTATGTGTCATTCGTTCGTTGGGGCACTTCCATGCCGCAATGACAATGTTGAAGAAGACAGGAACAGGAGCAGGAGATCGCAGTTCGCGCTGAAACATCAAACAAAAGGGTCTGTTTACCATGGTCCGTCACTCACATGGCATCCGTGTCCCGAACACTTTCCAGGCACGCTGTTCAGTGATGATAAATGAAATCCGATTGTGTGAACAGAAACACGCACAAAAAAAACTCTGGTCCAGGACTGCAGAAAACGGAAACAGTCAAGAGTCGATTTAGCCGTGCTAAACAAAGGTAAACTGTTTATTTTCGGTTATCATTTATTTCCACGTGCGACACGTGATCTGCACGATTCTCCACTTTTCTTCTTCCCTCTTGCGGTTTTTTTCTGTTCAGCCCACCTCCACCAGGCTGAATCATGATTGGATAATCACAGTCTGTCACTCAAACGTGGAGAAAGTCCTCCTTGGCTTAATATATTATAACTCGTATTTACAAAATATAAATTAAAATACCATAACAAAATGGTAACATCTTGAAAAAATAAAAAATAAAATACAAACTTGAACAATGAAACATCTCAATGTTTTTTTTCCCCTCTAAATATTGAGTATGTTACAAATGTTTTTATTTTTATTTTATTTTTTTCAAAATTTTTGCCATTTAGAAAAAAATATTTTAAACCAGCTAGCGCTAGTGTAAGTTTCGAATTAAGTGACCTGAATCTTTTAAGTTTGTTCACCAGTAAGATTAGATCCATGATCTGTCATTTGGCCAAAATCTCACATTATAATGCACTATGCACAGGCTATTTTAGCTTTAACTCGACGACAAATGCAAGATGCTCTTCACCGTTCCTCAAATACATAAAAGATTACCCTTTATATATATATAAAGTGTTTCTTAAGTAAAGAAAACGCTGTACTTATTAAAAAAAACAGTTCTTTATTTACCCTTGCATCGTAAAATTAGCAGAGACTCTCTAAACTGCTTGTGGCACTTCATTCATGACAGAGATGGGGCAGAGTTATGAGGTTTGACTAACAGTATAAGGAGGCAATGGAGTTACGAGATTTGGTCACAAACTCTTTTTAATAATTCTCATTGGTTAAATATTTGCATAACCCACAGACAGACCTTGACGTGCGAGCATAGGCATGTGCCTAAAAGGCCTATGCATAAATCCAGCCCTGCCCGCATTGTCGACATTTTTTTGTGAGTTAAGAGAAAGATGTACCTGCAACTCTAGTTTAAATGAGTAAAAATACATTTTTAATGGTCATAACTCCAGTTCTTATATTCTTATACCTTCATATTTTCATATATAAAATGTGTGCAAACAATAAAGTGAGATAAAAGCTTATGAATGTTCAGCTTTATATAAACCCATGTGTTAACTCATGAAAGAGAAATTAATTGATTGAGTCTTTCAATAAAGCTATTACATGTACAAATTTAGTGCAGTTTTGTCTTCATTGTATCAATATACACCGATCAGGCATAACATTATGACATGTAAAGTGAATAACACTTATTATCTCTTCATCACGGCACCTGTTAGTGGTTGGGATATACATTTTGTCCTCAAAGTTGATGTGTTGGAAGCAGGAAAAAAGGGCAAGCGTAAGGATTTGAACCGTGTTTGACAAGGGCCAAATTGTGATGGCTAGACAACTAGGTCAGAGCATCTCCAAAACTGCAGCTCTTGTGGGGTGTTCCTGGTCTACAGTGGTCAGTATCTATCAAAAGTGGCGCAAGGAAGGAACAGTGGTGAACCGGCGACAGGGTCATGGGCGGCCAAGGCTCACTGATGCACATGGGGAGCAAAGGCTGGCCCGTGTGGTCCGATCAAACAGATGAGCTACTGTAGCTCAAATTGCTCAAGAAGTTAATGCTGGTTCTGATAGAAAGGTGTCAGAATACACAGTGCATCGCAATTTGTTGCGTATGGGGCTGCATAGCTGCAGACCAGTCAGGATGCCCATGCTGACCCCTGTCCACCGCCAAAAACGTCAACAGTGGGCACGTGAACATCAGACCTGGATGATTAAGGTGGCCTGTCCACCGCCAAAAGCGTCAACAGTGGGCACGTGAACATCAGACCTGGACCACGGAGCAATGGAAGAAGGTGGCCTGGTCTTTTCTCACGTTTTCTTTTACATCACGTGGATGGCCGGGTGCGTGTGCGTCGCTTACCTGGGGAACACATGGCACCAGGATGCACTATGGGAAGAAGGCAAGCCGGTGGAGGCAGTGTAATGCTTTGGGCAATGTTCTGCTGGGAAACCTTGGGTCCTGCCATCCATGTGGATGTTACTTTGACACGTACCACCTACCTAAGCATTGTTGCAGACCATGTACACCCTTTCATGGAAATGGTATTCCCTGATGGCTGTGGCCTCTTTCAGCAGGATAATGTGCCCTGCCCCAAAGAAACAATGGTTCAGGAATGGTTTGAGGAGCACAACAAAGAAGTTTGAGGTGTTGACTTGGCCTCCAAATTCCCCAGATCTGAATCCAATCGAGCATCTGTGGGATGTGAGTCCGATCCATAGAGGCCCCACCTCGCAACTTACAGGACTTAAAGGATCTGCTGCTAACATCTTGGTGCCAGATACCACAGCACACCTTCAGGGGTCTAGTGGAGTCCATGCCTTGATGGGTCAGCAAAAGGGGGACCAACACAATATTAGGAAGGTGGTCATAATGTTATGCCTGATCGGTGTATAACCATACATAGTCCTTGCATATATTGCAGTATATTGAAAAAAATATAAGCACTAGTTGCCCAAATACATTATGTAATATATTGCATTATATTTGTATGATTATGTTTACATCATGATGAAGCATGATGATGACAGTAACAGGAGGGTGACAAATGCAAGACAAACAAACAAACAAACAAAAAACTACAGAGTGAAATGCCACTGTATTCACCCTCTTCAGCTTTCCTCCAGCTGCTGTACATAGCAGATGAGGAAAGCTAGGAGAAAGGGGGAATTACATTATTGGCAAAGTGTCATGACAAATTGATTTTCTCAATTAAAGTCGGGACAATGGACAAGAAATAACAGGTTGGCCGTTTCTCCCTCTAAATGGGGCCATTTTCTTTTTTCCTTCACAGATCAGCGGAAAAGAGTCATTAGGAGTCCACAGGGTGAGAGAGAGAGAGAGAGAGAGAGAGAGAGAGAGAGCAACTGGTGCAAAGGCTCATTCGAAGCACACAGGAGGACTGTATTGTCCCTGGCCTCTCATTCTTCAAGACCTCAGTGTGAACGTCTCCACTGTCACATGCAGCATACCCTTCAAGCGAGCAGTCACCCGTTCAGACTGACTCAGAGAGAGCTTTGACATTGGTGCATTTATGACTGCACCTGACCACATCATCAATCAGCGCTGGCCCCCGGTTCAGTCTTCCCCTATTTTCTAATTTTGTCGAGGATAAATGTTTTAAGCAAATGACAAATGTTACGGAAATTAATCTATTTCCCTCTAAAGAATTTGAAATTAATTACTGCCTTTGGTTTAATTTATTCCTTTCTTGTGACATTAAGATTTTCAGAATGAGAACTTTTAAGAACCAAGAAAAGAATGTGGCCAATTTTCATTTGGTGTGGTAATTAAATTGAGACAATAAAAAACGTGATATACCTGATTAAAGCCAGATTAATAACTCGTTTTAATTTAAATGTTTTTGACATTTTAAAATGATTAACTTTCTTTCTTTCTTTTTTTCTTTCAAAAAATATTGATGGTTTTTGGTTATACAGACATTCTCCCTGACTGCATTTGGGTGGACATATGCATAATAAACTGGGTAAAGAGAAAAAACTAATACTTAGACTTTAAATTCAGCTAAAACAAACTGGATGACAGGAAAATTTTAATTTTAATTTTAGCGTTTTTGAGTGTGAATGTGTCAATTAACTCAAAATGTAAAAAATAACGTCTCGGTTACGTATGTAACCCTCGTTCCCTGAAGGAGGGAACGGAGACGTACGTCGGACGTCACCGACGAATTGGGATCACTTCCGGGAGCCCCTATCAGCTTCGAGTGTATAGAGAACGGGCCAATGGCCATGGGCGTGCGAGATCTGCATCTCGCGCTCCGCCCCGCACCGCGGGTATAAAGCGGAAGCGGATGCAGCGCACATTTGTTTTTCACTGAGGAGCCGAACTAGTGACTCGGTCATGCAGTGATGGTACAGCAACTGTGGCGACGGGACGTACATCTCTGTTCCCTCCTTCAGGGAACGAGGGTTACATACGTAACCGAGACGTTCCCTTTCAGTCGGTCACGTTCGACGTACGTCAGACGTCACCGACGAATTGGGATCCCTATGGAAAACGCCACAGTTACTACCACTTCCAGCGCCCAGCGAAAGCCCCTCAGACCCCCGTCTGTTCGGGGCGGGGAACTCACGCAGGGAGAGTCACTGCTGCTGTTCCGCAAGACCCATTCAGCAGAGTATTGGATAACGCTGGGAAAGCGTGCCCAGGGGGGCCGCTGCGGAAGCCACATCCTACCCATAGGGAGGTATCATGTGGAATATACACGTATGGACTGGCCGTGGGCAGTACAACATACGTAAGTCCCAGGGGTGGATCCCGGCCAATGCAGGCGGGAGACTACACCGCACAGAGACGGCAGAGCGAGCTCTGCCAAGGGAAAGACACGGGCTCGCCGTAGGGAGCCGTACCGTGGAAGAATATACATATGGGACCGCCGTAGGGGTCACATCATATGGATACCCAACCTAACACAAGTTCCACCAATGCATACGAGTGTTAGACCTGGCGTCGGAAGCTCCGCCACGTCGGACTGCCGCGGGTTGCAGAGGACTCAACAGGATTCGCTGTTCTGGGGAACTCAACTGGAGCATATCAGCGCACGTATCCGGTCCATGAGGAGGGGAATGGCGCAGCAAGCCGACACTAGAACGGGCACTTCGGTGTAACTAGCTATTTGAAGCGTGCACACGGGAAGAAACCGGCTCTACACGGAGGCTATAGAATCTAGCGAACATGTTAGGTGTCGCCCAGCCCGCAGCTCTACATATATCTGTCAGCGAGGCGCCGTGCGCCAGCGCCCAGGAAGAGGCCACACTCCTGGTGGAGTGGGCCCTCAACCCGAGCGGGCAAGGCACGCCTTGGGTTTCATACACCAAGGCGATGGCATCCACTATCCAGTGAGCCATCCTCTGCTTGGAGACAGCCTTTCCCTTCTGCTGGCCTCCGTAACAGATGAAGAGCTGTTCTGAGGTCCTGAAGCTTTGCGTTTTGTCTACGTAAGTCCGCAGAGCGCGAACGGGACAGAGAAAAGCCAGGGCTGGGTCTGCCTCCTCCGAAGGCAGCGCTTGCAGGTTCACCACCTGGTCTCGAAAGGGAGTGGTGGGAACCTTGGGCACATATCCGGGCCGGGGTCTCAGGATTACATGAGAGTTACCCGCCCCGAATTCCAGGCATGATTCATCGACCGAAAATGCCTGCAGGTCCCCTACCCTCTTGATGGAAGCCAATGCAGTACTGTCTTCCAAGACAGGATTTTTAACTCTGCTGACTGCAAAGGTTCAAAGGGAGCCCTCTGCAATGCGGTTAGCACCAGAGATAAGTCCTAAGAGGGTATAGAGTGAGAGCGAGAGCGAGATTTAATCTCCTCGCCCCCCTCAGGAACCTGACGACCAGATCGTGCTTCCCTAAGGACTTACCATAAACCATGTCGTGATTTGCGGCAATAGCGGCAACATACACTTTGAGGGTGGGGGGAGACAGCCTTCGCTCCAACCCTTCTTGCATGCAGGAAAGCACAGAACTGATCGAACATCTTCGGGGGTCTTCTCATCGAGAAGAACACCACTCGACGAACAGGTTCCACTTCAACGCGTAGAGGCGCCTCGTAGAGGGGGCTCTGGCGGAAGTAATGGTGTCTACCACAGTCTGTGGTAGGCCACCTAGAACCTCCGCGTCCCGTCCAGGGACCAGACATGGAGTTTCCAGAGGTCCGGACGCGGGTGCCACAGGGTGCCCCGTCTCTGAGTCAGGAGGTCCTTCTTCAGAGGAATGGGCCAAGGAGGTGCTGTCGCGAGGAGCACTAGTTCCGGGAACCAGGTCCGGTTGGGCCAGTACGGCACAACTAACAAGACCTGCTCCTCGTCCTCCCTGACCTTGCACAGTGTCTGCGCAAGAAGGCTCACTGGGGGAAACCCATATTTCCGTAGGCCCCGGGGCCAGCTGTGTGCCAGCGCATCCGAGCCGAGGGTCCCCCCCGGTCAGGGAATAGAACAACTGGCAGTGAGACGTGTCCGGGGCGGCAAACAGGTCTACCTGTGTGGTCCCGAAGCAACTCCAGATCAGCTGGACCACCTGGGGATGGAGTCTCCACTCTCCCGGGAGCACTTGCTGTCGTGAGAGCTCGTCGGCTGTACGATTGAGCAGGCCTGGAATGTGAGTGGCACGAAGCGACCTCAGATGCTTCTGACTCCAGAGGAGGAGATGGTGGGCAAGTTGTGACATGCGGCGGGAGCGTAGACCACCCTGTTTGTTGATGTACGCAACGGCCGCAATGTTGTCCGTACGGACCAGAACGTGCTTGCCTCGTAGCGGCCCTTTGAGGTGGCTCAGTGCAAGACGAACTGCTAACAACTCGAGGTAATTGATATGCCATTGCAGTTGAGGCCCCGTCCACAGACCCGAAATTGCAAGCCCGTTGTACGTGGCCCCCCAGCCGGTGGATGAGGCATCTGTGGAGACAACAGCATGCCTGGAGACTTGTTCTAGGGGAACTCCTGCCCGTAGAAACGAAGGGTCCGACCACGGACTGAAGGTTTGGCGGCACTTCGGTGTTACTGAGACACGGAACGAGCCGCTCTGCCACGCCCATCTCGGGACTCGGTCGTGTAGCCAGTGTTGAAGTGGCCTCATATGAAGCAATCCGAGCGGCGTCACTGCGGCTGCGGATGCCATATGCCCCAGGAGCCTCTGAAAATGTTTCAGTGGTACTGCTGTCCTGCATTTGAACGAATTCAAGCAGTTCAACACCGACTGGAGGGACCCGACTCGGACGGCATAGCGGCCTGAAGTGGGGTCTAAAGTGTGCAATGCAACACTTACCTGCTTCCGCTGAGGGGGTGCACGGGTGTGCGGAGGCCTCTTGTGTGTGTCCTGGACACAGCCAGCACCCCCTGCTGGCGATAAGAGAGGCACCGGAGGGTGACAAGGCATGGGAGCGTCGTACACCGCCAAGCGCGCTCTCTTGGCTCTTTTTTTGAAGTTTTGGGTACCACTGGCACGAAGGCCAGTGGCGGAACAGAAATCAAACGTGAACAAAAAATTCTCTCCCGGCCCTCCTCCGGGAGAAGGAGTGGTGCTGTCACCACCTCCTGAAGAGCTGTCTCCTCCATCTCTGGGTGGCCCGTCTCAGGGTCTCTTGCGACGGCGCTTGCCACCTGGCTTGGCAGCAGCCTGAGCGGGCTGGACGGCCTTCATAAAAATGCCTGGGCCTGGTGCACCTGGAGCAACGCCATGGCATGCAAGGCGGACGCAGCCTGTCCACAAGCTTTGTAAGCCTTCCCAGTCAGACTGGAGGAGAACTTACAGGCCTTGGATGGGTGGCGTGGGTCTCCACGCCAGGTGGAAGCGGACGCCGGACACAGTTGCATCGCGACAGCCCGTTCCACCGGCGGGATCCCCACGTACCCTTTGGCTGGCCCGCCGTCGAGGGTAGTGAGGAGGGAGGAGCCACTCGGCCGGTTTCTGGCAGAAAAAGGTGCCGTCCACGACTTCGTGAGCTCCTCATGCACTTCCGGGAAGAAAGGCACCGGGGCGGGATGCTGAGAACCAGCGCGAGCCGTCCCGAGAAACCAATCATCCAGCCTAGAAGGCTCGGGACACGGTGGAGGGTTCCACGCGGGAAAGCATAGCCGTCAGCTCGGGGTCCGTCTCGGGCAACGCCACTCTCCCAGAGGGAGGCAACGCAGCCGAGTCTTCATCCCCCGAGGACTCAAACTCCCCCTCCGATGCAGCGATCGACATCCTATCTTCTGCTAGAGCTCCAAAGGTCACCGCTGGACCACCCCGGGAGGGGCCAGCGACTTCCTCCGGAAGCTCAACCGGCTGCGGCACTTCAGAGGGTTTAGGGGCCCACGGAGGCTGGCTCGGCGGGTGTGCCCTAAACGTGATCCTCAGGTCACCCTGGCTATTCGCCGAAGTAGGTCTATTCTGCTGGGCAGGAATAGCACTAGATCGGGGCATAGGTAAGGGGACTCCACCCTCCCGAAGGTAGGCGAGTCTCGACCTAAGCGCCGAGATAGTCATGTTCCCGCAGTGGGAACACGAACTATCCACAAATGCTGCCTCAGCGTGTTGAATACCCAGACAAGTAAGGCAGCGATTGTGACCGTCAGCTGGGAACACAGGGAATAGTGCAGCCTGTGTATGCACTCACTGTTGGAACGCCCTCACCGAAACCAACAATCAGAGTGCTGTGAAAACAGCAGTCACTGAACGTGCATTCTCTCCCAGCACAAAAGCCTCTTCTCTCGCTCTCTCTCTTTCTCTCTGCTGTAGCAGGAACAGTCTTCATGGATACCTGTTCGGCTCCGAAGTGAATGACAAATGTGCGCTGCATCCGCTTCCTGTTTATACCCGCGGTGCGGGGCGGAGCGCGAGATGCAGATCTCGCACGCCAATGGCCATTGGCCCGTTCTCTATACACTCGAAGCTGATAGGGGCTCCCGGAAGTGATCCCAATTCGTCGGTGACATCCGACGTACGTCGAACGTGACCGACTGAAAGGGAACTTAATTTTTGATGAACGACGGTCTTACGGGTTTGGAACGACATGAGGGTGAGTTATTAATGACAGAAATTTCATTGTTGGGTGAACTAACCCTTTAAAAATATTCAGGTCACTTAATTGGAGACATATGCTAAATGGTTTAAAATTTAAATAATTAGTGCTACTCATTTAAAAAAAAAATTCTAAAAAATTGTTTTGAAAAAAAATAAAATAAAATAAAAACATTTAAACACAGAATAGGATCAATAAAGAGAAAAACGAGGGGTACATTGAGCTGAATCAGATGTTATTTTAGCCAATCAATAGCCCCTTTCACACAGCAATACCGGTAAATTGCCGTAAAATTACCAGAAACACTTTACCGGTAAATACACAAACACAGAATCATTTTTTATCAGTGATTCTTCTCCAAAAATCCCTTGTTCCACCTTTGTTCCAGTAAAATGCTGCAGACTAAATGACAAGCTTGAATGAACTGCACTCATATCCGTCCTTTAATGATATTCTGAAGTAGTTTGTGATGTGAAGCAGGCTAATACATTTCTCACAAGCACATGCAAACTCACAGCCCCCAATTGCAACCAAATACAAATTGCTTAACTCCACAGCAGTCATTTATTCTTTTTAGTTCTGTGTCAAAATCTATTTTTTACTCTTTAATTTTCTGTACTTTCTCCATAGGGGCCAAGGCTAATCTAATGAGTCGACTTTATAGAGCAGTCTTACAAAAGATTTTGCATGTAATTGCATGCTAATTGAGTTTCTTATTCTTGATTGTTTGTTTTGTACTGTATCGTTTACCTTGCTGTTTTTAACCTCTCATAATAAGCATGCCTAGAGAGAGTGATGAAGACAGAGTGAAACTGTAAAAGAGAAGCAATTGTATTATCACATTCTGTTTAGCTGCGTGACAACCTGCTTACAGCAAAACAGAAGTTTAGAGAAACAAATCGACTAACTTAAACTATAAAAATAACAGTCTGCTGCCAGATCTTTGACTAAATGGCTTAAGGTTTGATCAATATTGCATCTTATTTTGGTCAAGAACCATGTAAAGTGACTTACTTTTTTTTTCTTTCTTTTTTTTTTTTAGGAGTGGGTTTAACTGAAATAGATTAATAAACCAATGTGGATTTTTTCTTTTAAAATAATAAAGCTATGTAAATCATCGTCATCCAGTAAGATTAGAACTTCTCAGATGCTTTACAGTTTTGTGTGCAATATGAAATCATACTGTGGGCGTTCTGTGAAGCCAAGGTGAAAAGTAGATTCATTATTTCTATGTATGACGTGATTGATAGGGAGATTTGGTCACAGATGCTCACTTTCTTTGTCCTATTGATTTATGCTGCTCAAAATGGTCTTTTGGAGGCAATTTACCTCTACAAATCTCTTACTTAAATTGCCATTTGGAGAACTGGCGATTCTTATTTGATAATTCATAATTTGATATCAATTTCCCACAGAGGGAACGGAAAGGAATGGGGCGAAGAGACGAAGAGAATTGAAGCAAAAGGGCAGATAAAAGGATTGATAAAATGAACCTGCAAAATGTACATTTCCATCCTGAGGACCATGTTCATTTAATCATAAAAAGCAATGATGAGACATAGACAGCTTACAGACAAGCTCTTAACAGGCAAACTACATTTTTATGAATAACATTATAGTCTAACAAAAATAAAAATATCTCAGATAACCATGCCACTAATGGGCACATGAAAACAAAATAAACCATGTCTGGTCACGTTGGATATTGGCTAGACAGTCTTTTCTTGCCTAATTGGGTTGGTCTTGAATAGAACAACTGCAATGTGGACTAGACTTTATGGTGAAAGTCAAATATACTGGGAAATAGGTCTAGAGAGCATCTGCAGTTGCTGTTCGCAACGGCAAGAGCTATGATATCATCTCTCTTGTGCATATGCTCTGTGAATTGAGAATGACTTTTGTGGAAAATAGGATTTTGATAAGCAGAAGGCTCTTAGCAAAGCTAGGCTGATACATTTACTCTATTAAGCTGCTGTCGGTTACACTAGTGAGCCTACATTACATTTTAAGAAATCCTACCATTAAAAGAATAGTTCACACAAAAATGAAAATTATATCATTATTCACTCCTGTTGTTCCAAATCTGAATGGCTTCCAAACAACACCTAAAGAAGTGCAATAATAATGAACTTCAAAATGCAAAAGCATAAAAGTAGCATAAAAATGGTAAGACTCAATTAATTCAATTCACTGATTTAATGAACTGACTCAAAGTCCAAAAATATCACAACATTTTTATTTTGGGGTGAACTGTTGATTTAGCTTATCATTCAGGAAAATGTACATTATATTTAAACTTTTTTTCAAAGCACTTGGTTTTATTGTTAAAGGTCTTTGGCTCTGTTATTTTTTCCCCTAGTACATTTTGGCTATAATCTATGGAAGCTTATTTCCGCCACAGAATAAAACATTTTAAAAGATAATTGCAACTTTATATCTCACGATTCTGACTTTATATCTCGCAATTCTGACTTTATATCACGCAATTCTGAATTTATAACTCGCAATTGTGATTTTATATCTCACAATTCTGACTTTATATCACACAATTCTGACTTTATTTCTCACAATTCTGACTTTATATCTCACAATTCTGACTTTATATCACGCAATTCTGAATTTATAACTCGCAATTGTGATTTTATATCTCGCAATTCTGACTTTATATCTCACAATTCTGAATTTATAACTCGCAATTCTGACTTTATAACTCGCAATTCTGAATTTATAACTCGCAATTGTGATTTTATATCTCGCAATTCTGACTTTATATCTCACAATTCTGAATTTATAACTCGCAATTCTGACTTTATAACTCGCAATTCTGAATTTATAACTCGCAATTGTGATTTTATATCTCACAATTCTGACTTTATATCTCACAATTCTGAATTTATAACTCGCAATTGTAAATTTATAACTCGCAATTGTGAATTTATAACTCACAATTCTGAATTTATAACTCGCAATTGTGATTTTATATCTCACAATTCTGACTTTATATCACACAATTCTGACTTTATTTCTCACAATTCTGACTTTATATCTCATAATTCTGACTTTATATCACGTAATTCTGACTTTATATCTCGCAATTCTGACTTTATATCACACAATTCTGACTTTATTTCTCACGTAATTCTGACTTTATTTCTCACAATTCTGACTTTATTTCTCACAATTCTGACTTTATTTCTCACAATTCTGACTTTATTTCTCACAATTCTGACTTTATATCACGCAATTCTGAATTTATATCACCCAATTCTGACTTTATATCTCGCAATTCTGACTTTATATCACGCAATTGTGATTTTATATCTCGCAATTCTGACTTAATATCTCGCAATTGTGATTTTATATCTCGCAATTCTGACTTTATAATCACGCAATTCTGACTTTTTCCAGAAAAAAAGTCAGAATTGTGAGATAAAAAGTCGCAATTACCTTTTTAATTTTTTTATTCTGTGGCGGAAACAAGCTTCCATAATAATCTATGTATAGATGATCACATCTAAGACTTATTATGAGGTTTCAATAATTATCATAAGCCATAACAACTTACCTTAACCCGTTATGTATTCGATATATCAGTGAATTGCCACAAAGGAAGTGTGTCTAAAAAATGGGGCAGAATCACCACTATACCTGTCACAAATAGAAACAAAGCACGATGATCACCAATTGTCTAACCACCATCGGATGTCCAGACTGGTGAAATGCACTTGGGCTCAGAGGTAACCCAAATAAAACTCTAAAAACGATGCAAAACCTATGATAAGTGCTCAACTGGGATGCAGCTGTCAGGAAGATAAATACCTAGTGTGGAAGAGGCTTTCATTAATATAACAACCTCACTGGTGGCTGTCGAAAAGACTGCACAAAGTTTTGGGGCAGAGAAGCAGTCCGCGGTCCCCTCCTGTGGCGTGATTAAGTCTCTCTTATGGTCTATGCAGAGCTTGCAGCTTAGCTAATATATTGAGGTCTCCAGAGACAATTACAAAGACACAATTAACTGCTGGAGTGCATTAGTCGTCATGTGCCACACAATCTCATGGAGAAGCCATTTTGTCTTCAAACAGACAATTTTACTGCTATTGTCAATCAATGATTAATGCTTGCCTAAATGCAAATGTTGTTGAACATTCACAGCTGAATATGATTAGAATATTTTGATAAAGTTTGGAAAAACTGTTGCAGTCTTGGGAGGAAAAATTGACCAATAGCAATAATGATAATTATTTATATTTTGAAGCTGATAATGATATACAGTTTTAGATATACCAATTGCGAAAAAATAAAAGTCCAGATCTCTACATGCTTAAAATGACATCAATGACAATCTTTCTTATCCCACAATCATTTGATAAATGTTTATAATGAACCACTGGAGTGATAAAGGATATAATACATTACATGCCCATGGTCGACTTTTTAAAAAAGGTTTTTTTTTTTTTTGTTTTTTTTTTTATCACAATCTAATAAACAACAATGAAACAAGAGAATTTTTACAATAGGTAGTCCATTTAGAACTGGATATAATTTATTAGCTTTAATATAGACTATTCTATCAAGCTGATACAGATAATATTAAAATATTAAAGTTGGCAATTTGTTCGGTCAATGCTGATATGACCACCAATATCTCATGCACATCTGTACTCTATGGTACAATGGTTAAAACACTCTTATTTGTAGCTGAAAGCTACGAAAAGATAAAATTACTCAAAATATTTAATAAATAAACACACAAGGGATTCTTCTGCTGAGTTCTGCTGGTGCAGATTCTGTCTGAGCTTGGAAAAATTCAAGGAGCAGCACTGCACCACACTAAATCACCCAACTAACAGTTTCCAACACAAGGGCATGCACATCCTTGGTGCTATCTTGAGCCAGATGTACAGTTGAACTCACACAATACCTTTTCTTTAGAATAAATTATTGGGTTTCATTTGGTATGTGAACCTCCTTGCAGTGCAGAATGCAAAAATAAAAACAAAAATAACAGGAAGAATTCGCCACTCACAAGCAGCAACACTAAAAATGGCCAACACTCTTCACTGTCCATCCACTTCTACATTATTAATGTGAAAGTTTGAAAATGGCTACCCTCCTCTAACCTTTTCCTGTACTGGAAACTTTTTTGTGATTACTAAAGCCATGCCCTATCTGGAAATGGTTACCGGAAGAAAAATACACCTTACTCATTGCTATGCATATGCAGGGGCATTAAGAAGCAAAGTAGGGTCTACATTTATTTATAAAGTGCATAGTTCCATCTCTAAAATCGAATCTGCTTAAAATAACAAATATAGACATTGAATTTTAAATGTATGTGGCAAGAAACAGTAGCACGCCAACAGTTATCCTAATGATTTATATTTCTTGGCAGAAGAGTTGTTTATTGTGATTATAATTACTAACAAATGCTATTTTCTAGTTTCTGTAATCCAGTGGTGGACGAAGTACACAAATCAAGTACTTGAGTAAAAGTACAGATACGTATAGTAAAATATTACTCCAGTAAAAGTATTGAGTACTCCTTTCCAATTTTACTTGAGTGAAAGTACAAAAGTACTTGATTTTTTATGTACTTAAGTAAAAAGTACTGATTGATGAATGTTTATTTTGTAATTTTATATAGGCTACTTATATTATATGTTTTATATAATCCTATTGCTCAAAATAATTATGAACGATCATGAATTGTCAAATAGCCAGCATTAGTCAGTATGGAAGATTAGTGGATGCAGACACATAATATGTAATGTGTGTTTACTGTTGACAAACAATATAAAAACAGACGTTGCGGGCTAAATGCATAACATTTTAAGAAATTGCTACAGAAGCAGGGAAGATGAACGTCCATACGTTAATTTAATTTGTGTTAGAGCTGCACGATTCTGGATAAAATGAGAATCACAATTTTTGTTTCAAATATAGATTATGATTCTCCCACGATTCTGAACAGACAAGTAAACACAATAACGTAATTATTTACTACAGGACAAAATATGAATTGCTGCACTCTATTTAAAAAAAATATTTAATTTAATTGAATTATTTAAAAAAATGGTTTTGAATGAATGATTCATTCAAATCAGTGATTCACTCATAACTACTTCACTTGTTTGATTACTGGATGATTCAATGTTTTTGAACAAATCTTTTGAATGAATCATTCAATGTCAAATACACTTTTAACAGTCACTTGTCGCCACCTAGTGGCGTAACGACGTAATCGATACAACCGTTATTTGAAGCGCCAAGTTAGTTTAAGTGATTTGCTCTGTTTTGATCGCTAAAGTAGACTTCCGTGTTTATATCCAAACGGCAAACTTTTATTTATTTGCGTCCGATTCGTGCACGAACTGATTCTTTCCAATCATCCTGTTAAATCGGTTCGCAAATCATATTAAACAATTCATTCGTGAACTGGACTGAACGGATTGCAGCTCTCGAGTCATCAACTCACTGATTCAAAGATCCGTTCAGAGCGAGTCACCAGTGAACTGAATTTACAAATTTCTTTGGCTCAGACACAAACACAGGAAAATCGATGTCATTTAGAAATAAGATCGCGTCGGTGTTTAAATCGAGATTGGGATCTTTTTACGATTAATCATGCAGATCTAATTTGTTATATTAATGTTTGTTTGTTTTTTTACCTAAACTGTGTAGGCACATTGATGTGGACGTGTCCACATTAAAGCATTCCGATGGGCTTAGATCGCCCTTTACAGCACATTTAGTTCACAAACAACTGACAGCTGTGACCAAAATATGATTTTCTGTTACAATAATTAATCCTAAAATTCGACATTAGTAACTTACTTTTCGCCATCAGTCGCGCACTTCCCCCAGATTTGGCTAATTTTCAGTCAGATTAAGTTCACTGGAGACTCGCTCTGAACGGATCTTTGAATGAATTGTTCACGAATGAATTGTTTAATGTGATTTGCGAACTGATTTAACAGGATGATTGAAAAGAATCAGTTCATACACGAATCGGACGCAGCTTTTGTCTTTGAGCATGTGACGATTTCTTCATTTTAAAACAATGAGTAACGATATGTTTTATGAAATGTAGTGGAGTAAAAAGTACGATCTTATGCTTTGGAATGTAATGAAGTAAAAGTATCTTAAAATAAAAATACTCGAGTAAAGTACAGATACTTGAAAAATGTACTTAAGTACAGTAACGAAGTAAAAATACTTTGTTACTGTCCACCACTGCTGTAATCATATTGCTACTTTATATGCCACCATTTTATAACAGTCATAAGCTTCTGAGGCAGTGCATTTAAGTGATTTTACCAAGGTCTCTTGCCTAAATATTTTAGCTCGATGAACCCTCAGTGCCTGCCGCAATAACGTAACCTCTAAACCTCTGAATAACATCATCATGCTTGGTTTCCCCAGTAAACATTTTGTCCACTTCCTTCTGTATAATCTTCAGCTATTACTTCTGATCGTTCCCAGAAAACAACTATCTTGAGACCCTCTTTGGTCTAAATGTAGATTTAAAGGCAGTAATTCGAGCTTGAGCTCTCTGACAGCCCTGTGAGAGGAGCTAATTTTTCTTAATCATCCCCTCCACCACACATGTCATGCTTTATGCAATCACAGACCTTGGATGCCAGCAAACTTTGAAGTTTGTCAGAAGCTGTGAGACCAAGCTAGGGCATCTAATTAAACAGGATACACGGACACTATAGCAAACCCTATAGAGCCTACTGTATCATTGTAGCGCAAGGAAATATGCCACCGCCTTTTGGGGGAAATATTTAGCACTAAACTAAGGAAGACTGAGTGAGCAATAGATCCTAGTCCCCCCACCCAATGCTCTTAGTCTTTGTACAACTGATGGTTGTAGGGTTGTGCCTATCGTGTTCCAAAGTGGTAATGCTCAAGATGAGGCCAGGTGGGCTTTAGGATTTATTTTATACATGGCTGTCACCTGAAGTATGTGTGTGCAGATAACTTGGAGGGTGAGTATTGTCGAAGACTTTATATGTAGGAAGACGGTGCACTCCGATTAATTATGAATGGGAGAAAGTGCAACGCCCAATATGGCGAATAAACCTCGCCTTCTAAATGAAAGAGCCAATCGTTTTCCACTGCAACTGCAGTTAGAAGCTCCAGTTGCTATAGAAACAGGCAGTGTTCTGAGACATTCGTTTAGTATTGTGCATGCACATTAGCTTTGTCCAGGCTGAAAAATGCAGTTTTTTGTCATGAATCGAGCATTTAGAAACCAAATTTATGAGACAGTTGTTGTCAGATTTCATTGGTGATTTCAAATATGAAATTTAATCGTAAGTTTGGCAAACAGTTTTGGAGAATTTGATGTTTCCCCATTCAAAGAGATAGGAGCTGCACTTCCATGCCCGAGAGGCATTTTAAAGATGGCCGCCGAGTGAAATGACTTGTCTTAAAGGGACTTTGGTCTTGTTTACAGCAAAACCTGCCCTCCCCGGATCTAACAGGATAGGCAAGATGCCCCCAGTCCTTAGTATAAGTGACTCAAAATTAGCATAAACAGTTTCAGCTTAACTAACAAAAAAAATTATTTATGCTAAATAGTTTTCTTTGCTTTTCACAGGAGTAGTAAATCAATTTCAAGTTCAGTCAATTCGAAATTAAATAAAAATGTAAAAAAAAAAACCAATAAAGAGAGAAAATAAACAACTATGTGATTGTTTCGGTGAATCTTAAATGACAAATAACAATCAGTGCTCCTTTTTGACCACACTGACAAGTTTCACATTTACAGTCAGTTTATCTCAAACTTTTGAACTTAAAGTTCACTTTCATTAAGCTCAGAAGCTCAAAAGTTCACTTCAAAATCCAAAAAAAAAAAAAAAAAAAAAAGGTTATTCAGTCCTTTCACTCGCTCACATGTCAGAATGTGCATAAAAGCAATTATATGAATCCCTTTGCAGGAAAGTTCACTGGTCACAGTTCCACAAATGAAGGTTTTACAACTCAACAGTTCAGTACTTATTACTCACAGAAAAGAAACAATGATTTGCTTAGCAGTGTTCAATAGAAAAAAAGAGGGAAATAACGTACATCACCACTCTTATGTCATGGATGATGGCGATGAATGTTGCCCAATGGATGGCAAGGGTAATGTCTCTTCACTCAGGTAAAACAGGTAGGTTTATTTGCAGATATGGCAGGAACACAATTCATAAACTGGTAAGAGATGATACTCAAGATCGTTAGCAGATGAGATAGACTTGCATTGTTGATTTTGAGTCTTGGGGCCCTATTTTAACGATCTGAGCACATGGTCTGAAGCGCATGGCGCAGGTGCACTTAGGGTGTGTCCGAATCCACTTTTGCTAGTTTAACGACAGAAAAAACGGTCGGTGCGCCAGGTGCATGGTCCAAAAGGGTTGTACCTAGTCTCTTAATAAATCATTGGTGTGTCTTTGGCGTAACGTGCAATAAACCAATCAGAGTCTCATCTCCCATTCCCTTTAAAGGCCAGTTGCGCTTGCACCATGGCGGAATTTGCCACCGGAAAGACTGAACACTTCTCCAGAGAGGAATCCTTTTATTTTTAATATTTAAACATGTTTGTGTGCTGCTGTGTGTGTAATTAGCAGAGTGTATGCGCATTGTGGACCCGCCTATAGGCGCATATTACTAACTCGTCCTTTAAATAACACAAAAAATACTGTGCTATTGACTTTAGACCAGGTTTTGTTGATCAATGGCGCAGTCGTTTTCAGGTGCCTTGAAATAGCAGCACACCAACAATGCGCCTGAGCACACCTCGTTTTCAGACCAGCACGCCCATGGGTGAACAGATGGGCACGAGTGCATTTGCTATTTAAACAATGTGGCGCTGGAAGTGAAAATGATAACGGCATTGAGCTGAATCTAGCAAAAAACACTTGCATCGCGCCTGGCGTCGCATTGTGCCGGGTGTATGATAGGGCCCTTTGTCTTACAGAATAGTTGGAGCACACAAACACACACGAGGGAACAACGTTGAGACGAGGGATGGCTGGAAGACGACTTGGGTGATGTGATGACTGGAAAATGACTTGGATGACTGGTGATCGACTTGGATGAGGTAACAACAGTAACTAGCAAGGTAGTCAGGAACATAACACGTAAGTTGTTGTGTATTGTGTTAACGCTGTTTATTTAACTACATTTCCCATAATGCACTTTGTTACATGTGTTTCCGGATATGTTCCGGTGTTACATCTGTGATGCATAGGAGAGTAAACAAAGCAGTCACGCTAAACTTGTGTATGTGTCATATTTGCCTGCATGCGCCGTTATACTCTTCTAAAAGACACAATAAAGTGGCAACGAGGATCTCGTTAGTCCGCGTGTGTGGTGTAAATGCGGAAATGAAGCGGCTTGACGGCGAGATCGCTGGAAATGAGAAATAATATGAGCCTGCTACTAATCCACATCTTGACTGAAGAGGGGGAAGAGAGACAACGATCCAGATAAGTGACTGAATTGATTGAAAACGACAGAGAACGGCACAAAATGGCATCAGTTTTTGGCAACATTTGTCCCTTTGATGAAAGTAGTGAGCAGTGGAGCTCTTACACAGAAAGATTTGAGTACTTTGTAGCAGCGAATGCTATTACTGAAGAGAAAGTTTTTTAAGTGTGATGGGTCCAAAGACATATACACTACTGCGTAACCTCCTGCAACCAGAAAAACCTGGAGAGAAAACGTATGATCAAATAGTGAGCACTATCAAAGCGCATTTCTCTCCAAAGCCCTTAGTAATTGCAGAGCGATTTCGGTTTCACCGACGAAATCAGTTAGAAGGAGAAACTGTGACAATATTTGTGGCGGTGCTAAAAAAATTAGCTGAACACTGTGAATTTGGTGAATTGCTAAATGACACACTTCGGGACAGATTAGTATGCGGACTCTGCTGTGAGGGCATACAAAAAAGGCTGTTAACGGAGAGCAACCTTACACTTCAAAGAGCAATTGAGCTGAGTGTGTCTATGGAATTGGCTGCTAAGGAAGCCCAGCAACTGAGCTCAAACAGTAAAGTGTATAAGATGGAGACCGAAAAATAAACTGAAAATTAAGGCACATGTTTCCGATGTGGTAAGACTGGACACTCACCTTTTTCGTGCTGGTTTAAAGATATGGCGTGCCGCAGCTACAAGAAAAAAGGACACATTGAGCGTGCATGTAGAAATAAAACAAAAAAAAAAAAAAAGCAGCAGAAACCAGTATACAGAAGGAAGCAAAAGCAACGCATATTTGCAGTTGGGCTGGAAAACAAGGAGGTTACTGACACATCTGATGTGGAATTTCCTTTGCATGTGCTCACTGTCACAGGTGGAACCAAGTCTTATAAGGTCACCGCGCTGCTGGAAGGACAGCCTGTGAAAATGGAGACACTGGTGCTGCTGTGTCGCTCGTGTCGGATGCGGTATACAGCGAAATACTGAGCCACCTGCCTCTCAAACCACCTGATGTGGTCCTTAAGACTTACACTGGGGAAGCAGTGACCATGAAAGGACTCACTCAGGTAACAGTTGAACTGAACGGACAAACAAAAAAACTGCCATTGTATGTGGTCTTGGGTGGTTACCCCTCGTTGATGGGACGTTCTTGGCTGGAGCAACTCAAGGTGGACTGGCCGGCCATACATATGATGACACCTAAAACACTGGACCTTGAAGGTATTCTCCGAAAACACAGTGATGTTTTCAAACAGGAGTTAGGCAGCATGGAGGGAATCACGGTGAAATTGACTGTAGAGACGGGAAGCCAGCCAAAATGTTTAAAGGTCCAGCCCCTTCCATATGCGCTAAAACCCAAAGTAGAGGCAAGCTTAGCTGAACTCATGAAGGATGGTGTTGTAGGGACTCTGTATAAGGGAAACAGGTCTATTTAGCTCAAATAAATTAATTAATTAATTCATAGGGAATTTAGAAAGAGTCTGATTTTACAGCAGAGCAAATGACTCGTCCAGCGTTCATTTGAACGGGCCATAACTATCAACTCTGCAGCGGATATTAATATCCACACAATAGTGAAACACTATTTTAGCCAGGTAACATAGATCAGCAGTTTAAGACGACTCGTGTCGTCTTGGGGATTCCCTTTTCGGTCCTGGCTGCAGGGGTTTCCCAGGTTCAGTGATTCGCTGAGGGCCTTGTTGTGTCTTTTGATCGACGTCTTGGGAAGCCAATCACGTGGCATGTTGGCGGCTGGATGGAAAGTCTTGTAGATATTGTTTGAAGTTGAAGCGCGCTCGCTGTAGATTCGGCGAGAGAAACTTTGCGGCGAAACTTAACTTAGAACAATAGACTCAATGGAAAGAAAATAAACTTAAGTAAAAGAAAGGAAAGTGAGAGGAGAGGAGAGTTCTAGATGGCTTAAATGGAATCGTTAACCCATTCTCTCAGATCTTGGTCTGCCTCCGACCATCTTCGTCCGATCATGTATTCATCATGTTGTCTGTCTTTTGTCTTGACTTAACTTGCTCTCTCTTGAACTGAACTGAGAACTTCAACTTTGTTCGTGTTCTGAGATTAAAACTCAAAATGTCTGCCCATCCTCCTGGATGGGTTGACCAATTGGGAATCATCTTTGGTTCAGAGGTGACTGTGTCTCCACCCTACCATAAATTAGGTTATCTGTGATCTCTTACTTTCCTGCTCTAAGCAGAGAGTAAATTTAGACATGATTTCTTATTATAAGAATACGATACATTCTACACAGATTTCACTAAAGCCTGGCGTCGGATTATAAACAAACAAACAAAAAGATACCAAGAAAGGTACACTTTCAACCACTCATTCAATACTTATACAATTACATGAATTGGGAGTAATATATATGCATAATGGTCACGTGTATTGGTTATAGGACATGATATAGAATTATGCAGTAGAAGGCTGTTTGAATGCAAGTTCGAGAATCATATCATGATCATGGATTGTAACCGTGTCAGTGAGAGTTCATTTAAAGGTCATTGAAAAAACGGAGATCTGGTTTGTTTCTTTGTCTTGTGATCAAACAAAGTCTGTTGTTACCTTTGGGGTGGCTGTAGTTTGTCAGGCTGTAAAGTACTTAGCTGAGGATTTTGTGGCTTGACGCAGACTGACCGGCGTCCACTTCAATTAAGGCTATAAATTGTTGATTTGTTGAGTTGAGTTTTGTGTGGAATTATGCCCAAACGAATCATCTGGAAGATTCATTTGTGTCTGATGCGTCCACAATTCCTACAGTGGAACCAGTGTGAGTAAGTGGGCAACACCCATTGTTCCAGTTTTAAAGAAAGACGGAGGCATAAGGATCTGTGGGGATTTTAAAGTCACTGTAAATCCAGTGTTGTAAGCAGAACAATACCCCCTGCCTCACATTAGATCAGATCTTTTTGCTGGGCTGACAGGAGGGCAAAAATTCAGCAAAATCGACCTCAACCAAGCATACCTACAGATGCATGTTGAGGAACAGTCCAGAGAACTTCTCACCATCAACACCCACAAAGGCCTATTTCGGCATAAACGGTTACCATTCGGAATTGCAAAGCAGTCACGCTAAACTTGTGTATGTGTCATATTTGCCTGCATGCACCGTTATACTCTTTTAAACGACACAATATAAGTAGCAATGTAAGTACCCTGGGCAAAAAGCCATGTGTTGACTGTGAAACACAGTAGAGTTTAAATATATTCATCTATGTTGAAAAATTTCCATGTCAATACAGGTTTATCTTTATGAGGACAATGTACTGTCACTTTAATTCAGTGCGTGCAGCACAGCCATAGACTATAGATGGAAACGATTGCTGCATTGCTACGTACGCACCTCTCCTGGACATTTAAGTAGCTTTTATAAACGTGCCTTAGAAAAAACAGTGCAAGTTGCTTTTAGTTAAAACAGCTCAGACATGCATTTTAGTCTGGGACTAGCTTAAACCTCATCTGTGAAACCGGGGGTAAGTGTACTTCATTATCCATACATCACTTGTATATGTAATTATGTATATGTAATTACCAAATATTTTACAACATGCTTTTGAGGAATGATTATTTGTACATATTTTAATCATCACTGTATTGTATTGAATTGTATGTTTTGCCCCTCACTATGAAAACTACAGAGCTTTGATTATAAAACTAAGCATTTAAATATCTTAATAAGACATATTATTGGGAAATATACACTCACCTAAAGGATTATTAGGAACACCTGTTCAATTTCTCATTAATGCAATTATCTAATCAACCAATCACATGGCAGTTGCTTCAATGCATTTAGGGGTGTGGTCCTGGTCAAGACAATCTCCTGAACTCCAAACTGAATGTCAGAATGGGAAAGAAAGGTGATTTAAGCAATTTTGAGCGTGGCATGGTTGTTGGTGCCAGACGGGCCGGTCTGAGTATTTCACAATCTGCTCAGTTACTGGGATTTTCACGCACAACCATTTCTAGAGTTTACAAAGAATGGTGTGAAAAGGGAAAAACATCCAGTATGCGGCAGTCCTGTGGGCGAAAATGCCTTGTTGATGCTAAAGGTCAGAGGAGAATGGGCCGACTGATTCAAGCTGATAGAAGAGCAACTTTGACTGAAATAACCACTCGTTACAACCGAGGTATGCAGCAAAGCATTTGTGAAGCCACAACACGCACAACCTTGAGGCGGATGGGCTACAACAGCAGAAGACCCCACCGGGTACCACTCATCTCCACTACAAATAGGAAAAAGAGGCTACAATTTGCACGAGCTAACCAAAATTGGACAGTTGAAGACTGGAAAAATGTTGCCTGGTCTGATGAGTCTCGATTTCTGTTGAGACATTCAGATGGTAGAGTCAGAATTTGGCGTAAACAGAATGAGAACATGGATCCTTCATGCCTTGTTACCACTGTGCAGGCTGCTGGTGGTGGTGTAATGGTGTGGGGGATGTTTTCTTGGCACACTTTAGGCCCCTTAGTGCCAATTGGGCATCGTTTAAATGCCACGGCCTACCTGAGCATTGTTTCTGACCATGTCCATCCCTTTATGACCACCATGTACCCATCCTCTGATGGCTACTTCCAGCAGGATAATGCACCATGTCACAAAGCTCGAATCATTTCAAATTGGTTTCTTGAACATGACAATGAGTTCACTGTACTAAAATGGCCCCCACAGTCACCAGATCTCAACCCAATAGAGCATCTTTGGGATGTGGTGGAACGGGAGCTTCGTGCCCTGGATGTGCATCCCACAAATCTCCATCAACTGCAAGATGCTATCCTATCAATATGGGCCAACATTTCTAAAGAATGCTTTCAGCACCTTGTTGAATCAATGCCACGTAGAATTAAGGCAGTTCTGAAGGCGAAAGGGGGTCAAACACAGTATTAGTATGGTGTTCCTAATAATCCTTTAGGTGAGTGTAGATTGAACACTGCAATTTTTTATGAATTTCATATAAGTAGCCTGCTAATACACTGATTTGCATTACACATACCAGAATTTCATCTTACATTTTGGCCAATTAAATGACAACATCTGCACCAAATTGCATATTTTTGCTCAATTTGGGTTTTAAATAAAAATGTTGTCCTCTTAGTATGAGCTTCTCACTATATATCATGCTATATGGGCCATAATAGCCTGACCTATCAAACATGATACAAGATAGAAACATAGGCCTATGCATTTTTCTTTTCAATATACTGTTCCATTTTTTAAACAAACAAACAAACAAAAGTTATGGGTTAATAATGGTAGCATGGAGGAGTCACAATAGCTGTTTTGTTTTGTTGAAGAGCATGCTTCTAGCACCAGTGACTAATGATGAGAGCAGCAGGGTCAGTGGTGAGGAGGATTATGTGTGGGTTCTGGTGGTCACCCATACCTCGTCTGATGCAGTATGCAAATAAGCGTCAGGATCAGGCTGTGATGGGCAGCACAGTCCTAGTCTCAGCCTCAGGCGGCACACCCACAGACCTCCCACAGTCCATTCACTGACCAGCTGCATGCATATTAAACACAAAAATGGTTCTTTTCTTCATACATTTTTATATATATTATATTTCAAGTCACTTTACATGTCGGTCAGACTGTCTCATCCTGTCTCAAGTGAGCTGTTCTTGGCCTGAATAAGCTTCATGCCTCAAGTCCAAAGTCAGACTATGCGAGAAAATCATGGTGACTGGTTCTCTCTGGTTAACGCTTTCTCTCTATCTTTCACCCAATACACACAAACCTCATTTCCGCAACCACACTCACTAACGCCCTCTTGCAAACACCTGGATTCCTGTATGCAAGAGACAGAGGGAGCTATGTGCCTGTGCCTGGCGTTCAAACATGCTTGCAGCACTAGCGCTAATCACGGTGACACTGGGTGAATCCATTCTCCACAGTCAGCTGGCGACTGGCCCAGCGCAGGAAGGCTTTCATTTATCATGATGGCTAGTATGAGAAGACATACATGGAGAGAGAACAAAAAGCTAAAGACTGCGAACATCTGCTGATCAAACCAAACTGTATTTGTGGGGCAAGCACAACAGGAGAAAGCATGTATTACACGTGTAAATTGAAATATAAATGCTCTTTTGATCTGATTGTCCAATGAATTTTGCTTTAGAGGGCCAAAATAATAAATTAAAAAAATAAATGAAATGAAACGAAATAAAATAAAATAAAGAAAGAAAAGAAAATAATAATAAAAGAAAATAAAATAAAAACAATTTTGAGGTGCAGAATATATTTTATAAAGCCCTAAGTAAAAATATGTTTTTATACATATTTTAAATAATTAGAAACATTATTCACTCTGTTATAGCGTATTAAATGGAAGGAAGGAAGGAGGGATGGAACGAATTTGAATAATCCACATGAAGAATCCACATGAACAAAGAAAGTCCAAACAGGGAAGATGATAACAATAATCCAAACAGAGAAAAATAATCCAAACAGCGTTGTCTTTGTTGTCGACTGACATACAAAGACTGAAACACGGGTATAAATACCCAGGATAACAAGAGACAAGACAAGGCACAGGTAATAGAAATGAATCGCTGGTAACTCAAAACTAGTGAACATGTAACAATTATAATGCAGAATGCAACTTTTATTCTAAGCAGCCATAATATACAGTATACAGCTCTGGAAAAAATTAAGAGACCACTTAACATTGATTTCTGTTGAACAGGACAAGACAGCCCTGACCCATCGAGGCATGGACTCCACTAAACCCCTGAAGGTGTGCTGTAGTATCTGGCACCAAGATGTTAGCAGCAGATCCTTTAAGTCCTGTAAATTGCGAGGTGGGGCCTCCATGGATTGGACTTGTTTGTTCGGCACATCCCACAGATGCTCGATTGGATAATTGGGGAATTTGGAGGCCAAGTCAACTCCTCAAACCATTCCTGAACCATTTTAGCTTTGTGGCAGGGCACATTATCCTGCTGAAAGAGGCCACAGCCACCAGGGAATACTGTTTCCATGAAAGGGTGTACATGGTCTGCAACAATGCTTAGGTAGGTGGTACATGTCAAAGTAACATCCACATGGATGGCAGGACCCAAGGTTTCCCAGCAGAACATTGCACAAACCTTCACACTGCCTCCGCCGGCTTGCCTTCTTCCCATAGTGCATCCTGGTGCCATGTGTTCCCCAGGTAAGCGACGCACACGCACCCGGCCATCCATGTGATGTAAAAGAAAATGTGATTCATCAGACCAGGCCACCTTCTTCCATTGCTCCGTGGTCCAGTTCTGATGCTCACATGCCCTGTTGGTGCTTTCGGCGGTGGACAGGGGTCAGCATGGGCACCCTGACTGGTCTGCGGCTATGCAGCCCCATACGCAACAAACTGTGATGCACTGTGTATTCTGACACCTTTCTATCAGAACCAGCATTAACTTCTTGAGCAATTTGAGCTACAGTAGCTCGTCTGTTTGATTGGACCACACGGGCCAGCTTTCGCTCCCCACGTGCATCAGTGAGCCTTGGCTGCCCATGACCCTGTCGCCGGTTCACCACTGTTCCTTCCTTGGACCACTTTTGATAGATACTGACCACTGCAGACCGGGAACACCCCACAAGAGCTGCAGTTTTGGAGATGCTCTGACCCAGTTGTCTAGCCATTACAATTTGGCCCTTATCAAACTCGCTCAAATCCTTACGCTTGCCAATTTTTCCTGCTTCTAACACATACTTTGAGGACAAAATGTTCACTTGCTGCCTAATATATTCCACCCACTAACTGGTGCCGTGATGAGGAGATAATCAGTTTTATTTCTCTTCACCTGTCAGTGGTCATAATGTTATGCCTAATCGGTGTATATATATATATATGAATATAGTTATATACTTTAACATTTACCATCTATCTAATCTAGTGAATATTATAATTTTTTTACACACACGCACACACACACACACACACACACACACACACATCAGTTTTTGTATTACTATGTATTGCGGGGAGATGGAGAAGCATGAGTCTGTGGGTCAGTGGTCGAAATGTGTTTCACAGGCACACATGAGGACTGAGGTCTTCAAGGGTGAAAGGAGCAACAAGAGAGAGCATTTGTGCAACTAAACACCAGCTATAATAGAGGCCATGGATCAGCGGCCGCTTTCCATCAACGCATGGCTGCGGCATTGCATTCCATCTGGCCGTTTTATCTGCACTTTTATTTAGCTTTATTGAGCATGGCGGCAGCAAAATGCGCCTCTCTAACAACACACTGTTAGAATAATTTTGCGCAACACCACTTCGTCATGTAACTGACAGTTTTTATATTGCTCCATGTCCTTGCTTTGTCTTAGCAAACCCAGGCTATTCGAAAGCACAGCCGAGTCAAAGAAACACTAAAGCGAGCTCATCTCAAGCCTGGGGGAAATGTCTGCAACGAGACCCCTCCAGCTACAGACACATCATTTGAAAGGGTGGCCTGGTAAAAGCTTTTCACATTACATGAAGATGATCCCATTAAATGGCATGATGGCTTTAACACCTAGCGGACTGTTTCAGCGCTTGGGACTCCAGAGAGGGAGATGCCAGGTACAAAGTCTTTCAATTAACCCCAGGCCTGTTTCTCTTTAACCGTGTGGCTCTTGGCTGACCTTATACTGAGTTATAGCACTATGAAACTGACAGGGTTGTGAAAATATGGCCTGCCTCAGGACACTGAGGCTTTTGACTAATCTTTAGCAGGCAGGAGAGGCAATAATTGGGGGTGTCAAGATTAGGCAGTGAGAAATGATGCCGTCCTTCAAATATCCCATCTTGATGAAAGAGGAAAGGTAAGAGGAATGGACAGCTGACCACCAAACTGAGTGCGAAGTGCAAATATAATGCCAAGACCTTCCCTCAAAAAACTTTAAATGTGATATGAAGTTCATGCCATTGCAGTCTGAAACTACATACAGTGGGGAGAACAAGTATTTGATACACTGCCGATTCTGCAGGTTTTCCTACTTACAAAGCATGTAGAGGTCTGTAATTTTTATCATAGGTACTCTTCAACTGTGAGAGACGGAATCTAAAACAAAAATCCAGAAAATCACATTGTATGATTTTTAAATAATTAATTTGCATTTTATTGCATGACATAAAAATGCAGTAAGAATTCCGACTCTCACAGACCTGTTAGTTTTTCGTTAAGAAGCCGTCCTGTTCTCCACTCATTACCTGTATTAACTGCACCTGTTTGAACTCGTTACCTGTATAAAAGACACCTGTCCACACACTCAATCAAACAGACTCCAACCTCTCCACAATGGCCAAGACCAGAGAGCTGTGTAAGGACATTAGAGATAAAATTGTAGACCTGCACAAGGCTGGGATGGGCTACAGGACAATAGGCAAGCAGCTTGGTGAGAAGGCAACAACTGTTGGCGCAATTACTAGAAAATGGAAGAAGTTCAAGATGACGGTCAATCTCCCTCGGTCTGGGGCACCATGCAAGATCTCACCTCGTGGGGCATCAATGATCATGAGGAAGGTGAGGGATCAGCCCAGAACTACACGGCAGGACCTGGTCAATGACCTGAAGAGAGCTGGGACCACAGTCTCAAAGAAAACCATTAGTAACACACTACGCCGTCATGGATTAAAATCCTGCAGCGCACGCAAGGTCACCCTGCTCAAGCCAGCGCATGTCCAGGCCCGTCTGAAGTTTGCCAATGACCATCTGGATGATCCACAGGAGGAATGGGAGAAGGTCATGTGGTCTGATGAGACAAAAATAGAGCTTTTCGGTCTAAACTCCACTCGCCGTGTTTGGAGGAAGAAGAAGGATGAGTACAACCCCAAGAACACCATCCCAACCGTGAAGCATGGAGGTGGAAACATCATTCTTTGGGGATGCTTTTCTGCAAAGGGGACAGGACGACTGCACCGTATTGAGGGGAGGATGGATGGGGCCATGTATCGCGAGATCTTGGCCAACAACCTCCTTCCCTCAGTAAGAGCATTGAAAATGGGTCGTAGCTGGGTCTTCCAGCATGACAACGACCCGAAACACACAGCCAGGGAAACTAAGGAGTGGCTCCGTAAGAAGCATCTCAAGGTCCTGGAGTGGCCTAGCCAGTCTCCAGACCTGAACCCAATAGAAAATCTTTGGAGGGAGCTGAAAGTCCGTATTGCCCAGCGACAGCCCCGAAACCTGAAGGATCTGGAGAAGGTCTGTATGGAGGAGTGGGCCAAAATCCCTGCTGCAGTGTGTGCAAACCTGGTCAAGAACTACAGGAAATGTATGATCTCTGTAATTGCAAACAAAGGTTTCTGTACCAAATATTAAGTTCTGCTTTTCTGATGTATCAAATACTTATGTCATGCAATAAAATGCTAATTAATTACTTAAAAATCATACAATGTGATTTTCTGGATTTTTGTTTTAGATTCCGTCTCTCACAGTTGAAGTGTACCTATGATAAAAATTACAGACTTCTACATGCTTTGTAAGTGGGCAAACCTGAAAAATCGGCAGTGTATCAAATACTTGTTCTCCCCACTGTATACATTATGCACATCGTAGACATTATATAGAGTAGGCTACACTATAAAAAATATCCTGTTAAATTTGCGATAAAAAGATAAAATATTATATTTCATTAACTGATAAGTCTTCCTGCCTGAACACCATTGTTATAATATGAATGGCATAAATCTGCTTTGTACCTTGAATCTGAAATGTATTGAAAATCAACACCCTGATGCACATAACTGTTAACAAAAATGAGACACAACTATTTAAATAAAAAAATACAATAAAATAAAAATACAATGCAAACATAATTGTATCAACAATTTGCTGTATGTATTTTATTGTTTAGATGTAAACTGTAAATAATATGGTAATTCATACTTATTTCCAACAACTATTGCATTCATTTTCCATCAAAATTTCAAAGTGTGATTATAAAATATCTCATTTTTTAATGGAACAACATTGAAACATGATATATTTAACTGAGAATTCACACTACCAAGACAATTTGTCATTTTGCCGAAACCGCTCAGTCTCCATCTAGAATGGATGGGGACCATTTGTGAACAGGTGCCAGTCCTAACATCCCCTCAAGCATCACTGTAGAGCACTGTAAAAAATTATTGTGATTTTAATGGTAAAAGACTGTAAAAATGCTACGGTGAAAAACAGTTAATTGGTTAACAGAACATTTCCGTACTATATACCGTGAATAACTGTAATAGACCCCTTACAATACCCCCTTGTAAAATTCCCCTTACATTTAATGTAATTTTACAGTAAAATACCATTAAATTTACAGTTTTTGGAAGTGAAAAAAAAAGTAATTGTGTAATTTACAGTGAAAAACCGTAAATTAACATTCCCAGAATTCCCTGCGTGACACTTCACATTTGATGTATTTTCGTTGAAATAACTGTTTCTTCTTAGTTTTTCTTAGTTTTTTTCTAATCAGTTATGTACATTAGAGTTTTATGTTACATCTAATGTTGTTAAATGAATATTTATTGCATTTTTTAAATTTCATGCGTGTTACCATGACACTGTGCACCTTCTATATATTAATATTGTCCTCCTAAAAGCTGCTTGTGATGAGCTTTGATTCATCATGTGACTTTCATCACCACTGTGTTTGGTGGTTGTCAGTATATCAAAGGTAACATAACAGATATTTGTATTTCAATAGATTGGTAATTTACTGTAAATTTAACTTAAATCTGTAAAACCTAAAATGTTGTTATCGTATTTTTTATGGAAAATGTCGATCCCACTTTATATTAGGTGGCCTTAACTACTATGTACTTACATCAAAAAATAAGTACAATGTACTTATTGTGTTCATATTGTATTGCAAAACACTTTTGCTGATATTGAGGTGGGATACGGGTAAAGTTAGGGACAGGTGTGGTGGTATGGGTAAGTTTAAGGGTAGGGTTAGGTGTAAGGGAAGTGACAACAGTGTAATTATAAATGTAACTACAGAAATTAATTACAGATGTAATTACATACAGGTAATTTTTAAAATGTAAGTACAATGTAAAAACATGTATGTACACAATAAGTGCATTGTATCAAATGATTCATTTAAAGGTTAGTACATAGTAGTTAAGGCCACCTAATATAAAGTGCGTCCAAAATTTCTAGCAACCACAGCTGCCAGTTTTTTACCGTAAATTTAACAGATTTTTTACAGTGTATGCTAGACTTGTACTGAATACAGAGGGTAGCAATGAGTCCAAAAAAAAAAAAAAGTACTTTTCCTCTAGTTAGTCAATAAAATCCTCCTCTACTATGTTGTGTCTCTCAGATGCCTGTGGGCAATTTGCAGCTGAGACGATATGAAGATTTTTTTTTTTTTTTTGCCTGTACAAAGCAGATTTCTGAAAAGTACATGCTGTTTTTGACTTTTGTATGTCTGTACCACCTTTGTCGTGGAAAACTAAAGCTCTTCTTGAGGTCTCCCACATTTCATCCCTGCCTCCAACACCCTTTTTTTCATGGATGGCTAGTTCTGTTAAGATTTGAACTTGTTTCACATTTTCCCACTTTTTGACCTTTTCTGAGGTTTACAAAATGAGAGTTCTTCCATGAACATTTCCTTGTGGAATGGGGGGGGGGGGGGGGCGAATACATGAGGTGTATTGATTCTGAAACCACGTGAAACACATCATATGCACATACACTTGTGTCTTATATATAAATGTCATTCCAAGTTTTTGGGGGTTTTAAATTATGAAACAACAGATACATTGTCCAAAATAAAAAAATACAGTATTTGGACCTTCTGGTTGTCAAACTTAGTGGATCATGTTGTTCATCATATTAACTAGGGACATCTGGTCGATCTCCTATGACATCTGCGTGGGACCAGTTGGTAATTGCAATTAATCAAATCAATCAATCAATCAATCAATTTTATTTATTTATTTTTATTATTAATTATTTATTATCCCTTTGTTTTTGTTATCTAATGAAATGAAATTCATACATTTATTCATTGGTTTTAGTACTAATACTTTTTGAAGCCACAGTATGTGACCTGCATAATCAGTATGAGTTATTTACTTCAGAGGTAATTTGTCTGTCAAATCAAAAGTGAATACTTATTGTGTCGACTTGTCTGATCATGAAGGGCAAACAAACAAAAGACAGACAACCAGATTAAAAAAGCCCAGCCTTGTGATTAAACAACAAACAAAAGCACTGCTTTGTGAGCCATTTTCTACATTCTCTCCTTAAACTGTTGAATCCCATGGCACGTCAGCACTGCCCGGCTTTATAACTGCCATGTGCAATTAAGCTAACAGCATTAGATCCATTAGATGTCATCTCCTATACCACCAGATACAGTGTTGCCTTTATTTTATTCCATGAGTGTTTTTGGATGGTTAATTCTGAGAGACAAGAAGCACATTCAGCTATTTAATAAAAGAAAGCTTTCTGGACGCATGTCAGACGGAGGCAACCAATCCAAATCTATTTGGCTGCAGTGTGTTGGCATGTGAATAGATATTATTATAGAAAGGTGATTTTGGTGTCATAAAGACAAATGTCTTGGCAATTATAGAGATGGCCACTTGTGTAATACAACTTAAAACCCCTGAGCCAAACACTTCAGTACGGTGGCCCAGTAGTGCACAACACAACGCAATATAAAAAGCAAACATAAGTTCACAACACAACGAAATCAAGCCACAACACAACGAAAAAGCCACAACACAAAGAAATCAAGCCACAACACAACGGAAACAAGCTACAACACAACGGAAAAGCCACAACACAACGGAAATGCTCCCGACCACTAGGGGGCTCTCGGAGCGCGGTAAAGTTGCCACTGTTCTATAGAGTCTGCAATCTTACAAAGATATCAATACCACAATTAGTTTTAACAGTATGTAGGCTAACCATTGTTTATCAACATGAAATATTAATTCAAAATCACCTACATGCATTATAGCTGCATATTTATGCTCAAGAATGCTTTGACCCGCTACCACGGCACATGACGCTTAAGGGAACGTCTGCCAATTCCAACAAGTGGTTGAAACGTATAATTTGTATTAATTAAAATGACTTTTAACATTTAAAAACAGACATGTTAAAATTCCACAGCTTGATTTTATTGGTAAAACTGACTCAGTAATGCACAACACAACATTGGAATTTGAACTTTAAAAAAAAAATCATTTTAATTCATACAAATTATACGTTTCATATATTGGAATTGGCAGACGTTCCCTTAGGCATCATGCGCCGTGGTAGCGGGTAAACGCGTTATCGAGTATAAATATGCAGCTATAATGCACGTAGGTGATTTTGAATTGATATTTCATATAGATATACAATTGCACACTTAAAACTGATCGTAGTGTTTATATATTTGTAAGACTGGAGAATCTATAGAACAATGGCAAGGAAAACTAACGTTACCGCACTCCGAGAGCCCCCTAGTGGTCGGGAGCATTTCCGTTGTGTTGTGGCTTGATTTCGTTGTGTTGTGGCTTGATTTCGTTGTGTTGTGAACTTATGTATGCTTTTTAAATTTCGTTGTGTTGTGCACTACTGGGCCACCTTACTTCAGAGCTCAAAAAATGCATTCTAAATGACGTGTGCAAAATGTAAGCTGTGGTGAAAGATACAGGATATGCATTTTATCAGAGAATTAATAAATCATTTTAGTTTTACTGGACTTTGTTTATGGCATGGTAAACAAATGGTTTATACAAATACAGCTATCAAACACCTGCATAGCATAATGTAAATAATATTCATTCAATAATAAATAATTTGTACCTTAGATTACAAATTAATGTCATGCTGTTTGTATATCCTGTTAAATGTGAAAAACTATGACCATTGGTTTTCTACTGTACATGCAGTCATAACTAGATAAAAAAAAAACCCAAAAAAAAAACATCTATTTTTAATTTATAAAAATATATCTTTTTTTAAAATATAGGTATTTTTATCTGGATTATCCATTGTAATGAATTTGTTATTTGAAGAGAAAACTTTCTAAATAAACCTGATATGAAAATTATACAATAGCAAGTTAAAGGGATAGTTCACCCAAAAATGAAAATTCTCTCATCTTTTACTCTGCCTTGGTCAGACGTCGTCCTGCCTGCACCTTCGGTTCCGTCTGGCTCTGCCTTCCCCCTGGCTACGCCTTCGTCCTCAGTCCCACCGGTTTCGCATCAGTCTTCAGGTTCCCAGGTTCCACCTCGGATGCTCGTCGCGGGGAGCTCTTCTGCGTGTCAGCTCCACCTGGGTCTAGATCTCCAGTGACGTCTCCATCGGCCATCACCAAGGTGTTTCATTTTTGGGTGAACTATCCCATTAAGGCAAAAACGTTTATTCAAAACGCATTCCCTTCTCTGAGGGAATACATATATAATATACACTCACCTAAAGGATTATTAGGAACACCATACTAATACTGTGTTTGACCCCCTTTCGCCTTCAGAACTGCCTTAATTCTACGTGGCATTGATTCAACAAGGTGCTGAAAGCATTCTTTAGAAATGTTGGCCCATATTGATAGGATAGCATCTTGCAGTTGATGGAGATTTGTGGGATGCACATCCAGGGCACGAAGCTCCCGTTCCACCACATCCCAAAGATGCTCTATTGGGTTGAGATCTGGTGACTGTGGGGGCCATTTTAGTACAGTGAACTCATTGTCATGTTCAAGAAACCAATTTGAAATGATTCGAGCTTTGTGACATGGTGCATTATCCTGCTGGAAGTAGCCATCAGAGGATGGGTACATGGTGGTCATAAAGGGATGGACATGGTCAGAAACAATGCTCAGGTAGGCCATGGCATTTAAACGATGCCCAATTGGCACTAAGGGGCCTAAAGTGTGCCAAGAAAACATCCCCCACACCATTACACCACCACCACCAGCCTGCACAGTGGTAACAAGGCATGATGGATCCATGTTCTCATTCTGTTTACGCCAAATTCTGACTCTACCATCTGAATGTCTCAACAGAAATCGAGACTCATCAGACCAGGCAACATTTTTCCAGTCTTCAACTGTCCAATTTTGGTGAGCTCGTGCAAATTGTAGCCTCTTTTTCCTATTTGTAGTGGAGATGAGTGGTACCCGGTGGGGTCTTCTGCTGTTGTAGCCCATCCGCCTCAAGGTTGTGCGTGTTGTGGCTTCACAAATGCTTTGCTGCATACCTCGGTTGTAACGAGTGGTTATTTCAGTCAAAGTTGCTCTTCTATCAGCTTGAATCAGTCGGCCCATTCTCCTCTGACCTCTAGCAGCAACAAGGCATTTTCGCCCACAGGACTGCCGCATACTGGATGTTTTTCCCTTTTCACACCATTCTTTGTAAACTCTAGAAATGGTTGTGCGTGAAAATCCCAGTAACTGAGCAGATTGTGAAATACTCAGACCGGCCCGTCTGGCACCAACAACCATGCTCAAAATTGCTTAAATCACCTTTCTTTCCCATTCTGACATTCAGTTTGGAGTTCAGGAGATTGTCTTGACCAGGACCACACCCCTAAATGCATTGAAGCAACTGCCATGTGATTGGTTGATTAGATAATTGCATTAATGAGAAATTGAACAGGTGTTCCTAATAATCCTTTAGGTGAGTGTATATGTATCTATATACATAGAAAGCCCTACTGCTTTAAATATCATACATTTTAGAGATATTTATTTGGCAACATTTAATCTAACTTGACTGGGTAGCACCAAAACACACACACACACACACACAAAAAGCAAAAAAACAACTTGATAAAACCAGAGAAAAGTGATGTCCATTGGAATGGACACTAGGTCTGAATGGGTTAAAGAGTGAGTGACAATATCTCAAAAATGAGGCCCTGCAGTAAGCAGTTAAGTCATGATGCAGCAGTAATTGCAGCTGCCTACATGCTGCTGTAGTAGAAAACCTTCACTAAACCTTAGGTTGCTAAATTGTCTTTAACAATTACCACCCCACACACAATAAGGAAATTATGCAGGCTCCAGGAGATAAGAAACTTTGCTTTCTTATAAACAGTGGAACATCTTGTGAGCAAAACAAGATAACAAGGTCATCATAAGTGCTAGTTGTGCTTTAACTTTATTGTCTGGAAGCACAATTCAAGCAAACAGTACAGTTGAAAAAAACACACACATTTTGAATGTTCAGAGGCTTTGACCCATATGATGACCCACACAAAAGGGGTTTTGTAACATCCTGTATTGACCTGATGAAATAATAGAAAAAAATATCGAATGATATGTTGTCACTGCCAGTCTCACGCCCAAGCAAACATGTTAACATACACTATATTGCCAAAAGTTTTGGGACATCTGCCTTTACATGCACATACCCGTTATTGACAACCCATTCTTAATCCGTAGGGTTTAATATGGAGTTTGCCCACCCTTTGCAGCTATAACAGTTTCAACTCCTCTGGGAAGGCTTTCCACAAGGTTTAGGGGTGTGTTTATGGGAATTTTTGACCATTCTTCTAGAAGCATATTTGTGAGGTCAGGAACTGATGGAGAAGAAGGCCTGGCTCACAGTTTCTGCTCTAATTCATCCCAAAGGAGTTCTATCGGGTTGAGGTCAGGACTCTGTGCAGGCCAGTCAAGTTCCTCCACACCAAACTCGCTCATCCATGTCTTTATGAACCTTTCTTTGTGCACTGTTGCGCAGTCATGTTGGAACATGAAGGGGCCATCCCCAAACTGTTCCCACAAAGTTGGGAGTATGAAATTGTCCAAAATGTCTTGGTATGCTGAAGCATTAAGAGTTCCTTTCACTGGAACTAAGGGGCCAAGCCCAACCCCTGAAAAGCACCCCCACACCATAACCCCCCCTCCACCAAACTTTACACTTGGCACAATGGCAAGTACCGATCTCCTGGCGACTGTAAAACCCAGACTCGTCCATTGGATTGCCAGACAGAGAAGCGTGATTTGTCACTCCAGAGAACACGTCTCCACTGCTCTAGAGTCCAGTGGCGGCGTGCTTTACATCACTACATCCGACGCTTTGCATTGCACTTGGTGATGTAAGGCTTGGATGCACCTGCTCGGTCATGGAAACCCATTCTATGAAGCTCTCTACGCACTGTTCTTGAGCTAATCTGAAGGCCACACGAAGTTTGGAGGTCTGTAGTTATTGACTGCAGAAAGTTGGTGACTTCTGCACACTGTGCACCTCAGCATGCGCTGACCCCGCTCTGTGATTTTATGTGGCCTACCACTTCGTGGCTGAGTTGCGGTGGTTCCCAATTGCTACAATTTCGTTATAATACCACTAACAGTTGACCGTGCATATTTAGCAGTGAGGAAATTTCACAAATGGACTTATTGCACAGGTAGCAACCTATCACGGTACCACGCTTGAATTCACTGAGCTCCTGAGAGCGATCCATTCTTTCACAAATGTTTGTAGATGCAGTCTGCATGCCTAAGTGCTTGATTTTATACACCTGTGGCCACGGAAGTGATTGGAACACCTGAATTCAATGATTTGGAGGGGTGTCCCAATACTTTTGGCAATATAGTGTATATTATATTAACATGCATTCTATTCTATTCCAAAGTCAAGAAGCTTCCTATACTATATTTTCTCTTTTTCAGTCTTTTTACACAGTATTGAGTATACACATAATTATTCAAATGAAAATAAATTAATTCATAAGCAAAATCAGTCAATGGACACAGAGACACGTCTGGGGTCATGAAGATGTCTGAGAAATAACATCTGCATTGCTAATAGAACACGTTTGAATAAAAGGTGTTAACAACAAAAGAACAGTCTGAAAGCAGTTATTCTCGATTCTTCGATGTTGCATTTGCAATGTAACATTGAAGAAATTAACTTCTCTCTCTCTCTCTCTCTCTCTCTCTCTCTATATATATATATATATATATATATAGAGCCAATACACAATTCCTTTTTTCAAATAAGGAAAATGGAGTGTCACATCAACCCTTCAAAATCCTGAGTACTGATTTCTCCACCCAGATTAAGGCTGAATTAAAAAAAAAAAAAAAAAAACCTTTCCATTCTGGCACTGGAGGGAAAAACTGTCAGTGAAATAAAAAGTCCATCTCTTTGAAAGCGGCTCTGAAATGAGTAACACAGAATGACTGGATTTGTACAGACCTGAGAACAATGCAAGCAGCCAATCAATACTAGTCAAGTTAATATTATAACAAAAAAAGTACAATCCATTAAAGTCAGGTTATGTAACATATAACAAGCAATGAATAGGAAAATCGTTGCATTGCCATATTGCATGTTGGTACAGTTTCACTATTATATTAACACAATTGATAATGAATTAGCCTGTGGCTGTAAAAGGCATTGATTCAATTAGAGCGGTTTCTGTGCCTAGTAAACTATGCAATACGATTTTACTATTCATATTTTGTTAAAATAATTTATACTTAACATAAGTTAAACGTTCAATGCTTTTAATGTGAATTAAGTTTGTATCCATTTTCCTTTTATGGGCTGAGAGATCCAGAGGAAAAGTTATGTGTCATGAAAAGGAAAAAATCTGCCCTAAGGGTTTTTTTTTTTTTTGTGACAGCTGTCATTGTGCTCATAAACCTTTAAGTTTAACTGTCACCTGCTCTAGGGGCATTGCTGTATAGCTGCCCATGTGTGGTGATCTTTTCTCTCTATCTGTGACTAAGCATTCAAATTATTTGCTACCTTTAAGAGATAGGGTTTCACTACCCAGGTATTAGGCTTATATTTCACCCCTAATGTGCACATTGCTAGTTCTGATTCCAACTAGCCAACAGAAAACAACAAATACAGATGGTTGTTGAAATACTGTCATGGAAAAAGTAACTGTCCTGCTACTTAAAAATAGTAAAATAAAATAATAAAAGATTTTTCCTACTAAAACACTATCTATCAACTCATGAGAAATGTAGTAAAACTAATAATAGATTTGATATTTATACACTATACTGCCCATCACTGGTCATTTATAGTGTTTATGCACTCATTCAACTAGTGAATGGCTCATTGAATGATGACAATCTCCAGTCTTCAGACTGTTATTTTGCTGTTTAAATAGAGATATTATTTGGTACTAGTTTTAATATGCCCTAGTGGCTATAGTAGACCACATATTCAAATTAATATTCTCAAGCTTTCTAAAATCTCAGGAAATATGTGTGAATGTCTTAAGATCACACCCTAGTTTTCTTTCTGTAAAGCTTCATGGCCATGGGGTTCTAAATGTATTCAAAATGCATTTAGTTTAGTTACTTTTACAGCAACAATAAAGTTCTTGATAATTGAGTTTGGTAGTTGTTGATACAGAAGTCAACATTAACGACCACAATATTTTATTCCACTGTTTATCAGTTCAATGTTTCACCCACAAAACATTTTGCTTAACAGCATTACACACATCATGAGGAATAATCTGCTTTCCTGTTCTTCATCATGTTGTGTCATACTGTATTGACCTAGATACACAAACAAACTGTATTCAAAAGAAAAGACAAATAGTCCAAGACTTAAAGGGGAAATAATGAAAATAAACTTATGAATAATACATCTGCTTGAGTGTTGACATACTAAATGAGGTGAAAGGTGCTCCAGTAAAAACTTTATATTCTTTTGGCAGTGCCATGAATAATAGCTCTGGACTTGGCGTCAAAATCTGCACCCACTTGGAGAGGAGGGTACGCTACTTTCAAAGAAAATTGTGTGCTGAGAAGGCACAATATGTGACAATATGCATTGCTGTGTGCATAAACACTTGCACAAAGAAAAAAATGGATTTGTATGGTGTTAGAATGATTTCTAATTAACATTGTGCAGCATTAGCATGACAATAGGCTGGTTATAAAAAAAATAAAAGTATAGCTTTCTGTCTGTTTTGTGAGAATAAAAACAATATTTTGAGAGATACATTTTTTTTCATGGTAAAGTTGGGAGCAAATGTAACATTAGTTGTCAATTAAATATCGTACGACTACACTGAAAAATAATCATTAAAATATAATTTATTAAATCTAGTTGAGAACTGCTCTTAACTCAGCAATATGTTTAACTTTTAATTTAAAATTTTTATACTGAAGGCGACACTTTCTTGCTTTACACACATATTGTTCCTGAAGCTACACTGTAAAATCCAACAGTGATTCTAACTAACACTTCTTAGTTAACTTTACCTTAAATGCCTTAATTTAATTGTAAAAGTCTAGTAATCTGTACTATTCACATACTATTCCTTGTTTAATCAGGAAACCCAAGTTAAGATTAATTGATTGGTTTGAGTGGCATTTTGTCAAGCAAAAAAAACCCCCAAAAAACTCACCATTATGGTGATCAGTGTTTCCTTTGGTTGGGCACTTGGAACATTCATATTATTATAACTATTAATGCAGCGATGCAACAAGAAATCACAGTTATTTGGTTTCAAAGGAAGAGAAGTAATAAATAGGTTGCTTTTAAAAGCTGATTTAGCTTCTGACTGAATAATTAACTATAGTTAATGATTTAGTCAGAAATTAAAGTCACCTTTTAAAATTAACCTGTGTAATATTTCCCTTTATGTCGTATAATGATCGTTTACAATTTTATTGCTAACACTTACGTCGTAAACACCTGTGAAACTTTTAATTGGGCTGATATAATCCCTCTATATTGTTAACAATAATATCTTGCAGTTGATCATGCTTGAGTCACACACAGACTTCAACATTCAGCATGCAAAACACAACAATGGTAACAACAATGGTAGCTATACTAAGTCAAGAGTAAATCTAAAGTAAAAGATCAAGTAATCTCTACAGTTCTTTTTTAGTTACTAGAACTATTGTGTAAGTGAACTATACTAACTAAGCATTTGTTAGCACAACATACTATTCCTGTTTCACTGTACTTGGTTTTTTTAAGGCAATCGGTTTGCATGCTTTTTTTTAAGTAAGTCTAACTAATTAGATTTTACAGTGTAGAGAATCTAATTCCATATAAAGGAGGACACTATTCAGTAATATTAATCAGTATTGATTAAAGCAACGGTATTATTTGTGACCCTGGTCCACAAAACCAGTCATAAGTCGCAGGGGTATATTTGTGGCAATAGCAAACAATACATTGTATGGGTCAAAATTATTGATTTTTCTTTTATGCCAAAAATCATTAGGATATTAAGTAAAGATCATGTTACATGAAGATATTTTGTAAATGTCCTACTGTAAATATATAAAAAATGTATTATTAGTAGTAATATGCATTGCTAAGGACTTCATTTAGACAACTTTAAAGGCGATTTTCTCAATATTTAGATTTTTTTGCACCCTCAGATTCCAGATTTTCAAATAGTTGTATCTCGGCCAAATATCGTCCTATCCTAACAAACCATACATCAACAACGGAAAGCTTATTTATTCAGCTTTCAGATGATGTATAAATCCCTTATGACAAAAATTGACCCTTTTTGACTGGTTTTGTGGTCCAGGGTCACATTTGAGATACCATTGGCTAATATCATTATTTTTTTTAAGTGATACCTACCCAAATGTGGGTTAGTTTTTCTGTTAAAATTAAGCAGATAAAAGGCTGTCAATATTTACTTGTTCATTTTGTATGACTAATTATAAAATTTTTAACAAATGAATATTTAATATCTAAAAAACAATGTGTTTGCTCAACAACAACAAAAAAATAATGCAGCAGTTTGCTTTTTTTTTCAACTTCGAATGAAATTGTGTTCAACTTACAAACCATATTGTTATGAAGGGCGAACTCAGAGATGAGGGAGAGTAGGATATAATTGCAAAAAGGTTTAATAAAGAAATAAAAAATACTAATGACAAAAAATACAAAACTGTCACACGATGGCAAAGTGTGGTGTAGGTAAAAGGCAGGATGAAGAAGATGAATACAAAATAGACTTTATTAACAGAAGGATAAACCATAACCAAACTTAGCAAACACATCAACGAGAACTGACAAAGGGAAAAGAAACACAGGCAAATACATACAACCCATTCTCACTCCCAAGGCGTCAAAATCTGAAGCATGGTCAAGTGCCTTCCGCGTCACAATGAAGACGCTTAAGGTACCCCTAATACCTTCAGGGTACTCTATTGATTTCAATGAGAAAATTTTGGCGTCATACACAGACGCGTTGGGCATGGGACCATTATCGTTATGATGAAATTATATTGGGTTATGATTTTGCCATTATGACATGTTGGTGTGTGATTCTCAATTTAATAAGCCAGCATAATTTTATTTACATTTATTTTATTTACGCTATTTAGACACATTTGAACACGTAACCCAACCCCATCCCATCCCTAAACCTACCCATTTGTGTATTATATGATATAAAATACAGGATATAACAGGCAGATATGACTGCATGCACAATTTATTCAAAAAGTAGAAATATTCCAATATTCTTAAAACATTAAGATCAACTCTGTTCTTTACATGAAGATATCGTATGACTTCAGAAGACTTGAAATGCAACATGAGTTAATACTTTTATACTGTTTTTGGTCAGTTTTTGCAATAAATACCTGTGACTGTACTTTTATTTGCCTGTTACGTGTTTAAATGCGGCTTGATCTGGTGCATTGGGCAAACAACTGAAATCAATGGAGTACCCTGCGCGCCGATATAGTGACGCCTAGGAGTACCTTTAGCATCTTCATTGTGACGCGGAAGGCACTTGACCATGCTTCAGATTTTGACGCCTTGGGAGTGAGAATAGGTTGATATATACTAAGTGAAAATAAAGATGATTGGCTAAACTCATGTGTTACAAATGAGGAAACTGATGAGTAACCATGGAGACAAACTCGAAACTAGTGGCAGGAAACAGAGAACAAAGGAGACGGGTGAGTGATGATAAACAAACTAAGAGTCCATGAAAGAGGAACTAACTAAGCATAATCGTTACAGTACGCCCTCGTCCGGGAAGGTGTGGCCCCGTGTCGTAAAATGACTGAGGAGGTGGTTCCGGAGCTGGACAAGGGGCTGCAAAGACTGAGGTGGAACCGGGGTACTGTACGGCTGAGCCAGAGCAACTGAGGGTCAATGTGGAGCCGAAGGGAGGGCAGAGCCAGACGGAGCCATAGGGGTGGAGAGACAGAGCACAGCAGACGACTTGCAAGTTCGTGGCATGGGAGGTGCGATGTCTGACCGAGGTGAAGCCGGTGGAACGAGGGAGCCCAGTGGAGTCATAAGGCCAAAGTCTATGGTGGAGCCGAGTGAGGGAGGAGCCAAGACGGAGGAGTCAGTGCGACGAGCCGAGGCGGAGTAATGGGATTAGCGGCTGGAGGCAGAGCCAGGGAATCCACTCATTTGGGCAAAGCTGGAGACTGCAAGCTCATCCACGAGGCTCATCCACATAGAACCACAACATAACATCCATGGAAAGGCAAGACCTGACAATGAACACAGGTAAAACTGGTGTTTAACCCTCTTGTGTTGTTCGGACATTTTAGACAGAAAAAAAAAAAAATGTTTAGTAATTTTAAAAATCGCTATTTCATCGGAATGGTACAAAAATAATTCTGGACTTTATTCAAAAAAATCTAGATGATCGTAAAAAATAGTCACACGTGTTGTTCATGGTCAAAAATGACTGCCTTAGGAAATGAATAGGAAATAGGCAAAAATATGAAAATACAGAGATTTTTTTTTTTGTGTGTACAATCTATAAATCAGCCACGATGCAAAAAAAGTGCACAGCAATGAAGGGGTGACACTCTAAATATCAAAAGTGCAAAATAGACATTTAAAACATTTTTTTAAATCAACATTTCATTTCAAATGCTAAAGACCTGACAGAAAGTAACACGTTTTGTCCCCCTCCCCCCTTTTTTCCTCTTGCTTGGCTTCTTCCTCTTCTTTTCTTTTCACTGATGAATCTTAAGATGGTATCCCATGTCTCTTGCTATTCTGCATTATGTACGTCAAGCTTCACATTGCGCTTCACACCGTGCTTACGTTTACGTCAAACGTGAACTCCACTCTCATGCACGCGCTGGTGACAGTTGGTCTGAAGCGAAAAGAGAGTAAATTATGAGAACATTTCTGGGTGTACGGTATTTTCTTTCAATACATAAGGAATCGCAAGAGACATGGGCTTCCTTCTTAATGTAATTGTGGCAATTATAAATGGATGGGTGCTAAAATGTTTAGTAAAATTCTCTTTGGTGTCACACACATAAAGACTGCTTTCAGTACCGACTACGCCACCCCGGGGGCCTATTTCCGGGGAAAAGCCCTTAATTGAGCAAAGCTCACATGTTCATTTACAGCTGCGTCAAGTATCAGACATGGGTCGAGTAAGGAAAAGACGACTTTATTTGAAACAAATCAAACTTTATTTAACACACATAAGCACCTGACCAGATCAAAGAAACAATCAAAAAACAAATCATATGTGCACACTCACACCACAGCACACCTCACTGTGAACACGGCACTCACCACCACCAAGAAACCCACCACCACAACACAGGGAGATGCTGATCCTCTGCAGCTAGCCGCCCGAATTCTGAAGGAAAAAGGAAATGGAGTGAAACAAACACTTGACAAATTGTAAAAAAAAAAAAAAAAAAAAAAAAGACCACACGTAAACCATACAACAGTTTAAAAAACTGAGTTCACCAAACCAGTCCAGCCCGTCTGAGGTGCCGCGTCCAGCAACCACAGCCAATTTGTTGATGGACTGGAAGCAAAAACAACAAACAAATCGCAAAGAGACACGTATAAATAACCAAATGAACCACAATAAACAAGGAAACAAAGCAAACAAAAACTTCTTAAATCAAATCACAAATATGAAAAAGAAATGTGTATGTGTATATATATATATATATATATATACATAGAAGACACATATATAGATAGAAGACACAACTCACATCAAAATAAAAAATATATATATATATATGTAACAATATCAAATTAATTGAAAACAGAATAAACAAAAAACAACATAACCCTACAGAAACGACTGGTGACAGCTAGGTGGCTTGTCTATTGCGAGCCGTTCAAGGCTTTGATTCAAGTTTGTTACTCACGACACAGTTACGTTAGAAGACACCACGCCACAGGCCCAAACCAGCGGTCCAGCTGATCATGTACGCGTCAAAACGCTGCAGATATATACAGTTAATAAAAAGAATGAACCATCGTTGTGCAACGGATGACACACGAGCTGCAACTGACGAGCAGACCCACCAGTCTAATCCAGCAGTGGATCGCGCACTCCCGTAACCCTCAGCTCCCAGGAACAGGAAAAGTCACAGTAACAGTTTAGTATCCAACCAATGATGTAAACGAAGCAGACACGCAAAGTTAGGCATCCAAACAACCGTTTGAATAAGACCCAAAGCCCACCGCAACGTCCTTTGCACGTTGGCCCAAACCTTAAATGTGATACAGCACACAAAACAGATTTAACTAGCGAGGCCACTAACGATGATACAGTTAGCTCATAATCAAAACATACCTGTTGTTTGGCGACTCATACAGCGCAGAAACTGATGCGTGTTAAACACATTTCCATGGGAACGGCTATTTCCAAAGGCATCCCGCAAAGCTCCTCAGTCCACCCTTTAACAAAATTTATACTGTAAGTATTTTTTAATTAAGGGGTAATTATTTGTGTAGTTACAGGGTAAGTGGTGCTTGTTGTTCCATGTAGTTACAGGGTAAGTATGAATCTACGGGCTGTAAACTAAAGTGGTGATTGTTCCCCTCTTGTTTCATGTAGTTACGGGGTAAGTATGAATCTGCGGGCTGTAAATTAAAGTGGTGCTTGGTCCCCTTTTGTTTCATGTAGTTACAGGGTAAGTATGAATCTATGGGCTGTAAACTAAAGTGGTGCTTGTTCCCCTCTTGTTTCATGTAGTTACAGGGTAAGTATGAATTTACGGGCTGTAAACTAAAGTGGTGCTTGTTCCCCTCTTGTTTCATGTAGTTACAGGGTAAGTATGAATCTACGGGCTGTAAACTAAAGTGGTGCTTGTTCCCCTCTTGTTTCATGTAGTTACAGGGTAAGTATGAATCTACGGGCTGTAAACTAAAGTGGTGCTTGTTCCCCTCTTGTTTCATGTAGTTACATGGTAAGTATGAATCTGCGGGCTGTAAATTAAAGTGGTGTTTGTTCCCCTCTTGTTTCATGTAGTTACAGGATAAGTTTGAATCTATGGGCTGTAAATTAAAGTGGTGCTTGTTCCCCTTTTGTTTCATGTAGTTACAGGGTAAGTATGAATCTGCGGGCTGTAAATTAAAGTGGTGTTTGTTCCCCTCTTGTTTCATGTAGTTACAGGTTAAGTATGAATCTGCGGGCTGTAAATTAAAGTGGTGTTTGTTCCCCTCTTTTTTTATATAGTTAGCAGGGTAAGTATGAATCTGCGGGCTGTAAATTAAAGTGGTGTTTGTTCCCCTCTTGTTTCATGTAGTTACAGGTTAAGTATGAATCTGCGGGCTGTAAATTAAAGTGGTGTTTGTTCCCCTCTTTTTTCATATAGTTAGCAGGGTAAGTATGAATCTGCGGGCTGTAAATTAAAGTGGTGTTTGTTCCCCTCTTGTTTCATGTAGTTACAGGGTAAGTATGAATCTGCGGGCTGTAAATTAAAGTGGTGTTTGTTACCCTCTTGTTTCATGTAGTTACAGGGTAAATACAATAAAAACACATACACAATCTGATATCACTCGGAAACATTTATTTGAAAAACAACTTTCAAAACAGATTTACAACACTTCTTATTAATTTATTCATTTTTTAAAATAAACTTTTCATTTCAAATACTAACGTCCTGACAGAAAAAAACACGTTTTGTCCCTTTTGTGTTTCTCTTGCTTGGCTTCTCCTCCTCTTGTTCCTCTTCTTCATTTTCATTATTTCCACTGAAGGAATCCCATGTCTTTTGCTATTCTGTATTAATATTTATTAAAATAAAAAGTACACCCAGAAATGCTCTCATAATTAACTAACCAACTGTTACCAACGCGTGCAATATGAGTAAAGAGCAACGTGAAGCTTCAAGCTTTCATGACGTTCTCGCGTGAGTTTCAAAACTGGCGTCTCTGTATTCCTGTCTTGTTTGTTTTTCATTGCTATTATCATATATTATGTTATTGTTTGTATACTGTTGTGAGCATTAATTAAAAAAATCAAATCAAATAAAAACCGATGGCATCCGACATCCGCATGACTAGAGTTTCTCGCCGCGCTCACGTCACACTTCAAGTTACGTCAAGCGTGAACTTAATCCTCTCATGCATGCGCAGGTGACTGTGGGTCGGAAGCAATAGTCTACAGTTTAAAAAATGTAAAATATTGGTATTTTTCTTACAAACAATTATCGTTCCGAGTGATATCAGATTGTGTACGTGTTGTTATTGTACTTACCATGTAACTACATGAAACAAGAGAGGAACAAGCACCACTTTAATTTACAGCCCGTAGATTCATACTTACCCTGTAACTACATGAAACAAGAGGGGAACAAGCACCACTTCAATTTACAGCCCATAGATTCATACTTACCCTGTAACTACATGAAACAAGAGGGGAACAAGCACCACTTTAATTTACAGCCCATAGATTCATACCCTGCAACTACATGAAACAAGAGGGGAACAAACACCACTTTAATTTACAGCCCGTAGATTCATACTTACCCTGTAACTACATGAAACAAGACGGGAACAAGCACCACTTACCCTGTAACAACACGGATAATTACCCCTTAATTAAAAAATACTTACAGTATAAATAATTTGTTAATTTTCCTGGTAGTTCCCCCTTTATTCCCCAAATATTACATATTGTTCCCTTATACCTACACGTATGTACTTTATAGTTACACTATAATTACCGGAAGTTACGCTGTAAATTCGTTTTACTTACGCAGTACTTTCCGGGCTGTAATCTAAAGCGTTACCAAATAAAACCATGAAACCCTGTATGAGGAACAAACAAGACAGACCACAATGCGATCACGGCCAACAGCTCCTACCTCACAGACATTCATACGCCCCGCCAGAAGTACGGTGGCTCGCTCACTAACATAGAGAAGACACACACACATAGCGTCATTACGGCCACTTTTATACGCTACCAAACCAGGAGGGTAATTGAACCACTCCTCTTACTAACAACTTGCGTCAGGGGTAGACAATACTGCTACATAATGATCAAATTGATCAAATGTCAACAGAACTCAACAAAATAATGTTTGCAACCTAAAAGGTTTAATTAAATCAATAAATTAGAAAGTTGTTACTTTTTAACTATAAATACCACTTAAATGTAATTCATTTGATTAAATTATTTTAATTTAATGATAGCCCTACTAAAAATGTTACAAAATGTTACAAGTGACCACAGTCTCCCCTACATAAAAATATACAGAGGATTATGGCTAGTAGAATATTCAATATCCTACTCAAAAATGTAAAGACAAAATGTCAAGTTAAACAACTTCCATTCATCTCAACCTTGAACACTCCTGAGTGCTAATGAAAACTTCACATTTCCTTTCATCAACAAGGTTAAATGAAAGAGTCAAGAACACACGCATAACCAAATCAAAATTAACGTGATAACTGCTGAGCCGATGCGAGTTGACAAAAGGTCAACCTCTGAACCAATAAACAGGAGCACAAATCAGGCTTACTCAAGCTTAGGAGCTTCAGACAGAGGTTGATAGGGGGATTGCCAGCATATTTTTAGCATGCCTTTTAATTGCCATTTTCACCTTTTCATGTCAGAGACACTCAAAATAATAGGCTGACATGAACCCTGCCTCCCCCTGCTGTAGTCTCGGTGGACAAACCCTCCTTTGTACGTCTCAGAGTCTTCCAGAACACCGCTGCATGCATCCCTGACAAAGTTCACTTGTTCCACCCACGGTATAGGCCACGAGTCCCACGATGTACCCCAGAGGGCCCCCGCAAACATGACAGCCTCAGGGCTGAATCTGCCCATGCTGTTCTGCCCACATAACCTAATTGCCATCTTCTGTCATCTAGCAGGGGGAATAATTGACCAGCATCAGAGGCAAAGTGAAAGAAGCGTTCCAAATTAAAATGCTGCCTGCTCCCATCTTAGTGAACAGGATAAAGGGCAGCAAGGTGTTGAACGTGAACAAGATTATTGCTCCTCAAAGCATGAGACAGCATTACGAGAAATCACCAATGGTATTATATGTTTCAGAGACCTGCATCGATACACCAAAAAAAATTGAATTAAATGGTGAGTGGACAGATGTCCCAGAATGACCCTGGAAAACAGTAAAGATGTCTATAATACCTGAAGAATATCTTTTAACCTCAATGGCAGATTCACTTCAGGCATAGGACCCCTGGATGTATGCGGTTTGACATTTTTGTTAATGGGAACACATAGCTTTTTGAGACAATTAACTGAGCCGTAAATTGATGTTGCCTAGGTGAACATGATTTCACCAAGTACAATATGTTCCTGGATCAGCATCTTTGTTGATCCTGGAACAACATTCCAAACAACCAATCAGATTTGAGGGAAAAGAGTTTATGTCAAGTTTATGCTTACAACCAGGGTTAGGTGCTTATACTGTACATCAGTGTTATTCACCTGTCATTTCCCTGATTTTAGTTTGGGTAAGGTTAGGTTTAGTGGTAAGGATAGAGTTAGCGTTAGGACTACATTTTCGGACTGGAATGTTCTTCTAGGATCAACAGAATATGCTGTTACTTGGCAAAATCACGGTGACCATATGACCGACTCTAAAGCAGCAGAAAAATTAATGGCCATCAATGGAGAAATATGCTTTTAAGGATAGTTTAGTACGAATAAAATATTAATAAAATAAATAATAGATATTTTAATGTAAAAAACACATTATAAAAATAGTATATGTTATATAATGATGCAGTGATGATGTACAGCATGTTTGTAGGCCATCCCGCAAGTTAGCATCACCCTGGTTCCCTTGATAAAATCCCAACCGGATTTTTCCATTGGCTTTTTGATTATTGCAAAAAATAAGCTCTGATTCATAAAAGTTTATCATTCTTACACGATTTGTTCATCGTGTTAATCTCTTTAGAACTGAACACAACTTTTATGAATTTTGAAGCCTAAATACAGTCGCCAGAAGTAAAAAGCTAATGTAGGCTATAAACGAACAACACCGAAGTCGCACAATTTCAACATCACTACCATTAAGTTCCGACAACCCTTTCAGTCTTTATTTTAAAAATTGTTTGCAAGAGCGTGATTATACAATGAGGCTGCAAAGGCCTCCAGTGATATCGTTCCTCTGTGGGTTTATTGTTATAGCTGTGGTGTGGACTTTCATATTCTCAGAATGATTATTAGCAAAGACTATAGATATAGAAAAGACAATTCACTCCTATTACTAATAAATGGGAGAAACTGCAACGTTCAATATGGCGGAATAGTTCTAAGGTAAAAGAGCCAATCACGGATTGGTAAAGTCATTGTGTCACTGCAGCTCCCATAGAAACCTGAGACTCGCTTAGGACTGCACATGCGCATTGGCTGGTCTAGCCTGAAAAAATAAGATTTTTTAACGCTATTTGAGCATAAGAAACAACATTTATGGGAATGTTCATGTCAGATTTTGTTGCTGATGTGAAATATGTTATTTAATAGGGGTGTAACGGTACACAAAACTGACGGTTCGGTTTTTAAGTCACGGTTCAGTACAGGTTCGGTACAGCAGGGGAGAGAAAACTAAATATGAAATAGCTTTTTTTTAATTAAACAGTGGTTTACTGAACAAATTGTGTCTGTCCTTAAATGAATTCAATTATAACTAAAAGTTTCTTAAAGATAAAAGAAATTCTCTGCTAATGCTGTAAAGTGTAAACTATATAGGGAGCCCTTACTTGCACATTACTGTAATATAACAACAGAGCCCAAATTACCTTAAATTAAGTAGCTATTTATTTTTAGATATAATAATCAACACTCAAATAACATTGTATGCAAACATGTAAACTTCACATTAGGCAGTTTTTGCATTAACTTCTAAATCTAATTATAAAATTATGTTTTTACTCCAATTCGTTGTTGAAATATAATCATTCCTACACAGTGGCTGTCATTTTCATGACAGATTAATTTAAACATACATTAAATAATCAAGACATCAGTAACAGGTTAGGTAGAATATAATGAATATATAGGCTAATATAGTGCATATATTTAGCGAAAGAGTTCATTTCTCTAGTGAACTAACCAGCTGTGGACTCTGAATGACTTCTGAGGTAAATGCTACGTGATATTGTTTACAAACTGCTTTATTGACGTCTTTCCACCGTTGAGACACTGATTGAGCGATCACACGACATATGATACGTTTCAGTAAGTTGTAATATATCCTCAACATACCTTCAGCTGTTGATTCATGTTATTCTTTGACTAGAAGAGATGATCGCGTTCGCTGCCGCGCCTATACTGTGATCTGTCACGTCACATTAAAGAGCGTCAAAACGGCATTTATCGTTTGAATTTCGTGACAAAATGGACAGAATACTTAATATGTTCGTGTGGGAACTCGGATTTAAGTATGTTCCATGTGTAAAACAAGCCTACTGTTAACTGTTAAGGATTGCATTCGTACCGTGCACCGTACCGGAAGCCCTGTACGGAAATGGTTTGGTACGAATACGTGTACCGCTACACCCCTATTATTTAATTGTGAGTTCGGTAAGCAGTTTTTGAGTTTCCAGGATTCCCCTATTCAAATAGATAGGACTTGGTCTTTGATGCCCGAAATAGCTGCCCAGAGGCGTTGCGAATATGGCCGCCGAGTGAACAGATTTCCTTGAATGGGACTTTGTTATTAGGACTTTATATTGAGTTATCGTCCTTGGTGTGAACAGGCCTTAATACAACAGTTAAAAAAACAAGAGGTTAATATTTAGTAACTTACATTTTAGACATTGCCAGTTCCTTTGTCTGCTTTGGCTCTGCTGAAAATAGTTCCAAACAAAACCATAGCAAAACCTTTTCACCAGCACAGTAGTGGTGTTTCATCTCTGAATGATTCAGTGTTTTTGAATGAATCGGTTAGAAAAAAAAAAAAATGTAATTATTCAATAACTCATACATAGCTGTATCTCATTTTGAAGGCTGCATACTTTGGAGGTCGTATTTGTCAGCCACATACGTCATTGAGGCTGTTTTATTTCAGAAAAGCAACCATTATAAAATTGTGTGCCAAATTTATTGTAATTTCTTTCTTACTTTGCAAAGTAATGGCTGCTTTTCTGAAAAGAGACAGCCTCGCTGACTGACTATAAATCCTTTGAAATGAGACACAGCCTCAATCACTTTTAAACAATTTTGAACAAAACGGTTGAATGAATGATTCAATGACTCACTCATAATACAGTCACTTACTGCCACCTACTGGAATAATATTATCCTGCAGAAAGGCTAAGCAGCCAAACCATGGGCCCCTAGGGAAAAACTGCAACTTCAGTATGCCAGAAAAGAAGAAACTGGATCTAAATCACTGGCTTCTGAGATCTTCAAGACAGAAGAATAAACTTTTTTGTCATCTGGCATCTGCTGTTGAAAATGCACAATCCCTTTGACAATACTTGTGGATCCAAACTAAAGTGTACCAGTTGCTATACTGGCTGTGCTGCCATGAATTATAAGTGTGAAATTTGCACAGAGCTTTAGAGAACAGAAGGTAACATCAAATGAGTGTAAAGAGAGTGAATGTGCAAAAAAACAAAAAAACAGTTAAGAGATATTACTACTAGCATCTCAAAGCTATCAGAGGAGCTGTTTATTATTTCCATATATCCAATTTCTCCATCTGACTGAAAATAAATAAATAAATTAACAAAAGCAATCATATGATTTTTTTTTTTTTTTTTTTTTTTTTTTTGCACACCCTTTGCATTTATTTTTTGGGTCACAATAGCTGCCATTTTCAAGCCCATTTTCAGAATAATTTATTCATCTCTGAATGATGAAGAGCCACATCATCAGATGCTTTGTTATGAACAATGAACCTGATATTAATCTCAGTCCAAACAATGACAAAAGCTTCACGTGGAATAATATATGGCAGATCAGAAAATAAGCCTCTCTAATATCGTATTCTTTGTTTTACAATGGCACATTTACAAGTCTGTGCATCTGTTTAGGCATGTCAAAACGATCTAATTTCCCTATCTGTCATTATTCATCAGGAGGTTAAAATCTGAATATTTGTGGCCTGGCCATCCAGTTCCACAGACCATGATATTTCCCTACTAAATGTCACAAGGATAATTCTGTGATTTAATGTCACTCTAATTCAGAGCCTCAAGCATGTGTGTACTCTAAAAGAAAAACGCTACGACATTCTCAATAGATAATTAAAAATAAAATAAAATAAAATAGGCTTCATTCCATAAAGTCATCATTCACAAGTGGTCTGGACATGCCCATTCCTGGACCTTGAGGACATCTTAAGCATTCACTATGAGAATCTTAGATAAGAGATGGACAGATATCATGTTGGATTTATGGTCTCAGGATGAAGCACAATAGGCACCTGCTGGCGTTTTTCAAATTTGTCCTCCTCCTGGCTACACACTCCTATTGTGTGCCTGTACGTGGGCCGGTTGTTGAAGAGACGACGTGACACTGACTGGCAGATAAGTGTTTTTCCACCACAATACTGAGATTAATGGAGCTATTTTTTTTTTTTTTTGGTAACACTTTACAATAAGGTTCATTAGTTAACATTAGTTAACTACATTAGTTAACATGAACTAATAATGAACTGCACTTATAAAGCATTTATTTATCTTTGTTAATGTTAATTTCAACATTTACTAATACATTATTAAAATCTTGTTAACATTAGTTCATGCACTGTGAACTAACATGAACAAACCATGAACAGCTGTATTTTTATTAACTAACGTTAACAAAGATTAACTAATACAGTAACAAATGTACTGCTCATGGTTAGTTCATGTTAGTTAATACATTAACTAATGTTAACGAATGAGACCGTATTGTAAAGTGTTACCGTTTTTTTCAGTGTGCACTGTGAAAAGTATACATGTGTTTAAAGGGCCCTTCATGTATGTTTATATAACCCTTGCTATTTGGTTGCATGGCCTTGTGCTTAGTACACAAGACAAATTGCAAATTAATTTTGATGGTCTCTTGATTAGCACCAAGTAATTTCAAGTATCTCTTTTATACTGTAGGCGTTATACTGTAGGAAACATCTAAAATAAATGATACCATAATTCACATTATTTATGTTTAGAGACTTATATGCATATTTAAAGTGCTTTTCATATCCATTTACCTTATGGTTTCATACCATTCATAAAGGTTTGTAGCACATGAGCAAATTGATTTTCATGTACTGCCCATTTTTAAATGAACAGAGTCAGCATGAATCAGCCATGTTTAATAGACTGGGTTCTAATCCAGCATTTACAACGCTGCTTATATTTATAGCTCCAGCTAGTTAGGTGGTAAGATAGTGTTAAAAGATTTGCGAATACAAAGGTTCTGAGTTCAAACCCCAAAATGGCTGATTTATTCACATGAGAGTGAACAAGGCACTTAACCCTAGGTCTAGGTCCAAAGGGACTGTCCTGCAGAAAGCACTGCTAAACCATGATAAACGCGCATATCCTAAGGACTTTTTTGGCTCAGGCATCAGAGGAACGGACAGACAGTTTTTTGGTAGGTTGTAAGCAAACATGACTCACATGTGACTCATGTCGTACAGGGGAAGAACATCAACTAAAGACTTAATTTTGTATAGCATCTTCTTATATGTATGTGAATACCTAGAACAGTCCAACACTGAGTAATGGCTGCCTACTTATCTTTGTGCTGACCTTTTTGGGAAATTAGGTATATATTATGTCTACACTACTCTGACTTAAAAGTGCTTTGAAATTGCACAAGCAAAAAACGAGCTGACATTCGCTCAAAATAACTTTTTTCCCCTCTTCATTTCATTCAGCACACTGTGAATTTTGAGTTCTGATAGCTACAGAAATCACTAAAACTACTGAATGTACAAAAACAAAGATGTGCCATAATATATTTATTGCCATAGAAGACAATAGATTTCAAATTGAAGCAGACCAGATTAGTTGTTTTCTGCACCATTTTGACTTTGAATGCATGCAATAGTGGCACTGCTCAGTGTAAAGCACACACACATACATTTCAAATGACAGATAAGGCAACTTAGGTAAAATATAGAGAGCAAGAGAGAGGGAGGGAGTTCTAGTGTTCTAATGGAAGTCTATTAATTGCCTGCATTAGACTAATTTATGCATGAAAAATGTTGGTAGTGGAATGTAAATGCAGATGGGTAATGGACTCCTACGGATGCCCTGGTTCTTCTTCTCCCCATTAACCTAAATGCCTATAGGTTGTTTTATGTAGCCTACAGTTTACATCTTGCACAGAAAAAAAAGGGTTTGTGCTGTCTGTATACAAAACAATTAACTTCCATTCATCTGATGTCATTTGCTATGCCTATTGCACTTGGTCCATTATATAGCTATATTAGATTCGAAATGAAAAGGGTAGATGTGAAGCCATCATGCAGAAATAATATTATACTTTATGGGAACAATAATACCGGTCCAAAAGAGCAGAACAATGAACCGCAAATTACTTTCTAAAATCACTTAATAATTTAGCAAAAAGCACTGCAATATTATATCAGTGAATACACTGCCAATGTTTCTTCTTAGGAATGAAAAGTAAATAATGAATAACTTTTGAAAGCATCACAGATGTTCTCATGATGTCGGATGAGTCACACAGAGAGATAGACAGTTAGACATCTAGACAGACGGATGGAGGGACGGACGGACAAACAAACAGACAGGCAGGCAGGCAGGCAGGCAGACAGACAGACAGACAGACAGACAGACAGACAGACAGGCAGGCAGGCAGGCAGGCAGGCAGGCAGGCAGACAGACAGACAGACAGATTTCCGGCGTCTAACTAATGTTCTACATTAAACCCAGTGTGACAGGCCAAGATAAAAACAACCCCCAAATTCTCAAGAAACAGGTCAACAGACACATACACACATGTTGGTGCACCTATCATTATGAGGACATTCCATAGACGTAATGGTTTTTATACTGTACAAACTGTACATTCTATCCCCCTACACTACCCCTACTCCTGAACCTACCCATCACAGAAAACATTCTGCATTTTTAATAAAACATTGTTTAGTATGTTTTTTTTAAGCTATTTTAATTACAAGGACCTAGGAAATGTCCTCATAAACCACGTTTACATTGTAATACCAGTGTAATACCCATGTCATTATACAAGTTTGTGTCCTCATTAATCACATAAACAAGCACACACACACACACACACACATGCAATCATCATACAAGTTAAATGAATTTACGAGTATGAAAGGGAAAGTGCATTACATTTCTAGTACCATTCATTCTTGTTGAAGGAAGGGGGTATGGGACACATCCTTCAAACAACAAAAATATCAGCGATACATAATGCATGAGCTATTTCTTGCAGTGTTCTCAAGTTGTACCTCTTGATGTAAATAACGTCACAATATCTATTTCCATTTAGATGTTCCATTCACAACATCTATCGATTTTTGGTCAAGATCTTGTATTGACAATGCAAGAGTCAAGCACTCTGTAAAGTCTACTCCAGCACCATCCCAAAGACTCGGAGGTGCCAATTCATTTGTGAAAATGATTCTTCATGCTCCCTCCCAACCATTTTTTCACAATTTAAGCCTGATGAATCTTGACATTGTCATTGTGGAATATAATAACAGTATATATCATCGTTATTATTTTTTTTCCTCAAATCCTGCTGGAGGCACATGAAACGGGTGAGAGGTAAAATCAAAGCTTTCTGTGAATGCAATCCATGTGTCTGGGCTATTCAGCTGCTGTAATGGTGGACACTGGCCTCTGATTTCCCTTGGGTATGAAAGCTATCATATCATTCAAGCTTTCCTTTCAAGTTTGTATTCCAGTTCTGATGGGCAACCCGGCACATAGACATATTTGATGTTGAAATTCAAAGCTTTCCAGAACTGAAAATTCTCAGTATTTACTGGTATGTTGAAACAGGGCGTTATTATGACTTATTCTTTTTTACAACACTGTGTAAAGACAGATAATGGGTGTTGCATTTAGCCACAATTTCAGTTATTTTTTGCAAGTATGTCATAATTAAATAGAGAGATGTGACATTTTACAAAAGACTTCCATTGATGAATGCTCATAGACTGTGCAAAAGGTTGCATCTACAACATTCATTTCATAGCTACTATAACAAAACACCTTGTAATATCCTGCACAAGTGAGAATTATTCGAAAAGACTTTCAGAGGGGTCGACTTTGTAAAAGGATTATTTTTCTGCATATCTTATTCTTACATTACAATAGTGCATTTTAACATAATCAAAATTAAATTTAGGGAAGTCAAACCACAGACCACCACTGGCCTTTTTAAAAAAAAAAAAAAAAAAAATGATCCTAATGGCAACTGGCATGCTGGGCCGTAGCTAACAGGATGAAAACTGGAAAAGATTCTAGGGGCCAAAACAAACAATTCATCAGAAGTGTGTGTGTGTGTGTGTGTGTGTGTGTGTGTGTGTGTGTGTGTGTGTGTGTGTGTGTGTTTGTGTGTGTGTGTGTGTGTGTGTGTGTCAAGCATTTTGGATACTGCCATCTTTGTGGGGACATTTTGTCCCCATATTGTAGAGTTTACATGACATTTTTTGGTCCACATGAGGAAAACAGTTAATGTTTTTTGAAAATGTAAAAATGCACGGTTAGTTTAGGGTTAGGGAATAGAATATACAGTTTGTACAGTTTTAAAATACTTATGTCTATGGAATGTCCCCATAAATCATGAAAACCCAACAGACCCAGCGAAATATACAGCCAGGAGGCCCAGAATTCCTATGGGCAACATTTCCAAAAACTGGCAAGATTTAATTTATTCCATTTACATTTGTTGACCTTTCTGAAGAAGAAAAGACCCTTTGAGATTCATACTTACATCTGGGACAAATCACAGACAAGACGCTTAATAAAACGAACTGTTTAAATCTTTACAAGGTTCGTTTTACTTGTTGCATTTCCATTTTAATAAAGCTGTCATGCTCTGCGTTATATAAGAGATACTGTTTTTAAAGGCACCCAGAGAGCAAACCATTTACATCACAGCTAGCATATTAAAGGGGTCAATGCAATTAATCGGCTGGTCAGCGTAAAATCAAGCACCAGAACAAGTGTGTGAGTTCCATTTGACACAGCTGTCAAGCACAGGAGAGGCATTATGTTATTGCATTGGGAGTTAGAAATCAATACAGTCATGGCTTCATGTTGCATGTGTTGTCCAAATGGAAATTATAGACATTAAAAATGATTTACACATGATAGATGACCCTTCAGGGCAAATAAAAGCTATTTTGTTATGTCACCTGTATATGAAACCATCTGTTACAGAGAATTATTAGGAAGGTTCGAAATGTACATAGATGTTAATGGGTGGCATTTATGAGTGTGAACGTAAAGTTAATTATCTGACAAAACATTATTACAAATACATATTCCTGGAAAATAATACACTATATACACTATTTTATAAAGAGTTTGATAGTTTCAAAAGTTGCTAAAAGGGTAAAAAGCACTAAATGTATTGATCAGACTTTATATGCCACAAACAAGCAGTGGAAATTCAATAATGCCTCCCCTCCAAGCATTAACAAAATGAACAACCATTCACATTTAAGCTATGGTCTGTACTATAAAGATGTTTTGGTCCTTAAATTGACAATACATAAAAAGACAACTACTCACACTTCCAAAAAAAAAAAAAAAACACTCCTCAATTTGGTGACTGATGATTCTTCACTTAACTTAAGCTGGAGACCCAATGAGCTCCATTGAATCCATTTTGCACATGAAATGTATGTGAAACAGCCACGGCAATCAACATATTAATTTTCCAACACAAAGCATATTTAGCTAAACTCAGACACTCACAATCAGTGGCAATCCGAATAATATCTTCGACCTTCTCTGAAAATTAGAAAGCCAAACATGATGAGGACTAGTGACTGACATTTGGACCTAATAAATTGTTCTGAACTAAGAATGAGGGACTTGTTTAATATCAAGCTTTAGAATACTGTGAAGGGAATATAAAGCCTTATCTGGACCTGGCTTACAACTGGTTCATTGTAAGCATAATAGGACATTTAGGCCATTTACACTGTCTATAAAAGTGCAAATTGCAGCAGCTGTTTCCATGGCATTTTTTAGAGAACTACTGCGACGTCTTCATCAGCTAAACTCTTCCACCCATCTTCTGAGCGCACATTTTCCCCAGCGAGTTATGTGTCATGTTCCCCTGTAATACTGATTAATTGCTCGTTTCTAGCAGTGACTTGATAGTGTCTTGCCAAAAAATTCAATTATGAAGCACTTCTGTTGTCATGCAACTGGCAATCCAATGGTATTATTACAACACAATCAGCGCACTGACATATTGTAAATGGCAAATAATATGGGACATGTGCTGAAGTAATAACCTTGAGAGAGTGACGGATGGTAGTTGGGTTTTATGCTAATGACTGCATTATTGTTATTTTGTGTGCAGAGACAGATGGATTGAAATGGCTTTAACTTCAAAGGAGTGTTGCTGAGCCAAAGCAAAGACAGTGCTGACAGTGGATGCTGTTGGGGGTAAAAAAAAAAAAAAAAAGCCACGCAAATGGTGTTTTTGCTCTTGGATCACAGACATTACAAAATTGCAAATTGTACTCTTGCATCTAATCTTTTTTGCAACAAAATGTTCTGATACAGGGATACAAACTCCAAGACTATAGTTTCACGAGTCTTTTAAATAGACAATGTCTTGTCTGGAATAGTTTATCAAAACAGGAGAAAAAAAAGAAATAATTTACTCACTCTCATGTTGTTGCAAACTTTAGAGGAGCAAAAAATTATATATAAAATGAACATAAAAATAGTCCATTTTAGTCCGTTTCTCTTTCTGCTGGTTAAATTGTAATGCCAGTAGGTGTCTGTCTTTATGAGTGTGTCAATGAATCATTCATTCGACCAATTCACTCAAACAACTTTTTTCATTCAGTAACTACAAATGATCGTCTTAATGAGTGTGACATTAAATGAGTCAGTCAATCAATTAGTTCAAAAATGCTTATTCATTTAATTATTTAAAATAAATGATTTTAGAATTGTCATTGAATCATTCATTCAACTGATTTGTTTAAAAATATGTATTCATTCAGGAACCAAACTAAACGAGTGGCTATCTGAGTCATTGGATTATTCACTGACCGATTTGTTCAGCAACACTGAATCATTCAGGAATGAACACTGTGTTGCTCTGTGTAACAGTTCTGCTGTGGCTTTATTTGGAAAAATGTAATACAGTTTTGAACACAAGAAATTGTTTGCATAAGTATTCACTCCCTCAATTAATAATTCAGTAGATGCACCCCTTACAACTTTGAGTCTGCATAGATAGTTCTCTTATCAGCTTTGCACATCTGGCCATTTCAGCCAGGTTGCATAGAGATCGTGAGTGGACAGCCATTTTGGCCACATCAGACCATAAAAAGGCTTCAGAGCCTCAGCAGGATTCAGAGATTCCCACATGCCTTCTGTCAAACAGTAGCTCAGATGTGATATGACATTTTTAACACATTTCCTCTCCTTTTTAAGCTGTGACTGATGAAGCATCTGGGTAACAGTTGAAACCCCTTCCCCTCACACAAGTAATCACCTGGGACGTTCTCAGAACATTGGCTAACGTTATTGCTTTTTGAACATTCAGGGAACGTTCAGAAATAACGTTTTCATAATTTAATGGGAATGTTAGCAAAACATTCATATATTTTTGTTAGCTTATGAAATCTGTTATTTAACATTAATAATTAATTATTTGTTTTCCCTTTGACATTAACTATGATTCATTGCTGTACAACAACAAAACATGCCAAGGGGGTGAATATATTCAGTAGCAGTAAAATGTATTCTAGCATTACTGTCCTAATGAGATTTACAGTGAGTTACAGTGGGAAAGATTACAGTAGATTTGCTATCGCATTACTGACCACTCTAACTCACTGTATGGGATAAGAAACTGTAAAGAATGTGAAAAATATGGCCACGCCACATATAGTACCTTATGTATAGTAAATGACACTCCGAGCTCTCTTCTAATTAATAAATTGAGCAATCTCCCATCAAAGGACTAAAACTTAATTAATCACGCTTGCCTGCAGTATGTAGACAAATGACTACAATTGGGATATGATCAGGAAATGGCAGAAGTCACGGAGGCACTCCTGATTCATCCAAGCATGAGCAATTAATATTCTCTACGCTTCAGATATGCTGGGCCTGCAAAATGGGAGAGAATTACAATAGAATTAGAACTTAAGTGCAAATATTCACTAGAGCGTCAATGAATATTCATATCCTTCTGTTATTGGCATGAGATAATCCTTGTTAACTGTCCTTTACACTGAAACGTCCTATGAATCACTTTTTCTTAAGCATGAAAACGCTTTATCATGTATGCATTGTAGTAGCTCACTTAAAGGAACACTCAAAAAATGAAAGATCTGTCATCTACTCACCCTTATGCTTGTCTCTGGCAAAATGTCCAAGCTTCTCTTTTAGACAGCTTAGGCCGTTTAAGAATTTCATTTTATGAGTGAACTATCCCTTATATAATACACATTATGACACACACTTGATGACACTGCAAACCATACTGTAAAGATCATCTTAACAATGGAATAACAAAGATATTAAGTAGCTTCTTATCCTTAATTTTAGCTGCTCTGAGTCATGGTTCAATTTTTTATTTTTTATTATTATTATTATTATTATTTTTTTTTTTTTTTGTGAATAGCAAGCTCAAAATGTCACATAGCTAAGACAAGAAGCTCCAGTCTTGTTTCATTGCTTGCACTCCAGGTTAGCTGACTTCTGACTCCAATTTTGTCTATCCTGCACTGTGAATATGTTCACTTAAGACATGAAAACAAACCTTTTGTGTGTCATTTGTTTAGGCACACTGTGTTTATCTAACTTGTTTGACGATCAAACTTTAGGACCAATTTATGCAGAAATTCCAAGGAAATGGCAAATCCAACAATGGATTTAAGTAATTCCAACATTACATATGTATGTATGTACTATGTATTTATGTATGTATGTATGTATGTATGTATGTATGTATGTACAGTTGCAAGAAAAAGTATGTGAACCGCTTGCAGAATATGTGAAAATGTAAATAATTTTTTACAAAATAAGAGAGATCATACTTGTACAAAATGCATGTTATTTTTTATTTAGTACTGTCCTGAATAAGATATTTTACATTAAAAAATGTTACATATAGTCCACAAGACAAAAAAATAGCTGAATTTATTAAAATGACCCCGTTCAAAAGTTTATGAACCACTGATTCTTAATACTGTGTGTTGTTAGCTGGATGATCCCCGACTGTTTTTATGTTTTGTGATGGTTGTTCTTGAGTCCCTTGTTTGTCCTGAACAGTTAAACTGCCCAATGTTCTTCAGAAAAATCCTTCAGGTCCCGAAAATTCTTCAGTTTTCCAGTGTCTTTTGCATATTTGAACCCTTTTTAGCAGTGACTATGATTTTGAGATCCATCTTTTCACACTGAGGACAATTGAGGGACTCAAACACAACTATTAGAAAAGGTTCAAACATTCACTGAAGCTGTCTTCTGGGAAACATGTAAGTATTGCTTCCGTTCTGTTGCTTCCGAAGGGCAGTACAAAATGAAAAAAAAATTATATTTAAACAAAATAAGACAAATTTGGACATCTTCATCCTGTTCAAAAGTTTCCACCCCTGGCTCTTAATGCATCGTGTTTCCTTCTGGCGCAACAGTGAATGTTTGAACCGGTTCAAATACTTTTTCTTGCAACTGTATGTAACGGGCGTTTTCTCAGAGAAGGCAAGGGATGCAGTGTCTCCTCCAAAAAAATTGGATGAGAAAATAATCAATGTTACAAAAATAAAACAAAACAAATATTACAAATTGTGACATTAAAAAGTGTATAAATCACTAGTTTTTCTAAAGTAACACTGTCCAACAACACCACCTGCAAATAAAGTTACAGCAGGAGTCCATGTCTCCCCTGAGCCCATTGATTTTTAACAGATCCCCTAATGCATGCAGTGGGTTTGGTTGGGGGGTAATTGAGAATGAATTCGGGAATGTCATGTGATATGTTCGTTTATGATTGGATATGATTGGTTTGTGCAATAAATCCCACCTCTTGCTTTCGTGCACATTCGTGACTCTGCCTGAATGAAGAAAATTATGGGAAGACTAATTAAAAATGAAGTAAACAACTCACCCACTTAGATATCACTGCTTTGTCACGTCAAAGTCAAAATTGAAATGGCCTGTTGACTGTGGGGGGTTTTAGTGAGCAATCAGCTTTTATGAAATTAAAGTTAGCCTACATTTCCGTGTCTGTGACCAGTGTTTAGCGAGCTTGTTGAGTGATAAAAATAAGTTGACTAAAAAGAACAGCTGTAAATCAGTTCACAAATAAAATATATTGTTTAAATTGTTACTGCCTTTAGTTATTATTTTGGAATAAATGTAAAAACACTAACTTGATTAATTACATAGTGTAAAGCCAAGGCTCATTGATGCACGTGGGGAGCGAAGGCTGGCCTGTGTGGTCCAATCAAACAGACGAGCTACTGTAGCTCAGATTGCTCAAGAAGTTAATGCTGATTCTGATAGAAAGGTTTACACAGAATACACAGTGCATCGCAGTTTGTTGCGTATGGGGCTGCATAGCCGCAGACTAGTCAGGGTGCCTATGCTGACCACTGTCCACTGCCGAAAGCACGGAGCAATGAAAGAAGGTGGCCTGGTCTGATGAATCACGTTTTCTTGTACATCACGTGGATGGCCGGGTGCATGTGCATCGCTTACATGGGGAACACATGGCACCAGGATGCACTATGGGAAGAAGGCAAGTTGACGGAGGCAGTGTGATGCTTTGGACAATGTTCTGCTGGGAAACCTTGGGTCCTGCCATCCATGTGGATGTTACTTTGACACGTACCACCTACCTAAGCATTGTTGCAGACCATGTACACCCTTTCATGGAAACGGTATTCCCTGGTGGCTGTGGCCTCTTTCAGCAGGATAATGCGCCCTGCCACAAAGCAAAAATGGTTCAGGAATGGTTTGAGGAGCACAACAACGAGTTTGAGGTGTTGACTTGGCCTCCAAATTCCCCAGATCTCAATCCAATCGAGCATCTGTGGGATGTGCTGAACAAACAAGTCCGATCCATGGAGGCCCCACCTCGCAACGTACAGGACTTAAAGGATCTGCTGCTAACATCTTGGTGCCAGATACCACAGCACACCTTCAGGGGACTAGTGGAGTCCATGCCTCGACGGGTCAGGGCTGTCTTGGCAGCAAAAGGGGGACCAACACAATATTAGGACATAGGTCATAATGTTATGCCTGATCGGTGTATATATATATATATATATATATATATATACAGTGGGGAGAACAAGTATTTGATACACTGCCGATTTTGCAGGTTTTCTTACAAAGCATGTAGAAGGCTCTCACAGACCTGTTAGTTTTTCTTTGAGAAGCCCTCCTGTTCTCCACTCATTACCTGTATTAACTGCACCTGTTTGAACTCGTTACCTGTATAAAAGACACCTGTCCACACACTCAATCAAACAGACTCCAACCTCTCCACAATGGCCAAGACCAGAGAGCTGTGTAAGGACATCAGGGATGGCCAAGACCAGAGAGCTGTGTAAGGACATCAGGGATAAAATTGTAGACCTGCACAAGGCTGGGATGGGCTACAGGACAATAGGCAAGCAGCTTGGTGAGAAGGCAACAACTGTTGGCGCAATTATTAGAAAATGGAAGAAGTTCAAGATGACGGTCAATCTCCCTCGGTCTGGGGCACCATGCAAGATCTCACCTCGTGGGGCATCAGTGATCATGAGGAAGGTGAGGGATCAGCCCAGAACTACATGGCAGGACCTGGTCAATGACCTGAAGAGAGCTGGGACCACAGTCTCAAAGAAAACCATTAGTAACACACTACGCCGTCATGGATTAAAATCCTGCAGCGCATGCAAGGTCCCCCTGCTCAAGCCAGTGCATGTCCAGGCCTGTCTGAAGTTTGCCCATGACCATCTGGATGATCCAGAGGAGGAATGGGAGAAGGTCATGTGGTCTGATGAGACAAAAATAGAGCTTTTTGGTCTAAACTCCACTCGGAGTGGAGTGGCTCCGTAAGAAGCATCTCAAGGTCCTGGAGTGGCCTAGCCAGTCTCCAGACCTGAACCCAATAGAAAATCTTTGGAGGGAGCTGAAAGTCCATATTGCCCATCGACAGCCCCGAAACCTGAAGGATCTGGAGAAGGTCTGTATGGAGGAGTGGGCCAAAATCCCTGCTGCAGTGTGTGCAAACCTGGTCAAGAACTACAGGAAACGTATGATCTCTGTAATTGCAAACAAAGGTTTCTGTACCAAAGATTAAGTTCTGCTTTTCTGATGTATCAAATACTTATGTCATGCAATAAAATGCAAATTAATTACTTAAAAATCATACAATGTGATTTTCTGGATTTTTGTTTTAGATTCCGTCACTCACAGTTGAAGAGTACCTATGATAAAAATTACAGACTTCTACATGCTTTGTAAGTAGGCAAACCTGCAAAATCAGCAGTGTATCAAATACTTGTTCTCCCCACTGTATATAATGTAAAAAAAACAGTGAGGACTTTGCCTCATTTTAAAACACCACTGCACACCACTAGTAGGTACTGTTTAATGTTGCATGTCTAACATAATGACGTGACTAATGAACTAAATGTTTTCAAGGGATAATTAGTTTAATTTCTCTTTATTTCACACATAATGTCTGATAATTAATTTTATAACTTAAAAAAAATTCTATTTGCTACTTAAATAACAATGCTTTTGAGAAATGTAGTAAATATAAAGTACTATGTACATGAGACTAACATTGTACTTGTGCTTCAAGAAACCCAGCCAGTATCATGTAAGGCCATCACAACATGAATTAAATGAAATTACTTTATATCTTGATTAGAGCTGTCAATTAAACACATTACATTAATGTGATTAATTAATTAAAATAAAATTAGGTAACAACATAAATTCTGTAATAAGGGCTTCTTCTTCCATTTGAACAATCCATTTTGAATACCAAACCACACTGAGAGAAATTTTAAAGCTTTTCTCAGCAAACAATGACATATGTAGCTTAATCAATTAATCAATTTTGAATTGATTGACAGCCTTAATATTGATGCTATACTCCAGCTGTCAGTCACAGCTTCACTTTTACTACAGATATAAAGCACCACCAGTAAAGCCTCTTAGTAATTCAAATAGTCCAAATGGTGTTGCTGTCTCATCCAAAAACTGAATTAGAGACTCAGAGGGCAGCACTAGTCCTGCCTGATCCCTGATCGGTGAGACGAGTCTCAAATCATACATGCCAAAGACCACGTCCACCTCCCGCTCTCACTGCAAGAAGCAAACGAAGGATTATCAGGTCCTGCAGCAGCACAAATATTCCCCTCCACGGGGTCCCTGGAGACCCTGGAAAGACCTGGCTCAGCGGAACCCCTGACAGGCTAAAGCACAGAGAGGGGAGCCAGCTAATTAGCATCCAGGAGAAGAGCTCTGAGGCTGGGTCACGCAGGCCATATCTCCTTCCTTTCTTTTTCCAGCACAGTCTAGTGGGCCATTAGCAGTGCTCTTTATCTGGTGCTCATCCAGTCACTGACACGGTGAGCTCAAGCTCTGGCAGCAGAGCCGACGGTTTATTTTGAAGCTGATTGAAGGTGTTGATTTCTCAGGTTTATACATGCAAGGTATTTTAGCTGTGTTTCCAAGGGATGTTTAATGATTCATTCTTGTTAATCCATCCAACAGACAACATGAGTCCTGTAATGTTCCGTAATTAGCATAATGAGGCATAATTAAGGCTTAAAAAAAAAAAAAAAAACTACTGACAGCCTCATGATAAACAGAGTTTATAACAAATAGGGACTTGGAGACACCAACAGGTGACTTATTAGCATAAATAACAAAAATGCAGGTTGCAAGTGACAAGGGAACAACAAAAGTGGATTAAATATGCACATAACAAGCATTATGTTAGAGAGCTTAAGTGGCGGAGGGAACTGAATAAAATACGTGTTTTCCAGAGCAGTGGCCATACATTCCTGTTTTGTGGTGCCCTGCCCCAGAATGTACTGTATATATGGAAGTTTCGGTAACACTTTATTTTATAGTGTCCTTGTTACATGTTACATGTAGCTACTATAGTAATAACTATAAATTATGCACCCTAAACCAATGCATTATAACCCTAGTCCTAACCCTGTAGCAAGTACATGTTGTTAATTAATATTACTCAGTACTTAAATATATAATTACACTGTAACAATGACACCTTAAAATAAAGGGTTACACTTTATTTGGTAACACTTTATTTTACAGTGTCCTTGTTACATATGTTACGTATACTTACTATAGTAATAACAGTAAATTATGCATAATTACATGCAACTATCTCTCAACCAAACCCTAATCCTACCCTAACCCTATAGTAAGTACATGTAGTTAATTAATATTACTCTTAAAGTACTGAGTAATATTAATTAGTAACTAGTAAGTACATGTAATATAACAAGGACACTGTAAAATAAAGTGTTACCAAATAAAGCCTAACTGAAGTTTCTTCCACTATGAAGCAACACTTTTTTTCACACTAGTTTATTTGAATTTGTCCACTAACAATGTCCAAAGGGTTTTTCACACTGCGCTTCATCCCGGGTTATCGTCGTTCCAAACACCGTTTTTAACCCTGGGTAAAGGAACGTTTCACACTTGAAATTTAAATGCGGGGTTAGCACAGCTTTTTACCCGGGGTTATGCTTTGGCAGTGTTAACCCCGCATTGCGGTGCCAAACATGTACAGTGTGAAACAATGCGGTGTTAGAATGTTAAAGCTAGACGCTTAGCAACAGACAACCAATCATACATATTTGTGTGCTTTGTACAGTCACAGAAACACTGCACACTGTATATAAACAGTAAATTCAGCATTTAAGAGGAAAAATGTCAAATGCTGACAGGAAATGCGACAATTTGAGTGAAGAAGAGACTGTTTCATTCTTACCTTTATAGTCAGAAGTATCCATTCAGTATACAGTAAACTCGATAGTACAGTCGGCAATACGAGCAATGCTAGAGCTTTAATGTAAACAGGTCGCGTGCTGCGTTCATCCAATAAATGACACTGATCCCGCAAATCAGAACGTTAACCTAGGGTTTAGGAATGTACAATGTGAAACAATATCCAGGATTAATTGTTAACCCTGGGTAAATTATGAGTAGCGTGAAATGTGAAGAAAGATAACCCAGGATTCAGTTTATGCTGGGTTTAGAATGACCCAGGGTTAACTATTTCAAGTGTGAAAAGTCCTCAAGAGTCAATCTATTTCGAGGGAACGCGCCTGTACGCTTTCCCCCGATTATTCTGCTCCTGGTTGTTTTGCACGATATACCGGTACTAGAAAAGTATCGCGATACCCTACTATTAAAAACGGTATGATATGAAATTTTATTAGTACCGATACTAAAAATGACAGCACTCTAATAAGACCAGTATTTCTTAATTTGCATCGATGTGTGACAGGAGGAGTCAGGACGTGTGTGCAGAGCTCTGCTTCCACTGTTTATGTTCACTAATCAATGGAAGCAGAACAGTCATATATATACGCGCAGAGCATGACAAAGAACGCAACAGAAACTAATATTCTGTGTGATTAATGTTAATCAAACAACAAGAGAAAATAGAAAATCATCCCATGCTTGACTGAATAACTTTAATATATTTATTAAGAATTTATTAAGAATGTATAGTTAATTTATAGAGTGAAGACTATGCAGGGTTTTTTTTACATTTGATTATTTAATTTCTTTCTTGAATGCCACTGTTAATTAGACCAACTGTAGCTGAAAAAATAAAGCACTGTTTTTGTCATATTGATTGTAATTTGCATTTTTGCTTAAATATCTATATTGTAATTATAAAATTACATTTAAAAAATATTAAATTACTCGTATCATAAAATAAGATTTTAGTCATCCCAACCTGTTCATAATAGTAAAAGGTTAGTGAATGTTAACATAATTGATAATAATGTGATTGTTGCAAACATCTCTGTAAAGATGTTCACACTGGCATGTAATTATTATTATTTATTTTTTTAAATAAAGAGGAGGGAATGGTCAAAAAGCAGGCAGGAACATGCTGGCCAAGTGAGTTTTTAGTTTAAAAAAATAAATAAATTTATAAAACAATAAATAGTAAGTTCTGTCATATTATTCAATTAATTTGACTGTTTTTTGCCGTGGTATCGATTCAGTATCAGTATCTAGGTATTTTAGTCTGGTATCATATCGAAGTCATAATTTTGGTATCATGACAACACTAGTGCCCGGGAGTTCTAGAGAGGGTCCACCGGGACGGGGTCAGTCTACTCTTGTTAGCCCCTTTCTGGCCGGCCCGAGTATGATTTTCAGACCTTATAGCGCTCTTAGAAGGCCCTCCATGGAAGATTCCAGTCCCCCCTGAGGGGGACCAGCTCCTAGGAAACTATACGTCTTAAAGTGGAGAGTATTCACTTTACGGTGCAGAGAGCATTAGTTGGATCAAATTAACTGTCCAGTGGCTTCAGTGCTCGATTTCCTTCAAGATTGCTGCTTTCCTCACACCGTTAAGCGGTGGATCATCGGGGAGACACCACTTGGTTGTTTGTTTCCTTTGTGGTGCGCTGAGGATGAGGCCTGTGGCTCATGCCAGGGTTCCAACCTGGTTGTGGTTCTAGAAGGGTTTTCCCTGGCACCCTTCGAACATATCGCATCTGTGTTGAAGAAGTTCCTTACATTAAAGGTAGCTTTCTCGTTGGGAATAACATCCCTCAAGAGATTGGAGGACTTACAAGCCCTATCCGTCTCTTCTTCCTGTTTCGAGTTAGCTCCTGGGAGAGTTAAAGCCTTTCTCCACCCTAGACAGGGTTTGGTGCCCAAGGTGCCGACTAATGTGGCACAGCCTATTGTTTTCCAGGCCTTCCATCCTCCACTGCATGTGTTGGTGGATCAAGAGAAGCTACACCTTGTGTGCCTGGTGAGGGCTCTGGAGGCCTATGTGCATATGCCCTCCCCATGGAGGAAGTCTGACCAGCTGTTAGTGTGCTTTGGTTCTCCCAAGAAGGGGTCCCCAGTGTCAAAGCAGATCATCAGCAAATAGATTGTCGATCCAATCTCTACAGCGTATGAGGGGCACGGTATGCCTTCGCCTCTGCTGATCAAAGCACACTCTACGAGAAGTGTAACATCCTCAAAAGCTCTATCTACCCTCCAAGAGGTCTGTGATGCTGCGGGTTGGGCCTCCCCACACACATTTATGAGATTTTACAATCTGGACCTTCCTTCCATGAATGAATGTTTAGAAATGTAAATTGACACACTACAGCAAAAGATATAAATAACTGACTTAAAACCATTTTTGGGGGGTAAAAGTACTAACGTGCCTAAGACTTTTGCAAAGTACTGTACATAAAAGTGAAAGGTAAAAGTAAAAGAATAAAATGTATTCATTAAGAGTATTCTTTACTGGAACAGGGCCTATCCAGACCTAGATGGTCCACATTGTTTTGCCAATATAGTGCATATGAACATCAAATGCTACTTGTCACACTATAAATCACACTATAAAAAAAGCTAAATTAGGGTGGAGAGGAGCAGCTTTATTATTTATTTCTGAGTCAGATGTATTCTGATTGCGCTTGTGTCACTGTCTCAGTGAGTGAATATGTTGGCTTTAAGCAATCAGATGTGACAAGCTTTATTGTATCTCTGCGAGTGGATGATGAAGTCACAGATCTCCACCCATATGGAAAAGACACAAAATGAGATGGAGCTGCCCATTTCATCCTATTCAATCAGGCTCTCCCTAAATGGGGGAAAAGGCAGAAAAGTAGGGAATACGCTATGAAAACACAGTGCACACGGTAATATATTCAACCCAGCCTCACTGGAAATATGTGCCTCATTGGAAAAACATTTCTGGAAAATGATGTTGCTTCTTACACGTTTTGTGACACTTTCAAAGTGAAATGTCAAGTGAGTTGCACTAAAAGTGTGTTCAGTTTTATCCAAAAGAGATGAACGTGAATCTGAAAGCATTTTATTTTGTTGGTTGTTGTACGTATCACGGCAAAACGGAAATTAAATGTCTAGTGAGTGGTGCTTAAAGGTTAATGCTTTATTGCATTTGAAAGTAATTTACCACCTACGCTAAACCCAACCGATAATGTTAACAAAAGCAATGTTGTACTAGGTGAGTTACCGAGCAAGTTTACTAGCATCAGAAAAGCCATAAATATGGAGCTGGTTATGTGATGCAAACATCAAAATGTATTAGTTTACAAATCATGTCAAATACATAGTATTTGTGCAAGGAACCACACACACAAAAAAAGTCTTTATTAATCGACAATCAGCCCCCGTAATCATAATTTGTGTAAAAAAAAGGTTTCTGGAGTTTTTTCAAAAAATATAGGTAGAGGCACGTTTTTCCAATGAGCCTTGAATATATGGCTCTTGTCTTATTATATACTGTTCTGTCTGTTCTGTCCACCAAACTAATTTTCAAATTGTCTTTAATTTGCTGTATCTTCTCTGCTGTAGTCTCTTTTCTTGTTTCCCTGTGCCTACCTGTTTTTCTTTGTCAATGTTAATTTCTAGAGAGCACAGCTTGATGCAGGAAAGTGGCATGTTGAACCGAATGACAGAAAATCCTGCCAATGAGCGTGTGCAAACTAATTACCATATTTATCTTTGTTTTGTTGGTCATTTTAATCTCAGTTAGTATACAAACATGATTATCTTCCTCCATAATTAATGTTACATCCTGAAATGAAAATTGTGTCATGATTCCTACTCACTATCATGTTGTTCTTTCCTCAGCAGAGCACAAAATTCTGACTGTTGTGTTTTTTTTTTTTCACTCAATAATAATAGAGCTTTCCAGTTTAAAAAATGACTCTAGTGCATCATAAACGCTGTGCATTGCAATAAATTATGCTCTTTGTCACTATCACAATATCCGATTTGTGAACAAATGATTCATTTGAGCTGGATGTTTTCAATAAATCAGATGGGCTTCAGAAGACTTAACAGGCCATATGGAACACTTTTATGATACTTTAATTATGCTTTGTGACAGTTTTTGAAGATTGAAAGCTTCAGTCCCCATAACTGCAAGGAAAAGAGACAAAATTTCTATTTCTGAGGAAACTAACCCTTTAAATAGGTTATATTCCCAAATATTTGCTTGTTTTGTGCTGCAATATGAATATTTTGTGACAAGGTTTTTTGTCTTATTTAGATCGGCTAGCGCCGAGGCTTGGCGAGTCAGCAAAGAGCGCTACAGCTCTGGAGATCCACTCCAAAGTGGCGACTCCAATAATCCCTGTAATCCATGATACCCTTAGCTTTTTTCTGCTGATATGGTGTTTGCTTGTCTGTAGCAAGATCTTCTTTGTCATACACACAAAAACCATGCGGCAAGCCTCTTTGGAGTAAGGAGGCGTGCCATTGAACAAGCAGGAGGGTATTTGTTTTGAGACATAACCACTGCTTCAGCTGTTTTCAAGCCGGATCAGGGCCTGTCAGCCTTTTTCATTGTCTTGTCTTGATGAAAGAGGAAAACTCCAAGGTATACTTCACAGGTTCTGTGGCACTGAATTCTTTATCAGCACACTCTTTAGACGCAGCTAACCAGATCAAAATCAGCCTGCAACAAGTCCTCCACGCAAGCTTTAACAGACGCTGCTGACTTTAAGCCAATTCAGTATTGATTTGTTCAACACGATACCTTCTTTTCCTACAATATCAGTGTCTCTTTGGTTTTCTGTCCTTTTTGTTCTTTCGTGTCCATCAATAAGAGACAAAAAATAGATTAGATCAATTAATTCTGCACATACAACGTTTTTCAGAAACAAACGGAAAGATGTGAATGTCTGTCACTGTGCCAGAATGCAAAACTGGCCATATAGATGTAACCATCATATAGATGACTTTTATTCATTCCCAGGATATGAATTCTTGATATCAACTATGACGTCATCACTAGCAGAAATACGAATTCTTGATATCAAGAATTAAATTTCAACTAGTAAAAACTATAATCCTTGATATATTTTTGTATTTGTATTTTCATTAGTGAAATGTCACTATAGGCTGCCATTCAAATTCAAGAATTGATTTCTTATTAGATTGATATTACATATCAGAAATACAATTCTTACTAGTAAAAACCTTTATTTTTTATCAATAATTATTTGGTTACTAGTGCAAATGTCTATTCTTGATATCAACAATTAAATTGCTACTAGTAAAAATGTTCATTTTTGATATCAATAATTCTTTTGTCAATGTGACAATGTTAATTTCTGATATTATTAATGTGATTGTTACTAGTAAGAAAGCAATTTTAGATATCTGAAATTATATTGATATCAGAAATACATTTACAGATATCAAGAATTAACATTTCAACAAGTGAAAATTTAATTCTTGATATCAGGAATTTATATTTTTACTATAGTAAAGTAATTATTGATATCAAAAATGATGATTTTAACTAGTAAGAAATAAATTATTGATATCAATAACTGAATCTGAATTGCAGCCTATGATGACATTTCACTAGTGAAAATACAATTACAGATATTAATAATCAGTTTTTACTAGTTGAAATTTAATTCTTGATATCAAGAATTCAACTTCTGCGGGTGATGACATCACTGTTGCTATCAAGAATTAACATTTTTTTTCTAGTGGAAATGTAATTCCTGATATCAAAAATTTTCATTGTTACTAGTAGAAATCTAATTCCTGATATCAAAAATAAGCATTTTAACTAGTAAAAATGTTATGGTTGATATCAAGAATTCCTGTGAATGATTAAAAGTCGATTTTTACTAAAACTATTTTTTAGAAAACTTAAATTAAAATAAATAGCTTATATGTTATTAGCTGATACCTTGCTAAAATATTTTCTGAAGCATCTGTTGAGATGCTTCTAGTATGGACAACACACCACACAAGGATTAATGCTGCCAAAATACTTAGAGAGATAATTTAATATTTCCATTCAAATGGCAGCTTGAAGCAATGTTGCTTTAATTGATTGAATCTATGCTGAATTGCTAACTCAATTGAAAACAATGAGTGCAACCCAGCAGAACAGAGCAGGGAATGCAGATGTAGGGGAACGTGGCTCTTCCGTTCCCCAGGAACATGTCTTTGCTGGCAGCTAATCAATCAGCTGTGGTAATGGCTGTCTCTCAGCCTACAGTGGCACCTTTAACAGCTCAGCTCAATTTAGTGGAAGACACTTCTGACCTTTTGTGGACACTTAGAATCCTGCTCATCAAGCCAATAGGTGCAAAAGATGCCTGCATTGGTAGTTTCTATCAACAAATGGATCGACAAACAAGCTTGTAAATATTGTCTGACTGCCCATAGTAAAATAAATATGACCTGATTGCCCATAAAATGGCAGTCAAACACCAGGGTAATGTGCCGTTTGTATGTGAGATATGAATCATCTAACTAAATTCTTTATGTTACTGTTTACTGCGTTCAGAACTTTGGGGTTGGTAAGAATTTTCTCTCATGCTCACCAAGGCTGAATTAGATAAAATTAAATAAATAAATATGATAAAACAGTAATATTTTGAAATCCATTTAAAATAATGGTTTCATATTTTAATATAATTTAAAATGTAATGTATTCCTATGATGGCAAAGCTGAATTTTCAGCATCCTTACTCCAGTCTTCAGTGTCACATGATCCTTCAGAAATCATTCTAATATGATTATTTGGTGCTCAAGAAACATTTCTTATTATTATCAACATTGAAAACAGCTGTGCTGCTTAATATTTTTCTGGAAATCACAATTTTCAGAATTTTTTAATGAATAGAAAGTTCAAAAGTACAGAAATTTTTTGACAGGTTCATGTAAAATGTTTGCCTCATGAGCATTTGTATGTATGTTTTTGTACCACACGTACATTTACTTACATTCACATAAACACAAAAACAGTATTGACATACAGCATTATATATATACAGTGGGGAGAACAAGTATTTGATACACTGCCGATTTTGCAGGTTTGCCTACTTACAAAACATGTAGAGGTCTGTAATTTTTATCATAGGCACTCTTCAACTGTGAGTGATGGAATCTAAAACAAAAATCCAGAAAATCACATTGTATGATTTTTAAGTAATTAATTTGCATTTCATTGCATGACATAAGTATTTGATACATCAGAAAAGCAGAACTTAATATTTGGTACAGAAACCTTTGTTTGCAATTACAGAGATCATACGTTTCCTGTAGTTCTTGACCAGGTTTGCACACACTGCAGCAGGGATTTTGGCCCACTCCTCCATACAGACCTTCTCCAGATCCTTTAGGTTTCGGGGCTGTTGCTGGGCAATACGGACTTTCAGCTCCCTCCAAAGATTTTCTATTGGGTTCAGGTCTGGAGACTGGCTAGGCCACTCCAGGACCTTGAGATGCTTCTTACGGAGCCACTCCTTAGTTGCCCTGGCTGTGTGTTTCGGGTCGTTGTCATGCTGGAAGACCCAGCCACGACCCATCTTCAATGCTGTTACTGAAGGAAGGAGGTTGTTGGCCAAGATCTCGCGATACATGGCCCCATCCATCCTCCCCTCAATACGGTGCAGTCGTCCTGTCCCCTTTGCAGAAAAGCATCCCCAAAGAATGATGTTTCCACCTCCATGCTTCACGGTTGGGATGGTGTTCTTGGGGTTGTACTTATCCTTCTTCTTCCTCCAAACACGGCGAGTGGAGTTTAGACCAAAAAGCTCTATTTTTGTCTCACCACATGACCTTCTCCCATTCCTCCTCTGGATCATCCAGATGGTCATTGGCAAACTTCAGACAGGCCTGGACATGCGCTGGCTTGAGCAGGGGGACCTTGCGTGCGCTGCAGGATTTTAATCCATGATGGCGTAGTGTTTTCTTTGAGACTGTGGTCCCAGCTCTCTTCAGGTCATTGACCAGGTCCTGCCGTGTAGTTCTGGGCTGATCCCTCACCTTCCTCATGATCACTGATGCCCCACGAGGTGAGATCTTGCCCCAGACCGAGGGAGATTGACCGCCATCTTGAACTTCTTCCATTTTCTAATAATTGCACCAACAGTTGTTGCCTTCTCACCAAGCTGCTTGCCTATTGTCCTGTAGCCCATCCCAGCCTTGGGCAGGTCTACAATTTTATCCCTGATGTCCTTACACAGCTGAAAACTAAAACTGAAAAAAAACACATTATATAAACATTTTAAGGAATACTTAAAACTAATGCAGTTACTGTCCAATAATTAAACTTTAAATTAAACTTTAATGACATTTTCTGATTTTCTGTGACCTAATCTAAAGTGAGAACTACTTACTGTTAATAAGTTCTTATCTAACTCTACATATGAGCTTATTGAACAATAATTTTGTTAATTACAGTGACAATGAATGAAAAATTCACTATCTGTATATAGCCTATATATTAACAATGTTGAGACTACAATATACACCAATCAGGCATAACATTACTGACAGGTGAAATGAATAACACTGATTATCTCTTCATCACGGCACCTGTTAGTGGGTGGGATGTATTAGGCAGCAAGTGAACATTTTGTCCTCAAAGTTGATATTTTAGAAGCAGGAAAAATGGGTAAGCATAAGGATTTGAGCGAGTTTGACAAGGGCCAAATTGTGATGGCTAGATGACTGGGTCAGAGCATCTTCAAAACTGCAGCTCTTGTGGGGTGTTCACGGTCTGCAGTGGTCAGTATCTATCAAAAGTGGTCCAAGGAAGGAACAGTGGTGAACCGGGGACAGGGTCATGGGCGGCCAAGGCTCATTGATGAACGTGGGGAGCGAAGGCTGGCCAGTGTGGTCCGATCAAACAGACGAGCTACTGTAGCTCAAATTGCTCAAGAAATTAATTCTGGTTCTGATAGAAAGCTGTAAGAATACACAGTGCATTGCAGTTTGTTGCGTATGAGGCTGCATAGCCGCAGACCAGTCAGGGTGCCCATGCTGACCCCTTTCCACTGCCGATCGCGCCAACAGTGGGCATGTGAGCATCAGAACTGCACCACGGAGCAATGGAAGAAGGTGGCCTGGTCTGATGAATCACGTTTTCTTTTACATCACGTGGATGGCCGGGTGCATGTGTGTCGCTTACCTGGGGACCACCAGGATGCACTGAAGAAAGGCAAGCCGGTGGAGGCAGTGTGATGCTTTGGGCAATGTTCTGCTGTTCACAGCACACCTTCAGGGGTCTAGTGGAGTCCATGCCTCGACGGGTCAGGGCTGTTTTGGCAGCAAAAGTGGGACAAACACAATATTCATAATGTTATGCCTGATCGGTGTATAAACTATAAATTAACTAAAATAATAGTTTGCAAATCATTTGTAAGTACTTTATCACTGCATACTTATTATAAAGTGTTACCAAAAAAGTTTAGACCATCTTTAAATAAAATAAAAAAAAACTGTTTGAGCTAACACAATACTACAGTAATTTTCACTTTAAATGCAGACAGACTAAAGATATTTACTTTAATGAAATAAAGTCTCTGTAATTGTATTGTTTTGATCAGAAATTCAATGGTAACTTATCAAATGTAGGCAGTCACTTCATTACATTCCTGGAATTATCACATTGTCATTTAAACATGCGGTTCGCACAAATTATACTATTATATATATGAACACTGAACAGACTTATTATGGATCAAAATATCCCTTACAGTGGTCAAAAAATTGCTAATTAGTGTATAGTATTAAGCACAAACAGACAAGTGTAACAACACCTAATCCGTCTCTTGAAGAAACATTTGTCTCTTTCCAAGTAATTAGAGAAGTAATCCATTTAAACACTGTTTTTTTTTGCAACTAAAGCATCAAGAGCATGCTCAAAGCATTGATTTGTCCAAAATCAAGTCGGAAAATGTGACTTTGCAGACAGCAGTGTTCTCATTAAAGTAAATTAGATTGTGCAAAAGGGCACCAAACCAGCCAATGTATCCATAGCAAAACTGGTATAGCCAATATGCTATTATACAACTGAGAGACAACGATTAGTCAGGTTCCCTGATCTAGTTACGCATGGCCTCCCTGTTTACAGTCTCTATAGACTCTAGTTCTATTTCTGATAAGCTTTTGATTCTATACTGAGAAAGAGAGCGAAAACCGCATGCAATTTGCACAATTCATCCACAAACCTGGACCGGAGTGTGATGCAGTGAGCATTGGCAGTGGCAGTGGCAACAGGAACGGTGTTGAATTCTAATTGTTTTGAAGGGTATGGAACTGAAGGGTTTCCATGGCAACGTGCATCAGTCCAAAGGCAGGGGGCGATGCTGTCGCCTGATTTCTGTGATCTAATTCAAAGTTTCCAGGATTCCTGTTATCATTCACTTTAAAGCATGGAGGAATAAAACAAGGGGCTCGAGAGGTCAGCACATGTAAGGTGTGTGTATTTACCGTTCGGACATATGCATATGTGTTATATATAGTACATGCATTCACATCTAAAACATTTGATATTGTCTGTGTGAACTAGATGGATGTCAATGCAAAGCGTGGCTTGTAATGTACGGTATGCAAAATGATAACATGATGACTGATTAATGAAAAACATCACTGAGCACTGTTGGCTTTTTCATAATGCTTATTTATTCCTCAAGGCTATGAGATTGTCATTAGTAGTAATTAAGACCAAAAATCTTGAAAAATGACTAATCATTCATGTAAACATATTGCTGTGCCAGTGTCTAACTCCACTGAATAAGCAGCACGCTTTTAGATAAGATAGGAGCTCAGTAAGTGCCATAAGCTAAAAAAATGAGCTCTATGCATTTGTTACAGATATACTCATAATGGGGACGCTGCAGAAAATCAATAGGTAATCAAGTCTGCAATCTAAAAGCGGGATGCGCTGGCCTCTTTCCTCCGACTCTGCACTACAGTGCTCACGCACGCCGGCGAAGATAGATGTGGAAGGCTGTCAGATTTTGGACTAATACCGTGAGGTGCATGGTTTTTAAATTGATCATTTTCGTAGCCATTCAGACGCACTTTGGGGAGAGAAAGTCACTCGCCAATTTTATTAGGTTGCATGGTCTGACGATGTTCTGCTGTGTTAAACAAGGCCAGCCATGAAAAAGTCTTCTCTGCTACTTCTCATGTAATGTATAAGGGTTGTGGAGTCTAGTTGTTAAAGGTCTGGGCTGAAGGTTAACCATGCAAAGAGTGGTCCATCAGCTACTACTGTTGTACCCAAGGGGCACTAAAGGGATCCAGAAAACTTTTTGTCACATTACCGTATATATTTAGTAAAGGGCCCATCATTTATACAGCTGCTTGCGGCTAAGAGATGCACATGAGAAAAGTATAAGGCAACACTTTATGATGATGATGATAAGGAAGTCAAAATAAGTATATTTTCTACATGGTTGGTAAAAATCATTTTAATGGGGTCATGACATGGATTTTTAAATTATTTTTAATATATTCCTTGAGGTTCATTTATAATGTTAATAAAGTTTTTTTTTGCACACACACACACACACACACACACACACACAAACATGCGAAAAATATATTATTTTCGACCATTTATCTTCATTCTGACCCTCTGTCTATGACTAACTAATGTCACTGCATGGGAAAGAGTATCAACGCCCACTCGCTATTGCATGTAAGTGTTTTGAAAACATTATCCATAAACCATCATTTACAGACAAAGCATTATTATACAAAGCATAATTTCACTTTTGATCAATTGTCACTAAATAAAAGTATTATTTATTTATTTTTTTTTTAAAAAAACCTACAGACCCTGATGTCAGGGTTGGTGGCTTTAATGAGGAGAGTATAACAAAACTAATTGTTAATCAACTTCAATTATTAATCTTCCAATTGGAACATGCAGGAGAATAACAGAAATCCACTTGAAACATGACCACGATAGCACTGACAACATGGAACAATGAACAGAACAAACTCAGGAGCTGTTTCTCAATATGCGTTCTTAAGCGATCTTGCGTCCTTGTGTTCTCGTACTAAGTCATCATCACCCGTCGATGCTCAATTCCAATACTCAAGAACGCAAGAACAGAGGACGCATGAAAGCACCTGGATGTGTTCTTAATATCGAGAATGCATCGAATGCAGACTTGAAAGAATCTAACCATTATAAATCTCAGAAGACGCTGCGTGTGGTCGACATACAGAAGCCTGTTAAACTTCTTGCTCTCACTTAAGAGATTCCCGCTGCAAGCTCGCAAATGCGTGACGGCTCGTGAAAGTAAACATTTGTCCGTTTGTTTTGCTTAATTTTAATAAAGTAATGAAGAAAGCATAGGTAACACATAGGCTACTCATTTTCATAAAAACACCTGGTAAAATAAAAATATATAAAATTATATGAAAACAATCTCTATAATAATATGAATGAAAAGTTTTAATAGGTTGTGACATTTGTTTGTGATGTTATGTTGTATTTATTGTGCATTAGTCGCTACTTATAATACGCTGGAACAATCAGTTGAGCAACAAGATTGCGGCACATCTCAATTCTCACAAGGATGCGTTCTGTGTCCTCACGTCCTTCCGAGTTCGTTCTTTCAAGGACGCCTGGCAAGACCGGTCTCCACGAGAACGCAAGTCCGTTCTTTGCGTTTTTGGAATTGAAAAGCAGCCAAGGTTTAAATACACAGGAAGAGTAATCAAGGTCAAACAGAACAGGTGCAGGAACTAATTAACAACCAGGGAAACTAACTAGGAGCACAGAACACAGGCAAATGAGCACAGTGCAAACAAAACCTAAACAGAACATACACATTACACCTGAACACTTAAAGGCCCACTGAAGTGCCTTGAAACGCGCAGCGTTATTCAGTGTTCCTGTTCCACTGAAACAGGAAGATGGGGAGGGACATATCATGCAGCTCCCCTTTTTAAATGCATTTTTAATAGCGTTTTGTTTATATCACAGCTCGGCCAGAGCTGTTGAGCTCGGCAAAGCATTTGACAGCTTATGACAGCCGCAGTGTTATCTCTTCTACTCGTCAGTGCTGTTTCTAATGCAGAGTCTGTCTTCTCCATATCGCTTTAAAATACTGTGTAGAATTCAAATGGGTCCGATACGTTTTGTGGTCTGCGCTAACTCGAGTCGTGCATAAAATGCACTCTGTGCTATTGGGTTTCTGGACCGGAGAAGACTGTGTGCGCTCTGTGGCAGTACTTAATTCGCCCAATGAAAACATATTTTTACACTGTCTGAATCGTTCCCTATCCCCTATATAGTACATTATGTGCCATTCACCATATAGAAAATAGTAATTGTGTGAACAAGTGAACGGTTTCAGCCGCAGCTTCAGCGTCTATTTATAATGTAGGGGGCGGGACGTTTCAGATTCCAGAGAGCATTTGATTGGACAGGAAATCTGATGAGAAGCTGAAGTGCAGAGTGATGTTATCAAAATCATTGATTCATATAGGATTCATAAGTGAGAGACCGTAAGTTTTGAACGCTTATATTATCTAAATGCGAATTTTGTCATTGCTTTGGAGCAGACTAGTTTATAGATAACCTTAAGGGTCACATATTCATACTAAAAGCCAAAAAACTTGAAGTAATTAATTGTATCATTTAACATGGTGCAGCTTAGCTCTAATATCAGAGAAATAGGGTCATTTTTTTTTTTTATAAAAAAGGGAAATATAATTTCTTCTTGCAAAGAGGACAAGATAAATGACATCTTACCCCACTCTCCCCTAATGTAGTAATATGTGGATAAATGTATATTTAATATATATTTATTGACACCTGACAATAAATGCACAGACACTGCACAGTTGTGCTAGAGTATACTGTAGGTGAGGAGTATGACAAACAGCTTAGACTTGTCTGGTTACACAAAATGTCTTAATATGGGTCAAGCGGCACTTTAATTTAAAGCCAGATTAGAATCAGTGAGAAGAGGGTGCAGATCTGTCTAAGAGGCTGTCACTTTGATGTAGCCGTGTGGGCTGACATGAGCTCAGTGGAGGACCTGACGAGGAGATCGGTGATCGGTGCTGGAGGCTTTCTCTCTGCTCCTCCTGTCCCACTGAGCGTCTCCCCGCACCAGGGGCTCAGCTCAAAAATCTCCTCTCTGACATCCATCAGCTCTGGATCAACAGTGCCCACAGATCCGTCGCCCGATGCTATCTTCCCATTGATCCATCCCATTGATCTCCTTGTACAATTATCGGCTAAAAGTGTTCAGCTGTTTGACTTTTTGAAGGGGCTGGAAAGTTGCAGTTAAGACAGATGCCATGGAAGAAACCTCACAAGGCCGACCGGCAACAAAGTGGAGGAGAGACAAAAAGCATAACGACCTGACATCTTAATACATGACTTTTGTCTGCAGCAGACATGTGCTATTCTGTGTGCTCTTGACTGAACAAAGTAAAACACTCCAAAACAATCAAATGTGACCAAATGGTGGTGGTGTTTAGAAATCTGTGGGCAGTTTTGTCATTTTCAACATCAACAACAACAAAAAGATAAAAGACAAGAAAAAACTGTTGAAAACTGTCTACAAAACTAAAATTTTCAAAGTAAAGTGAATATGACTACTGAAAATAATTTAAAGTCAACATAAAAGCAAACATGAGTCAAAAATGTATTGTTTTGACCAAAAAATTGGTTATGCTACTGTATGCTGTAAATGTACTCTTCATATACATGTATTTATTTATTTATTGCACATTATCTCTTATTAAACAAAAAATAAATAATATATAAATAAATATATAAATATATATTTTAAGTAAACTTTGTCGCACTGGCCTCGTTCACAATTCACGTCACCTCAAATAGCCGTCTCGCAATGAATTTGAGTGACTTATGGTTGTTTTGTCACTGGAAATCTATCTATCAGTTTTATAATGCCATACTTTTTTAAAATCTTGGCTTGCTTTTCATGCATTGTGACTGCAGTACATTCACGTCAGGTCAGATTAGAGTACCTGGTTGTCTCGTTTTAGTGAAACAAACAATATTCAGTCTCACTGGCCCTTGGACAGTAATCCTGCTCCAGTAATTTCACTTACTCAAGTGTTTTAGATTTGAAGTTATTGACTTGTTGTACCTGCAGTACTGTGCAAGCTAATAAATCAATAGAACGGTTCATCGGGTTATATCCGCAATTCCGCATCCTATCCATGTGTTTCATTCAGGAAACTTCTCAGTTTCTGAGGACATTTTTCAACGCCCCGGTGAACAAAGAAAAGAATATTTATGGTAGTTAGTTAATCTATAATCACTTTCACCTCAAAAGCATCTCTCTCTGTTTCGGGGGAATCATTTCCTCAGTGATCAATTTTATTGATATGCTCATTAGGAGCTTTCTTCACTTGAAAGCTAGATTTTTGTCCTTTTCTGTCCAGTCTTCTTTGTTTTCAACACTGAAGCTCAATTGATCAGAAACACTGGGATAAGAGGCTACATGTGCCTTTTTTTAGAAAATGCACCAGAGGCAGTCCATGCTCACTATGTGGGACATGACCAAAAAACTTTTTCCAGACTTTTCTGTTTAAATATGTTTAGACATGTGAATGTGTGATTTCTGCCATAATAATAAAACAGTCAGGAACATATTTTCATCAATAAATGCAATTTGCGATTTTTAAGCAAAAACATTCAAAACTTTCACTATACACTTTCACTATAAATACAGTAAGTTAGTAAATAAATACATACATAAAAAATATATATATATACCCCGATCAGGCATAACATTATGACCTAATATTGTGTTGGTCCTCCTTTTGCTGCCAAAACAGCCCTGACCCATCGAGGCATGGACTCCACTAGACCCCTGAAGGTGTGCTGTGGTATCTGGCACCAAGATGTTAGCAGCAGATCCTTTAAGTCCTGTAAGTTGCGAGGTGGGGCCTCCATGGATCAGACTTGTTTGTTCAGCACATCCAACAGATGCTCGATTGGATTGAGATCTGGGGAATTTGGAGGCCAAGTCAACACCTCAAACTACTTGTTGTGCTCCTCAAACCTTTCCTGAACCATTTTTGCTTTATGGCAGGGCGCTTTATCCTGCTGAAAGAGGCCACAGCCACCAGGGAATACCTTTCCATGAAAGAGTGTACATGGTCTGCAACAATGCTTAGGTAGGTGGTATGTGTCAAAGTAACATCCACATGGATGGCAGGACCCAAGGTTTCCCAGCAGAACATTGCCCAAAACATCACACTGCCTCCTCCGGCTTGCCTTCTTCCCATAGTGCATCCTGGTGTCATGTGTTCCCCAGGTAAGCGACGCACACGCACCCGGCCATCCATGTGATGTAAAAGAAAATGTGATTCATAAGACCAGGCCACCTTCTTCCATTGCTCCGTGGTCCAGTTCTGATGCTCACATGCCCACTGTTGGCGCTTTCAGCAGTGGATGGGTCAGCATGAGCACCCTGACTGGTCTGCGGCTATGCAGCCCCATATGCAACAAACTGCGATGCACTGTGTAATCTGACACCTTTCTATCAGAACCAGCACTAACTTCTTGAGCAATTTGAGTTACAATAGCTCGTCTGTTTGATCCGACCACATGGGCCAGCCTTCGCTCCCCACGTGCATCAATGAGCCTTGGCCGGCCATGACCCTGTCCCCGGTTCACCACTGTTCCTTCCTTGGACCACTTTTTATAGATACTGACCACTGTAGACCGGGAGCACCCCACAAGAGCTGCAGTTTTGGAGATGCTCTGACCCAGTCATCTAGCCATCACAATTTGGCCCTTGTCAAACTCGCTCAAATCCTTACGCTTGCCCGTTTTTCCTGCTTCTAACACATCAACTTTGAGGACAAAATGTTCACTTGCTGCCTAATATATCCCACCCACTAACAGGTGCCGTGATGAAGAGATAATCAGTGTTACTCACTTCACCTTCACCAGTCATAATGTTATGCCTGATTGGTATATGTGTGTATGTATATATATATATATATATATGTGTATGTGTGTGTGTGTGATAGTTACAAAAGAAACACATCGAATTAAACATCAAATTAAAAAAACATTTTTTTTTTTCATATTCTGACAATCTTTATTTACAAATCACTTTGAAAAATCTTCTTTTTACAGTGTGGAAGCTGTGTAAAAAAATCAGAGAGTGCATGTTTGAATGGCCATGATTCTTCTGCCTGTGATCAATTCTGTCTTTTTGAAAATGCCCGGAAGCACCGCTGCTTTTCATTTCATGATCTAAACAGGTAATTGACCTTGTCTCTGAAATATGAAACACATGACTTTATGACAAATCATCAAAACATGTGCCACACATCCCACTGACAGAGTCATGGAGGGAGCACTTCCTGTTCCTGAAACTGTCACACATCAAATCTCTCACCCATCCATGAGGGTCATAAGTGATCGCAGTGGCCCTCAGTGGACGCATTCCTTTAGTTCCGCAATGTTTATCCCACACTGCCCCCTGTATTCTCCATTTCATCCTCTCTCCACATGTCCTGTCGAGGCTTTGTTTATTATAAATAGCAGGGTAAATGTGAACTAAATTACCCATTATAATGCGTAACTGATGATCCTAAATTTCATTAGGCGATAGAACGTCATGTGGCGAACAACGCCACTTCTTCTGTGTGCTCACATTGTTATTTGAGAACACAGAGGGCCTGTGGAGGCAGTACACACTTATCATTCACACTGAGACTGTGCTAATCCAAATATAATCTCAGATGAACTATTTTATATAAAAAAGGCTAGAAACAGACACACCTGTGATTACTTTTTAAGTATTTTTAAGAATCGTTGATGTCAGTATGACATCAAAATTCACTTTTTACTTTCTTAATGGATGTTCAAGGATGTTCAAGTGAATGATTCAGTGGTGCATGTTGCCTAATTGAGATGAATGGGAATAATGAGAGATAGTTCACTTCAGCAGGGGAAATTTAGTATGCTTTAATTTAGTATGCTTGGAGACTAAGATTAAAATTCTGATCTGTTTAATAAAGTTTATCAAATCCTGAGCAATATTTTTTATGGTTGTAAATTGCAGTGTTGGGGGGGTAATACATTACAAGTTACGTAGTCAGATTACTTTTTTCAAGTAACTATTAAAGTAACATATTACAATTTACAAATGACAATTTAATATCTGTTACCTTTTCAAATAAGCAAGTTACTGTGTTTTCCCATTTATTGACTGACATCTCTGTTGCGAGAAATTGGGAATAAGTGCAGAGGCGTTGTGTGCGGTGTTGTGTTATGTAAACACCCAGCAAGCAATTTTGCGTTTAAAAGACGTCTAATAGCCGTCCAAACACAGCTTGACATCTAGGCTAAAACAAGGCAAAATTTGGGCTGTCAGTGAAAATTTAATAGACGTCTAACCATAGCCCAAGAATATAGTCATCTAGAATATGAAAATGAAATGAAAAAGAAATGAAACCTTGTGAACTTGTAATCACTGTTGACTTTGCTTACATGATGGAATATCATACATCTCACAAGTTCTTTTGGCAAAAACGACATGTAACCAAATTCAAGGTTATTTTGTCTAGAAGTGGGTTACTCATAGCCGGACTATATCGGGTATATAGATAATCGAGACGATGAAATGATGGCTATTTCTTGCTGGGCATGATGGTTATTGTACTTCTAGACTAAGGGCCAGATTTACTAACAGCGTGCACAAGCGCAAACCCCCTTTTGGTGTTAAAAAAAAAACTACTGTCAGGATTTACTAAAGTCACGTAGTGAAAAATTAGTGCTGAAATGCATGGGCACAGTTATTTTTGCGGCTGACCTTATTGCCTATGCATTTGTAGGAGTTTCCCTTTCAGACGCAAAATTTATGGGAGGAGAGTATTTAAATTAATCATGCGAGGTGATTTACAAAGGTTTGTGCTTGTCAATTTACTGGTATTTGCACCATTATTTAATGGCCAAAAAAGCTAATTTGCACTGCTCTTGGTAGATTGTGTTGGTCATTATGAAAATAATCCGGCTGCGCCTGTTCTCTTTATTTTGGGCGTCGTCAGTAGATCACGCACAGAACTTTTCACTCACATCGGTACTTGTATGGAATTGCGCTCTGACGCTAATTTGCCCTGTTTAGTAAATCTGGCCCTAAATGTGAGCATGCATTTACCCATCCACTTGAACAAAAATAGATTCCATTTTAATTCCTCCAAATTAAAAAAAAACTGTGACATGCAAACTATTGCAAAATATTGCACAAACCTGCAATAATTAAATGTTAAATAATACAAATATACTTTATGTATTTCATCTCATTATTATTAACCAATGTCTTTGCTGCTGACTTTTGATTGTTCAATCCAATTCGAATAAACAAAAATGAATTTAGTTAATCATCACATTTGTGTTTCTTCTCCTGTGTCTTATTTAGAGCTGAAAGGTTTGTTTGAGCTGCCCCCTCTACTGTACTGGCATGAATTCGCATTTCCTTCAGCATGAGGCTTATTCGTTTCACTTTTAGTGTGAAAGGGCATTTACATTTGTCAAAAATAGAACTTTTTTTTAATTATTATTAAAGCAAGCAAGCCCAGCCCAGGTGAGAAAAAGTAACGTAACACATTACTTTCCATAAAAAGTAACTAAGTAATGCAATTAGTTACTTTTTTTAAGGAGGTAGTGAAGTGAAAAGAAAATTAATTGGGAACACTTTCCAATAAGGTTCCATTTGTTAACATTAGTTAACATGAACTAACAATGAAAAATACTTCTAAACCATTTGTTAGATAGCGTTAATTTCAACATTTACTAATACATTATTAAAAATAGTGTTAATATTATTTAATGAACCTGAGCTAACATGAACATGAATAAGGGCTACGGTAGAGTAATACCACTTGTTACACAGTATTTCACCACATAAATGATTATAGGGATAAGAGATATTGATTTGAGATGAAACTGTTTTAAACTTATCCATTACAGTACAAAACAATCTTCGCAAAATGGCAGCATGAAACAAGAATGAAACGAGAGAAACAAGAGAGCGAGTCCGCGAAACCCGGATGACAATTAAATAACTGTACACAAAATATTGATTTGAGTTAATATTTTATTAGCTCACCAAATTCAAAACTTCCACGAGGAAACCCCGTTCCTAGCAAGCGTAAAGCGCCGACTTCAGTGACAGTTTACAATTAATAAATGTCTAATACACTATATTGCCAAAAGTTTGGGACGCCTGCCTTTACATGCACATGAACTTTAATGACATCCCATTTTTAATCCGTAGGGTTTCCGTAGCAGCTTCAACTCTTCTGGGAAGGCTTTTCACAAGGTTTAGGGGTGTGTTTATGGGAATTTTTGACCATTCTTCTAGAAGCGCATTTGTAAGGTCAGGCACTGATGTTGGACGAGAAGGCCTGGCTCGCAGTCTCCGCTCTAATTCATCTCAAAGGTGTTTTATCAGGTTGAGGTCAGGACTCTGTGCAGGCCAGTCAAGTTCCTCCACAGCAAACTCGCTCATCCGTGTCTTTATAGACCTTGCTTTGTGCACTGGTGCTCAGTCATGTTGGAACAGGAAGAGGCCATCCCCAAACTGTTCCCACAAAATCGGGAGCATGGAATTATCCAAAATGTCTTGGTATGCTTGGTAAGAGTTCCTTTCACTGGAACTAAGGGGTCAAGCCCAACCCCTGAAAAACAACCCCAGACCATAATTCCCCCTCCACCAAACTTTAGCTATTGACTCTGTAGAAAGCTGTCGACTTCTGCATACTGTGCACCTCAGCATGCGCTGACCCCGTTCTGTAATTTTACGTGGCCTACCACTTTATGGCAGAGCTGCTGCTGTTCCCAATTGCTTCCACTTTGTTATAATACCACTAACAGTTGACCGTGGAATATTTAGTAGTGAGGAAATTACATGAATGGACTTATTGCACAGGTGGCAACCTATCATATGTCTAAAAATATAAAAAAATTAATGCTAGTGATTAAGTGGAAAAAAACAATCGTTGCCTGAGGAAGTGAAAAAATAAAACTAAAGAATAAATCCTACAATAAATACATTGCTTAATGTCAATGTGTTAGTCAGCAAATATTAAATCACAGAATAACACTATTTTTTCCAGGCCTTTTTTTTTTTTTATCTGTTCTTCTGCACTCCAGGTATATTAGGCCTTGTGGGCTATGTTAACTCTTTTCCTTTTACTTGTGGCCTTATCAAAAATATTCTCTGACTCCACATCACTAAAACATAAACAAACTACACACTGCAAAGCCTAGGATGCAGTACAGTTGGAGGTACAATTCCTTGCCAGCGGTTACAAAATGTTCATATCATTGATTGCTCCTCTCACGGCAGGGAGATAAAAGATTGACAATGTGGAGATGAAGAGAAAGAAAGAGAGAAGAAAGGGGAGGTGTGGCTGTGATTAATGCTAAAGAATATCAAAGTATCTCAGCAAGGAACTCAGAGTCAGAATAAGAGAGGAGAGATGGAGACAGAAAGGAAGGGAGGGCTATGGCAAGAGAGGCAAAAATAAACTGCAGCAAAGGCGACACCTCATTTCAATAAAACAGTAAACATGGTCACAATGTACCATCTCCTGACTTTAGCAGGCTAACACTTGTGTTGAATTAATCAAATTAAGTATGATATGGTGATTAACTAAATAAATTAATTGCATCTTTCAATATTAGAGGGGAAAAAATTAAAAGACATTATACATTTGTAGCTAATTAAACATTTTTAGTGTGTATTATGATTCTATGAAAACGAATAAACATTTAAGCAAGCTACTCAGAGATATGGTCTTGTTCTTGTTTGCATTCCTGCGTGTGTTTAAACCTTTCCTTTTCACTTCATTAAAGATTAAAGATTGATCTAGCTTGGAGCACGCTAGAAGGGTAAGGGTTTTTGTTGAGTATTACCCAAAGCTTCTTCATAGCTGTCAATTGATTGTTTCAGTTGTGCTAAAGAGAGGTTTATCGCTGATAGTAGTGACATAACAGCCTGTTCTGTGTCATTTCAGATACTCAACTGTTGCGTAACCAAATGAAGAAATGCATTTAAACCTGGAAATAAATTAAGGATCTTAATAAATAAATAAGTAAGTGGGTGAGTAAGGTAGTCCGGTCTAGGAAAAGCTTTACCCTTTATTCAAATAGGATATTATTAAAATTGGTTAAAGATTTAAAGCAATTTGTGTAGTTGTGCTTGGAGTCAATTGTTTTATTTGTGATAATGCAATGAAACATGCCAAATTTCTGGCCAGGCTGTCACACAAAGAAATTATGAACACATACAAAAACAAGAGATTGATTAATGATTATGTTGTAGTCAAGTTTTTTTTCTGTGCATTTTTGTATGCATTGTAAAATAAAACCTGTAGCTGTAGTTTGCCTTTTTGCCAAATAATACTGTCAGATAAATACCTTAACTGTAACGAGGCTTCAGCAAAGTGAGGATCCATTTGCAGCTTTAATGTAATCTTGGTCGTCCAATCAGGGTTAATCACCAGCAAACACAACAGTAGAGACAAAGCAACTCGTAATCCAAAAACAGGCATAAGGTCAGGGCGGGCAGCAAACTTACATAAATCAGTCGACAATAGAAAACAGTCCAGGGCAGGCAGCAAGGAATCACGAAACGAGTAAACAGTCCAAGGGTAAATCACAGGAAGACAAAACACAGGAAGAAACACTCAGAGGGCAGTTCACCAGGGCAAAACAAAACTTTGCAATGAGGTAGAGTCTGAGACTAGCTTAAATAGTCCACTGATGAAAGTCAGGTGCAAGGGTAATCAGTGCCAGGTACAGTGGGGAGAACATTGATACACTGCCAATTTTGCAGGTTTGCCCACTTACAAAGCATGTAGAAGTCTGTAATTTTTATCGTAGGTACTCTTCAACTGTGAGTGACGGAATCTAAAACAAAAATCCAGAAAATCACATGTATGATTTTTAAGTAATTAATTTGGATTTTATTGCATGACATAAGTATTTGATACATCAGAAAAGCAGAACTTAATATTTGGTACAGAAACCTTTGTTTGCAATTACAGAGATCATACGTTTCCTGTAGTTCTTGACCAGGTTTGCACACACTGCAGCAGGGATTTTGGCCCACTCCTCCATACAGACCTTCTCCAAATCCTTCAGGTTTCGGGTCTGTCGCTGGGTAATACGGACTTTCAACTCCCTCCAAAGATTTTCTATTGGGTTCAGGTCTGGAGACTGGCTAGGCCACTCCAGGACCTTGAGATGCTTCTTACGGAGCCACTCCTTATTTGCCCTGGCTGTGTGTTTCAGGTCGTTGTCATGCTGGAAGACCCAGCCACGACCCATTTTCAATGCTCTTACTGAGGGAAGGAGGTTGTTGGCCAAGATCTCGCGATACATGGCCCGATCCATCCTCCTCTCAATATGGTGCAGTCGTCCTGTCCCCTTTGCAGAAAAGCATCCCCAAAGAATGATGTTTCCACCTCCATGCTTCACGGTTGGGATGGTGTTCTTGGGGTTGTACTCATCCTTCTTCTTCCTCCAAACACGGCAAGTGGAGTTTAGACCAAAAAGCTCTATTTTTATCTCCTCAGACCACATGACCTTCTCCCATTCCTCCTCTGGATCATCCAGATGGTCATTGGCAAACTTCAGACGGGCCTGGACATGTGCTGGCTTGAGCAGGGGGACCTTGCGTGCACTGCAGGATTTTAATCCATGACGGCGTAGTGTGTTACTAATGGTTTTCTTTGAGACTGTGGTCCCAGCTCTCTTCAAGTCATTGACCAGGTCCTGCCGTGTAGTTCTGGGCTGATCCCTCACCTTCCTCATGATCATTGATGCCCCACGAGGTGAGATCTTGCATGGTGCCCCAGACTGAGGGAGATTGACCATCATCTTGAACTTCTTCCATTTTCTAATAATTGCACCAACAGTTGTTGCCTTCTCACCAAGCTGCTTGCCTATTGTCCTGTAGCCCATCCTAGCCTTGTGCAGGTCTACAATTTTATCCCTGATGTCCTTACACAGCTCTCTGGTCTTGGCCATTGTGGAGAGGTTGGAGTCAGTTTGATTGAGTGTGTGGACAGGTGTCTTTTATACAGGTAACGAGTTCAAACAGGTGCAGTTAATACAGGTAATGAGTGGAGAACAGGAGGGCTTCTTAAAGAAAAACTAACAGGTCTGTGAGAGCCGGAATTCTTACTGGTTGGTAGGTGATCAAATACTTATGTCATGCAATAAAATGCAAATTAAATATTTAAAAATCATACAATGTGATTTTCTGGATTTTTGTTTTAGATTCCGTCTCTCACAGTTGAAGTGTACCTATGATAAAAATTACAGACCTCTACATGCTTTGTAAGTAGGAAAACCTGCAAAATCGGCAGTGTATCAAATACTTGTTCTCCCCACTGTACGTGAGAGGGAAATGTAGTCCAAAGAGGTTTAATATTTGGGAGAGGGATCCCTCTGGTGGAGAGCAAAAGGAACCGCAGGAGTCTCGTTTGTGACAGACTCCAATCTGTTTGATTCTGATGAGAATAGGATCTGAGGAACTGGGTGATCTCCTGATTGAGATGTTCTGTTTGACCATTGGATTGAGGGTGATATCCTGAAGTGAGGCTAATGTTGATATTGAGTTGTTGGAAGAAAGCTGACCATACTCTAGATGTGAATTGGGAGCCTCGATCCGACACAATATTCTCAGGGAGGTCATAGAAGCAAAACACAGAGTTGCACATGAGTTCAGCCGTCTCAAATGCTGTGGGCAGCTTGGGAAGTGGAATTAAACGACAGGCCTTGGAGAAGCGATCTATGACAGTGAGTATTGTGGTGTTACCATTGGATTTGGGGAGATCAGTGATAAAATCTATGGCAAGATGGGACCATGATCTGTGAGGAACTAGCAGTGGATGCAGTAAGCCGGATGGAAGTTGTCTGGGAGACTTGCTTGTGTTACAGGTGATGCATTTGTGAATAAAGTTTATTGTGTCTGCCCGCATGGTTGGCCACCAGAAACTGTTCTGCAGAAGGTGAAAAGTGGCAGAAATTCCAGGATGACCGGAGTTGAGCGAGGAATGAACTTGCTGTAACACTTTCTCACTGAGATCCTGAGGTACAAAAGTTCTGAAGCGTCCACTTCAACTATGAACGGGACTTCCGGATCAAAGTGATGAAGGATGGGAGCAGATGTGAAACGTGACTTGAGTTCTGTGAAAGCCTCCTGAGCTTCAGTTGACCATGTGAGATAGGATGAATTTCTTTTAGTCATGGAGGTTAAGGGAGAAGCCACCGAACTGAAACTTCTGATAAAGCATCGGTAGAAATTAGCAAATCCCAAGAATCGTTGTAATTCCTTTAAGGTTGCCGGCTGAGGCCAGTCAAGAACAGCTTTGACCTTCTCGTCCATAGCTACTCCCTCCTGACTGATGATGTAACCCAAAAATGACGTGGTAGTCTGGTGAAATTTGCACTTCTCTGCTTTGGCATATAACTGGTGATCAATGAGTCGTTGTAACACCGTCCTCACGTGTTGCACGTGTTCCTCATAGGTGTTGGAATAGATGAGAATGTTATCGATGTAAACGATTACCCACCGGTCAAACATGTCCCGAAAGACGTCGTTGATGAAGGATTGAAATACGGAAAGACTGTTGGCAAGCCCAAAGGGCATAACCAAATATTCATAGTGACCAGTGCTGGTAGAAAAGGCAGTTTTCCACTCATCACCCTCCCTGATGCGAATGAGATTATAGGCATTGAGGAGGTCGAGTTTGGAAAAGTATTTGGCCTTGCGAAGTTGTTCCAGGGCAGCTGGTACCAGAGGCAATGGATATCGAAACTTGACGGTGATGTCATTCCAAAGTTTTCCAGCTGCCCCTGAGTCTAATAGAGCTGATGTGGATATACTATTGCCCTCTATTGACATGATGTGTCTGAATACATGGACTCACCGTAGAGGAACTACGAGGAGGTGGTCTTGTGGGACAAGAAGCCCTCAGAGTCAGATGAGTATATCCGAGCTGCATAGGTTCAGGTTGATAAGAGGTGACTGGATATTGTGTGCTGGGTGGTACAGTTTTGATTGGACGACGTGAACGAATCAGACTGTCGATCTGACTGGTTAGCTCGATGAATTGATTCAGCGATCTTCCTTCATCCCGGCAAGCCAGTTCAGATTGCAAATCCAAGCTGAGTCCCTTGCGAAAGAGCAATTTAAGCGTGCTCTCCACCCAGTCGGTTTGCGCTGCCAGAGTACAAAATGTCAATGCATATTCTGCTGCGGTACTCTTGCCCTGGCATAACGCGAGCAGTTGATCAGCAGCACTCATACCTCCCTCCGGATGATCGAATATTTCACGGAAGTGTTGAAGAAAGATGTCAAACGATGGGAAAGCAGTACCATCTTCTCTTCAAACAGCAGTCACCCACTCTAAAGCCCTGCCAGTGAGAAGTGAGCATACCAGGGAGATCTTGCTGGTGTCGGTGGAATACATTGCTGGTTGTTGATTAACAAATAATGAACACTGCAATAGAAATCCCTTACATTTGGTTGGGTTACCATCAAACTTATCAGGAAGAGCCAGACAGGGGTTACCTGTTAGTGAAGATGGTGGAGAAGTGTCTACACGTTCGGTTGAGAGGGTGCTAGATTTGGAGGCACCAATTGCAAACTCTGCAGCGTCTTGACAAGCTCCTCCGTTACTGTAGTTAAATGGGCCAACTGGTGTTGATGAATGGCGAGTTGATTAGCTTGAGTGGAAAGCTCCGTGGACATTTGAACCAGAGCTGCTGGATCACGTAATGGCGAAGTTTTATGTAACGAGGCTTCAGCAAAGTGAGGATCCATTTGCAGCTTTAATGTAATCTTGGTCGTACAATCAGGGTTAATCACCAGCAAATACAACAGTAAAGACAAAGCAACTCGTAATCCAACAACAGGCATAAGGTCAGGGTGGGCAGCAAACTTACATAAATCAGTCCACAATAGAAAACAGTCCAGGGCAGGCAGCAAGGAATCACGAAGAGAGTAAACAGTCCAACGGTAAATCACAGGAAGACAAAACACAGGAAGAAACGCTCAGAGATGTTCACCAGGGCAAGACAAAACTTCGCAATGAGGAAGAGTCTGAGAGCAGCTTAAATAGTCCACTGATTAAAAAGTCAGGTGCAAGGGTAATCAGTGCTAGGTACGTGAGAGGGAAATGTAGTCCAAAGAGGTTTAATATTTGGGAGAGGGATCCCTCTAGTGGCGAGCAAAAGGAACCGCAGTAGTCTCGTTTGTGACATTAACCAAGTTTAGTGTTATGTTTTTCCCTCATATTTAAAAAAATATAAAATATTTTCCTCATATTTTGATGGTTTAATCAAACTTGTAGGATCATTAAAAACAAAAAATCCCCTCCTGACTTTTTTTTTTCCTCTCCTTTTATTGCCACTACTGTACATTTGTGATTGTTGTGATTTTACTTTTAAAAAATAATTGCAAAACCATTGATTTTAATATTTCTTAGTCACTTATTAAATAGGCCTATGCAAATTTGTGAAATTGATCGTAACGGTCAGATTTTCTTGCTTCCATTAACTCTTTCCTTGCCATTGACGAGCCATAAAAACTTGTCAATGGCAAGGAAGCATTTTCTCATGAATGACAAGTCAACTTTAAAACGCTTCCTTGCCATTGACGAGTTTTTACGGCTTTCCGTGTTTTCACTGTAGTACGCTAGGGGGCGCTATTACACATCTCCTGAACGAGTACAGTATCTCCAGATCAAAACAGCCAAAGAAGAAGCAGAAACGAGCGATCTCATATGTAAGCAGATGCACATGAAAAATAATGCGATCATCAACAATAAACAGCATATAAATCAAAACGGCCTAATGTTACAGAGTGAAATGTCAACCCAGGAAGTGGTTAGGACTATGCAAGCTTTGGGGGTGTTGATGGACTCGATCTACCCCATCTGTGTTTTGCTCATCGTACTTAATCTGATCCAGACGTAGGGCCCTATTTTAACGATCTAAGCGCATAGTCTAAAGCATGGCTCAAGTGCACTTAGTCTGAATCCACTTTTGCTATTTTAACAATGGGAAAAATGGTCGGCGCGCCCGACGCATGGTCTAAAAGGGTTGACTCTATTCTCCTAATGAGTAATGGGTGTGTTTTGGGCATAACATACAATAAACCAATCAGAGTGTCATCTCCCATTCCCTTTAAAAGCCAGGTGCGCTTGCACCATGGTGGATTGCTATTTACATGGCGGAATACAGACACCCTCAACCTGACGAGTCAGTTTAAATATATGTGTGTATTGCCACGATTGGTTAAATAAGTAGCCAATTTAATTCGTCATTACTGCAAATAGATAGGCTAATTCTGATACATGCAATGACTATCCATTATGACATGTAGGCATTTTTATATTTATGTACACAATAATAATGTTTACATTTTAATCCTTTAATTTTTCATATTTAAAAATGTTTGTGTGCTGATGTGTGTCCCTGTGTGTGTAATAAGCAGAGTGTACATGTGTTGTGCACCGGCCTATAGGCGCATATTACTAATGCGCTCTTTAAATAACAAAAAAAAAATTAGTTATTAAAAAAATGTATAACTGAAAACGACTGCACCATTGACCAACAAAAACCTGGTCTAAAGTCAATGGCGCAGTCGTTTTCAGTTGCCTCAAAATAGGGGGTACGCCCATGGGTGCACAAATGGGCGCAAATGCATTTGCTATTTAAACAATGTGGCGCAGGATGTGAAAATAACTGCGTCGGGTTGAAACTAGCAAAAAACACTTGCGTCGCGCCTGGCGCCGCATTGCGCCAGGTGTATGATAGGGCCCATAGCCTTTGACAAAAACTAATTTTTGTGAAAATTACCAAAAATGCTGGTGGTGGCTGGCAATGTTTTTTTTTTAAACGCTGGCGGGGAAAGAGTTAAAGAACAAGATGTTGATTCTTCAATTAAAATTTTGATTCTTTCATTCAATCAAATGATTTGCTGATAATATAAATTATAATAAAAAGATTAAATCAGAAAAATGACTAGCAATTACTAAATCAGACCTTTTGGACTCATACAGTCTTCCCCAGCGCTTATGTAATTAACGATATACAGTATAAAGGCATGTATCTGCACATTATTATAAATGGTTAGTGTTAAATGCTGCATTCAGGTGCTACCTAATTCCACAGCATTTGCCTTCATGGTCAAGTTAAAATTCATATACCGCTGATAAGGATAAATTGAACAAGGGGAAATTAAGCATTAAAAGCCTGAAAGTATTTCTTAATAACTGGCAGAATGAATCATCTCTCCTAAGCCTGTATTAATTAAAACATGGATTTAACAAAAGCTACGGGTATTAGAAGCAGTCTTCGTCATTCTTTAACCTGAGCCAGCAATATGCTGCAATGACAGTCTATCATAGCATTGATATATTAAAAGGCTTTAGAAAGATACTGGAGAAACACTGTGCTGCCCAAAACTTTCCTCTACTTCAAACATATCTTCCATTGTATACAATACACACCATTGCTCTGGGTCAAATGTCAGGTGGATTCACATGCAGCATGTCTGAGAGCTTGAGGCAATTCAACATTTTCTTTTCATGTCTACTGCTTTTTGTTCTCCTTTCTGTTCCTGGAGATGCTACTATGAAATCACAGTAATTTGTTGTAATTATTATTATTATAAATCTAGTAGTATAGGTTTTAAATAGACCCAACAAATCCTTACCCAATATATAATAAATCAAGCAAAATTTAATTGATAACATCCCCTTAATACTATATGTTGAAGATGAAAAAAATCTAAGGATTTTCAACTGCCATGAAGAATGAAAACATGTGAGAAGTGCCAGTACGCAAGAAAAAGATTAAAATATAGAAGTACCGGCCCACTTTCACGCACTGGAACTGGCCAAATGTAGACACGTGAATACATATAATTCTCTGAATAGCATCTGCTGCACAAAGTCCTTCAAGGGAGATCAAAAGCACCAATATATTACTTAAGGTATCATATTAAAGGCTTCATTAAACATTAATAAGTGCAAGCATTTATTCACATGCTGGATTCAAGCAGATAATCAAGTCAGTTGGTAATTGCAGAAACGGCATATGAACTCAAAGAACATGCTTCGAGAACATTTACAGTAGGTGGTTACATAAACCTTTATTGTTTGAAGGTGTTTGTTCTTGCACAAACTCTGAAACAGCCAGTAGCAGTTGTCACAGATGGCACTTTAAAGCATCTGCAGTACTTCACACGGGATTCAGCTCTTTTGAGAGAAGGTATTGCCTGGAGTCCTGCATGAAATAAAGCGGTATGGTGTTATTTATTTATTTTTATTATTATTTATTAGATTGAGTTTCTTTCCTCCCTCAGTACTGTAGTTTTTCTTTTGTATTCTAAATATTGTAGTAATAATAAACGGTCCAGTCACTGCCTTGAGAATCTTCCAGATTCCACTCTATGGATTCTCCATCCTCAGAATGCCAAAATTGTTATTTCAGGATGCACTCATTCTGAAAAAATTGCCATCATTGCATAAAATCAGTGGCAACAATTTTCGGGAGAGGTTGATGTAGAAACCAAACCAATAAAATGCTGCAGCTGGCTTTTTATATATATTTTTTAATTATGCTCCATACACAGATGAGTTTTCCCTGGTATTTTAAATCTTTCCCTGCCAAACTGAATTTTCTGTTATTTGTGAGAAAACACCTTCCTCACCAAACACTGAATTTTCTGTGTTTCCGTGTTTTCACTGTTATTTGCTATGACACATCTTCTGAAAGAGTACTGAATCTCCCGATCAAAACACATGCGAAGAAGTTTCAGAAACAATTGATATCATATGCATATGTAAAATAACGCGATGATCAACATTAAACAGCATATAAATCAAAAATAATGTTACTGAATAAAATGTTGACCCAGGACGAGCTACAGGACTGTGCAAGCATTAGGGGTGTTGATGAAATCGATTTACTCCATGTATGTTCTATTGTTCTGAATCCAGATGTAGATCTGTAGATTGGATATAAATTACTCACAATTGTGAGAAAAAAAGTCAGAATTGTGACTTTATATCACGCAATTGCGAGTTTATATTTCAGAATTCTGACTTTATATCTCGCAATTGTGAGAAAAAAAAAGTCAGAATTCTGAGATAAAAAGTCGCAATTACTCTTTTTATTTTTTTATTTAGTGGCGGAAATGGGCTTCCATAAAAAACCCATTAGAAATTCTAGATAGATTTTTTTTACCTGTCACAAAAAAAAAAATCTACAAAATCCCTTCTGATTGGTCAGGTAATAAAAAGAACCTGTATGCGGTTATCTGTGTTAAAATTCTTCTGAGATCCAAATGTAGTCTGATTTTCGCAGCGTTTTATTCAAAATGTTGCTTTTTTTATGAAACTTACCCATATTCAAGTGTTGATAAAAAATAAAAAAAAATTAATGAAGCTATAATAAAACTTCTTCACCTTCACCTGTTGTCTTAAAGGTGCAGTGTGTAGTATTTATGAGGATCTATTGACAGAAATGCAATATAATATACATAACTATGTTTTCAGTGGTGTATAAAGACCTTACTTAATGTACCGTTATGTTTTTATTACCTTAGAATGAGCCATTTATATCTACATACACCGCGGGTCCCCTTACAGTGAAATCGCCATTTTGCGGCGTCATGTTTCTACAGTAGCCCTAAACGGACAAACTTCTCTACAGAGCGCTAGTCACTTTCTCCGACAACGACATTTTTGTCCTGTGTTGGCCCCCGTAGCTTCTCTATGTGCTTCGAAAGGGAGGGGTGAGCGGTGTGTTATTGCAATTCACAACCTCACCGCTAGATGCCGCTAAAATTCACACACTGCACCTTTAAGTACAAACATGATCCTAAAAGCTTATTGGTTTGATCTTTAAGCCGATCTGGCAAGCTAATATATGCCTAAAACAAGAAAGTAGTGTTTTTTGTGGGGTTTTTTTGTATGGTATGTACTGTGTTATGTGACTAATGTTGTGTACTGGCCATGTCATGGTTGTCCAAGATGAATTTCAGTAAAGTATATTCTATTCTATTCTATTTTTTAAGTAGAGTTGTTCATAAATTGGAAACCCATTAGAAATTCCAGATAGATAGAAGGAACCTGTATGCGGTTATCTGTGTTAAAATTCTTCTGGGTTAATTTCTTTTTCAAACTGATACACATTAGAAAGTAAATTGATTAAAACGATAACTATTTTATTCACTTTAGTAGTTCCATTTTCTTTTTAAATCACATCATACACTTTTGAATAGGCACTGCCTCCTGCCACTGCATAAAATACGCAGAACAAGACTCCTAACTGCACACAGAGCAAAACTGCTTACCATTTCTATGCAAAAGTAGGGCTGTAATGAGTGCGCCACTCATTGCAAACAGACGGTGAGCAACACAAAACCCTAATGACACTTAGAAGTGCGTATTAAAAGCCACACTTTGTACACTACGCAGACACGGCGCGAAGCCCGGATCATATTTTACCATGTGTAATGGTGTCCCTGTGGCTATACATAACTTCCCACTGTCACTTTCCATTTGATCTGTCATGAGAAACATTATGAGTGCCTTCACACTAACACCGTTCGGTATAAAAGAAAGGAGGGGATGACATATTGCACAAACAGTCCAAGGTAGCAGACAAATGAGCCATTGTGCGTCTCATTTTTCAGCCGTGCTCATCGTGTCTTAAAGCTGAGGCGGAGTTGAAAATGAAGTGTAGTTTTTTTGTATCACGGATCGAGGACGCATGATTGCTAACCTAGCGAAAGAGTATGACAAGTCGGATGGAATTGAACAATAAACTAATGAGAACCTGAGGGTAACTAACGGTTTAGGCTGAAAGGTCAACGTTAAGATGTCAACTGCTACTCGAAACAAAAATGTAGAGACGCTTTAGGCACTGAAGCTTAGTCATAACACGGTGGTTTGTGATGGTGCAAGTTACTTCAATACATCGACCTTATGATCACTGAATAATCAAGAGAGGCTTGCCAGAGGCACTTTTCTCCAACAAGTGGAACTGACTTTCAATAAAGCAATTAAGGATGTCAATTAGCATTCGCCCTTCCTGCTAGCAGCAACCCTCCATACAACATTACACATGAAAACTCATTGAGAGCTTTGATCTGTGAGTGTGTGCGTGTACAACTGGCCAATTGAGGACCTTTATACATCCATTTAGAAAATGGCAAACTGGAAGTACAAAGGTAGCTGCGGCAAACACAAAAATAGCTGTGAGAAAGGCAGGTAAACAGCACCCTGAATAAACCAAGGCGCATTGCTGGGAGATAGATAAGCCAGCTAGTCTAACAGCTATGAGATGAGAAAAAGAGAGGCCGTTCCCCCTATGTGGCTAAGCCACTAAATGGAACTTAGCACTTATCTGAACTGATGCAGGGATTCCTCTGATTTCCCAGCTTTGCTTTGATGTGCTCAGCTTTAGCGGTGGTTGAAAAGCCGCGCTACCCGCCGTCGTACACGCTTTTATATGCCTATGCAACACAATGCTGCCGAGACCCGACTAGCTCTAGATGGCCTTAGCGACGAGCAGCCGTGTGAAAAGAATGTTAAAAGTATTTTAGACCAAAAACATTTCTGGCCTCTCTTGTACGCATAGTCAGATCTGCCATTTCAGTTTTAAATCTGATGTTACATGAGCCAAGCTTCTAGCTCAAGAGAGAGAGTAAGGGCAGAAAAAAGTCAACTTTCTCTTTGCTACAGATCACTAACCTGCATTTAAATGAAGTTGGGATGCATGTTTAGGGCTGAACTTGCTCCTTGCTGCCATCTAGCAGAGGAATAGGTGTAGTGTAAGCAAAACTATCAGTTTAAGCCTTTGATCAGGAGCCATGTAGCATCTGCAGCTGTAATGTTTAACAAATGTCATTAACTAACTCTCTCTCTCTCTCTCTCTCTCTCTCTCTCTCTCTCTCTCTCTCTCTCTCTCTCTCTCTCTATATATATATATATATATATATATATATATATATACACGTGAGAGACTGTATAGGCTAGATGTTCCCTCTTGTGGGCTGAGTCTTGTTTAAATGATTCCCAGATAAACATTGTGTGCATCTATGGGATTATACAGAAATGCTATGTGCATATAATTATCACCGGTACACAAACATACCATTTTCTCTTGTGTACATAAAGTCAAATACAGAGTCTTTTATGAGTTCTGCACTTACACATGATCTTCCTTAATTTTTGGAGCTTAAGAGTCCCTAGTATGAACTCTCAGAGGCAAGACACGGTTTTAAAAAACAGGAACAAAATTAGGTTAAACAAGCAATGGCAGAATTTAATTTTTTATACAGTGAGGCCGGAGATGTTTGGTGCACCTTTACAGGTACTAAGGCATTGAGAAATTGCTTCCAGTTGTTGACAACAAAGAAATGTCCTCATTTTGCCGCTCACAAAACACAACCATATGGCTCGGCTCTTCTCCTCTTCAGTTACTGAACATTTCCCTTGAGTTGCTGTGGAGATGGTCAGGTGGAAAAAAAAAACAATATTACCGCCACACCCTGGAGCCTTCATTAACCTCTACAGAGCCATGAGAACGCCTTCCTCAGCATTTTAAAACCATTCCACAGTAGTGCCGCGCAAGGTCTAAGAAGTCTGTTATTTCTGAAAATAAATAAATAAACCCCACAGGAGGCGAGCATATGAACCCGCATAAACACTCAGCACACGCTGGATCAAAAAAATCTCCAGCGCCATTCCTGAGAGACTCAAAGAGCAACGCGGAGATCAGGAAGTGTGTGAATGGCTTGCCGGAGGCATGTGTTTTTTCCTGTTTGGGGAATGAATTATGCATCGCCTTAATCAAATAAATACAAATGAGAATGCCTTGCCAATCAGTTGCAAAAGTCCGAAGAAGGTGTTGCGTACTAAGATATACGCTCCTCCCCTCCCCCTCTGTATCACTTTGTGCCTTTCATCTCTCCTCCTCGGACAGACTGTGGAGAAATGAACACCCCACTATTTCTCTCTCATCTCTTTCTTTCTCCCTCCTCCCCGTTCCCGCTCTCCTTCACTATAAGCACAGAGTCGGCAGAAGAGAGTTCATGCACTCCAGCAGGGACTCGCACAATTCCAGAGGCCTTGTTTTGCAATGCAGTCTAGAGAAAAGCATTTCATTTGGCCAGGGGATTTATCGCTCAATTATACTTTAAGCACACAAATAGGTCACCGTTTATAGGTACTTTTGCAATTTGTTTGACTGTGTGTCTGATTCATGCCGATTTTTTTTTCTCTCTCTCAGCTTTTGATGGTACACGGTATTAGCTCTCAAACATATTTGTGGCTTTTCATTTTTGCACTGTGTTCATGTTGTTTTAAAATTCAATAATTAATCCACAGGACAAAAAAAAAAAAAAAAAAAAAAAAAAAAATGTTAAAGAAAAAAATCATGGTTATCCTGTAATCTAGTATCTGGTACAATAGTGGTTATTAGAGGGTTATTAGCTCAAAACTACTAATCTAACAGCATGATAGCTAACTGGTGTTTCATTTTCAGTGCTGTGGGTTGAAAGGGATTATAATTATTTCAACCACAATAAACACCAATACACACCACCAGTTATCATATAACTAAATTCAGCATATAAGACTCCTATTTAAATTCCATTCACATTTATTCATTAGGCAGACACAAATATACACAACTTAACATAAACCCTAAATAAGTGGTGAGTTAGCAATGACGGAACAGTTTCAAAGCTGGCTAACTATATGCTAATTACATACATATTTAACCAACTGTCTATTCTTCTCAATTTAAGTCCCAAGCACATACATTATCTTAGTAAAAATAATCCTGGAAAAATATTGGTATTTTGCTTGACCTCCTCATTATCATACAGAGAAGGTTATTTATTTCTGGACTATTCTTCTATATTCTTATTCTTCAGCTAGATGGTAATCAATTAAAATATTAATTGTGATTAATCTCATAGATTTGACACATTCTCAACACAATAAACAAAATAATAAAATTCTTGGTTTCAGCGAGTGGATGACAGTCAAGCATTTATATAAAGACTGAAAGACATATGAGCGCTCTTGTCACACACACAAATATACAGCATCAAAATGAAAAACATGGAAATGCAATAAATTAAAAGAACTAAATATGCAGAAAAAAATTAAAACAACTTTATCTACATTTCATGGGTGTAATTTTACATCTGTAACATATCTGTGCGCATCCGTCCTCTGCTGGCATGTCACATTAGCATTTCTATGAATGGCGGCGTTTAACACATGGGTAATATTTTACTTGTTGAGCCTCGATGATAATTAAATTTCACCGTGCAAAGAATACAAATAACTTTACTTTTGTTAAACATCCCATCTGGGACAAACAAAATTATCCTTAAAAATGTCTTTTCCTATTTAGTGATAAAGGCATGCTGCTAGGGTGGGTGTGTGTGTGTGTGTGTGTGTGTGTGTGTGTGTGTGTGTGTGTGTGTGTGTGTGTGTGTGTGTGTGTGTGTGTGTGTGTGTGTGTGTGTGTGAGAGAGAGAGAGCACACTTGCGCTGTGGCTTCAATCAATTTCAAGCAGCTCCAAATGTTTCAATCAATTTTTAGAAATCGCACTGAACAGAATGAAGCAATTGTAACGTCAAAATTGAAGAAAATGTTAACATTCTTAAAAAGTGCATTAACATTTACATTTAATCATTTAGCAGACGCTTTTATCCAAAGCGACTTACAAATGAGGAGAGCAATAGAAGCAATCAGACAAACAAGGGGCAACAACATGCAAGTGCTGTAACAAGTCTCAGTTCCCTTTCGTTCAGTCACTCCGAGTAACGTCAGTGACTGACGAATGGGGGTTTCGCTTAGAAGCCTATCATCTTCGAGATCTAGAAAACGCCCAATGGCAGCGCCAATGCCATGGGCATGCGGAATTTGCATAGCGTAACTCCGCCCCACAGCGTGGGTATATAAGGAAGTACGCTGGCAACATCGCATATGTTTCTGCTTCGGAGCCAAGAGTATCTCTTCACTCCTCAAGCCTTCTGAGTATCGTCAGCTTCTTCGAGACGAACAGCTTTCCAGTTGGTGTTGGTGTGACGGCGTGTTCCAGCGATCGTTTACTGCCTGCCTGCTGATCTGTGCAGTGGTCTGCATTCAGCCGGTATTCGGTCCCTGGGCGCTTCGGCATCACTGCGAAGCTTCCTCTCTTAAAAGAGCTCACACTTGGCACGTCTTTTTCAAGATGTCTCGCCAGTGTGCTTCTGGGTGCGGTCGATATCTGCCGCCCTCTGATGGGCACAATCACTGCCTGATGTGCTTGGGCTTTCAGCATGCTCAGGCAGCGTTTGTGGATGAGACATGTTCCCACTGCGGGGACATGCCCATCTCGGTGCTGCGGTCGAGACTCAATGAGCTCCGTAATAGAGTGAGAGTCCCCTCTGCCACACCCCAATCTGCGGTCTCTACGCGAGGCAGCACTTTGGCTGGTGGCCAGGGTGACCTGAGGGTGACGGTGTGGAACAAAGCCCCGACGCTCATGCCTCGGACCACACCCCCCTCTAGCGCACCGTTCCCGCCGTGCGCTCAGACTGAGACACCGGAGCCGGCTCCTGCTGTTCCGAGTGTGTCGTTTGGCGCCGCAGAGGACGAGCGTATGTCGATCGCCGCATCACAAGGTGGGCTGGAGTCCTCCGAGGATGATGATTCGGCTGTGCTGCCGCCTTCCGGTGTGCCAGCATTGTCCGAGTCGGACCCGGAGTTGACAGCCATGCTTTCCCGGGCAGCCGCGAGTCTCGGGTTGGAGTGGAACCCTCCACCCCGTCCTGAACGCTCGCGGTTGGACGATTGGTTTTTGGGGGCGCCGCGTTCTGACACCCGTCAGACCACGCCCCCAATACCTTTTTTCCCGGAGGTGCATGAGGAGGTCACGCGGTCCTGGAAGTCCCCGTTGTCTTCCCGTGACCGATCGGCGGCCTCCTCCACCTTCTCTGCCCTCGATGGGGCCGCGGCCAAAGGGTACACTGGGGTTCCCCCGGTTGAACGCTCTGTTGTGATGCAACTGTGTCCGCAGAGTGCTTCAACGTGGCGTGGCGACCCTAAGCACCCCTCCAAAGCCTGTAGTTTCACATCAACCTTGGTGGCGAAATCCTACAGAGCTGCGGGGCAGGCTGCCGCCTCTTTGCATGCCATGGCCATCCTTCAGGCCTACCAGGCCCGGATGCTCAAGGACATGCACGAGGGTAGAGCTGACCCAGGGCTCAGAAATGAGCTGTGTGCCGCCACCGACCTCGCCCTCCGGGCGACGAAGGTGACCGCACGCTCCCTGGGCCAGGTGATGTCCACAGCAGTGGTCCAGGAGAGACACCTATGGCTCAACCTGGCTGATATGCGGGACGCCGAGCGGACTCGTCTCCTCGACGCTCCCATATCCCAGGATGGGCTATTCGGCGGCGCGGTTGAGAACTTCGCCCAACAGTTCTCAGCCGCCCAAAAGCAAACTGAGGCTGTCAAGCACGTACTGCCCCGGCGGCCAGCTGCTGCTTCCACCCAGCCGCCGGCACAGTTGCCTCAGTCTGCTCGCCGCCGAGGGCGCCCTCCCGCGGCTCCCGCCCCTCCTGCGCCACCCAAGCAGCAGCCTCCACCTGGGCTGCGCCGTGGAGGACGCCGTAGGAAGGCGCCCCAGTCCGCTCCAGCCCTGCAGCCCGCCAAGCGCCAGGCTAAGCGGCGCTCCTGACGCGGACAGCTCAGGGATGGGCAGTTCTTTCCAGGAGATGGTAGCAGGACCACTCCTTCCCCCGGTGGAGGGCCGGGGGAGAATCCTTTGTTCCGCTGCTGGCCCCCGGGTCAGCAGCACCCTTTTATGGTTAAAGAAAGAACTGACATACCCATCCCTGAGCGACCAGAGACCGATGGCAGTGTGCGCCGCCCCCGGGCCACGCCACTCTCGTCCCTCTCTGACGCCAGTCTCCTCTCAGAGCAGACCCCAGTGGAACGCGCGTCCTTCCCTGGTCTCCTCTGTCAGGACGCGGCTGATGACCGTGCCCCCACACCGGGACGCTGCGCCTCCCACGTCTGGGCCGGTCACGCCGCCTCGCTGCCCCACCCGGGGTACGTCTATGGTTCGCATGACCCCGCTGGTGCAGTTTCTGGGAGCCTGGCTTCAGCTCCCTGGACTGTCCCGCTGGGTCGCGAAGACCATCAGGCTCGGCTATGCGATTCAGTTCGCTCAGGCTCCTCCTCGTTTCCGGGGAGTCCGATTCACCATAGTGGGGCCCAATGCCCCCCTCATGCGTGCGGAGGTTGCTACCTTGCTGGCGAAGGGTGCGATCGAGCCTGTCCCTCCAGCCGAAATGGAGTCCGGCTTCTACAGCCCTTACTTCATTGTACCCAAGAAAACCGGTGGGTTACGACCGATCCTGGACCTGCGCGTCCTGAACCGATCCCTTCACAGGCTTCCGTTCAGGATGTTGACAGCGAAACGCCTTTTCGAATGCGTTAGTCCAGCAGATTGGTTTGCAGCGATCGACCTGAAGGACGCCTACTTCCATGTCTCCATTCTTCCTCGACACAGACCGTTCCTACGGTTTGCTTTCGAGGGGCGGGCATACCAGTACGCGGTCCTCCCATTCGGGCTAGCTCTGTCCCCTCGCGTCTTCACGAAGATTGTCGAGGCAGCCCTTGTGCCACTCAGGCAACACGGGGTTCGCATCCTGAACTACCTCGACGACTGGCTGATCCTCAGCCACTCTCGAGAGCAGGTGTGCGAACACAGAGACCTGGTGCTCCAGCACCTAGCCCGTCTGGGCCTTCGGGTCAACTGGGAGAAGAGCAAACTCTGCCCAGTGCAGAGGATCTCTTTTCTCGGTATGGAAATCGACTCGGTCGCCATGTGTGCGCAGCTTACGAGCGAGCGCACGCGGTCACTGCTGACTTGCCTTCGTCAAATCGAGAGCAAGAGTGCGGTTCCACTGAAGTTATTTCAGAGGCTCCTGGGGCATATGGCATCTGCAGCCGCGGTAACGCCGCTCGGTTTGCTTCATATGAGACCGCTTCAGCACTGGCTTCGCGATCGAGTCCAGAGATGGGCATGGCAGTCGGGCACACTCCGGGTCCCAGTGACTCGGGCCTGCCTGCAGACCCTCACCCCGTGGTCGAACCTCAGTTTTCTACGGGCCGGTGTGTCCTTAGAACGAGTTTCCAGGCATATTGTTGTGTCAACAGATGCCTCCACCACGGGCTGGGGTGCCATGTGCAATGGACATGCTGCCGCGGGCTCCTGGACAGGACCCCAGCGCCTCCTGCATGTCAATTGCCTCGAGTTGCTGGCAGTACGGTTCGCCCTGCACCGCTTCCGAGCGCTGCTCAAGGGTCAACACGTGCTAGTCCGGTCAGACAACACGGCCACAGTAGCGTACATCAACCACCAGGGTGGTCTGCGTTCCTGCCGCATGTCTCAACTCGCCCGCCATCTCGTCTTATGGAGTCAGAAGCACCTGAGGTCCCTTCGTGCCATCCATATCCCGGGAGTCCTGAACCGTGCAGCCGACGAGCTCTCACGGCTTCAGCCACTTCCTGGAGAATGGAGACTCCATCCCCAGACGGTTCAGCTGATTTGGGAACAGTTCGGCGACGCACAGGTAGATCTGTTTGCCTCCCACGACTCTTCCCATTGCCGCCTGTTTTATTCCCTGACCGAGGGCCCCCTCGGCACGGACGCTCTGGCGCACAGCTGGCCGCGGGGCCTCCGCAAGTATGCGTTTCCCCCAGTGAGCCTTCTTGCACAGCTTCTGTGCAAGATCAGGGAGGACAAGGAGCAGGTCCTTTTGGTCGCCCCGTATTGGCCCGGCCGGACCTGGTTCTCTGAACTCATACTCCTTGCGACAGCCCCTCCCTGGTCGATTCCTCTGAGGAAGGACCTCCTTTCTCAGAGACGGGGCACCCTTTGGCACCCGCGTCCCTATCTTTGGAACCTCCACGTGTGGCTCCTGGATGGGACGCGGCAGGTTTGAGTACCCTACCACCTCAGGTGGTGGCTACCATCACTTCCGCTAGGGCCTTGTCTACTCGACACGCCTATGCGTTGAAGTGGAACCTCTTCGTCACCTGGTGTTCTTCTCGCCAAGAAGACCCCTGGAAATGCCCGATCGGGTCCGTGCTCTCATTCCTCCAGGAAGGGTTGGAACGAAGGCTGTCTCCTTCCACCCTCAAGGTTTATGTGGCCGCTATTTCTGCCTACCACGACCTTGTGGAGACGAAAAAGGTAAGTCAGCACGACCTGGTCATCAGGTTCCTGAGGGGAGCGAGGAGACTGAATCCTCCTCGCTCTCCCCTCGTACCCTCTTGGGACCTCGCAGTAGTCCTAAGCGCTCTGCAGAGGGCTCCCTTTGAGCCATTGCGGTCAGTCGAGCTTAAGTTCCTGTCTATGAAGACAGCGCTCCTGACCGCCTTGGCCTCCATCAAGAGGGTAGGGGACCTGCAGGCATTTTCGGTTGACGAAGCGTGCCTGGAATTCGGGCCGGCCAACTCTCACGTGATCCTGAGACCCCGGCCTGGATATGTGCCCAAGGTTCCCACCACTCCCTTCAGGGACCAGGTGGTGAACCTGCAAGCGCTGCCTTTGGAGGAGGCAGACCCAGCCTTGGCACTGCTCTGTCCAGTACGCGCCCTCCGTGCTTACGTAGACAGAACGCAGTGTTTCAGGACCTCAGACCAGCTCTTTGTCTGTTATGGTGGGAAGCTGAAGGGGAAGGCTCTCTCCAAGCAAAGGTTGTCTCACTGGATAGTGGACGCCATTGTTTTGGCTTACCAAACGCAGGGGGGCCCATGCCCCCTTGGGGTCAGGGCTCACTCCACCCGGAGTGTGGCCTCCTCTTGGGCTCTAGCGCATGGCGCCTCGCTGACAGACATTTGCAGAGCTGCAGGCTGGGCGACACCCAACACATTCGCCAGATTCTATAATCTCCGAGTGGAGCCAGTGTCCTCTCTTGTACTCGCCTCTACTAGTGGCCGGTAATGGACTAGGCTCAGGTGTCTTCGCTTGCTCGCCATTCCACTCCACGGACTGGATACGTGCGATATCTTCCTCAGGTAGTTTCCCTAAAGCCCTGAGTTCCTCCAGCACCGTTGATGCCGACACCAGTACGTCTGCCCACTCGCTCAGGCCCTCGTGTTGGCTAGGTGCCACCGTGTGCATGGTTCCCCCGTTGGGCGACCCCCACATGTGTATTCCCACTGTAAGTCTCCCTGAGCAGGTGTCTTTCCTTTGGCAAGCCCCTTGCCACCCCTGGGGGTAAAATTCTTCCACCTTCGGCTGGTTACCCCAGAGTTCCCATATGTAGCCCTGAGCGGGTCATATGTGTTCTTAAGTCCTCCCTACGGGTAGGCATTTGGCGCATACTTCCACCTGGAATATGCTTCCCAGTGTACTTTGGTATTCCTGTGTTAAGTGGGAGTCCTTCGTCCGTACTAGCTTACGACAGGGAGCTCACGCTTACGCAGGGCACTGGATGACAGCCGAGTGGCGTGATTATATTGGGATCCCCATTCGTCAGTCACTGACGTTACTCGGAGTGACTGAACGAAAGGGAACGTCTCGGTTACGTATGTAACCCTCGTTCCCTGAGGAGGGAACGGAGACGTAACGTCCCTCTGCCACTTCCGCTGTACCGCTGGAACAGCCGGGAGTTCAGTCTTGGCTCCTCAGCAGGTAAACATAATGCGATGTTGCCAGCGTACTTCCTTATATACCCACGCTGTGGGGCGGAGTTACGCTATGCAAATTCCGCATGCCCATGGCATTGGCGCTGCCATTGGGCGTTTTCTAGATCTCGAAGATGATAGGCTTCTAAGCGAAACCCCCATTCGTCAGTCACTGACGTTACGTCTCTGTTCCCTCCTCAGGGAACGAGGGTTACATACGTAACCGAGACGTTTGTCTAGCACAGAACACAGGTTTTTTTTTTTAATAAAAAGAAAAACAAATAGAATAGTTAAGTTAGTTAAGTGCTGGCCTTAATTGGTCAGGAGCTGCTGGAAAAGATGTGTCTTTAGACGTTTTTTGAAAATGGCTACAGACTCGGCTGCTCGAATTGAGATAGGCAGGTTGTTCCACCAGGTGTGAACGGTCCAGGAAAAGGTCCGTGAGAGTGATTTCGTGCCTCTTTGGGATGGCACTACGAGGCGTCGTTCACTTGCAGAACGCAAGCTTCTGGAGGGTGTGTAAGTCTGAACAAGCGAGTTTAGGTATATTGGTGCAGAGCCTGTGGTTGATTTGTAGGCAAGCACTAGTGCCTTGAATTTGATGCGAGCGGCTATTGGCAGCCAGTGCAAACTGATGAAGAGAGGTGTGACGTGGGCTTTCTTCGGCTCATTGAAGACCACCCTCGCTGCTGCATTCTGGATCAGTTGCAAGGGTTTGATAGTGCATGCCGGAAGGCCTGCTAGAAGAGCATTACAATAGTCCAGTCTGGAGAGAACAAGAGCTTGGACCAGGAGTTGCGTGGCCTGTTCTGATAGGAAGGGTCTAATCTTCCTAATGTTGTATAACGCAAATCTGCAGGACCGGGCTGTTGCAGTAATATGGTCAGTGAAGTTTAACTGATCATCAATCACAACTCCAAGGTTCCTGGCTGTCCTGGAAGGAGTTATGGTTGATGAGCCTATCTGAATGGAGAAATTGTGATGAAGTCTGGGTTGGTTGAGACCACAAGCAGTTCGGTTTTCGCGAGGTTGAGTTGATGGTGATGGTCCTTCATCCAGCCAGAAATGTCTGTCAGGCAGGCTGCAATACGAACAGCGATTGTAGGATAATCTGGTTGAAATGAGAAGTAGAGTTGAGTGTCATCAGCATAGCAGTGATAGGAAAAGCCATGTTTCTGGATGACAGATCCTAAGGATGACATGTAGATGGAGAAGAGAAGTGGTTCAAGCACTGAGCCCTGAGGAACCCCAGTAGCTAGATGTTGTGACTTAGACACCTCACCCCTCCACAACACCCTGAAGGACCTACCTGAGAGATAAGACTTGAACCACTGGAGTGCAGTTCCTGAGATGCCCATCTTCATGAGTGTTGATAGGAGGATCTGATGGTCACGTTAACTTTGACAGCATTAAACATATATAATCAATAATGCTTTAACTTTGACAGCCCTAATAAGAAAGAAATGTCAAATAAACATGATACTTACAGTATACAGCACACAGATGCACCAAAAGCTAAAAAAAAAAAAAAAAACGTTCAAAGTATTTTCTTTGTGATGCTAAAGATTGGCTGTTGTGTAGAATAGCAGTTGAGTGCCAGTGGACAAATTGTATGCATCTACAGGCTAAAATCAAATGAATGCTGTGAATATATGTAAACATAAAGATACCTATCCAGAGAGCATACGAGGCACAATTTAACATCATGTTTCTAAAACATGAAATTGACTGATGACAGCAATCAACTTTGAGAGAGAAAGCAGTAATAGGGACGTTGATATGTACTGTATGTCATTTAGAGAAAATGTCTAGATGTTGCCTAATACTGTGTACAACAAGCCGGTAATCAATGCTGCCGGATCAAATGGGCCTGAATCCCTTGTAGTCGACTTGCATCACTGAGCAAGCATCAGTGTCAATTAGTAATTTAGTTGTCCGGGACCATATCTGTGACCCCCGACTAGAACTTTGTTGTTGATTCTGAAATGTACAACGGACCTTATTAGGAATCATTTATGATATGGACATACTTTATTTCGGCATACTGTAATCAATTTTATCCCTGCCATTTCATACGATAATTTTTTTTTTTTTATTAACGGTGGAATATTTTGTCTCATTTGAGTTTTTTGACCAAAACTCAACTCTTTTTATCTTAAAAATCATTTTACTTTATCATTGAAGTAAATACATTTTCTTTATTTAATTGATGTATTTAAACATTTAGAACTCATACAAACTAAAAATGAGTGAATCATCATGGGTTCTTCAATATTGTTCATAAGAAGAAAAAAAAAAAAAAACTCTTGGCATGTGGAACAATTTACTGTGCCCTCCTTTTTCCCTTTCTATTAAACATTCCTGTGTTCATTTTTGTCTCAAAAAGAAGAAATAGGAATCACAACTGTATTTATAAATGCTATATCATGGTAAACACTTTCAAATAAAATAAAACATCTATTATCTGATATAAATCAATATAATTGATGCCACTATCTATTAAAAAGCTTTATGCTTTGGCACAATTATATTGTAGTACGTGTTGTCATATGACAACATTATATATTTTCTCAATTTTCTGTAAAACTATGTGAGCTATGTCAACATTTAATAAATTTTTTAAATATGCAGCAAAGAGCTTATATGCTTTTCTGTGTGCTGCAGTTTGTTCAGTGTTCTTCAGTCACACTGTTTGTTCCAGTGATATCATGAAATAAAAACACACTTTCATGATTTACATCCACTGAACATACAGCTGCAATTTCATTTTATTAAAAAAAAGTATGCATTATTCCTTATTATGCAAGTGCTAGATTTAAGAATAATGTTTAATATAGGTTAAGCACGGTACATTTAAGTACTGAAATTGATTGAAAATAGTGACTCACCACTATGTAAAGAGAATGTATTTTTCTCTAGTAAAAATGCCATATGCTATTGTGATTGCTATTTATATAATTTTATAGATTTTATATCTAATCATAATGTTAATAAATTTAACATTTCAGTTTAGACCTGGAAAAGAGCAAATGAGCTGTTATTTATGTGGCATTACAACCAGGATTTTTTATCACTAAATTACTTTTTATGTAATATTTTGTATTTTTTTGTATACCACAATACATCAGGGATTATAATAAAATGAGTACACGCACAACAAATTCACAACAAAACATGAAATATTTGTTAATGTGCAAGAATGACCACAAACAAAAATCACAATTACTTTCCACTAAAAGTCTATGCACTCTGTTTTCTTGGCATGGCAACACACTGAATTACAAAGCAGATAAAGAGCAGTAAGTATTGTTTAAAAAAAATAAATAATAATGAGAGAAAACTGCAGTCATTTGAGACAGAGAGATTAGAAATCTATTACCAGAGCAGATAACCATTGGCCCTCTGCAAGCCATTTATCTAACTGTCCTCTCAAATGGATCTTAAAGTTTGCATCTCCAGCCCTCAAAACTCAATATCTGAGAGGGGCTGTTACACCACTGAAAGTGTAATGAATTGCTCAGGGGTTTGTATGTGTCATCAGTTAACCCAATCTACTGCAGCCATAAAAATGGGCTGGGCTGGGCTGAAATCACATGACAAACTGCAGGATGAAATGGTGTTTGGATGGTGTGGTCAGCTACACCATCATCCTTTTACCCTCGGTGCATGTAAAATGTCTGTCAGTAATGGGTTGAGTAGGATGGGATTTATTTTAGTCAAGCAGATGCTGTGAGTGATGCAGTCTGGCTTCAACAGAATTATAGGAAAACAATAAATGAGCACTAACCACAGAGCGAAAGACTGGATATAGCGCAGCAGCCTCAGAGACCAAAGGTAACATTTTTCATGGGGGACGTGTGAAGAATGTTATCAAGTTGAAATGGGTTTCTTATCAGTCTTCATAAGATTAGGAAAACTCATGACGTGTCAAACAAGTGACACTAAAATATGAGATACTGAGTCATAATTATGAGCTAAAAATCATGTTATGAGTCATAATTGACAAAACATTTAGACTACTTTATTTGTGTAGCACTTTTCATACATAAAATGCAGCTCAAAGTGCTTCACAAGGTAAAATACAAAAAATGAATACATAAAACACTGTCAATGCAATTTCACACAATATCAACACAATGTCAATATCAATAAATAAATATACTCAAAAGCAACTTTAAAAAGATATATCTTGACTCGCCTTTTAAAAATATGAAAGCTTGCATCCTGTTTAACTTCAATTGGTAGACAATTCTAAATCTGTATGAATTATGACTTTTCATGTCAGAATTTCAGCTTTTTAACTTATAATTTTCACTTTTTTTCTGATAATTACAACTTCATATCATAAATTTGACTTTTTATCTTTATATATCTTTATATAATTTGATATATCAATAAATAAATATACTCAAAAGCAACTTTAAAAAGATATATCTTGACTCACCTTTTAAAAATATGAATGCTTGCATCCTGTTTAACTTCAATTGGTAGACAATTCTAAATCTAAATCTGTCCGAATTTCATCTTTTTAACTCATAATTTTGACTTTCTGTCTGATAATTACAACTTCATACCATAAATGTGACTTTTTATGTCATAATTATGATTTACCAAAGCATTTTTTTTCTTGCATAGCAGAAATGGTCTTCCATACATATTCAATACAATATATGAAAAAAGATGAGGCTGATCCTGTAATCATTGTTGGGCATGATGGATTTTAGAAACTCAATAATATATTGCATATACAGTTCTGAATGTGGCTCATCCAATCAGATTTTAGAGACTAAACATGGCTATTTAATACATAAACAATTTCCAGCAAAACTTTATCATAATATATAGATTGTGACCTCCCACCTCCATCGTTAAACATCGACCTGATACTTAAATGTTAAGTATGTTTTAAAATGTGCTTGGGGTCTCTCAGAGCCCAAATAAAACTTGAGTTGGTTTTGAGAGGCAAGTTATACACTAGCTCAAAAGCTAGCCATCACATTATTTTGTGTGTAAGAGTGCGCATCTATGTGCCAGTATGCCGTCTGTTCTCTATTGATTGCCTAAGGCGGCCACCTGACCCGATTAATAAACTGCTGTTGCCAGCGCGGCATCCCTGCTTCCCCGCACACAGAGGAACAACACATCCATGATGCATGATGCAAGCTGGCTCCAAGTAGGAAGCAGGAAGGGGCTGGGGCATGGCCCGTGGACAGAGATCTGCTCTCAGCTGGCATCCACTACACTCAGCTGCAGATAGAAGGAGAGAGAGAAAGGAGATAAGAGGAGAGATACTGTAGGAGAGAAAGGGTTGTGATAGAAGAAGAGAAGGCGGAAAGAAATCCAATGATGAAAGAGGGGTATGAGAAAGGAAATGTAATGTTCTCTTGCTAGATGGTAACAATGATTAGGGTGTTTATCTTTTTTTGGGCAAATACTATACTTTTGGCTTTTGACTCAGTGGTGCTTACAACTATATAAGTCTAGACTTCTAATGCAGGTAATATGAGTCATGTAATGAAGTACAGTAACAAAAGTCCATCAGAATAGCCAATTTTTTGGAATCAAATGTTCTCGGAGATCAGAATATAAGGAACAGCTGTTGGCATGAAAAGCAAGAACTACTGCACTGACTTCTATGGACAAAAATCTGGGCATTTTAATACAGTATGTATTGCACTTTCCACTAATATATTATATATTGGTGCCCCATTAATTTTTAAAAACATTAGCACAATTTGTGTTTTGTATTGAGAATTATTTGATATGTTGGAAACAATTATTGTCTAACATAACATTTAACATAGCAAAAAAAGTACTGCAACACCATTTGTTTTTAAAATCTTTGTTGAACTGAAATTTATGAACCCATTTCTGCCACACAAGAAAGAAAAAAAAATCATGCTCTGGTAAATCTTAATTATGACACAGAAAGTCATTATTATGACATAATTTGAGATGCCAAGTCATACAATTTGAGTAAAAAATATCATTATGAGATACAAAATCATAATTTACAAAACAACTAGCCTATGTAAGAATTATGAGTTTTTAATGTTAGAATTTCAGCATTTTATCTCATAATTTCAACATTTACCAAATTATGTTTTTTCTTGTCTGGCACAAATAGGCTTCCATATACTATATTCCAATTATATTACATTAAAAATATAATCAACAAATATTAAATTTAGAAAAATGTAACATTTAGCTGTGTTCCACAGGTTGTGCGCATGTTACCATATACTTCCCCCCACATTAAAACATCAATTGCTTAACCCTACACCCATGAAACACAAGAAGTAATGTATGGTAGGATTTATTATTTTCAATTTATATATTTTTTTTTTACAATTACACTGTTGCCGACAAGAAATTGAGCATTTACTAACTGCTACAGTAACAGCATCCACTAAAATAATATGATCAGAGGTTTGGCACTTAAATCGAGAACCAACTGCAGTTGAAATACAACTAAAACAGATCAGACATGAACCACTTTGTGGAGAACACAGCACAACAAAACAGGACAGGAACTGGAACGGATCCCTTAGGGCAAGAGAAGCTTGCCAGACCAAAGAGAATGGAAAGAACAAATAAAGAAGAGGCAAAAAAAGACAACAACAAGGCCGAGTGATGATATTATTATTTCTTTCGCTTCAAATTTCTGTCAGTAATGATCTGAGTAGATCAGGGTTTACTTTAGTCAAACAGACGCTCTGAGTGATGCAGCCTGGATGCAACAGAATTATGGGAAAACAAATAAATGAGCACTAACCACAGAGCGAAAGACTGGATATTACAGACTGCAGCCGAGATGCAAGCTAACATTTTTTAATGGAGGACGTGTGCAGAATGTTATCATCGTTCTTCTAATCAGTCTTTATAAGATTAAGAAAAGTCATAAAGTGTCTCAAGCAAGTAAACACAAGAAGATCCCGTGCTGTTAGGCTTGATGCAAACAGGATTTTAAAAACTTGTCTTTTTAAGAAGGCTTTGAATGTGGCTCATCCAAATATTTAACAAAACAATAGGGCCTAGTGATGATCATAGCACAGCTGCCCAAACAGGACTGAACAGGCAAAAAAGAAAAAAACCTTAAAACCTAAAGTTAAAGGGATAGTTCACCTAAAAATGAAAATTACCCCATGATTTACTCACCCTCAAGCCATCCTAGGTGTATATGACATTCTTCTTTCAGACGAATACAATTGGAGTTATATTAAAAAATGTCCTGGCTAATCCAAGCTTTATAATGGCAGTGAACGGCAGCCCAAAAAAGTGCATCCATCCATCATAAACATACTCCACACACCTTCGGGGGGTTAATAAAGGCCTTCTGAAGCGATACATTTGTGTAAGAAAAATATCCATATCTAAAACTTAGATTAAAAAAAACTTTGGAAAAAAACGTAAAAAACGTAAGCATTTTGAACTGTGAGAGGTGCTACACTTTCTTCGTAAATTGAATATGGAAGGCGGATATTTTACTTTATAAAGTTTTAAATATGGGTCTTTTTCTTACACAAACCCATCGATTCGCTTCAGAAGGACTTTATTAACCCCCCGAAGCCGTGTGGAGTATGTTTATGATGGATGGATGCACTTTTTTGGGCTGCCATTCACTGCCATTATAATGCTTGGATTAGCCAGGACATTTTTTAATATAACTCCGCTTGTATTCGTCTGAAAGAAGAATGTCATATACACCAGGATGGCTTGAGAGTGAGTAAATCATGGGGTAATTTTCATTTTTGGGTAAACTATCCCTTTAAGACTACATTTAATGCTTATGAGTATTATCAACACAGCATGAATTCTCCATTTAAATGCATAAAGACATGAAACATTTCAAACAATTCATCTGAAGAGGCTACTTCTCCTTCAAGGCTATAATAAACGGGAGAAAAATTATTTTAAAGCTTACCTTTAAACACTTGCTTTTATTGTACCACTCCATTTGGCTTTCAGTTTGATCATTGGAATAATTTATGAACAAAGGAATTATTTGCATTATTAGAGCCACTTCAGCTCTGTAGGGCACTTAACGTTAGATTTGCTAATGGATTTTCAGACAATGAAGATGTATAATTTCAATACCCCATTCAACAACTCTTGACATGGGTTCAAAAAGCATAGCAAAGTATCTCTTGAAAAGAACCAGCATCTGCCCTTGATAACTGTCCAGCTACAGACTTCCCCAAACTAAAACGCAACTTTAATCAACATCATTAGAATCGACAGTGAGCTAATGGATGGGAGCACAGCGTGTCCATAACGGTCTGAAGGTTTGGAGATTTTAACTGCATATTGGCAATTTGGAGTCTATAATGAAGAGGAATGGTCTAAGGTTTTCATCGATATCGTTGGAGAGTGAGCATTTAAAGGTGAACGATAACACTGCCTTGCCAATTACTGCTGGTCTGACTAAGCAGGACTAACTGACAGCAGGATGAAATGAAGGGATATGCAAAAGAATAACCACTCAATTCTATAAATCAGAACATAGTAAACTCATATAATTCATAACATTCTCTTAATGACTATATAGGACATCAGGGCTTGGTTATAGACCAGGCTAGTGGGGTCATTACAGGGGCCTCCAAAGCCTCAGGCCATGTGACCCAGACGTCGCTGAGGCAACCCAAGCTGATCACTAGGATCCCGGCTATTGGGTCAATGACGTGACTAAGTTACCAATTAATTCATTCAAGAAGACATTAAAACTGCAATTCATACATGCAATGACTTAAAGGGATAGTTCACCCAAAAATGAAAATTCTGTCATCATTTACTCACGCTCAAGTTGTTCCAAACCTGTATGAATTTCTTTCTTCTGCTGAACACAAAAGAAGATATTTTGAAGAATGTCAGTAACCAAACAGTTGATGGTCCCTATTGAATTCCATAGTATTTTTTTCTATAGTAGTTTGGATACCCATATTCTTCAAAATATCTTCTTTTGTGTTCACCAGGTTTGGAACAACTTGAGGGTGAGTTCATTTTTGGGTGAACTATCCCTTTAAATATACCTGTTCTAAGATAAGCATGATTTTATTTTCTGTATTAAAATTCATTTTGATATTCAATGCCCTTATTATGGAGTGATATTGAGTGATTTAACAGACTAAATTAAATGAATTTATAATGAAATTATTAAATGTATCATGGAATTTTGCATAAATAAATCTGCTTTAACAGACCTTAGTCAGGGTAGCTCCATATTTAATTTTTGACAGGAATGAAAATGAGGCTGAGGAATAGAAGCATTTGGATGCTTAGACATGTTATGCATGCATACTTTGCATATTACATTTTTTTTTTCGCATCAAATAAATCACAGAAATATTTATTTTGGCTTTTTATACCTTAATAGGCCAACATATTCTGGGAGATACAACTCATAAAATCCAAAATACATCAAATACATACAGAATTAATTTTGATACGTGTCACTTCAGTCCAGATTATATAAAAAGTGACATCAAATTATTTCTGATAATTTTCAACTGATCATAACAGCATATCACTTGTTTATCTGATTAAACATCTTTCTAAAAGTCTTTCAGTCTACAAAAAGTCTTTATAGTCTTTCAAAATTGTGACTTTTGAAAATGATGTGTCATCTAGGACCTTTATACAGCACATGCCATTGTAAAGACTGTAAGTCTATCCCTCACAGCCTCATTTGTATCTGTGTAAAATTAAATATGGCATCTACCCTGTCTATTGTTATTAATATTTGAAAAGCTTTTGTCCACAAAATCAAACGTATGTAGTTCAACCAATGATATTTACGAATTAATAATTAATGTAAAAATATACTATTTGATATACAAACCCGATTCCAAAAAAGTTGGGACACTGTACAAATTGTGAATAAAAACAGAATGCAATGATGTGGAAGTTTCAAATTTCATTCAGAATACAACAGATGACATATCAAATGTTTAAACTGAGAAAATGTATCATTTTAAGGGAAAAATAAGTTGATTTTAAATTTCATGGCATCAACACATCTCAAAAAAGTTGGGACAAGGCCATGTTTACCACTGTGTGGCATTCCCTCTTCTTTTTATAACAGTCTGCAAACGTCTGGGGACTGAGGAGACAAGTTGCTCAAGTTTAGGAATAGGAATGTTGTCCCGTTCTTGTCTAATACAGGCTTCTAGTTGCTCAACTGTCTTAGGTCTTCTTTGTCGCATCTTCCTTTTTATGATGCACCAAATGTTTTCTATCTGGACTGCAGGCTGGCCATTTCAGTACCCGGATCCTTCTTCTACGCAGCCATGATGTTGTAATTGAAGCAGTATGTGGTCTGGCATTGTCATGTTGGAAAATGCAAGGTCTTCCCTGAAAGAGACGACGTCTGGATGGGAGCATATGTTGTTCTAGAACTTGGATATACCTTTCAGCATTGATGGTGCCTTTCCAGATGTGTAAGCTGCCCATGTCACACGCACTCATGCAACCCCATACCATCAGATATGCAGGCTTCTGAACTGAGCGCTGATAACAACTTGGGTTGTCCTTGTCCTCTTTAGTCCGTATGACATGGCGTCCCAGTTTTCCAAAAAGAACTTCAAATTTTGATTCGTCTGACCACAGAACAGTTTTCCACTTTGCCACAGTCCATTTTAAATGAGCCTTGGCCCAGAGAAAATGCCTGCGCTTCTGGATCATGTTTAGATATGGCTTCTTTTTTGACCTATAGAGTTTTAGCCGGCAACAGCGAATGGCATGGTGGATTGTGTTCACCGACAAGGTTTTCTGGAAGTATTCCTGATCCCATGTTGTGATTTCCATTACAGTAGCATTCCTGTATGTGATGCAGTGCCGTCTAAGGGCCCGAAGATCACGGGCATCCAGTATGGTTTTCCGGCCTTGACCCTTACGCACAGAGATTGTTCCAGATTCTCTGAATCTTTGGATGATATTATGCACTGTAGATGATGATAACTTCAAAATCTTTGCAATTTTTCTCTGAGAAACTCCTTTCTGATATTGCTCCACTATTTTTCGCCGCAGCATTGGGGGAATCGGTGATCCTCTGCCCAGCTTGACTTCTGAGAGACACTGCCACTCTGAGAGGCTCTTTTTATACCCAATCATGTTGCCAATTGACCTAATAAGTTGCAAATTGGTCCTCCAGCTGTTCCTTACATGTACATTTAACTTTTCCGGCCTCTTATTGCTACCTGTCCCAACTTTTTTGGAATGTGTAGCTCTCATGAAATCCAAAATGAGCCAATATTTGGCATGACATTTCAAAATGTCTCACTTTCAACATTTGATATGTTATCTATATTCTATTGTGAATAAAATATAAGTTTATGAGATTTGTAAATTATTGCATTCCTTTTTTATTCACAATTTGTACAGTGTCCCAACTTTTTTGGAATCGGGTTTGTAAATAAAGTCCTTTGGTGTGAAATAAAGTGGCACTCAATGTGACTTGGCTCAATAACATTAAAAAAAAAAAAAAATCAACACTTTAGAGTCCAAAAACACTTGTAAGTGATAAGTGTGCCAAGGAACCATCAGTTTCGGCAAACCATGCGATGATATCATCGTTTAAAGTTGAGATATTGCACTGATATGTGAAAAAAAAAATCTATAATAGAAGTTTTACTCTTCTGTAGCTGTCTTCATTAGACTGCCTTTGTATACAAACTAGGTTAAAAGTTAAAAGTCAAGTTAAAACTCTGCCAGCGGAAGCAAATTCTGGATCAATTGAGTCTGGATCGGATACTGCACACACAGCCTATGTTAAATCATCTAAGATAGATTCATGCAAAAGATCTGGCTGTCAGAGGCCTGAAAAGCCCAGATTCGTGCCACTGTATGAGCAGTGCTGATTACAATTTACTACACTACACATTCATTCCTAATCAACCTTTACAAAGTGGTACTAATCACAGCCACTGTCGGGCATGTGTAAGGTTCTCCTCGTATGGGAAAACACACCAAAGCCAGAAGTGGGCATGACTTGCGCTCATCTGCTCAAGTCACACACAAACACTCTATCCCCTGCATACTAGCCAATGCTAAATATATTAACTGTAAAAGTGGTGGCAGACTAACTGTGATCTTTTACAGTACGGCTGTTGCCATTTAGATAACTGAGTGTGAGCAGTGACAGCCATCAAGCAAGAGGAATATTTGACAGTATTTGTGACAGAGTAACAAGCCATCTGTTGGAACTGAAGTGCCACTTTGTTATTGTTCAGTGGTTCAGCTGAGCCTATAACTGCAAGTTACATTAAGCTGCAAGTATATGTGCTGTAAAGTACGCAAATACGCTGAAAAATATATTACTGAATGCACTAAAAGCTGAAGAATTCCATATAAAACACAAAAACATTGTTATTCCGTAATTTCGTTTAAAATATGTATTATTGCATGGAACATTCTATGAAACTTTTCAAGCTTAATAAATAATGTACAGTCTACGTCTAATGTTATTGTTTTTATTTACAAAGTATTGCTTTGCATAAAAGTGTCTGCTAGGTAAATTTATCGCAAATGTTACATCACTGCGGCAGTTTTGCAAAAAACAAAAAACCGTGAAAGTGAAGCCTCAGGAAGGTGTATTATAGTAAATAAAAAGAACACCCAGTGCTCAAAGTGGTACTTCTATATTTTAATCTTTAGCGTACCGGCACTTCTCACACTTCTCAAACAAGGGGGATTTTTTTTTTCACTTCAAACACTGAGAACACCTGGAAAACAAATAAAATCCCACACACTGTTACATTATGTCATAGTCTGACATAATATAAAGCAGACTTTGCAAAGAGGGTGAAAAAAGAACTTACTTACTGTCACATATTCCCTGTGTGCTTGTGGATTTTTACGTTATTTCCTGTTGTGTGTTTTGCTTTGTAGTTCTTTGTAGTTTTTCATGCTGATTTAGTTCTCCAGGTGTTTCCTATCTGTCACGCCCCCTTGTTACCTTGTTAAGCTAGTCTTCCCTGTGTATTTATAGTCCTTGTGTTCCACTCGTGTTTTATCAGTCGTTGTACGTATGGATGTGGTATTATGAGTTCCATGTTTTTGTTTTTTTTTCCTAGTTTTGTCATTAAATGTTCCTGCACTTAGATTCGCTTCCCTGCTTGCTCATTCCACACTCTGCGTTACACTTACTAACATAAATATTGACCTCTGGGGTAAAAAATAAGTTTAATAATATAATATAATAAATACATAAATTAAATAAAAAATAATTAAAATAAAATAAAATAAAATATGATTAACCCCTTAAATGTCCACTTTATGGACCATATCTCAGGTTATTTTTTATGTTCCATTTCAGTGGAATTTATTTCCTTGAGAGTTTTGGGTCAAAGAGAAGAACAGAGATTTGTGATGAGATTTGTGCAACAAAAAGATAAATCAATCTTTGCAGGCAGCACAGACACCTGCTGTTTATAGCACATGAACCCTGGACATGTAGGGATGGAGTCATGCATCAAAGCACCATTAACTGCATAACAGATGCAGGAGGGTATAGAGTGTAGGAGACATGAGGGCTGTGCATGGCACTATGTCATTTTTAAGAGTGTGTGGAGGTGCAGTGTGTTGTGTGCTTTATCAAGCTCTCAGACATCCTCTTGATAAAAAGGCATTTGCCCGGGAAACTCATCTCACTCAATCTACACTTTGGCAGGTCAACTTTGCTCAAAATGAAAGAGTCTCAGATGGAATAAAAATTTGGAAGACGTGAGACTGATAATGTTAATGAATGCAGAAGAACTTTTCATTCTTTTATGTCATCTTTAAACTGCAGTAGGCAGCAAAGAAGTTGCTTTTGAAGCGGCATGGATATACCACGAATAGGTGCATTTAGGCAGACTATAAGGGGGTCGCACACCGGACGACAAGCGCAGCGCCGCGTCTTGGACAACTCACAAGTATCGCACACCGGACGCGCACATTCTATGATTATCAGTTTATGGTCAGCAATATTGTTATGTTTAAAGACATTATGAAATTAAGATAATGTCTATACTGTGTTATGATTGTAATGTACAATTAAATACAATCGTTGCTAAGTCTGCAACCTGAACATTTTATCTCAGGGCGTAACTTACATTAACTGAATTCATTGAGAATCTCACCTGAAAATCCAAAAACAGCAGCAATCTTTATCCACACAGCTGATTTCTGTATTTTGTGCTTCAGAATCAGTGGTTTGTCTCATATAATTCAAGGTATTTCCCAATTTCATTGAGATTTTCGTCGTCTTTATGTTACGCTACTCTATGATATGATACTCTTTATGTTACGCTACTCGTTACGCTATCCAACTGAAGTGTGTGACCTGGTGCCGGTTTATTTATTATATTTTTCCTATAGGCCTATGTTTAGGCTTTATTCGAGCAGTTAAACTATAATTGTAAAGGTAAAGATATTTTGCAGCACAGGGTGAAGTCAGTATGTACATTAACGACGATTAGAGACAATTATAATGTAAATTTAATATAAAACTAGGTAAACGGTGCTCTGTGGCGCAACTGGATTTTAAACAGCGTCCTGAGTCGTAGCTGGGTGTCGCAGACAGATGGTGTGCGACCCCCTTTAAGGTTGCACAAAGTAAACAGAAATGCATTTTAAATGAAACAGAATTACAAAATAATGTCATAAAATTAATGTTTTAAATATGAAATAAAATTCTGAATACAGAAACACGAAGTAATAAATAAAAAATACATATAAATAGATAATATACAGTACTGTTCAAAAGTTTAGGGTCAGTGAGATTTTTTTCTTGAAAGAAATTATTACTTTTATTCAGCATGGATGCATTAAATTGATCAAAAGTGACAGTAAGGACTTTTACATTATGACAAAAAATGCATTACAAAATGTATCAGTTTTTTTCACAAAAAAAAAAAAAAAAATATTAAGCAGCACAACTGTTTTCAACATTGATAATAATAATAAATGTTTTTGAGCACCAAACTGGCATATTAAAGAATAAGAGACGTCTTTAAAAAAACATTTTAAAAAATCATACCGACCCCAAACTTTTGAACGGTGCACATACTCTGATGACAAAATATCTTCATGAAGTTGGAATCTTCACTATTTCAGCTATTCAGTGAGCAATATGATTTTTTTTCTTTTGTGCATACAACACTAAATCCATTAGACTTGATTTCCTCCCTCCAGGGGAAACATTTCCCCACAAGCTCTAAAATGGATCGTTCCCCTTTAAAAGACAAAGACCATTGCTCACACTTTAAAAAATACTTTGTTTTCAACCGTTTCAAGCGTGCATCTGTAATTCTTGTTGGCTTAATACGCTCTATAGCATCTCATCCATTTTTGCAGACAGCATTCATCCAGTTAAGAGAAATGAGAAATCTCCTTAAAAGGCAGGTAAGCTTTCAGTCATGAAACCTGCTAAACATCCCATGAACAACTGATATTACACCACAAGCAGGAAACAATGGGCTTTAAAAGAGACAAAGAGTTTGAAGGGTCATTTGTCAGCTGGATTATAGTTTATTTTACAACAAATATATAGTTTTTAAGGTTATTTGTGTTGCCTTATCAATAATGGATCAATTGCTCTGGTTACATGCCATTTTTAAAATGACATTGTATCAATATTACGAACAGATCAGTGCATTCTATAACACTTAACAGATCATTAGAGCCAATGTGGTTGTTTTTGTGGATTAAGAGCACGTAGGGCCCTGGGGCTATAACAAACCCAAGGGCCCCCATAGTAGCCGATTTTGGTGCCACAACGTTTTCTACCACAGAAATAATTAGTATGTTTTAAAAACTAAATCTTCAAAGCACAGAGATACAATGAGTATATACTGTCTGAATATTCAATTTTAATATTAAGTAGGCTTATATATAAATATTCCAGGCTGCAACACATTAACAGCATAAATGCATTAACTCCAGATATGAGGTCAAAGCAAATAGGTTTTCAGAAACAGCAACAACTTTTGAGCATGCAACTGCCTTAAGGAGTTTTAAAACCATTGAGGTCCCAATTTTGGGGTGTTTGGGGGCATGGTCCCCCAAGAAAATTTTGATTTTTCTGATCTATATATGTGCATTTTAAGATGTTTGAAGGCTAAAAAAATGTATAATAAATAGCTTCAAAACCATGTTAGTGGGCAGTAGATTATCTGTCATACCTGCTCTCTCCTTTCATCACTCTCATTTCTATCACTCTCCTCATTTCCATCACTCTTTCTTTTTCTCTCAGTCTCCTTCTCTTGCCCTCCTAAACCTGAGCTCTGGCTGATAGTCTTTTCATTGTTTAACATTTCTATTCTAAAACAGCTGTCAAATATGAAATGTTTAGTAGCTACTTACATCTCGCACAGTTTACTGAAGTGTCGCGTGAGTCGCGCTGCGAAATGCGAATTCACACTCAGCAGCTTCTGTGAACATAAATCCCGCCTACTTTAATTTGATTGGTCATCTCAAATATTTTGACATTGACGAGCAGTGAGAGGCCGCAGGCAGGGCAGCTCAGATAAGAAGATATCCTTGCAGCACTAAAGTAGTGTTAATACTCTATTAGTCAATTATTTCACAACATTTATTATGTACACCTCGGAAAAATACCGAGGTCCGGACCTCGGTGACCTCATATCTAGCTACGGCCATGATTACAGTCGTGTAGGCAGCCTATAGTTTACCTCAACACTTCAGTTTACATGGTCGGAGCTATTCAGTCTGGTTCAGCTAGTTTCGCCACAGAGCCTTTACTGTACACCTGATGTTGCGATTGTATTAAATTCAAATTTATAAAGCGACTGCCTGGCACTCGTTATCACTTAAATAGAGCGGCAAAAGCGCCAAACTAGTTCGTCAGCACTGTGCATGAGACGATCCAGCTGCTCTCGCGCTGCGGCTGCTGGATGCGCACGGTTTAATCAGGTAGCGCCATTTGGTGTTTGTTCCCATGCATTCGAAGCACTCCAGTAAATAACAGCGCTTAATATGTGGGGGCGTGGTGGGGTTTGGCGAGCAGCCCACCAGGAAAAGTTTAGGTGCTCCCGATCGACTGTCAATATTTTTGTGAAGGGGGCCTAATTCATGTCATTCTGGCAAAAAGCAAAGAATCATCAAGGCAATTCTTTAAGATCCTGCTAATGCAAAAGACTTCATGAAGAATTTCGAAAGGAATCCTGTGCTTAAAGGCATGAAACGGTAGTCACGATAGTCTTTTCTTCCCTATTGTGGTGTACACTCACCTAAAGGATTATTAGGAACACCATACTAATACTGTGTTTGACCCCCTTTCGCCTTCAGAACTGCCTTAATTCTACGTGGCATTGATTCAACAAGGTGCTGAAAGCATTCTTTAGAAATGTTGGCCCATATTGATAGGATAGCATCTTGCAGTTGATGGAGATTTGTGGGATGCACATCCAGGGCACGAAGCTCCCGTTCCACCACATCCCAAAGATGCTCTATTAGGTTGAGATCTGGTGACTGTGGGGGCCATTTTAGTACAGTGAACTCATTGTCATGTTCAAGAAACCAATTTGAAATGATTCGAGCTTTGTGACATGGTGCATTATCCTGCTGGAAGTAGCCATCAGAGGATGGGTACATGGTGGTCATAAAGGGATGGACATGGTCAGAAACAATGCTCAGGTAGGCCGTGGCATTTAAACGATGCCCAATTGGCACTAAGGGGCCTAAAGTGTGCCAAGAAAACATCCCCCACACCATTACACCACCACCACCAGCCTGCACAGTGGTAACAAGGCATGATGGATCCATGTTCTCATTCTGTTTACGCCAAATTCTGACTCTACCATCTGAATGTCTCAACAGAAATCGAGACTCATCAGACCAGGCAACATTTTTCCAGTCTTCAACTGTCCAATTTTGGTGAGCTCGTGCAAATTGTAGCCTCTTTTTCCTATTTGTAGTGGAGATGAGTGGTACCCGGTGGGGTCTTCTGCTGTTGCAGCCCATCCGCCTCAAGGTTGTGCGTGATGTGGCTTCACAAATGCTTTGCTGCATACCTCGGTTGTAACGAGTGGTTATTTCAGTCAAAGTTGCTCTTCTATCAGCTTGAATCAGTCGGCCCATTCTCCTCTGACCTCTAGCATCAACAAGGCATTTTCGCCCACAGGACTGCCGCATACTGGATGTTTTTCCCTTTTCACACCATTCTTTGTAAACTCTAGGAATGGTTGTGCGTGAAAATCCCAGTAACTGAGCAGATTGTGAAATACTCAGACCGGCCCGTCTGGCACCAACAACCATGCCACGCTCAAAATTGCTTAAATCACCTTTCTTTCCCATTCTGACATTCAGTTTGGAGTTCAGGAGATTGTCTTGACCAGGACCACACCCCTAAATGCATTGAAGCAACTGCCATGTGATTGGTTGATTAGATAATTGCATTAATGAGAAATTGAACAGGTGTTCCTAATAATCCTTTAGGTGAGTGTATATCTGAGTGAAACAGCTTCTCGAACAAGAACCAATGTAGGGCGGGACTTGATTTTGTCAATTGGAAATTGATTGGATTGTTGGATCATTGTGGTTTGCTGTGATCTCATGTGAGTGACAGGTTGTCCCGTCCTCGAGCCAGTAAACACATCAGAGATGTTGCTGCAAGTTAAAGTGGAAGTTATTTTGATTAAAGATTATGAGGGCACATGAATAAAAAAAAAATTTTGATTTTATGGTGACTTTAATAAAACATCCAAAAAAAGTGAACAGCTGCAGACCTTCACAGCAGTCTGTACAGCCCTGCCAGCAACCGCTTGTCAAGCAGACAATTTGATCACCATCAGAAATCTCTCCCTCTCCCTCGCTCTCGCTCTCGCTCTCGCTCTCGCTCTCTCTCGCTCTCGCTCTCGCTCTCGCTCTCGCTCTCTCTCGCTCTCGCTCTTGCTCTCGCTCTCTCTCGCTCTCGCTCTTGCTCTCGCTCTCGCTCTCGCTCTCTCTCACTCTCTCTCGCTCTCTCTCTCTCTCTCTCTCTCTCTCTCTCTCTCTCTCTCTCTCTAAACTCTGTTTCACGCACAGCTCAGCAATCTGACATGCCCTCAGAAGGGGTCAGGAGCATACGCATAAGAGCTTAGTCTTATCTCCACCGAATCTGTCCATCACACCTACCTGACTGAGCCCCAGTGTGGGAGAGGTTTAAATTACCTCCGCCTCTGAGAGCGAAGGCACAGAGAACACACCTGAACAGCTGTGCTCATGTTTTTCTTTCTGCTACTTTTTAATCCTTGTTTATTTGCTAATGTCTCTTAAAATATTGTAAAATGATACTTAGGTCAAAGTGTGGTTTGTGGGTCTTGCTAGGAGTTTAAATTATCTAAAAAAAAAGTTTTTTTTTTTTTTTTTTTAAACGTTTTGATGAGAATGACCCCCAAATATGATGATCTTTTTGTGAAGGACGCCCTTCCTAAAATCCATTTATACTGTGCGAAAGAAAAAAACTGTAAGAGAGATATTATGAAGACAACATAAAAGCAATGGAGACGTACGTCAGAATGTGAACCGACGAATTGGGATATCGCATGAGAGCCCTATCACTTTCGAGTGTGTACTAAACAGCCAATGAACATTGGCGTGCAAGATTTGCATGCCGCACTCCGCCCTGCAGCGCGGGTATAAATAGGAAGTGCCTGCAAATGCACATTTGTTTCGCTGAGAAGACGAGCAAGTGGCCCACGTTCAGCGGCGGCACAGAAACTATGGTGACGGGACGTACGTCTCCGTTCCCTCCTTCAGGGAACGAGGGTTACATGCGTAACCGAGACTTTCCCTTTCAGTCGGTCACGTTCAACGTACGTCAGAATGTAAACCGACGAACTGGGATCCCTAATAAAACGCCACAGTTTCTGACCCTTCCAGTGCCTGGCGTAAGCCTCACCTCCTTCGCATGTCTCTAGCGATAGGACGAACTTACATCAGGAGAGTCTACTGCTGTTCCGCATGACCCATTACAGTCAGACTTGGATAACACTGGGAAAGCGTGCCAAAGGGAACGCTGCGGAGACCACATCCTGCCCGTAGGGAGGTACATGTGGTGAAACACATATGGTCTGGCCAGGGGGCAGAGCATATATGGAATGTCCCTGGGATGGCTCCGGCCATAGGAGGGAGACATCTGCCAGGGACGACAGAGCGGACTCTGTCCAGGGAAAGACACGGGCTCGCCGAGGAGAGCCTTGCCGTGGAAGAATACACATATGGGGCCACCATAGGGGCCGCAACATATGACACCCAGCCAACACAACCATATTCAGTGCTGGCCTAGCGACAGACACTCCGCAATGTCTGAAGCCACAAGGGATGGCGGAAGAGCTTAACAGGGTTCACCAGGGGGGAACTTACTGAAGCAAAATAGTGCACTTATCCACTCCGAGGAGGGGAATAGCGCAGCAAGCCGATACAAGAAACGGGGCTCCAGGCGTTACTGGCCACTGGGGGGCGAGCACGCAGGAAGCAACCGTTTCTACACGGAGGCTATAAAATCTAGCGAACGTGTTCGGTGTCGCCCAGCCCGCAGCTCTACATATATCTGTCAGCGAGGCGCCATGCGCCACAACCAGGAAGAAGCTACTCCTCTCTTGGAGTGAGCTGTCAATCCGAGCGGGCAAGGCACGCCTTGGGCTTGGTACGCCAAGGCGATGGCATCCACTATCCAGTTGGCATCCTTTGCTTGGAGACAGCCTTTTCCCTTCTGCTGGCCTCCGTAACAGACGAAGAGCTGATCTGAGGTCCTGAAGCTTTGAGTTCTGTCCATGTAAACCTGCAGAGCGCAGCGCTTGCAGGTTCACCACCTGGTCCCGGAAGGGAGTGGTGGGAACCTTGGGCACATATGGGCTCAAAGGGTGGTCTCTGCAGTGCAGTAAACACCAGAGACCACCCTTTGACCATACACTTTAAGGGTGGAGGGAGACAGCCTTCGCTCCAACCCTTTTTGCAGGAAGGAAAGCACCGATCTAACCGAACACATTCGGGGGTTCTCCTGTCAAGAAGAACACCATTCAACGAATAGGTTCCACTTCAATGCATAGCTCTAGCGGAAGTGATGGTGTCTACCACGCCCTGTGGTAGGTCACCTAGAACCTCCGCGTCCCATCCAGGGACCAGACATGGAGTTTCCAGAGGTCTGGACGTGGGTGCCAGAGGGTGCCCCGTCTCTGAGTCAGAAGGTCCTTCCTCAGAGGAATGGGCCAAGGAGGAGCTGTCGCGAGGAGCATCAGTTCCGGGAACCAGGTCCAGTTGGGCCAATAGGGCGCAACCAACAAGACCTTCTCCTTGTCCTCCCTGACCTTGCACAATGTCTGTGCGAGAAGGCTCACTGGGGGAAACGCATACGTGCGTAGGCCCCGGGGCCAGCTGAGAGCCAGTGCGTCTGTGCCGAGAGTGCCCTCAGTCAGGGAGTAAAACCACTGGCAATGGGTCGAGTCCGGAGCGGCAAACAGGTCTACCTGTGCGGCTCCGAAAAGGTCCCATATCAGCTGGACCACCTGGGGATGGAGTCTCCATTCTCCCGGAAGCGGAGGCTGCCGTGAGAGCTCGTTGGCTGCACGGTTAAGCACGCCTGGGATATGAATGGCATGAAGCGACTTCAGATGCTTCTGACTCCATAGGAGGAGATAGCGGGCGAGTTGCGACATGCGACGGGAGCATAGACCAGCCTGATGGTTGATGTACACAACGGTCGCAATGCTGTCTCGTAACAGGCCTTTGAGGCGGCCCAGCGCAAGACGTACCGCAAGCAACTTGAGGCAGTTGATGTGCAACTGCAGTTGAGGCCCCGTCCACAGGCTCAGTAAGCCTTGTCCATTAAGTTGGACAAGAACTTACAGGCCTGGGATGGGTGCCGCGGAGCACCCCTCCAATTGGAGGCCATCGGACACAGCTGCACGGGGTTTTCCAAGACCGGGTTACCTCCTCATGCACCTCCGGGAAGAAAGGAACTGGGGCGGGACGATGAAAACCAGCGCGGGCCGCCTCGAGAAACCAATCGTCTAACCGAGACGGTTCAGGACATGGTGGAGGGTTCCACTCGAGCCCGACCCGCTCGGCAGCCCGGGAAAGCATAGCTGCCAATTCAGGATCTGGCTCGGGCAACGCTACTCTCCCAGAAGGAGGCAATGCAGCCGAGTCATCATCTCCCGACAACAGCTCACCTTCCGATGCCGCGTTCGACATCTGATCGTCGGCCGGTGCACCAAAAGAGATGGTTGGTCACTCAACGCTCCACGCTCTTCCGGCATCTCCACAGGGTGCAGTGTGGAGGGAATAGGGGCCCGCAGAGGTTGTCTCGCCGGGGAAGCCCTAAACGTAATCCGCAGGTCCCCCGGTCTATTCGCACTCTCCCGGTTTCCACCGGATCGGAGCATAGGGGTGGGTGCTTGGCCTCGAGAACCGAGGTAGACAAGCCTGGACCATAACACTGCGATAGTCATGTTCCCGCAGTGGGAACATGAACTATCCACGAAAGCTGCTTCAGCGTGCTGAACGCCCAAACATGTGACGCAGCGATCGTGACCATCAGCCGGCGATAGGGAACGACCGCATCCAGAAACGCACGGGCGGAATGACATCTTGAAAAAGACGCAGTGTCCGCCTGTATACTCTTTTAGAATGGAAAAAAGCTCTTTTAGATGTGCTGAAGCACACAGGGGAAACAGCCGCGGCGCTGCTACAGGAGATAGTGCAGCCTGACAGCGCGCTCTCACACTCTCTCCGGCAACCAGCTGATGAATCAGCAGCTAAAAATAGCGTGAGCTCACGGCCGCCGCTGAAGTGCCTTTTCGCCAGCACGGAACTCTTCTCCACACACTGGCTTTGAAGTCACACTCTCGGATGAAACAGCAACACTGCTCGGCTCCGAAACGAAAGACAAATGTGCGTTTGCAGGCATTTCCTATTTATACCCGCGCTGCGGGGCGGAGTGCGGCATGCAAATCTCGCACGCCAATGTTCATTGGCCGTTTAGTACACACTCGAAGGTGATAGGGCTCTCATGCGATATCCCAATTCGTCGGTTCACATTCTGACGTACGTCGAACGTGACCGACTGAAAGGGAACTGGGGCTCTAAGTGGTTTCTGCAAACGTTTCTTCAGAAGAAAGGGTAAACTAAATGTTTTTAAGCACAAAAATGTTAAGAGTCTACCTGGTCCCTTGGACACCACTAGGCCACCTGCTCATTCAAAGTGAATGCCAAAATTATTCTATTTATATAGAAATAATTGCTAACCTGGGTTGTGCTATACCGCCCACATGCACGTTAAATGTTTGAAAGCTCTGATAGTGTAAGCGTGTATAGAAAAGCTCTTAGGAACTGGATTTAATTCTCCAGTCAGTCTCTAAATTCTTCTCTAAAAGTGCTGCAAGCATCAAATAAAGAAAATGCTCAAACTTTTTGTTTTCACTGAATCATCCAAAGATTTAAGACTTTTCCAAATGGCAAAACTAGTCTAATATGTCATCAGCAAGCATGTGACTCGAGATATTAAAGTCTTTTTTTCTCTCCACCGTTTTCGTTTTTTTTTTTTTTTTATAATGGTGCTATTCTGGTATTTTTGTTCATTTTAGCTAAAAGTTAAGAAAAAAAAAAAGTTTAAAAAGTTGGTAACACCTTATTTTACAGTGTCCTTGTTACACGTGTAGTTACTGTAGTAATAATGATAAATTATGCATAATTACATGCAACTAACCCTCAACCAAACCCTAACCCTGTAGTAAGTGCATGTAGTTAATTAATATTACTCAGTTCTTAAATGCATAATTACGCTGTAACACAGACACCTTAAAATAAAACGTAACCAAATACTTAAAACAGTTACATGAATTCCTTTTAATTTAATTTCAGTTCTGTTTCCTTAAATTTAAATGCAACTGTTTGCTACTTCAATACAAAAAGTAGAATTAAATTTGTCTAATTTGAAAGCTGCTCTCAATTCATTTCCGAATGACGTGCTCCTGGTTTACAGAAACATCCTCAAACTTCCATGCCTTATTTTACATCCTACAGGATGAGGGCAAAGCCAATGCAACACAGATCCACTTCTAATTGCAATCACTGTGGCATTTTCATAAACATTTGATTGCAATATCATCTGAGAGCAAGATACTTTTCCCATTCCTATTAATGTGAGCCATCGTGCAAGACTGCAGCACTAATTAATTGCATTTTGAAGGAAACGAGAGGGAAAAAATGTGGAATTAATTGAAAGGAAATGTCGAAAAATATATTTTTAAAACCCTTCTTTTTTCATTTCACCAACTCAAATCCACAAAGTAAGAGGGACAGGGAGCAGGGAGCTATGGAATTTATTGCAGAAAGAAACTGAATGTTGGGCTTTGAGATGAGATATGAAAAAAAAAGAGCAAAGGATTATGGGATTGGGGAGGGGCACAAAACTGAGAATGATCTGAGTCAAACACAGAGATTTAAAAAACACAAGATGAAAGATACAAGTGAAGGAGAAATAGGTTTCTTCTGTAGCTGAGCAAAATAGTAATATGTGAGAAGAACAAAAGAGACACTAGATGAGACCAAAAAATGAAAATTGAGTCATTTATACACCTTCATGCTATTTCAAACCTGTATGAGTTTCTTTCTTCTGTGAAACACAAAAGGGGATGTATTGTTGAGACTTTTTATGCAATTATACTGAAATGGGACTGGAGCTTTTAAGCTTTTGCAAAAGCAAAAAGCACCATAAAAACTATCATAGAAGTGGCCCATGTGCACTTAATCCAAGTCTGAACAAGATTTGCTGTTCACATTCACACCAGATCAATCTAAAATCATTCCTTTAAGTAGAGAATTTAGTTCAAATGAACCAGTCACATGCATTGTTCGTTGATTAATTAAAAATGAACTGAACTTGAAATCTGTAATGCAAATACTGTCTAAACTTATTCAGTTTATTGGTTTTATTTTCCAGAAGAATCTTGATGTACTATCTGCACAAGTAATTCACTCACTCAACGTCAACCTGTTCATCAAGCAGACATCCTTCAGGACCAAACAACCGGGCAGGGCACAGCGTGCCACCAAAAAAAAGTCAACCTTTCGAGAGCAACAGCCCCATGAGACAGGAGACATGAAGTCATAAAAGTGGAAAGCAATTAAAACAGAAGAGTCACCTTGGCCTTCGCTGCATTGAACTGTCAGAGCTTAGGAGGGATCTCCAAATATTTCTCCCACCTTGATTGATGACAGATGATTGGGGCGCAGTACCGCAGGCCCTCACCTCTGTTATAAAAGCGGCCACATCAGCAAAATGTAATTGAGCCGACTGCCTCGGTTCATCAAAGCATTACGTTATTGGTCTGATTAAGGTTATTAAGAGAGGCAGAAGAGGAGGAGGTAGCTGAGAATATTGAGGAATTTTGGGCATACGGGCATTTCTCCAAAGCAAATGTTTTTCACTTAAATGCAGGAATGAGCAATTGAAAGCGGTCAACGCTGAGATCAACCCCAGTGTGGCTGTGCAATTTAGATGGGCGTTTAAATCTTATAGGGCCTGATTTGATATGCACAGTGATTCTGACAGTGTTCGTTGAAGGGGGATGAAGTTGGAGTTAGAGGTGACTAATCAGAGGTGATATTACGGCTGTCATTGAAGACTCCTAATGGGGCTCACAAGAGCGTGTTGCTTACGCTGGCAGACTTTATTTCATTACTCATTCAAGCAGAGGGATGGTCAGCGATGCCAATTAGAAGTTTTTAGAAAAATCAGTATTTGCCCAGAGCCTACATACATAAGATTAGCATAAATTTGATCCAGGAACTGCAAAGTCTCATCTACTAGGGTTCCGCGATAATGGTTCATATTAGCAGATATTTAAATAACTTTAATTCTGTTCTATTCTATTCTAGTCTATGGTTCAAGAATGGCACTGTTAAAGTTTTGCCATGTATGTCATCATTTTCCTATTGTTTTATTTATTTATTTATTTATTTATTATATTTATCCTTTATTTTACCAGGAAGGTCCCATTGAGATATAAAATCTCTTCTTCAAGGGAGTCCAGGGGCGGCGTTTCAGGGCTGGCATTCGGACAAAACAGGGGGAATAAACAGCTCATGATGCTGCTCATTAGTTCTGTTGCTTGAGTTGGCCTTTGGCAGAAATTTCAGCTTAGAAAAGCAAATTTAAACAGCCTAACACTGTGTCCTAACCAGGCGCGATGCGATAAGATTTCCAGCGGCAAGCAATTTGTCTGTCCAAACCAGACTTGACCCGAGACGCAACAAAATCAATCAAAAATCACAGCAAATCAAAGGAGCGTGTGGGCAGGCTCTCTCTGCAAGCTTGCATTTGTAATGAAATTGATAAGTAGGCTACATAATCAAAATCCTAAATCTTACACCATTTTAACATGATTAAAAATACATACTGAGTGACTGAAACAATCTTTTTTTTTATCATAGAACACACTTGTTTGTTTACATTAAGTTGACAGTTTGAACATTGCTGTTTCCTTTAATTTATTTTCAAGATCTGAGCCTATCCATGGTTGCTTTCAGTATGTCTATAAAGGTCATGAAAAATGATATTCCAACTCACATTAAATTCTTTTTACATTAAATAAAGCACATAATCTGTCTGCACTTGAGATTATCATTGTCATACTTTGTATGTTGTTTCAGCCGCAATGTCGCAGAAATAGAAATAGTTTAGAATCATCGCTAATCACCATTGCGGTTGGTTAGTACAAAAATCTCTGATTAACATGGAAAAGATACATTTTCTCGTGTGTCGCGTTTGGTTAGGACACGTTGTAGGTGTCACAGAGTCAGCCACACCGTCACAGCCACAATCATCACCGACTCACCAAGACCCGCCCACTCGTTCACAATCACCAGAATACTGACTCGCTGCACCTGCACCTCATCAGAGACTCTCACTATATATTCACCTGGTCACCATTCACTCATTGTCTGGTTTCGTCTCAGTATATGCTGTTACTACAGACTCCTTACCTCGCAACCTACCTGTCGTCGCGTCTTCCGTCCGTCAGCCTGTTACCGATCTTCATTCTCCGAATCCACTATCGCCTGCAAGACACAACACTCTGAGTCTTCACCAGCTAAGTCACCATTACCATTCCGCCAGTCACCATCTATTTCCATTGCCTGGTTCACGCTGCTACAACCACACTCTAAACTTTAATAAAGATCACTATTACTTACCTGCTTGTCTGTGCCCTTCTGTTCCATGACAGTAGGATTATACAGTAGGGCTATTTCAGAATTTGCATTGATTTTGTATTGTTGTTAAATCTGTGGATTACGATTGCATTCTTTTAGTAAAGGTGGATTTTTGTCTACATTTTGTTGAGATACACTAAATTTTGGGACGCCTGCCATTACATGCACATGAACTTTAATGACATCCCATTCTTAATCTGTAGAGTTTAATATGGAGTTGGCCCACCCTTTGCAGCTATAACAGCTTCAACTCTTCTGGGAAGGCTTTCCACAAGGTTTAGGAGTGTGTTTATGGGAATTTTTGACTATTCTTCTAGAAGCGCATTTGTAAGGTCAGGCACTGATGTTGGACGAGAAGGCCTGGCTCGCAGTCTCCGCTCTAATTCATCCCAAAGGTGTTCTATCGGGTTGAGGTCAGGACTCTGTGCAGGCCAGTCAAGTTCCTCCACACCAAACTCACTCATCCATGTCTTTATGGACCTTGTTTTGTGCACTGGTGCGCAGTCATGTTGGAACAGGAAGGGGCCATCCCCAAACTGTTCCCACAAAGTTGGGAGCATGAAATTGTCCAAAATGTCTTGGTATGCTGAAGCATTAAGAGTTCTTTTCACTGGAACTAAGGGGCCAAGCCCAACCCCTGAAAAACAACCCCACACCATAATCCCCCCTCCACCAAACTTTACCCTTGGCACAGTGCAGTCAGGCAAGTACCGTTCTCTTGGCAACCACCAAACCCCTGACTGGTCCATCGGATTGCCAGACAGAGAAGCGTGCTTCGTCCCTCCAGAGAATGTTTCCACTGCTCTAGAGTCCAGTGGCGGCGTGCTTTAAACCACTGCATCCGCCGCTTTGCATTGCACTTGGTGATGTAAGGCTTGGATGCATGAAGTTCTCTACGCACGGTTCTTGAGCTAATCTGAAGGCCACACGAAGTTTGGAGGTCTTTAGCTATTGACTCACTTTTTATATTTCTATATTAACATATGTTAATGGCAGCATATTTATTGAACAAAAATGAACTTTTATTCATCAAAATAAACAGAAAATAGTTCAAATGTTTTCCCCGTGTGTGGGGTAAAAGCCACCCCCATACATTCATATGTTTTTTATGATTGATTTTCACACAAAATCTGTTGCTCCATAAATGTTCAATACAAACATATATTTTTTTTCTGCCAATCATACACTATGGGAGCAGTGAAAAGCACATTTTTCTTAAGGTGTGCCTTTAGCCCCGTTGTACCCTATCCGTTTATTTTTCTTCAGGATTCTTTGATGAATAGAGAAGTTCAAAATAAAAAGATTTTGTGTAGCAATGTAAAAGTCTTTACTGTCACTTTTAATTAAATTTAATGCATCTGTGCTGAATAAAAGTATTAATCTCTTTTAAAGCCTCACATTTCTAAACAGTATTTTATGTGTATTTAAAGTGCTAGAGGGACAAAATCATACGGTGTACAACACTTAACAGTGTAAAGTGCAGTCATTCAACTTAAAGCTTAGGTCCTGGAAACTTGAATCCTGAGTTTCTCAAGTGCTAATGCAAGGACATATTTTACTGCCATTGATGAGAATATCAATCAAACGCTGGGAGGTTAATCAAGGTCAATTAATTAATTGATTTATTTTTCATAGTGGACAGTGAAATAGAGTCATGGAGGTTTATTCTGACATTGTCCTTTCATTGAAAAACAAGTGGTGGTGAAATTGACGGCTAATTAGTAATGAGGGAGATTGATGGTGTCAGTGAAGCAAGAATGACTGGTGATGCTGTAATGGTGTTCTATTTTTAGAACATTCACATGGGAATATTAAAGTGAAAACAAAAAAAGAACATGAACAGTACATGCAGCTCGTCTTTTTCATATGAGCCACTAAAATACTACCACTCACCAGAGATTTCTAAATATAATCCTCACTTTAAATCTTTGACTGACAGTTAGTAAAACTCCTATGGCTACTTTCTACTTCTGTAAGACACATGCGAGATGCATTTTTAAACAGTACAAGGGCTTGGTTCCAAGTGGATTATTTACTCAAGTTTAAATGCGAAGCAGCGCTATGGACTCATTACATCTGCAAAGCGGCAGCTGAACTCACAGGTGCATTCAGTGTGTAATGCAGCACATTATCAAAAATTAACAGAAGTTCAGTCAACTAAGAAAATAAATGAGTAAATAAAAAAGAAAGTTTTAAGGAAGCGAGCTGACTGTGTGTGTTTTCTCACTTTTCCTCTCTCATTTTTGTTCTCATTTAACTTTATATACATGAGGCTGATTTCACAAAATCATGTACTGTATTAAAGGAATCATCCATTCTTTCTTAATCCATTTGGATTCAAATTAGCTGGAAAATGTTTAAACAAAGGAATCAATAATCAAATATATATATATATATATATATATATATATATATATATATATATATATATATATATATATATATTGATGTAGATAAACTGATTTTTTTTTTTTTTTTCCGTCAAACACACTCAAAAAAAATGTTACGCCTTTTTTTAAGATTTACACATTTCAGTTAATAGTAAAATTCCATCAAATTGAATTTAATAATCCTTAGGCCTACATATTTTAATTGAATAATTGAACCATCCTTTATTAAAATATGTAAGGATTATTAAATTCAATCTGATGGAATTTTACTATTCATTGAAATACATAAATCTTTAAAAAGGCTTACTTTTTTGAGTGCAATACATAATGCTAAAATTAATAATAAATTAAAAAAATAATAGTAAAACCTAAGACCACGTTGTTGTTTTTTTAAAAGCAATATGTGCATTATTTACAATCATTCAGTCAATGTAAACCTGCACCGAATTCAGAAAGTATGTTCACAAGAATATGAAGCTTGGCTCAGAAGAATCATGTTTACATTCTACAGAGAGGAACTGACGAGAAGTTAAGTCTACAGCCGTCAGCTTGATAATAGGATCCTCAATTTTCAAGACATTCTCATGTCCCTGGCGTGAGAACCTTTGGTAATTACTAGAGATAGCACAACCTGCTGGCAGCCATGATGGATCGAGAGGCACGTTTTCTGAGCAATTTTCCTTTGTAGCATGTGTAATTAAGTGAGAAATATAATGTAGTGAATTAATTAAGATTAATGGTGCTGCTTCCAACAGACAGATTAACAGCAATGTTTTAATGTTCTCATATTTCACCTTTTATGAGGGCAGGAAGGATGTGTACTGTCCCCCAAACGGTCTTAACTTTCAAAAGATCCCAGACAGGCTGATAAGAGATTGACAAAAGAGCAGACCAGCATAGTGTGGTTTTTAAACGAAGGGCATCTAGGGTCCATTCATTCAAAAACTGTACAACTTTCAAAATAATGATCTGAATAGCTCACATTTGCATGTTTAGGGGACAGTTATGGCATCAACAGCAGTTTATTTCCGTAATTCAGTACATTATTCTAACGTCAAATGGGCTCAGATCACTATTTTGTGTCATACATATTACTGTGAAGCACATATCATTATGGCATGTTAATGCAAGAATGTCTGGGATATGTTGGGAGAGTATTAAGCAGTAACCAAATGTAAAGCTCAGTGTTTGAAAATAAATATATTCTCTCTGTAGGAGACTGGTGGTAAAACAGCAATGTGGGGCAATAATGTAGCTGAAAACTGTTTGCTCAGCTGATACTGTACAGCAACTGTCAATATGCTGCTGCATTTATAATGAAAATCCAAAAGACAAGCTATAAATACATTTCAAACTTTGTCCAATGTACATTGTGATTTGCATAAAGTACACTCCAAGATATGAATAAACCAGCTATAGTCTACATAAAATAAAAACTCAACATTTTTCTACTGTTTTTCTATTGTAAACCTATACTCTAAAATATATAACCCTTTTAAGGAATAGTTCACACAAAAATTAAAGGAAAAAAAAAATATATTAATTATATAAAATATAAAATGATATATAAAATCTATAAAATTATTTATATACACACACATATATACACATACACTGATCAGGTATAACATTATGACCTAATATGACCTAATTATTCCTAATATTGTGTTGGTCCCCTTTTGCTGCCAAAACAGCCCTGACCCGTCGAGGCATGGACTCCACTAGAACCCTGAAGGTGTGCTGTGGTATCTGGCACCAAGATTTTAGCAGCAGATCCTTTAAGTCCTGTAAGCTGCGAGGTGGGGCCTCAATGGATCAGACTTGTTTGTTCAGCACATCCCACAGATGCTCGGTTGGATTGAGATCTGGGGAATTTGGAGGCCAAGTCAACACCTCAAACTCGTTGTTGTGCCCCTCAAACCATTCCTAAACCATTTTTGCTTTGTGGCAGGGCGCATTATCCTGCTGAAAGAGGCCGCAACCACCAGGGAATACCGTTTCCATGAAAGGGTGTACATGGTCTGCAACAATGCTTAGGTAGGTGGTATGTGTCAAAGTAACATCCACATGGATGGCGGGAGCCAAGGTTTCCCAGCAGAACATTGCCCAAAGCATCACACTGCCTCCGCCGGCTTGCCTTCTTCTCATAGTGCATCCTGGTGCCATGTGTTCCCCAGGTAAGCGACGCACACGCACCCGGCCATTCACATGATGTAAAAGAAAATGTGATTCATCAGACCAGGCCACCTTCTTCCATTGCTCCGTGGTCCAGTTTTGATGCTCACGTGCCCACTGTTGGCACTTTCGGCGGTGGACAGGGGTCAGCATGGGCACCCTGACTGGTCTGCGGCTATGCAGCCCCATACACAACAAACTGCGATGCACTGTGTATTCTGACAGCTTTCTATCAGAACCAGCATTAACTTCTTGAGCAATTTGAGATACAGTAGCTTGTCTGTTTGATCGGACCACACTGGCCAGCCTTCACTCCCCATGTGCATCAGTGAGCCTTGGTCGCCCATGACCCTGTCGCCGGTTCACCACTGTTCCTTCCTTGGACCACTTTTGATAGATACTGACCTCTGCAGACCAGGAACACTACACAAGAGTTACAGTTTTGGATATACTCTGACCCAGTCGTCTAGCCATCACAATTTGGCCCTTGTCAAACTTGCTAAAATCCTTACGCTTGCCCATTTTTCCTACTTCTAACACATCAACTTTGAGGACTAATATATATATATATATATAGCAGAATGTCCATGTGAATGGATGGCCATAATGGCTCTCAAAACATTCAGTTAATGACTTAAATGTCAGTCTGTTCCTCAACAAAACTACTCCATGGGCTTGAAAAAATAGTACATGTGTTATAAACTAATTTTGAGAACTTTTATGATGCTTTTTGTCCTTTTTGGAGCTGGACAGCCCCTGATCCCCATGGACTTTCATTGTATGGAAGAGAGCAGCATTAATATTCTTCAAAACATTTCCCTTTGTAACACAGAAGAGTTATGCATATTTGGAACAACATGATGGTGAGTAAATAGAATTTTCAATTTGGGTTGACCTATCCCTTTAAATTACATAATCTATTAATCATTCACAGGCAATATAGATAGACAAATAAAATACATTTCCTGGAGCGTTTTCCTATACCAAAGTCAATTTTAAACACAGTCGTTTTAACAAACAATAAACAGACTGCATTATATGCATTTAGCAAATTGGTTAAAAAAACAAATCAAGGTCGCCCATAGAAAACGTATGTGAACCTCTGGTACAATAACCTCTTTGAAAAAACAGAAGCAAAATAGCTTATCTGAATGGAATGACATGGAAAATCTTGATGAATTGGCCTTAAAGGCTTTGTGTCACACAGGATAGTGAGAGAACCACATAATAAATTAATGCACAATTAGCATGCCATGAAGTCATTATGAGATATGTGCGCTGAACCGTACTGCCGGCATGACTGAGCCTCCAGTCAGGAAACACGAGACTGAAAGGTCAGAGTGAGGGGACGTGGCATTTTCTCTTTACATCAAGGCTTCACCTTCTAAGAAACAAACAAGTCACGGATGTGCTTATACTGCTGCTAAAAGACTAAACCGATGACATAGAGTGAGGGAGATCAAAATTTTGAAAAATTTCATTCTATGACGACACAAGATAATGACAAATCAATGAAATTGCTGAACATTAGAAAATATACTGAAAGCAGATGACTATCATATTTCAAATCTTTCATACTTGACTTCTTTTCATATTTGACACATATATAATATTCTGAGAATGAAAAATTACTAAGAGCAATTTATATGTCTTTTCTCATTTCATTTCATTTCATTAAACACCATGAACTTAAAAATGTAAAAATGGTAAAATGTTCACATTGTTGTTCCTGTCTGCAGCTCTGCAGGGGAACTGCTCCAGATTATAAAGTATGACAGTTCATAAATCAACTTTGTCACCTGTAACCTGTGAATGCACAAGTTTTAAAAAACAGGAAAAGGCTTGCTTGATTATTTGGTATTGTGTCAAAAGACTGTTAGGCTTGTCAGAGTGGCGTTTTGCAGTCATTTATCAATTATTTGAACAGCACTGTTTTGTCGTTTGCCACATAAGAAAGAAACATAATCTGCCTCACCTAAATATGTGTATATAGTACATACAGGTTTGAAGTTTTCTGTGTGCAGTGTCATCTGGACATAATATAATATTGCAAGCAAGACTGCTGGAATAATAATAACCTTAAACCTCCCAATGCAGACTGCATGAATGTAAAAACTAATCTTAAGAAGAATATCCACTGGAACTCAAAAATAGAGGCATTATACGCCACACTTCATGAAAGTCTGAATAAATAAAATAAATAATCAAATAAAATAAATTAAATTAAATTATAAAAAATATTATATCTTATAATGTTTCAGTTTGGTGGTGAAGGGGGTTTAAATAGGGAACTCTGAACTGTTCAATGTAACATATGACAAATATTAATATCATGGTTGTCTGTTGAGCTATGATTATTGAAAGCTTATATGAAAATAAACATGTCTTTGAAGAGCTTTAATTGATATATCAAATCACCCTGAAAACCTTGAATAAGCCATCTTCTTTCAAGCAGAGCTGTGCTTTTCATGCTGGTCACACTCAAGAAATGTACAAGAGAATGTAGAGAGCAGTAAAATAGTCAAACATGACAGGCATTAAAATTCTAAAATGTGATGGGTCTTTTACGCTGCTTTCAAGGAGCTGTAAAATGTTCATTATCCACATTAAATGTTCAGCCGAAGAAGAAGTGTCCAAAAGGTTTTCTGTTAGGATGTTCTTTCATGTCTTTAAACAACCAATCAGAGAATTGGTTGTAAGCATATATTTGAAAAGTCCTCATAAGATAGTCTCGATTTGATTTCAGTTCTGTAGCTTTATATGGTCCAGAGCCAAGAGGGAAAAGATTATTTTTGTATAGCTCAGGAAACTTAATGGTGTTCTCATTTATGTTTAATTTAGTCAAGTATTATTAGTAAAGAATTTGTCAAGTATGAGATGTTTCTCCTGAAATTCCTCATTGTTGACACTGGATCACATAGTTCAGACAGTTTGTTTATGGAAGAAATTGATGGGAGATGTTTGAATGTAATCATCTATTGTAATGACAGCTCAAAGCTTCCAGGGTGTCACGGTTTAAGTCCAATGATGAAGAAGACAGTATAAATAATGACAGTCTTTATTTAACATAAGCCAATAACTTGAAACAGTGTGCCATACACAAAAATACCAGACCAAGAATGAGTGAGGGTAAGGAACTTAAACATATGGTGAACTAAGTAATGAATAGCTGTGATGATTAAATGAATATCCATGGTAACTGATTATGGCGGAAAACAAGGAGAACAAAGGAACACACGCAAACAGGAGATTAAACAGACTGATAGAAAACAAAAACAAAACCAAGCATAATTGTGGCGGCCTCGTGCCGTAAAATGGCTATGGAGGTGGTTCTGGCAGCGGACGAGAACCTGGAGAAAAACGAAGCCCCGGTGAAAGGAACCAGGGTGGCGATGATGTTGGGAGGAGCCAGGGAGGCGAGGATAGGAGGAGTGGCCAGGTAGTGGTCTAGAGCACAGCCAGGACGATATCCCACTGTGGAATCGACAGGGGGAAGAGCCAAGGTGCCGATTTGGCAGTCGACACCCGGGGGACGTTTAACGGAGATGAAGCCGTTGGAAGTGGAGCCCAGAGCGCAGATGGAGAGCAGATAGGGTTGACTTACACCGATGGTCCTAGAGGTCGGACGAACCTCTGAGGTGGAGCCAGAGTGCCTGAGGACTGAGGTGGAGCCGGTGCGACTGAGGACCAAGGTGTAGCCGGACAGAAGTCGATACCTGCTGGAGCTGAAGGGGTGGAGAGAATGGCTTGAAAGTGCATTGCGCAGGCAGGGTGATGGCTGACCAAGGTGAAGCCGGAGGGACGAGGGAGCCTGGTGGAGCCATAAGGACGACGGTCTCTGATAGTTCAGCTGTGATGAACAGCTGTGATAGTTAAATGAATATCCTTGGTAACTGATTATGGTGGGAAAAGGAGAACAAAGGGACATAGGCAAACAGATGATTAAATAGACTGATAGACAACTAAACCAAAACTAAGCATAACTGCGACACAGGGTCTATTTCTAAGGGGGAAAAAAAAGAATCTGAGAAGCAGGAGTCTTAAAGCGATAGTTCGCTTGGGAACAGGATATTTTGAATAATGTTTCAGCTGTTTTTGATGATGAAAATCAGTGGGGTCCAAGGACACCACTGACTTTAAATGTATGGATAAAATAACATTCCAATAATATGGAATTATTTTGCATTCCGCATTCCACAGTCTTCCGGTTTGTATTTCCACAGCATGAAGGTAAGATCTTACAGATTTATGAATGAACCGCTCGTTTTAAAATCTTCCTGGTCTACTGACATTTGTTATGAAATCCGCTTCAAACATTGCTCATGATAACTTTCGTTAACTCTAAAATAAGTAAATCCACTTCACCAGCTAATTACCCTTTGACGGCGATGCTATAGAAATATAGCTACAGATCTACCGCAAAAACAGAAGTTCAAAGACAAAATTCTAAAGATGGCTTGTTTCTCTGGTGCATGGCTTGGAACAACATGATGGTGAGTAAATGATGACTCTATCTCTGTAAACAAAACTTTCCATTGAACCCCATAGTTATCTTGGAGAAACAACTGAGATATTAAAGACACATCATTTATAGTTTTTCTTTTCCAGTGGGGACTAGTTTTTCACTTTTCCCTCCAGGATGCTTTTTTTTTTCTAAAAAAAAAAAAAAACACTGAAAAGAATAATAATGCAAAATGCTACTGGACCATCAACAATTTCATAACCCAGCGAACCTGGACATATTTGCTAATCTGCCTTCTGTTTCACAAGCTGTCTCCTTCTCCGCCACGACACCAGAATTATTTAGAGTCCCTGACTGTGTGGAAACAAACACTTGTCGCCATGCCAACAGGGTTGCCCACTGCTTGGCAACAATTTGCAAGCAGCTGGGGGGGTCTAACCTTTTCTGGCATTGACTTACAACAGAGTATGTCCAAACAATGCTTCATAAATACAAGACATGAGCTCATTCCACAGTATCAGAAGATTTAGAGGAGCTTCAATGGGTGCCACACACCATGGTCAACCAGTCATACTAATAAGGCTTATATAATGATATTATTCAGTCACGCAATTTGAAAATAAAACAATAAAACAGCTTTAGTTGAGAGTCATAAAAAATGTTGGGCCATTTTCAATCGATTTCCTCATTGCAGCTATTTGATAAAAGCCTTATCCAATGTCAGGAGCTTACAACTAACCCAGGATTTCTCATGTGCACCCATGTAACATAAAGGCAAGCCACATATCAGAAATATTAGGATTAAAGGACATCCTGTGGAATGAAAGAGTCCCTCGCAAAAGGATTAATATCAGCATTAATAAGCCATGAAGCACAAGAAAAAGAAAATTAATGCCAACATGAATATTCAGGCAGCCTATTGTGCTCTTATCTTTGATAGTATGTAACCTATGTTTTTATGGCACTATGTTTAATAATGTTTAATTAAAAATATACAAAATTCTGTCATAATTTACTCACCCTCAAGTTGTTGCAAACCTGCATGAATTTATTTCTTCTGCTGAGCAAAAAATAATACATTTTAAAGAATATGGGTAATCAAACAGTTGATGGACCCCATTGACTTAAAAAAAAAATACTCAATGAGGTCCATCAACTGTTTGGTTACAGACATTTTTGGGTGAACTATCCCTTTAATTTTCACATTGAAAACTGTAATTGAAATGCAGAAAAGGTTGGATGTTCTCTGGTCTATAATGTGTATCAGTAAGCAAATGATTTATTTATTTTTGCCTCCATTTGAAATATTACTTTTTCCCTTTTGTGGTTCACATTCAGTTGTTACACATTAAATAATAATAGCCTTGGAACGGCTGCCTCAAAACAAAATATTTCCAGATAAACACTATCATTATGTTGAGTAAAAGGGGGAAAAAAACCCTTATTGATATTCTAGTGAGTGAATTGGGGTTAAGGTCGAAGCAAGATTGTCGGCTGGTCCTGCAAACAAGGTAATCAGATTTTGCATCTGTTGGTATGCGTTTGTGGGTAAATGAAAAAGCTTCCAGTGGCACTGGCTGAAACTCTGTGTACTCATTAGGCTAATTGCGTCAATCTCCACATCCTCTTCCCCCTTCACCTGCATGCTTATCAGGCACAGCCTTCGCATTGGTGACAAGTCAATTGCTTGGGCAGCGAGCTTCTGGTTAATCGCTCGTCAAATGGAAACAGCCGCCAATTGAGTTCTGGTCACTGGAGTTCAATGGAATTGCTCTGAGCTAATGCTAGCACTCTATTATTCAACTCTTTCTCCATTCCTTATGTCCTGACAGCACAGGCCATGATAAATGGGTTCTCTATAAAGAAATTCAGCCCTTGATGATTGGATTAATGATATAAAATAAACACTCACACAAACACACACAACAATGCGTCGCTAACTCAAGCAACTAAATGTTAAACTGTTCATTCTGTACTCAAAATCGATCAACTCAAACAGTCAAATATCAAAGACACTCTTTGCTAAAAGGCAAATAAAAAGGAATATCATAATTTCTGTTAAATAACACACACCATATGTACACCTATGTAAAACTATTCATAGGACTACTGCTATTGATGCTATGCCTTGTCATTGAACCTGTGAGCAAATAGCAATTCAAATGCCACTACTCTAGAGGTTCTCTACCGAGTTTGCTTGATTTTACATAGGAGATAAAGCAGCGACCTAACACAGTACCAATAATTAAACTGGTGTAAAATATAAAATGTCAATACAAAATAATATAAATATTTAAATATTTTATTATAAAAATACAAATTAAAATCAAATATTTTCTATAACAATTAAATCAAGTTAAATTAAAAATGTATTTACGTGTTTTATTTTCTAATACATTTCCATATTTGATTTATTTAAATATATATTTTTAAATGCAAATTATATATTATTTTTATTATTATTATTATTATTATTATTATTATTATTATTATTATTATTATTATTATTATTATTATTATTATTATTATTATTATCACAGTTGAAAAAGGAGATGCTACTACTTAATATTTTGTGGAGACCTTGATACATGTTTTGTTTTTCAGGAGATTTGTATTTGAAATAGAAATTCAATTTAATGCATCTTTGATGAATAAAAGTATTAATTTCTGTCAAAAGAAAAAATTCTTACTGATCCCAAATCTTTGAACGGTATATATGCAGACAATTATCACACTACACCGATGACACATTCATAGAGACAAGAGAATGTTCTGTTAAGAAGAAGACAATAACTCATGCCCTTTGTGTCTAGTTAATATTGAGCCACATCAGGAGTTACAATCAGAGTTTAAATAACGCCTCTCCATGATCTCATTACACCCTTGCTTATAGCTTCTATCCCAAAAGGGAACAGAGACGACATTGACAAAACATGCAACACCTCCTGCGAGCTATGTATCAGAATACATTTCCAGTTTGAAGCAGAGAAGAGCTCATTTGCACCACGAGTGTTCTTTTATCAAGTGAGAAAAGGCAAATAACTCCCTCAGTGCCACCCATTCAGAAGAAAGCGAAAAGTTAATTGGCTCCTTCCTGGTCAACTGGGATTCATTTCAATTAACAGCCAAAACATCTGTTAATTCTGTGGCACAAAGAACGTGGTCTTATGTTTAATTGTTTGCAGCATGGTGACTTGCAAGCGCATTCTTAAAGAAAAGAATGAGTCTGGGAGGAATAAAAATTGAGTGGATATTTTAATTGCACTCTTTTTCTCTTTGAAACACATCTTGTGCTTGTGAATTACATGTTCAGCATTTCAATGTGTGTCTGTATCATCTCACTGAGATTCACATTTGATTCCAAGAGGCTGATGACTGAATCTCAGCCCACAAAAACAGCCCAGAATCAGCAACCAAAGCAATACCACTTATGTTCTTTTAGATTAGACACCAAAATACGCCAAAGGTCAATGTTGCCAATATAAAAGGAACGTTTTTACAATTTCTGAAGATAAAAATGGTAATTACAGAAATTTAACACCGTAAAAGTCATCATTTTTAACATTTCTTTGACCTTAACTGCAAATTACCAGGCTTGTGTTGTTTATCAGTTTTCAAGAGTTACAGAAAAAGATCAATCTTTTAATGTCACATTTAGCTTTGTCATTATTTAGTGTGAAATAACTCTAGATGATGTTTATCTGTCATTAGCTCTGTCAAGTATCACTCTGTTGAATGAGTGATGTGACTGCCTTTTTCTTTTCAGCATTTTTGAGCGATAAGATAAGATAATACGTTTCTATCCTACACAACTAGATTCTTTTTCATGTCGAAGCTTGCAATGTGCAATACTTTTTGTATGATAAATAGTAAGGCTTGTCTTCCTATAACAGTGAAGGCTTATCTTACAAATGTTATGCACAAATGATTTAACATTCAACTTTTTTGATGAGTCAATAGTCTGTGTGAGTGTGGTAGAGTATTTGCTCATCTCCAAGTAAAAATAGTAAAGATTTTTGAACTAATCAAATTAATTTGTAATATGTCAAAATTTTAAAGTTAATTAGCAGAGCCTGATTTCACCAAGTGCAACATGATCCTGGATCAACAACTTTGCTGATCTTGGAACAACATTCCAATCAACCAATCAGATTTAAGAGACTAGTTTATGTCAAGTTTAGGCTTACAACCAGGATTAGGCTCTTCGGTCATACTTTAGATTAGGGTCCAATTCTCACTATTAACTAATTATTAATTAAGACCTTTGCCTCAATAAGCTCCTAATTAAGTACAACTAAGGTAGTTGTTAAATTTAGGTATTGGGTAGGATTAAGAGATGTAGAATAAGGTCATACATGCTAATAAGCAGCTAGTTAATAGTGAGAATTGGACCCTAAACTAAAGTGTTACTGGCTCTTCTACATCAGTGTTATTCACCTATCATTTCCCATCTGATATTAAAGTTTCATAGGGTTAGGATTACATTTTCGGACAGGGATGTTATTTCAGGATCAACAAAATATGTTGACCCAGGAACGCATCTAACTCTGCAAAATCAGGACGTGGCTACATACTATATCACCGTCAATCCCAGAATTTTGTAGGTCAAGGCGGGTATCAGTATTGAAATACTTACAAATTGCGGAAACTTTAAATTTGATATGTCCATGGTTCAAATACACCCAAATTGAACTATTACTTCTGATAAACAAAAAAAAATTTTAGTCACGAATTGCAATAAACTCTCAGCTCTCTAAATGAACTGCAATAAACTCTCAGCAAAACACTGAAAATAAATTATAACCGAAAATATAAAAAGCTAGTATTAGTCAAGATCTCCTTTTTGTATACAACCCAAATGTATTGGGTACTTCATTTTCTCTACTGTTACAGAATAAAACAAGGTTGTTGTCAAGGTGAAATGGGACAGAAATAAGCTCCAGCTGATTTGCTAAATTCAGTCATTCAAGAACTTTCAAAAGCAGGAGGTTATGGAAGATCCTTCAGAATTACAGGAAAAAAGACTAATGGAAGCTATTCTACAACACAATAAAACTTAATGATTTGAAAAGTTCATTATACAATGCATAGGATAACATCAGAAGACCTGGAATTGTAGTGCACAAATCATTGTGATAAGTTCATGGTGCTTTTCCGAAGCTTCAAAGTACAGTAATTGTTAAAAGTTCATATTTGGGTGAACTTTGTCAAAATTAAGTGACAATTAGCTCTAATAAAATTCTTATTAGAGTCTTTTTAAGGCCAACAAACTCCATGTAATTACTTCAGGTTGAATACAAACCCGATTCCAAAAAAGTTGGGACACTGTACAAATTGTGAATAAAAACAGAATGCAATGATGTGGAAGTTTCAAATTTCAATATTTTATTCAGAATACAACATAGATGACATATCAAATGTTTAAAATGAGAAAATGTATCATTTTAAGGGAAAAATAAGTTGATTTTAAATTTCATGGCATCAACACATCTCAAAAAAGTTGGGACAAGGCCATGTTTACCACTGTGTGGCATCCCCTCTTCTTTTTATAACAGTCTGCAAACGTCTGGGGACTGAGGAGACAAGTTGCTCAAGTTTAGGAATAGGAATGTTGTCCCATTCTTGTCTAATACAGGCTTCTAGTTGCTCAACTGTCTTAGGTCTTCTTTGTCGCATCTTCCTCTTTATGATGCGACAAATGTTTTCTATGGGTGAAAGATCTGGACTGCAGGCTGGCCATTTCAGTACCCGGATCCTTCTACGCAGCCATGATGTTGTAATTGATGCAGTATGTGGTCTGGCATTGTCATGTTGGAAAATGCAAGGTCTTCCCTGAAAGAGACGACGTCTGGATGAGACATATGTTGTTCTAGAACTTGGATATACCTTTCAGCATTGATGGTGCCTTTCCAGATGTGTAAGCTGCCCATGTCACACGCACTCATGCAACCCCATACCATCAGAGATGCAGGCTTCTGAACTGAGCGCTGATAACAACTTGGGTTGTCCTTGTCCTCTTTAGTCCGGATGACATGGCGTCCCAGTTTTCCAAAAAGAACTTCAAATTTTGATTCGTCTGACCACAGAACAGTTTTCCACTTTGCCACAGTCCATTTTAAATGAGCCTTGGCCCAGAGAAAACGCCTGCGCTTCTGGATCATGTTTAGATATGGCTTCTTTTTTGACCTATAGAGTTTTAGCCGGCAACGGCGAATGGCACGGTGGATTGTGTTCACCGACAATGTTTTCTAGAAGTATTCCTGAGCCCATGTTGTGATTTCCAGTACAGTAGCATTCCTGTATGTGATGCAGTGCCGTCTAAGGGCCCGAAGATCACGGGCATCCAGTATGGTTTTCCGGCCTTGACCCTTACGCACAGAGATTGTTCCAGATTCTCTGAATCTTTGGATGATATTATGCACTGTAGATGATGATAACTTCAAACTCTTTGCAATTTTTCTCTGAGAAACTCCTTTCTGATATTGCTCCACTATTTTTCGCCGCAGCATTGGGGGAATTGGTGATCCTCTGCCCAGCTTGACTTCTGAGAGACACTGCCACTCCGAGAGGCTCTTTTTATACCCAATCATGTTGCCAATTGACCTAATAAGTTGCAAATTGGCCCTCCAGCTGTTCCTTATATGTACATTTAACTTTTCCGGCCTCTTATTGCTACCTGTCCCAACTTTTTTGGAGTGTGTAGCTCTCATGAAATCCAAAATGAGCCAATATTTGGCATGACATTTCAAAATGTCTCACTTTCAACATTTGATATGTTATCTATATTCTATTGTGAATAAAATATAAGTTTATAAGATTTGTAAATTATTGCATTCCTTTTTTATTCACAATTTGTACAGTGTCCCAACTTTTTTGGAATCGGGTTTGTATATGAACTGAGTGATGACTTTTAGAAGGAGTGATTCATTGATCCAATTAATTATTAGATAGTAATAAAAGTAAAGGAATTGGATTGAGGCCTTTGAGATGGAAAAAAAATATATACACTACTAGTCAAAAGTTTGGAATAATCTTTTGTTATTTTTGTAATTTATGTTTAATGCTGCATTTATTAGATGAAAATACAGTAAAAACATTAACACTGTGAAATGTTATTTAAAAAAAAAAAAAAAAATTCTATTGTAATATATTTTAAAATGTAATTTATTCCTGTCATGACAAAAATAATTTTTAGCATCATTACTCCAGTCTTCGGTGTCACATGATCCTTCAGTGATCATGCTAGTATGCTGATTATTTGAACATTTAAAAAAAAAAAAAAAAAAATAGTGTAGACTGGTAGTGTACAGTATATATAAAGACAAGAGTTAGTACCACTGCATTGATATTACCATTTCTTCAAATTGTCTTGTTGCCCTTTCTCCATCGGTCTCTTCCCCAAAATAGAATGGTGGGCTGAGAAAGAATGACCTCCAGATGAGATATCTGAAATAGGACATACTTGCTAGCCAGAGTTGCAGAGTTTGCTTTTCTGAAGTTTGAAACGAGATGTTCCCCCAAGAGCCACACAAAACATAAATATCACCCAGGGCCTAAGAGAAATGGAGCCGACAGTAAGGCACTGCTGTTATAAACAACGCTACATACAAAAAGACGCTAGTAACCTTTAAAAAATACACACCTGCACATCTGTCATCTTATAAGTGTGGAAACTTTTCTATATGTTGACAGTAGTGTAGACTTTTAAATGTAATTTTTTTTTTTCTGAAGTGAAGAACAATGGGTGTCATCAAGTTGTTGATTTCTACCAGGGGTGTTGATTTCTATAGAAATCCTAATATATTTTGTCATTTTATACTTTTTTATGGCACAATTATTTGTAAAATTTTTTGTTTACTGCAGTTTGAAAAAAAAAATAAAAAATCCCCAGACATCCTCAGAAATCAATATGCACACCTATGTGGTTCTATTAGAGCTATCCTTTAAATAATGACATCAATCCACTGGTATAAAACACGGTGTGAAAAGGAAATGCGAAATTGAATTGCTGCATATATGAAGCAGTGAAAATAAACATCACCAGCACGTTCTCATAAACAATTTCATTTTAAGCAACTGCACAAAGACAGACTGTATTACACATTTCAAAGATCAATGTATAGTGAAAAGAAATTATCAACAGAGACCCTGCTGGTACCCTGAACCTCCCACATTTATTTAAAATAAATAAATAGGTAAAGCAATACTGAATGTCTTGTAAGAATAATATATTATTGAAAGCAAAGAAACTGGATTTTTACTTATTGAAGAATTAACAAGTTCCCAATCTATTTTGTACATGTTTCATATTAACAAATATATACATTTATAAACACACACACTCACCGGCCACTTTATTAGGTACACCTTGCTAGTACTAGGTTGGACCCTTTGCCTTCAGAACTGCCTCTTAATTTTTCGTGGCATAGATTGAACAAGGTGTAGCGAATTAGCTCAAAGGGGAAATATTAATAATTATTCATAACTCATTATGATTATTCATTATGATTAATTATGAATATTTGAATCAGTTAATGAGATTAACTTAATGTTGCTACATTACAATTACAATCAATCAGTCAGTTCATCCTATGAACACTCAGTATTATTAATTAATTCTAAGAGAAGGGTATTTTTCATGGCCACAGAAAAATAATTCTTCCTTAGCATTTACAGCACTTAGGGCGTGTACCAAAATTTATCATTTAAGTGACAATTTGTTTGCAGGCAGGGAGTCAGAACCAGATATGTATTGTGCACAAGTTTTATTACCTAAATCACGAACACAACTAAACTAAACAGAAATGCATACACACAAAACAAAAACATACATGGGTAATATGTAAAGTAAAGTGGTTGAAGAACCGGGTCAGAACAGAGGGATGAAGCTATGAAAACACCTTTGAGAAACATCAGTTATGACTGCAAGATCCTTTGTTTGAACAAAGGGGTATATTGTACGTTACTTGCATTTGCCTGAACGGTTAAAGAGCAGTACAGTGTATCGTCTTGATATCGTCGAGAAAGTCTTGATAGATCGGTCCGATGGTGTTGAAATTGCAATCAATTTCTTCTGCGTTGACTGAAGAACATATGATGAACTTGCAAGGTTATTTCGACTCCGTCGAGGTCGAGGAGGTTGCACATGGCTTGAGGTGTTGGGCCTGCCGGCCCACGACCGTTTGGTCGAATTGGGTTTCCTGTCCCACACACGCACATGGCTTGATGTGTGTGTAGGCCTTCAGGCTGGCCGGCTTAGCCAGGTGAGATCCAGCAGATGTGTGTCCATAGTCAGTCAAGAGAGAGAGAGAGAAAAGAGAGGGCTCTACGTGGGGGCCTTTTAACCTCTCCTTCGAGTGGTCAGTGAGCCAATCGTACTTAGGCTTTCGGAGGGAAAGTTTTACGATCCTTTGTCTCAAGCAGATCGTTTGTATATGTAACTGGATTGGTTGCTGATGAAGGAACTATTAAAGATTCTTGTAATACTAATATGTTTTACAGGTATCGACATATCATATACACAATCATTCAGATCTTTAAATTACACTTCGTAGACACCAAACAAGGTATAGGTGAGGTTACATTAACTAGTAGTTTGTTCATAAGATATGCATAAAACGAAATACCATACAAGACACACTTTTACAAGACAGTTATAATCATACACACAATGTCCTGGGGTGCATATTCATTTATAGAACAGTTTTTCTATAAATTAATGCAGGAAAGTCTGTTTAAGGGCTATGGGTCTCCCTTTTCACATTCTTTCAAGCCATAAACAAAGTCTTATCTGATGGTAGACCTGGTAACTTGAGACTTTTCCTGCTCTTTTGGTGGAAGGTTCGTCACTAAGCATAAAGCATTTAAAGCATATTTGTTAAATGTAATAAGTAATTATGTGTCTGATTTGTCTCAGTCGTTACAAAGGTGCTGTAAACATTCCTCAGAGATTTTGCTCCATCTTGACATGATAGCATCACACAGTTGCTGCAGATTTGTCGGCTACACATTCATGATGAGAATCTCCTGTTCCAGCACATCCCAAAGCTGCTTTATTGGATTGAGATCTGTGGCTGTGGAGACCATTTGAGTATCATAAACTGTCATGTTCAAGAAACCAGTTTGAGATGATTTGAGCTTTGTGATGGTATGTTATCCTGCTGGAAGTAGCCATCAGAAGATGGTCCACTGTGGTCATAAAGGGATGGAAATGGTCAGCAACAATACTCAGGTAGGCTGTGGTGTTACTGGTGGTACTAAGGGGCCCAAAGTGTGCCAAGAAAATATCATCCACACCATTACACCAGCAGTCTAAACCGCTGACACAAGGCCAGATGGATCCATGCTTTCATGTTGTTTACGCCAAATTCAAACCCTACTATCTGAATGTTGCAGCAGAAATCGAGACTCATCAGACCAGGCAACGTTTTCCCAATCTTCTATTGTCTAATTTTGGTGAGCTCATGCGAATTAAAGCCTGTTTCCTGTTGTGAGCTGACAGGAGTGGCACCTGGTGTGTCTTCAGATGCTGTAGCCCATTCGCGTCAAGGCTCGACGTGTTGTGCATTCAGAGATGATTTTCTGCAGACCTTGGTTGTAACAAGTGCTCATTTGAGTTACTGCTGTCTTTCTATCAGCTTGAACCAGTCTGGCCGTTATCTGACCTCTGGCATCAACAAGGCATTTTTGCCTGAAGAACTGCTGCTCACTGGATATTTTCTCTTTTTCCTGACCATTCTCTGCAAACCTTAGAAATGGTTGTGCGTGAAAATCCCATTAGATCAGCAGTTTATAAAAAATACTCAGACCAGCCCGTCTGTCACCAACAACCATGCCATGTTCAAAGTCACTTAAATCACCTTTCTTCCCCTTCTGATGCTCAGTTTGAAGTTCAGCAGATCTTCATGACCATGTCTACATGCCTAAATGCATAGTGATACTGCCATGTGATTGGCTGATTAGATATTTGCATTAACGAGCAGTTGAACTGGTGTATCTAATAAAGTGGCCGGTGACTATATAGTGGTTCTGTCACAATGACTGAGATGAAATAATGCAAAGATCCAATAGCGAGTTCGAAAGTATTTATTAACTGACAGGGAACAACAAAAGATGAGCGCACAGGAAGTCCAGAGACACAGGAGAACGAGTCAGAGTCCAATGCAGGCAGAAGCGGGCAGAATGTCAGAAACCGTAAAGGCCGTGATGATTAGTGACGCAAGGACGCAATGGGCAAAGTCCAAGGCAGCGGAAAACTCCAGGAACAGGAACCGGACAACAAACTCCTCGGAGGTCCGAACCACACACGGGAAATCCACAGGACAGTCTGCAACGATCTGACAAACACAGGTTGGGTGGTGAGACATTATATAGGCAAGTGAATGATGTGCAGCTGGCAATGATAATCAGATCCACTGCAATCAGTGACCACGCCTCCAACACAACCACACACACAGAGAGAGAGAATGAATCAGTGAATTCATGAACCGTGACAGGTTCTCAACCTGGGAGCCAGGGTCCACTATAGGGGGCTTCAGCAAACTTTGAAGGGGGCTTCAGGATGAAATAAAAGTATTTAAATTACTAAATTATTATTAATATATTAGAATAATCCACTTTAATCTAAATTAAAAAGCTAAAAAACTTCAAGTTCCTGAAACTTCTGGAATCACAAAATAAATTGTGGTTAATTTATTTAATGTTTCGATACTCCCAGTTTCTGCTGAAAAAAAAAGCAGCTTTGTCATAATGACAGAAGGAAACAGAAAACACTTAGCCTATATGGAATAGCCTTCAAATATTGTGTTGAACGATGAGTCAAAAAGATTGAGAACCTCAGATGTGAGAACCTACATGATAGATCAGCAAGAATTGTTGATTTTGATTTTACTGATTTTAAAGGGGCACTCAGTACCCTCTCTCTCAATATTGCTCCCTGTCCTCAGCTAACTCCCACTGTTTTTCATTTCAGCGAATGAGAATCCTAATTACATTAATTGGATCTTAGCAAAGCTAATTTATATTTGCTTCATTGCCATGAGCTGGAGGCATTCAGTGCATTCCCATTTGTTTGTACTGCTGTTGTTAGTGATAGTAGTGTGTGTGTTTTTTTGTTTTTTTTTTGTTATTTCCCAGTGTGTGAGTGGCATCAGGCTATTTGTCAAGGGAGTGGAATAATCTTCATCATAAACTGGAAGCTCTTTTCAGCTAAATCAATTCTCATTTCAGTTTACATGGGTCACGGCTAGAGCTAATACTTGCAGCCATTTAGATAAAAACAAATTTGGGGAGCATCATATTAAAGCAGAGAAGAAAGCTGCTGGCAATTGCTCCTACTCGAGGAAAAACAAAGCAGCTTAAAACAGCTATCCTCCCATGGGAGTTGGACGCACAGCACTTCAGAGAGCTAGCAAGAAGTGAAATTGATTATGGTGAGCCCAGGTTGATTGACAGATGTCATGAAAATAGATTGCATTTGCAGTCAGCGCAGGAGATCCATCACCATTAGCCGGTTTTGTATATGTGGCGTGAGACGCGGGGTCACATAAGCCCTGCCAATACCTGTAGTCAGCGTTTCACGCACGATAAATCAAGCCGAGCCATACATCTCTGAGTCAGGGCACTATATTATATCAAAACACTGCTGACATCCTTGTTATGTACACTAATCCAGGGTTGCGCTGGTCTTTGAGCTTTCTTAAAAATTGGAGGAGTGTTTTATGAAGAAGAAGAATGATTGAGTGAAAAATGGAAGTCTGTCAAGCTTCGTTTCAACAGTTTGCATACATATTTGTAGTTGTAGTTTCTTGGTTTGTTTCTTATTTCTTCTTGTTTGTTTCTTATTCTTAACTTATTATTCATAAGGCATGAAATGTTTGAAAACTGGTGGAACCATTCCATTTCATCTAAAATTTCCACAGTACATAAGTAGCAACTAACAAAAGCAGCTCCCGACAACAGGTAAAGCATTACTATAAGCCATTCAGCAGGATGGATTGTGTTCTATCCAGACTTGAATTGACAATGCTTTTTAAATTTCAATTCAGTTGCTGAACCTGAATTGAATTTGAATTGAGGTAAACTGCATGCAGCATTATAATTTGTATATAATTATAATACAGTCCTGATTGTTTGACTGGGGTCAATTACCAGAGAATGCATGAACATATATTAGTAAGATAGAATTTTACGAGTTTTTTCTATTTCAAATAAATGTTGTTCTTTAGAACTTTCTATCCATCAAAGAATCCTGAAAACAATGGATCAACTGTTTTCTAACTGTTGATAGACTGAAGATTGGACTAATTGCTGCTGAAAATCACAAGAATAAATGACTTTTCATAATATACTAAAATAAAAAAGCAATTATTTTAAATTGTAATAAAATTTCACAATAATACTGTTATTACTGTATGTTTAACTGAATAAATGCAGCCTTGGTGAGAATAAAATACGTTTTTATTGCTCAAAACTATACAATGTTGTGCACTAAACACAATATGAAATATTTAATTTCAATAAATATTGTACTTGATATTGAAATTCCAGATCAAATTCTAAGCCAGTATCCTATGTGCCCATCCAATTCATGTCAAATTCAACTCGTGAATTAAAAGGCAGCTAATTCCTAAAATCCATCCAGACAAATCTGATGCTCATGTAGTTACTAATGAGTTCTTTAAAAGATGATTTTATCGATAGCAACGATACACCTATTACAGAAACAATCTCCCTGGAATTTGGTGTTAAGTTTAAAGATCACTCCATGGTTTGAATCTGCAAACTTTTGGTTGTTTGCCTAGAGTAACACTGGGCTGTACCTAACAGTATAGGTCAATGTACAGCGTTCCTCAGAAATTCCTTTTCTAGATATTCTGTAAATTACATATGATATGCCTCTTTTTACTTCTAGAATAAGACCTCGACCTCATCCAACAAGAGTGGAAGTATTTCACCCCATACTCTTCTAGTTCGACTGTACAGTACATTCACAGTTCTCTGCCAATTACTGAACACTGGGTTTCCTAAAGAGTCAGCCTGACCTACTGCCTCCCCCCTTCTGGTTGTCTGCTCTGAGTCCGGGTGCAGACAGCCCTGGCCCAGTCTGTGGGTCTTGGACCCTTCTGCCAGCCAAATTGCAGCCCAGCGATGCCTCAGTCACATACAAATGTCAGATTTTCACTGGCTCATAAAGAGGCCAGGAGTTAAATGTCAAGTAATGCCTTTTAAACTAATTGCCTTCAGTTTTTCTCCAGAAGTGAATCTCTATTGCTAGGGCTGATTAGTGGGAAGGGCTAGCTTTTAGCCAGATGTTAGCAGGTGTTTACTGCGTTTTAAGTGTGTCCCTCTGGGCAAATATTCTACTGGTACGCAATACAGTGTTGAAAATAAACGCTTGGAGGTGAGATGAGGTCCAGCTGGGGTCAGAGGACTGAGTTTATAGAAGTATTTACAAGGCAATTTATGAACTCAGTTACCCAGAGTTATATAATGTCCAAGACGGTTTCTCAATATAGTAACCAAGAGGAATTTAATGACCTTTTTAAATCACACGGCTCAGAAAGCCTCTGGGGCTACTTGAAGAGACATAGAGATAAAATTTATAGTAAATTACACTTCCAGACATATCTAAAGAGGCCTGTGCATAATCTAAACATACACTAAACAGAGAAAAATGTGTGATATGGCCTGAAAAAGTTATCTAAGACACAAATATGATTTAGCATACAAAAATACAAAGAATCATTTGTTGACAGTGGTTCCATACACTAAAAATGTAATAAATTAATCTATAAACTCTACTCAAAACCTTTTTGAAGGAAACTATTGAATCTCTTGCTGCTAAATATTAGCTAGCAATAGTGTACATTAGCACACTAAATGTAATATTTCCTCTTGTAACATAACATAACAGAACATCTTCAGAAACATAAAATTGCACTTAACACTAGAACCGCCACGGGGTACAATTTACCCATGGCTGTCTTTCAAATGTACATAACAGATTTTCAATAAAATATCCAAGTCTCCCAGTCATTGACTTTTACTAAAATTGTGTTATATGTAATCCCTTGTTGTTAAAATTGTTTAGATAAAACCAGATTACAAAACGGGGCATTTATACCTAAAACCGGCAGCAGGTCAAATTTACCCCTTTATTTTCACGCTGTGTTTGAGCAACGTGTAGGCTTACTGTAAACAGTCACGCAACGCACGGTCAAATGACGATGTTTTAGCCTACAAATAAATGTTCAAACTTTGGATAAATTTTTATTGTATATTGTTTGCTACTGTGTTGCTATTTATTCAAGCCTGGCCATTTCCTGAAAAAAATATTTCCGATCTATGATGTAATGAATAAAACAATTTTTGATTACCCCAAGTTTATTGGTGTTGTTCTCTTATTCAAATAATAAATTATATAACTAAATAAATTAATAATTAATTAGGTGAAACTCTGCACTTGAATTTGTCATTGCATCATACATCCTATGCAGTGCTGTGAATTATTATTGCTCTTTATTGTCTTTTTAGGGTATTTTAGTCATTTAAATAACATGGGTTATCTTTAATATGTCATTAATGACATTTTATTATAATATTACACCACCCAAATATGTATTTATTTCCTTCTAATTGTCATTGTCATTGCAGGCTGGTTTAGCCTATATTTACCAAAAATTTATTAGTGTAGCCTGCTTAAAATAGCATAAAACAACAGGACAAAAACATAGTTGATGACTAAAATTAATTATTTCATGACTCTAGACATTACTTTGTGAAGACAGTGGCATAATACAGTGACATAGTACGTTTTTTAGCCGTATCAAAACAGTAATCATCTGCATGGGTAAATTTTACCCGCTGGCCGTTTTAGGTATACAGCGACCCCTGGCGGTTCTAGTGTTAATTTCAATAGTTACACACCAACATTCTAATATGCTAATCTGGTGCTCAAGAAACTTATTATTATCAATAGCTGCGTTTCCGCCATCGGGCCAAAAGCGGGCGTACTAGTGTGTGCCAGGGCCAGTCGCGTTTCCACTGTCACTTCCGGGGCTTGATTGGGCCTCGTCGGGGTCAACAGCCAGGGTTTTTGGCCTGCCGAATACCGTGGTCCAAACCGGGCCAACAGGGGCTTGAGGAGTGGTTACAAACAAAGGCGGAGTTTATCTGAGTCTGTAGACGGCAGCGCCACAGATGATTTTATATACCAGCTAACATCAGCAACATCAGACTTTTAAAATCATTTTAGCTCAAAACTCAATTTTAGACAGCAGCAAGTGTTTGAAATAACTTCTGTTTGTGATCCGATGTGAATTCTGATATAAGGCAGAAAAATTCATATGCAATGCAAAATACTATGCACGCTAACCATTACCATAGTAAACATGGCAAATACGACCACTTGAAGAAATCAGATAAATCATATAGGCTGTCACAATTGTGTATTTATTTTATCTGTCAGTACATCTCGTCTCTGTAACGAAGATCCACTGGAGGCAAGCTTAATGAACCCAAGTGCAGTTTATTTAAAGCATGAACAGATACAAAATAAACAAAAGACTTGACTTGACTTAACAAAACCAAAACACTAGACATTACAGTCTCTTTATAAAGGACTGTCTGATATTCATATTTAGCTCTGCATATGTCATAAAATAAAGCAACGGTTTGTCGAGAGCTTCCTCTGTTTCTCTGACTGAAAATATAAGTGTATTGGGACTGTCACTGGAGAGAGTGCTAAAGCTGTTCAGGTTGTATTTTTGGTGAACTTTTTGATTATTCTCTCTAAATGTGATGTAGACATAGGCCTACTGTCCTGTGACTACAAATGAACAGAAACAGACGCGACTGAATAAGTACGTGTGTCCTCTTTCTTTTGTGAAATAATGCTGAATACCACTTTATTTCTGTGGGACTAATGTGCAATCTTGACACATTAATTAATTTATTATGATCAATGTATCACTTATTATTGTAAAACTGTGGTAAAACATAGACGCTTGGGTTTAAATCTTTAAGTAAAAAACAAAAATGCCAACAAACGGCCGCTTTTATCATGTTTGGTTTGCGATTTCTTTCAAAAGTGATTTCTTTCTTATTATGTTTCTGATAAAACTTCCATTTGTTGGTGAAATGATGGGTTTGTGTGACGATGTTTCAGAGAGGAGTGTTACGGGCGGGTTTTAGTGAAGCGATGCGGAGCTTCTAGCCCGACGGTGGAAACGCAGTGTGGTTTTGGGCTCGGTGCTACAGGTCCGAGGCTATTAGTCCAGCCCGGCAAAAATCATGAAATCCTCTTTACTTCCTATATCATTTTACTAAATTAACTGACATTCAAGCTATCACACTGCACATGTAGCATTAAGCCTTTGTATATCAAAATCATTCCACACAGAGGAAGGCTGCAGAACTCTTTGCAGAGAAGTCATCAACAATTATAGACACTTCACAAAAGGACAGGCAGGGTCATTAGATAGCTGTCAATGAGTGTTTTCAAAACATCAAAGTAGAAGCCTCCATTGACAGCTCCAAGTTCTTGACTCATATCCAATGCATTCACAGCAGCATGCCAGTGCAGACAACAGTGGAAAAATGACTAATTAGTGTGTGTCACAACTTCGGTTTCACAGACACTTTCTGTTTACTGCTCAGCACAGGAGGAGTTTGAATAACATGTTGGATGCAGCAAGAATAATTATCTCTTGAAGGCTTCAGTGGCTAATTAAACGGATAATCATGCCTCAGTGAGATTCAACTGCATCCATATAGTAGCTCAAAGAATGGAGATCTAATTTTTGCAGAGGTGTAAAGAGTACCTGAAAACCATACTTAAAAAACTTAGTAAAAGTACAGATTCCTTACAGCGAAAATGACTCCATTACAAGTTACCAATTCCAATACAACTTGAGTAAAAGTCTTAAAATATCTGATTTTAACAGTACTTAAGTATTTTACTCATACTAAATATAGGCACTAGTCCTCGACACCTGAGAGACATGCCAGTGAAAATAAGAAACAATTGATTTGTAAGATGAGAAATCATGTTTATTTTCTAAAAATTAAAATAAAACGAAACACCTCAATATTGCAATAAATCAAGGTCGACACAACAGCCTCCTCAAACGTCTACAAACTCAAGTCTCAGTTGAGCTCATGTGCACGAAAAAAAATAAGTAAACCAATATCCTTCAAAAAGGTCTCGTCAATATAGCGGATAAATAAAATAATGTTAAGTAAAATTAAATAGTCAAAGCCTTCTTGCACTGGATGTGCTGGTTTCAGCCTCATTACCGGCTGCAGTCATGTCCTCATCTCATAAATCAAACACTTGCGATTCATCCACTACCTGCTAATGCACTCGCATTCATGTAAAGTAGCCTTGTTGACATGTTTGGGTGAGCAAAGGCAAAACGCACAAGATATAGTACCTTCAATGCCCTTAGATGGCGATATCGCTTCTTTATAGCAGAAACAAACTGCTGCAGAAAAAGTTAGGTGCCATGCAAAATGTAATGTGTAATTGCATTACTCAACACAAATGTATTGGAGTAAAAAAGTGCATTTACTTTGTACTAAATGTAATCGAGTAGAGAGTAAAAGTTGCTAATATCTTTGATACTCAGTACAACTACAAAGTAGCCAAAAAGATACTTAAGTACAGTAACTAATTACATTAACTCAAATACTTTACACCACTGAATTTTTGACATGGGAAACACAGACACAAACAGCAACCAATGCCTTCATATAAACCTTTGTGGTTGGTTTATCGTGGCTGATTCACAATTTCACAGTTTTATAGAAGGTAACAAGATGTACCGAACCCAAAATGCCTGTCGTAATCCTTTTCCATGGGATTTGAAATGATAAAATGGCCTTCGCCTCAGCCTCTGGTTATGTTTAGTGAAGGACTGACAAGGGATTACATGCACATGAATTAAAGAGTAGAAAGAGAATAGGAGAATACTCTTGATAAATGAAGAGTGTGACCTGTGAGGGTGGTAAGTGCTGGTGTGTTTGAGGCTAATTCGTGAATGTGGTGTTCAGTTTTGGAGATTCTCCTTAAAGTGCACAGTGAAGTAGTTTATTACTTACACTCAGGCTGTGGCCCAAAGCTATTTGTGGCTGAACACTTCTAAGCTAAGTTTGACATATACTTCGCACTTTTGAAAGTCATAAAAAAGGAAAACTGCCATGTTAAAACTATCTAAGAGGGGAAATAATGACATTAGTTCAGCAAAATGTGAGTCAATCACTGCATGTCGTCACTGACAAAAAAAGCTTTGTTTGAGCTTCCAAACTAATGTTTGGAACTGACTCACAAGTGGGCGAACTGTGAAAATTAGCAAGCTTCAAGGCAATACGTCAGTCATAAAATCTGATTATGCCTCGGTCCATTGCTCATATGAAGGCATACCAAAATAAGAAAACACAAAACTGGATGCTTGAAACACGCCAATCCCCACTGGCACTAGCTACTTCACTTTCTTACACTGTTATATTCATCGAGAATGTCTGCAACATCAAAAAATTTGTCAGCAATTACAGCCTAATACAGGCTAAGACATAGGCTAATCTTAGTCAGTATGTGTCATATGATACGTTGTCATGTAAATGTTGAGAGGACTGAAAAGAGTCACCAATCGACCAATTTCCTCCACTGTATTGAAAAATCTCTCCAACCTCACAGCACTACAATAAGCTCATTTAAAGGTCACACTTTGTCAATCTGCATATTTGCATTTCATTAAGATGTAATCGCCCTTCTGAAAGGACATAAGAACATTGTATATAGACTATGAAAATGAGGATGTGCCATATGCATACATACAGAACATTTTTGCTATGAATACAGTAATAATATTGATTGGTGAGGAACACCTCATATTGTGTTTCTCTCTCTCTCTCTCCCTCTCTCTCTCAATAAGTCTCTAAATGTGTGTATATTAAATGATTTATTCACTTAGTCCAATGATTAGGGATGAGTCAGTAGTCTTTGATTTAGTATAAAGTAGTCTTGTGAGTTAGTCTCTACCTGTTGATTTCCTTTAATAAGCACATCATATTGTTGGCTGGTTGTCAAGAACTGTTTGTGTTTTCTCTGCTGACAGTATTTTTTTATGCAAGCTACTTTTCTCCTTTGATGATGATAGAAGACTTTTTACTTTGTAAAGATACTTTTTGGCCCTGTACCTGTTTGGAAGATGAGTTTTCATTCTGTGCTTTTTTGGACATATACAAAGAAAGTTGAAGAGAGTTATTTTTTGGACTCTTTAATGTTATTACATTTGGACTGTTATATGTTAATAAAAAATAATAATAAAATAAATGAAATAAAATGAATATACTACTACTTCTACTACTAGTATTAATAATAATAATAATAATAATAATAATAATAATATTGTAGCAGGAACAAAACAAAAATAGCAAGTAAAACAAACTAACTTCATCAAGGAGAAAAGTAGCAACATACTGCAACATCATAATCATTTTTATAAATTTGTATATAATGATGTTATATTGTGTCATGTTTATTGAAATAAAACAGATAAAAACATGTAGACCCTACTTCAGCTGTATTTAAATATAGGCTTATGTTGAACTTTATTCCTGACAAACAGATGCTGTATTTAGCAGTAAGACTACAATAAAGTATTGAATGAAAATGTCCCTGAAACATCTGTGTATTTACATTTATTTCACTTCAGCTGTGATAAAGTATGCAAACACAGCGCGAGCGTCACTACAGGAAGCAGAAAGTGCTTTTTCAGCTCCACCCCAACTGCAAGCAGCAACTCTCGCCGATTGGTTACACCCAGAACGCACCTCATGTCTTGTGCTTCCCTAGTCTTATGTGTCAGGTTCTGATTGGTTGTTTTGGTCATGTGTCACATTTTCATTGGTTCATTGTGTTGATTACTTTCTAGGGATGTTGAAATTAATCGTTGCAATAGACATAATCGATTACAGCCTACTGACGTTTCTCTGATATCATTCGTCACATACGTGCTTCTCGCGCTAGCGTAAAATGCCGGAGGGAGGCGAAACACAAAAGCAAGTAGCCTAATAAATGCACCCACTATTTTAACATTTACAGCATGTAAGCGTGTGCGTGCGAGTGTGTGTGTAAGGCTGCATGCGTGTGTGTGTGTGAGGCTGCATGCATGCGTGTGTGTGCGAGGTTTTTCCAAACCGTGTTTTTGGCTTATCCTGAATCACTACGGTACATAAGTGTTTATATTCTGACTATTTTAGACTGGTTCGGGTCGGAGCACAGTACTAGCGTGACTTAATATTGTATCATAACAATTTGTTACGCAATTTGAAAAGTGTTACACAAAGCATTGTGCATGGTATTGTTAAAAAATAGGAGGAAGAAACCACACTGTCAGTGTCACACAAAGTCTATGAGGTCATTGTCAGCTGAAATGTCAAGTAACTTCTACTTTTTTTAGCATCAGCAGTGAGATGCTTAGTATTATGCCACTGGTGATAAAACAGCCTCTGCTGGCCTAGCCGACTCCCAAAGGGGATGCTAGCAAAAAATAAAACCAATCGCATGATGTGTAGTGAAGAAAGAGTCTGGAAAGAACCAGAGCACAGGAAAAAGCTGACAAAACAGGGAGATTAAATGTAAAGGTTTTTTTTTTATGTATAGACATAAATTATGTCTATACATAAAATTATGTATATGTATCCCCATAATTAAATGTCAATTGAAACAAGGCTGTGAGGACCTTTCATTACAGACAGGTTGTGTGTTAAGGTCGTATACAAAAGTGCAGAAAGGGGTATAGTGATGACACATGAAAGGGAGTGTCAAATCATGGACTAATTAACAATAATAAAAAAATATTTTATGTTAATGAATATTAATTCATCTTTCTAATTTTAAGTGGGCTCTCTGGCATTTAAAAAAAAAAAAAATCTTAAAAGCACTCGTTGTAACATCCTGAAAATATTTCTAAACAAACTTGTTCTCATACTGTAAATATTTGAAGGCCTGTTACAACCCTTTGCTTTGTATTTTCTTGTTTCTTTTTTGTTCTTGACGTGTAGGCTAATGACTGGTCCATCTGGATTGGTGCAGACGATTCCAGGCACACTTTAAAAGCCCTGATGTCACTTCCTTTGAGGGGAGAAACAAAGCTTTTCAATACTTCGAATCAACTGAACCAGTTGCTTTGACTGTTTCGAAGCATTCGAAGCGCCACACGCAGATGACTCCTGCTGGCCAGAACAGTGTAAATGCAGCAAAAACTCAGGTCAAACATGCATAAAAACACCTTTTACAAACTCATTGCAAATGTTTTATTGAAAGTAAAATCTATAAAATGCAATTAACAAACCATCTAATAAGACTAAATATCAAGTTTCTGTAAAATATGTGTTCTTTTATCAATTTTTGAGGCTTGTTTTGTTTGTTCAATGGATGGCTCAGCTAAACAGGCCAATAAGGGACTAATAACTATTTTTTATTTTAATTATACTAATATCTAATTAAAACAACTACAAATGTATAAAACTAATCAGAGATCAGTTAAAACCCATAGACACTTGTTCAATGGTTCCCCGCTGGGGGCTGATCTTAGTGAATCCGCATGATTCATGGGTTCACAGAGATCTTTGCCCACAGCGGTGGACCATTGAAATTTCAAAACGTTACGAAACAGTTATGAAGTAACGAAGCCTCGTTTACTGAAATCACGTGACTTTGGCAGTTTGATACATACGCTCCGAAACATTAATCCGCAAAGATTTGTAAAGGTTTCAAAGCTTCATGAAGCAGTGTTTTCGAAATCGCCCATCACTAGTTTTTGGCTGTGTGTGTTTATACAAATTTCGAGTGTTAAGAGTAGGATGATCATTGTTTGTTCTCTGAAAGTGAATTAGAAATTGTAAGTAGGAAACTGTTTGGTATTTTGACCCAATTGTCTGTTTACCGACACTGATTTGGATTCCCCTTTTAAGTCTGTTTTCTTGGGATTTGTTTTAGCTAGGGAGTTAGGTTAGTATTGTCATGGGTGCATGCAGGCAGGAAGACAAAGACAGAATAAATTCCAAACATAGTTTAATCAAAAGTAACCTCAAAGCAGGCATACAGGCAACAGCACAACACATCTAACGTAACGGTGACCGGACAAGGAGTGCAGGGAAAGGAACAACTTAAGTAGCAACACTAATGAGGGAAATAGATGACACACAGCTGACACATATGAACTAATAATGACGGTAACTATGGGGACAGACGAGTGGCGGGAGTCAGAACAAAGAAACACGTGACAAATGAAAACAAAGTCCATGAACTAAACTAAACATAATGGTGACAAGCATATTGTAATCTTATTTTGGTTAGGGTTTAGGTAAGTGGTTATAAAATAAGAAAGTTTTGTTTGTTATTTTTGCTGGTTCAGCTCACAAAGTTAATTTCCCTATTTATTCATTTGATAGCATATGTAGCAAGTTATACTAACCTAAACAGTCTGCTCTTTTATCCCTCACTGGCTCATTTTCATTAAAGTAAAATTAAACTTGGCATCTACCCTGACTAAAGTCCAAACGGCCTCTTCTAACTAAAGTGGTGCAAGTCTGTGACAAGGACCTCTAGCCACCAAAACTCCTGAGCTAAGCTGTATGAGAAGAAGCAAAGGCTTGGAGACTGAACTAAGAATCGGGACGAGGCATGGTCAGGTGAGAGCCTTTGCGAAGTTTGGATTTGCGTGTGTTTGTACGTGTGTCAGGTGGATAGAGGCCCTGCTTGGCTGTTTGACATGTAGCACACTGGCATCTGGCTGCAAGCGCGGCAGAGAAGCAGACACAGATCCTGTCCTTCTGCACAATGCTAAGGGATTGAGTCTGTGCCCTCCACTCTGACACCTCTCTGAGTCACCTCCATCCCTCAAAGCTCTAATGCTTCAAATGGGCCTCTCAGGAGGTGGGAGTAAGGACAGATCGCAGTTTTTCGGCAAATGCTTCAACCCATAGGCTGTCTCTTCTATCTGAAATAAGAGGGACAGGGTTTTCAAGGGTTCTTAGTTTTAAAATGTCTCAAGTTCACTTCAAAAGCTATTTTTAAAAAAGGAATATTCAGACTTCAATATAAGCTAAATATACAAAACATAAGTTTTGCTTTTCTACATTTAAACCCTCCAAAAATGTATCCTGACTTTACTGTAATTGTCTCACTGTAACCAAAGAAAACACAAATGCTGTTGACTGAGCTTAACCTGGTTTTAACCTTGAGTATTGTTTTAAATATTTTTAATGGTATGAAATCAATCAATGCTTTAAGACAAACCACGTGCAAATTCATAAGTCAACACCATTGCTGAGTATTTTCTCCTTAAGTGAACCAAAGACGGTTTGAAATCACAGTTGTTCTTTACGTCACAAATATGTTGTAACCAATCCCGTGAACGTACGGGCAGGCTTTAGCATATCATCATTATTATGCTGTGAAGCAGGGGAGTCTCAAGAGAAGCCAGGTTATCCTGGTATATTTTTCAATTTATATAAAAAAAATCTGGTACATTTAGCAATATAGCGGGTGCATTATGTATATGATGTATTATGATGTTATGATGAACAATATGCCTTTCTCCACTGACATTCTAAGTTGTTCAAAGTGTTTCTAAAGATGCTGATTTTTAGAAGATAGACTGAGATGGCGAACGGGAACAAGGTTTGTGTAACATGAGCAACACATTATTAGCTGTTTGTTAACGTAGTCAAGCAAAAGGCTAATCATATTAACTACCATTATGTGTCCGACATTGTAAAGAACGATACATAAAATGCATTACCATTCTGATACATCGACTTGTATACGAGCCTGTATAATTCACTCTTCCACTTCTTTTGAATCAGTTTCTGGTTCAAACATATATGGCTGAATTAAACCAGTATTTCCAATTGCCATTGTGCAGCGTTTACAACAGTAAAGTTGACCGAGTGGATCTCAAGCTATTTTAAGGCATGCAGATTTTTTTTTCACAGGAAAAAAACGTTTAAATATGTAATTCTGGTGATCAAAGATGAGTTTTAATGGATACAATTATTGACTGCAGAGGGACTTTAAAATAAGACAAAAACATTACAACTAAAATGGCAGCTAAAAATCTCTCTCTCTCTCTCTCTCTCTCTCTCTCTCTCTCTCTCTCTCTCTCTCTCTCTCTCTCTCTCTCTCTCTCTCTCTCTCTCTCTCTCTCTCTCTCTCTCTCTCTCTCTCTCTCTCTCTCTCTCTCTCTCTCTCTCTCTCTCTCTCTCTAGCTTTCTTCAACTGAGGTAACTAGATAGGACAAGGTAAGGACACATTGTGTACGTGTATGTATGCGTAAGCGCATGCATGCATGTCAGTAGGTGACCACAGACAGGGCAGCTTTTATCTCTACAGCTTCTTTGCTCCCATGGGCAAGCAGGCAGATCAATGCTGATGAGAGTCTTTCAAAGGGAGGACGCCGGGCCTGACATACCAGCGCTTGCTAGCCATTTAATAAAGACTATGCGGAGGAGAAAGCTGCGCTGGAGACAGCTGGAGGACTCCTGTGCTGTCTTATCTCTGTGTGGCACGTTGTGGCAGATCTTATATGATGCAATGTACGCAGAAGCTAGCAGAACCCAGCTGGATAACCTATGAAAAGCTGAGTCGCGCTGTCTGTGTCACAACCTGCTGAAAATAATAATATCTAAACAAAAGGATAATGAAAATGTTGCTTGTGTATAGATGTTTATGTATGTATGTATGTATGTATGTATGTATGTATGTATGTATGTGTATATGCACCGATCAGGCATAACATTATGACCACTGACAGGTGAAGTGAATAACACTGATTATCTCTTCATCACGGCACCTGTTAGTGGGTGGGATATATTAGGCAGCAAGTGAACATTTTGTCCTCAAAGTTGATGTGTTAGAAGCAGGAAAAATGGGCAAGCGTAAGGATTTGAACGAGTCTGAAAAAAGCCAAATTGGGATCGCTAGACGACTGGGTCAGAGCATCTTCAAAACTGCAGCTCTTGTGGGGTGTTCCTGGTCTGCAGTGGTCAGTATCTATCAAAAGTGGTCCAAGGAAGGAACAGTGGTAAAACGGTGACAGGGTCATGGGCGGCCAAGGCTCATTGATGCACGTGGGGAGCGAAGGCTGGCCCGTGTGATACGATCAAACAGACGAGCTACTGTATCTCAAATCGCTCAAGAAGTTAATGCTGGTTCTGATAGAAAGGTGTCAGAATAAACAGTGCATTGCAGTTTGTTGCGTATGGGGCTGCATAGCTGCAGACCAGTCAGGGTGCCTATGCTGAACCCTGTCCACCGCCGAAAGCGGCAACAGTGGGCACGTGAGCAACAGAACTGGACCACAGAGCAATGGAAGAAGGTGGCCTGGTCTTATGAATCACATTTTCTTTTACATAACATGGATGGCCGGGTGCGTGTGCGTTCGCTTACCTGGGGAACACATGGCACCAGGATGCACTATGGGAAGAAGGCAAGCCAGTGGAGGCAGTGTGATGCTTTGGGCAATGTTCTGCTGGGAAACCTTGGCTCCTGCCATCCATGTGGATGTTACTTTGACACGTACCACCTACCTAAGCATTGTTGAAGACCATGTACACCCTTTCATGGAAACGGTATTCCCTGGTGTCTGTGGCCTCTTTCAGCAGGATAATGTGCCCTGCCACAAAGCAAAAATGGTTCAGGAATGGTTTAAGGAGCACAACAATGAGTTTGAGGTGTTGACTTGGCCTCCAAATTCCCCAGATCTCAATCCAATCGAGCATCTGTGGGATGTGCTGAACAAACAAGTCCGATCCTTGGAGGCAACTCCCACCTCACAACTTACAGGACTTAAAGGATCTGCTGCTAACATCTTGGTGCCAGATACCACAGCACACCTTCAGGGGTCTAGTGGAGTCCATGCCTCGATGGGTCAGGGCAGTTTCGGCAGCAAAAGGGGGGCCAACACAATATTAGGGTCATAATGTTATGCCTGATCGGTGTGTGTGTGTGTGTATATATATATATATATATATATATATATATATATATATATATATATATATATATATATATATATATATATATATATATATATATATATATATATATATATATATATATATATTTATTTATTTATTTTTTAGTGGGGAGAACAAGTATTTGATACACTGCCGATTTTGCAGGTTTGCCCACTTACAAAGCATGTAGAAGTCTGTAATTTTTATCATAGGTACTCTTCAAACTGTGAGTGACGGAATCTAAAAAAAAAATCCAGAAAATCAAATTGTATGATTTTTAAGTAATTAATTAGCATTTTATTGCATGACATAAGTATTTGATACATCAGAAAAGCAGAACTTAATATTTGGTACAGAAACCTTTGTTTGCAATTACAGAGATCATACGTTTCCTGTAGTTCTTGACCAGGTTTGCACACACTGCAGCAGGAATTTTGGTCCACTCCTCCATACAGACCTTCTCCAGATCCTTCAGGTTTCAGGGCTGTCGCTGGGCAATACGGACTTTCAGCTCCCTCCAAAGATTTTCTATTGGGTTCAGGTCTGGAGACTGGCTAGGCCACTCCAGGACCTTGAGATGCTTCTTACGGAGCCACTCCTTAGTTGCCCTGGCTGTGTGTTTCGGGTCGTTGTCATGCTGGAAGACCCAGCCACGACCCATTTTCAATGCTGGAAGGAGGTTGTTGGCCAAGATCTCGCGATATATGGCCCCATCCATCCTCTCCTCAATACGGTGCAGTCGTCCTGTCCCCTTTGCAGAAAAGCATCCCCAAAGAATGATGTTTCCACCTCCATGCTTCACGGTTGGGATGTGTTCTTGGGGTTGTACTCATCCTTCTTCCTCCAAACACGGCGAGTGGAGTTTAGACCAAAAAGCTCTATTTTTGTCTCATCAGACCACATGACCTTCTCCCAATCCTCCTCTGGATCATCCAGATGGTCATTGGCAAACTTCAGACGGGCCTGGACATGCGCTGGCTCGAGCAGGGGTACCTTGCGTGCGCTGCAGGATTTTAATCCATGACGGCGTAGTGTGTTACTAATGGTTTTCTTTGAGACTGTGGTCCCAGCTCTCTTCAGGTCATTGACCAGGTCCTGCCGTGTAGTTCTGGGCTGATCCCTCACCTTCCTCATGATCATTGATGCCCCACGAGGTGAGATCTTGCATGGTGCCCCAGGCCGAGGGAGATTGACCGTCATCTTGAACTTCTTCCATTTTCTAATAATTGCGCCTTCTCACCAAGCTGCTTGCCTATTGTCCTGTAGCCCATCCCAGCCTTGTGCAGGTCTACAATTTTATCCCTGATGTCCTTACACAGCTCTCTGGTCTTGGCCATTGTGGAGAGGTTGGAGTCTGTTTGATTGAGTGTGTGGACAGGTGTCTTTTATACAGGTAACGAGTTCAAACAGGTGCAGTTAATACAGGTAATGAGTGGAGAACAGGAGGGCTTCTTAAAGAAAAACTAACAGGTCTGTGAGAGCCGGAATTCTTACTGGTTGGTAGGTGATCAAATACTTATGTCATGCAATAAAATGCAAATTAATTATTTAAAAATCATACAATGTGATTTTCTGGATTTTTGTTTTAGATTCCGTCTCTCACAGTTGAAGAGTACCTATGATAAAAATTACAGACCTCTACATGCTTTGTAAGTAGGAAAACCTGCAAAATCGACAGTGTATCAAATACTTGTTCTCCCCACTGTGTATGTGTGTATATATATATATATATATATATATATATATATATATATAATTCAGCTTCACAGGAATAAATTACATTTAAAATTGTATCTTTAATTGTAATATTTCACAATATTAATGTTGTAACTATTTTGAATCAAATAAATGCAGCCTTGAGCATGAAAGACTTTCAAAAACATTAAAAAAAGTTGATAGTAAAAAAAAACTTTTAGATAGTGTCTATTCATTTGTTAATTATGTTTTTATATAAAAATGTATATAAATAATACAAATTATACTATAAAAATTAAACAATAAATAATTGTATTATTAGAAATAATTATTTAATCCTACGAATACACTTTATCATTTAGCAGCACACCTGCGGTATTATGTCTCAACCCAACTGAGCATTCATATTCATTTCTCCCAACTCTCTGCATAAGTCTGAATGTCTTAAATGTCCTCTGCAGTAAATAAGCAAAACTCTTTCCCACCCTCAGACTTCATGATGAGGCCAGAGGTCTGTCTGCAATGAAGATGACAAACAGATGCTCTCCTCCTCCTTGCTCTGTGAGTCTATGAGATCTGCCAGAGACTCTCTGCTTCATCAGGGCTAAATGAGGGTTTACTTTATTGTCTGTTTGTTGATTAATGAAGTCTCAAATGCAATTACTCAGAAGCAAACGTAAGGCTACAGACCAACCCTTAGCATTCCTGATTGAGTGTCTCGGCGCAAGCGGGATCATTTGTCACAATCTGGCTGTTAGTTGAGCATCTTATTACCTGAACAACGTCGCATTTTTCCCCAATTGTGAACCGAGGGATGGAGAGATGTTGCTGCTTTAAAAAACTGATTCATTCATATCTATCTCTTCCTTATGACCTTGGCAGAGGTCGAAGCGTCACCAATAGGACCACACTTTTCTTATCACTGCTGGCTCACTACACAAAACGAAACGCAGGTATGTGTCTGATGGAAATTATAAAAGACAATTAAACCATTTAATCATGCTTTTGGGATTGCAAATTATAATTGCTTATAACTATGCAATGTAAAATAAAATGCAACCCAGAATACATTAAAAAGATAATATTATGCCCTTTTACAAAGTCTACATTTTGTTTTTGGGGTCTACTAGAATAGGTTTTAATGCTTGAATGTAGTAATAATAATAATAATAATAATAATAATAATATCTTTTTCACATATTTTACATTATTGCAATCTGGGGTGCTTTTCCCAAAATCGTTGTTAGCCAACTATGTTACATCAGTACCAGCAAAGTTCAACGTTTCAGTGTTTCCTGAAACCATTCGAAACATCTGCAAAACGCATCACAAAGTTGTGTGGTTGGAACTACAGCTCTGCATTCTCTGTCTTTCATTCCAAACATATATACAGATTACATTCAACATTTCTTAGTTTGTCAAGAGAAATAAAGCACTGTTTTTGAAGAGTGCACATGTTCATGCTCTAGTGCGCTGGGAGAACGCTGGATCGACGTAAGAGGGAACTTATGATTGAATGAAACATCTGGAAATAAAGCAAAACAATGGAGCAAAAATAGCTAAGTTAGTTTCTCCAACAATGCATTGTACTATGGTAGTTTAGCAGTAAGTAACGTCGTTGTATGAGAAACATACCCCCATTTAGTTCCTGTCTCTATGAAGCCCCTCCTTCAGAAAAGTGCAATGTGCTCTGATTGGTCGGCTGGACCAGTGTTTTGTGATTGGTCAACTGCTTGTTTTCGGAAATGTTGAGCGTGTTTTGGAAATGTCACACCCCTTACCATAACCACGAGTTTCAATACACTACTAACGCGACTCAACCAGCCCTTGCCCTTTATTTTGTGCATGCCTTGGGTGGGAATTAGTTAAATGAGGAACACACATATGTGTATATACATCCCCGGAGGAAAACTACAATCGAGGAGTTTCGGGAGGTGTGAAAGAGTGCGTACTGACATAGACAATACCTTTCTTTTGGAGTAGACTTTATGCAGAACTTTTTCATGATCAAACAGCAACATTACCCACTAAAAATATTTGAAAATGTAAAATACTTCCTCTTTAAACAAGGGGGTTCATGTTGTAGCAAAATCAGTTGAGAAGCATGCATCCTAACACAGAGAGGGTGGAATATTGCCCCATTTGGATAAGGCATGTGTATTTCTTTTCATAACAGAGGAGAATGCTAAGTTCTAAGAGCAGCAACACGTGAAACACATGCTTATTTGTCTTTGGACAGTCTCTCATGTTGTGTTTAAATGTGTGTGAGAAACTGTTTGAAAATTCTACCTTAGACAAAACCCTATGAATTTTACAAGACTGTAACAGACTTGTCAATGGTTGAGAACCTCATCAGATTCTCCAAAGAAAACATAAAAAAGAAAGTGCTTTATACTGTCAAATATTGGATTTGACTAGATTTAACAGTGATTTGTTTCATATATATTTAAAGTGTATATATATATTTTTTTTTCATGGCAGTAGCTCAGTTGTTTTCAAAACAAAAAAAGCTTCTTTTTTTTACTGAGAAGCTTCTTTTTCTAAGTATTGTGTAATACAAAATTAAAGTCATTAAGACAAAACTCAGAATATTACAAAACAGTGTAGAATACATGACATTCACAGAATCAGAAGTTTATTTAACACTCCTAACAGACATCAGAGTGAGCATTCTGTTATTTGATGGTGTCAAAGGGATACTTCACCCACAATTAAAACGTTTGTCTTTATTTACTCACCCCATGCCATTCCAAACTAGTATGCTCCATACAAGTTAGACACAATTGACTTTCATTGTGTGAAGAACAGAAACATTAAGACATGAGGGAAAGTACATTTTAAGTTTTTTTTTTTTTATGTTTATATATATATATATATATATAATTTTGATTTAAATTTTTCACAAATATTAAGTCTCTTTTTGGTTCCATTGTATGTCCCGTGTTATATGGTCATCAATGTGCACTTCAGCAGAATTTGTGGTCAATATTTGAAAAGTAAGTAGATGTACTTACTATATAACGAAGACATGCTGTCTTTAGAAAATATTATAGATATATTATAATGTAGAAAATTATAATCTGCAAATGCATTGATAAAATAATTATGAATAATTATGAACACATATTAAAAATGTAATGATATTTTGTCCATCTTGGAATAACATTGTCTGTGATTTTGTTGTTTTGGCCACACCTAGGCATATATATGATGTGACAAATGCCCAGAGGCTCATTTTTGTTCTTGCAGCTGTAAGGATGGAAGTAGGCTGTTTGTTGTAGAGAAGGAATGCTTTGGTCAGCAACAAACATGCAATGAACTCTCATTACTGCCAGAGACAGCGCTGGTGCTGTCCACCTCCAGCCAGCCTACTCAACACGTGGGCTATAATTCAATACCAGAGAGCTAGTGCACATGTAAACACACAGCACGGTAAAGTAATAACCTGCTGATCAGAAAGAAACACACCAAAGCCTATGCCAACACACAACCAAAGAGATGTCACCATACAGTTGGTCTGTCTATTTAATAAGTTAGTTTCAATATTAAAAAATGTAATATTGATTTTTTTTTTTTTTTTTTTTTTTTTTTTTGCTGCAGTGAGGGAGAATATATATAAATGGCCACTGTCTGGTTGTTTCCCTCCAAGGTATCTTGCAAATGATCAGTCTAAGCAGTCGGAAGAATGTGGCCCTCCAACTTTATCACAGTTTAGTAGACTTTTTTTGGCCTAGAAACCAAATAGCATACTGATGGTGTCAAACATTAATGAAGCACATTAAAGTACTTTCTAAAAAAAAATAAAACAAATAATAAAAAAAGTATAAGTATTGCTATCGCAGAAATTTCAGCAAATCCATAAGCAGGACAGTTTGCTTTTTTTGCATGACACATGTACACAATCCCTAGTCAAGTTTAGATGTTCACATACAATATTGATGTTTTTTCTAGCTGCCTCATGCCCGGTACACATTGTACGATATTGAGCTGTCCCAGACGAAAGATGACCAATCGTGGTTCCTAAATGGTGGTCCTACATCGTATAGTGAGAGAGGTTTAAAGACGGCCATTGTCACGGTCTTGTGACCAAAGATAGTCTGCGATCATTTTCTGACAGTGTCAGAAATTTAACATGATCATCTCACAGTGTGTCTGCTGCTACGACCTGCATCTACTGACTAGACAATAAAAATGCAACATGAAATTGCGTACTGATCAACGCAACATGGCATTTAAACTTAAAACTACTTACCTCAATCTCCAATTGCAAAATTGGCATGCCAAGTTGGCCTCTTTTCCCAAGCCATATTCTCCTCTTTCGCTTCCTCCTCTTTTTTCAGTGCACATAAAAACCACAATTGCCAAAGTGCTATTCATCTTGCTGTATTTGTTTACCACTAGCGCATGAGGATGAAATTTTATTCTTCTACACTAACTTGCGTCATAGCCTATGATTCAATAGGTGTCTTCATTGTACAGTCTACACACGCTGTACCCAAGTTTATTAGATCCATGTCATACAGTGTGATTTGTAATGATCTTACAGGATTGCTGAAATCGCAGTCTGTAGCAGGCATTAGGCAAAAAATATTGTATTTTCTTCATAACTTCAAAATCCAAAAGGTCAAACCACCTTGATATTACAGTAATGAAAAAAATGCACTTTTGATGTAAGAAAACTATGCATTAGAGGCTATGCAATGATGAACAACGACCTTGTGGCCTTATTTTGAGTGGACAAAAGGCCTCTACATTCATTTTGTTTTCCCCAAGAGTCCATGCAGTACTCCATGGTCTTTATTAGATCAGAAGACACTGCTCATCATCTCAGCTGGAGTCTGACACAACACTTCATTCAAGTATACACAGTGGAACAGTAGGAAAACAAAGTGATTGTCTGTCACAATAACAAAACCTTATTTTTATTCTGAAATATGGGTTTCCCCTCACGAGAAGGGCCATGAAACACTTAGGTTTCTCTCCATCAGTTAAAAAAAATGTTCCCTGTATGTAGACTATACACCGACCAGGCATAACATTATGACCACTGACAGGTGAAGTGAATAACACTGATTATCTCTTCATCACGGCACCTGTTAGTGGGTGGGATATATTAGGCAGCAAGTGAACATTTTGTCCTCAAAGTTGATTAGAAGCAGGAAAAATGGGCAAGAGTAAGAATTTGAGCGAGTTTGACAAGGGCCAAATTGTGATGGCTAGACGACTGGGTCAGAGCATCTCCAAAACTGCAGCTCTTGTGGGGTGTTCCTGGTCTGCAGTGGTCAGTATCTATCAAAAGTGGTCCAAGGAAGGAACAGTGCTAAACCGGCGATAGGGTCATGGGCAGCCAAGGCTCATTGGTGCACGTGGGGAGCGAAGGCTGGCCCGTGTGGTCCGATCAAACAGACGAGCTACTGTAGCTCAAATTGCTCAAGAAGTTAATGCTGGTTCTGATAGAAAGGTGTCAGAATACACAGTGCATCGCAGTTTGTTGCGTATGAGGCTGCATAGCCGCAGACCAGTCAGGGTGCCCATGTTGACCCCTGTCCACTGTGCGTCGCTTACCTGGGGAACACATGGCACCAGGATGCACTATGGGAAGAAGGCAAGCCGGCGGAGGCAGTGTGATGCTTTGGGCAATGTTCTGCTGGAAAATCTTGGGTCCTGCCATCCACGTGGATGTTACTTTGACACGTACCACCTACCTAAGCATTGTTGCAGACTGTGACGAGCAGGGCGGGCGAGAGCCATGAGAGAATGGCGCGAGGCCGGTGGCGTGATTGCAATTGAGCGCCACCTGCGCATCACACCGGTCTCCTATCTCTCACGGAGGACCTTGGATGCATAAAAGGAGGAGCGATGGCAGTGAAGGACGAGAGAGGACCAGGCCTGGATTTTACGTTGTGTTTTGTTCACGTTTTATTATGTGTGTGCACGGCAGCCATCCGTGAGGATGCCCTACAAATTCCCTAGATATCAACCCAATCGAGCATCTGTGGGATGTGCTGAACAAACAAATCCGATCCATGGAGGATCCACCTCGCATCTTACAGGACTTAAAGGATCTGCTGCTAACATCATGGTGCCAGATACCACAGCACACATTCAGGGGTCTAGTGGAGTCCATGCCTCGACGGGTCAGGGCTGTTTTGGCAGCAAAAGGGGGACCGACACAATATTAGGTCATAATGTTACGCCTGATCGGTGTTTATGTTGTATTGAAACATTCTATGGTATCTGTATTGCACCAAAACAGACTATGACAAATTCAGATATAGATCAGTTATGTGTTAATTTAATATTAATCAACACAGAAACAACACTAAGGCAACAGGAAGCCCATAAGGATCTGTGTGTATTGTGTTTGTGTGTGCACAAGTGCTCAAGCATGTTTACACGTTTGTTAGGCACGCATGTTATGGCCCGTCTCTTCTCCAGTCATGCTTGACCGTAGAGTTGTATCCAACTGAGAGGCGTCACTGCAGGGCAGCAGGCAGTGGCATTAGCCCCGTTCAGCTCGACTCACCTCAACACTCACTGCCCGGTGGGAACCCGCACCACCTCCAGCATCACAACTCTTCATCATGCATTAATGTGGCTTACTGTGGTAGCTGGAGAATAAGAGTGAATGAAACAAGTTCCTTGGATGTGTTTGCATTGAAAAGCTCCGCTTCCTCCTCCTTCAGCTAGCATTCCTACATTTCCCCATCAGCGACCTAGCGAAGAGCACTTAGACCAGCGGTGACAGGCCCAACAAGCTGCAGATCAGTGCTTGCCTGTCTGAACCACTCCATTACCTCAGAGGGTAAAGACTTTAATGAGTAAGAAATGAGAACAGGCTGTCCATCAATAGCACTGGTAACTGGGGACACAGAAAAAGAGCCTTGGTGGGATGAAATTCTAAGGAACACTATTCCATTGGAGGTATGTGACAAAGAGTGTTAAATACATTCAGGATTTTTCGGAGATAACCGGCTTAAGTAAATCAACCTAGATTCATCAATGTTGCAAAGATTGATACCAATCTGATACTTTGACTGTCAGCACTGTGACATTACAAACGCCCTTGAGCATAGCAACAGTTAAGAGTTTCTCCAGATAAATTCCACCCAGCATGCTGTGTTTGAAAATGTATAGAGTTTTGAAGATTTTCATGAAATTGTGTCTGATTTTAATATAAAGTGTTGCCTTTTCATGGTAAGAAAGCAGTCTAGACCAGACAACAGGAGTTTGTTTCATACATTTTTAGGGTTTATTTAAATATATTTCATACCAAATCATTACAGTTCTGTTCGAATTCTGTTCTGTTAGCATTGTTCAAATAAAAATGAACATGGATTGACATGAAAATGTAGTAATTTCAACATAAATGCATTTAATTTTTTACAGTCAACATATGGCTTTTGGCCAAGGGTAAAGCAAGAAAAACTACACCTTACCTCAACAAGGCGACAATGTATAATGGCACTCTTCATTGAGGTGAAAAAACAAGTTCTTTATGATCTGCAGGATTTCTTGTATAAAGAGTTAAATGCATAAGAAAAGGCATGAGAGTTGGCTGTTTTTGTTCATTGAAATTTTTTATTTAAAATGTTTGTGAATTATTATTATTATTATTATTATTATTATTATTATTATTATTTTTTTTTTTTTTTTTTTTTTTTAGTCCATCATGTTCCCACAATTTTGGTAATTGTTCAAACTTAATTATATTGTACACATTATACAGAGAATGAAAACAAATACACCTAGTACAGGGGGAGAAAGGGGAGAATTAAAAAGAAAAAAAAAAGAGAAAGGCATAGATGAACACAGGGTGGATATGATAGTATAGCTCATGATCACTGGAGTATTAAAGTCATTACAGGAGCCCACCTCTTTAAGAAAATTGTTTTCTAAAGTCGTAATCCATATGTGATTTGTTCCATTTCGTACAACTCCCATACTTTTTGAATCCAAGCGTTGTATGATGGAGGGTCAGGTTTTAACCATCTGCATGTAATATACTTGATCGCTTAAAATGTTTGTGATTTTAACATAGAAAAGTACGTTTAAATGTTTTGCCACTTGCTTGAGCAACTTAATATGTAAATCTATATAAGTAATGCATTGGATACGTTATTTAAATTTTGCGTTTAAACGTGAATATGTCTATGAAAGATTGTATAACTGTACTGTATACAAAGAGAATCGCAATGCTGACTAGGGCTGGAAAGAAGCGTTATAACATAATCGTTTACGTCGTCGATTACGCAAATTAGTCGATTTGCGTGGAATGCGTTGATTCGTCTCCCGGGCATGCTGAAAATCAGCCGTTATTCCACAAATATCAAGCCCGGTCTAAAGTGTGTGAAATTCTCATATTTTGTACTTAATACAGCTGCGTTTATAAAGTTCATAAAGATCTGCCGTGGCTGCGAGGCGCACGGCTCAAACGTACTCTCTGCAACCGGTTACAAAGCATTAAACGCTGTTGTGAGCCTAGCGTTGGTATGGCTCTTTAAGGAACTGTCCATGATGCTGAAAAAAGCAGAAACTCTCATGTCGCGATGTATATGTTCTTCACACAATGAAAGTCAACAGTGTCTAACTTTGTATGGGGCTCAACGTTTTTCAAAATACCTGCTTTAGTGTTCCACAGAAGAAGAAGAAAAGTCATACCGGTTTGTAGTGCCATAGGGTGAGTAAAATGACATAGGTTTTATTTTTGGGTGAACTGTCCCTTTAATGACACCATAAAATGACAGATTGCTCACTCTGATGTCTGTTAGGGGTCATTCGCACAGAATGCATTTTTCCATTACACTGCTCTACTTTTCCATTGTTTTTCAATGTAAACACACACTAGACCTGGGGTATTCAATTAAAGTTCCAAGAGGTCCGGACACTATATATATATATATATATATATATATATAGGCCCATATACAGTATATATTGGAATAGTTATAAATGTCTATCTGGGCACTAGTAGTGCTTTGTAAAAGAAAGAAAAAAATCCTGATCAAAAATAGTCATCAAAGATGAGGATATTTGGCTCTCAGAGCCAGAGCAGTGGCGTCTGAGAATGTTTCTATAAAAAGAAAAAATAGACAGCCCAATTAGATATGAATATTAAAAGGTAAAATCAGATGTTTTATCAAGCTATTATTATTTTTACATTAAGATACATATGTAAGGCAGAAGGCAGAAAAGATGCTGTATGGTAGGGTGACCATATTTTGATTACTGAAAACCAGGACACTCTGCCCGGCAATGAGATACTCAAATGATACTTGAAGTTTACTCAAAGATGCCTTATTAATTTCAATACATTTAAATTATGCCCCCTCTGAAATTGTTATATTACAAAATACTATCTATAACCAAAATGTCTATGTCCTGGGAAAACAGGACCTTTGGTCACCCTACTGTATGGAGGTTCAGGGTTAGGCCTGGACCATTTTTATATTTTGCTTAAAATATCTACTAAAAACAAACAAACAATGTACATAATCAAAAAGGCATCATGAGAAGAAAACAAAGTTAATTAGTAATTTCAAAGTTTATGTTGTCTTGCCATCTGCAAATATTTTTCCCAATTATAACAATTATGTTTATTTTGAAATGCTCTTAACATGCAGATTAATAATGCTAAATGTAGATGAAAAAACATCTTGTCACAAACCTGGTTTGAACAGTCAGTCATAAATGTATGACAGATAAAAATAACTATATTAGCAGCATTGTTGTTTTCTGCAGTGTTTTAGCAAAAGTATCCATCTATTTTACAAGTGTTCACCGTGTTTCTGCTACTGTTGTTAAAATATCCACGTCACGAGCAGCTCTTCATGTGGCGCTTTAGCGAGAGAGAAACAACGCGCACTGAACGGAAAGAGCTTGAATAAAGCGTTTTTGCCTCTAGATAAAAATATTAAAGGATGTAAGTGCTGAAAGATCATTACCATAAACGAATCTGAGCACTTGAGGTGTGTACCACTCCTTTGTTTTTACGCGCTGCTCAGTTTAAACTCTAAAACCAGTAAAACGGTGCTATAGTTGTCATATGTCTCGCGGTCCGGTTAGAACCAAGCCAGGGTCCAGACCTGGAGCGCGGTCCGCCATTTGAATATGCCTGCACTAGACGGACATCTTTAACCATTGCACTCACGTCTTGTGTCTTTTGCTGCATCTCGCATGGCATTCTAAAAAACTGGGCTCTCAAGTTAAAATAAGTTTAACGCTTTTTTCTATTCCACTGACCTGCATCTCATGTTTTTAAAAGCAAAAACGGGTTCTGTGTAAACCGGCCCTTAGGAGTGTTAAATAAACTTCTGATGTTGTGAATGTGTTTAGAAATGTAATTTAGATTATAATGTTTAGAGACTAAATCACTTGAAAGTTGTGATTATGCAAAAATGAGCATCCTTTGATTGTTTATAGGGCAACAGCTGTTTCCTTTAAGAATTGGTTGTTTAGATATGCTTTGATTAAAGTTCCTGAAGCAGAACATACAGTCATGCGGTAGACATAATTGAACCCTAATTTGTCACTCACTTCATTGTTACAAGAACTCCACCATCCAATTAACTCAACATCCACTCTAATCAAGTAATTAAGTAATTCTGATGCAAATCTGAGCCTGTAATTGGTTTGGGAGGATGGCCGATCAATTACCAGATCAAACTTTAGGCAACTCTTATCTTGCAAGCTTACATCTGCAACTAACGGACAAACAAAAGACCAGGAACGTTGCTACTGTCCAAGAAATAACAGATCATGGATGACTTTGTTGATCTCATAAGCCAATAAGTTACATGACTTAAGATGATCCTTTAGATGAGAAAACATTGTATGTTGGATTAGTTCCTGTTTCAGTTAATTAACACAAATCTATTGGTCTGCCTGCTGTGAAAAAATGATTATCTTGACAACCTTGGTGCACTGTGATGAGTATTACGAAAGGATAAGCCAAAGGATATTCTATTTATTTCAATAGATTACTGAAATAAACTAATTTAATTGAAGCCATCTGTGCCATTTAAAAAAAAATCTTTCTCTAGTGGGTTCAAATCTATCCCAGGCCAGCAGCCCAGACGTGCTAATATTGAACTAATGCTGTAACACACTTTAATTGCTTCAATTGATTCTGCACCATAATCCTATGTTGTTGTTTTTATATTAGAATATTTCCATAGCTCCAGAGAAGACCAATGCATCATAAATGTAGTACATTCCATTTGTGCTATATTCTTCTGAAAAGTCATAAAGTTTTATGTGAGAAAGAGAGCAATGTTTGAAAAGGAATACTTCATCCATAAATGAAAATTGTTATTATTTATACCCTCCTGTCATTCAAAACCTGTATAACTTTATTTTATCTGTGGAACCCTAACTGAAATAAATTATTTATTAAAAAAAAAATAATGGTAACACTTTACAATAAGGGACCATTATAGTCTATTCAACCTAAAAAATAAATACCAAGATGTGATTTTTGGTTTATATAACCCAGCCCTACGGCCTATATATTTTCAAAACATAAATATATTACAACATAACTCTATTTGCAACATTCAAATAGGCTACATGATAACAAAAAGTCTACTGAGGCTTCTATTGAGTCCTCTGAAGTGAGAATGTCATAGGAGTGATTTTTTTTTTCTGGTAAGGGAAAAAAGCTATTGAGAACACCATTGTGAGAAAGTGCTCCAGTAGCCTTTTGTGTCCATCTGTGGGGTTTTCAACTCTGGGTTTACAATGTTAACAATTTACAACCTGCTCTAAAAGTGCTCACAATAAACTATTATGAACTTAACAGATCTTGTCTACAACAGTAAACTATTATTAATTTAGCAGGTCGTGTCTTCAACTTAGTGGGTTGTGCCTACATTTTAACCCACTAGAGGCCATAATACACTAAATGACTTTTAAAATATGAACAGATTTTAAAACACTATGCATCATACACTTGCAGATTTTGTAAATGGTTACAGAGAAAAACTGGGCATCATACACTGATTGAGGATCATACACTACCAGATTTTCAAATTGTTTCAAACACAAGCTCACTCAGAAACACGCGCCTTGTTACAATGGTAGTTAGAAGTTAGTGGCGTTGGTCAGTTGTTTTATCCATGCTGAGGAGTCTCATATTGAGGCTAATTTGTTACGCGTGATTTGTTAATTTACTTTTGTATTGTTATATTATTTGTATTGTGTTTTACTGCAACACTGGTAGATAGAGGACGGCTTTAGTTTCAGTAGCAACATACCATGCTCTGCGATATGTGTTCTAAAATCAGCTCAAAATATACAAAATATTTGAATATCCTCCAACTGGATGGAATCATAAGCTATGTTTCCATCCAAAGTTGCAAATTTAAAAGTTCAAAAAAGTCAAAATCTGAAGACTGGCGCAGACTTTTGGCAACTATTGTTGACTTATCCAGACTGCAAATCAGGGCAAAAATCTAAAGAAAAGTCATGTAGTGTATTCCAGCCTTAAGAGACACTTACTGTTCAACTGTCAGTCCAATCCAAGTTTGTAATTTTAGACTACACATCCATATTTCTTTTGGCTGTAAAAGTCTACATCCTGATTTGTGCACAACGGGACCCAACAAATTTTAGGTTTTTGTCAGTGCTCTAACCCAACATTAGTACAGAACTTACTGTTGCAGTATATTTGTACTCAAAGTATGAAGTTCAGACACCTAATGAGAAGTTAAGACAGTGGATTTACACAATCTGAGAAACATATTAGCATATCATTTGGGAGGCAAATATCAAAATCATTCTCAAAGTATCTTGTACAACAGTGCATCCAAAAATACAGCACAGCCACCAAGAAGATGCAGAAAAACATCTATTTTCAAATAAATGTGTGGAAATAAAATTCTTCTGTAAGACTAGTTTCCATTAGCTTTTATTTAATCACTTTAATTATCTTTAATGTGTGTGTGTGTATTCTCCGTGGCACTTACCGCCTACGTAAATGTTGGCAAGAAACCTCGTGCCAGTACTTTCTTAGAATTAACAAGGCAGCAATCAGTGACTGAAAAATACAAACTTTTACATACATGCTGCTCACATATTATAATACTACGGTGGCGCTGCAACTGAAGAAAACACATGCAAATAGAAAAAACACCAGCAAATAAAGAAAACATCTTCATCAGTTTGACAACACATGCGCTGCAAAAGTTCACAACACATGCATATACAGAAACGCGCTGCAAATACTCACAACACATGCAAATACAAAAACACGCTGCAAATACTCACAACACATGCAAATACAAAAACGCGCTGCAAATAGGCCTCCTCATAATGCACATACGATCAGAATGTTATGATAAACCAAAAAAAAAAAACTTTCAGGTGCACACCACTGAAGAGTAAACATTGAACAATCCCAGCCAGGTACGTCACTTGTTGGTGTTCCCTTATAACACTTCCGTTGTGGTCTGCGTCAGGACAAACGATTTGGGGGGGTATTATTTTGCGTTAAAAAAATATTATTAATAATAAATAATATATTTTTTAATAATTTACTTGATTTTATGTCTCAAATCCCAGTCAATTATTCACTGCAGAAAGTGAAACTAAAAACTCAGACGAGAGCTCTACTTCAACATGTTCTGATAACACTATTTAACCTTCATTTATTTCTTAATATTTCCCTTGTGGCCCATAGTTTAAAAAAAAAATGAGAAGAGATGTAGGTGTTAAACAAGTTGTTGTTTTTGTTTAAATGAGGAGTTAGCTAATCTTATTACAGCGCGTCGGTTATGCGTGATGCGCTATAAATTATTGCAGGGCAAATTAAAATATTAATTTAATTTTAAAAGATCATCATCATCATCATCATCATCATCATCATCATCTTCATTCAGATTGAGATCGCCGGGCCTGGTATGTGCTATTTGAAGCGCGTATTTGCATGTGTTGTGGACTTTTGCAGCGCGTTTCTGTATTTGCATGTGTTGTGAGTATTTGCAGCGCGTTTCTCTATTCGCATGTGTTGTGGACTTTTGCAACGCGTTTCTGTATTTGCATGTGTTGTGAGTATTTGCAGCGCGTTTCTGTATTTGCATGTGTTGTGGACTTTTGCAGCGCGTTTCTGTATTTGCATGTGTTGTGAGTATTTGCAGCACGTTTCTCTGTTTGCATGTGTTGTGGACTTTTGCAGCGCGTTTCTCTGTTTGCATGTGTTGTGAGTATTTGCAGCGCGTTTTTGTATTTGCATGTGTTGTGGACTTTTGCAGAGCGTTTCTGTATTTGCATGTGTTGTGAGTATTTGCATGTGTTGTGAGTATTTGCAGAGCGTTTCTGTATTTGCATGTGTTGTGAACTTTTGCAGCGCATGTGTTGTCAAACTGATGAAGACGTTTTCTTTATTTGCTGGTGTTTTTTCTATTTGCATGTGTTTTCTTCAATTTGCAGCACGTTGAGCTCTCTCGGCCACCGTATAATACAGTGTAATCAGACTTTAGGCCATGAAAATGAACACAAATGTCAGGGTATAATTAATAAGAGGGTCAAAGCTGTATATAGCGAACTCATCAGCACTGGGAGACAAAATATTATGTCCAAAAATAATCTGTAACAAGAAGCTAGAATCGCAGAAATGTTCAGATTAACCACATTCTTTATGCTTGTAGTAACTCAATTTTCAAGGTCTAAAATTACGAGTTTTGATGAGAACGCTACATTTAGAAAAGATAAATTGCATTAGCAATGTGTGTATAACATTGAGGGGGTAGATAAACCAGTCAGTGCAGTCGATAATGAATGTGAAAAAATTTACATGTAAGTGACATCCAAAAAGAGCTGAGGAATTTTGTAGGTGATGGAAAGAGCTGAAAAACAATTTCAAATTTTTCTCACATTTTTGTTGTATGAATATCCTTACAAAAACCGAAGAAAATAAGAAGCAACAGGGCCACGTGAGATAGGACTACAGAAACAATAGCACAAGAAAATGCTACCCTCTGTGACCATTCAAATAGCAATGGCTCACTCGTACCGCATAGGCAGATCGGCTGTATAACGGATAATATAACAGAATGCAGATAATGGTTATTCTAATAAACAATCCCATACATATATAGTATTATTCTCAAATACGTGCAGAAAGGGCAGCGCTGGTGCATTTTGCCCTTTCGGAAGTAAAAGATCCCGCTTATTTGAATTGCAGGGATTTATTTATTATTTATCGCAGAAATGCTGGCATTCTGTCAAGTCTGTAATTAAAATAATTTTATAGCAGGTTGCTTTTTACATGCTTCTGAAAATGGAGGCAAAAAAAAAAGCAAATGTTTCGGTGTTGCCTGGATGACATTTACAAAGCGAAATGGAAAGAGATTGTTTTAATCACACTGATCTCAGTCTTGTAAAAACCAGTCGCACGCACACTCACACACACACACACACTAAGGAGAGTGTAATGAAACTTCAGTATACTGAAAATAGTACATTTCACTGTTCTAGTATGGACAAGTATGAGTAATTAGATTACTTGTTAACGCAGACAGAACACAAGTGTTAAAACACATCTATTTAATAATTGTGATTCTGCTCGAGGACAAATTGCTTCAAATGACCTTGTGAACATGATACTTGGCCATGCACTGCTATAGCTCACAGCACAGTATGTGTTTAGATTTAGATTACCAATGCAGTCACCAAATGATTACTTAAAGCTAATCTTCAATTAGTTTAATAATTTAATAACACCATTACATGTAATCTTTAGCTAATCTCAGAACAAACATTTATTTTTCATACTCTACATCATAATGTTGCAATTCCACACAACCTCATATATATATATATATATATATATATATATATATATATATATATATATGGTGACACACACACACCGATTAGGCATAACATTATGACCACTGACAGGTGAAGTGAATAACACTGATTATCTCTTCATCACGGCACCTGTTAGTGGGTGGGATATATTAGGCAGCAAGTGAACATTTTGTCCTCAAAGTTGATATTTTAGAAGCAGGAAAAATGGGCAAGCGTAAGGATTTGAGTGAGTTTGACAAGGGCCAAATTGTTATGGCTAGACGATTGGGTCAGTGCATCTCCAAAACTGCAGCTCTTGTGGGGTGTTCCTAGTCTACAGTGGTCAGTATCTATCAAAAGTGGTCCAAGGAAGGAACAGTGGTGAACCGGCAACAGGGTCATGGGCGGGCCAAGGCTCATTGATGCACGTGGGGAGCGAAGGCTGGCCCGTGTGGTCGGATCAAACAGATGAGCTACTGTAGCTCAAATTGCTCAAGAGGTTAATGCTGGTTCTGATAGAAAGGTGTCAGAATACACAGTGCATCGCAGTTTGTTGCGTATGGGGCTGCATAGCCGCAGACCAGTCAGGGTGCCCATGCTGACCCGTCCACTGCTGAAAGCGCCAACAGTGGGCACGTGAGCATCAGAACTGGACCATGGAGCAATGGGAGAAGGTGGCCTGGTCTGATGAATCACGTTTTCTTATACCTGGGGAACACATGGCACCAGGACGCACTATGGGAAGAAGGCAAGCCGGCGGAGGCAGTGCAATGCTTTGGGCAGTGTTCTGCTGGGAAACCTTGGGTCCTGCCATCCATGTGGATGTTACTTTGACACGTACCACCTACCTAAGCATTGTTGAAGACCATGTACCTTTCATGGAAACAGTATTCCCTGGTGGCTGTGGCCTCTTTCAGCAGGATAATGCGCCCTGCCACAAAGCAAAAATTGTTCAGGAATGGTTTGAGAAGCACAACAACAACTTCGTTTGAGGTGTTGACTTGGGCTTCAAATTCCCCAGATCTCAATCCAATCGAGCATCTGTGGGATGTGCTGAAAAAACAAGTGGAGGCAACTCCTACCTCGCAACTTACAGGACTTAAAGGATCTGCTACTAACATCTTGGTGCCAGATACCACAGCATACATTTTGGTAGCAAAAGGGGGACCAACACAATATTAGGACATAATGTTATGCCTGATTGGTGTATATATACTTAACATCAGTCAATTAAGCATTATATTATGATATGATAATCAAGCACTATTTAATGATAGAACTTTAATAATTAGAACTAAAATTTTGTTACCATGTATGCATGCATATTTGTCATTTTAACTGAATTTAGGACTGGTGGTGGTCATTCAGTGTTTCTGTAAAAAAAAAAGTAAATACTATAATAGTAACAGATAATAGTAATTATTATTAAAAGATAATATTACTATAAATCATGAATATTAGTTCATGAATATTAGTCATGTTGTCAGCGTTCGCTCGAACTGATTTGCTGAAATCAAAACAGGGACGGTAATAAATGAGCGCCAGCCAATGAGATTGCCGTTTGCGCATTAGTTCCTCCCACTACCAGAGAAACCGGCATATCATCTGCTTGTTCTTAAAAGCTGAATAATTACAAAAATTAACTCCGTTATTCTGAAAGGAAAATACAACAAAGAATATCGTTTACATGTAGCGCATCGATTCTGCATGGTGTGTAAGAAAGACTCTCACTCTCTGCGTCAAATACAGGTACTCTGCGCATCCATTGAGCTGAATTGAAATAGTACAGATCGTTTGACGGAGACCGAAACTCTCAAGTGCTCAGTCAGTGTGTTCAGTGAGTGAAAATATATCTATGCTAAACTAATACCGATTCCAAAAAAGTTGGGACACTGTACAAATTGTGAATAAAAACAGAATGCAATGATGTGGAAGTTTCAAATTTCAATATTTTATTCAGAATACAACATAGACGACATATCAAATGTTTAAACTGAGAAAATGTATCATTTTAGGGGGAAAATAAGTTGATTTTAAATGTCATGGCATCAACACATCTCAAAAAAGTTGGGACAAGGCCATGTTTACCACTGTGTGGCATCCCCTCTTGTTTTTATAACAGTCTGCAAACGTCTGGGGACTGAGGAGACAAGTTTAGGAATAGGAATGTTGTCCCATTCTTGTCTAATACAGGCTTCTAGTTGCTCAACTGTCTTAGGTCTTCTTTGTCGCATCTTCCTCTTTATGATGCGCCAAATGTTTTCTATGGGTGAAAGATCTGGACTGCAGGCTGGCCATTTCAGTACCCGGATCCTTCTTCTACGCAGCCATGATGTTGTAATTGATGCAGTATATGGTCTGGCATTGTCATGTTGGAAAATGCAAGGTCTTCCCTGAAAGAGACGACGCCTGGATGGGAGCGTATGTTGTTCTAGAACTTGGATATACCTTTCAGCATTGATGGTGCCTTTCCAGATGTGTAAGCTGCCCATGCCACACGCACTCATGCAACCCCATACCATCAGAGATGCAGGCTTCTAAACTGAGCGCTGATAACAACTTGGGTTGTCCTTGTCCTCTTTAGTCCGGATGACATGGCGTCCCAGTTTTCCAAAAAGAACTTCAAATTTTGATTCGTCTGACCACAGAACAGTTTTCCACTTTGCCACAGTCCATTTTAAATGAGCCTTGGCCCAGAGAAAACACCTGCGCTTCTGGATCATGTTTAGATATGGCTTCTTTTTTTGACCTATAGAGTTTTAGCCGGCAATGGCGAATGGCACGGTGGATTGTGTTCACCGACAATGTTTTCTGGAAGTATTCCTGAGCCCATGTTGTGATTTCCATTACAGTAGCATTCCTGTATGTGATGCAGTGCCGTCTAAGGGCCCGAAGATCACGGGCATCCAGTATGGTTTTACCGGTCTTGACCCTTACGCACAGAGATTGTTCCAGATTCTCTGAATCTTTGGATGATATTATGCACTGTAGATGATGACAACTTCAAACTCTTTGCAATTTTTCTCTGAGAAACTTTCTAATATTGCTCCACTATTTTTCGCCGCAGCATTGGGGGAATTGCTGATCCTCTGCCATTCTTGACTTCTGAGAGACACTGCCACTCCGAGAGGCTCTTTTTATACCCAATCATGTTGCCAATTGACCTAATAAGTTGCAAATTGGTCCTCCAGCTGTTCCTTATATGTACATTTAACTTTTCCGCCCTCTTATTGCTACCTGTCCCAACTTTTTTGGAATGTGTAGCTCTCATGAAATCCAAAATGAGCCAATATTTGGCATGACATTTCACAATGTCTCACTTTCAACATTTGATATGTTATCTATATTCTATTGTGAATAAAATATAAGTTTATGAGATTTGTAAATTATTGCATTCCTTTTTTATTCACAATTTGTGTCCCAACTTTTTTGGAATCGGGTTTGTACATAGCCTCTTAATAACTAGTGTATAAATAATAGACATTATTTAGTCACCCAGAGTGAAGATTTAGTCGCATATGCGAGTGATTTACTTGCATTGTGGAGGGTTGCCTCAATTCACTAATAGCTTTTAAAGAAAGGGTTGATTATAGTGTTTTATTGTTCAAAAATTTAGACAAAATACAAAATTTTAATATTGGCTATTTATTGGTTATTGGCAATAAAATGAGAAATGTTTCTTGAGCACCAAATCATCATATAAGAATGATTTCTGAAGGATCATGTGACAGAAGACTGGAGTAATGCTGCTGGAAAATTTTATTTGCCATCACATTAATAAATTACATTTGGAAACACTTTAGTTTAGGGTCCAGTTCTCACTATTAACTAGTTGCTTATTAGCATGCATATTACTAGGATATTGTCTGTTTATTAGTACTTAAAAAGCACATATTAATGCCTTATTCTGAATGACTATATTTTACATCCCTTAATCCTACCCAATACCGAAACTTAACAAATACCTTACTAACTATTAATAAGCAGGAGAATTAGGAGTTTATTGATCTGTTCAACATCAAAGGACCACCAATCAATCAATCAGTCACCATGGAGATGGCCCTACTCTGTTATCATTATGAGACAGCAGAATGAAGCCCAACCAACACCACATGGACAGAGCAGCTAGTGCAAAAAAAGAAACTCTCCAGCTGCAAAGATCAGAAAACAAATTGCGTGTGGTTGCGACAAGTTAATTAAAAAGTATGTTAATCTTGTAAAAAGTAAAAAGATATCTAAACCCAATAAAACACTGACATAATTAAAATTTTCATAAATAAAACATTTTTATTAAGAATAAAATCATCTAATTATCATCAGCTTAAGGGTGGTAAAGTTAGTTTTGGGTTCAAAAATATCCTGTTCCTATTCTATGACAAAAGGAAGATTTTTAAGATGCCATAAACACCTTGATAATGGCAAGAAGGAAAATGTGAAAGGAGAAAGTGTAAGCAGTGAATTATTTTCACTCAGCAAATTACAAAGATCGCATTGTGTATGTCTGTGTATAATGGCTTTCTGCTTCCAAATCACATAAGCAGAAGACAATCTTCACCAAGGTCAAGTGTAGATCATTTTCCAAAGCGAGGAGTCTCATCTCAGATTAGAAGCGTTCACCACAGAGTGCGATATCCATGCTGCAGAAATGACTTCCTGAAACACATTTGCCTTTTTACTTCAATCATTTCCATTGTTTGGAGGTTACGCTGCCAGCTGAAGATGATCTAAAAACGCTGTTTCTCAAAATTGCTGTGCGCCTACCAGGTGTCAGTATAATGGCAAGGATAATTCCATAGGGAACCCAGTACTAGGCAGAGCACCATTTTCACGATGTGATTTACACAAGTCAGTGACTCAGGTCTGTTAGATAAGACTGAGACGATGTTCTTCACCATAACAGTAAAAACCTACTCATATATTACGGTAAAACCGTGGAAAAGGGCCAAGAGAAACTGTCTAAGGCCAAGGAAGCTGTCCTGTCTGAGGGTGTGATAGCTAACAGACACTGCTGAACATCACAGAGGATTTTCACATGTTCTCCGGCACATTCTGCAGGTGGTAAACGGATAATTCAGGGAAAGCAGTACAGATTTTTCAGTAACGGCAACATCAGTAAGTGTCTAGTGTGTGTGTGTGTGTGTATGATAGAGTAAGAGAGACAAGGAAATGGAGAAAAAGACAGAAATGACTGTCTCTTTAGATGTTTGTGTCTGTGTGTCTGTGTGCTTGTGTGTGTGTGTGTGTGTGTGTGTGTGTGTGTGTGTGTGGCAGAGAGACAGCTCCACCCAGTGGCCATCACAGACTGGGAAACATAAAAGCAGCCAAGGGCCCTTAGGTCACACTGCACATAAATCAGTTCATTGGTCATTCTTGTAAGCGATGAAATCTGATCCATTTGTTCAGGCAGTATAGAAAATATCTGATATATCTACTTTAGTAATGACTTGAAGAAATAGAGCACGTTTTACTCACCCTAGTGTAATTCCATCACTAATTTATGTTCTTTCTTCGGTCAAAAGGAAGGTTTTTAAGAACTGCACTTGTCACTCTTTTCCATGCAATTATAATGAATAGGAATTGAAACTTCTGAGCTTCAGCAAAAACACCATAGAAGAAGCATAAAAGTGGCCTATACATCTCTACAATATATATATATATATATTACATATTATAATATTATATAATACGACTGCTGCATTATATGAGTCTTTGTGTTCTAAAGAAGAAAGTTAGTTGTGGCAGAAGGGTAAATAATGAACTTTCATTTTATTCTATTTTATAGAAATTCTATTTTATTCCAATTTTATATCAATGCGGTTTGGATTTTATGTTTGTTGTAGACTACAAAAGGCTCAATGGAGTGAAGTAGGACAAGAAATACAGAAGTAGACATGAAGTAGATAAGAAATACAGTATAAGTGCGCCTAGGCAGTGTTAATTTATCATGGGCATTTTGCTGTGTACTATTACATAAAACTTCATTTACGTATGACTGACAAATATGAATCACATTAAGTTTATTAGTTTATGTTAAAACTATGTAATCCAAATGGATGGAAAATTCAAATACATAACTTAAATTTAGACCTAAATATTTTTTTGAGTGTAGGTGATATTGCATCCTTTATCTTTTCATGCCCATAAGACATATCAAAAGTTCATATAAAAAAAGCACAAACAAATTATCTATTTAAATTACTTTTAAAGAACAGATTCTCTCATATCGCGTATTTGATAATTCACACTGCGTGATTGTCACTCGCGTGAACGAGCACCGATTTGCCTCCGATTTTCGGGCATTTGTAGGCGATTTCGCAAAACCTGTCGGCAAGTGAAAATCGGGCCTAAAATCGTGCAGTGTGAACTCGGCATCCCCTTAAAGCGATAGTTCACCCAAAAATGAGAATTCTGTCATCATTTACTTACCCTCATGTCATTCCAAACCCTTTAGACTTTGGTTAATCTTCGAGACACAAATTAAGATATTTTTCATGAAACCTGAGAGGTTTCTGTCCTTCCATTGAACCAAAAGTTAAAAAAATCCAAAAAGGTCATAAAAATAAAGTGGTTTAATTCAAGTCTTGTGAAGAGATATGTTCACTAAATATGATGAACAGATTTAATTTAGGATTTTATTTATTTTAAACAATGATTGACATGCATATATAGAGCACATCACATGGTAAACAAGGAAGCTCAAACGTGCATGCGTGATGCACAAGAACCAGTGAGATTTGTTCTAGAGCTGCGTCTATGTATGTGTGTTTATATGTGAATAAAATCCTAAATAAATTCTGTTCATCACATTATGAGACTTGGATTAAACCACTTAATTTATATTCTTTGGAACTTTTAAGTTTTGGTAACTTATTTCAATGCAGGGACAGAAACCTCTCAGGTTTCATTCAAAAATATCATAAAAGTTGTTCTTCTACAAAAGTAGAGGTATGGTACTGAGATGAAAAACAGATAGAAACTTCAGAATGCTATGTCAGGTTATTCTTGAAATTACGTGTGATTTCACTAAATAGCCCTGCATGTTCTCAAGCATAAATGCCTTTAATGAAGGCTAGAACTAAAGCACTGTGTGTTCCAGCATGCTGTCCTTTTCTTAAAGGGATAGTTCACCCAAAAAATCACTCTCATGTTGTTCCAGACATCTGTTCAACTTTGAAACACAAATAAAGATTTTTTTTTAATTAAATCTGAGAGATCTCTGTCCCTCCACTGAATGTCATCTAAAACGTTGATGGTACAAAACATTCATAGATTGTAAAATAAATCCAAGTCTTCACTTTACTGTATATGATGAACAGAATTTTTCTTTTTGGGTGAACTAAACTTTTAACAGTGTAGTAAAAATGATGGACAGTAATCAGTGTACACAAATAAACTCCTTAAATTCTTCCATAAAGGACACAAAGGCACATTTACAGAGAACACTGTGGGTTAAAAGGATTCACTTTGAAACCTGTAAATAATTCATTACATTTAAGTTTATTATGGCGAAGATGTGAGAAGTGTGAAACCGGAAGTATGCAAATTGGGGCATGGTATTTAAATTAAAGATACCAGAAGAATAGAAACACACAATGCAGAGCGAATTTCTGTGTAAATCATTGTACAAATCCATTTGTAAGTAAACTGTCCCCTTAAATTGGATGCTACTATATATTTTTTTGTTTGTTTGTTTTTGGTAACATATTTACGCAAACACAACTCAATGTATTTAGGCATGTAGACATAGTCAAGAAGATCTGCTGAAGTTCAAACTGAGCATCAGAAGGGGAAGAAAGGTGATTTAAGTGACTTTGAACATGGCATGATTGTTGGTGCCAGACGGACTGTATTTCAGAAACTGTTGCTCTACTGGGATTTTCACGTACAACCCTCTCTAGGGTTTACATGGTTTACAGACAATGGTCTATCTAGTGAGAATATATAGAGAGAATATCTAGCGAGTGGCAAAAATACCTTGTTGATGCCAGAGGTCAGAGGACAATGGTCTGACTGGTTTGAGCTGATAGAAAGGCAACAGTAACGCAAATAACCACTTGTTACAACCGAGGTCTGCAGAAGAGCATCTCTGAATGTACAACACGTCGAGCCTTGAAGCGAATGGGCTACAGCAGCTGAAGACACACCAGGTGCCACTCCTGTCAGCTCACAACAGGAAACTGATGCTACAATTCACACAGGCTCTCCAAAATTAGTCAATACAAGATTGTAAAAATGTTGCCTGGTCTGAGGCTTGATTTCTGCTGCAACATACAGATAGTAGGGTTAGAATTTGGCGTAAACAACATGAAAGCATGGATCCATCCGGCCTTGTATCAGTGGTTCAGGCTGCTGCTGGTGTAATGGTGTGGATGATATTTTCTTGGCACACTTTAGGCCACTTAGTACCACCAGTAACACCACAGCCTACCTGAGTATTGTTGCTGACCATATCCATCCATTTATGACACCAGTGTACCATCTTCTGATGGCTACTTCCAGCAGGATGAGGCGCCATGTCACAAAGCATCTCAAAATGGTCTCTTGAACATGAAAATGAGTTCACTAAACTCAAATGGCCTCACAGGCACCAGATCTCAATCCAATAAGCTTTTTATCACCACAAAATTTGATTCAGATGCAGCTCACATGTAGGGGAACTTCGCCAAAAAAAGAATTGTCCTCCTACCTTATTTTCTTCCTATTATCCTTCTAATAACTTCCTATTCGTTATTGCATATTGCATGTCAAATAAATCCCTTGAGCACACTTTTTTTTGTCTTTTATCAACAGTTTCTCAACATGAGAATGTCCAAATGAAAAAATAAATACATTTCTAAAAAATGTTAAACAAATTCTATCAAACGATAACTACCTTTTGACTCTCCTTGCTATAGTTTTGGAGTTATGAGTCTTTTCTTTTGTGCATGTCATTTAGAAAAAAAACATCTCTAAAAATTCTTTCAGGACTTAAAGGGTTAAACATATTTTGTTTATGACATCTGAATAGTTCTGCCTTCACCCAGAGTAAATCAACCCAAAAAAGATCAATGCAACTTAATTTCTTAAGTTGTCAGTGTTATGCCTACATTGCAGTTTCAGTGCAGAAAAGTAAATATATAAAATTGTAGAGTCTTGTCAAAGGGAAGGCTTCACTTCAATACAGCCTGTCAAATACTGTACTGTAGTTTCGAATTAATATCATTTTTGGGGGGGCTTTTTTACAATAATCATAGACAGTATATTCACAAAACCACAAAAAAAAATTAGCGTAATAAATCTGCGTAATAAATCTGCTTGCTCGCACACACACACACACCCACAACCAACAACAACACTTAATTATTTTTATTAAATGGAATCCATCAAAACAGAGCGACTAAGGACCAAGAAAAATCCTTTTTGAGATATGACTGCTTGTTAATAGAAAGAGTAGCAAACCAGTTCAAGGTAGCGTGTGAATAATATACTGCAGTCAGTGATGTGATAGACAAAACATTTTATAAAACAGAATCGCACATTCCATTCACTTTAACCAACAAAGTGCATATTTTTCATTTAAAGTTCTCCCACAGTTATTAACAGAATAAATTAGCACTTCTTCATGAATCCATGTCAGTCTTATCTGAACTGGAAGACAAAATAATAATAATGATTAATAATATTAATAATAATAATAATAATAATAATAATAAAGGTCAAATGGCAAAAACAAACAACTAAGCAGAATACTGATATTGTTTGATCCGTCTCTTTCCTCGCAGCTATTATTTGGTCTGAACTGAATGTGCTTGTTATAAAGCAGGTGGGTGTCTCTTCAACTAAAGGCAATTTTATTTTTATTAAAACTAACCGAACAGAACTTTTATTTTCTTTTTGTTACATGAAAGTCATATTAGAAGTGCTTTGGAAAGTTTTTACCATGTTTTCATCATTTATTTTTGCAACTTTTCAAATTTATTTTATGTAGCATAGACTTTAAAGGGTTAGTTCACCCAAAAATGAAAATTCTATCATTAATACCTCACCCTCATGTCCTTCCAAACCTGTAAGACCTTCGTTCATCTTCAAACACAAATGAAGATTTTGATGAAATCCGAGAGCTCTCTGACCCCTCCATATAGCAATGTAATTGACACTTTCAAGGCCCAGAAAGGTAGGAAAAACTATGTAGGAGACTGACACAGGCTAGAAAGAAATTGTTGAATAAAGTCGTTATTTTTATTTGATTTTGCGCACAAAAAGTATTCTCGTCGTTTCATTAAATTAAGGTTAAACCACTGCAGTCACATGGACTATTTTAACGATGTCTTTACTACCTTCCTGGGCCTTGAAAGTGTCAATTACATTGCTGTCTATGGAGAGGTCAGAGAGCTCTCGGATTTCATCCAAAATATCTTCATTTGTGTTCCGGAGATGAATGAAGGTCTTACAGGTTTGGAATGACCTAAGGGTGAGTAATTAATGACAGAATTTTCATTTTTGGGTGAACTAACCCTTTAATCACTGTCCCACACCAATCCTAAATTTCAATCCTATCATGTATTTAGCATTATAAAAATCTAAACAAATAAAAATTAAACATTTTGATATTTATATATATATATATATATATATATATATATATATATATACACTTTTTTTTTTTTTTTTTTTTGGACTATCCTTTAGTTATGGTCTCATATGCTTAATTAGTCAAGTGAACACTAATCGCAAAAAAAGTCTTGACGTCATCCCCCTAAGATTGTCATCCCAACCTTTGTATGGTCATCCTCTTCCTTCTTGTTTTCTTACTAATAGATGATTTTTGAGAGGCTGCATTTGTCTGAGTGTGAAAAAATGGGCTGGCTGACGATCTAAACTTGAGAGTAAAATGAGCAACAGGGCTTGGGCTCGGTGACAGTTGGACCTCAGATTTATCGACATTCCCTCCAACCCCTTCACAATTACTGCCTAAATTATTTAGCAGAACGAGTCAGACTGGCTGAGCCAGGATTAAATATGTAAATAAATGTAATACACTGGCGTCCCACAGGTGGATCACCCCGGCAGGGATTCTCACACAGCTCCAGATGGCCAGACCGCTATACCGCCCCCATTGTCATTTTCAGTGCAAGTCTGCTCAGCGACGCTGGTTGATCTTTGTCCATTGTTGCATGTCATGACGCCTGTTGAGATTATCATGAATATGCTTTGGATCTTCCCCATCACCACCCTCCACTGAGTTTTGTGTCAACGTAAAATTGTGTGGGATTAACTGCATGTGAAATATGATGATCAATTCAATATTAGGGTATGAACATTTTGGTATTGATTAAAAAAATACATTAAAAGCCCCTCAATGCACCCAAAGAGGCTTTAAATGGAGAAAATGTACTTGAGAGTGCTGTAAGACATTATCATGTCAGTTTCTCTGCTTGTGCTTCCACCATTTGGGTCTCATCAAAGATGCTGAGAGCATCTGGCAAACCAATGTAAAAACTGCAAGACAAATCAAACAAATTTAAGAAAACTGCATTTTCGTTACCAGTGTTGTACAAGTGATAACAGGAGAGAAAATATATGCACAAGCTTGTCTTTGTGTAGAAATGAATATTCAAGGGCGATTCTGCCATTCAATAACTTCATCCGTAGATCAAACAGAGCAGTGAAAATATGCAGAACAGGTTTGAGATACAAATAAAATAATGCACCCCCGCAGGGTGCAAAATTAATGTTTTATGTATTTGAGGAGCGGAGAAGAGTGTCTTAGTCTAGAATTTGCTGTTGAGTCATAGCCAATACTGTCTTAAATAGCCTGTGTGTAGCACTTCATCATTTATAACATGTGATTTTGGCCAAATGACAGAAAAAACTGTGTCCACAGAGCTACAATAAACTTTATAACTTGTAAGTTGATGAAAACAATGTGAATCACTTACTGCCTCAGATGCGGCCGTTCTAATGAAAATTCTAATCAAAAATTTGCTGGTCAAAATCCTTGTAAATTCATTTGAGCTTGATTTTGGTAAAACGTTTATAATATAATGACACAAGCAAGTGTCTGACCATATATAAAGCCACTATATCAACTTTTAAAAATACAGTGGAGTAGCAGTTTTGGACGTTCAAGGTTTTTACCTGAGAGAAACGATATATATTATTTTTTAAGGGAATATGGACCCTAGTATTCAGTTTGAAGGATTTGGAGGCAGTGAATGTGACAGTTAATGAACTTTAGGGTGTATTCACAGCTGTCTTGTTTGGTTCGATTGAATCAAACTCAAGTTCGTTTCCCCCCTTGGTGCGGATCTTTTGGGCAGGTGTGAATACAACAACCAAACAACCGCATCGAGACCCAGCTGAGAGGTGGGGTGCGTCTCATTCAGTTCCCTAACTTGTGAATCAGAATATCGTGTACACGAATTCGGGCACTGGTAAGGACAGTAAAGGACGCTGGCTCACACACATTGGGACACTGATGACTCTATTTCCGGCGACGTGACAACGTCCTCATTGTACAACATCATTACTGGTATTCCTTAAAAAAACTGATTCAACTTTATTCAATTTCATATGGAAAAACAAGCCTCACTATTTAAATAGAAATATTTTATGTAATTCTTATAACCAAGGAGGCAAATGTGCTTGATTTTGTTGCTTCTAATACAATTTTCTAGTTGAACTAGATTAAACATTATATTAAGCATAAAGATAAGCTATGGTATATAATTCCAAATCTTATTTTTGAAAAAGTTGGTGGTATAGAGTTCCTCTTAAAATGTGACTTTGAGGTTAACAAACTCCCCATCCAGTTATCCAATTTTCATAGTCAGGCTCTTTTATGTTGGCTTCTTATATACAAACAATTTCCCCCCCACAAACAGTTAATATGGAATAATAAAATTGTTAAATATAAGAATAAATCAATCTTCTACAACAATTGGGTTAAAAATGATATTCTAATGGTCTCACAATTAATAAATGAAGAGGGCTATTTATTTATATTTATATTTTGAAAGACATTTGTTGAGTGCCATGTTAAAGTAAAAAAACTTCGGCAACATTTCCTGCACTTCCTGCTTTTCCCTGCTTGAGAATTTCTGTCGAATAAATGGATGACCTTAGCACACGTGTGGTTTTGTTTACAAATTTTGGTTCACTTGCAAAAAGGGGAGTGTGAAAGCGAACCACACCAAACAAAAGCAAAAAAAAATCAACATTGTACTTGGTCCGGACCAAAGCAAGTGAACTAACGGACTTTCCTGGTATTAATACACCTTTAATTAAATTTAAATTCCAAGCAGCTCTATTAGACATCTCCTATCAGAACTCAACTACTTCATATATAAAATGGTGAGAACTGAGACTCAACAAACATCTATATAATGAAGCCTTAACATCGAGAGCTACTCTAAATTCTAAGCAGAAGAAAGAATATACTTTTAAATTTGTTTTGAGATGCTCGGGAATGAATAATCTAATGACTTTGCTGGCAGTTCCTTCATGCAAGCATTTTTTAGATTAAATGTTTTCCAGCAAACATTTAAACACATTACATTATAATTTGCACACATCAGTAGTCAGAAAGCGAGAGAGAAACGAAGAGAGAACCAAGAAATGAACACGATTTTACCCCTCCATCCCTATTGAAATGTATTTATTTCTGCACAGATAATTATTACAGATAACCAAGTGATTCGAAAAATTTCCCGCATGTTTGAACATACCTCTCTGATAATAGAATGCATGAATCTTCCTCCGAGTGAAGTTACTAAACAACAACAACAGAAAAGCAGTTGATGTATTTATCCTAGTCTCTCCATTGCAGTATCACTAAGATTGTGTTTTGTATGCGCACAGACACACACCAAAGAGAAAGAAAATCCGAGTTATGATCCATGACTATATCCTAAGTCTTTAGGCGGATGTCAAGGCCTCGTGTGAATAAGAAGTTAGCAGGAATTATCTAATGAAAACAGATAATACACATGGTTGTGTGAAGATATTAAAGTGCCAGCATCAGAACTGTTATCTGGTATAAAACATGACATGTAGAGACCCCACTGACACACACTATACGCACAACGCCTGATGTTCAAAAGGAGCTGCACACGCTTCCAGATCGGAATCTCATAGAATGTTGGATATGCTTGACATGACAGACGACTACAGTCACAGACCAGTCTTCCACCTGCTCACGTTCACCTTCACAACAAGAAAATCGGAAAATAAATATATAAAAAAAGACTTGCTGCATTTTGACATGACATGCATGGCAAGTACACCGCAGACAACCAGAAAAAGCCCTCAGTTGCCTCTGTCATTGTAAATTGAAATACCGAGTTAGACCGCAGAGGCTGAGTGCAAAATGACATTTCAGCCATCTAGAGACTTCTGCAATGTAAAGGTCCTATTGGGAGAACAAGTGATGGGAAACGTTTTCTCCTTGATGCTTGTCTTATTGTTTCCTCCTGTTTGCTTACTAAGGTATAGACTTGACATTTCAATATATGCATACAAAGTGCCTCACTGGGGGGGGTTGGGTGTTGGGTTTTGGTGGGGGGTTGGGTGTTGGGGTGGGTTGGGGTGGGGTGGGGGGGGGGGGGGGTTGGGCGGGGGTTGAGGGTGGGGGGGGTTTTGGCGGGGCTAACAGATAGTGAGATATTTTTACTTATCACAAACTCTAATGAAATTTCCTGATATTAGGGTCAATGATGAATAAAAGGAATTTATTTAAGTAAATGAAGTGTTTAAATATAGTTTTTAAAACACGTGCCAGACTTGTGTGGTTTTGACCAACATAATTTTCCTTGCACAATAAATACATGAGTAAACATTTTAATGTTCTTAAAAAAAAAAAAAGTTTATATATATATTAAAATATTTTACAAAAGTAAAAGTATTATCAATAATAATAATTCATAAATATGACTTTTTGTACAATACTGTTCAAAAATTTAGGGATGTAAGATATGTGTATACACACACACACACACACACACACAATAAATATACACAAATATACTCAAGGCTGCATTTATTTGATCAAATAAAGTCAAAACAGTAATATTGTGAATTATTATTACAAATTAAAATAGAAAAGATATTTAGAAAAGACATTTCCAAATATTTTAATATATATATATATATATATATATATATATAAACAATTTCAATTCCTTCAGTGTCACATGATCCTTCAAAATTTAATCTAATATGCTGATTTAGTGCTCAAGAAATATTTCTTATTATTATCATAAACTGGTTTTTATTTTAATTAAAACAACAGCATTTATTTGGAATTGAAATATTTCACAATATTGTTGTCTTGCTGAATAAAAGTATTAATCTCTTTCAAAATAATAATAATAATCTTACTCATCCCAAACTTCTGAACAGTAGTGTATATGTTATACCTCAGTACATTTTACGATCTGAACAAACCTTACCATAAAAGGGTCGAATTAATAGCCATTTAACGTTTTTTTTTTTCTTTCTTTTTTTTTTGATATGAGGACAGTTGTATTACCCAGACTTTTTTTTTAGTTTATGCCCCCCAAAAATATTAAACAATAAATTAAATTCAGAAATCAAAAACATGATCATCATAGACGAGATGTATTCGAGTCAATTTAGGGACATGATTTACTGAATACTGCAAATTAATAGATCTAGAAACATGAACAACACCACTGACCTATTAATCTTCATATTTGGTAGAGCTAAGAGGCCACAAGTTTTTTTCAGAGACGATTTTGAGTAGGGGGTCTAAAAATCTCTTGGTCTAAACCATGTTTCCTGATACACAGTGTGGGGCGAGACAGAGGCAGCAAGACATCATTTAAATTCAACTCAGATTTGACAGGATATGTTTAGAATGAATGCGGGGGGGCCCAGGCTTGACTTGTTCCGACTGTTGGGTCACCACGTCTGTCATGGCTGCCCTGGGGTGAGTTAATCGGTTTCTCTCTACACACTGCTGCCTGAGGTGGTGGAGCGACAAAGCCGACATTTTCTCAATAATTTCACACCCTCTCTGCTTTAGAACACTGGACAGCGTGAGACAATCCATATTTTCTCTATGACTAATTTCAATTACAGCGATCTACGCAGGCTCTGTGATCTACAGCGCACAAAGAATAGGTGTTTCATCCAGCATTACAGCATGCAAAATATCACCCAAGTTCTTGTAATCTTGGCCGTTTACCAACATTAAGCATAAACAGACAAAGGATTTGACGACTGACACAAGCTGCTAAGAGAATAAATACAATGGCTTTGCTAAGATAGGCAGCAAAATCTGAGGAATTGGCATATCCCACTCAAATCAAAAAAAGAATTCAGCCTGAACAGCATTAAAAAATAATAATAATAATAATAATTCTGATGTTTACCAATCCAACCCAGATTTCAAGTACTTTCAAGTATTTTAATTAATCATTCATTTCTCATATGCAGAACTGTGACTTTCACCATGTAGTGATTTAATCATTGCTTTTAGATATATTTTTTATAAAGTATGAAAAAGTTTGTGCACTGTATACCACAAATTTGTGCTCAAATGAGCTAAAATGGATAATTAAAAAACTGATAATTAATGATAGCATGATTCTCAATAAACCCCATAATATATGGTTCATCTTGACGGCTGTCTTTCAGGCACAATTTAAAAACCATGAACGATGGATGGGCACAAGATAGCACATAGGCTTTGTGTTACAGCCACTATTTAGATTTAGACACATTTATGGCCTCATGTCAGTGGGGAAGGCCTGATGGGCTGAACAAGAGCAGAAGTTTCCAGGCAAGTCTCTCACCACCTTATCAGGCTTGAGACTGACAAACAGCTCTTGTCAAAATGTTAGTGGTTAATGTGATTCTAGGTGGCAGATATACTAGCGAGGCAGCCTTGTGCGTGCAGGTTAAGTTGTGTTGGAGTAAGGCTGGTCATCTTGAATGGGACACTGAGGATCAATCTTCTTTATGTGGAAGCAGCACGCCCGTTTAACAGGCTTCAAACTGACCCCCATGCTCCAATTCAGCAGTTGTTTGACAACACACAAAGATATGACAATCTGTGAAATGGAGTATAGGCTGTTAAAGGTCTCAATATATGTGTGCTGTCTTGGTCACATTACAGCACTCCACACACTATACTATACAAACAAAACTGTTGAATCTATGATTTTTTTATCCTCATGTTTGTGGTCTTTCACGTTTTGAAAATCTAATAAGATTTTAAAAATCTTTTAGTGTGGGCCAGCCTTAAATTTTAAGTGGTCACAGGAAACGGAAGGGGATTGGTTTCAAAACTGTGCCGTCTAGTGGCCAACAAACCAAACACTTGTCCTCTATAAACCTTGAGCCCTGAGGTGAGACATACTATACATTAGTATCTGTAGCTGTAGATTTGCAGACTAAGGGTTTGGGACCAGTGAAGAACTGTGACGTTCCAGACTATTAGATGCTTTATGGCCACCAGGTAAATTTGCCAAAGGAGCAAGAGAAGAAATGTTTTGTTTTTTTTCCTGGTAAGAGGAATAGAAAGTGAGTGGAAAAGAACAGTAAGAGATTGAAAGAAATGCATCAAGGGAAAGATGGGATGCAAACGTCTCTCTAGGTGGGTTTAATGGTTAAAGCATCTGCAGCTCTACACTTTAGTCGATTTGATGGCCGTGGCTGAGCCACTAGTAAAACATGCCACAGGCCCCTTTCCTCAATGGTGAGAGATTTGTTTACCTCAAAATGTATTCAAGGCCTAAACAAAAGTGGGTTAGGAAAATGGAGTAGATTAATTACAACACTTTTCAAGAGTGTCTGCCTGCACCTTGGACACTTCTGAAAATAGAATTTCCTAGAATCCATAAAGCTGTACATTTTAGACATGCATAAATTGGTCCACTTCATCCTAAAGTGCTCAGGCTGGCAGTGCCAAACAGAGCTGGAGTCTTCACATGTCATCTTGATGGGGATTAAGAGCAAACAACTGAAGTCAACAGGGGCTTAGTTAATTTTTTAGGTTTAATCAGGTTTTTTTTTTTTTTTTTTTTTTTGGCTGTTTACTAAAGATCACCTGAGGACGAATCATAATGTGGTACACCAAGCTGGAGAAGCTGGCAAGCACAAAGTTAAAAGGGAATAATAAAAAAAAAAAAAAAAAATAGGAGTAAAGCAGGAGCGATGGAAGTATCCATTTAAGGGGACAACCACTGAGATAGTTGGCCACTTGCCGACTGAAGCCTTTTTGTCCTAACTTGAGTTGACAATACAAAATTTAAATTTACTATACTTGCATTCTGCATGCTTTACTGGCTCTGAACTTTTATATTTAGGCTGCTCAATAATTAATATTCTGAGAAAACAGAAAGTGTAAATTCAACTCATGAATTTATAAAACACGAAATACATATTTATATAATCCCATCCAAATGTATTACATGCTGTTTCGGTATGAGTACACAAATAATATCTTTGCCAGACTGATTTTGAGATATTTATTCTAAGACTGCTGTCATTTCCCAGAATACTGCATGGTTCCAGAGCTTGTTCCTCTGAGCCAGTAAAGCCCCCTAGCCCCCTACTTCTTTGACAACACTTTACATGATGAAGTTGAGTCAGGGAGTGCTTCTGTTCACCGGTTTCTTAGAAGGCTCTAAATGAGAGGCTACCCAGTCACCAGTGACTAAGGCAAACACCCTGTTCATCCAAATATCAAAATGGACTCTGCAATAAAGCAGATTCAAATAACCCATTAAAGCTCAGACCAATAAGGACACTTACTCTGAGCTGCAACTTGACATTTAAAAGTCTAAATCTGATCATATAAGCTGTATGACAGAAACAGCATCTGAGATATGTTTTTGTCACAATGGGTAGCATACACTTGTGGTTCTGTTAATGAAAAATTATACTATCATAGAAAATGTCAACGGTGGCATGCAGAGTTTTTCTAACAAGGTCTTAATCACTATGAACACTGGGGTGAAGAAGTCTACTCAAATCCAAATAAGTGAGGTCATGCTACAAAATGGCTACCATTTTTGTCCCTCGTTTACATGTAAAATAATAATAATAATAATAATAATAATAATAATAACAACAATTAGCTGATTTTAACTTTTCTTACCAGTTTATCATCTCCAAAATGTAATGTATCTTACATTTTGTTCTAAACACAAACAAAAATGCAGGAAAACATTTTTTTTTTTATTCCACAGAAAAATGGATCGGACTTGTTTTTTCAGCACATCCCACAGATGCTCGGTTGGATTGAGATCTGGGGAATTTGGAGGCCAATTTAACACCTCAAACTCGTTGTTGTGCTCCTCAAACCATTTTTGCTTTGTGGCAGGGTGCATTATCCTGCTGAAAGAGGCCACAGGCTCCAGGGAATACCGTTTCCATGAAAGGGTGTACATGGTCTGCAACAATGCTTAGGTAGGTGGTACGTGTCAAAGTAACATCCACATGGATGGTAGGTCCCAAGGTTTCCCAGCAGAACATTGCCCAAAGCATCACACTGCCTCTGCTGGCTCGCCTTCTTCCCATAGTGCATCCTGGTGCCATGTGTTCCCCAGGTAAGCGACGCACACGCACCCGGCCATCCACGTGATGTAAAAGAAAACATAATTCATCAGACCAGGCCACCTTATTCCATTGCTCCGTGGTCCAGTTCTGATGCTCACGTGCTTCGATACACACGAAGCACCACGACGCATGCGCGAGAATATGACGTAGAGCCGGCAGAAGCGAGGAACTTTGTTTACAAGCAGAGGAAGACGCGCCGTATCTAAGCTGTTGAATTCTACATTGATTGTGCTTTAGGTCTTGGCGTAGTGCTCAAAATCGTGCTAAAGTGTGCATTTCCTGGATGGAAGACAAGAATAAAGTTGAATAAAGTCGTTATTTTGATTTTTTTTTTGCGCACAAAAGCTATTCTCGTCGCTTCATAAAATTATTGTAGAACCACTGTAGTGAGATGGACTTTTCAACGACGTCTTTAGTACCTTTTATAGGTCTTGAGAGAGGAAATGTCATTGCTGCCAATGGAGGCCTTTCTGAGCCATCGAATTTCAACAAAAATATCTTTATTTGTGTTACGAAGATGAACAAAGGTCTTACAGGTGTCGAACGACATGAGGGTAAGTAATTAATGACAGAATTTTCATTTTTGGGTGAACTAACCGTTTAATAATGATCTAGGCATCACAATTTGGCCCTTGTCAACCTCACTCAAATCCTTATGCTTGCCCATTTTTCCTGCTTCTAACACATCAACTTTGAGGACAAAATGTTCACTTGCTGTCTAATATATCCCACCCACTATCAGGTGCAGTGATGAAGAGATAATCAGTGTTATTCACTTCACCTGTCAGTGGTCATAATGTTATGCCTAATCTGTGTAAATTATAATATTGCTTGAGATGGCTTTTTAACTGCTGATTAACCTTACGTTTAATATGCTAAATATGTGCATCATGCAGTGAAGCCTTGCTTTCTAAGATAACTGAAAGACTGTTTTTGCTGTTTTATGTATTAAATAAGAAAAATAAATTAACTGTTTTAGGTATGATGCAATTGAATAAGCTAAACATTTGACAGTTAACCCTCTGGGGTCGACGAACGTGCCGGAACATTTTGGTGGATTTTTTCCACATAGCAGCAAAATCTACTTAATTAAAATCTACTACTATTAAAATCTACTTAAAATATATATTTTTTTTTGTCATAGAGAAATGAGTAATACATCATTCGAAACTGTAAGTGTAAACTGTACACTTTTTTGTATACACTCACAATGACAACACAACTTTGTGTTTTTGTAAAATAAAGAAAACAGGGTGCGCTTTCTGCCGTCTCAGTTTCTGCGAACAACTTTCTAAAACACGTCACAAAAACGAACTGAAACTCAGCAAATACTTGCCACACAGACATGAGAATGCTTGAAGTGTCTACTTTTAAATGATGCAAGATGATGATGCATATTGAAAACAATGTTTATACAATGTTTATACAATGTTTATGTAATCCGTATGAAACCAATGAGTAACAATTCATTCTCTGCACTAGAAACAACTTGGCTTGTTTTTCTCCAAACCCACATGCAAACAAAGAGACAACAGTATCAATATGTCTGAATCTGCCAATCAAAAATACTGGATTGAGTTTGAAAAGGATATTCATTTCTTTGGAATCCTTTCATTTAATGCCATGTCTGATTTTTGAGTCGGTTTAGAAATTCATTTATATTTTGTGCGTAATAGTGAGTTTGTATGCTGGGCAGGATGTCAGTCTGTCATATATGTGTATAAAAGGAAGGGAAGCCCTTGTGGGGAATGAGTGGCTAAGAGAGAGACAGAGACTGTGTGTGTATGTGTGTGCTGGTAAAGTGGCAGTAGTGGCAGAAGGATGAAAATTGATTTATTGCAGCAGTGATGAGGAGCGGCGTGCGGGCGGCTCTGGGGAAGCGGACTGCGGCAACATAAAACAGCGCTTTTGATAGTAATTGCTGTGGGGGTCCCACAGGACCTGCTAACATCGGCCAAATTTATGCATCCCTGACATAGAACCCCTCTCTAATTTTGCTTCTCTAAAGTTAGTGTCTCAGTATTAGTCTCCATGTCTTTGCCCACACTTCTCTCACCTCAACGTCTCCCTACCATTACCAGTGTAAGTGAGGAAAAGAGCTTTACTCCAATTTGATACAGGTTGCAGTCTGTTTAACGATTCTGAGGTCTGCCATGCTTGATCTCCTCAATGGCCAAAGCAGTAAAACAATGTCCACTATATTTTACAACCCCAAGATTTCAGTTACACTGGAAAATAACTTATATTCTTATGGAGCATTAAATATTTACATTAGTTATGTCTCTGGTGATGTGTGTGTGGGCGGAGAGGCTTTGTGAAAACATGTACTAGTAATAACCAGACAAGAATTTATAGTATTAAGTATCTGTCGGGCAAATTCACTGAGGAGTTGCGCCACTTTTCCAAACCTTTAACCACTAATCGCCCGCAATCTGGCTTTACTAGACACAAAATGCACTAAAATATTTCATATTTTATATTTTTGTATATTTCATATTTAAATATATTTTTGTAAGTGATTTTTAAAATTAAAAAAAAAAAAAAAACCTTTAATTACATTTAAGTTTCATGAAATAACAATTGAACAACAATCTTTAAAGCATTTATTAAAAGAGGTTACTGTTCATTTATAAATATACTATTGTTGAAAACATTTACTTGTCCTCATGTCATTCCAATCCTATGACTCTCTTTCTTCTGCGAAACACAAAATAAGATATTTTGAAGAATGTTGGTAACTGCGACAATTGACTTCCGTAGTATGGACAAAAAGACTGACATTTGTTATCTTCTTCTTAATTATTTTATTTTACTTTACACAGAAGAAAAGTCAAATACAGGTTTGGACTGACTTATATGAGTTGATGACAATTTCATTTTTAGGTGAACTATCTCTTTAATTAATGTTTGTTCATAATACATTCATGTTAATTTATACAACTTGAAATGTTATAAATGCCGTAATATTATATGCAACAATGAACATTAAAGTAGATTAATAAATTCTGTATCATATGTCTTTTATAATATAAAAAATTGATAAATAAATTAAATATATTACAAATATTTTAAAGAAATAAATGAGTGGAAACACTTTGCAATAAGGTTCCATTTGTGAACATTAGCTCACAACTAAGGCCGCGTGTCCACCAAAGCATTTTTAGCCAGCTGAAAACGCTAGTCGCTCTGCTAAAAATGCCTGGCTGTTGGCGCTTGAGAGTGTTTTGGCAGCGCAGCAGGGGTTTTTTTTTAGTTGAGACGCTTTGCTTGCTATGATACAGAATAATCGCGGAAGTGTTACTAGTATCTCATTGCACAGATAGTTTGTTTCTGTATTGTTTATATCTTGAAATGTCAATACAATGTAAAGTATTTGCTCAGTGTTGTATTTCTCCCGCCCCTCCTCCACAGTGATTGGTCAGCTGGGTAAAAAAAACGACAGTGATGAGCGCTGCGTCAACTCTTTTGGCAACTGATAAAAAAGGCTGAGTGCTCAGCTCTTCAGTGTGAAATAGATGCTCAGTGCTTTGTTGCGCTCCTAGCGTTTTAAAAACATGGCACTCCCATTGAAAACAATTGGAAAAATATGCTAGCAGCAGGAAAAGGTGCTTTGGAGGACACACGGCCTATCATATGAAAAATACTTGTAATGCATTTATTATTTTAATTTATGTTAATTTGAACATTTACTAATACATTATAAAATCAAAAGTTGTATCAGTTTATATTATTTAATGAACCTGAGGTAACATGAACTAACAATGAACAATTGTATTTTCTACCTAATGTTAAAAAAGATTATTAAATACTGTAACAAATGTTAGTTAATGCATTAAAGGAATAGTTCACCCAAAAATGAAAATTAACAATTTACTCACCCTCAAGCCATCCTAGGTGTATACGAATTTCTTCTTTTAGCCGAACACAATCAGAGTTATATTAAATAATATCCTGGCTCTTCCCAGCTCTGTAATGGCACTGAATAGTCCCCGAGTTTTTGAAGCTCCAAAAAGCGCATCTATACATCATAAAATTAATGCATATGACTCCAGTGGGTTAATAAATGCCTTCTAAAGTGAAGCAATTAATTTTAAGAAAAATATCCATATTTAAAACTTTATAAACTATAATCATTGGCTTCCGGAAACGGCCATACACACGTTCACAAAAGAGTCGAGTCCCGGCGGAAGGGTAGGCATAGTGTAAGCTTAGGTGAGAATTGACAAACGAGAAAGCGCAAAGGATAGAGCAAAACAAAATGGCATCATAACAGTCTTAAACCAGAAGTTTTAAAGAAAAATGTTGAAGGATTTGATATAAAAGAAGAGGAGCTACGTCCTACATCGGGTCAGAGGTCACCCTTCCGCCAGAACTCTCACGTGAACGCACATACGGCCACGAAATATACACCTATATACACCTAAATATACATATACACTTAGGATGACTTAAGAAGGGTGAGTAAATTATGGGAGAATTTTCATTTTTGGGTGAACTATTCCTTTTAGTAGCAGACCTTAAAGTGCTACCAAAATATTAATAAAAATGTATTAGTTCACCATATACTGTATAATGCATTTACTTATGTTAACAAATGGATCCTTATAGTAAAGAGTAACTGTTAAACTGTTGTCATTTTATTTAGCATAAGCATGGCTCCTTTACAAAATATAATTTAACTGGTATAATTAATGTTACTCTATCAGTGCCTGCTTTTTGCTATTGAAAATGGAGATGTATTTTTATTGATCAAGGTAATGGTAAATCAAACGATGGAGGAGAGCGCTATAAAGTGCATATATCCAGACTCGCTGGGTAGTCTTTCATCATTTTAAAGAGCTAATTCAGATGTCAGAGTCGCAGTGTTGGAGCTGTGCAGCCCTGATAAAATATGCCAGATTGGGGAAGTCAAATTATGTGCAGCACTAACTTGTTGATTAACTTGTTCATTTGATCACATAACTAACCAGTCAGCTGTGGCTCCTCTGTTTGATGGGAGTTAAATGGCCTTTTTACATTCCCTGTCTCTGACTATAACACACTTCCCTTGGGGAAAATAAACTTATGAAGTACCTTTGCACTTTTTTGCAATGGCTTCAGAACAAGATACATTCACTTTTGTTCAAATGCGATCCCTTGTCACCATTTTATTGAAGTACCCCCTAATGTACAATCAATCCATTTTCATGCTTCAACAGTTTTGTTGCAATTGCAAACACTCTTTTTAACAGTAAACAGTGAAATGAACTACTTTCCACTAACAAACCTGCTGAGTTGTAAAAGATTCTGCCAGCTGCCAGAAACACACAACCATAAAGAACTGCAAAGATAGAAGAAGAAAACGTGCCCGAAGGCTGCAGTTTGGAAAAACAAAAATTAATCGAATCAAAATTAGAATATGACTCGTTAGCAAAATTACCAAGCTGGCGGCTATGGCTGTTTCCCTCATATCACGGCAGTGTAATCCGTGTCTCTATTCAAATAACCAGAGATGGGGGTGAGAATCTTTTTACAACACACCAATTAAAAGATAATGACTAATTAACCATCATTCTTAAGTAATTGCCAAGAGATTATTAATCTTAACAAGTGACCATGATGGTCCATGTGTGAAATGTTACATTGCGTAATGCCAAAGAATTTAAATGAAACATCCAAAATATTTTTATATTAATACCCGACTGTGCGGCTGGGTCATGGATAATTCTGTCCCTGTGGATATACTAAAATTAAACTCTCTTAAAACACATTTCTCACCCTCAAATTTAATTTGTCCATCAGTGAATTCAGGCTACATGCACAGGAGAATTCTGTCATTTTTAATCTGAGCAAAATGTCATTTTCACCATATTTCAAATTACACCTTGTGTTTAACAACAACAAAAGATGGTGGTGGAAATTATTTTTTAAAACATTAAAAAAAATTCAAAGTCTTTTTAAGGCTAATTTCATAGCTACCATTTTATGTACAGTACAAAAGTTTGGGGCAGTAAGATTTTTTTTCCTTTTTTCCTTTTATTTAGCAAGGACATTAAATTGATCAAAGGTAACATTAAATGGGTCGTATTATACTTTTTAATGTTTCCCTTTTCCTTTGAAGTGTAATGTGTCTGTTTGTGCATGTATACGATCTGCAAAGTTACAAAGCTCATAGTCTCCCACAAAGGGATTCATTCTATCTAACAGAAAACACTGATCCAGACCTGCCTAAAATGCCTCGATTCAAGTCCAGATATTACTTCCGCAAACGTCTACATCAAAATGTAAAATATTAGCATAATGGCTAGTAAAGAGAGAAGATAAGGATTTAGTGAATTATAGTGTTGTTTCATGTCACAGAGACACTGTGTGTGTTTGGATGCCAATGTAAAACTGCTTTGTTTGGCCTTCCGAAAACGGATGAAATTATGATTCAGATGTTAAGATTTATTTATAACGCTGTTCCTGAGCAGTAAAACCCAAACGTTTGCTTGTGCACAGCACATTTTACAGAGGACAGCTTCCTGAACCTGGAAGAGTACAATGCTGCTACATACAAAGACTACTTATCACTGTCAAAAGTTCTGCTCAAGTCGTGCTTACAAAGTTGGTTCTGATCGATCAGCTTGATCATATGCATTTTCAGAATCTGACTCGGGCTCGAACTGATATGGTAAAACATTATTAACTGTGTTTACAATTGCTTAAAGCCACTGAAGCTGAAGCTCGTGATTATGGTAAGGGGCGTTACATTTCTGAGACACGCTTGAGGTCTTTGGCCAATCACAACACTCTGGGTCTGTTGGCCAATCAGAGCATTCTGAGCTTTCCAGAAAGAAGGTCTTTGTAGAAATCAGCATGTTTCTGACAGACTAGGAATATGGGAGCTGCAATAATGTACAGTATGTGAAAAATAATGTTTTTTGAACATTAATGCATGTTACCTATTAACCCAATAAACAAAATAATGAACTTGAAAATAGCATCATATGACCCCTTTAAAGACATTTATAGCGTTTTTGACATGTTTTTAAAAGAAAAGCACAACTGTTTGATAAATGATTTCTTGATGAACTGTCATGTCACACACTGAAGACGGGAGTAATGGCTGCTGAAAATTCAGCTTTGTCATTACAGAAATAAATTACATTTTAAAACTTGTGACCAAAATTGTGACTTGACTAATCATCATTGGCGATTGCTTGTTGAATGACCAATTGGGACATTGAAGAGAGAAAGGAGAGTTTGTTTCTCACACAAAGCTATCATATGACTTTGTCGAAGATGGGGTATTGCTCACATGTTGTATGGATCGCTATTATGGTGCTTTTTCTCCTTTTTGCAGTTTTTTTTATTATTGCATGGGGGAAAAAAAGACAAGCACAGTGTTCAGAATCTGTCCTTTCATGTTAAATGCAAGAAATAAAGTCATGTAGGTCTGGATCAATAAGTAAATGATGACAGTTTTTAGGGTGACCTATAACTTTAAGGAACACTGTCTGCAGCAGAGACGTGATGAAATGCAGACAGTCTGAGAGAAAATAGTCAAGATGGCTAATTCAGCAACACCATGATGACTCAGAAAACCAGGCTTCAATAATTGATGTTCCTCTCCTCTATAATCAGCGAACTGTGGGGAATCAGATGCCTGAGAGTGGGAAACTAAAAAAAAGTATGTGTGTGTGTTTTTGTGTGTGTGTGTGTGTATGTTGCATTAATGCTGTGAAGAAGAGAGAGAGAGAGAGAGAGAGAGAGAGCGAGACAGTGATGGTGTTAGTGAACCAGCACTATAGCCAAGATTTGACAAATGTCTACAACAAAGTGCTTAGAGGAAGATTTATCCCTTCGACATCTCCACATCTAATAAAAGTTCAGAAAACTCCAACGACTCATACATCATGGGTCAAAATCGAAAGTGCACAGAGATTTGTTGTGTTTGTGACGCATGATACACCATGACACCTTTGTGAAAACATCAACCAAATATAAAGAAACAAGTTCTGAGCTTTGGTTTCTGAGATGTAAAACTTGGATTACTAAGGTTTCGCTTCTGTTCAGGGCCAAACGGGTACTGAGGCATTAGATCCTTTAGTTAGAGGTTTAAAATTCAGGTGTGAGAGTAATGCCAACATAAGCCACTACTGCTCAGTGCCTGTCCATCAGCTTGCCAGGCGGCTAGCATCAGTATTCCGGGCAGAGGCCTGCCTGTCAGGCTTTATTAGGGAGCTTAACTGGGGCACTGCCACTCCAGCAAGCTTAGGGTTTTGTCACCTAGCAAACATGCGTGAACCACAAGCCACATTCTCTCTGTAAACGAAAGTCTCAGTTCTCTGTGAGCAAAGCTGCTGGAAAACAAAGCAAAAATTGAAGGTTAGTTTGGGCTGGGCAGTATGATGGTATATATTGTGCCGACAAGATATATGTAGGGCTTTTCACACTTGAAATAGTTAACCCTGGGTCATTCTAAACCCTGGGTTTACAGAATCCTGTGTTGTATTGCTTCACATTGCTCATAATTTACTTGGGGTTAACAATTAATCCTGGGTATTTAAACCAACGTTTCACACTGTACATTCTTAAACCCTGGGTAAACGTTGCTTGCATATTTGCGGTGTCCGTGTCATTGATTGGACGAAAGCCGCATTCGGCCTGTTTATATAAACACTCTTGTGCATCCTCAAATTATATATAAATTATTATTGCTGACTGTTTTATCAGTTTTTCCTGAATGGACTGTCAGACTGACTATACAGGTAAGAATTAGGGATGTGATGGTGAGGAATTTTTCCCACCGGTTAATCTGTGTGTGACAACACCGGTAATACCGGTATTAGGGATGGGACGGTATGAAAATTTCATATCACGATTATAGTGACCAAAATTATCACGATTATCAATATTATCGCGGTTTTGTTAAAATCTGATGAAAGTGTTCAAAAAGAACTGATGCACACACTGAAAACATTTCAACAAGTTTTATATTTGAAAATCAACAAACAACAAATAAAACAAGCAGCTCTATGCTCTTTCTATTCTGATTCTATTCTGTGGCATTTCCTTCCTTATAATGACCATCGTCAATAGCAACGCATTATAACACAGCACACATCCATGTATCAAAACAGACGCGCTCTCTCGTTTCATTCAAATGCAACTTGCCGTCTTGCATCTCCGTTTTTGATTGTATTGAAAATGAAATCAGAGGACTTTACTATTAATACTACTATAATATTGTTGTGATCATCTTGTCTGGACGATTGTTTTGCACGCTGTACAAAATGGATTTATAAACAGATAAGATTTAAAACATTAATCTCAATTCAATATGTCCCCGTAATTATTTATATGGTAAAAAAAAAAAAAAAATCTGTGTAATAAGTGTACAATGAATATACATTATTATCCCTTAAATGTACCCCTTAATAGTCTTGTCTGAACTTGTTTGTTCGTCTTTGGCTCAAAGCCACTTGCTGCAAACTTTTCTTCGCGGAAGCTTCACGTTAATGTCAAGTGCGTGAGATAAAATATTTCAACTCAAAAAAGCATTTTATGTCCAATTATTTCCCAGATGTAGTTTTGGTATTGAGGTCAAAGTTAACTTGCCTTGCGTTCGATATACAACAGTGGGTGATGGTCACGAAGACGACTCGTCAGATTTGAAGTGTTTCCGCCTATTGCAGCGACTTTCGTTTTGCATGTTCTGCAGACAGGGTGACCATCCTCGATTAAGTTTCCCTCAGGACTTTTATAAAAGCCAAAATATGACCACACCTCAGATTTAGTCCTTTTAGAAGGCTGAAAAAATCTCTCGAGCGCTGTCACTGCCTTCCGCCATTTCTTCTCGTTCAAAAAACAATGTTGTGCAATGTGTCTGCGTCAGACTGATGCTGGCTGGACAGGATTTACCGCGAGTTTTCAAAATCGTGATAATCAAACACGGTTTTGATGATAATTAAATTTTAAACGATAATACTAACCGTCAGTACATTTTATCATGGTTTATCGTGAAACCGGTAATAGTCCCATCCCTAACCGGAATTGTCACAGTTCTGTTTAGTTCATTTCATTTTCATGGACTTTTAGTTTGTTGTTTTCAGTCAGGCGCGGAGTGTTGGAATAGAATAGTTTTAAATCGCTAATGAATGCCTATGCAGCCGTGCACTTTTTTACTTTTTCGAATTAGCAGCAATTCTGGGGCGGCATTTGCTTGAATGGTTCATTATTATTCTTAATGAAAAAACACAACAACAAAACAGTACAATGACAAACTCGCTTATATTAAACATAGAACTTTTATTAACAAAATGAATAAGATGGCTTTATTAACAAAACGAATAAGCATGGCATACACCATGCTAATAAATGAAATCTGACTCCTGCTGCTGATATGTGCTGCGACTTTCGTTCGGCTCACGCTGAATTGAGCAAACATGTCCAATTTTTAATTGTAGTGTCTGTTCTTTAACTGAACCAAATTATTTTTATTACAATAAAAAATCTAAACGACGGCCGTGCCGCAGTGGGCAAGTGATGTAATCGGTGTGCGGCTGAACACCGTGTAACACTGGTAACACAGACTATTACGGCAAGCCTAGTAACAATGAAACTCTCTCTTCACATTTGACATTTTTCCCTTCAAACGCTGATATTACTGTTTATTCAAAACACAGTGTTTGTGTGACTGTCCAAAGCATGTGAATATGAGGCACACATTGAAACCACATTGTTTTACATTGTACATGTTTGGGACCGCAATGAGGTGGTTAACAGCGCAAAAAACGGTGCTAACCCTGATCCAGAGCAGGGTTTCATAACCCAGGTAAAAGGCGATGCTAACTCGGGGTTAAAGGGGACATATTATGCCCCTTTTCACAAGATGTAATATAAATTTCTGGTCTGTGGAATGTGTCTGAAGTTTCAGCTCAAAATACCCCCCAGATCATTTATTATCGCTTGTCAAGTTTGCCCCTATTTGGGTGGGAGGAACTTTAAGCTGCTGCTCCCTGCCCCCCTTCCAGAAGAGGGCGGATCCTTTACACAAGCTTTGGATACTCTGTCAACAACAAAACAGACAAATCTCACTCAGCCAAAACGTCAGAAATAACCAGTTGTGGAGTGCAGCCTTACATGTTTGAACTGGAGTCTGACACAGATGGAGAGACTCAGGAAGAGGTTGCAACATTTAGACCGCACCTGGACGTTTCTGAATGGCTAGTGGATACATTTATGTAACGTTAGTTGTTGTGGAGTTACGTTGATTTAACACATCAACTAGCATGTACTGTCATGTTAATACATAAATTGTTGTATAGGTGCTCGTGTGGGAATGTAAAAAAGTCTGTTACCTGACTATACAATGAATAATAAATGTGCGTTTATGAATTATGCAGACTGTGAGTGTTTTTGGGGTAAAACTAACGACATAGCTCTAGTCTCTGTGAATACAGTCAGAGACTATGGTAACTTTAGCCATATTAGCCGAAAGGAAATTTGCAAACATTCACAAAATATGAAGTGCCATCCTTACTTGTTCTGGATAGGAAGTTAGAGCACGAAGCGTTGTTATTGATTCATCCTTCAGAAACAACTTTTTCGCAAATCCAGCGTTGTACTGACCCTTGTTGGTGGAGCAGTCATGCGTATAAGAATTACATGCAAATACATAACATTCAGTGGCTCGAATGCCAGGAGAATATTGAGACTCGTATGTTCGTTGGTACAGCCAACAACAGAACATTTGTAATGTTTTTTGGCGCAGACACTGTAATACTCTAACTACGAGTAAACAGAAATGGCGGTCTCTGGGCTTCTCATTCAGGGGTGTGTCTATGCTAACCGACACTACCGAAACCTACTGTAGCTGAAAGACTTTATTTAATTGGCATCTTTGTTCTATTGTTTGTAATTTGCTTCTTTGTTCTTATTTTTAATAACTAAAATAAAAAATAAAAAATAAATTAAAAACTATATTGTGATTATATATGAAATAACATTTGAATCATATTGCCCACCCCTAAGGATAGTAAAGACAAAGATGCTCTTTGGTTTCTCCTAAAGTCACCACAGACACTGCACATATAAAACACTTGATGGGGAAGAAACAATGCCTGCAAATTGCCCATTAACTTTGTCATAACCTTGACTGCATTTGTTACCTCCATAAGCAATTTTAGGAAGAGAAGTGTGTGTGGGGGGGGGGGCTGCTAATCATGCTACAAATGTTTAGCCTTGCACATAACACATTGATTATCCACAAAAAGTTGCAATGTTGAGAGGAGGAATAGGGGATAGATATTTCACTGTTGCCAAGCAACAGCAATTCAGACTAACTGGGCGGTGGCAGAGCAGCAGTTCTATTAATGAGTGTAAACTTCATACAACACAAGGGTTCAGCAAAAAGGACATGGTCTTGTAATAACGGGGTTGTGTTTTCCATCCGCTACCTGTATCCCCAAAGGAAAATACAGTAGGAAAACAAATAGCTTTAGGCTATGTTGTTTGTACAGCTTTGGTGCGTATGAGGTAGAAAGGTGATGTTAGCCGAGGTTGGCATCCCCTTCTCCCGTCAGGGTAGTCAAATACAAGGACTTTGCTTTGTGACGATGTTTATGCATCGTTCACCCCATTTCTTTCTTCCTTCTGCATCTCTGGATTAAGGTCTCCACCTAGTGACAGTTCCTCAATGCAGCCGGGAGAGGCTTTTCTGCTCCTCTGAAAGCGCAACGTGTTACTTATGCGGAGGAAAACGGAAGCATGGAGAGAGCTTATGGTGGGGCTGTATATTTCAGGGAATACTAAAAGGAGCTTGTGTTATTATTAAAGGTGAAGTGCATAATTTCTGTGCCACTGTGCAACACCAAAAGAACTGCATTTTTTTAAAATGTTAATGGCATGCATTATAAGAGTGTGCATAATTATACAATCCCTAAATAAATTAATGTATTAATATTTTTTTATTAAACAAAAAAGGGAAAATCTTTTATAAATCTAGTTTAAAACACAAGTGGAAGAAAATGGAAGAAGTTAATGTAAAGTGAAAGAAATTAATGTTGATTTCATATGGTTTTTAAAAAAACTATAGAATTTTTTAAAGAAAAATTCAGAAATTAAGTATTTATATATATATATATATATATATATATATATAAAATTCAGTTTTTGGGGAGCCATACTGTTTGACATTCTTTTGACATTGATTTTATGACTATGAAAAATAATAATTTAAACTCCTCATAGAACAGTCATTGTATGTATGAACTGCATTTTTACTATATTTCTGAATAAATTCATACATAAATGTCACTTCATTGGCCCATAAACTGATTTACACTCCTCTTCCACTAGCTGGATAAACATAGTCCCGCCCTAAACTCAAGCCATTGGTTGAGTCAATGTTGCTATGAAGTGGAGGTTAGCCTTGGAATGATCAAACAAAGTGTTTTGAAATCGCTGTAAAGCCAGAATATTAACAATTTTTTAGGGAAATCTACCTACAATTGACTTCCTTATAATTGTCTTTGTATATAAAGCTGGTAAAATTATTTTAACATGAAATAATTATACACATTAAATTATACACATATACACCTTTCAGACTGGACACAGAGATAAGCTGAGCTAACAACTGGACGAAGGCCAGCCCCATTGATTTATTTGTTTTCAAGCATGGATGTTTGTTCCCTACGTGTGCAATGTTTCTATGTGCCTTGTCAAAACATCAATATGAAGGTACTTCATTATATTTCCTACTTGGGCAAGCTGTCTCTAAGACACCAACGGAGAGCTGTGCTGAATGCAAATTTGTGTTTCATCCTCAGGAGCTCGTACAAGCCCTCTGCAGTCCTCTTGATCTCTAATGAAATTTAGAATTTGCTATCTCTCTGCCGCTCCTCCAAATCTTTTCCTTCATTGCAGGTGTTCCTGTTAACCAGCAGGTTTAATTACAAATTCACCCTGGCAGTCGTGGCTGAGCGTGCATCTGAAGGTTGTTAAAGTGGACTAGCATGTGGGAATTGCCCCTCCACTGACAGACAGTGTGAATGCTGCTCAGGGTAAATGCAATGAGAGTTTGTTAAAGTAAATTTCAACATGGCATCTAAAAATACCTGGGAATATTGTTGTTAAGACACTTGATTTTTAGCAAGTTTATTTTCTCTCAGCAAGCAGCAGATTCCAATTATTGTATTCACTGTATGAGCCTCATTCATAAAACATGAACATGAGGCTTTATGATTTTAAAATGGCTTTAAAAAATTTTCTCCCACATATTAAATGATAAACAACACAGGCCACCGAGTAACACACAGCATCACATATGAGACATATGAGTCTCTGTCTCTCCTCTTGTCTAGTGAAATTGTGCCAGTCACAAAAACATGACATCGAAAAACATACATAGCTAAAATATGTGGCACCATTCTAAAGAGAAAAAATTGCCATCAGTGAGCGTCTAACTATTTTAACAATTTTATTTAGCCCATGTACAATGCTGCAAAGTTACAATAAATTATTAAAAAACAAACAAACAAGCAAGCCCAGCCTAGGTGAGAAAAAGTAACACACATTACTTTCTTTAAAAAAAATATATTGTAATATTGTAATGCATTACATTTAAAAGTAACTTTCCCCAACACTGGGCACCATTCTAAAGAAAAGAATAGGCATCAGTGAGGGTGTGACTATTTTAATAGTTTGATTTGGGTCATATACAATGCTGCTTTTCCTTAATAAAGTTACAACCTAAATGGCAAGAAACGTCTCGGTTACGTATGTAACCCTCGTTCCCTGAAGGAGGGAACGGAGACGTACGTCGGAACTAACCGACGAATTGGGGATCATTTTCAGAGACCAATCTACTTCGAGTGTATAAAAACGAGCCAATAACGTTGGCATGCGGTCCACGCACCGCCCCGCAGTGCGGGTATAAATACGGAAGTGGAATACCGCATCCTCGCTTTTCCAACTGAGGAGCCGAAATAGTGACTCGGCCCTTCAGCGGAAGCACAGCAGCTGGCGACGGGACGTACGTCTCCGTTCCCTCCTTCAGGGAACGAGGGTTACATACGTAACCGAGATGTTCCCTTTCAGTCGGTCACGTTCGACGTACGTTGGAACTGACCGACGAATTGGGGATCCCTACCAACACGCCAGGGAGCTGTGCTCCTAGGTTGGAGCAGGAGTCAGGGCTCCAAGCAAGGAAGGTCCGTCACTGCTGTTTCTGCAAGACCCACTCAGTGTGACTATTGGATAACGCTGGGAAAGCGTGCCCATCTCGTGGAGATGGTACGCTGCGGAGCCACGTCCTTCAATGGAAGGAGAGGTAGCAGAATACACATAAGGACTAACCTATCAGGGTAGTACTACATATGGCAGTCTCTGGGGTGGATCCAACCTGATCCCAGGGGGCAAAGAACACCACCAGAGACGACAGAGCGGGCTCTGTCAAGGGAAAGACACAGGGCTAGCCAAATAGGGTAGCTGGTACCGTGGAGAATACACATATGGGGTTGCCGTTAGGGAACCGCTACATATGGAACCCAGCCTACACACACGTTCCACAAGCATACGGGTGCAGGCCTGGCGTTAGACGGCCGCAACGTCTGACACCGAAGGGGTGTCGGAGGAGCTCGACAGGGTTAGCCATTTCTGGGGAACACAACTGGAGACAATAGACGCACGTATCCGGCCCAGCGGGCGGGAGTGGCGTTGCAAGCCGACACTAGAACGGGCACTTCGCGTCTACCGGCCACTGGGGGGGAGTACACGGGAAGAAACCGGCTCTACACGGAGGCTATAAAATCTAGCGAACGTGTTAGGTGTCGCCCAGCCCGCAGCTCTACATATATCTGTCAGCGAGGCGCCTTGAGCCAACGCCCAGGAGGAAGCCACACTCCTGGTTGAGTGTGCTCGCAACCCGAACGGGCAAGGCACGTCTTGCGATTGGTACGCTAAGACGATAGCATCCACTATCCAGTGGGCTAACCTCTGCTTGGAGACAGCCTTTCCCTTCTGCTGGCCTCCGTAACAGACGAAGAGCTGCTCTGAGGTCCTAAAGCTTTGAGTCCGGTCAATGTAAGCGCGAAGAGCACGGACGGGACATAACAAAGCCAGGGCTGGGTCTGCCTCCTCCGAGGGCAGCGCTTGCAGGTTCACCACCTGGTCCCGGAAGGGAGTGGTAGGAACCTTGGGCACATATCCGGGCCGGGGTCTCAGGACGACGTGAGAGTTGGCCGGCCCGAACTCTAGGCACGATTCGTTGACCGAAAGTGCGTGCAGGTCCCCTACCCTCTTGATGGAGGCCAATGCAGTCAGGAGTACTGTCTTTATGGACAGAATTTTTAACTCTACAGACTGCAAAGGCTCAAAGGGAGGGCTCTGAAGTGCTCTTAACACCAGAGTTAAGTCCCAAGAGGGTATCGAGTGTGGACGAGGAGGATTTAGCCTCCTCGCACCTCTGAGGAACCTGACAATTAGGTCGTGCTTCCCTAAGGACTTACCTTCAACTGCATCGTGATACGCCGCTATTGCTGCGACGTACACTTTGAGGGTGGAGGGAGACAGCCTTCGCTCCAGCCCATCTTGCAGGAAAGAAAGCACGACACTAACTGAACACCTTCGGGGGTCTTCCCGGCGGGAAGAGCACCACTCAACAAACAGGTTCCACTTCAGGGCATAGAGGCGCCTCGTAGAGGGGGCTCTAGCAGAAGCGATGGTGTCTGCCACCGCTTGTGGCAGGCCACCTAGAACCTCCGCGTCCCGTCCAGGGACCAGACATGGAGTTTCCAGAGGTCTGGACGCGGGTGCCATAGAGTGCCCCGTCCCTGAGAAAGCAGGTCCTTCCTCAGGGGAATCGGCCAGGGAGGGGCTGTCGAGAGGAGTGTGAGTTCGGGGAACCAGGTCCGGTTGGGCCAGTAGGGCGCAACTAGCAAGACCTGCTCCTCGTCCTCCCTGACCTTGCACAGGGTCTGTGCAAGAAGGCTCACTGGGGGAAACGCATATTTGCGTAGGTCCCGGGGCCAGCTGTGCGCCAGTGCATCCGTGCCGAGGGTGCCCCCGGTCAGGGAATAGTACAACTGGCAATGGGTCGAGTCCGGAGAGGCAAACAGGTCTACCTGTGTGGCTCCGAAAAGGTCCCATATCAGCTGGACGCTCCGGGGGTGGAGTCGCCACTCTCCCGGAGGTGTCGACTGACAAGAGAGCTCGTCGGCTGTCTGGTTCAGCGCACCAGGGATGTGAATGGCCCGAAGCGACCTCAGATGCTTCTGACTCCACAGGAGGAGATGGCGGGCGAGTTGCATCATGCGACGGGAGCGTAGACCACCCTGGCGGTTGATGTACGCAACGGCCGCAGTGCTGTCCGTATGGACCAGTACGTGCTTGCTCTGAAGCGGCTTTTTGAGGCGGCTTAGGGCAAGACGTACTGCAAGCAACTCCAGGCAATTGATATGCCAATGCAGCTGGGGCCCCGTCCACAGACCCGAGACTGCATGCCCATTGTACGTGGCCCCCCAGCCGGTGGACGAGGCATCCGTGAAAACCACAGCATGCCTGGACACTTGTTCTAAGGGCACTCCCGCCCGTAGAAACGAAGGGTCTGACCACGGGCTGGAGGTTTGGCGACAGTACGGAGTAACTGGGACCCGGTACTTGCCGCTCTGCCACGCCCATCTCGGGACCCGGCCATGAAGCCAGTGCTGAAGCGGTCTCATATGAAGCAATCCGAGCTGCGTTACCGCGGCTGCAGATGCCATATGCCCCAGGAGCCTCTGAAAATATTTCAGTGGGACCGCTGTCCTGCCTTTGAACGTATTCAAGCAATTCAACACTGACCGGACTCGCTCCTCTGTGAGGCGCGCAGTCTGGTTGACCGAGTCCAGCTCCATGCCGAGATAAGAGATCCTCTGTGTGGGACAGAGTTTGCTCTTCTCTCGGTTGACCCGAAGGCCCAACAGGCTGAGGTGACGGAGCACCAGGTCCCTGTGTTTGCACAACTGCTCCCGAGACTGGGCTAGTATGAGCCAGTCGTCGAGATAGTTGAGGATGCGAACGCCGCGTTCTCTGAGCGGAACAATGGCTGCCTCTGCGACTTTCGTGAAGACGCGAGGCGACAGGGACAGCCCGAAGGGCAAGACTTTGTACTGATATGCCCTCCCCTCGAACGCAAAGCGTAGGAACGGTCTGTGTCGAGGAAGGATAGAGACATGGAAGTACGCGTCCTTCAGGTCGATCGCTGCAAACCAATCTCGGGGATGGATGCATTCGAAAATGCGTTTCTGCGTTAACATCCTGAACGGAAGCTTGTGCAGGGCCCGATTCAGGACATGCAGGTCCAAGATTGGCCGTAACCCACCCCCTTTCTTGGATACAATGAAGTAGGGGCTGTAGAAGCCCGACCTCATATCGGCTGGAGGAACCGGCTCGACCGCGTCCTTCGCCAGTAGGACATCGATCTCTGACCGCAAGACGTGAGCATCGCTGCTCCGCACGGAAGTGAAGAGGATCCCCCTGTACTTGGGGGGCCGGTACGTGAACTGAGTCTGACAGTACGGATGAGCCAGCGAGACGGCCTGGGGAGCGCTAGCCAGGCCCCCAGAGACCGTGCAAGCGGGACCAACGGCACCACAGACGTACCCGGGGTGGGGCAGCGAGATGGAACGCTCAGACCCGACCCGGACGGCCCGGAGGCGACCCGGAGTGTTGTCTGATCATTCCAGGGTGGGGTAGTGTGTGGGAGAGAAGGCCCGGGGGCGTCCTCTAGCCTCACACCGCCCCCTGGCGAAAAGAGGGGGAGCCAGGAGTGGCAAGGCCCGGGGGCGTCGCACACAGCCGGCTTGGCCCTCTTGGAGCCCAGGGACAACGGAAACTGCTCTTTTACTGAAAATGTGGGTACCGCTGAGCTCCGAGGAGCCAGCGGCAGAGTTTTGAAGTTGGCCCCCCGGTCCTCCTCCGGGGGGAGGGAGGAGTGCGGACACCATCTCCCTCCGAGCAGATCCATCCATCCCTGGGCTGCCCGTCTCAGGGCCGCTTACCCTTCCGTTTACCGGCCGACTTCGCGGGACCCTGAGCGGGTTGGGCGGCACCCTTGCGTCCGGCACCCTGCTTCCCGGGTGGAGGCTGCTGCTTGGGTTTGGCAGGGGCGGAGGCAGACGCAGGGGGACGCCCTCGGCGACGAGTAGGCGGAGGCGCTGCGGCCGGCGACAGGGTGGAGGCAGCAGCTGGTCGCCGGGGCAGGATATTTTTAATCGCCTCCGTCTGCTTCTGGGCCACCGAGAACTGCTGGGTGAAGCTCTCGATGGCGTCGCCGAAAAGGTTGGCCTGGGAGACAGGGGCGTCGAAGAACCGAACCTTGTCGGACTCGCGCATGTCTGCCAGGTTCAGCCACAGGTGGCGCTCCAGGACCACCAGAGTGGACATCGCCCGTCGGAACTACCCTCGTGCAGCTCCTTTAGAGCTTTGGCCTGGTAGACCTGCAGGAGCGCCATGGCATGCAGAGATGACGCGGCTTCCCCGCAGGCTGTGTAGGCCTTGCCCGTTAGGTTGGACGAGAACTTACACGCCCGGGAGGGGAGACGTGGGTTAGCCCGCCAGTCCGCAGCGGCCCTGGGACACAGTTGCATCGCCACGGACCGCTCGACTGGGGGAATCCCCACGTACCCCTTAGCCGCGCCACCATCAAGGGTAGTGAGGACGGAGGAGTCACTAGATCGATTTCTGGCGCTATAGGGCGCCGTCCACGACTTCGTGAGCTCCTGATGCACTTCCGGAAAGAATGGTACTGGGGCGGGGCGCTGAGAACCAGCACGGGACGTCCCAAGGAACCAATCGTCCAGCCGCGAGGGTTCGGGACACGGTGGAGGGTTCCACTCGAGCCCAACACTCGCAGCGGCCCGGGAAAGCATAGCCGTAAGCTCTGGATCTGATTCGGGCAACGCTACCACACCCGAAGGGGGTAACGCAGCCGAATCCTCATCTCCAGAGCCCATTAGCTCGTCCCCCAATGCAGCCATCGAGATCATATCCTCAGCCGGAGCCCCGAAAGAGACGGTCGGCGCAGCAGAGGGGGGAGGGGCCCAAGGGGCTTGTTGGCCCGTCGGGGAAGCCCTCACAGTCACCCTCAGGTCTCCACCAAAGGCATCAGCCAAAGTAGCAGCCCTCTGCTTTGCAGCGGGAGGACCACCTCTTCTGAGGTACTCGAGCCTAGACCGTAAAACTGCGATGGTCATGTTCCCGCAAAGAGAACATGAGTCATTCACGAATGCCGCCTCAGCGTGCTGAACGCCCAAACACGTGAGACAGCGATCATGACCGTCAACTGGGGACAGAAAACGATGGCATCCAGAAACACACGGTTTGAATGACATCTTGAAAAAGACGCAGGGTCAAACCGTGTTGCTCTTTTAGGACAGAAAAATGCTCTTTTAGAAGTGCTGAGGCACTCAGGGAGATGGCCGTGGCTCACCGCGGTCCGGTAGTGCAACCCCGCGAGTGAGCACTCAGTGAAACGGAACGCCCAGCCAACCAACACACACAGTGTACGTAGCAGCGGCCACTCGCTGAATCGCACCGTAACGCCAGCACCAGCAAGAGAGCGATCTCTCCCACAGACTCGTTATAAACACTCTAGAAAACAGCAACAGACTGACTGTAAACCGTTCGGCTCCGAAGTTGAAAGCGAGGATGCGGTATTCCACTTCCGTATTTATACCCGCACTGCGGGGCGGTGCGTGGACCGCATGCCAACGTTATTGGCTCGTTTTTATACACTCGAAGTAGATTGGTCTCTGAAAATGATCCCCAATTCGTCGGTCAGTTCCGACGTACGTCGAACGTGACCGACTGAAAGGGAACTCTACAACTTTTTTCTTACATTTAGCACTTGCTGAGTGTTAAATTTGGACCCTACGCAGGGCTGATGATTTTAGTGTGTGTTCACACCTGTAGTTCGGTTCGCTTGGTTTAGTCCTGGTATGCTTAGCGTTCACATGGTCAGGTTTTATGACATATTTCAACACACAATTTACTGAACATCCAAAACAATACTGTGTGCTGGGCTAAATGTGCTCGTTGTATGTGCGTAGCCTACATATGATGGAATTTTGACCAGCTGAGAACTCGTGAAGAGCTTATATAGAGCTTATAAAATGTGTAAAGGCGTCAAAACAGCAGCAGGAATCACACAAACGAAGACTTGTGAGGAGACGCGGTTCTGATGCCTGTACTGAACAGTGATGGGCAACATCTCGATCTCAACATCTCGTATGTGTGAGCGTTCTGTCCTTTTTAGGGTCGCATCTTGTGACATCATGTCCCGTTTTTGGTTCGTTTACATGTCTTTGGTCCGTGTTGCATTCATATTTCATTCGAACCGCACCAGAGTTCATTTGGACCGAGACTCATCTTTTCAGTGGTCTCTGTCTGCTTGTTTGGTGCACACCAGGGTTCGGATGGCAGCGTTCACACTTATTCAAATAAACTGCACCAACAGAGCAAACGCACCAGGGTTTGTTTTAATCGAACCAAACATGCCAAGTGTGAACACACCCTTAGACTATCACTAACTACTGAACTTGCCAAAATGACCTCTACAAAGGGTCCTTAATAATCAAACTTACATTTTCCCATCTGACATCCGGCACAATGATAGACGCCTCTCATGTCTTTAAGTCCTGTCCTATTAGTATGAGCAGTACATTGTGAAGTGATGTGTGAATATGAGACGCCAGTTCTACTCAAGAGGCATGGGGTGATCATTTTAACAAAGGCGAGGCATGGAAGGGGTAATTTATTCTGCCGTGAACTGCGCAGCGAGGCATTTTGGTGAGCTCTCTCCTTTAATGTCCCTCTATTAGTATATATCAGGGTCATCTGTCTTTATCTATAGGCTTCATTGAGAGAGAATCAAGGCTGGTGACCTTGAGAACACAGGAAATGTCATGTGCTTGATCTCCCCACAAGATTTACCTCTGCATGACTGCTCACATGAGCGTGTGCGAATATCGATTTAACACAGCGGGCCAGGTGTATGATGTAGAATTACAATGGCAGCAAATGCAATTTTCATCCATCTCAACATATCATCCTTTTTTATTTTACTGTTAAGGGATGCAAAGCAAACAACCAACATACTGATAATAATGGTCACATGCCCCACATAATGTGGCTCAGTTGCAGTATGGGTATTGGTGTGATATGCAAATATAACAGAATTAATTTTTGCTGAACGTAGCTCATTGAAGTTGATTTGACTATTGCGGTACAAAAGGCAACAGCTGTCTCATCTTCTTCGTCATCAGCGTTAAATGTTCAAAAGCAAAGAGTTAAAAGGGAGTGAGAGCAGAGTCAGCATTGATGGGAGCACATCAAACCATGCTCGGGAAAAACATGCCTGTGGCCATATTACATTGCTTCTTGCACATTATGCTACACTTCCTAAGTGAAATGTACATTGAGAAGTGATAAAGGTGCGTTCAGTTTTATCCAAAGCAGATGAACCTGAATCTGGCAACATTTTATTACATTGGTTGTTGTACATATAGTATTGTATGTATGTTGTACAGCAGTTCGGAAATGTAATGACGCTAAAAGGTTAATGCTCTATCGCGTTTGAAAATAACGTACACACTAAATCCAACTCTAGAATTGGGTGTTAACAATAGTGTGAGACATTTGTTGAAGCAACCATGCCATTTTAAGTCTTTAACTCGTGTTCACTGGACTCATACCCGAACGCTCCACATCAGTCACATGTAGGTTGTGGAGATCCCAAACTTCCATATGCTGACGAAGTTCCATTAGGATGTTGCATTACATACAGTACCACTCAAAAGTTTGGAGTTGGTAAGATTTTTTTATGTTTTTTAAAAAATGACCCTGTCACCTGTTCACCACTGTTCCTTCCTTGGACCACTTTTGATAGATAATGACCACTGCAGACCAGGAACACCCCACAAGAGCTGCAGTTTTGGAGATCTAGCCATCACAATTTGGGTCTTGTCAAACTCGCTCAAATCATTACGCCTGCCCATTTTTCCTGCTTCTAACACATCAACTTTGAGGACAAAATGTTCACTTGCTGCCTAATATATCCCACCCACTAACAGGTGATGAAGAGATAATGAAGTGTTATTAACTTCACCTGTCATAATGTTATGCCTGATCGGTGTATAAAGCACATATTAATGCCTTATTCTGCATGACCTTATTCTACATCCCTTAATCCTACCCAATACCTAAAATTTAATGCTACAAAAAGTACCTTACTAACTATTAATAAGCAGTAAATTAGGAGTTTATTGAGGCAAAAGTCATAGTCAATAGTGAATGTGTTCCCCATACTAAAATGTTACTGAAATAGAAATATTTTGTAACATTATAAAACACTTTACTGTCACGTTTAATACATTTAATGCATCCTTGGTGAATAAAATTATAAATTTTCTGTAAAAAAAAAAACTCAACCCCAAACTTTTGAACGGTAGTGTACGTTTATTGAATAACTACATTTACACTTGGACAAGTTGCGTAATGCACCTGGTTAAATGAGTGATCAGATTGCTATGCTATTGCATTTATCTCAGAGGGGATTTACACTTGGTCTTTTCATGATCAAAGCAGGGGGAAAAATGCAAGAAGTGTGCAAGTATAAATACCCCCTTAAGTTGGGTCAGCCTGGTCTGCTTTGCTAGTTTTAGAGGTTTTGTGAGCTGGTCAGGCAGGGAGAGCATCTTGATGAATCATCTGCCCAATTAATGAATGTCCTCCTACATAACAAAGGAGGAACAGTTTAGTATTGACCCTTCAATTATACAACAACGCTCTCAGCAAATGGATAATGAGTTATATTACAGAGAGATGGGAGTGGGTGCTGGTCAATCTGAACCCCATAAGCTTTCATCTATGCAACTGTGGGGGCAATTAATAAACCGATTTTTCTTTGATCATGTACATTTATTGTTAGTTATATTGCACACCATTACAGGGCAGAAGTAGAAGGTAAGGAAGGCTTCTAATAAGAAGCAACAGGAATACATTATTTCTCATTCTCACATAATTTTTTTTAGCCATAATAATGTTCTTTTGAATGTTGTTAATGATTATATTAAAGAGGTACTATTATGCCCCTTTTTACAAGATGTAATACAAGTCTCAGATGTCCCCAGAATGTGTCTGTGAAGTCTCAGCTCAAAATACCCCACAGATCATTTATTATTCAATGCTGTAAATGCCCATTTTTGAGTCGAAGGAAAAACATGCTGTTTTTGTGCATGTATCTTTAAATGTAAATGAGCTGCCGCTCCCCACCCTGCTTTCCAGAAGAGGGCGGAGCCTACAGCTTGTGCCTCAGATACTCAATAAAAACCAAACAGATGTTTTGTTAGTTTTTGGCAATCATCTCTATCGCGGTCACGCTCAAGTGACATTGCAGTTCTTCATCATCATGATTATCTGCATGCGTTTTTAAGCCATATCATCCTAAACTGGCGCATCCTGTGAGTATTAAACTAAGTTCTCTTTCACGTCTTATTGCGCTTAAACTGTTATGTCAAAACAAACAATGCAGCAGAGTACGTCAGCAGTCGTGGGTGGGGCCTAAACATATGTGACGTCATATTGCATTGAAACTACAAACGGCTTATTCTGTGACACTGATTATTATTTATGGGGAAAAAAAGTGGTGGATTTTTACCATTATAGGGTGGTTGTGTACACACACAGCCGACACACAATTATGTTGTGAATTTTGCATAATAGGTCCCCTTTAAAAATGAGAATCGGGCAAAATGTACTGGATAAAATCAAGTCCCACTCTACATTTCTTCTCACTACTTCTGTTTCACTTTCATACAACAGATTATATAAGTAAAATGCAAATGGCATTTCATAACATTTCAAGCTCACATTCTAAAGTTGTTTTTATGCTTATTTTTAAATCAAACTGTTTTGCATGTAACACACATAACCTCAAGAGTCTTTGAGGTTCAAAACTAAACCCAAACAACTTTGGGTGTCGTATACAATATATACACAGGCAGCACGTGGAGCTAAACTGGTAAGATTTAATTTTTGGAATCCAAGACCTAAATTGCTACCTTCACTTTGCTTTGTATGCAGCATCGTGATGGCAACTTCAGCTGCCTCCAGACAGAAAATCAAATAAACAGAGAAGCAGTCGTCTCAGACCTGTCTTAGTTTATTTCTTTGTGAAGGCCTGGTTAGTCTGGTTACTGAAAGAATGACAAAGAAAGATTTTAAATTTAGCTTTTCACATGAAGTGATTATGGAGATTCTCTGTAGAAATATGGGGGGAAAAAAGAGGTAGATGGAAGCAAAGGGATGTGGAGAGGCTAATCTAAGCCATATCAATATCGCCCCTTGTGTCCACAAAGCACTGTCACTCACACACAGGTGGACACAAGGCTTAAGGGATATAAGCTGCACTTTATCAGTGTATGATTTCACCTTTTTTTAATAAATAAATCAAATAAAATACATTTATTGTCATCGGTGCGAATTTATTTATTTGTATAAATTTGTCATCTCTGATTTTCATTCAAATGTATTTTTTAAATAAAATAAATGTATTGTCATTTGTGCAAAGTTATTTATTGCCATCGGGATTTAAATACATTTGTCATCTGTGCAAATGTAAATTTTTTGTTCAAAATAAACAAAATGTGAATGAGTCAATACATCATCAATCCTTTTTTCCAAAACGTGTTTTTGTCTTCAACTATCATGATGAGCCTTCACTATGATAAGCCTATTATAAGTGTTTATATTTTAGACCTGTCAGGATGGTTATGGTGTGTAAGTGAGTGGCATAGGTTAGCTGAACATGGAGCACGCTAAATCTCAAACCTCCAGAGAATCACCCATTAAAAAAAAAACACAAAAAAAAAACACGCTGAACAGAGGAAAGTCTGCTGGCAAAAAGAGAACTCGACAGCTCGTAATAAAACGAGAATCAACACTGGCTTGGCTTTTCGGAGATGGCGGGAACTGAGGGATTTGAAATGTTGTAAAAGATAAATTGCCATATGTAGCTCTATAACAGAGTTCATTGTAAAGTATTATATTGTGAAGGGTCATTTCATTATAGTTGTTGTATCGCTGTGCTGGAATTTATTTTCAAGAAGGCACCATGTGTCTATTAAAGGTTATAGCTATGGTAATATCTTTAGCTAGTCAGCTTGAGATCCTTTCCATATAAACTGGTTATATCTCTTAAGCCTAGTAGTGAACGTTTTATGAGCAATATAGGATAACCCTATTCATCCGCAGAGGATGGATGGATGGATGTTTAACATCCATCCATCCACTGGCATTATTATGAAACTCCATTCGGGAGACAAAATACCATCAAATTTGCGAGTGATCTACATTAACATGACCTTCTAATCTACAGAAATGTTTTAAATGTCAAATAACACTTATAATCAAGAACACCTTTGTTCCTTGACAGCATTATGCAAATGTTAAAATAGAGACAGAATTCTCAGGAAGCACTTAAGATCTCCATAGCAATAAGCAGTTGATAGCAATAGCGTGATGTGTTTCAGAGGGAAAATAAATACTGCTGTTAGGGAAGGAGATATAGCAGACCAATGCAGTAATTGCAGGCAAAATGAGATCGAAATTAAATTCAGAGATGTGTTCATCTTTTGCAAGGGTGATGAGGTGTGGAAACCGTTACCAGTTTATAACTTTTAATGAAAGCGGGAGTGCTATTTAAACAGCCTTAATTTGCAGATATTTACATATTTACAAAACACGTGAAAAGGAATAAGCCCCTCACCCCGGGAATAATTTGTGCTCCCCTGTTTTTAGTCGTTTAGAGCTGAAAACAATTGTTTTTTGTGCCTTCCAGATGGTACTTAGAAATATCAATTACAAGCTAGTTCAACAGTTTGCAAATGAGTGCATGCATTAGGAGCGTTGCAATTCGTACTAACGCAGCATGTCAGGAAATCACATCTGTCATTTAGAGAGCACGCAACGATCTAAGTCAATTAAACAGCGAGAATCAAAATAGTCTATATTTAGAAGCATCGTCGAGATACAAACAGCGCGATCATAAACCTACACTGGCCGTTGTGGCTGCTGTAACAGGAAGTGGCAGAAGGGTGGAGAGGGTCAACAACTCAATCAATCACACAGTGGAGAGGGCCATGCCAAGTGTGCCACATTTCTCACTATAGTGTTTAATGACTCCAATACACCTTTGTCACTCTGTGGGTTTTTTTCTTTTATTAAGCAGAGATTAAAATAAAAAAAAAAAACAGTGGTTTGGACCTAGATGGTGGTGGGCATTCAATCTTTAAGATGAAAATAATGGATGTGTTATTTTAGCTTGGTCGCTGGCCTCGCGGATACAACATTTTGTTAGAGGCCAAATACAAATGGAAAAGCACACTGAGAGGGTTCTCACTGCACACCGCAAACTAGAAAACATCTTTACATTTAAATTACATTATAGTTTAATACGGATGATTGCTTAAATTAAAAATGTATTCTACACATTTCTGCTTAACCCTTTACGAAATGTTCAGAAAAATGTTGAGTACAGAAACTGAAAATAGCTATAATTATTCTCTTAAAATAATGAGACTCTCATCTGAGTCTTACAGAGACGGTTTCATTCTTTGAAGCCGCCTCAGGTGCTATGTAAGTTTAACTTACATAGCACCTTACATAATATACATCATATTTATACATCAATTCTTGTTACATAATGTAACAAGAATTGATGTATAATTATGATGTATATTACATTTGTCTCCTTAGTTTTACGAAGAAAAAAACTATACTAAAATGTGGTCACATGCAAATATGAAGACAAAATACAAAACTCTATATTCAAAAAATCACTCGACAACATAATGCAAGTTTTGAAGATGCAAGCAGGACAATAATATTAGCTATGAGAATGAACTGCAAAACTGCATTTTCAGCATTGATAATATTTATGATATAATTTTTTGAAGGATCAAGTGACACTGAAGACTGAAGTAATGGCTGCTGAAAATTCAGCTTTGCCATCACAGGAATAGGTTAAATTTTAAAATATATTAATATACGAAAGTTATTTTAAATTAATAATAGTAATAATATTACACAATATTACTGTATAAATTAACGCAGCATTTCTCAGCATTAGAGACTTTTAAAAACATTTAAAAATATTTAAATGTAGTAGTAGTGTAGTCAGCTATTCTGTAATGATAATATTCCATACTAACTAATAAAACAATATATTTTGCATAACAAATGGCACACTGTACTACAACCCTCTTTATTTACACAGTTAATGCTACATTCTAGGGCTGCACGATAAATCGCAAATTAACATGAAATTGCGCTTATCGCAATTATGAAATCGCAAAGGCTGTTTATTTTTTTATGCGCAGTTTGTCAGTGCAGGACGGCTCTGTGATCAGTGGTAAATGCTGCTCCATCTGAAATCACTGCGAGTTTGAGTCGCTTATAACGTGCATTTGAGAAAGCATCACGTCAAACATCTTTCCAAACATGAGAAGCATTTAGTCATGTTTAATCAATCAAAGTGTTTCAATCTTCTGTTTATTCAGCTCACCGATAGTATGATGTTCATAGGGATTTCCTGGAATGACGTGTGCTATAGAGGGTATGCATGGACGTCACTTTCCCGCCGGAACACGCCCCTCTCAGCCTGAGTGAGTGGCAGAAGAGCTGCTGCGACTGGATTTAATAGGGGAAACTGCGAAAACACAAGTAAAACAAACGATTATCAGTTTAAACTAAAGGTTGGACTCAATATAGTGTTCCTTACAACTTACCAAAGATCCGGTGATGAATGGATATTGACATAATATTTCCTGACATTTATATGTGCCTGATTTCGACGCCAGTGAAATACATAAATCAAATTTGCCTGTGAATGCTTTAAATAAATACAATATACGTAGGTCTAAATCCGGGTAACCACTTATATCAATGTTATATCGTCATATCGACTCGTCCAGCCCTAAAACTTGTATAGGTTTCGTCAGTGTTTATTTAAAAATATCCAATAATCCAGAATCTAAGATGTAAATATTTAATTGATGAGTTGTCAGTACAATATTTAACAATATATAGAGTATGATTTTACCACAAATGTCAACATTTTGACAAAATGATAACTGCAAATCCACGTTGCGCTGACAAGTCCAGTTTCTAAATGAGTAGAATTAATTATGGCCCCTTTAAGAGCTGCGCGCTCCCTGTTGAACGGTCTGCATTGTATGTCTGCCTCGAGCATCCCCGTGTATACGGGTTATTTCTGTCTTTCTGTTTCTCTTTTTAATGTTATTTTGTTTATTAAGTAACACTGTGGACTTTTGTTACGTTTGTGACGGACAGTTACACGAGTTTCACGTGGTATAAAGTGCGAGCTGTGAAATGTCAAACGGCTCCGTGAAGTCTATCCCCCCAAGCAAGCTATCCCTATTTCCTCCGGACACAATGCGTTACAAGTTGTTTCTGTGAACTGCAACAATCCATTTGCTTCTGTCTTCTGTAGCTTTTGTCAGTCTTTAAAAATATACCTCAGATTTACAGTCAGTCTCAAAGCTCTTTCCCGTTTTAGATGTGTTTTGAGTTTTGAAAACCAATGCAGCCGCTCAGTCTTTCTGCCACTCAGTGGGCGTAACCGCAGTCACTCCGGCCGACGGTGACGTCATGCGCATAACCCTCTATTGTACTTCTGCTGCACATATTTGGAGTATCTTGTGCGAGAGCGCCCTCTGGCTTGCAGATGGAGCAGCATTTACTACTGATCGTAGCCGTGCTTCACTGAGAAGCTGTGCATTAAATAATCGCAACCTTTGCCAAATTGCGTGCGGTTTAATTGCGATTTATCGTGCAGCCCTACTACATTCAGTTGTGGACTTGAGCATTAAAAACATCTAGTCTATCACAAAAGATCCACACAACATCTGGCTTTGGTCTGCAGTGAGCACCAATCCTCTAGAAATCCACAAAATCCCCCTCACAAAAGATCTAAAGTTTTTGAGACTATCAACTTCTGCAAATAGCTGTGGAGGTACATAAATTAACAAACGAACGTCTAGCAGGTTATCACTAGAGAGTGTTCATAAATTGCACCCTTGGCCTAATTGGGTCGGTAATGCAAATGTTGACCTTAAAAAGTGTGTATTGTTGATATTTAATGCAAAACTACCTTAAAAATCCTTGGCCAACATGAAGCTATTCTTACTAAAAAACTTTGATTTTTAAACAAAGTGCACATAATACAGCCTAGATAGGGCAGTGCTTGACAAAAAAACAAAATAAATTCTACAGCCACAAGGGAAATCCAAGTTGATGTACATTTAATCAGCAAGTTTGTATTTGTTTATGAAAACAAATGCTATGATGATGCATTCATGAAAAAAGCTGTAAAAGTATAAAAACAATAATTACTGGTTGTTTGGAGAAACGCAAAACATGATTTACTTTGTAACTGGAATACACAGACAGCAGGTTCTTTTCATGCTTAAATTGAGAGAGTGAATGTGAGGAGGACCATAGTATAGGGGTTTACGCGATTACTTCTGCCGCTGGATCAGTGTAAAGCCAAAATTCTCAAACTGCTCTAAAATCAATCAAGTATTGCTGACAGAAACTATAAGTAAATGGCGTGTGACTGTATTTTGTATTATTTATGATAATACCTTTCTATCCAACTACTTTTATGCGCATTTAAAAATATAGCATAAAAAAAAATATGAATCGAAACTGCAAGATGCGCATAAATTAAAAAAAATACTTAAACTATGCCGGACTTGAGGCGGACACATTTTTTATCCGATAAAACGGCATGCGCATAAACTACGATGAAAACATTTACAGAACAAATCCCTTAATGCGCAACAGTAGATGTGATTGGATAACTGAACTAACCAGCTGGCCAATTTCATTGCACAGCATCTCAAATGTTGGTTTGACCGTTCTGAAAAGCCTGAGGCAAAGTCTGTCATTAGAATAATTTGGTTTAACGACCTTCCAGATTGTGTTACCAAACACCAGGCATCTGAACGCAAGATAACGTAACGTTTATTGCGTTTTGTCTGTGTGCTCTGAGGAGCAAGTCATTTATGATAGAGGGTTACACTTTATTTTGATGGTCCCCTTCAGACATTCGGTTGACAATAAGTAACCTTTCAACTATATGTAAACTAGTTCTAATTAGAGTGTTAGTTGAGTATTAGTAGACGGTTAGGGGTAGGGTTAGGGGTTAGGATTAGTAGAATAAATTGACATGTACTTGCAAAGTTATGGTCAGTAGAATGTCTAGTTGGGGAGCATCGAAATTAAGTGTTAGCTACTAATACTCAACTAACACTGACATGTAGATGCAATGTTGCATATAGTCAACAGAATGCCTAAAATGAAGTGTCCTAAAAAAATGTTTTACACTACTGTTTTCAACATTGATAATAATCATAAATGTTTCTTGAGCAGCAAATCATCATATTAGAATGATTTCTGAAGGAACATGTGACACTGAAGACTGGAGTAGTGATGCTGAAATTCAGCTTTGCATCACAGAAATAAATTACATTTTAAAATATATTCAAAAAGAAAACAGTTATTTTACATTTTAATAATATTTTACAATATTACTTTTATTTTGTTTTTTGTATTTTTAATAAAATAAATGCAGCCTTGGTGAGCATAAGAGACTTCTTCTTAAAACATTAAAAATCTTACCGATCAAAAACTACAGTGTGTATATATATACACTGATCAGGCATAACATTATGACCACTGACAGGTGAAGTGAATAACACTGATTATCTCTTCATCACGGCACCTGTTAGTGGATGGGATATATTAGGCGGCAAGTGAACATTTTGTCCTCAAAGTTGATGTGTTAGAAGCCAGAAAAATGGGCAAGCGTAAGGATTTGAGCGAGTTTGACAAGGGCCAAATTGTTATGGCTAGACGGCTGGGTCAGAGCATATCCAAAACTGCAGCTCTTGTGAGGTCTTCCTGGTCTGCAGTGGTCAGTCTCTATCAAAAGTGGTCCAAGGAAGGAACAGTGGTGAACCGGCGACAGGGTCATGGGCGGCCAAGGCTCAGGGCGGCCAAGGCTCATTGATGCACGTGGGGAGCGAAGGCTGGCCCATGTGGTCCAATCAAACAGACAAGCTACTATAGCTCAAATTGCTCAAGAAGTTAATGCTGGTTCTGATAGAAAGGTGTCAGATTACACAGTGCATCGCAGTTTATTGCGTATGGAGCTGCATAGCTACAGACCAGTCAGGGTGCCCATGCTGACCCCTGTCCACTGCCGATAGCGCCAACAGTGGGCACGTGATCATCAGAACTGGACCACGGAGCAATGGAAGAAGGTGGCCTGGTCTCATGAAACACGTTTTCTTTTACATCCCATAGATGGCCGGGTGTGTGTGCGTCGCTTACCTGGGGAACACATGGCACCAGGATGCACTATGGGAAGGCAAGCCAGCGGAGGCAGTGTGATGCTTTGGGCAATGTTCTGCTGGGAAACCTTGGGTCCTGCCATCCATGTGGATGTTACTTTGACACATACCACCTACTTAAGCATTGTTGCAGACCATGTACACCCTTTCATGGAAACGGTATTCTCTGGTGGCTGTGGCCTCTTTCAGCAGGATAATGCGCCCTGCCACAAAGCAAAAATGGTTCCGGAATGGTTTGAGGAGCACAACGAGTTTGAGATGTTGACTTGGCCTCCAAATTCCCCAGATCTCAATCCAATTGAGCATCTGTGGGATGTGCTGAACAAACAAGTCCGACCCATGGAGGCCCCACCTCACAACTTACAGGACTTAAAGGATCTGCTGCTAACATCTTGGTGCCAGATACCACAGCACACCTTCAGGGGTCTAGTGGAGTCCATACCTCGACGGGTTAGGGCTGTTTTGGCAGCAAAAGGGGGACCAACACAATATTAGGAAGGTGGTCATAATGTCATGCCTAATCGGTGTATATATATATATATATATATATATATATATATTTTTATAATTTCTCCTAACTTTTTGAAGTTGGGGGCAGCAGTGCTACCAAGTAAAAAGGTTAATTTTGAGCCCTGATATACAGTGGGGAGAACAAGTATTTGATACACTGCCGATTTTGCAGGTTTGCCCACTTACAAAGCATGTAGAAGTCTGTAATTTTTATCATAGGTACTCTTCAACTGTGAGTGACGGAATCTAAAACAAAAATCCAGAAAATCACATTGTATGATTTTTAAGTAATTAATTTGCATTTTATTGCATGACATAAGTATTTGATACATCAGAAAAGCAGAACTTAATATTTGGTACAGAAACCTTTGTTTGCAATTACAGAGATCATACGTTTCCTGTAGTTCTTGACCAGGTTTGCACACACTGCAGCAGGGATTTTGGCCCACTCCTCCATACAGACCTTCTCCAGATCCTTCAGGTTTCGGGGCTGTCGCTGGGCAATACAGACTTTGAGCTCCCTCCAAAGATTTTCTATTGGGTTCAGGTCTGGAGACTGGCTAGGCCACTCCAGGACCTTGAGATGCTTCTTACGGAGCCACTCCTTAGTTGCCCTGGCTGTGTGTTTCGAGTCGTTGTCATGCTGGAAGACTCAGCCACGACCCATCTTCAATGCTCTTACTGAGGGAAGGAGGTTGTTGGCCAAGATCTCGCGATATATGGACCCATCCATCCTCCCCTCAATACGGTGCAGTCGTCCTGTCCCCTTTGCAGAAAAGCATCCCCAAAGAATGATGTTTCCACCTCCATGCTTCACAGTTAGGATGGTGTTCTTGGGGTTGTACTCATCCTTCTTCCTCCAAACACAGTGAGTGGAGTTTAGACCAAAAAGCTCTATTTTTGTCTCATCAGACCACATGACCTTCTCCCATTCCTCCTCTGGATCATCCAGATGGTCATTGGCAAACTTCAGACAGGCCTGGACATGCGCTGGCTTGAGCAGGGGGGCCTTGCATGTGCTGCAGGATTTTAATCCATGACGGCGTAGTGTGTTACTAATGGTTTTCTTTGAGACTGTGGTCCCAGCTCTCTTCAGGTCATTGACCAGGTCCTGCCGTGTAGTTCTGGGCTGATCCCTCACCTTCCTCATGATCGTTGATGCCCCACGAGGTGAGATCTTGCATGGTGCCCCAGACCGAGGGAGATTGACCGTCATCTTGAACTTCTTCCATTTTTTAATAATTGCGCCAACAGCCTTCTCACCAAGCTTCTTACCTATTGTCCTGTAGCCCATCCCAGCCTTGTGCAGGTCTACAATTTTATCCCTGATGTCCTTACACAGCTCTCTGGTCTTGGCCATTGTGGAGAGGTTGGAGTCTGTTTGGTTGAGTGTGTGGACAGGTGTCTTTTATACAGGTAACTAGTTCAAACAGGTGCAGTTAATACAGGTAATGAGTGGGGAACAGGGGGGCTTCTTAAAGAAAAACTAACAGGTCTGTGAGAGCCGGAATTCTTACTGGTTGGTAGGTGATCAATACTTATGTCATGCAATAAAATGCAAATTAATTATTTAAAAATCATACAATGTGATTTTTTGGATTTTTTTTTTTTTGGATTCCGTCTCTCACAGTTGAAGAGTACCTATGATAAAAATTACAGACCTCTACATGCTTTGTAAGTAGGAAAACCTGCAAAATCGGCAGTGTATCAAATACTTGTTCTCCCCACTGTATATATATATATATATATATATATATATATGTATATATATATGTATGTGTGTGTGTGTGTGTGTGTGTGTGTGTGTGTGTGTAAGAAATCAGAAAATAATTACCAGAATTGTTTTATCTGTGCCTCCCCATACTGTCCCTGCGCTCAAAAGAAGCTTTAAAAAATCTTTGTCAAGAGGCCCACAATAATATTGGAGACCCAAAAAAGGCCAGAGATAAATTAACTCAGAATGTCCGTAAGACTTTTCCATTTTACTTTTGGCCGGAGCGTTGCACCGTTGATTTATGGGATGTTCTCAGTTCAATATGGGCAGAACCCCATAATACAACAAGCTCTTAAAATGCACTTCTCTTCTGCTCTTTTTTCTCTCTCTCTTTCATCTCTGTTTTACATCGCTACAGGCCCTGCATACTTTTAACCTTCTGTTCTTCTCCAGATGGCCACTCAGTGCTGGAGATATCCAGAAGTGTGACCTCTTACTGAGGGTCAGACACCCTTTCTCTAGTGATAGAGCTCCAGCTTTAAATAACCTGTAGCTGCAAAAGCACCCTATGGCAACGAATTAGCATCGGGCTGGACAGAAGTGTAGCTTTTGCCAATATTCCTAATGGCTGGTTTTATGAGAAGAGATTCATGCCTTTCTTTCCTGCATTTGCCTTTAAGAGCGATAGGCTTTGAGAGATTGAGATGATAATGCCGGGGGATATTAATGGGAGCATAGAGAAATCTCATTTAAAAAGCATGGGGAAGTGCAGCCTTGTAAACAAAATTCTATTTCACATTGTTAAAAGGTAATTTGTCTCCTTCGTGGCAGGCAGGGCCTTCATAAATAAAACAGTGAGTATTTCAGGTGCTCCCCTCGTCTTCCATTTCTCTCTTTCACTTCTCTCACAACAAAACTTTTTGTTTTGCTTTTCTTTTATCGCCTCCGCATGCAGAGTGGAGGTTGAGGGGATGAGAAAAGGGACAGGAACATGAGACGGGCTGAACAGATTGAAAGACTTCATGGCAAGATTTAAAGGAGAAACTCTTAAACCGATGGCACAACTATCTGTTTGTAAAACCTGTTGGAGAGAGTGTGTTATTTTGTCTGTGTCGCACAGAGACTGCAGTGCTGGAATGTGCTCAGGGTTAATGTGTGTATCTGGAGAAAAGTACAAATGTACTGAATTTAAATTTCGTATGCTCCTCTCGGTACCTGAGGTGTCTTTCCTAGTTAATTTGCATCGGTATTTATTAAAGAAAAGTCCAAATTACAAGGACGTGCACATATACAGGAGCCTCATAATGAAGGAAACAGTTGAGAAAACACATGCCACCAGCACAGAGATATGAAATATTCTTTTAGGGTCAATGACAACTATGAGTGTCCATGATATGTGTGTGTGTATAGGGACAGTGTGAGGGGGATTATAGTTTACAATACATGCAAAGTTCTTAGAAATGTATTTGTGGTGCTTTCCAAAAAGTTTCAATTTAATGACTCCAAGTCATTAAATTCAGGGAAAGTTTCAATTTAATGACTCTAAAAATCATGTGGTGTAACCATTAGGAAAAAAGTAAAAGCATATTTTCCATACACCAAAAATGTATGTGAGTGTTCACACCTTAATTTTTAAAACCATTCAAACATCTTATTTTTCAAGGTATAAAGTACAAATATCATAAATTATTAATTCATACATAAAGATTTTTTTGCAACAAGAATTACCTTTGCGTTTTCATTAAAATATCAATTATCTTATATTTTAAGATATGTATTGACCTTGATGCAGTCATGAGAGTCTGCATTTCTATGATGCCATTTCATGTTTTATGTTTTTTTCTGCACATTGGTTGCACCACATGACTTTGATTTGGCTCCCAAAAGCTTTCAATTATCTAATACATATAATACAAATATTTTAACAAAACTTATAAGAAACAATTGCATAAATGTATTAATTGCATTTTTGTATTTGTTTTATTACAAGATTTGAGGGGAAAAAAGAGAAAATTATTCCTAGACTTTAACCAACACTTTTAAAACATTTCAAAAGAAATTAAATAAAATAAAAAAAAACTAAAAAAAAATTATATATATATAGAAGCTGAATTTGATCTGAATGTCTGATGGGAGCTGAGGATATTTTTGTAAAACAGGCAGTTAAATAAATTATATATATATATATATATATATATATATATATTTAACTGCCTGTTTTACAAAAATATCATCATCTCCCATCAGACATTCAGATCAAATTCAGCTTCAGTTGTAACAAGCTCTACAACACAACAGTAGAGATTTAACATAAGTAGAAGAATTCCTAAATCTTAAAAGAAAAACAGGAACAGCAGTGTTTTGAACGGGCTAGAGCAGTCAAAGCTGTGAACATAGAAACTTCAGCAGAGTGAAAGCTTCTGCGATCCATAAGAAGGAGCTGGAAGAAGACGCGTCACGGTGTAGAACATCTCCAACTCCCAGAGTGGTTGAATCATTAACTACTTTGCACAAGGTTACCCAAAAGGCCCCATGTATTTTACATGCCCTTCTGTACTGACATGGCAACCGCTGTCTGTCTGCAGTGTGCTGATTTAAAGCACTGGGAGTTAATGTTGCATCCACAGCTGAATCTATTCCAATTCACCCACCCCCGAAACGGGGCTCTAAATCAAGCTAGGCATCTACATGCAAATTCAATTAGTGAGATTTATGTCACTAACGTGCTCGTTATGGTGATAGTGACAGAAGGGGATGTAAGACAATGCCGTCCAACTTTCAAACCCAATGAAGATTCTGTAAGCATAAAGTTTTAGCTTATATGGTTTATTTGTCCTCTGTGGATATGAATGTCTTTACGAATGTTTTAAAACAAAATCTACATGCGTTTAAGGCTATATTATTTGTGCTCTTAAAATTTTGCTACACAATTAAAACTTTAGGATTCATCTTTATATCAGCAACTACCATTCTGAACAAACTATTTAAAAAGATGCCACCTTAAAAAGAACACCAAGATATAATCATCTTATATAATTAAAGTGCCCCAATTATGCTTTTTCTGATATTAACTTTCATGTAGTCTGTAATATAGCTGATTTTGACTCTCAGTGAAAAAGGTCTTCAAAGTTTCAAAGACCAATGTGCACGATAAATAGAGCTATTGTCTCCCAAATGAAAGAACCGATTCTGAAGGGCCTGAAACGAGTTGTCAGTAATTCCAGTCTAACTACCTGCTCAAACCTACGTAGGTTTGCCCAAGCTAGATGCCTCAAAGAAGAGTCTAATTCCAACAAGGAAGGACTCCTTCCAGGGCGCTAGCTCAAAGGCCTGGAAACCTCAACCTAACCTTAAAGGCGGGCTCCTTTAAGGGAGTCAAGACTCAGGGACCCTAGCCTGCCACTTTCAAGAGGGACCCACAGTCAACCTCTATTAACAGGGAGGCTAAAAACTGAAAACCTCTCAGCCAACAACCTGTTTATTATATAATATATATATATATATATATATATAAATAGAGAGAGAGAGAGAGAGAGAGAGAGAGAGAGAGAGAGGCTGCTTCCTGAAGGCCTACGATAACTCCACCCCAGGGAGCCAGTACTCTGTATAACGACCCTCTAAACAAGGGGAGTACCAAAAACTCACCTACCGTCCTGGAAGCCATATCATGGAGGCTCCTCACGGGCCTTACAACATGATGCTAAACCAGAGCGTTAAGGGTTATCCAAAACCACCTAGCATACCCCTGCTAATAACCAAGAAGGCTCTAACCAGAGCCTTACACTTGCCACAGGCATATACTTGGACTAAGCATAAACTCTAAGGACCAAACCACTCTGCAGAACGACTCTCAGAACGAGAGGAGTAATAGTTTAGCTCAACCAGAGCATGCTCATACTATATGAAGCTCTAAAGAGCGGAGGCCTCAACAAAAAAAACTCAACCACAAGAGGAAGCCTACAACACTCACTATCAAGAGCTCAAGAAAGCGAGAGGTCTTCTGTTTTCTGTTAGAAGTTTTCTAACAGAAAACGTTCTAAAACAAGAGAAACCTTCTCACCACAATTCTCATTCTAGCAGACCAAAGTCTAGATACCGAGAGATACACTCTCAAACTGAGAGGAAGCCTAACTAAATGCTCGGGCAAACAGAAAATGTCACAAACGCTCTAGAAGAGAGGAGGCCTCAGCAGAATGACTCTCATACAAGATGGGCCTACAACACTCGCATAAACACAACAAACTCCTAAGAGTGCTTAGATAAATAATCAGACTGTAAATATTTCCAGGAAGCGGAGGCTTCAGCAAAACGACTTCCAGATCGAGAGGAAACCTACCATACTCACCATCAATACCGTCTAACCTGTGCTAATTCCAAAAAATCAACAGCAGGATGAGCCGAGGCCTCAGCAGATCGACTCTCAAACGAGAGGAGGCCTACAAAACTCACATAAAATTACTAGACTAACATTTTTAAAGAGCGAAGACTCCCAAAATGACTCCCCGTCCGGGATGAAAACCACTCACCATAAGCCCGAATTCTGTGTGCACAGAAAACGGTGTCTAGTTAACCCAACAACAAAGCTCAAAAAGTGAGAGGCCTACAATAATTCCGCCTTCTCTACTGTAATACATATTTCTATGCTGAGCTCTGGGGGCGGAGACTTCAGCAGAATGACTCTCAAACCGAGAGGAAGTCTGCAACGCCCACCACGGGTTCCAATACACACCATAATTCTTCGTAAACCTGAGGGAACGGAGGCCCATTACACTCCCCATTTTTAGGGAATTCATGGCCTAACTACGTCCCCTAGGGGCCAGCGAGAGGAGGCCAAAAAACCAACAACTCTGCTATACTTAAAAAACAAAGTTACAGGGAACAGAAATCTCTACAAAATAACTCACACTATTAGGAGAAGATATAAACAGCTCTTACCTGTATCCAACGAGCGGAAGCCTTCACCACTTTAATATTAAACGGAGGCCTACCATGCTCTATGACTCTATGATTAAACAAGGCCTTAGCCAGACCGTCAGAACAATGATATCATTATTGATCCAGCTCAGGTCCCGATGCTTAAAAAACGAAGAGGGGGAAGGCAGAAAAAGAGGGTAGTTATATCAACCCTAAGGAAGGGAGGCGATGTTATCTGCCTCTACCAGACCCAGACCGCTGGTCGCGTCTGTACTCTATTACCTCTCGAAGGTCCTGCTTTTTTCGCCTCGAGTCGCGCCGTCTCTGTGACCTGCTCCTCGCCGGAGACTGTGCTCAAGCGGCGACGCTTTCTCTCTGGCCCTGCCTACGATCCTCGAATCGAGACAGACCAGGACCCCCTGCCTGTCTGGGTGCAGACTCGGACCGGCGTGGTATAAATGTTTTAAATGCAGCCGAGCGTGCCTTCACCTCTCTGAACTTTCCCATCACCACCTCGACGGAGGTACAAAAAAAGTTCAGAGGGCAAAACCGGGGCATCTAGGAGAAAGGACTTCTCTTTCTCCCCGATGTTCGCCAGGTTCACCCACCGATGCCTTTCCGTGGTCACCATCGCCGCCATCGATCTCCCAACCGCGGCAGCGGTCTGTTTGGTGGCCCGGAGAGCCAAATCTGTCATGCAGCGCAATTCGGCAACCGCATCAGGGGAAAGACCCTTGCCCTGGTCCAAGTCCCTCAACAGGTCTGCCTAGTAAGCCTGGAGCACTGCCATCATATGCAGTGCAGCCCCAGCCTGACCTGCTGCCGCGCATGCCCTGGCATTCTGACGCGACATTTTCAGTGGTCTGGATGGCAGGGATGGAGCTCTTAGTGTCGATGCTTCCCCTAAAGAGAGATAGCTCACGAACGTCTCATCAATAGGAGGCACTGACACATACCCGTGCTCGCGCATCCCCTCAACAGAATACAGCGTGCAGAATACGGGTTCTTCCATGCCTTTTCAATCTCTGAATGGAGATCAGGAAGGAATGGAAGGCTCACCGGAGCTGGTGGTCTGTGGCCCGAGAGGAAACGCTCATCAAACCTTTTACAAGCGGGTTCCTCCCTGCCACACTGCAATGGTAGATCGAGCCTTGTCGTGGCACGCTCCATCACTTCCACCAGCTCCACACACGCGGGGCAGGGGGACTGAGCAGGTTCAGCCATTTCTGGGGATAATACGTCATCCTCCAGCAGCACACCCTCGTCATTCACTGTCTCCAACTCCTCAGCAAGCTACAGCTGAGAGCCCCACGATCTGTCTCCTTTCCGCATCAGTGCGAGCGGGACCCGAGCCGCCAGGCACAGCTGCCTGTCCTTCTTCCCTCGAGAAGAAAGACAAACGAGAGCGGAGCGTCCTCATTGGAAGACGCTCACAGTGCACGCAAACGGACCCCTCAGCATGCATGCTCTTCACCCTAACAGGACACACACAGATCGTATGAGTCCTCCAGTGTCAGAAATCTCTGACAAGGATCGACACACTTTCATGATGATCAATGTGAACTACAGTAAACTCAGTCCCTGAAGACGAAGAAGAGGATGACATGTTCTCTGGGCGCCCCTTTTATACTTCCGGGTCGCACTAGTATGACGTCACGGCTGTCGCCGGCCAATAGGATTGCCGTGATTTTACAGGTGCTTCAGTCATCAGTCATGCAGAGGCGTTCCCCATAGTGCTTCGATGCAATGCGAGTTCCCTTTCGAAAGGGAACTATTGTAGTATTGTAGTAGACCTCCCAAACTAAATTAGGAACCTTTTAAAATAGCATAATTGGGGCACTTTAATAATTAATATTTTTTTCTATAGTATCTATCATACTTTAAATCCAGAAAGTAGATCAGTGCATTCATGAGAGCCATTTCTGATGGCAATTTCTACTCTACACTAATCTACGAGCAGTTTTGAAGTGATGAAGGTTGTTCCTACATCCTCAGACTATAAGCATATATAAACAGATTCATAACAGAGGAGAAATTACTACATTGAACAGTTTGAAAACTAAAAAAAAAGAGTGAAGAGAAACACTATGAGTGGAAACGGTTACCAGGCAACTTGCAGGAATCTGTTTTTCAAATCCAATATGTAGGACTGACTGTACACTCTGCAATTTGCAAGTGATCAAGTCTCAGTGTGTAGTCATTTTCTGGCATATCTTCATTGCTTGTAGTTAAGAAAACAGACATCAGCATGGTGCCAGCAGACTTGCTTCTTCAAAAAGTGACTGCAGGAAACTGACAGTTATGAAGAGAAATCACAAATCAAAACAATAATTCAGTGTGCATGACAAGTTTTATATATATACATATATATATATATATATATATATATATATATACTTCCAGCAAGATTCTGAAGTGTGCATATGATGGACACTTTACTATCAATGAGGCCACGGGAGAGGATTTATGAATTGCAGTGAAGTGACGTAACTGACGCTGGTAGGTCACATGATAATGACAACATGGCGAATGTAGTATCATATGTCCAGATTACATTCATACTACAGACATTCATACTACACTCACCTAAAGGATTATTAGGAACACCTGTTCAATTTCTCATTAATGCAATTATCTAATCAACCAATCACATGGCAGTTGCTTCAATGCATTTAGGGGTGTGGTCCTGGTCAAGACAATCTCCTGAACTCCAAACTGAATGTCAGAATGGGAAAGAAAGGTGATTTAAGCAATTTTGAGCGTGGCATGGTTGTTGGTGCCAGACGGGCCGGTCTGAGTATTTCACAATCTGCTCAGTTACTGGGATTTTCACGCACAACCATTTCTAGAGTTTACAAAGAATGGTGTGAAAAGGGAAAAACATCCAGTATGCGGCAGTCCTGTGGGCGAAAATGCCTTGTTGATGCTAGAGGTCAGAGGAGAATGGGCCGACTGATTCAAGCTGATAGAAGAGCAACTTTGACTGAAATAACCACTCGTTACAACCGAGGTATGCAGCAAAGCATTTGTGAAGCCACAACACGCACAACCTTGAGGCGGATGGGCTACAACAGCAGAAGACCCCACCGGGTACCACTCATCTCCACTACAAATAGGAAAAAGAGGCTACAATTTGCACGAGCTCACCAAAATTGGACAGTTGAAGACTGGAAAAATGTTGCCTGGTCTGATGAGTCTCGATTTCTGTTGAGACATTCAGATGGTAGAGTCAGAATTTGGCGTAAACAGAATGAGAACATGGATCCATCATGCCTTGTTACCACTGTGCAGGCTGGTGGTGGTGGTGTAATGGTGTGGGAGATGTTTTCTTGGCACACTTTAGGCCCCTTAGTGCCAATTGGGCATCGTTTAAATGCCACGGCCTACCTGAGCATTGTTTCTGACCATGTCCATCCCTTTATGACCACCATGTACCCATCCTCTGATGGCTACTTCCAGCAGGATAATGCACCATGTCACAAAGCTCCAATCATTTCAAATTGGTTTCTTGAACATGACAATGAGTTCACTGTACTAAAATGGCCCCCACAGTCACCAGATCTCAACCCAATAGAGCATCTTTGGGATGTGGTGGAACGGGAGCTTCGTGCCCTGGATGTGCATCCCACAAATCTCCATCAACTGCAAGATGCTATCCTATCAATATGGGCCAACATTTCTAAAGAATGCTTTCAGCACCTTGTTGAATCAATGCCACGTAGAATTAAGGCAGTTCTGAAGGCGAAAGGGGGTCAAACACAGTATTAGTATGGTGTTCCTAATAATCCTTTAGGTGAGTGTATATAGAACATACTTTTTAGCAGTCATGAAGTAATTACTTATTCAAAATAAGCACCTACTCAAGAGAGTATTTCGGATGCAGCTGATGTCTCTTTATCATAGCTAAAGCAAAACAAAATAAAGCTTTGCGAAAAATAAAGAGAAGATTATGAATGAACGTCAAGGAAAAACAAAAAATTAACACAGTACATGAGTATATACTAGGGGTGTAACGGTTCAATTTACTCACGGTTCGGTTTTTATCACGGTTTTAGTGTCACGGTTTCTGTACGGTTCGGTATGTGCTATGTTCAGAGAAATTAGTTATTAGCTATATTCAAATGTCAAATAAAAATAAAGAAAATAAGAACATAATCAAACTACAAGCAACAACACAAATACATACAATAGAACAAAGATGCATATAAAATAAACAGTGCTTTTCAGGTTTTTCAGGTATCTAACAATGGTTTTCAGATACAGACATAACTGAATAAAGTAATCAAATATAAAATAACATTGCATATTATAATCTTCACTGTATATATTAAATAAAGATTAATCATTATTGTTACAAAAGCTATTCAGTCAAGAGCAGTGAGTGATTTCTTTGTCATTTGTTGTTTGATTAACATTAAAAACACTGACAGCAGGAATAGGCTTCTTTCCCTTTAAGACATAATGCATGGATTCAGTACATACTGTAACACATGAACACATCTTTCTCAACTGTTTACGTTTTACTTAAGACATAACCTACTATGTTTGCTAGAATACTCGCCAAGACGGGCATGTTGACATAATTTTTGTGTGAATTTGTCCGTTTAAGCACAAGACTTGAAAGGGAACTCAATACTTATGCACTGTCTGCGGCGCGCCATGCATTTTTGAACATCGCTGTTATGTATTGGGAAGCCAGAATGTGTATCCATCAACAGAAACATACATTAGCCTAACTCTGTCTGTTTTACGCATTGTTATTTTCAACAAACCATATTATAGATGCGTCGTCAGATTTTAGATGAACCGCGGTAGAAGTGCATGCCAAACCGTGGGTGGAGAACAGTAAAGTTTTTTTTTTTATCTGGAACCGTTACACTCCTAGTATATACAAGCAAAAGTTCGTTGTTAGTCACCAGCAGCACTCCCCTAAACCAATATTACTCATATATGGAGCAGAAAACAAGGCAACCTCTGCGTCTGTTTTCAGGCTTTTTTGCTTAGGTCTCTCCAGTGCTGGAAAGCTTTTCTAAAATTAACACAGGTCCTAAAGCTCTTGCCTGATCATAAGCAGCCTTTTTCCAGTGATATTCCTCTGACCTTTTCTCTTTTGTCATGTCTCTCAGCCATCTCTCTTTCAACAGTCATTCTTCAAATCTCTCTCTTGCTCAGTCTCTCTCCTCCCCCATCATGAGTGTATACGCCCCCCCCTACTGCCGATTGACTACAAGTTTATTGTGATGCTCGGGCCGATCCACTTTCAACAGCATTTTTCAGAAATCGCTTACTGCACCTTTAATATATTTTAAAATGTAATTCATTCATGTGATGGTGCTGAAAATTCAGCTTTGCCATTACTTCAGTCTTCAGTGTCACATGATCCTACAGAAATCATTCTGATTTGGTGCTCAGGAAACATTTCTTATTATTATCAATGTAGCTGCTTTATATTTCTAAGGATTCATTGATGAATAGAAAATACAAAAGAACAGAATTTATTTGAAAGTGTAACTTTTGATCAAATGAATGTGTCCTTGCAGAAAAAAACATTTTGAAAAAAAAAAAAACTGACCTTATTGATATATGCATATATAAAGAGATAATATATAATATTTTTTTAAAAAAGTACATTTCTAATAAATTCCACTGAGGTCACGCTCACTATTATGCGTGTTTTAAATATGAAATAAACTTTAGTTAGGTTTACTGCCATTTTCATGTCCAGGCAATGTCATATGTACAGTTTGTCAAAACTTAGAATGTAGAGTGAATGAAAAGTGAATAAGAAAAAGAGATTTGCGATCTACAGACTGATTATGCCAGAAGCAATTCCCTTTACGTTTTGTAGCCAGTGCCTTTTCTTCTCTTCTGAAAACGCCTGCAAAAATGAATTTCCCACAAACCTACCAAGCCTTGTTCCGAGTCACAGAATCAGAGTGCCGCACCTGAGTGTCAATCCTGCTAATACATTGCATTCGATTAGATCTTTCCAGACGTCAATCACTGAATGAACTGGAAGCACACCGTATTCTCTACAGGATTAAGCCTGTGTTAAATTGGCTGCTCTACGAAAAATGAGCCATGAAGCCAGTGAATAAAGCAGGTTCACAGAACGGCAAGTATGTTTGAGAGAGAGAGAGAGAGAGAGAGAGAGAGAGAGAGAGAGAGAGAGAGAGAGAGAGAGAGAGAGAGAGAGAGAGAGAGAGAGAGAGAGAGAGAGAGAGAGAGAGGAGAGAGAGAGAGAGAGAGAGAGAGAGAGAGAGAGAGAGAGAGAGAGAGAGAGAGAGAGAGAGAGAGAGAGAGAGAGAGAGAGAGAGAGAGAGATGGAAGGGGGTGAGAAAAAGTGAGGCAGTCCTCTGTCTAAATTAGAGAATTACTTCTCTGGCTCTACGAAACGGTAGCAAACTTCAGGGAATTATTCACTGAAAGATAATTAAATGCTCTGTGAAACTTTAAATAAGCGAAATAAATTGCTTTTCTCAATTATGCTTCCTTCCACCTTCATTTTTCCCTGAGTCCTCAGGTGGGCCAATGTATATGGTGGCTTCTGGGAGTGCAGCACAACAGCAATAGAGAAACAAACTGAGAGTGGCAACACAACAACAATCAAAACAGTTCTATGTATCCATATTGCAACATTAAAGGGATAGTTCACCAAGATGAAAACACTGTCATTTTCTCACCATTCCAAACCTGACTTATGATATTTTGAAGAATGTTTCAACTGTTTTTGTTCAGTCAAAAGGGTCCAACATTAATGGAGACATTTAGAAAACACTGCATTTAACGTTGTTATAAAATTATTTGGACTGATAGGGATTCCAACACAGAATTTTCAAATAAAACACAAATAAACAAACTTACTTATACTTATTTTTCTAGAATGTAATATATATACAGTTCCAGACAAAAGTTTGGACACACCTTCTTATTCAATGATTTTTCAACATTGTATATTAATACTGAAGACATTGAAATTCTGACAGAACAAATATGGAATTATGTAGTCAACAAAAACGTGTTAAATAACCCAGAATATGTTCTATATTTTCGATTTTTCAATGGAGTTCCCAGAGGTGTTGAGTACTTGTTGGCTGCTTTTCCTTCACTCTCCACTCTAACTCAACCCAAACCATCAATTGGATTTAGATCGGGTGATTGTGGAGGCCAGGTCATCTGATGCAGCACTCCATCACTCTCCTTCTTGGACAAATAGCTTTTACATAACCTAGAGGTGTGTTTGGGGTCATTGTTCTGTTGGAAAACAAATGATGGCCCCACTAAGTGCAAACCAGATGGGATGGCATGTCGCTGCAAAATGCTGTGGCAGCCGTGCTGGTTAAGTGTGGCCTCAATTTTGACTAAGTCACCAACAGTGTCACCAGCAAAGCACCCCCACACCATCACACCTCTTTCTCCATGCTTCACAGTGGGGACTCATCAGACCACTAATCTAATGTCCATTCCTTGTGTTTCTTGGCCCAAGCAAGTCTCTTCTACTTGTTGTTCTTCCGAAGTAATGGTTTCTTTGCCGCAATTCGACCATGAAGGCCTGACTCGCAGTCTCCTCTGAACAGTGGATGTGAAATACGTCTGCCACTTGAACTCCAAGAAGCATTTATGTGGGCTGTAATCTGAGGTGCTATAAATCGGCAGTTTCTGAGGCTGGTAATTCTAATAAACCTATCCTCTGCAGCAGAGGTAACTCTTGGTCTTCCTTTCCTGGGACAGTCCTCATGAGAGCCAGTTTCATCATAGTGTTTGATGATTTTGGTGACTACCTTGTGAATCTGATGAGAGAATGCCATTAGTGTGTCATCAAAACTAAATGTAGCTACTCTGGACAATCTAAAATATGAAACATATTCTGGGCTGTTTATAGTGGTCGACCTATATCGGCGGATGTTTGGCATTTTTAAAATATCGGCATCGGCCAGTACGTTTTTCTTATTGGCCGTTGTGTTAGAAACGGGACTTTTATTTTGACGGCGTGCCACACTTTTATTTTGACGGGTGGCGCTGAGAACAGCAGCGCTCACATTCTTCTCTGTCTTCATTAGTTTACGGCCTCTGTTAAACAGTCATATCTAATACGGTATTATATAGACCTGTTAAACAAAGAAAGTGAACGGTTTGTGAAAAAGTATAGCTTTTGCTTTTATATTATTAGCAACACAAAGGCAAACAATAGGCTCCTTTACCGTCAACATTCAGCTAATACGCATCAATATCGTTAAAACAAATCTCTGAATATCCGAAAAAACATTTCATTTCACAATCCTTTTGGGTTTAATCGAATCCAGCCATGAGACCTTCTGAAGTGCACATTTGTAGCCTGCATTAATGTGTTTCTGTGCGTGATGGTCGAAGTGAATGCGAACGTCATATTAATGTCATTTACACAGTGCTGTATGTAAAATTAGTACTACCTTGTCTGTATTTGAAACAAATATGATTACCAGTGCGCACAAATTTACCAGATTACTGAGTGCCCTGTTAGCCTACAGTGTTTACTTTTTATTCATATATTTTTAAACAATTACTTTATTTGTGAAAAATACTGTAATATGATTGCAGAATCAAGAAGTTGCCATCTAAAGTATAAGCATGGTTATTTTTAAAGATAATTTTTTTAAATTTATTTTCATATTTCTAATTTATTAAATATTAATTAAAATAAATATAAATTATGTATATTGTATATCGGCCACCGGTCACCCTGCTCTCTAAGATATCGGCATTGGCCATCAAAAAAACAATATCGGTTGACCAATAGTTGTTTAACACTTTAGTTTACTACATAATTCCATGTGTTCTTTCATCGTTTGAATGTCTTTAGTATTAATGTACAATGTTGCAAGTAATAAAAATAAAGAAATACCACTGAAGGAAATAAATATATATATATATACACATACACATATACACAGTCAAACCAAAATGTATTCAGACACCTTCAACATTTTCTCACATTATCACAGTTTATTCACTATAGTTTAGAAAATAAAAGAAAATATGACAAGAACTCAGAGTTAAACTGTCAGAACAAATTCATCTTGATAATGTCAGATAACTTTGATAGAAAGGTATGTAACGGATTACAATCAACCAATCAGCTGTCAGCTGTTACATTTTATCATCTACACAATTAGATGATACCAATTTAGGTCAACCAATTACCAAGCAATGCTTCATTTTGTTCTGTCTGTGGTGTAAAAGGTCGCATTAGCAATTAAAGAAAAAACATTTAAGCAAAACATGGTCAGGTCAAAGTCATTTTGGTCCCAAATTTGTATCAATTTTACTGGCAGTCCACTGCAGGAAGAATTTTTGGGTATAATATGTCACAGTTTACTTTATTTTGTTATTCTCACTTACATAAATGAACTATAGTGTCCTGTATCTGGTGTCTGAATAATTTTTGGTTTGACTGTATATACACACACACAAAAACAATTTTAATTGTTCCTATCAGTAGAAATGGTCTTGTGAATGTTTGGCTGCAGGTTGATGTGGGAGTCTGCTTTGGGTGAAGAGTCTTCACCTGGTTGTTTTTATCATTTTGAGGCAAATACTTTGACTCCTAGTATGAATAAAAACAACCCCATTACAGTAATTGTTGTGTAGACTTTATTTTCCCCATCCTTATCTGGTTTTCTGAAGTAAATCCTTTCCCCAATTTAATAGCCCTGGTCACGTTTCAGCAATACAGCAGTTCATATTCAGCAGTTCATTTAGACTTGCAAATCGGATCTGCAGAGACACTTCAGTTGGTTACTAACCATTGGCCCTTCCATGAATTATACAACCTGCAGTTTAATATTTTAAAAAAATGAAAAAGATTGAATTATAAAACTCTCCAGCAAACCAAGGTACAGTCAAAAGGATAACTTTTGCATAATTTTACCATCCCCCCCCCACCATTGAGTTCTTTCCCCTTAGTCTGAGATCTAATGGGCATTTCCCTCTGCTCTGTTAAATATGGAATATGCATATCTCATAAATGAATTCTCTGCAGTACTCACTAAGCCTGCACCCACACTCAGGTTAAAGTTGTGACGGGTGTGCAACTCTTTCCTAAGGCAAATGTCAATGTCAATATGAGCAGCTCAAGACTTAATATATGGAGATCAGTACGGTATGATGCCAGCTTGTGTAATATTGTGGGGTTTGTTTTTATGCACATCCCAAGTCTTTTTTGGTTAATTTATTGGGTCAGTGAACCTGCATAAAAGTCAATTAAAAAGATTAGAATGGGAAAATGTGTATTAATTTAGTGCAAATAATTATTTAAAAACAAGTGTTAAAAAACACGTTTAGCCACGCTCCCTCAACTCAATGCCACAGTTTATGAAAACGATTAAAATGTAAGCCATATAAATAATTCCGTGATTTGTTAAACTATACTGACTTTTACCTATTAAATTGGTGAAATGCCAGTCAAATATCTGTATATCTTTATATGTTGAAAAAATTAAAGCAAAATTAAAATAAAATAAATTGAAAGTGAAGAGGTGAAAATAAAATATAGTGAGAATAAGTGAAAATAAAGTGAAAATAACAAATGTGAATAAAGCAAAGTCTCCATGCCACTTCGCTAAAGATAGGCGCCTAGTCTATTTTTGACGGACGTCACATCCAAGCCGCACAGTTAAAATACAAAAGATAACTGATTATGTATTTTAAACGACTAAAACACAGCTACAAATCTTTTATCCTTGTCGTTCATAACAGGACTTTAACTTTGTCTGAATGCTACAGCACAACAAAGTACAAAACAATAAACACAAAAATAAACACAATTAAACCAGACAAAACATAACCATTTAGCCAATGGAAAAAACACGAAAAATAAAAACAAACAAAATAAAAAATAAAAAAAAACAACGTAGGACAGGCAAATCCCGTTGCTTCACTTCTGAAATGCTCCTGGTGGGAGTTGGCGCCACATGAAGGACGGAACAACCTTGTCAGAGCCGTAATGCACCGCAGACGTGTGAAGTATGAATGGTAAAGCTCAACTTCCATAGGAATGAATTGAAAACACTCGTTCTGCTCCGCGCCAGTGGAGCAGAGGGTCGGCCGTCACGCGTCCGATGTGAACACTCATTCATTGATACGGGCAGTGACAAAACGTGTTGCTCACGCTCTTGTCACTGACGCTTGCGGTATGAAACTGTTTAAAACAAAGGGTACGATCATCACACTGCAACAATCAAATCTGCGCCTGCACTGCCGCTGATCCAGAGAGATGTACAGTAAATGTACAGTATGATGCAGCTTCACAAACAAACAATCTTTTCAACCACACATTATCATTATGTGTTACAAACATTTAAATAACGAGTACTGGGATAAAAGTTTATAGTTTTGGTATAAACACGGTATTGATCAAAATAAGAGTAAATCATCTTTTAAAAAAGTATTTTGACACTTGTATGTATTGTATTGCTTATTGTTACACCAGGAGGTGGCGACAAGTGAGTGTTTAAAAAAAAAAGTGTTTGTCATTGAATCATTCATTTAAAAAGATTTATTCACAAACGCTGATTCATCCAATAACGAAACATGTCTTGATGAATGAGACATTGACTCAATTCCAATTATTTTTCATTTTGTTCAAATGAATATATCTTTTAAATAGACTAAAGTAATGACCATTTTGTCAGAACCTCTAGTTTGCATGTTATGCTGTTTAGTTGAGTTTTTTTTTCTTTTCTTTAGAATCGTGGGAGAATCACGATCTCCATTTTACACAAAAAAATCGTGATTCTCAATTTATCCAGAATTGTGCAGCTCTATATAGCATACCACATACTTGGTGTCTTTAGTCTGTTTGCACCGTAAGAAAAAAGTTTGCTACATTTTCACTGATTGTCACTGCTGAAGTGCTACAACAACTCATGTCTAAACTGTATGATCTTTTGCATAACTAGCTTGGATACCATGCCACCATATCTAGTCTATCTGACAAACTAATAATAAAAGGCAGGGCTTTCTATGAGTCATACAAGCCACAGTAACAGAACTGTTATCACACAGATTGCTGGAGCAATTGAGCGACATTGTGCACATTTTATAAACTAAAGCCACAGCAACTGGATTCTCTCCTCCCCCGTGTGTTCTTTTGTTAGTCATTGGCTAGTAATGAGCGAGAGAGATCTCAGCCTGTCTTCCCAACTCATTTTCTTCCTCAGCTAGCACATGGAGATCTGAAGTTGGTGGGTGTTAGTTCTCCTTCTCCCAACCCTCATCTGTTTTCATGTCTTTCTTCTCTGTACAAACACCATCCTTCCTTCATTATTTTTTTAAGAAGATGGTTCAACATCGAAAGTCTCTCCAGCGGAAGGAATTGTCACTTCAAAGTGCAGTACCTCCAATCCCTCAACCCAAACACTCATTTTAAACAAATAGAATCAAATGAATTGTTAAAGGTTACCCAAAAATTAAACATTGCGTCATTAGGTACTCGTGTCATTAAAACACTGCGTGACTTTCTTTCATCTAGAGACCAGAACACTATGGGTGCTCCGATTGATCAGCTACCGTTCGCTATAGTCCGATAATCGCTTTGGGAAGTTTGATCGGCGGTCTCTATAAAGGCCGATCTCATGCTGATGACGCATAAAGACGCATGCCTGCCGTGAGAGGTATGGCATGACATGCAGCAGCACCGTCTCAATCTCACAGGTAAAATAATTAAAATGCTGAAGGTGAGGTACAATTCATATTTCCTTATTAAACAACTTACAAAGTAATTTGAAAACTTTCTGAGACGTAATTTCACAAATAGCGTGAGGGAATCACCGCGCCCTTTCTCTCTTTCCCTCTCAAAATGCGCAAATGGCTTCACATCACCACAGCAAGCTGTACAGTTGACAGGAATTGTCACTTGCACAAGCGAGGCAGTCGCATCGTCACTAAAATGTATAATTTGCCTTCTTAGTGTATAAGTCTTGTCAGTGTTTATACCACTTAGCACTGGCGCGCTCTTCTAGAGACGGAGCGCTAATGCACACTCAAAGTGCACACATAAAGCCCGCCTCAGCTCAGGAGTACCAAATTGCGCTTAAATGGTCAAATACACGTGTATGTACAAAATTACGAGTCGGTTTTGTGAACAGTTGTGTAATAGTATATTGGATCCATGCAGCTATAAAGGGGTCATGAACTGTGTTGTTTTATGATGTTTCCTGGGGTGCACTTATAATGTTAGAATGCTTTTTACATCAAAAATTGTCATAATTTATAAATAAAAGGCATTTTTCCTACCCTGATTTTAGCCCTCTGGTTTGAACGCTCTGTTTTAAGGGGCGTGTCTGCTGTAAGAGTTCAGTGTAAACGCCCACTGCTGTGATTGGCTAACGTCTTTCCATTTGAAATAGCTAAGTATTACTCTCTCTTTTAGCGCGTTTTTACTATTACAGCTCTCATGGTTAACTAATCGTGAAAAGTGTTGCATTACATTTAGATCTATGGCATTATATTTAGATCTATGGCATTATATTTAGATCGTGGCATGAAAGGTTGCAGAGATGAACATTGTAGCCGATCACAGACATGCTGAGCGTATGAAAGCAGTGATCTCGTCATTGCAACTCAGTTTCTGCACACTAACGAATGCTTTCATCTTCACTAACAGTGCAAACGTGATATAGTTAAGAGATTCGTTGAATAAAACGGGAGTCACTGATAAACGCGTCACTGATAAACTCTCCTGTTTGATTGACAGCGTGCGCTGCTCCAACGATTGCAAAGGGAGCTTTCTTTGATCGCTGTCTTTATATAATTTAATCACCGTTAAATAACAGATTATTTTCATCCTACTAAGAGAAACAACGCAAGTTGACGTTTAGTCACTGGTTTGATTTACTGACACACAGACAAAGAACATCTGACTGTACATGAATCATTACATTTCAGATCAGGCATTAGAATTAACACAGTTACTTACATGTTGCATTACTGTCGAGCCCAGGCACTGCAGAATATTTTGTAATCCTCAACGGCATGTTTATTGCTTGGTAGCTCGATCTGGTTTAACACCACATAGGCCTATGTTACTAAAGGCTACCTATTCTATTGCATGTCATGCGTGAATCGGTGGGCGGGGCTAAACAGGCAGTGATGAAGTAGCCGTTGATCTTCTGCAGAGGCGGTGCTTGCCTCCCTTTGACGTCATAGATCCCCACTTTGAAAAACCTGTCGTTTGCTGGGCCTGGTGTCAATAAAAGCTTTTATTGGACTAACAAGGAAGTTTTCAGTTCTGAAACTTACAGGATATTCTTATAGTATGATGACCTCTTATATGTCAAAAGCTCAAGGGAAATTTGATTTCTCAGTTCATGACCCCTTTAAAGTGACAGTAGCCTAATAATCCTGCTGCTGTCTCTGATTTTTCTGTCTTTTGTTGTTTTTTAACATTAATCTCTTATGTAAGTAAACACTCACTGTTCTTGAATGACTAACTTTTGTAACCTTAATTGTTAGGATTAATCTGTATTTAATTTATTCAGGGAAGACCATCCAATATTATTTTACATTTTATTAAATTTCTTTAGTATTTCTTACCTCAATACTGTTAGACATACCTGGAAAAAAAAACTTAAAAGCACTGTTTATTTTATTTGCATCTTTATTCTATTTTTTATTTGTGCTACTGCTTGTAAATTGTTTATTTGTTCTTATTTTATTACTGACTGTTTACTTGTCTTTTTTGTGAATTCAATTCAGAGTAGAGACCTGCGCGGGACGGATTGTTCAGTCCCACTCCCGCAGGATTCTGTCCCGCTACCGCCCGCTCCCGCAAAAATATATGTTACCTTCTCCCGCCCACAACATTCATGTTTTGTCCCGCTCCCGCCCGCAAAAGCCCGCATAAAAGTATAGATTTTTTTTCCCTGTGCATGGCAGAATGCGCGCTCCCTTAATAATTCCTAAATAGCTGACATATCAGTTCAGCGCGATCTCACAAAGCTCCGTTATCAATGAAGCTGACTGCACAATGAATCTTTCATAATGTCTACACATTTTCCTTGTTATAATCTCAGGATTTGCCAGCATGCAGAATTCAGCACTGAACAAAAACTCACTTTGAGCGGTGAGTGGATTCTATCATGCATTTGATTGGCCATTGCGTTGAAGAAATCAACACATATGTCTGTGATTGGCTAAAATGCACAACGCTGCAAAAACATGTTATAAATATAAACTCTGTCCATGCTTGCGCCTGTAAATCGTTTTTATTTAGTTTTAGTTGTTCTTGTTGCTTTTGTGCAATAGATGAATAACAATTTATTTGTTTTTAGATGTTTTATTTTTAGATATTTCTATTTTGCGGGAGTCCCGCAAATCGCTTTATACTTCCGCAACCCGCACACACACACGAGTACCTTACCACTCGCGCCCGAACTCGGCCATCAAATCTAGTCCCGCACCGCACTCTATTGCGTTGGGTCCCACGAGTGCAGGTCTCTAATTCAGAGTTTGAAATCAGGCTTGTGCTGTGTGTGTAAGCTATTGTGCAACAAAATTGCCCCATTGTAAAAACAAAAATGCACTGCATGATCAAACAGTTAGGTGAGATAATTATATATTTAAAAAAAACAAAAAAACAATTGCCCCGACAAGAGTCACCTAAGGGTGGGATTCCCCCCCTTTTCAAAACTGAAATTCAGGCCCTGAATGAATGTCTGTAAAAATCCTGATTGAAGCATCCCCGTAAATAATTCTACATGATAAAAAGAAGGCTTCAAATAGATTGGTAACGGTGGTCATATCGGCAGTTCCCATTCAGTCGGTCACTTCCGACGCCACGTCGGAGACCGACAAATAGGAATCTCGTTAGTGAGAGCCAATCTACTTCAAGTGTAACTAAACGAGCCAATGCACATTGGCATGCAATGATTGCACCAGCTGCTCATGCCACGCAGCGCGGGTATAAATGAGCCACAGGTGCTTGCATCAAATCAGCTTTTTGCTTCGGAGCCGAGTGGTGGATGGTTTGTCCTGAAATCACTCTCTACAAAGCGTGTGTTAACATTATAACGAGTCAAGTTCTTCGAGTGGACCTCTCCTCGTTTTGTGTTGGAGTGACGACACTGCAGCGGAGTCAATTTTCTCTCTTTTTCTATTTTGTTTTATTGAGCAAAAACAAAAGGCTGTTCACAAAGGCTGGTTCGGTGCGCTGTTAAGAGCACTGAAAAGCCGTTCCACGGCTGGTAAGAGATCGCCTTCTATGAGTGAGAGAGAGCGCGTATGCCAGGCTGCACATTTTCCCTGTCTGTGTCGCCACGACTATCCCCCTGCGTGCTTCAGCACCGCGGAGAGCGGTTTCCCTAGAAGAGCTACACAAATAGAGCTTGCGTCTTTTTAAAGATTACATTCTACCTGTGTGTTTCTGGATGCGGTTGTTTTCTGTCATCACTGACGGCCACGATCACTGTTTCACATGTCTGGGCGTATGCATGCTGAAACGTCGTTCGTGGGTGGTTCATGCTTACTCATGAGTAGGCATGTGCCGGTATCAAATTTTCATGCTGTGATTAATTGATTGAGCTTTTATCACGGTATACGGTATTATCACTATATTTTAATTGCACAAGAGAAACGGGTTAAAAAGATAAACAAACTTCAGTGTTGTCCACTTAGTAACTTTAATAACTCTTTTTAAATAACAAAAAGTACCTCAAACATTTAAATAAATATAAATAAAACAATACAGATGTATAAAGTGAGTAACTGTATCAGACAGAAAGTGCAAACTGCAAAAGAACTACTTTTAAATCTATTTAAAAACAAATAACAAGAGCAAAAAAAAAAAAAAACACAACTATAAAGAATCAACAATAAACATTTTCAACCAATCCTGGTATCTCTTCTGGGCTGGCATGTTTTAGTCCTCCAGATTAAAGTGCAAAAATGTGAGCATGTTCACTTTTTCTGGCTTGAGCTTTGAACGCTGAGGTGAGAGGATGTGTCCACTGGCACTAAATACCCTCTCTGAAGGAATGCAGAGAAACTTCTCAGCCACGGTAGCAAGATGAGGTAGTTCTTCAGCATGCAAACTCCACCACTGCAATGGATCTGCCTCTGATTTTATTAGTGGCCCAAAAAGATACACTTTTATCTCAGCTTCAGTCTTTGACTTAATGCTCAGGGTGCTGCTGCCTTCACCCTCCTGCTCCGCTGCCCTCTGCTGCCTTGTGGAGGTGATTTTTTTTTGAGCAGGGTGGCCAAGCTTTGTTGCTGTTTTTCAGAGGTGGGTGGGTGGGTGGGGGGGATGGGTGGGTTGTGCTGCTTTGCTCTGTCTGGCTCCCTCACTCAGTGTTGTCCTCTCTGCCAGTTTTGAGGCTTCCTCAATGCAGCAGTTGACCGTGGCATCAAGGTCATCAGAAAAGCTTCCCTTAAACCGGGGATCAACAAAGCTTGTCAAGTCCATCACCTTCTTTGCAGTGTCAGCAGTGTACCTGGACTCAAGATATGACTTCATTACCCTCTTCAGGTCTTTGGTGATGGCACTGTCATTTTTTACCTCAAGAATGTCTGAGATGATGTGACTTAGCACCGGCCTCAGGGCTGACAGACTTACTCTGCTCTCTGAAGCCAACGCATCAGTAAAAGCACTGAGTGGTTGAAGGATATGCAAGACTTGCTCAATGACTGCAATATCTGCATCCTTTGGCATCAAATGCCATGCCCCTCTCTCAGTTGCCAGTACAGCAGAGATTGCCTGCTGTTGTTCAATAAACCTCTGCAGCATTTTCTGTGTCGATCCCCATCTAGTGACTACATCATGGATGAGCGACCTCTGAGGGACATTTAAGGCCTCTTGTTTATTTCTGAGCTCTCTTCTCTTCCAGCTTCTTGAAAATCCCTGCATCAAATGTTGACAGCTTCGGACAGCTGTGTCCACCCTCTGATTTTTCAGAGCTTTAGAAATGGGCAGATTCAAGTTGTGGCCAAAAAAAAATTCCGTAAAAAAAAAACGGATAATGTACTGGCAGAAAATTACCAGTACATTTTCCGTTATAGTTACGGACATTTCCGTCAACTCTAAAACGGAAAATTCTGTAGATTTACAGTACATTTACTGTACTTTCAAGGACAATCCGTATGCAGAAATTTCTATAAAATTAAAGCATATACTTGGTAGCAAATAAATCAAGAACAATATATACTCATTGAAAATGGGTTATTTTTATATTATGTAAACATTCTTAAATATATTCAATGGGTAAAGTATATATTTTTTTCATTTTATTTTTTATTTTCAAATGTAATACAATGCAAAAAGAAAGCAGCAAACTTGCTAAAGACGTATAGTCAATAGTAGAGTGAAATGTTCCAGTGAGCAAAGAAGTCAAGACAGTACAGACAGAAGGCTGTTCTAATTTTACATCATCTTACCTGAGTGTGAATATTTTAATATTAACATGAGCGAAGTGGAATAAAGAAAGTGATCACAATAGGAAAATGGTTAGTTCACCCAAAAATTAAAATTCAGTCATTAATTCCTCACCCTCATGTCGTTCCAAACCCGTAAGACCGTCTTTCATCTTCAGAACACAAATGAAGATATTTTTGATGAAATCCGAGAGCTCTCTGATCTCTCCATAGACAGCAATTTAATTAACACTTTCAAGGTCCAGAAAGGTAGTAAAAACATTGTTAAAATAGTCCATGTGACCCCAGTGGTTCAACCTTAATTTTATGAAGCGACGAGAATATTTTTTGTGCTCAAAAAACAAAAATAACGAAAAAAAATTATTCTCGTCTGCGTCAGTCTCCTATGCTGTTGACTTTGGTCAGCTCCTGTGTCAGCATCACGCATGCGTCGTGGTGCTCACGTGAACAGCATCGGCCAATGGTAAGCCGGCATGCTGGCGTAGCTCTGACGTAACTCGGAAGCGCTGCACTGTATTTACTACGTCAACAACATTCATTTTATGTACTCTAAATGTTTAAATGGATACGTACATAATCATAAATATATTACACCATTTCAATGTCTGCTGTGCGCTTGCAAAGAGAGCCAGCCCACAAGTTCTTCTGATTGGCTGTGGTTATTGATTGACTATCGCATCACGTGGTCACATCGCGTTTGGTGTGGACAGAAAAACTGCTTGTTGCTAGAATCTTATCGCATTTGGTTAGGACATGGTGTTACTTTTATGATGTCTATACTACTTTTCTGGACCTTGAAAGTGGTAGTTGCGTAGGCTGTTAAGAGAGGGAGAGAAAGCTCCCAGATTTCATTAAAAAGATCTTCATTCGTGTTCCAAAATTCTTACAGGTTTGGAACATCATAAGGGTGAGTAATTAATGACAGAATTTTTGGGTGAACTAATTGGGTAAAAAAAAAAAACTTTCCTTTTCTGTATGTTCAGTTAAAGGGATAGTTCACCCAAAAATGAAAATTAGCCCATGATTTACTCACCCTGAAGCCATCCTAGGTGTATATGACATTTCAGACAAATACAATCAGTTATATTAAAAAAATATCCTGGCTCTTCCAAGCTTTATAATGGCAGTGAATGGCAGTCCAAAATTTAAAGCCCAAAAAATCCATTCATGGGGGGTTAATAAAGGCCTTCTGAAGTGAATTGATGGGTTTGTGTAAGAAAAATATCCATATTTAACACATTACAAAGTAAAATATCTAGCCTTCCTCCTTCCGTATTCAACTTACAAAGAAAGTGTAACTGGCGTGACAACAATGTTGGACGTAGCATAAAAAACATAACTGCCGCGACGATGACGTCGGACGTAGCGTAAGCGTTTTGAACTGCGAGAGGCGTTACACTTTCTTCGTAAGTTGAATACGGAAGGCGGTCTGGCAGAAGCTAGATATTTTACTTTATAACGTGTTGAATATGGATATTTTTCTTACACAAACCCCTCGATTCGCTTCAGAAGGCCTTTATTAACCCCCCGAAGCCATGTGGATTACTTTTATAATGGATGGACGCACTTTTTTGGTGTTATTCACTACCGTTATAAAGCTTGGAAGAGCCAGGACATTTTTAATTTAACTCTGATTGTATTCATCTGAAATGTCATATACACCTAGGATGGCTTCAGGGTGAGTAAATTATGGGATAATTTTCATTTTTGGGTGAACTATCGCTTTAAAGTTCCATAATGCGATTTGACAAAAGTTAAAATTTTACATGGATTTTCAAAGTTGTTCATACAGGAACTTCAGCAGTCTTGGAGGAATGTGTAGTCATTTGGTTTCCTTCATCACAGCCTTATCGACCCTGATTCAGGATTTCTGCACTGGAAAGTTATATAAAGAAACATTGTTTTTAGTTACACAAGAAATTAAATGAATGAAACTGAACTACAGAGTAAAATGCAGACCAAGCTTAAGTGGAAAACCATATCAATCATACAGTATTTTAAGTTCATTAAATTATCAATTGATCCCCAATACTTTCCAATTCAAACATTGTACATAACTGTGTTTCCAATGGACTCAATTTGCATGACATGTTAGCTTGCCACTTCAACTACATCTTATGTGGTTTCATTATTTTCAACTAAATAAACAGCAACACAACAAAATGATCTATACACAATTTCATAAAAAATGTGTTGCTTACCTTTGTATGAACTCCAGGATAAGTGCCATGTTCTTCGGGTATTTTGTAGCTCACTGCCACAATGAGGGAGGAGATGTGGTCACTAATAAGTTCTTTAATGACAGCAATCTTAAATGCCCTCACCTTAAACAAATAAGATATTACAAAATGAAAAACATGATCACTTCAGAAAACCGCTCTAAACATAAGTGTTTTTAAATCTTCCCTACACAATTTGTTTTTCTACTGTCCATATAACATTAAGCATAAAAATCTTTGAAGGGGTATTCAGCAACCATCTTTTTCTATCAACATGTCGACATTTAACACTCATAATGATTAATAAAAACTTAATAAAACAAAATACAAACCCATAATGAGAATGCAGGGGAAGCACAGTACAGCAGCAGTTAAGTCCTGTCAACAGAAACGAAAACAACAGAAACACTATGAATTAAACAAATGAGGGATCTGGTAAAGAATGACTACAGGCAGAAGTATACATGCCTGTGTGTTTAAAACAAGACAATAAAAAGTCTAAACATACCTCTGACAGAAAAGGTGATGGTGTTTTCCTTTCGCAATGCTAGAAATCCATTGTACTGGATCTTCACATAGAGTATCGTCTCGGTTACGTATGTAACCCTCGTTCATTGAAGGAAGGGAACGGAGACGTTACGTCAGTTACTGACGAAATGGGGGTTTCGCTTAGAAGCCAATCGCCTTTGAGCGCTACAAAACGAGCCAATGGCATGAAGATGCCATGGGTCTGCGGAATTTGCATAACGCAACCCCGCCCCACCGCATGGGTATAAAGGCCGTTGCGTGGCAATCTCGCATTATGTTACCTGCTGAAGAGCCGAGGCATGAGCGTCCGGCCATTCCAGCGGTACAGCGGTACAGCGGAAGTGGCATGGGGACGTAACGTCTCCGTTCCCTTCCTTCAGGGAACGAGGGTTACATACGTAACCGAGACGTTCCCTTTCAGTCAGTACACTACGAGTTACGTCAGTTACTGACGAAATGGGGGTCCCAATACAATTTCGCCACGACGGCTGTCTTCCAGCGTCCTGCGCTGACCAGGGCTCCCTGCCGTGAGTCTTAGCACAAACGAGGGGCTAGGCTCAACGCTGATACCAAGGTACACTGGGAAGCATATCCCACGTGGAGAAATGCAACACAATGCCTGCCCGAAGGGAGGACTTTAAGAATACACATATGACCCCGTAGGGACTACATATGGAGCACTCTGGGGTATCCAGCCGCAGGTGGAAAAATTTTTCAACCCCAGGTGTGGCAAGGGTGTCTTGCCAAGGGAAGACACGTGCTCAGAGAGACTTACCGTGGAAATACACATGTGGGGGTTGCCCAACGGGGGAACCATGCACACGGAGGCACCTAGCCGAACACGAGGGCTGACCAATCTGGTGTCGACATCAGCAGTGCTGGAGGAGCTCAGGGCTTACTGGGAAGCTCACCTGAGAGAAAATGCGCACGCATCCAGTCCGTGGAGTGGAATGGCGCAGCAAGTGAAGACACCTGAGCCTGTCCAGTTACTGGCCACTTGGGGCGAGTACATGAGCGGACACAGGCTCCACTCGGAGATTATAAAATCTTGCGAATGTGTTTGGTGTCGCCCAGCCTGCAGCTCTACAAATGTCTGTCAGTGAGGCGCCACGCGCTAAAGCCCAAGAGGAAGCAACACTCCTAGTGGAGTGTGCTCTAACCCCAAGGGGGCATGGCATACCCTGAACCTGATATGCCAGGACAATGACGTCCACTATCCAGTGAGACAACCTCTGCTTGGAGAGAGCCTTCTCTTTCTGCTGCTCTCCGTAACAGACAAAGAGCTGGTCTGAGGTCCTGAAACACTGCGTCCGGTCTACGTAAGCGCGAAGGGCGCGTACTGGACAGAGCAGTGCCAAGGCTGGGTCTGCCTCCTCCACAGGCAGCGCTTGCAGGTTCACCACCTGATCCCTGAAGGGAGTGGTGGGAACCTTGGGCACGTATCCAGGCCGGGGTCTCAGGATTACGTGAGAATTGGCCGGCCCGAATTCCAGGCATGCTTCGTCAACCGAAAATGCCTGCAGGTCCCCTACCCTCTTGATGGAAGCCAGAGCAATCAAGAGCGCCACTTTCATTGAAAGGAACTTCAGCTCCACAGACTGCAGGGGCTCAAAGGGAGCTTTCTGCAGGGCAGATAAAACCACTGCAAGATCCCAAGAGGGTATTTTAGGAGGACAAGGAGGATTTAATCTCCTCGCTCCTCTAAGGAACCTGCTGACCAGGTCGTGCTGACCTACCGTTTTTGGTGGCAGGGTACTCAAACCTACCACGTCCCGTCCAGGTCCCACACGTGTAGGTTCCAAAGGTCGGGATATGGGTGCCATACGGTGCCCCGTCTCTGAGTAAGGAGGTCCTTCCTCAGAGGGATCGACCAGGGAGGGGCTGTCGCAAGGAGTATGAGTTCTGAGAACCAGGTCCGGCCGGGCCTGCTCCCTGTCCTCCCTGATCTTGCACAGAACCTGTGCGAGAAGGCTCACTGGGGGAAACGCATACTTGCGTGGGCCCCGTGGCCAGCTGTGCGCTAGTGCGTCCGTGCCGAGGGTCCCCTCGGTCAGGGAATAATACCAGCGGCAATGGGAAGAGTCGTGGGAGGCAAACAGATCTATCTGTGCGTCGCCAAACTGTTCCCAAATCAGCTGAACCGTCTGGGGATGGAGTCTCCATTCCCCCGGAAGCGGCTGAAACCGTGACAGCTCGTCGGCTGCACGATTCAGTTCTCCCGGGATGTGAACGGCACGAAGCGACCTCAGATGCTTCTGACTCCATAGGAGGAGATAGCGGGCGAGTTGCGACATCCGGCGGGAGCGTAGACCACCTTGTCGGTTGATGTACGCTACTGTCGCCGTGCTGTCTGAACGGACCAGTACGTGCTTGTCCTTGAGCAGGGCTCGGAAGCGGTGCAGGGCAAGACGTACGGCCAGCAACTCGAGGCAATTGACATGCCATAGGCGCTGGGGTCCTCTCCAGGAGCCCGCAGCAGCATGTCCATTGCACATGGTGCCCCAGCCCGTGGCAGAGGCATCTGTTGTTACAACAACATGCCTGGAAACTCGTTCTAGGGGAACACCTGCCTGTAGAAAACTGAGGTTCGCCCACGGGGTGAAGGTCTGACGGCAGGCCTGAGTAACTGGGACCCGGAGCGTGCCGTGTTGCCATGCCCATCTCGGGACTCTATCGCGAAGCCAGTGCTGAAGCGGTCTCATATGAAGCAAACGATCAAGAACTGTTGGGTGAAGTCCTGGACCTCACCGCCGAATAGCCCATCCTGGGAAATGGGAGAATTGAGGAAACGGGTTCGCTCAGATTCTCCCACCTCAACCAGATTGAGCCATAAGTGGTGCTCCTGGACCACAGAAGTGGACATCACCTGACCGAGAGAGCGAGCGGTCACCTTCGTCGCTCGTAGAGCGAGGTCGGTGGCCGCCCGCAGCTCCTGCATTAATGCGGGGTCAGCATTGCCCTCGTGCATGTCTCTGAGCACCTTGGCCTGGTAGACCTGAAGGGTGGCCATCGCATGCAGGGCGGACGCGGCCTGGCCCGCAGATCTGTGGGTCTTCGCCACCAGAGTAGACGTAAACTCACAGGCCTTGGACGGGTGCTTTGGGTCACCACGCCATGTCGCAGCGCTCTGTGGACACAGTTGCATCGCAACAGAGCGCTCAACAGGGGGAACCCCAGTGTACCCTTTCACCGCGCCGCCATCGAGGGCAGTGAAGGCAGAAGTGGTTGCCGAACGATCATGAAAAGTCAAGGGAGACTTCCACGACTTCGACACCTCTTCATGCACTTCCGGGAAGAAGGGCACTGGGGGCTGACGGGTGCCTTCGGCACAGGCCGCCCCCAGATACCAATCATCTAGCCGAGAGCGCTCAGGACTTGGCGGAGGGTTCCACACAAGCCCAAGAGCCTCGGCCACCCGGGAAAGCATGGCTGTGAGCTCTGGATCAGACTCGGGCAATGCTGGAACTCCCGAAGGAGGCAACACAGCCGAATCGTCATCTCCGGAGGAATCCAGCCCACCTTGTGATGCTGCGATCGACATAGTATCCTCCCCCGGTGCACCAAATGAAACGCAGGGCCCAGGATGGGAAACACCTGCGCCCTCATCTGGCAACACCACAGGTTGCAGTGTGCTAGAAGGGGGTGTGGCCCGAGGAGGATTCGTCGGGTTGGCCCACACCGTCACCCTCAAGTCACCCTGACCACCAGCCAAATTATTCCCTTTCGTGGAGGGAATAGATTGGGGTGTGGTAGAGGGGACCCTCCCTCCAGTACGGAGATCATGGAGTCTTGACCGCAAAACTGCGATGGCCATGTTCCCGCAGTGGGAACATGACTCATCCATGAACGAGCGCTCGGCGTGCACGAGGCCCAAGCACGCCAAACAGCGATCATGCCCGTCAAACGGAGGAACCAGCCGACCGCACCCAGAAACGGAGCACGGGCGAGACATCTTGAAAAAGACGTGCCACGTGCAGCTCTTTTAGAGAGGAGTCTTTGCTCTGCAGAAATGCTGAAGCGCCTAGGGAGAACACACATGCTGTGCTAAATCACTGCACAGATCAGACAGGAATGCGGAACTCGCTAGAACGCGCCGTAACACCAACACTCTGGAGAGACACTCGTCTTGAAGAGAGAAAACGCTCAGGCAGTAACACTCGGCTCTGAAGCAGAAACATAATGCGAGATTGCCACGCAACGCCCTTTATACCCATGCGGTGGGGCGGGGTTGCGTTATGCAAATTCCGCAGACCCATGGCATCTTCATGCCATTGGCTCGTTTTGTAGAGCTCAAAGGCGATTGGCTTCTAAGCGAAACCCCCATTTCGTCAGTAACTGACGTAACTCGTAGTGTACTGACTGAAAGGGAACTTCACTTCACGTTGTATCTCCAACCCTTTCAAATCAAACAAGTCTGAAAATGGCCTTTAGTTTTCTTGACAATTCCTCTGGTAGCTTTTGTACGAAGGCATTAAACTGCTCTAAACACAATATAGGCCTAACGTTACGGCACTTTGCCACAACTGGTTAACGTTACTGCACCTGGATGCTTGAAACGATACGCTCGGCACGAAATAAACCGCATCACCGACAAATAAAAGTTAATAAACATTTACAAGTGAAGACACTATAACACGTATACAATCAGGGAACCTCCGCGAGTATGAACTAAATCTTTCAATGTGTGACGATATGCATATAATGATAAATGCGACGGTTCACGCATTAATTTGCCAAACAAGCCAGATGACAACTAAATAACGTTACGTAAACAGCATATTTGACATTTAACAAAATATAATTCTCACTTTTTACCACAGAAGTGTTAGAACTGCTTCCACAAATCCGAAATCCGACTTTAAAAAGAAACTTTGGCCGAGATCATCTGCGTGTGTAATGGAGCTTGCGTCTCACTTTTTTCGTGCCGACCAGTTCTTGTTCCCACAATGCAATGCGTAATTTAAAATACGGGTAAAGACCTGTGAAACACAAATACGGAAAATTCCTTCAGATTATTACGGTACATTGTACTGTATTTTTACGGAACTTTTTTACAGTGTAGATGCATGGCTACTCTGTAAAATAAGGAAGAAAAATATTACTTCATACCTCTGAAAATGTAAATAAAAGATGCTGTTCAGACAGAGAATACAGGCATTCCAAAGTAATGCTAACTGAAAATTTGTGTTTTTTGTTTGTTAGATTAAATATAACCCAAGTTCCAACTAAATACATCTGTCATTCCATACTAAATTTTAGTAATGGAAAACGAATGATGATGAGCTAAAGTTTTCCACTTTACTTGTACTCTCTCTTGCAGTACAATAGTGTGTAATCAACACCATAATTACATAGCCAAATACACATATAGCATGTCCTGATATTTAAATGGTCATATTGACAAATTACTTACTAACGACTTGTTAGTACGACAGTAGTACTGTAATTCAAGTTATTTTTTTCTGGATAACAAAGCCAGTAGGTAAGCTAATATAGCTAGCTAAACGTTTATAAACAGCAAGTTTACTCACACTATGTGGAAATGTATGATTGTGTTGCATTCCTTTTTTTTAAACTTAAAATCAAATTAATTATTCTGCCAAACTTCCATTATTAATTACACAACTTACTTTTAACTGATTATTGTATTTTTGTTGTTAAAATACGAGACGCAAACTTTAGCGTAGCTAGTGGAGTTCAGGCTAACTCTTAAACTACAAACCCTATTCCAAAAAAGTTGGGACACTGTACAAATTGTGAATAAAAAAGGAATGCAATAATTTACAAATCTCATAAACTTATATTTTACTCACAATAGAATATAGATAACATATCAAATGTTGAAAGTGAGACATTTTGAAATGTCATGCCAAATATTGGCTCATTTTGGATCTCATGAGAGCTACACATTCCAAAAAAGTTGGGACAGGTAGCAATAAGAGGCCGGAAAAGTTAAATGTACATATAAGGAACAGCTGGAGGACCAATTTGCAACTTATTAGGTCAATTGGCAACATGATTGGGTATAAAAAGAGCCGTTCAGAGTGGCAGTGTCTCTCAGAAGTCAAGATGGGCAGAGGATCACCAATTCCCCCAATGCTGAGGCGAAAAATAGTGGAGGAATATCAGAAAGGAGTTTCTCAGAGAAAAATTGCAAAGAGTTTGAAGTTATCATCATCTACAGTGCAATATCATCCAAAGATTCAGAGAATCTGGAACAATCTCTGTGCGTAAGGGTCAAGGCCGGAAAACCATACTGGATGCCCGTGATCTTCGGGCCCTTAGACGGCACTGCATCACATACAGGAATGTTACTGTAATGGAAATCACAACATGGGCTCAGGAATACTTCCAGAAAACATTGTCGGTGAACACAATCCACCGTGCCATTCGCCGTTGCCGGCTAAAACTCTATAGGTCAAAAAAGAAGTCATATCTAAACATGATCCAGAAGCGCAGGCGTTTTCTCTGTGCCAAGGCTCATTTAAAATGGACTGTGGCAAAGTGGAAAACTGTTCTGTGGTCAGACAAATCAAAATTTGAAGTTCTTTTTGGAAAAGTGGGACGCCATGTCATCCGGACTAAAGAGGACAAGGACAACCCAAGTTGTCATCAGCACTCAGTTCAGAAGCCTGCATCTCTGATGGTATGGGGTTGCATGAGTGCGTGTGGCATGGGCAGCTTACACATCTGGAAAGGCACCATCAATGCTGAAAGGTATATCCAAGTTCTAGAACAACATATGCTCCCATCCAGACGTCGTCTCTTTCAGGGAAGACCTTGCATTTTCCAACATGACAATGCCAGACCACATACTGCATCAATTACAACATCATGGCTGCGTAGAAGAAGGATCCGGGTACTGAAATGGCCAGCCTGCAGTCCAGATCTTTCACCCATAGAAAACATTTGGCGCATCATAAAGAGGAAGATGCGACAAAGAAGACCTAAGACAGTTGAGCAACTAGAAGCCTGTATTAGACAAGAATGGGACAACATTCCTATTCCTAAACTTGAGCAACTTGTCTCCTCAGTCCCCAGACGTTTGCAGACTGTTATAAAAAGAAGAGGGGATGCCACACAGTGGTAAACATGGCCTTGTCCCAACTTTTTTGAGATGTTGATGCCATGAAATTTAAAATCAACTTATTTTTCCCTTAAAATGATACATTTTCTCAGTTTAAACATTTGATATGTCATCTATGTTGTATTCTGAATAAAATATTGAAATTTGAAACTTACACATCATTGCATTCTGTTTTTATTCACAATTTGTACAGTGTCCCAACTTTTTTGGAATCGGGTTTGTACGTGGAAGCAAGCGTATGCAGCAAATGGAAATAAGTTAACGTAATTTTGCCATCCTGTCTTTCAAATAGTTGTTTTTATGTGGTATTCAACATGAGAAATAAAGTTTCTTACCTTTATCTCCCTGAATTGCACTGGATGGTTGTCGCGAAGATGAGCGAACATGTTAGACGTGTTCCCTTGTTTCGCAGCCACTTTCCGTCCACATGTCTTACACAAAGGGAAACCATCTTCAATCAGCAATCCCTCTGCATTTTTTTGGAAGCCAAAATATTTCCAAATCTCTGACTTTACCCTTTTAGAAGGGGGATAAATCGGCAGCGTTCCTCCTTCCGCCATGCTGCTTCTCCATGTGAGGTGAGTGAGGATTGTTTACATCAGAGTGCGCATGCGTGTTTTGAGCAGCATATACGCAGTGTTTTTAAGCGGTTGATGGAAAATAAACTAATGTGCGTTCTAAAATTCTAAATTCGGATCTATTATTATTCACGGTATTTTGAAGTGCCCACGATAACAATATCGTGCATATTCATTACCGCGATTTATCGCATTACCGAATACCGGCACATGTCTACTCAAGAGAACATGACCATGTCGGCACGCCAGTCACGACTCTTCTTTCTCCGGGAAGATCGATTCCCCTGTAGCGTCTGGAGTCTGTTTTGGATCAAGATGAGTTGGTTCTGCTGTAAGTGTCAGAAAGCTTTTAGCTTTAGACGTTTGCATACAAATTAAATGTCCCGGCACCGTGAAGTCTGAACTAAATTGCTCCATTGTCACTTCTATGGCTTGGCCGAGACCAAGCAGGCTACCCCTATAAGACTTCAAAGGGGGACACAATCTCTCCCCCTTATGAACACATCCCCTCTTCCTCCCTTTCGGCATTCGCTCTAACCACCTTCAAACTTCCCGCGGATCGACAACGCTCCGGAAGGACCAAAAAGAGAGAACGCTCCAGCTCAAAGAACGCTCTGAGAGGACTCACACGCATTCTTTTATACTCAGCACAAAGCAACCCATTCCATCGAAATTTAGATGCGTTTAAGATTTGTACCCCTGTTAAGGTGAAATTATTCTTTGCTGGCTCTCTGTTGGGTTATGTTTGTGAAATTGCCATTCCTGAACCTTTCCTTTCTCTCTTTCATTACTTTTCGTTATTCTGTATATACATGTATTCTTTATTTAGTCGTATGTATTCGTAGTATCAATTATTAAAACCATTGTATCCACGCTTGATTGTCATTGTTGCCGCTCACAGAACATAGTCACTTTAATGTTCAGATCTAGCTACGAGCTCTCATAAGTATCTTTGAATACTTTAATTAATATCCTAATAGTTCGGAAAGTTTTATTCTTCGTGGCCAGAAGGATAACCTTCCCGAAGATTTGATAAAGAATAAAACTTCATGAGAGTTGATAAAAGATTGTACTGTTCGTTCGTTAAACGAACGGATGAATTTTGAATGAATTCTTTAAAGGTTATTCCGTAATGATTTCATATATATATATTCGTAGTTGCAGAAACACCCATATATATATATATATTGTATAAATACCTAGGTTAGGTATTTCCCTTTTGGGTGATTTGGAGATTTATAATTTAATCATAACCCGTTACGATTTATTAAAAATAATCAAATATTAATACCCATAATTCCCTATTGAGCTAATTTTAATTTAATAACATCTGTAGCCGAGTCGTTACACCCCTTTGTTGTTGGCCAGTCGCCGCTCGTGTGTAAAAGCACAGCGCAGGTCTGCTCGACACTCTGGGAAACCGAGGAGATCTGCGAGAGCTGCCCGCCGGGGAAACCCGGATGGACCTCTTGCTTCTCTGCATGTCGTGTGCCGTCAAGCTGTCGGGCTGCAGCGCGGGTTGTCACAGCAACCCAGTGCTCACTCTGTGCTCTAGGTGCGCTGCCCTTGCCTATTTCCCGTTGTAGCGCCCTCCCTGGTGGCCAACAGGAGAGGTCTACTTCTGTGAAATAGCTTGGGTGACCTGAGGAGGGGAGGGCTTCTCCTTCGGGGAACCAACCCCCTAGGGTCCCTCCCCCTCTAGCGCACTGCAAGTTGTGCAGCTTCTGGATGGAATTGCTGGTCCTTCTTATGGAGGAACCTAGCGTTTCATTCAGGGCTCCAGCGTAGGATCAGATGTCAATTGCTGCATCGGAGAGAGGGCTGTTTTGCTCTGGGAATGAGGATGATGCTGAGCCCACTGTAATGGTGTGTGCTTTGCTGAATCAGATTCAGAGTTAACAGCCATGCTTTCCCGGGATCTTTCCCGGATGTGCATGGAAAACTTGGCAGCATGGAACTACTTTGGTTCCAAAAATATGGAACGCCAAAGGGGCCAAAACGGCATAAAAAGTTTTTCCTCTCTCACAAAAAAAAAAACTTTGGCACAGCCTGCTCTACTGTGCCCGCCGCAGGAAGACGACGCCACCCGTCTCTGCTGCTGTTTAAGCGGTCGGTGAAACATCACCTCTGAGACGGGCGACCCAGAGATGGGCGGGGCTGCTCTTCCACGGAGGAGGGCCAGGCAGAGAATCTTTTGAGTCAAAATTCTATTCCGCCGCTGGTGTCACAACCAGTGGTACCCAAACTCCGCCCACCCATGGAACCAGGTAAGTGTTGCACAGCACACTCAGACCCCGCCGCGGGCCGCCTCCAAGAGAGAGCTGCCCCAGCACGGTCCCTGCGTTCCACCTCGCTGCCCCACTGTGGGTACACAGGTTCATGGCGTCCACTTCACTTCGGTGAAAGCTGACGATGCCCATGTCTTGCGAGCGGAGATCGCAGTCCTACTGGCGAAGGACGCGATAGAGCCGGTCCCTCCAGCTGATATGAAGACGTGGTTTTACAGCCCGTACTTCATTGTACCCAGGAAAAACCGGTGGGTTATGGCCAATCTTGGACCTTAGGGTTTTGATTAGGAGCCTTCGCAAGCTACCGTTCAAGATGTTCACGCAGAAACGCTTTTTCGAATGTGTCCGTCCCCGAGATTGGTTTGCAGCGATTGACCTGAAGAATTGTCCATTCATGTCTCGATTCTTCCTCGACACAGGCCATTTCTCCGCTTTGCGTTCGAGGGTCGAGCATATCAGTACAAAGTCCTGCCCTTCGGGCTGTCCCTGTCCCCCCGTGTCTTCACGAAAGTTGTGGAGGGGGCTCTTGTGCCCATGAGAGAACAGGGCGTTCGCATACTCAACTATCTCGGCGACTGGCTCATTCTAACACAGTCCAGGGATCAGTTGTGCGAACACAGGGACCTGGTGCTCAGACGCCTCAGTCCGTTGGGTCTTCGGGTCAACTGGGAAAAGAGCAGACTTGCCCCAGTGCAGAGGATCTCTTTTCTCGGTATGGAGTTGGATTTGGTCGAACAGACGGCACACCTCACAGAGGTACGTGTCCAGTCGATGCTGAACTTCCTGAACACGTTTCAAGGCAGGACAGCGTTCCCACTGAAACATTTTCAGAGGCTCCTGGGGCATATGGCATATGCTTCATATGAGACCACTTCAGCATTGGCAGCGCAGCACTCACCGGGAATCACACCGGCCTGTCGCCAAACCTTCAGCCGTGGTCAGACCCCTCGTTTCTTCGGGCCGGAGTACCCTTAGAACTGGTGTCCAGGCATGCTGTGGTATTCATGAATGCCACTGCCACGGGCTGGAGGGCCATGTACAACGGGCATGCAGTGTCAGGGGTTTGGACGGGCCCGCACCTGTATTGGCACATCAACAGCCTCGAGTTGCTAGCAGTACATCTTGCACTGAGCCGCCTCAAAAAGCCACTACAGGAGGAGGCAGACCCAGCCCTGGCTTTGCTCTGTCCCGTCGGCGCTCTGCGACTGTACGTGGCTAGAACGCAAAGCTTCACGACCTCAGATCAGCTCTTTGTCTGTCACGGAGGCCAGCAGAAGGGAAAGGCTGTCTCCAAGCAGAGGATGGCCCACTGGATAGTGGATGCCATCACCTTGGCTTACCAAGCACAAGGTGTGCCCTGTCCGCTCTAGGGGGCTCCGATACCGCCGTTATTTGCCGGATCGGGTATCGGTCAGATAGGACCGATCCAAATCTGATACTGTGCATAGACTATTCTGTGTTATTGTTAAGCCCCACAAAAGGCACAAAAACTTTATAAAGCATCATCAACGCTTCGTGCACTATATTAAGTGTTCTGAAGCCATTCCATAGTTTAATGTGAGGTACAGACGAATATTTAAGTCATTAAGTTCAAGTTCCCGTGAATGCTTCCCTCCGCTGCGGCTGTCAGTCATTCTCCATTCAACTTTCAAACTGCGTGTCGCGTTCGGTTACGACAGTCAACACGATGAAACTCTCTCCAAGATGATTCAATGTTCCTGTTATAATGCTTGATCTGAAGACAACGGTTTATGGTTTTGCATAAAATTATTTGATCTTGCTGGAGTTTATTGCCGTTTCTAAATCGTGTTACTTTCTACCGGGTGTCTGTTAAATCACAACACTAGACTAGAGATTGTATTGTTCTTCACACGCACGGTAACTGAAAATTCAAACTGTAAAAAAAAAAAAAGGCTCAATAAAATATTGCATAGATAGATAAACTACGCATCGATATCTCTTCCCTTTGTGTTTTGAACTTTTCAATTCCATGTTGCTTCAAGCGCATCATCCTGCACACGGGATGCGCATACGCGCTTTGTGCCGCTCTGTATTGGAGCCTTTCGTATTATAATACTTTTGCGCAATGAAAGATTATTAATAGCCTTTCTTGTTCTGCCCTATCTATAATATGTTGCTGCCTCATTAAAAAGCTGCGGTATACATTTAAAATAAATGTCTTTTAAATTTCTTAGTATATAGGCCCTATTTCTATAAATATATTTACTTGTTTTGTCATGAATGTATTTTACAACCATGTGTAACATTTTACCAGATTTAGTGCTACACTTATTCACTTTTATTTGTTCCCCACTAAATGTTTTTTTTTTTTTCACTAAATGTTTAGATTTTATACAATTATTGTGCACTCATGATTTTTCTAGAGTAACTTTTGCTGCTGAATTATCCACTAATCTAGTTTATCCACCATCTAGTTTATAGTAGTATTTTTGTCAGATTGTGATTATATATTTTTTTAAATTTGTTGTTTTTCTTTATAATGAAGTTGTCTGTATTTAGTAGATTGTGTTTAACACACAAAGGTATAGAAATTCTACATTGAATTTTTAAACAAAACTGCGCTGGTATCGGATCGGTATCGGTATTGGCCGATACTCTGAATTTTTGGGATCGGATCGGATCGGTTCGGTTCTGAAAAAAATGGTATCGGTGCATCCCTAGTCCGCTCAGGGTGCAAGCACACTCTACTAGAAGTGTTGCATCCTCCTGGGCGCTGGCACGTGGCGCCTCGCTGTCAGATATCTGTAGCGCTGCGGGCTGGGCAACACCCAACACGTTCGCAAGATTCTATAGCCTGCATGTAGAGCCGGTTTCCTCCTGAGTTCTCACCTCAAATGGGTAGAAGCACTGAGATGCTTCAGGGAACGAGGGTTACATACATAACCGAGACGATACTGCTTCCTGTGATCGGCGATCGGCTCCAAAAAAACCTGATCGGAGCACCATTACAAAACACCAAAGTTCATGCTGCTCCTTTCCATACAATGAAAATGAATTGCGAGCCGGGGCTTTCAAGCTCCAAAAAAAAACACCATAAAACACCAAAATTGTAGACATACAACTTCTAAATCTTTCGAAAGTCAATTGATAGCTCTGTGAGAGGAGCAACTCAATTTAAGTCATTATTCATAGACAATCTTCCTTTCCGCAATATCTCTCCAATTTGCATGATTTATAACATGCATCATCATAAGCACCACATCGCAATCATATTGCCACAAGCAGTGTTGCCAGCCCAAAAGCTCACCAAAACCCACCCACTCCAAGAAAAACCCGCCTAAAACTTTAACTGCCAAAATAATGTGATAGAATTTTATTGCAATGTCAATCAAGGTTGATAACCACCATTTGTATCTCCTTAAAACAAAATAATAATGACAAAATAAAATCAAAATAAATAAATTTCCCAGGAAAACAGATAAACAGGGCAAATACATTAAAGAGAATTAGCAAATATGACTAAAATATCTAGGTGGAAACTGTCAAAACGGCAATCAAGAAATTAACCGATGACTTTAACCCTGGAAAAACACATGCATCATTTTCAATGTCAATAATAAGAATAAACCAATTTAAGCGCAAGAAGTGCCAAATATAAGTGAGAGGAATAAGCAACATAATTAGCAGGCATTTCCAACCCTATCTCACGGCGAACTCTTTCATACAAATTAACCAAGTGTTTCACACACGTTAATACACACCACAGCCAAAATGTGTCACTCATTGATATACTGTTTGATAATCTGCCAACAAAAAATTACCAACAAAAACAACAACCACAAGAATTGCGCTTACGTTTTTGTTGCGCTTTAACTTCAGACAGAACTACAGTACATCTTTCATGAAGTACATATTGTAGAACAACACAGAACTTAGCACAGTCGAAACTGATTAATCGTTGACGCAACCCTCTCTCAGCAGCTGTCGGGGAGAAGTAGAGTCCAGTCTAGATACGGTTTAAAAGTTGCAGATATCCTGATCAGTGTCACATGACGATGGACAGGAGTCGTCCAAACTATGCTCTCAGAGTTGTTTATAGACCAATTTATTAAGAGCCTTTGAGTCATCTCCCACCACAGATGTAATTCACGTTTTGAGAGTTGGATAACTCCCATTCTTTACTGTAGATACAACTTACTGAATATTTAGAACACTTTGGCATAGCGATCACTTGAATATATAGCTGAATGATCACATCTGCCTGCTGATCGCTGATTGGCTATAGTGCAACACCAACGCCAGCCGGCTCTCTGTGGTGGGCCTGTGTTTAGTAACGACATGATGACTGATTTTATGGAGTACATGCAAACTTGAGTTTTGTTTATTAACCAATTAGACTATAAAATTAAGATGTTTGAAAACCGCCAAACTGACCTGAAACTGGCCCAAATTTTGTCCACCAGCCCAAACCAATTGTTTACCAGCACAAATTCAAAACCGCCCAATCTGGCAACACTAGCCACAAGACATATGAGAGCCAATAACATCTGGCATCACTGATGTCAAAGCTGCTGTGACACGTCCTGTTGTGCCATATTTAAATATTGTCACAACATGAATTATCCTTTAAGAATAGGAGTAGGCGAGAAATAATAGCCATTAATACTCCTATACTCATTGCATTAATTTCATTCACATTAACAGATATAAATTTGTCAGGTTATTAAATATAATTTGCCTGTGTAAATGTAATTTCCCCTGGGAGACTTCAGTGCTAAATATATTGGTGTGGGCTGTAAGTGTACGTGAGCAAATCATGGTGTTCAGTGGTAGTGTATATATATATATATATTATTTATATTATTAAAATAAATTGACTACTAAAAAGAAAAGCTGTAAATCAGTTCACAAATCAAATATATTGTTTAAATTGTTACTGCCTTTAGTTATTATTTTGGAATAAATGTAAAAACTTGATGAAATGTATACTTGGTTTTAGTAATAAAATAGAACTCTAATAAATAGAACATTAATTAATAGAAAATAGAATTGTATTTGGTCTCTCTTTTTTATGCAATGATCATTTAACCAGGAAAATGAAGTGTAACAGAAACATACATTTACATTTGATATATAAAAAAATGTGAGGACTTTGACTCCTATCTTATATATTATATATATATATATATATATATATATATATACACAGTGGGGAGAACAAGTATTTGATACACTGCCGATTTTGCAGGTTTGCCCACTTACAAAGCATGTAGAAGTCTGTAATTTTTATCATAGGTACTCTTCAACTGTGAGTGACGGAATCTAAAACAAAAATCCAGAAAATCACATTGTATGATTTTTAAGTAATTAATTTGCATTTTATTGCATGACATAAGTATTTGATACATCAGAAAAGCAGAACTTAATATTTGGTACAGAAACCTTTGTTTGCAATTACAGAGATCATACGTTTCCTGTAGTTCTTGACCAGGTTTGCACACACTGCAGCAGGGATTTTGGCCCACTCCTCCATACAGACCTTCTCCAGATCCTTCAGGTTTCGGGGCTGTCGCTGGGCAATACGGACTTTCAGCTCCCTCCAAAGATTTTCTATTGGGTTCAGGTCTGGAGACTGGCTAGGCCACTCCAGGACCTTGAGATGCTTCTTACGGAGCCACTCCTTAGTTGCCCTGGCTGTGTGTTTTAGGTCGTTGTCATGCTGGAAGACCCAGCCACGACCCATCTTCAATGCTCTTACTGAGGGAAGGAGGTTTTGGCCAAGATCTCGCAATACATGGCCCCATCCATCCTCCCCTCAATACGGTGCAGTCGTCCTGTCCCCTTTGCAGAAAAGCATCCCCAAAGAATGATGTTTCCACCTCCATGCGTCACGGTTGGGATGGTGTTCTTGGGGTTGTACTCATCCTTCTTCTTCCTCCAAACACGGTGAGTGGAGTTTAGACCAAAAAGCTCTATTTTTGTCTCATCAGACCACATGACCTTCTCCCATTTCTCCTCTGGATCATCCAGATGGTCATTGCCAAACTTCAGACGGGCCTGGACATGCGCTGGCTTGAGCAGGGGGACCTTGCGTGCGCTGCAGGATTTTAATCCATGACGGCGTAGTGTGTTACTAATGGTTTTCTTTGAGACTGTGGTCCCAGCTCTCTTCAGGTCATTGACCAGGTCCTGCCGTGTAGTTCTGGGCTGATCCCTCACCTTTCTCATGATCATTGATGCCCCACGAGGTGAGATCTTGCATGGTGCCCCAGACCGAGAGAGATTGACCGTCATCTTGAACTTCTTCCATTTTCTAATAATTGCGCCAACAGTTGTTGCCTTCTCACCAAGCTGCTTGCCTATTGTCCTGTAGCCCATCCCAGCCTTGTGCAAGTCTACAATTTTATCCCTGATGTCCTTACACAGGTCTCTGGTCTTGGCCATTGTGGAGAGGTTGGAGTCTGTTTGATTGAGTGTGTGGACAGGTGTCTTTTATACAGGTAACGACTTCAAACAGGTGCAGTTAATACAGGTAATGAGTGGAGAACAGGAGGGCTTCAACAGGTCTGTGAGAGCCGGAATTCTTACTGGTTGGTAGGTGATCAAATAATTATGTCATGCAATAAAATGCAAATTAATTATTTAAAAATCATACAATGTGATTTTCTGGATTTTTGTTTTTGATTCCGTCTCTCACAGTTGAAGAGTACCTATGATAAAAATTACAGACTTCTACATGCGTTGTAAGTAGGAAAACCTGCAAAATCGGCAGTGTATCAAATACTTGTTCTCCCCACTGTATATCTGTGATTGGTTACAATGACCAGCGCTTCAAAACATGTTGTAAATATACATCAATGACGCTTTTCACAGAGCGCTTCCACAGATACACACGGGAGCGTTTGAATGCAGGCGCCTATCAGCCTACCGGTCCGCTGTTCGACGCCTGCTTGTGCTTTCAAAACACTTTCAAACACTTCCGTCTGCTTTCAAACGCTCCCGTGCATTGATCATTGTAGCCAATCACAGACACATCCGATGAGCGCGTGAGTACAATGGCCAGTCAGAGGTGTTTATCATTCCAGCTCAACAGTATTCAAATCGTCACATTTTTAACATTTCAGTACTGACTTGGTATCGCGGTCGGTACTTTTGACAACACTAGCGCTGATATCTGTCTCTTATTACTAATCGCGCTCTGCTTCATACCACAGTCATGTTAAAAAACATGAATGCATTCACTCATCCATAAACATTATTTCCCCATAAACATTATTAGATTCATCGGTATGACGACAAGTTTCATGATTCCACGCTCATTCACTGCGTCATCAAGCTACACCTTTGTTATTGTTTTAAAGAGGTTAGCGACCCCTAGTGGCGAAAAAATACATATTGTAGCTTTAATGAAAACAAGACTGATCTTGCCATGTAGGAGACTTCCAAAATCAAACTGCACATTGCATAAATATAAATAACTCTGAAATTAATTCAAGACACATAACTAATGCAATCAGACAATGCCAGTGACTTAAGATTACTTTGTCATTTCAACACAAATATTTTTTTTTATGTGCTCTTTGGTAAGAGTTGAAAAGTTGAATTTATTTAATTTAAAAGAACAAGTCAAAAGAGCATTTTGAGTTCATGTGATCAATGTCACAAATTTGCACAAATTTGGGTTGTCAAGCTTACAGGTACTACAAAAAAAAAAAGTCGATGGTACCAGCATTTCTGGGTACTGGGTATATTCGGTACGCACCGATAGAACACACTGAGCATCAAAGGTTTTGTTTTTACAGAGTGTTTTACAAGCGTTGAACATTGTAGCCAATCACAATCATATCTGTTGAGCATGTGAATGCAATGGTCTGTAATTATTAACCTATAATTAAAGTACTTAATTCGAAAGCTTTTTGCCCTAAAACCGTGAAATTTTACTTTTTAATATAATTTTTTTTTTTTTTATTGGTACAGACTACTGAAATTTTAGCACTGTGGCAACCCTAGACCTAAATGTAATGCAGAATCTATTAATTTTACACCATAAAATCTAAATTCTAAATCCTTCTGTATATTTTCAATGTGATCTCAGACTTTTGGACCCCACTATAAACTCTTAGAGGAAACGGTTCTATATACCTTAAAGGGTTTTGTCTGGCGCTTCATATCCATTTAGGGGTTCTCATCATGGCATAATTTTAGTTTGTTTTAATTAATTACTTTTTTTAATACATTTTTCATTTTAATTCAATTTATTGATTAAACAGCTCATACTTTACAACATACTTTATCACTAGAAAAAACACATTAAACATAAAAGTACTATGCAATCAATTAAGACATTTCTCCTTATATTGAACCTTTTTGGCATGAACCCCACTGAACCTTTCTTTTTTTTCACATGAAGTAGAAGAGAAAAAAAATGAGTCAAATCTTACTGAAAGTGTATTGTACTTAATAGAAAAAAATATGTGATCTCAATAACTGATTATATTAAGCTGAACTTAGACTGAATGAGTTGCAGCAGATTTCTAGTTTTCAACATATTTGCGTCAGACTGTACAAGGAGAATAAATGTTGAAATTAAGTGTTATTTTGTGTGTTTTTGCCCAAGATTAATATAGGGAGAGCTGTGTTGTGTTTAATGTTCAGTTATGTTGGAATTTATAGGGGTTTATGTTATGCTGCAGTTTTTCAGGTTACCACTGTGATGAGTAGAGCCTAATCTTTAAGTTTGTTAAAAAAAAATAAGTAATTAATTGCCTCTTTTTTTTTTAGTTCTGCCAACTTATTACAGTTTACAGTGTACAATATTCAGGCTAACATGTTAAACACATTGAACTCGTAAAACAAAATATTTGAAATTGGCACTATAAACTATATGGCACTATAAAGACATGCCAAGCAGTAGTTTCTATTCAGTAAACCTGGCTAAATACAGATGACTTAATATGGGATAGTTCACAAAAAAAAGAAGATTCTGTCCTCATTTCGAATGAATGAATAAATGAATGAATGAATGAATGAATGAATAAATGAAATCAATCAATCAATCAATCAATCAATCAAACAATCAATCCATACAATGAAAGGAAACGGGATCCAAAGTTGTTTAGACAACGTTTTTTCAAAAAATATTTTGCTTTCTGCAAATAAAATGTGAGGGTGAGTACATGACAGAATTGTATTTCTGGGTGAACTAACTTTAAATAGTTAAATCATCAGTATTGTGAAATGTTCTGAACAGTTTAAAAACACAGAGGGTGCTCCGAGTGAACGGAAGCAGCAGCTCAAGGGAAGGGTGAGCTCAGATTCCTATCAGGATACGCACCTTGCAGAGAGGAGCAGCATGCCATCTTGCCCCCAGCCACACAATTGCAGTCTTAGAAGCATTAATTATGAGCTGTTATGTCTAGTGAGAAGATGTGATGAATTTTATTTATAAACTTTTTGGGAGGGTAAGGAGTGGGGTTAGTTGCTTTCTGAACTCCTGTGTCTTCCAGCGTGAGTTTCATGCATAAACATGATCTGCCATAAAGTTTTATTTAATACGAGGGGTCATCTAAACATACAGGTAACCCTCAGCCTTCAGAGAAACATAAACAAGACTTTTCACAATTAAAAAAAAATAAAATAAAAATAAAAAACTTGAGAAAAAACAGAGGGAGCTTACCTTCTGTTATGCAGTATCTGTTTTGCGACCTTTTTATTCTGCCGGTGCGACAAAATTTTGTTAGAGGCCGCACTGGTGCCACCACCACGTTTCCCAACTGATGATAAGAGCTGCCATTTCTGTTACATAGGAGAAACATCAAACTAAAACTACACTATTCGTTTGAGCACTACGCGGTTATAAGCTCGGAGCAGTAATAGACAGCACAGCACAGGTTTACTCGCGGGCCGTTCTCAAGCATGCGGTACTGTTACTACACAGTGCTGGAAGATCCAGTGAGAAAGCATTGGAATTCGCCAAAAAAATTTGGTGCAGAATTCTGTTATAAACCATAGGTATCAGATCAAACAGCGCTGATGTGAAAAAAACAGGAGAAACATTGTGCCATGAACAAAGTTATAGATCAGTCCACAAATAACAAACATGGATTTAATGTAGTAATGCTAACTGTAACCATGGTATTAAGGCAAATCGTTTTTTTTTTTTTTTTACATTATTCATCTCAGGGTTCGTACATCCTTTTGAGAGTGAAATTCAAGCACTTTTCAAGGGCTTTCAAATGCTTCACACTTTTTCCAGCACTTCAAACCTCTAAATGTCATCCAATTTTAATGTTATTTTTAATGTGATGATTTGTAAAACTAAAAGTTTAAAGATGTAGGAACACTAACACTTTAAGGCAAACAAGCACTTTTATTTTATTTTTTTAAAAAGACATGAAATAGCCAGTAGATGGTGGCAGATTATTGACTTATTAGCCATTTCCACTCCCAAATATATGGAAAAAAAGTAGGAAGTCACAAAGTCTCATGAAAAACAAAAACTTTTCTTCAGATTGTGACTGAATTACACAGAAAACAAGTAAAGAGCATTCATTTTTAATAATCACTGAAGCTGTGGGTCAGTTCAGTATTATACTATAGAAGAACAATGGTACATATAAGAGTAGAACATTTTAGTTTTCCCTATAAAAATGAGGTTTTTGCATCTTACTGTTGTTAATAAAAGTTAATTTTATCTGCATATAAATTACATTTCCAATAAACAAACATGTAATATTATTAGTAACTGCACTAATTAATGTAAAACAATTTTATGATTTAATTAACTTTTTGATACATTTTCCCCCAGCGCTACCAAATCAGGTGCTGGCGCCACCATCTAGTGCATGAGCAGGGCATGTCTGGTTCACTCTTTTAAAATAAATGAAAAGCAGATTCATTTTAAAAGTTACAGAGTTCAAAAGGTTCTGCATAACTGTTCTATATCATAACTAATTCCCTTAAACTTTTTAATAGAATGACATGCCTGCTTGTTATGTAAAAAGTTGTCGATTTTAATGAAAAGGAAGCTCAATATCTCATTTCCTGTCTTCAGCATGCATTCCTGGAACAGATTTTGGCAACCTTGAAAATGTTTGGTTCTTAACTGCCATTTAATGCCATTTTACGGAGGATGTTTTGTGCAAGAAATTAGCTCTGAGATGCACATTTTTATCAGTGAGACCCTGAAGGTGAGCCAAGCAAATATTAAGAGAACAAACTGTGTGACAGAGGCCCATCAGAACCATTACTGAGCCGATTATACAGCATGTAAATCACGGCGTGCGTCGCAGTCGGCAGAGAGGAGCCAGACAGACCAATGACCATTAAGCTGACAGAAAGAAAATGAAGAGTAAAAACACCACCGAACTTGACTCGTTTCTCCACAAGCCAGGTGATTCATAGTCCCCCTGCCATCCAATCCTCGCTGCACTTTTCCCACCTACCTACCTCTGATTAAAGGGCACTTTTTAATATCTGTCTTAAAGCTGTGCCAGGGTCTTTAGACCAGACGCTGTAACCATCTTTTGGTGAGAGTGAACCATCATTAAAATCAGGAAAAAACATAAAATACAGCAGAGAATGAATGTGTTATTTCTCACCTAACAATAAAGTCAGGCAGGCAGGATCTTAATAGAGTGCCACCAATTAATCAACGTCTAATGACAACAAAAGCAGAGACTGATTAGGGCAGAGGAACGACCTAGACGGACATTATGTGCCATCTGTGTGCTGGAAACAAATAACATCTTCACATAATCAGAGCAAACTGCATCTAGCTTAGCTTGTTGTGAATTTAATTTACGCTCCACTGATTGTAGCCAGAGTATTCATTTCCTTCTAGGTGGCAGTCTGTGCCAGCTGGATCGGCTAGATTTCTGTAGCAAGGCCAAACCTTTAAACGTTACTTCATTTTAAAGATATTTTTTTCTTACGAACCACAATAAGTATTTACATTGCAAGATGGCAGACAGCAACATTATTCATTTAATGGAACATTTTACACTAAAAGTAAAATGCTGTCCTCATTTAGGATTATCAGTGAATAATGACTTTTTTTAGTTTTTCCACCCAAAGTTATTACAGTTTCATAAGAAAAAGAAAAAGGTTTTTTGTACTTTTTGATGCTTAAAAGCTTCAGATCCTTTAGAATTCCATTTAACAACATGAAGGTCATTAAATAATGACGTCATTAAATAATGACGTAATTTTCCCCCTTTTTGAACTATCGCCTTAATGCTCCATTACACACAGTGCTTATTTCAGTGTACAACATATTCTTACAACATTAGCAGAGTTCATAAACTCAGACTCTGTGCTCGCATTTAGATGTTTGAGGTGGACAGGGATCGACAGTACGACCATTTCACTCGCATTTACGACTAAAAATAGATGTGTGCGAACTGTAAAATGTATTTTGGAGCACCTGTGCGAATAAAACATCCCTGCGGATCAGTTTTCTTAAATGTAAAGTCATAACAAGCGTCTGAATGATCATTTAAGGCATCTTATATTTTGGGGATGAAAAAACATAAAATCACAATACTGCCTAATGTGATTATTAAACTTCAAAAAAGGCTATGATTTCATTAAATAAATGCGCGAGCATGTAGACCGCACAACAACGCCATGTTCAGGATTTGAAACGTGAAGCGCTGTTGTGTGTCTACAGGCTGGCACAACAGAGCTTCAGAAAGATTGAGATCAGTTCGCAATCAATGAATAGCGCACATTTGTGCCAAGCGATTGCTTATGAACTAATGCTAATCAATTATGACAATGTTTACTTTACAGTGTTTATATTGTAATATGTTGCATAGGGTTGTAAGAACGCATATTTTATCTCCCTCTGAATTTGAATGAGCAGTTGCATAATTAAAGCAAAGACATTTCAAAATAAGAGTCCCGGTGTATTTCGGGCTTGTTTATTAAATAAAAGTCATGCAGTGTGTCCAATTTCCACCCCGGTTATTATTTGGTTACACAAACTATGTAATTTAATTTAAAGTAAACTATTGTAGCTTCTGTCTGGGATGCCCCGTCACAGGAAGGAAAGACTAAGAACATTATTTGACGCATATTATTAAATATATAGATTTTACTAGTATCATTGTTATTATAGCTAACAAAAACTAAAACCACAAAAAACTCTTTACTTGAAATAAATAAATGTTAACTGACATAATATAAAATATAAAAAAACTTAAACTTTTCTTATTTTTTATTTAGTTTCATTAACCTGGTGTACCAAACTAAAACTGAAATAAAAATGAATAAAAACTATACAGACATTTAAAAAAAAAAAACAACAGAATTACTAAAATTAAAATGATAGCAGAATTAAATTGAATTCAAAATATTACCAAAACTATAAAGTATCTCAGTGATACTAAAATAACACTAGTATGGCAAAAATATGTTATAGTGTGTTTTTATATATATATATATATATATATATATAAATGCAGAAATAGTTAGTTGCGCCCCTAAAGTTTCTAAATCCGCTCCTAAATTTTTCAACTTAGGAACACAGGTGCTCCTTGGGAAAAAAGTAAGCATCAAGCCCTGGTGGATCTAGGTAAAGTTACACTACCATTCAAATGTTTGGGGTAGGTATAAAGTATAAATAATAATACTTTTAACTCAGCAAGGATGCATTAAAATAATTAAAAGTGACAGTAAAAAAAAAAACTTACATTGTTACAAAAAAAATGCTGTTTCAATGCTGTTCTTTTGAAAAGAAAAAAAAAATGTATCAAGGTATCTACAAAAAAATATTAAGCAGTTTTCTACTGTGATAATAATAAGAAATGTTTCTTGAGCACCAAATCAGCACATTGAAATGATTTCAGAAGGATCATGTGACACTGAAGACTAGGCTAAAAATTCAGCTTTGCCATCACAAGAAAAAAAAAACTTTTTTAATTATAATATTTCACAATATTACTGTTTTACTGTATTTTTGATCTAATAAATGCAGCCTTGTTAAGCATAAGAAACCTTTCAAAAAAGTTTTTTTTTTTTTTTTTTTAAATCTTACCAACCCCAAACATTTGAAGTTTAATCAACATTCACTTACATTTTGGAAGCATACTCTTATCTAGCCAGACCTGAGATTCAGGCCTTAAACTTGTAGACCGAATTGATTTGTGTGGAAAAGTCAGCACAGACACTTCGGGGAGTTTAGAAACTCAAATTGTCACTAGGGCAATCTCTCTAAATATTTATGCACCAACCTACACAAACTCAAAGCAGACTTCTGGACTTGCGGTGCACAACCTTGGTAAGATAAATTAGATACTGTCTGCTTCAATATTGTTACTAAACGCTTGCTCAGTGAGAATTAATCTTAATTTGTAAATAGGAAAGGTTTTCTGCCTCAATATCACTCACTCTCTGTGACTTTCATGTTGCTTTTAATTTAAGTTTCTTCGATGGCTATGCAGTTGTTTTCTGCACCAGACTTCTCATTCACATTTTGTCTGATTAGAAAATGCCTGGCCTCATCGTCACCTTTAAAATTCACAAAACTTTAAAACTGGCTGCCTCTCAGCAAGTTTGACGCTCACAACATATCTATTGATAATGAAGTACGAACGTATTCAGGTTGGAACAGTGCATAAAAAAAAAAAAAAAGCCTGGACTTCAAGTTGAGAACAACTTAAGCTCTACAGCTCTATATATGAAAGGCATTTGTGACAGAATGTTGGTAACTACAGAATATAATTAAATTTTTTCCCTTTTTTTACAAACCCGATTCCAAAAAAGTTGGGACACTGTACAAATTGTGAATAAAAACAGAATGCAATGATGTGGAAGTTTCAAATTTCAATATTTTATTCAGAATACAACATAGATAACATATCAAATGTTTAAACTGAGAAAACATATCATTTTAAGGGAAAAATAAGTTGATTTTAAATTTCATGGCATCAACACATCTCAAAAAAAGTTGGGACAAGGCTATGTTTACCACTGTGTGGCATCCCCTCTTTTTATAACAGTCTGCAAACGTCTGGGGACTGAGGAGACAAGTTGCTCAAGTTTAGGAATAGGAATGTTGTCCCATTCTTGTCTAATACAGGCTTCTAGTTGCTCAACTGTCTTAGGTCTTCTTTGTCACATCTTCCTCTTTATGATGCGCCAAATGTTTTCTATGGGTGAAAGATCTGGACTGCAGGCTGGCCATTTCAATACCCGGATCGTTCTACGCAGCCATGATGTTGTAATTGATGCAGTATGTGGTCTGGCATTGTCATGTTGGAAAATGCAAGGTCTTCCCTGAAAGAGACGACGTCTGGATGGGAGCGTATGTTGTTCTAGAACTTTGATATACCTTTCAGCATTGATGGTGCCTTTCCAGATGTGTAAGCTGCCCATGCCACACGCACTCATGCAACCCCATACCATCAGAGATGCAGGCTTCTGAACTGAGTGCTGATAACAACTTGGGTTGTCATTGTCCTCTTTAGTCCGGATGACATGGCGTCCCAGTTTTCCAAAAAGAACTTCAAATTTTGATTCGTCTGACCACAGAACAGTTTTCCACTTTGCCACAGTCCATTTTAAATGAGCTTTGTCCCAGAGAAAACGCCTGCGCTTTTGGATCATGTTTAGATATGGCTTCTTTTTTGACCTATAGAGTTTTAGCTGGCAACAGCGAATGGCACGGTGGATTGTGTTCACCGACAATGTTTTCTGGAAGTATTCCTGAGCCCATGTTGTGATTTCCAGTACAGTAGTATTCCTGTATGTGATGCAGTGCCGTCTAAGGGCCCGAAGATCACGGGCATCCAGTATGGTTTTCCGGCCTTGACCCTTACGCACAGAGATTGTTCCAGATTCTCTGAATCTTTGGATGATATTATGCACTGTAGATGATGATAACTTCAAACTCTTTGCAATTTTTCTCTGAGAAACTCCTTTCTGATATTGCTCCACTATTTTTCGCTGCAGCATTGGGGGAATTGGTGATCCTCTGCCCATCTTGACTTCTGAGAGACACTGCCACTCTGAGAGGCTCTTTTTATACCCAATCATGTTGCCAATTGACCTAATAAGTTGCAAATTGGTCCTCCAGCTGTTCCTTATATGTACATTTAACTTTTCCGGCCTCTTATTGCTACCTGTCCCAACTTTTTTGGAATGTGTAGCTCTCATGAAATCCAAAATGAGCCAATATTTGGCATGACATTTCAAAATGTCTCACTTTCAACATTTGATATGTTATCTACAGTATATTCTATTGTGAATAAAATATAAGTTTATGAGATTTGTAAATTATTGCATTCCTTTTTATTCACAATTTGTACAGTGTCCCAACTTTTTTGGAATCGGGTTTGTAATAATAAGGCCGTAAACAATTAAAGTACACAGGGCCAAGCAATAAACATTAAAACACATGCTGTTTTAAAAGTATAGGCACAAGATCTCAACATGAAACGTCAATATTGTTATATTGTATATACGTTTTAATGCTGTCAATATGCCAGTATTGTACGTTTTAGTGTGTATGAAAACGTAAGTAAATGTACGCGTGGTAGAACCACACTTTATGTAAAAATACACAGGTATTCTCATGAGATCACGTTGTGCTGGGAAATAATCGTGGACACTCAACAATAATTATAAATCATTTTAATAGCACGGCCATTAAAAACCAGAGGGTCTACCATGTGCATAGAAAAGCGATCACCGACAATCACTTTGGGGGGGAATTTATAGCCGCTTTTCCACCGTCTGGCCGATTGGTTCTCATTGCGTATAACCGTTCCATTCCGTGCCGATCTAGGCCAGCTGGTACGTTTCTGGTTTCATTTTCCACTGTGGGGCTGATAACTGCCGCTCTTTGGAATGTAATAGAAAAGTGTTAGTCGATGCCTTGGCAACACAACGGTTTACTGATGACATGAGATGTAAATAACGACCGCATTATGGAGGATGATCAGATATTTATTTTAATTTTATTATTAATTTGTGTTTCCGTTAGGGCTGTGCGATATGGAAAAGAAGTTCAACTTTTAAAAAATGCATCTCTAGACCAGCGTCTCGTGCTTTTAACCGCAAAAATGCATTCTGTGTGAATGGCCCTTGATGCTCTGTTTTGCCGCAGTGAAAGTTTGACAGGTCTTGCAAATTACCTGGATCTGATACATCATCTCTTTTTTTTTTGGTCCTTATCCTGCCCTAAAATTCACCTTCCCTGTTTCTGTGGTTTCTTCCATGTCGTAATGGTAAACAGACTGTTCTGCTCTTGCGCTAGATTAAGGCACCCTGCATTCAGATTGCACACTACAGTTCACATGTCGCCTCTTTTGCGAGCTCAAGTTCATTATTTTAAATGTAGACGCGCACGCGTTTTTTCCTGGCGCGTCCACGCAGCAGCGAGAAAAAAAAAAATCAACTTTTCAGAAGCCCGCCAGCGCACCTCAGGTCATATGACAAGAACCAGCTTCACCCTTTCCGTAACAACATTGAAAGCTCAGCCAACATGGACGAACAGCTGATGATAGCTGTACAGGGGGGGTTTTCCCCTCATCTTCATAAATATATCTAGTAGCATAGCGCATGCAAGGGCTGGAAATCCATTTATCCATTGCGGAAACTTCCTCGTCTTCATGGAGAATGCGACTCATGGTGTCTGCAACATCACGAGAGTGCACGCTCTCGGTCGCTTTTTTAAAGGAGAAAGCGGCTGACCGGCATTTTCCATGCAACATGTGAACGGCCCTTTAGGTGGGATGGTGGAAAATCGACGAGGCTGAATCCAGCTTCTTATTGACGCTATCCGGTCCACCTTAAAAGACGCGACGCTTCCGCGTCTTTAGCTTCTTATTAACGCTCAACTTAGGGACCGTGCGGTTTTTCTCTTTTTCACGTTTATTTTAAGGGATCATAATAATTAAATAAGTGAATATAAATATATAGTGAAATATAGAACGCTTAACCAGCTACAGGGAAACTGCTAGCCAGGCAACAGACAAGTGACCAATCCTGAGTGGCCACGTCACTTCAAAAACTCCTGCACGATTCAGCAATGATTCAGGTTAGACAACCGTGCAGAGAATTCCGGGCTGAGGACGGTTTGTAATTGTGTCGTGCCGCAGGCTCAAGTGGAAACACAACTTGAACCATTCCTTACCATTCTAAGAACCATTCGGCCCGACGGTGAAAAGGCGGCTTATGTAAACACAGATATCAGATAAGTGTCTAAAGTGAATGTAAACAGGTGGGCCAAAAAAAAAAAAAAAAAAAATCGGATATGGTCAAAAGATCAAATCTATGCACGTGCAGTCTTGCAGTGTAAACGCAGCCTAAATTATTCCATGTGACTAGATGGGAACCATGTCATGTGACTGCAGTTTTACCCATTTCTAAGAGATCAAATAAGACATCAAGACCAGCTAAATGTTTTAAAAAAAGATATCATTTAAGTATGAGCACCAAACTTCTCAGAAGCCTACTCATTAAAACAGAATCTTTAAATGACTGGACTGTAAACAAAATATATAATTCAAGATTCCCATTAATTATTCAATGTATTTAGATAAGGTAACATTTGATGACTTAGATTTAAGCATGTAAAAATAAAACATAAGGAAAGCTTTGATTTGATAGTAAAATTTTCAAGAGTTTCTTCCCAGAAATTATCAGTTATATTGCACATTTTAATTATGTACTATAAAACACATACAATACTGTTATCACTTTAGAAATATTAAAAACGTGAGAGAAGGCTTTTACACTGATAAACACAACTGAGAAGAGGTAACACTTGTTTATTGAGCTAATGAAAACATATTAGGGTTTTTTTTTGTGGGTGGGGGGGGGGGTGTGTTAGCAAAAGACACAAGTGGCTGCCAAATATGAATGCATTGTCATAAAAAAAGGTACAACAGCGAAAAGGTACTAATATGTACTTTTAAAGTACTAATACGTACTCCTAAAGTACTGATATGTACCATTTAGGGTTAAGTAAGGTACAAAGATGTACCTTTTCACTTTTGTACCTTAAGCCTCGTGCACACTTACCGCCAGCGTTTTGAGACGTTTTACTCCCTGACAGTAGATGGCGCTTACTGAAAAATTTCTTAAGTGAAATTAAACTCACCATCGAATCCTATGTGATCTCCAATTCCTCTCCATAACAACTCCCCCTTATCGAGATTTTTGTAGTCGCTGTGGCGTTTGTCATAAAGTTCTTTGTGTTCAGACACCAAAGAGACCAGCAGCTCTACATTCATCTTGCCTCGTTGCATCTTCATCTTCGTCTACTTACTTCCTCTTCGTCGTCATCTTCTTAGGTATCAATGTGTGCTCGGCAAGACCGTTTTGTGCTTGTGCTTTTACTGTAACTTCAGCAGCTCCGGGCACGTGAACAAAAGCGGCAATCTCTTTGGTCGGCCAGTTTTTAGCGCGACGTGTCAAACCAAAAACACGAACCAGAGGCGTTTTTTTTTTTTTTAATGATGCTTTTACGCCTGCCGTTTTGCGCGTCGGTGTGCACACTCATATTGGCGCCCTTTGTTTAGTCATGAGGCGTTAAACGTCGGCGATAAGCGTACGCGATAATTAAAAAAAATATTCTACTGCCTCTTAAAGAGTTGGTTCAAAGCATTTAAAGTACAAAACAGAAGCAAGGATGGCTATCATATTTTGTTGAACAACTCAATTTGTTATTTCAAAGGTAATCGAACCCTTCACAACTCAGATTCACTCTTTTCAGGCTCTAATGTTTTGCTTGTCTACTGTATTTGAGGATGTCAGCTCAGTGAGCTGAGAATTCAACTTGGCAGCCCTAAAATTTTGCTTTTCTTACAAGCAGCATTTCACCAGCAGTCAAATAAAGGTTTAATTTCACAAAAAAGACAATGTGACAAGAACGGCAAGACTGTCATACATCAGCATAGATCTCCGTCAGATGTCATGAAGCAGACAGACAGACAAGATCAAAAAGATCGAGAGATGGAAGCTTTAACCATCTTTCTGATAAAATATACTGTCCAAGAACAGAATGAAAGTGAAATTCTGATATTGTTTTTAGTCTGTGCATGGAGTGACATAATCAATCTGGGCCAGGGCCAAACTGCTATTTTTGTGAACCATTCAAAAGCCATCTGACATATACAAACTTCAGTGACAAACTACTTGATAGCATAAGGGCTGAAATCAAAACTCCACTGGACAGAAAAAAATGGAATCTTGAATGGCATTGAAGCCTTACTTTTTAAAGTGTAAAAAAAACGAATAGGCAAAAATCACCCACCTGACAAATAGGGGTGTAACGATACACCTATGTCACGGTTCGGTTCATATGACGGTTTTGGAGCCACGGTTCGATTCGGTTCTGTTTGCTGTGGAGGCAGGGTTCATGGCAGGGCACCAGCAATAATAACACTAGATTCACTTTTAACTTAATAATAACAACAACAATAATTTAACTTATTAACTTTATCTTTATTAACTTTATACATTGGCTTCACGTTTAGAGCAGTTAGCATACCTGAGTAAACTAAAATGAAATAAATGCCTCCACTGTAGAGTAGTCAGAAATAATCTACTCATTTTACCATTTACCATAATGTTTTTAAAAAAAAAAAACAAGCAAATTTATTTAATAAAAATTGATGACACACCCACTTTAGCCTACTTAAACACATAAATTGCATGAATATGACTAATACTGATGAATAAATAGGCCTATAAGTTAAAGCTATTAAATAGCAGTTTTTGTTAATACAATAAAGTAGCCACCACACTAATTTAAAAATATACAAAATAACAAAGTGAAAATAAAGTGGCATTTTGGGATTATGGAAACAACAGTTACCATGGCGAATACACAATACCAACATGAACTGTTAATGAAACATGAAAACTGCTCCTGATGAACAGAATGAACATCATACCAGTTAGGTGATTTATTGATACTTTACTTTTATTTCATGACTTACGAATTGACAGTGTAACGTTGCATGCTCGTAGTTTCTCTTGCGCTTTACACCTCAACACCTCAAACTCGACAGTGTAACGTTGCATGTGTAGTTTCTCTTGTGCTTTATATATTAAGTGATATACAGCGCGCGCCGCCACATTTGCGCGTGTAATTGAAGAGTGTGCGCTACGAGCACAGTATAACGGCTGACATGACAGGTAAGCGGTTTTCTGAGGTGAGAGAGATTTTTTTATTTCGTAACAAGCTACGAAAATGACGATGTTGCTTGGACTCCAAGGTAGCATTTATCCAACCTGGCTAAATGGGGAAACTGGCTCTCTTTGTCCTTCCACCATGCAACTTGAGCGATCACACAAGTCACATGACATGCACTTGGAAGACAAAAGTTAGTGTATATTTAGTAAATAATATTATTATAATATTTTGTAAAAATACAGCTCTTATTAGTTGTTAAAAGTGTACTAATTACTATTTAATCAAATGTCAAGGAAGAAAAAAATAATTTTGTGGCATAAGGTGACGTGAGAGCTGGGAAGGGCAGCAGGGGGCGGGGCACGTTCGGTTTGACATGAGAGTATGGCGGTTCGTACCGTGGGTGGTGTATCGTGGTTTTTCGGTTCGGTTTGAATATTGTTACACCCCTACTGACAAATAACTTCCTTTGCATTAAAAACAAATACCTCTTGACGCTCTGAACAATTCTAGAGTATTGCGCTAATCTAACCAGAATGGCACTTCAGAATGGTAGATTAGTATTGAAACATTCAGAACTGATGTCAAATTCTTGGAAATTGTGATGATTTTAACACATTACCCTAAACAAATCATCTTCTGGTAACCTTGTTCACCTATACGTAGTGGCTCGTTTCCACTGAGCAGTACCGTACCACTTTTTTGGCACCCTTCTGTTGGGGTACCTAGCACAGTAGTCCGGTACTAAAGGGTGGAGCTAGACTCACTGCAGAACATTGATTGGTTGACAGAGAATCGTCACTTGCGCATGCTTTTTCGGCTATGTTTTTCCTTGCAGCCTTGGCTCAAACAAAGCATGTCTTCTTCTTGTGACAACAGCCAAATGTCGAGAAGTAAGAACAAGATCTGTTGTATGTCGTCCACTGTTGTTTACTGTGTCGCTTTCTTCTACGCGCCAGAATGACGTCAATCGCTACACCACGCCTATCATAAGGGTACTGTTAGCGGTGGAAACGCTAGCCAGATCAGGGTTTAGCGTCCCAAATCGCACTGAACTGTACTGAACCGTACCGCTTGGTGGAAACAAGCCATTACTGTAATGCATGTGGCCTGTCTGTTGTAAGGTTCCTATTTTCACCCACAATAAAAATGGAATAATGAAATTCATTTACTCACCATCATGATGTTCCAAACACATACTGCATGTTTTCTCCTCTGGAAAACAAATGGATAAATAGAACTGGAGTCAAAGAATGCTTTCTTTTCCATATGAAAGTGAATTAAAATGTGGAACTTTTCAGGCTCGGGTACCATGTTTTAATGGACTACCACTGAATGAATAACTTAAATGTTGGTCTTTTCTCAAACAAAGTTATCGGATAGCTTCAAAAGACCTGCAATAAAATGGAAGAGTCATATGGACTGCTTATGATACTTCTTTTTATTTGAGCTTTTACTTATTCCTTTGAAGAAACAATAAACTTGTTCAAAAACATCCCTGTTTTGTGTTATTTTATTTATGGCTTCTAGATCGAAAACTTTGAAAATACCTGCTCGGTTTCAAAAAGCCTGCTCCACCATAGATTCACTTTTATGCCTCCATTACATGCCATTTTTCTCCAATTCTTCAGCTTTATTATTTTTATTTATTTGTTTATTTATTTATTTTTTGTGCTGAGGAGTACTTATATACCTTTGTGGGTCTGCTTGTAATAACAGTGTGACTTATAATGTTTCATGACTGTGACAGTTTCTTTGAAATGAAAGGCACCAATTTCTTTCTATTAAACAAAATGTACTCAGTCTCACCTCCCATGTCTCAATAGGTATCTTCCCTCTTTCAACATTTTGCTGGCTGAACTTGGGTTGCCTGACAACGTGTCAGCGCATGCTTTGCCTTGTGGCTGGGTAAAAGACAAAACTAAATACATTCAGAAACTTTTTTAAACAAATCTTGGTTGGTTCATGTTTGTTGAGTAACAAACATATTCCAGTGACAGTAGCTATTTTCAAAGCAGTTTAACTTGTCCAACAAAATATATACTTCAAAACAGCAGAAGTGTACTCACAGTTACAAAGCATCTCTAAAATCATCTGAGATTTCTTAAAATTACCGACACGGTACGATACGATACACACGATAATGCCATGTATATCGTGTTTGTGTATATCGAATGTTTGTGTTCGTGTCTTTACAGTAGGCCTACCTGTCGTTCATGAGCGGCACATGCAGGGAGAGTGAACTAAAGATTGTCTTTATCGGCGGCAAATATGACGCTTGTGCAGGTTTATTCCAATTACTTGTAGGTAAACGTCCACTTCATCTTGCACTCTTTTTCTTCTCTGTGTTCGGTCTACTATCCTGGTTGCTTTCTTTAGTGAATAGCCGCCCCAAACCATCCAACGCCAGAGTGATCTGCTCAAATGATTCTGACTGAAATTCCGACTGAATCGCGATTCGAATCAGACCATTTTGATCAAGCGATTGGCCGATTCATTGAAGAAAATCGGCTCATACGAGTGATTGATTCGCGAAACGGTCAGCGCTGGTACTGCCGACAAAAATAACGGGAAAATGACCCGCTTCGTTGTAGTTTGTCAACACTATCTCTCTAAATTCAATTTTTATAATTAATATAAAAATTATTATAATAATATGTTTCCTGGAACATTTGTACCTTCAAAAGTGAAAAAGTTTTGAATAAACCTGAAGAAATGGTGTCCATTTCATTTATGATTTATCCGTGCACTTCATTATTTTTTTTAAATGTCATGTGCCGTCGTAATCTTTAATCAAAATCTCTTCTGTGATGATGTGTTTACTGGCGTGAGGATGGGACAACCTGTCACTCACATTTAAAAAAAATAAATAAATAATTCATGAAATCACCAATAGCAAACCACAAGGAAGGACAAAATCAAGTCCTGCCCTACATTTTTTTCTTGTTCGAGAAACCATTTCTACTAATTCTACTACTAATAACGATATAAAATGCACTAATGATTGATGAACATGAATATTAATCATGTTGTCAGCGTTCGCGCAAACTGATTTGCTGATATCAAAACAGGGACCGTAATAGATGAGCGCCAGCCAATGAGATTGGAGTTTGCGCATTAGTTCCTCCCACTACCGGAGAAACTGCATATCTTCTGCTTGTTCTTAAAAGCTGAATAATTCCACATTAACTCTGACAGGACAATACAACAAAATATTTTTTACATGTAGTGTGTCGATTCTCTCTCTCTATCTCTATCTCTATCTCTCTCTCTCTCTCTCTCTCTCTCTCTCTCTCTCGTTGCATTATGTGAGAATCACAGCGCTCTCGGCGAGTCGTGCGCCTTCACACTAGAGTTTACGGTATGTCAAATACAGGTACGCTGCGCATCCATTGAGCTGAATTGAAATAGTACAGATCGCTTGATGGAGAGCGAAACTCTCAAGCGATCAGTCAGTGTGTTCAGTGAGTGAAAATACACTCACCTAAAGGATTATTAGGAACACCATACTAATACTGTGTTTGACCCCCTTTCGCCTTCAGAACTGCCTTAATTCTACGTGGCATTGATTCAACAAGGTGCTGAAAGCATTCTTTAGAAATGTTGGCCCATATTGATAGGATAGCATCTTGCAGTTGATGGAGATTTGTGGGATGCACATCCAGGGCACGAAGCTCCCGTTCCACCACATCCCAAAGATGCTCTATTGGGTTGAGATCTGGTGACTGTGGGGGCCATTTTAGTACAGTGAACTCATTGTCATGTTCAAGAAACCAATTTGAAATGATTCCAGCTTTGTGACATGGTGCATTATCCTGCTGGAAGTAGCCATCAGAGGATGGGTACATGGTGGTCATAAAGGGATGGACATGGTCAGAAACAATGCTTAGGTAGGCCGTGGCATTTAAACGATGCCCAATTGGCACTAAGGGGCCTAAAGTGTGCCAAGAAAACATCCCCCACACCATTACACCACCACCAGCAGCCTGCACAGTGGTAACAAGGCATGATGGATCCATGTTCTCATTCTGTTTACGCCAAATTCTGACTCTACCATCTGAATGTCTCAACAGAAATCGAGACTCATCAGACCAGGCAACATTTTTCCAGTCTTCAACTGTCCAATTTTGGTGAGCTCGTGCAAATTGTAGCCTCTTTTTCCTATTTGTAGTGGAGATGAGTGGTACCCGGTGGGGTCTTCTACTGTTGTAGCCCATCTGCCTAAAGGTTGTGCGTGTTGTGGCTTCACAAATGCTTTGCTGCATACCTCGGTTGTAACGAGTGGTTATTTCAGTCAAAGTTGCTCTTCTATCAGCTTGAATCAGTCGGCCCATTCTCCTCTGACCTCTAGCATCAACAAGGCATTTTCGCCCACAGGACTGCCGCATACTGGATGTTTTTCCCTTTTCACACCATTCTTTGTAAACTCTAGAAATGGTTGTGCGTGAAAATCCCAGTAACTGAGCAGATTGTGAAATACTCAGACCGGCCCGTCTGGCACCAACAACCATGCCATGGTCAAAATTGCTTAAATCACCTTTCTTTCCCATTCTGACATTCAGTTTGGAGTTCAGGAGATTGTCTTGACCAGGACCACACCCCTAAATGCATTGAAGCAACTGCCATGTGATTGGTTGATTAGATAATTGCATTAATGAGAAATTGAACAGGTGTTCCTAATAATCCTTTAGGTGAGTGTATATCTATGCTAAACTAATACATAGCCTCTTACACACACACTGGCGAGTAAAATCTAAGAGTTTATTAGCCAATGGCTAATGATAGACATTATTTAGTCGCCCATAGTGAAGATTTAATCGCATATGCGAGTGATTTACTTGCATTGTATAGGGTTGGACATAAATTTACATTGATGGAAGAAAAGAGTATCGCCACCATGTTTCATGCAAAACATACACTTTCCCTACTATATATACATTTTAACCAAAAGTCCAAAGACATGTTATAACGACCCATATGAATAATTATATCTCTGATTAATAGGCCTATAATACAATAAAAACATTTCTGAGGTAGGCCTACTAGTTATAAAAGAGATATTTTGAAATGAAAAAAAAAAATACACAATGGTCAGAAAAAGAATCTTCAAAAGAAACTCTTGAGACACTTTCACTCAGTACTTTTTCTCTCCAGGGTAACATAAATAAATAAATAAACACAGAAATAAGACATGCACGAAGAAGAAACCCCTGTGGAGTAAACTTCATTCAAAATCAACACTGTCTGCGCAGCATAATAAGAAGTCCAAAAACAAATCTATTGTGACTGGGGTTGTTTCAAACAACACAAAGACAAAAAAAAACAAGAAAACAACACATCATTTTCAAGATACCAAATATTAAAAGTCTAAGTGTCAACATTTCCTCCATAGCACTAATGGAAACATCATTTCATTTGATTGAAAATGCAAGAAAGATACTGATGCATTCATTTTTAGCTAATGACGAAACTTACAAACTTAAATGAAGACGTCCCACTTATTTCAACAGTGTTAAAAGCATCTCACTTTAATAGCTCTCCAAGCGGAGAGCTCTTCAACTTTCTCGATCAAAAAGATAAATTGACATGTTTATTTTGACGCCGGGGTTGTATTGTCTTTTTTTTTTTACAGGGTGGGAAGTTGGCAAGGAAATGGCGCTGCTTCTAATTTCATGATGTGATGGGATCTGCCTCCCTGCTACTTGACTGACGAGCTCATCATGGGGATGGATAAGTGATGGTAAGTAAACTGTTTATAATAAAAAACTGTCGCAGTGATGCAATGCTATCGCTTTCTTTCCACAGGCGAACAACAAAAGCCTCCGCAGAACCGTGATGAATGGAGACGCCTTAATCAGTGACTAGACTGCAAAATCCACCATCAAATTAGCTCAGGATATCACAGGGAGAGGGACGAGGCAAAAAGTGAGAGGGGGAGACAAAGATGAATGATATCCTTGAGGCGAGATGATAGAAGCCCTCTCACTATTTCATGTTTTCAGAAGTGTCGCCTTTGAGAGACCGACTCGAGTTGCCTTTGCATCATTATTTAGTTGCAGCCGGGGTGTTTTGCTGCTTGATGAAATCAGCATGGATGTGTGTAGAGGTTAAATTGCATTACCATGCGGCTGCGCAGGGAACAAGGCTCTTTGAAACAGGATGTGATCAGGCTCTGATACTTTGTATTCAGACGTTTGCCGTCAATGTAAGCGCACGCCGGTGTAATCACAGACTGAACTCGGAAACCGACCGGGGAGCTCAAGCAGCCTGATGCTTTTTGAAGTGTAAAAACAGAAAGTATTTAATCTTATTCCAGCGCTAAGTGGGCAGCCAGGCTTTATAGCTATCTTATACGAGCACTTTACCTTCTCCGATTTCATGAATTCCGAAAGCTATAAAATAAAAATGGCTGGGGACTCGGGGTGGTCGAGTTCTGAAGCCAGTGCCAGGAGCTGAGCACTGCTTAATGCAAGTAGTTGAATCATTTTGGCTTTAAGTAAGATGTCAGGCTGACTGCTTGACCAGGCCACAGAGGAGAAGACTGTATTTCTCCATCTTCTGAGTCACTGAGGTGAGCACAGCCAAGAAGAGACTAGATGAAGCACTGGATCACAGCATGGCTTGTTGCAGCCTGCAGCTGCTCGGGTTGAATGAAAGTTCCCCTTGAGGAAGAATTAACCTCTAGATTTGCATTAGTGGCATCACAGCCACTTAGCAGGTATAATATCGTTGAAAAGGGCTGTATTGTCCAGGGTTTCTCAAAAGCATTGTGAGCTAAGTGGTGGCAATGGTTCTACAATCTACTAATAGGCTTACAGCCCACTTCGTTTTCCAGTTTATGTATGCGAAATATCAGCACGTACTATTTTTTTATAGTTTAATTAACCATTCACTATAGCAGCCTTTTTCAAACAAATGACTGGCTATGTGAGACTAGAGGACATCAGTTTTCTTTTCGAAAACACACACAATACATCATGGCATTATCCCTAGATAACTTTCGATTCACTATACGATTGCCAACAAAACACAGACATTTGATGCAGTTTCACTGACCGCCTGCGGTTTCACAGTTTCTGCTGTTTCGACCGGGAACAAACAAACACACTTGCAGAACTCTGTTGCTGCTCCGGAAAAACAAACTGCATCCACTGTTTCCTTAACGCTGGGTTATTCGGGAAGCTGAACAAGGTTATCTTGTTGAAAATCACATTGTATGATTTTTCAATAATTAATTTGCATTTTATTGCATGACATAAGTATTTGATCACCTACCAACCAGTAAGAATTCCGGCTCTCACAGACCTGTTAGTTTTTCTTTAAGAAGCCCTCCTGTTCTCCACTCATTACCTGTATTAACTGCACCTGTTTGAACTCGTTACCTGTATAAAAGACACCTGTCCACACACTCAATCAAACAGACTCCAACCTCTCCACAATGGCCAAGACCAGAGAGCTGTGTAAGGACATCAGGGATAAAATTGTAGACCTGCACAAGGCTGGGATGGGCTACAGGACAATAGACAAGCAGCTTGGTGAGAAGGCAACAACTGTTGGCGCAATTATTAGAAAATGGAAGAAGTTCAAGATGACGGTCAATCTCCCTCGGTCTGGGGCACCATGCAAGATCTCACCTCGTGGGGCATCAATGATCATGAGGAAGGTGAGGGATCAGCCCAGAACTACACGGCAGGACCTGGTCAATGACCTGAAGAGAGCTGGGACCACAGTCTCAAAGAAAACCATTAGTAACACACTACGCCGTCATGGATTAAAATCCTGCAGTGCACGCAAGGTCCCCCTGCTCAAGCCAGCGCATGTCCAGGCCCGTTTGAAGTTTGCCAATGACCATCTTGATTATCCAGAGGAGGAATGGGAGAAGGTCATGTGATCTGAGGAGACAAAAATAGAGCTTTTTGGTCTAAACTCCACTCGCCGTGTTTGGAGGAAGAAGGATGAGTACAACCCCAAGAACACCATCCCAACCATGAAGCATGGAGGTGGAAACATCATTCTTTGGGGATGCTTTTCTGCAAAGGGTACAGGATGACTGCACCGTATTGAGGCGAGGATGAATGGGGCCATGTATCGCAAGATCTTGGCCAACAACCTCCTTCCCTCAGTAAGAGCATTGAAGATGAGTCGTGGCTGGGTCTTCCAGCATGACAACGACCCGAAACACACAGCCAGGGCAACTAAGGAGTGGCTCCGTAAGAAGCATCTCAAGGTCCTGGAGTGGCCTAGCCAGTCTCCAGACCTGAACCCAATAGAAAATCTTTGGAGGGAGCTGAAAGTCTGTATTGCCCAGCGACAGCCCCGAAACCTGAAGGATCTGGAGAAGGTCTGTATGGAGGAGTGGGCCAAAATCCAAAATCCCTGCTGCAGTGTGTGCAAACCTGGTCAAGAACTACAGGAAACGTATGATCTCTGTAATTGCAAACAAAGGTTTCTGTACCAAATATTAAGTTCTGCTTTTCTGATGTATCAAATACTTATGTCATGTAATAAAATGCAAATTAATTACTTAAAAATCATACAATGTGATTTTCTGGATTTTTGTTTTAGATTCCGTCATTCACAGTTGAAGAGTACCTATGATAAAAATTACAGACTTCTACATGCTTTGTAAGTGGGCAAACCTGCAAAATCAGCAGTGTATCAAATACTTGTTCTCCCCACTGTATTTTGCATCACATGTATTTGGCACAGAAATACTCTGTCATACATCCAGCTCGTTTTTTGAAATTTGGTTATGTTTAGCATGAGAATCCAACTCTTTAACAGTGTAAATAAGTCAGAATGCATGAAATAGCATTAGACCCCCCCTTTAATATTTCTGCCATTAATTGGCAGAAATATTGTGTTTTTGATAACAAATTACTCTGACTAGTCATCAGCACATTCGAGGCATTATACATTCCTCCCACATGCCTTGGATTCTCAGAGTTGAGTTGAAAGGAACAAACAAAAGCATCTGTCCACTGAATACAGAGAGCTCGGAGCAGAGAGATGCCACCTTATGAATTGCACCCAAAGAGCTTACACTGTAAAAAAAAAGCCAACATTTCGACAGTAACATGCTGTTTTCCATTAAAACAGTAATATATTGTAGAAAACAATGCATTCTGGGTAATATTTGTCATTTGTGAGACTGTGAATTAACAGCGCTCAAAGTCGACATTCAGAGGCTGTGTTCCAAATCGCACCCTATACCCTCATTCACTATTCCCTACATTAGTTCACTAATATAGTCCACTTGACAGAGTGAATGAAAAGAAGTGAGTGAATTCAGAAACTGATGAACACCTGCTGTTATCACTGAAGGAAAGAGAAACATCAAGAACAGAAAAAAAGTTGATTTCATCAACGGAAGATAAAAGAAGATATTAAATCTCTGAAGATCTCAGCAGAGGATTAAACAACTCCACAAACAGCATTACAGCTTCACACATTACTAACCAGATTGACTTTATTTCTGTCAGACGTCTACAGACGCTCTTATTGAGAATCTAAGATGTTGTTTTATTGTTTCATTTGACGTTACCATGATGGTGATCAGTGGTTGCTGTAGTTGGGCTCTTGACCCTTGACTTTATAACATTAGTTTTTCTCTGGCTGCTGTAACCATACGTTTTAAATACATTTGTTATAGCAAGAAAAGCCGAAAGAAAACGTGATCAGATGATGTTGGCTATTTATTAATGGTCACAATAATCATCTAATGGTCTGATTCACTGACCTTATTCAGAGTCTAATCTATAATAATATAAGTGATGTTTTATATTTTTGATTATGGTATCCCAATAATTACAGCATGAGATCCATCAGTGTTGCGACAAGATAATTTGAAGGACTTGAAAACAGTTTGTGCTCAAAACATCTTTCAGACTCACACAGATATAAAGAATCGCTGCATGAATCTCAACAATGGTGACAGATTACTGTTATTTTACAGCATAATTTTTACGGTGAACCACATCAGCTACAAACTATAGTGGTTCTTTTTGTTTAAGGTAGTGATAATATCATTTCACATTAATGTAAGAGTGGACCGTACAAAATCAATGAAATTAACACAAGTACTTTATTTTCTTTACCATAACTTAAAAGTGCTGTAAGCACTGTTAGCCATTTCACTAACTTCTGCCAGTCTGAATTAGCTTGTCCCCTCTCTCTAAAAACGCTGGCCTCCAAAGACGTCAGCAACACTCGAAATCAACCTGGGCCACGTTTCCCAAAAGCATCATCAGCCTAAGTTGATCGTAGAACAATTGCAATCAACTTAGGCTTACGATGTTTTTGGGAAACGCAGCCCTGAACACTTAAAATAACTGACAGGCAGCAAATGCCTCAATGTCCTCTGATTGGCTAAACAACAGCACCCTGTGGTCAGATTCAGTTTTACTGTTTACAAAGCCTAGGGCTTGCAGAGACAGGTGTGATATCTCAGAACACTTATTTGTGATATCTGTCAAGTAAGAAACACTTTTTTGAGCTATTCCATAAAAAAATCAGGCATGTTTCTGTAGCTCAAAAAACAGAGCATGGTGCTAGCAACACCAAAGTCATGGGCTTGATTCCTCTGGATACATGAAAAAATGTTTAGCAGCGTAAGTTGCTTTGAATAAGTGTCTGCCAAATAAAGTAACGTAAATATTATTTTAGCAACATCGTCAGCTGTCAACCCTCAAACGTTCTTCAAAAGATGGAGCTGACAATCACTTTGACACTATCTTGTACTATAAATTCATTCTTAATCAGTTGAATGCTGGATTTGTCAATATTTATACAAATGTTGACATGAGAGTAACTACATGTTTTTTTATTTCACAGTTTTGACACATAATGAATGAAAGACAAAGAAAACATTTTGTGAGAAAACAGATGAAGCAGAAGGTTAAACCCAACTGAATACCGCTGAGCATGCTGAAAAGATCCAAAATTATTCCTTGGTACACAAACTTTTTTTTTTCAGTTCCACAGACTGTTTTGTTTTAACAAATATTACTAAATATTCAGGAATTTATTATGGATGTTAATCATTTCCAAGTGATTAAAACATTAATGTTGCTCTCCAGACAATGTTTTAGCGTTTTACCAGACCTTAAGGGGACCTATTATGCCCCTTTTCAGTCAAGTCACATTATTTTTCACATATTTTACATTGTTGCAGCACCTCTCTTCCCAGTCTGTCAGTAACGCTCTGTTTAGTTATTGGCTGCACCCGAAAACTTGTTGTCTCGCTGCCTTATCAGGCAATGACTTGTAAGGCAGCGTAAGTGCACGAAGGTACCTCACAAAATTGATTTCAGACAGACTTCTGAGGCAGCGTAACAGTTTAATTATCTACAGCAAAATAAAGCGAGCTTTGGTGAGAACTAAACAAATATTTAATTAGTAATTTCTCGCTAGAAATTACACCAGAAGTGGAAAACGTTGGTCAAAACCGTACATTTACACACAAACTGACCAGCAACCGCAACTTTCAGACGCCATCTTTCTTTTTCTAGCTCAAATGTCACCGAATGGAATGCATAGGATTGTGGAATATCAGCGAAGGATACATCTATGCTGCCTTCAAAAATCCATCAGATGAAGGTATCTCAGGAGACAGGTAGTGAAGCTAACATTGGATTCGGATGTGCCTTGATGTCTTCCTACCTTTAAATGTGTCCTCCGAAGGCAGCGTTTTCCAGTTTTCGGACGCAGCCCTTGTCTTTATTAATCCCCTCCTTCCAAAAAGCGCATTGTGCTCTGATTGGTTGGCTTGACCAGTGTGTTGTGATTGGTCAACCACTTTGAGCATACTTCAGAAATGCCATGCCCTCACTATAACTGCAAGCTTCAACTCACTACTAATAAAACTCAAACAGGCCTTATTTAGTGTATGCCTTGGGCAGGAATTATTATTTAAATGAGGGATATTGTGACGTGTACGTTCCTGGAAGAAAACTCAAGTCTGCAATTGAGGCGTTTAGAAACAATGTGGAGAATAACTTCCTTTGGACTTTGTGCGTTGTTATTTTGCAGACCTTTGCTCAAACAGCATCATTACCCACTAAAGAAAGTTAAAAATGTAAAAAAAAAAAAGAAAAAAAAAAAAAAAGAAGAACAAAAAAAGGTTACCCTAGCTCCCAAATAGTACTGTCACAGATAGTAATAGTACAAATGATAATAATACAGAGGCTCATCAGCACAATAATAGTACTGTCCCTTTGCGCACATATGAAATGAAGGTATAATAGAGTTTCAAAAGCCACAGTTAAAACCGTGCAACAATAGGTGATGTAGCCATTTGCTGGTATAGATTTGAAGCCAATTCTGTTCAAATGAATAAAGAACTTTAGTGAAGCTATCACAGCCTCTTCAGAAATGCATTAGGAGGGAGTTCTTTCCATTAAAACCATGATCACATTTCTCAAGTGAAGTGTCACAGTGGAAAAACAATAGTTTATTCCTACAGAACCATTTCGCTTTGTACTCATCAGCTTCGCAAGCGTGAAAAATGAAACCTTATTTTCGGCGCAGAGCAAAAATCATCTCTAACTGGCTTCAATAGGAGCAACTGTTTATCTTTTCCCACCCCTGCTCACCCTCCCTCTCTCTAACCCTCCTCTTCATGTTTTTTTGAAGCGCTGCGGTAAGTCTGAGTCACTGCTATTCGCATACAGCAATACCTCATGCAAATTGCATTTTTTATCAGTTTTTATCGCTTCTCTCTCTCTCTCTCTCTCTCTCCTTCTCTTTCTCTCTCTCTCTCAGGTGTTCATTTAAGAGGATTGTGATGAACAGCCATTGCAGCAACAGAGATAAATCATGCCTAGTGAATTACTTCATGTTTACCTCTAGCACAAGCAGCAGTGTCTAATTACATGGATAAACACCCAAGAATGTTAACTACTTACACTGAAAAAAAACAACAACACTTCAAACAAAAAGCTGAGAAAATCGCATTTTTGTCAAAGACTTTGTCCGGATTGGATTCAGAATGATGATCAAAACATAGATTGAGTAAATAAAGTCTATCAAGACCCGCAAAGCTGTACCTCTTCGTCAGTGGCGAAACTAGACTTTTACACATGGGGTGGCCAAGGCTACTTTAGGGGGTCCATAGACCGTGAAAAAATATCATGTGTAATACTTATTTGTTGTCATTGTTTTGACCCATATAACATTGTATTTTTAATAAATAAGCTACCAAAATTGTAGATACCAGTGAAATTCCAAAATTCTTAATTCCCAACGTATATACCACAGCAAAAACTATAAGCCTAACTAATATAAATGTAAAACATTATTGAAGACAAGTGAACAGTCAGTAATAAAATAAGAACAGTGCATTGAAGTTTTTCAGGTCTAATAGTATTCAGGTACAGAAATTGAATAATCAAACATAAAATACCATTGCATAATTGTTACCTTATAAATAAAATAAATAAATAGATTAATCCTTGTTAAAGCTACAAAAGTTATTCAGTCAAGATCAGTGAGTGATTTTTTTTTTTTTCTTTTGTTCTTTGATTAACTTTAATGACACAGATGGCAGCAGGTAGGCTATTTTAGGCTGCTGTCACTTTAAGACTGAATGCAATATATTGCATCCAGTATATTGACACACATCGGCTTTCTTTCTCAGCTGTTTACATTCAGTTAACACATAACCGACTGTGTTTGCTATAATACTCGTCAAGACGACTATTTTGCCATACTTTTATGTGTATCTGTCCGTTCAAGCACAAGTAAAGTATTCGTCCACTCTCTGTGTGTGCGCTACCATATGCCTCCCATACGCCTCACACCAGACCCGTCACGTTCAAGGCGGCAGTTAATCTAATCACCATACAGGCAAAAAGACGACAAAGCGGCATCGATGTGTTTTGCTGTAAAAACTGCGCAAACAGAAACTGAAATGACAATCTATATTATATCTCTCCATAAGCACAGACTTTATTAAATACAAAGGAAAAATATTGAAAAATGTCTATACACACTCTTCCAGCCTAGGGTGAAGTCATTATGTAGATACAACAATAATTTCAGATTAACAACAATTTGAAACAAATTATGTATTTTAATGGAAAACTATGTGAGTAGCGCTCTGTGACACGGCAGGATTTTGAATAGCTCTGTGCTTGTAAGTGGCAAAACACAAACGATTAAGAATAAAGGGGGTCGCCCTTTATTCTTAATCGTCAGTGTTTTGCAACTAACGTTAATATTCTCTTAAAGGAATAGTTCCCTTTCGTTCAGTCACTCCGAGTAACGTCAGTGACTGACGAATGGGGGTTTCGCCTAGAAGCCTATCATCTTCGAGATCTAGAAAACGCCCAATGACAGTGCCAATGCCATGGGCATGCGGAATTTGCATAGCGTAACTTCGCCCCACAGCGTGGGTATATAAGGAAGTACGCTGGCAACATCGCATTATGTTTCTGCTTCGGAGCCAAGAGCATCAATCTCTTCACTCCTTAAGCCTTCTGAGTAGATTGTCAAGCTTCTTCGAGACAAGCAGCTCTCCAGTCGGTGTTGGTGTGACGGCGCGTTCCAGCGATCTCACATTGCCTGCCTGCTGATCTGTGCAGTGATCTGCAACAGCTGTGTGTGTGTTTCCCTGGGCACCTCAGCACTCTGCAGAGCTTTCTCTCACAAAAAGAGCTTGCGCGTGGCACGTCTGGGTGCGGTCGATCTCTGTTGCCATCTGATGGGCACAATCACTGCTTGACGTGTTTGGGCTTCAGCACGCTCAAGCAGCGTTTGTGGATGAGTCATGTTCTCACTGCGGGAACATGACCATCGCGATGTTGCGGTCGAGACTCAATGACCTCCGTAAAGGAAAGAGAGTCCCCTCTGCCACACCCCAATCTACAGTCTCTGACAGAGATGGTACTTTGGCTGGTGGCCAGGGTAACCTGAGGGTTACGGTGTGGAATAAATCCCAACGATCATTCCCCGGGCCACACCCCCCTCTCGCACACCGCTACCCATGAGTGGTCGGACTAAAGCAGCGGGACCGTCTGCGGACGCCCCGCGTGTTTCGTTCGGCGCTCCAGATGACGACAAGACGTCGATCGCCGCATCTCAAGGTGGGCTGGAGTCCTCTGGGGATGAAGATTCGGCTATGCTGCCGCCTTCGGGCGTGCCAGCATTGCCCGAGTCTGACCCGGAGTTGACAGCCATGTCATCTCGGGGGATGATTGGTCTTTGGGTGCGGCGCGTCCTGACAGCTGTCAGGCCCCGCCCCAATTACTTTCTCTCCTGAGGTGCATGAGGAGGTCACGCGGTCCTGGAAGTCCCCGTTGTCTTCGCGATGATGCGGTGTGGCATAAACCCCGACGATCATTCCTCGGGCCACACCCCCCTCTTGCACAGAGTGCTTCAATGTGGCGTGGTGATCCTAAGCACCCCTCCAAGGCCTGTAGGTTCTCGTCTACTTTGGTGGCGAGGGACTACAGAGCTGCGGGGCAGGCCGCCACCTCTCAGCATGCTATGGCCATCCTTCAGGTCTACCAGGCCGCCACTGACCTCACCCTCTGGGCGACGAAGGTGACAGTGCGCTCCCTGGGTCAGGTGATGTCCACAGCTGTGGTCCAGGAGAGATGTGGCTCAGCCTGGTTAATATGAGAGAGGCTGAGCGAACCAAGTTCCTCAACGCTCACATATCCCAGGCTGGCCTCTTTGGCGGCACGGCCTGAGAACTTCGCCCAACAGTTCTCGGCCGCCCAGAAGCAGACTGAGGCCATTAAACATGTACTGCCCCGGCAGCCAGCTGCTGCCTTACTCAGCCGCCGGCTCAGTCGCCTCAGTCTGCTTTCCGCCGAGGGCGCCCTCCTGCGGCATCCTGCCTTCTCCGGGCCGCGCCGTGGAGGTGGTTGCAGGAAGACGCCCCCGTCCGCTCCCCAGCCCCGCAGCCCGCCAAACGCCAGGCTAAGCGGCGCTCCTGACGTGGACAGCTCAGGGATGGGCAGTTCTTTCAAGGAGATGGTAGCAGGGCCACTCCTTCCCCCGGTGGAGGGCCGGGGGAGAATCTTCTGTTCAGTTGCGGGCCCCCTATGTGGTTAAGGAAAGAACTAACTCACCCATCCCTGAGCACCCAGAGACCGTACACGACAGTGTGCGCCGCCCCCGGGCCACTCTCGTCCCTCTCTGACGCCAGTCTCCTCTCAGAGCAGACCCCAGTGAAACGCACGTCCTTCCCTGGTCTCCTCTATTAGGACGCGGCTGATGACCGTGCCCCCACACCGGGACGCTATGCCTCCCACGTCTGGGCTGGTCACGCAGCCTTGCTACCCCACCCGGGGTACGTCTGTGGTTCGCATGACTCCGCTGGTGCAGTTTTTGGGAGCCTGGCTAGAGCTTCCCGGACTGTCCCACTGGGTCGCGAAGACCAGCAGGCTCGGCTATGCGATTCAGTTCGCTCAGGCTCCTCCCCTTTCCGGGGAGTCCGATACACCATGGTGGGGCCCTACGCCCCGGTCATGCGTGCGGAGGTCGCTACCCTGCTGGTGAAGGGTGCGATCGAGCCTGTCCCTCCAGCCGAAATGAAGTCCGGCTTCTACAGCCCTTACTTCATTGTACCCGAGAAAACCGGTGGGTTACGACCGATCCTGGGCCTGCGCGTCCTGAACCCGTTCAGGATGTTGACAGCGAAGCGCCTTTTCGAATGCGTTCGTCCAGTAGATTGGTTTGCAGCGATCGACCTGAAGGAAGCCTACTTCCATATCAGTACGCGGTCCTCCCATTCGGGCTAGCTCTGTCCCCTCGCGTCTTTACGAAGATTGTCGAGGCAGCCCTTGTTGCCACTCAGGCAACACGGGGTTCGCATCCTGAACTACCTCGACGACTAGCTGATCCTGAGTCACTCTCGAGAGCAGGTGTGCCAACACAGAGACTTGGTGCTCCAGCACTTAGCCCGTCTGGGCCTTCGGGTCAACTGGGAAAAGAGCAAACTCTGCCCAGTGCAGAGGATCTCTTTTCTCGGTATGGAGATCGACTCGGTCGCCATGTGCGCGTAGCTTACGAGCGAGCGCGCGCAGTCACTGCTGACTTGCCTCCGTCAAATTGAGAGCAAGAGTGCGGTTCCACTGAAGTTATTTCAGAGGCTCCTGGGGCATATGGCATCTGCAGCCGCGGTAACGCCGCTCGGATTGCTTCATATGAGACCGCTTCAGCACTGGCTTCGCGATCAAGTCCCGAGATGGGCATGGCAGTCGGGCATGCTCCGGGTCCCAGTGACTCGGGCCTGCCTGCAGACCCTCACACCGTGGTCGAACCTCAGCTTTCTACGGGCCGGTGTTCCCTTAGAACGAGTTTCCAGGCATATTGTTGTATCAACAGATACAATGCCATGTGCAATGGACATGCTGCCGCGGGCTCCTGGACAGGACCCCGCGGCTCCTGCATGTCAATTGCCTCGAGTTGCTGGCAGTACGATTCGCCCTGCACCGCTTCCGAGCGTTGCTCAAGGGTCAACACGTGCTAGTCCGGTCAGACAACACGGCCTCAGTAGCATACATCAACCACCAGGGTGGTCTACGTTCCCGCCGTATGTCTCAACTCGTCCGCCATCTCATTTTATGGAGTCAGAAGCATCTGAGGTCGCTTCGTGCCATCCATGTCCCGGGAGTCCTGAACCGTGCAGCCGACGAGCTCTCACGGCTTCAGCCACTTCCTGGGGAATGGAGACTCCATTCCCAGACGGTTCAGCTGATTTGGGAACAGTTCAGTGACGCACAGGTAGATCTGTTTGCCTCCCATGACTCTTCCCACTGCCGCCTGTTTTATTCCCTGACCGAGGGCTCCCTCAGCACGGATGCTCTGGCGCACAGCTGGCCGCGGGGCCTCCACAAGTATGCGTTTCCCCCAGTGAGCCTTCTCGTACAGGTTCTGTGCAAGATCAGGGAGGACAAGGAGCAGGTCCTTTTGGTCGCCCCGTATTGGCCCGGCCGGACCTGGTTCTCCGAACTCGTACTCCTTGCGACAGCCCCTCCCTGGTCGATTCCTCTGAGGAAGGACCTCCTTTCTCAGAGACGGGGCACCCTTTGGCACCCACGTCCCGATCTTTGGAACCTCCACGTGTGGCTCCTGGATGGGATGCGGCAGGTTTGAGTACCCTACCACCTCAGGTGGTGGCTACCATCACTTCCGCTAGGGCCTTGTCTACCCGACACGCCTATGCGTTGAAGTGGAACCTCTTCGTCACCTGGTGTTCTTCTCACCAAGAAGACCCCTGGAAATGCCCGATCGGGTCCATGCTCTCATTCCTCCAAGAAGGGTTGGAACGAAGGCTGTCTCCTTCCACCCTCAAGGTTTACGTGGCCGCTATATCAGCCTACCACGACCTTGTGGAGACGAAAAAGGTAAGTCAGCACGGCCTGGTCATCAGGTTCCTGAGGGGAGCGAGGAGACTGAATCCTCCTCGCGCTCCCCTCATACCGTCTTGGGACCTCTCAGTAGTCTTAAATGCTCTGCAGAGGGCTCCCTTCGAGCCATTGCGGTCAGTCGAGCTTAAGTTCCTGTCTATGAAGACAGCGCTCCTGATCGCTTTGGCCTCCATCAAGAGGGTAGGGGACCTGCAGGCATTTTCGGTTGACAAAGCGTGCCTGGAATTCGGGCCGGCCAACTCTCACGTGATCCTGAGACCCCGGCCTGGATATGTGCCCAAGGTTCCCACCACTCCATTCAGGGACCAGGTGGTGAACCTGCAAGCGCTGCCTTTGGAGGAGGCAGACCCAGCCTTGGCACTGCTCTGTCCAGTACGTGCCCTCCATGCTTAAGTAGACAGAACGCAGTGTTTCAGGACCTCTGACCAGCTCTTTGTTTGTTATGGTGGGAAGCTGAAGGGAAAGGCTCTCTCCAAGCAAAGGTTGTCTCACTGGATAGTGGACGCCATTGTTTTGGCTTACCAGACGCAGGGGCGTCCATGCCCCCTTGGGGTCAGGGCACACTCCACCCGCTCTGGCGCATGGCGCCTTGCTAACAGACATCTGCACAGCTGCAGGCTGGGCGACACCCAACACATTCGCCAGATTCTATAATCTCTGAGTGGAGCCAGTGTCCTCTCTTGTACTCGCCTCTACTAGTGGCCAGTAATGGACTAGGCTCAGGTGTCTTCGCTTGCTCGCCATTCCACTCCACGGACTGGATACGTGCGATATTTTCCTCAGGTAGTTTCCCTGAAGCCCTGAGTTCCTCCAGCACTGTCGATGCCGACACCAGTGCGTCTGCCCACTCGCTCAGGCCCTCGTGTCAGGCTAGGTGCCACCGTGTGCATGGTTCCCCCTATGGGCGACCCCCACATGTGTATTTCCACTGTAAGCCTCTCCGAGCATGTGTATTTCCCTTGGCAAGCCTTGCCTCCCCTGGGGGTAAAATTCTTCCTCCTTCGGCTGGTTACCCCAGAGTTCTTCCATATGCAGCCCCTCGTGGGTCATATGTGTATCCTTAAGTCCTCCCTACGGGTAGGCACTTGGCGCATACTTCCACCTGGAATATGCTTCCCAGTGTACCTTGGTATTCCTGTGTTAAGTGGGAGTCCTTCGTCCGTACTAGCTTACGACAGGGAGCTCACGCTTATGCAGGGCACTGGATGACAGCCGAGTGGCGTGATTACATTGGGACCCCCATTCGTCAGTCACTGACGTTACTCGTCACAGTGACTGAACGAAAGGGAACGTCTCAGTTACGTATGTAACCCTCGTTTTCTAGATCTCGAAGATGATAGGCTTCTAGGCGAAACCCCCATTCGTCAGTCACTGACGTTACGTCTCCGTTCCCTCCTCAGGGAACGAGGGTTACATATGTAACCGAAAATTCTGTCATCATTTACTCTCCCTCAACTTGTTCAAACCCTGTATGAGTTTTTTTCTTCTGCTGAACACAAAAGAAGAATTTTAAAGTATGTCGGTAACCAAACAGTTGATGGCCCCCTTTGACTTCCATGGTATTTTTTTTTCTTACTGTGGAAGTCAATTTTTTTTTTACAGTGTGTATGTATGCTTGGGCTGTTAAACAAATTAAATATAAACAAATATCAAATGTAGTAATATATTTATATTAAATATTAAAAAATACACAAAAGAAAATGACAACAATACAGTAATCTATAAAAAAACAGCCAGCTTAAGGTAGCTAAGGTAGCTGACGTGTTAAATGCGGTTAAATGTCAAAATAACTCTTATCATACGCTAGAGTTGTGTGGGGTGGGGGTAAATTAAGCGCGACCTGCTGTGAGGGCACAATCATGGTGCATAGTGGTCTATGGATCTGCCTGAAGTGTACATATTGAGTAGACTCGCTACCTCTGTCAAAATCGAGGGGTCGAGGCTCTGTCAAAATAAACTTCCCTCGTCCACGTGACGAAAATGGCAGTGGGGATTCTCCCGAGGGGAAGTGCTTTGGGAAGTTTGCGAGTGTATGTCTAAAAGTGGAGTTAGCCTGCAGAACGGGGCGGGGCTGCACATGTCGCTCCACCCCATACCTACTTGTCTTTCATAAGCATACATGATAGAAGCTGTGTTTGTAGTTGGTGTAGGACGGAGTATATGTCGTTCAAATCTATATGAACTGGAAGAGCTGTGCAGTTTGACAAAGCCTTCATTAAAATGTACGGGAAAAAAAACATTAGCCTGAATCTCGCAATGTCCCTGAAATTATTATTTTGCTAAATTAAGCTGGCCTTTAGCCTAACGCATGAACAACACCACATTTAAACAAAAATGTATTGGTTGATAATCTACACTACAGTCAGGTCTGCAGGTAGAGGAATTAATTATGAATTAAATGATTCATGAAATGTGATTACTTCATATTACCATATGAGAAAGGAAATTAAAAATATATATCAGTATTGTTTTAATTTAAATAACATGGCAAGACACACTTAAAGTTACAGGTGTTATTGGTTTTTATAAGCCATGTCGGGTGCAGTTGCAGGATAACTAAATGACACTGCAATATAGTCTATGTGTCTGCCATGTTATATTTTTATGAGACTTTCTTTTTCTTCACTACATTGCAAAGCATAATATCAGACTTTTTCCTCCACTTAATTTCAGGAAAAAATGCGGTTCCTCATTATTTTAAAGTGAAGAAATCGAGATCTTCTCCGAGACCCTATAGTGAAGTCTGTAAAAATAGGGCACAATTTACTGTATAAATATTAAGGAATTTTACGTATTGTTTTTTTTTTTTTTTCCACAGATGTTTTTTGAATGAGGCATTGCACTGTGTTGTGTTTTGTAGGGTTAATGGAAATTTCCGTAGGCCTCAAACTCAAACTCGTTGTTGTGCTCCTCAAACCATTCCTGAACCATTTTTGCTTTGTGGCAGGGCACATTATCCTGCTGAAAGAGGCCACAGCCACCAGGAAATACCGTATTTTAGGTGTACATAGTCTGCAACAATGCTTAGGTAGGTGGTACTTGTCAAAGTAACATCCACATTGATGGACCCAAGGTTTCCCAGCAGAAGATTGCCCAGAACATCACACTGCCTCCGCCGGCTTGCCTTCTTCCCACAGTGCATCCTGGTGCCATGTGTTCCCCAGGTAAGCTACACACATGCACCCGGCCATCCACGTGATGTAAAAGAAAATGTCATTCATCAGACCAGGCCACCTTCTTCCATTGCTCTGTGGTCCAGTTCTGATGCTCATGTGCCCACTGTTGGCACTTTCGGCAGTAGACAGGGGTCAGCATGGGTACCCTGACTGGTCTGCGGCTATGCAGCCCCATACACAACAAACTGCGATGCACTGTATATTCTGACACCTTTCTATCAGAACCAGCATTAACTTCTTGAGCAATTTGAGCTACAGCTCATCTGTTTGATCGGACCACACGGGCCAGCCTTCGCTCCCTACGTGCATCAATGAGCCTTGGCCGCCCATGACCCTGTCGTTGGTTCACCACTGTTCCTTCCCTTGACCACTTTTGATAGATACTGACCATTGCAGACCGGGAACACCCCACAAGAGCTGCAGTTTTGGAGATGCTCTGACACAGTCGTCTAGCCATCACAATTTGGCCTTGTCAAACTCGCTTAAATCCTTACGCTTACCCATTTTCCTGCTTCTAACACATCAACTTTGAGGACAAAATATATCCCACCCACTAACAGGTGCCGTGATGAAGAGATAATATATATATACATATATATATATATATATAATTAACTTAAATAAAACTGAAAGTCTTTTGTCTCAAAGAATTTCAGGAATATTACAATAATCCTCAAAATTATAGTTTTATACATATGTATATTCACACACACCATTAATTTAAAAATGAATTTAGATACTAATTAATTCATTTTGACTATATTAATGTGTTGACATTACTATTTAAACAAATTGAATCTATTACCAGACCTAGTATAGCCTATATATTTGCTTGCTGAGGGAAAAAAATCTCTGTTTAGAGGTTACCAGGCTGCCAAACTGAGTGATTTTAATAAAGAAGTAGCCAAAATGTGTCAGATTTGTGGTATCAAATCTTTTAAAGATACAAATTACTCTACCAGCGGCCACGGGATTCACAAACAATTACGAGTAGTGTATATGAGCTGTTACATGAGCGAAACATTGATTTGTCTGAGAGGCGGAGGATTGATTGTGCAGTTGCATCCATACAGACTGAGGTATTGGTTTAACTACAGGAGGAGAAAGAGAGATGGAGGTGAACAAAAGATATATGGGTCACAATGAGATACTTGCAGTATGGCTACCCTGGACTGCTGAATTTATTTGACTTCATCAGCCCCCTTTTGAAAACAGAAAGTGTGTTAGCTTTCCTTACAGACACCTTAAAATACAACATGTAACCAAACAACAGGGCAATCGCGCAGTTCCAAGAAAGTTGAAACATACAAGGACATATAATAAGTGCTGACATTTCTTTGTAGAGAATATTTTGGAGTCGTAATCTTTAAAAATAATAAATAAATACAAAAATTGGAAATATAATTATATTAATAATGAATCTGAATTAATTAGCTAGAATTAGATACCAAATTAATATTATAATATATAACTTCTTATATATTATCTGGCTAAATCCTATTCTGAATGAATGCATGAATGAATGAGTATTAAGAATATAATAATAACAAAAATAATCCTGGATAAATAATATTCTGAATAATTAAATATGTTTTTATAATAATCATCATCATTATCATAATCATCAGAATTATTTGTGTGTGTATATATATATATATATATACACTCACCTAAAGGATTATTAGGAACACCATACTAATACTGTGTTTGACCCCCTTTCGCCTTCAGAACTGCCTTAATTCTACGTGGCATTGATTCAACAAGGTGCTGAAAGCATTCTTTAGAAATGTTGGCCCATATTGATAGGATAGCATCTTGCAGTTGATGGAGATTTGTGGGATGCACATCCAGGGCACGAAGCTCCCGTTCCACCACATCCCAAAGATGCTCTATTGGGTTGAGATCTGGTGACTGTGGGGGCCATTTTAGTACAGTGAACTCATTGTCATGTTCAAGAAACCAATTTGAAATGATTGGAGCTTTGTGACATGGTGCATTATCCTGCTGGAAGTAGCCATCAGAGGATGGGTACATGGTGGTCATAAAGGGATGGACATGGTCAGAAACAATGCTCAGGTAGGCCGTGGCATTTAAACGATGCCCAATTGGCACTAAGGGGCCTAAAGTGTGCCAAGAAAACATCCCCCACACCATTACACCACCACCACCAGCCTGCACAGTGGTAACAAGGCATGATGGATCCATGTTCTCATTCTGTTTACGCCAAATTCTGACTCTACCATCTGAATGTCTCAACAGAAATCGAGACTCATCAGACCAGGCAACATTTTTCCAGTCTTCAACTGTCCAATTTTGGTGAGCTCGTGCAAATTGTAGCCTCTTTTTCCTATTTGTAGTGGAGATGAGTGGTACCCGGTGGGGTCTTCTGCTGTTGTAGCCCATCCGCCTCAAGGTTGTGCGTGTTGTGGCTTCACAAATGCTTTGCTGCATACCTCGGTTGTAACAAGTGGTTATTTCAGTCAAAGTTGCTCTTCTATCAGCTTGAATCAGTCGGCCCATTCTCCTCTGACCTCTAGCATCAACAAGGCATTTTCGCCCACAGGACTGCCGCATACTGGATGTTTTTCCCTTTTCACACCATTCTTTGTAAACTCTAGAAATGGTTGTGCGTGAAAATCCCAGTAACTGAGAAGGTTGTGAAATACTCAGACCGGCCCGTCTGGCACCAACAACCATGCCACGCTCAAAATTGCTTAAATCACCTTTCTTTCCCATTCTGACATTCAGTTTGGAGTTCAGGAGATTGTCTTGACCAGGACCACACCCCTAAATGCATTGAAGCAACTGCCATGTGATTGGTTGATTAGATAATTGCATTAATGAGAAATTGAACAGGTGTTCCTAATAATCCTTTAGGTGAGTGTATATATATATAATACCATAATCCCACACCATAATCCCCCTCTACCAAACTTTACACTTGGCACAATGCAGTCAGGCAAGTAACGTTCTCCTGGCGACCGCCAAACCCCTGACTCGTCCATCGGATTGCCAGACAGAGAAGCGTGATTCGTCCCTCCAGAGAACATGTCTCCACTGCTCTAGAGTCCAGTGGAGCTTTACACCACTGCATCCGACGCTTTGCATTGCACTTGGTGATGTAAGGCTTGGATGCAGCTGCTCGGCCATGGAAACCCATTCCATGAAGCACTCTACGCACTGTTCTTGAGCTAATCTGAAGGCCACACGAAGTTTGGAGGTCTGTAGTTATTGACTCTGCAGAAAGTTGGTGACTTCTGCGCACTGTGCGCCTCAGCATGCGCTGACCCCACTCTGTGATTTTATGAGGCCTACCACTTCGTGGCTGAGTTGCTGTTGTTCCCAATTGCTTCCACTTTGTTATAATACCACTAACAGTTGGCCGTGGAATATTTAGTAGTAAGGAAATTTCACAAATGGACTTATTGCACAGGTGGCAACCTATCACGGTACCACACTTGAATTCACTGAGCTCCTGAAAGTGACCCATTCTTTCACAAATGTTTGTAGAAGCAGTCTGCATGCCTAGGTGCTTGATTTTATACACATGTGGCCATGAAAGTGATTGGAACACCTGAGTTCAATGATTTGGAGGGGTGTCCCAATACTTTTGTCAATATAGTGTATATATATATATATATATATATATATATATACAGATCAAGCATAACATTATGACCACTGACAGGTGAAGTGAATAACACTGATTATCTCTTCATCACGGCACCTGTTAGTGGGTGGGATTAGGCAGCAAGTGAACATTTTGTCCTCAAAGTTGATGTGTTAGAAGCAGGAAAAATGGGCAAGCGTAAGGATTTGAGCGAGTTTGACAAGAGCCAAATTGTGATGGCTAAACGACTGGGTCAGAGCATCTCCAAAACTGCAGCTCATTGATGCACGTGGGGAGGCTGGCCCGTGTGGTCCGATCAAACAGACGAGCTACTATAGCTCAAACTGTTCAAAAAGTTAATGCTGGTTCTGATAGAAAGGTGTCATAATACACAGTGCATCGCAGTTTGTTGCGTATGGGGCTGCATAGCCGTAGACCAGTCAGGGTACCCATGCTGACCCCTGTCCACCGCCGAAAGCGCCAACAGTGGGCACGGGTGCATCAGAACTGGATCACGGAGCAATGGAAGAAGGTGGCCCGGTCTGATGAATCACGTTTTCTTTTACATCACGTGGATGGCCGGGTGTGTGTGCGTCGCTTACCTGGGGAACACATGGCACCAGGATGCACTATGGGAAGAAGGCAAGCTGGCAGAGGCAGTGTGTTGCTTTGGGCAATGTTCTGCTGGGAAATCTTGGATCCTGCCATCCATGTGGATGTTACTTTGACATGTACCACCTACCTAAGCATTGTCGCAGACCGTGTACACCCTTTCATGGAAACGGTATTCCCTGGTGGCTGTGGCCTCTTTCAGCAGGATAATGCGCCCTGCCACAAAGCAGAAATGGTTCAGGAATGGTTTGAGGAGCACAACAACGAGTTTGAGGTGTTGACTTGGCCTCCAAATTCCCCAGATCTCAATCCAATCGCGCATCTGTGGGATTTGCTGAACAAACAAGTCTGATCCATGAAGCACCTCGCAACTTACAGGACTTAAAGGATCTGCTGCTAACATCTTGGTGCCAGATACCACAGCACACCTTCAGGGGTCTAGTGGAGTCCATGCCTCAACGGGTCAGGGCTGTTTTGGCAGCAAAAGGGGGACCAACACAATATTAGGAAGGTGGTCACAATGTTATGCCTGATAGGTGTATATATATACATACAATCAAAATTATTCAACCCCCTTGACCTGCAAGACTTGCTACAGAGAACACAATTTTATGAAAGCAATTTAACCGAGGTATCAGTAAACTATTATAGAAAGTTTATTAATACAGATGAGTGATTCTGAGAACGTAAAGTTGATGAAAAATGAAGAAAAAAAAAAAAAAAAAATTGGCTCAAACTGGCATTCATGTACAAAATTAGTCAACTCCCAAGTCAAATTTTGTGCAGAATCTTTTATTCTTTATAACCTCCAATAAACGCTGCCTGTGCTTAGAAATTTCTGTCACCTCTGCAATCTTGGCCCATTCCTCACTTGAACAAGCTTCCAGATCACTGATCATCTTTGGTTTTCACGTTACAACTGCTTTATTCAAATTCCACCAAATATTTTTTAATGATATTTAAATCTGAAGACTGTATAGGCCACTCAAGAACATTCTACGACTGATCCCTGAACCAAGCTTAAGTAGATTTGGATCTATTGATCATCAAGCTTCAGTCTCTGCACCCAAGGCATCCCCATCTTTACCAAAATGGCTTGATGCTTAAAAGAATTCATGATGTCCTTCATACAGTCAAGATTTCCACTACCTGCAAAGCACCCCCATAACAAGACTGGACCGCCTCCATGTTTGACCATAGAGATGGTGTTCTTCTACTCAGAAGTTTTGCCTTTCTTGCATTAAACATACCGCTGATCCATGGATCACATCAAAGTTCCAGTTTGGTCACATCACTCCATAAAGCATTCTTCTAGTACTCCACATGTCTATGCAAATGATTTTTAGCATATTCAAGTCAGCCTTTTATGTTCTTCGTTGTCAAGAGTGACATTCGACAAGATGTCCCATCATGAAGGCCATGCTTGTCTAGTGTTCTTCTTATACTCTGCCAAATATTTTCTCAGTTGCTCTGATCAAACATTTTAGTCCCCTAAAAATTTTAAACTTATGAATAAGGCTGCCAGTCTCTAGGAACTTTTAGTGTTTTGGAAATCTTCTTAGCCATAGACTTTCTAATGTAATAAAACAGTTTGTTCTCTATAGCTTTTGTGAGAACTCTTTTGACTTGGCTATATTTGCTACTCAACTTTAGCGCATTCACGGGCTAAATGTATGCATGTGTAACAGCACAAGCTAATTCAGTTTTCGAATTTCAAAAAGCTTAATTGTGTTTCAACAATTTTTTTTTTGACATACAAATTAGTGACTTAAAATCAGCAGTGTTGAAAAGTGGTTGATTAATTATGACAGCTGTATTACAAAAAAAAAATCCTATAACTCAAAAGCATTACGTTATATATTGACTATCACTTTTAATTTGCCACTAAACTGTTATAGAAAAAAAAACTGTAAAAAAAAAAAAAAGTATTAACACTAGAACCGCCACGGGGTAAAATTTACCCATGGCTTTTTTTCAAATGTACATGACAGATTTTCAAGTCTCCAAGTCATTGACGTTCACTAAAATTGTGTTATTTACAATTCCCTGTTGTTAAAAATTTAGATAAAACCAGATTTAAAAAAAACGGGGCATTTATACAAGCGCCAGCGGGTCAAATTTACCCCTATATAATTCCTTTATTTTCACGCTGTATTTGAGCAACGGCTTACTGTAGACAGTCACACAACGCACGATCAAATGAAGATGTTTTAGCCTATTTATAAATGTTGAAACTTCTGATTAAATATACATTTTTGTTTTGCAATTTTTATCGTGTATTGTTTGCATTGTGTTGCTATTTATTCAAGTCTGCCCGTTTCCTGAAAAAGAATATTTCCGATCTATGATGTAATGAATAAAACAATTTTCATGATTACCCCAAGTTTATTGGTGTTGTTCTCTTATTCAGATTATAAATTATATAACTAAAGAAATTAATAATTAATTAGGTGAAACTCTGCACTTGAATTTGTCGTTGCATGTCATACATCGTTGTCATCCTTGCAGTGCTGTGGATTATTATTGCTCTTTATTGTCTTTTTAGGGTATTTTAGTCATTTAAATAACATGGGTTATCTTAATATGTGATTAATTACATTTTATTATAATATTACACCACCCAAATATGTATTTATTTCCTTCTAATTCTCATTGTCATTGCAGGCTGATTTAGCCTATATTCACCAAAAAGTGATTCTAGTAGCCTGCTTAAAATAGCATAAAACAACAGGACAAAAACATAGCTGATGACTAAAAATAACCATTTCATGACTCTAGACATTACTTTGTGAAGACAGTGGCATAATACAGTGACATATTATGTTTTTTAGCCGTATCAAAACAGTAATCATCTGCATGGGTAAATTTTACCCGCTGGCGGTTTTAGGTATACAGCGACCCCTGGCGGTTCTAGTGTTAAATGTTAATACACTTAACACAACATAACACTCTGAACATGACATATAAGGAATATGTTAATATGAATCTAAAAGTAAAAGCCCACAGACATCAAAAATGTCACTCAGGCTACATCGTGACAGGCATGGGTATATGTGTTCGAAAGAGTTCAATGTGTAAGCGACATCAAACCGCTTCTAAACCTTGACGTGCATGAAAAAAGCTAGTTATTTCTGTTTGTATTATCACTTGTCACAGTGCCAGTGCGCAGCTCTTCATAGCCAAATCGAAGGCACTGAGGTATGAATGGAAGCAGTGTGCATTGCAGCGCTGCTTCATTAGCTATGCGCAAAGATAACGACTGTCACGGCAGTGCTTGGCCACAGTAACGTTCCGGGGGAGTAGATACCCTAAGCCCCCAAACAAATAAAGTCTTAAATTCGACCTCCCAATCTTTGTTATGGTAATTTCTCTAATGCAGATTGGAACATAATTGGTAACAATATGTACACAGCATAATCTTTTCCTAGGCCGTCAGTGACGAAATGGAGATACGCGTACAAAGATGTCTGGTGAAAGAGGACATTTATAGGCTCCATTAGCATCTATTTGTCTGTTTCTACAAAATGTAGCTACATTTACAGCATTGTATGAAATAGTTCACCAAAATATGAAAATCCTATTGTCATTTTACTCACGTCGTTCCCAAAGTCAAACACTGACTTACATTTCTGTGGAACACTAAAGAATACATTTTGCTTGTCATGCTTTTCCACAAAAAGGTCTAAGCACCATAAAAGTCCACATAATAGCTTTTCATGTCAAACAGACCAGAAATTAAATTATTTAATGAATCATTCATTTCATTCACAAATCAGACATCACTATAATGAACATTCAAGGGAGAGCTATGATGGATATCAAGATTATCAATGAATAATGACTTAAATTTGATACATTTCTTGCACAAACCTGTAAAAATTCAGACATGGCAATGTTCATTTGTGGGTGATCTGTCCTTTAAAGTCTTATTTAGAGGAATAAGAAATGAAATCTGACCAGACTCGTTCATTCTCAAAGTTATTCATAAATTTCCATAATACCAAGCTCCCACGAGGCCCAATCTTTCCTTGTTTGAAAAGATACCGTGTGGAGGAACTGTGAGGAATGGTTGTGGAAGTGGTGATGATGATACATGACAATGGAGATAATGGATCTTTATGATAATATGAAGGGCCTGCATCTGTATCAGTGTTAAGCAACAAAGAACTTCCATTTTTCTTCCTTTGTCATGTATTTATAGAGCTTCTCTGCTAAGACAAGCTGCCACGGATGTTAAATTTACTGTCAGGACTGTATGAAGTAATACTATGTCTATCTACCTGAGGAGGAGGCATGCAGTTTAAGAACTTTCATGTAATCATTAGCATCTGCGATGACCTAATGGAAGTTTAATCAATAAAAATACCCTTTTCTGATGCAACTGTCAAAAGTGGTGTGGTTTAAATTATAAATGTCTCCTTTTTAAGCTGTGGACCTTGGTCGGCGTAGACACTGGACATTGTATTTAAGCTTACATGAATAAAAACAAGTCTGAGAGAAATAAAAGTACAGCCTGTTCAATGGGTTGTACTGTTGTTCCCCTTGGTGTCGATCATTCAGCTGATGCAACATTTAAAATGTCTTTCTAGTGAATAAAAAAACCTCAGAAAACATGGGTTGTGAAAATTAGACGATATATGCAGCCTTATTTATACTGTCGCTCCGAGACCTTCAAATCGATTAATCGCTAAAATGTGTACTATAATTACTATCTATATATAAATACACATACATGCATGTATATATTTAAGAAATATTTGCATGTATTTACTGCATATACACCGATCAGGCATAACATTATGACAATATTGACAATATCCCAATATTGTGTTGGTCCCCCTTTTGCTGCCAAAACAGCCCTGACCTGTCAAGGCATGGACTCCACTAGATCCCTGAAGGTGTGCTGTGGTATCTGGCACCAAGATGTTAGCAGCAGATCCTTTAAGTCCTGTAAGTTGCGAGGTGGGGCCTCCATGGATCGGACTTGTTTGTTCAGCACATCCCACAGATGCTCGATTGGATTGAGATCTGGGGAATTTGGAGGCCAAGTCTACATCTCAAACTCGTTGTGCTCCTCAAACCATTCCTGAACCATTTTTGCTTTGTGGCAGGGCGCATTATCCTGCTGAAAGAGGCCACAGCCACCAGGGAATACCGTTTCCATGAAAGGGTGTGCATGGTCTTCAATAATGCTTAGGTAGGTGGTATGTGTCAAAGTAACATCCACATGGATAGCGTGACTCAAGGTTTCCCAGCAGAACATTGCCCAAAGTATCACACTGCCTCCGCCAGCTTGCTTTCTTCCCATAGTGCATCCTGGTGCCATGTGTTCCCCAGGCAAACGACGCACACGCACCCGGCCATCCACGTGATGTAAAAGAAAACGTGATTCATCAGACCAGGCCACCTTCTTCCATTGCTCCGTGGTCCAGTTCTGATGCTCAAATGCCCACTGTTGGCGCTTTCGGCGGTGAACAGGGGTCAGCATGGGCACCCTGACTGGTCTGTGGCTATGCAGCCCCATATGCAACAAACTGCGATGCACTGTGTATTCTGACAACTTTCTATCAGAACCAGCATTAACTTCTTGAGCAGTTTGGAGATACAGTAGTTTGTCTTTGATCAGACCACTCGGGCCAGCCTTCGCTCCCCACGTGCATCAATGAGCCTTGGCCGCCTATGACCCTGTTTCCGGTTCACCACTGTTCCTTCCTTGGACCACTTTTTATAGATACTGACCACTGTAGACCAGGAACACCCCACAAGAGCTGCAGTTTTGGAGATGCTCTGACCCAGTCATCTCACCATCACAATTTGGCCCCTGTCAAGCTTGCTCAAATCCTTACGCTTGCCTATTTTTCCTGCTTCTAACACATCAACAAAATCTTCACTTGCTGCTTAATATATCCCACCCACTAACAGGGGCCCGTTTCAATAAGAAGGTTCAACCAACTCTGAGTAGACTGACTCTGAGTTAAACACGTGCACCACGACTATGAAAAGCCACGATCAATGGAGCTCCGAAATTACAATTCACCATGGCAACAGCACCCAACAAAAGACGTCTGCATACTTCCGGGTCAATATGTACGTTTAATTCTTAATTAGTTTAATTTTCATGGTATCCCACATGCAAAAATGTGGCAGCAGCTAAAAAATTAAGTATAAAAACATAATTCAATCAGGTAAAGCTTTAAGCATAAAAGGTGTAGGTTTCATGACTCTACAAACATTAGACATGTTAAATAAATATCATTCAGTGTCTATTTCAATGTGCAGCAGTTTTCCCCACATAGTCTAATGCTCTTTTCACATAATTAAATGTTCTCAGATCCAACCTGTTACATTTCTAAATTAGGGTAATGAAATTAACATTTTACTTCTACTCAGGCCAGCCAACAGCAACAAGGTAGAGGCTCGCAAAACACCAGCACCACTGACAGATGAAGAGGAGATAGAGGAAGAATATTAAAATCCAACAGGAAAAAGAATAAAGTATTTGTAGGAAATAAAGATGACCATATAAATTGTGAATAATTTGTTTATTTAACAGCTGTGGTGGTGGTGGTTACGGCATATATCTCGGACTACCCATCCATCTGACATCCATTCCATACAGTAATCCGTTTTCAGAAAGTGTGATGATGGGAATATACGTGACATCAGTGCATCCAACCACTGGAAATCCTAAAGGAAATTCTAATTATCAGGTTACTTCTAGAGGTTTATCAAGTGAACGTCAGGATCCTGTATAAAAGGACATGACATTATTGTCACTTTGACGATGTCCTCATGATGAAAATATGCGCAATGAATAAATGTACCTGCACTGCAAACAATGCTTTTCTTACTTTGTATTTTTGTCTTGTTGTTTCTAGTCAAAATATTTCAAGATTCTTAAATCAAGATGCATTTTCTACGTAAGAAAAATGACATAAGGTATTTAGTCTTGTTTCCTGGGGGGGGGAAAAAACAAATTTAAGTGCATTTTTCTTATTTTGCAAATTATCTGTGGGGTAAGAAAAATAATCTTGTTTCCGTTTGCATTAGTTTTAGATTATTTAGATTATTAGATTATTTTTCTTACCCCACTAGCAGATAATTTTACTTGGTTTAAGTAAAATGCGCTTACTTTAGATTTTAGATTTAAATTTAATTTATAATTTTTAGATATTTGTACTTGAAATAAGACAAAAATACTCAGTAAGAAAAGCATTTGTGCAGGGTGAATGAACAAATTAAGTATTTAAACACCGCTGGCACTTTAAAAAGGGGGAGGAGACCGAAAGAAACTCGGGGTTTACCAAAGAAAACCTGCTCCTGACCAGGTTAGGTTCACAGAGTAAGTTACCATGGTAACTGACTCTGAGTATAAGTTACCTCTCTTTCAGAAACGGGCTTGACTTACCCTGCTTTTTCGGGTTTGACATACCTCCCATTCTGAAACAGAAAATCCAGAGTTTCCCTCATTGCAGGGTTAACATACTCAGAGTTTTCACTTAACCTCCTTAAACGGGCCCCAGGTGCCATGCTGAAGAGATAAACAGTTATTCACTTCACCTGTCATAATGTTATGCCTGATTGGTGTATATATTTATATAATTTATATTATATATATATATATATATATATATATATATATATATATATATATATATATATATATATATATATATATATATATAAATAACACATTTTTCTTAAATATATACATGCATGTGTGTGTATTTATATATACATAATTATACAGTACACACACATATATGTAAACACAAACTTTTATTTTGGAGGGATTAATTGATTTGACAGCACTAATTTTAATACAATATAATAATAGGGGCTTGTATGTATTGTAATATTTAATGTATATTCAAATCAATTTCTGCTGATGATCCCAAATATATGTCCATGCTTAATATTTCCTGCATAATTACGTACATAAAGAAATCTTTTTGTGTTAGTTCAGTAATCGTAGACACGCCCATCTTAACGATTTCTATATATTGCTTATCCTGCCCAAAAAGACCCTAAACGTTACAGATAACGTTCGAAGTATCAATTACAATTAATGTACATCTTAAAATCAATTTGTGTGTGACTGATACGTTGCAAATCGGGTGATTTTAGGTCAATGTATTGGCTGTAAATCCGGTAGGGAATACCAATATGGCCAGTCGAACGCTTCCTGTGGCTTCAACGCCTGCTAGCAGTTTAGAACGCAATGAGCAATCCGGTCATTTATATAGATCAGTGGTGTTGCACCATTAAACTTAGTTGAAACATAGCACCATGTATAAACACTGGAATGTAATATCAGACTGATTAAATTACATCAAAGTTTTCACAGACAATATGATGTTAACATGTACACTCAAAATTTGGTCCCACTTTATATTAAGTGTCTTTAACTACTGCGATTTAAATTAATTTGTGTACAATCGTGTTTTCAAAAACCTGTGCATGTAATTACAGCTGTAATTAATTTCTGTAATTATCTATAATTGAGCCTTCCTTCTACCCGTATCCCACATCAATAGGATCAAGTGTTTTGACACCCAATATAAAATGTGACCTATCATGTACATATTTATTTCCACCATTTATTGTATTTCATAACTATCTATGTCTGCTTTTTCAGTTTCTCAGTTGAGAGTTTCAAGAAGCAAAAGGAGTTTAAAACATCAACCATCAAAGTGAAATCCTCAATACAGATTTCAAGGCTGTTTATTGGATCTACAAAGATAAATGTCATATTAAACGACTGCACATTATAACGTAAGCTCATGCCTTCCGTTAAGAACAAATGGTGCAACCATGCTAGGTACAAACTAAACTAGTTACTAAGCCCTACAGTGTGAACTTTCTGTCCCAATTTAAAAGAGCTTACAAACAACTGGTGCGACCTGACTATCCTGATGAGCACTAATAAGCTCAAGTCTTATATCTAAGAATAAAAGTTGGTACGCAGCCACAAATTTTGCACCACTGTAGCTTTAGATATCACAGAGTCAGCGAATCTGTGATCATTCTCTCAAAGTATGTGTCCCAATTCCTGTTCGCCACAAAGGCAGACACAGAGATGTGATGTGTGTCAGTTCAAGAGTTCATCTCAATGTTTTATTCCCCTCCTTTTCTTCCTACAGCTCAGCTGGAGGGCCGTAACGATACAGTCAGTGTACAATACATTTGGTGACATTTCCATGCTGACCTCCTCCCACTCATTCCACACAAATTGGTGTTATTGAAATCGGAGCAAACTCGCACATTTTTCCGATACAGACAACCTGTGCAACCTCACATAATTGAGGCTGATAAATATGTGATTCAAACTAAGAATATTCATCAACTCTGAGCACTTCTGAAACGCACCTGGCAAAAGAACAAATTTGCATTTTCATTCTTTATCGGAGTAAAATGTGAATGCATGTCATTAGACAGGAGAGATGCAATTACAGGGCGAAAGGAGAAAGTCCTCCCACACACATTTTACCTTCCAGTGAGGCATGTCAGAATTAATAAACCTGTGTCTGCAAATGAAAATCCTTGCTAAAAGCCTGGGACAGGTGACATGTAGTTTCGCACTTTTCAATGCGAACTAGATTTCAATAATTCGGCCCATTTAGCTCTCCAAATTCGTCAAGCTAAAGTGAAAGTTGTCATATGAAAAGACAAAATAATCCATCTGGTGTCGAATTCGGAACGATACTTTAATGACAACTGAGGATGACCAACATTACCTGACAATGACGCCTATGGTGCAGCTTTATAAACCTGTCGTGGCCATCTTTATGTCTATAATTGCACCTGCCACATGAAGTAGATGCTGAAAAATATAGGAGAAAACATCTTTACTTTCAATCCCAAAGAAAAATGACAATAAATGCACTCAGACTCAGGGAGCCTGAAGGTCACGCTGAGCCCCGTGAATTGCAAAAGGAACTCAAAGGCTTTCAACTGCGCAAATGAGTTACAGTGCAAAGGGAGAACAGCATTCTGCCATAGAGAGATTCAGTTCAAAAATCACACATTAGCTCTCACAGAGGGGCGATAGATTTATCAAGACTGCCAAAGGATAACATGCATCTTTCAAGTACACAAACGCCAGAGACGTGCATTGAGCTGCTGTCGGTAAATGGAGCGTAGACAGCTTTGCAAATGTAAAAATATATTAACTATTAACTACTACAATGTAGAGTATAAGAGATATGTTTTCTGTTTTCTGTTACAGAAGGAAAGAGGACATTATCACAAAAAGCAACACATGGCTGACATTGCTCCAAATGTGGCTGGATTACAAGGTGGATGTGCTGTACACTTCTAAGACAAGGGCTGTGATGGATTTTGAAATGTTTTTATTTCATCTGGTGCAAATACGGAACATGTATTCATAGAATCAGCTGAAAACACAAAGTGTGCGCACGGTTGAGCCTGGAGGAAGGTGCTGGACTCCAGCAGGGATGAAGGTCCTAAGGCAGGGAGGGCAGTTTGTTTCTCACACTCCCTCTAACACGTTACAACATCTTCCTCTTCTCAAACTCCTGCAGAGAACAGGGAAGTGCAAACAGGGGTCAAACAAACATGATCAGCAAGGGCTGCAGGAGCAGGGTCTGCCTCGAATATGCCCGTAGCAGGGGTCTGTTATGCAGTTAGTTTGTGTGAGTCAACAAAATTTACTGCCGTGATTGTTAACATTTGCTATTATACTGTTTAAAGGGCTCAAATAATCAACAGAGAAAATAAATTAGGTGAATTAAATAAGGAAAATGGAGGGAAACAAAAGACAGGGATGAAAAGAGAAAAGCAAGATTCGTGAGGCAGTCACTTGATAACTTTAAATCTTACCTACGAAATTACGTTTTTAGTTAAAGGTGCAGTGTGTAGTATTTATGAGGATCTATTGACAGAAATGCAATTTAATATACATACAGTGGGGAGAACAAGTATTTGATACACTGCCGATTTTGCAGGTTTGCCCACTTACAAAACATGTGGAAGTCTGTAATTTTTATCATAGGTACACTTCAACTGTGAGTGACGGAATCTAAAACTAACTAACGGAATCTAATCACCTGTTTGAACTCGTTACCTGTATAAAAGACACCTGTCCACACATTCAACCAAACAGACTCCAACCTCTCCCAGACCGGAGAGCTGTGTAAGGACATCAGGGATAAAATTGTAGACCTGCACAAGGCTGGGATGGGCTACAGGACAATAGGCAAGCAGCTTGGTGAGAAGGCAACAACTGTTGGCGCAATTATTAGAAAATGGAAGAAGTTCAAGATGACGGTCAATCTCCCTCGGTCTGGGGCACCATGCAAGATCTCACCTCGTGGGGCATCAATGATCATGAGGAAGGTGAGGGATCAGCCCAGAACTACACGGCAGGACCTGGTCAATGACCTGAAGAGAGCTGGGACCACAGTCTCAAAGAAAACCATTAGTAACACACTACGCCGTCATGGATTAAAATCCTGCAGCGCACGCAAGGTCCCCCTGCTCAAGCCAGCGCATGTCCAGGCCCGTCTGAAGTTTGCCAATGACCATCTGGATGATCCAGAGGAGGAATGGGAGAAGGTCATGTGGTCTGATAAGACAAAAATAGAGCTTTTTGGTCTAAACTCCACTCGCCGTGTTTGGAGGAAGAAGAAGGATGAGTACAACCCCAAGAACACCATCCCAACCGTGAAGCATGGAGGTGGAAACATCATTCTTTGGGGATGCTTTTCTGCAATGGGGACAGGACGACTGCACTGTATTGAGGGGAGGATGGATGGGGCCATGTATTGCGAGATCTTGGCCAACAACCTCCTTCCCTCAGTAAGAGCATTGAAGATGGGTCGTGGCTGGGTCTTCCAGCATGACAACGACCCGAAACACACAGCCAGGGCAACTAAGGAGTGGCGCCGTAAGAAGCATCTCAAGGTCCTGGAGTGGCCTAGCCAGTCTCCAGACCTGAACCCAATAGAAAATCTTTGGAGGGAGCTGAAAGTCCGTATTGCCCAGCGACAGCCCCGAAACCTGAAGGATCTGGAGAAGGTCTGTATGGAGGAGTGGGCCAAAATCCCTGCTGCAGTGTGTGCAAACCTGGTCAAGAACTACAGGAAACGTATGATCTCTGTAATTGCAAACAAAGGTTTCTGTACCAAATATTAAGTTCTGCTTTTCTGATGTATCAAATACTTATGTCATGCAATAAAATGATTGACATTTTTAATTACTTAAAAATCATACAATGTGATTTTCTGGATTTTTGTTTTAGATTCCGTCTCTCACAGTTGAAGAGTACCTATGATAAAAATTACAGACTTCTACATGCTTTGTAAGTGGGCAAACCTGCAAAATCGGCAGTGTATCAAATACTTGTTCTCCCCACTGTAACTGTTTTCAGTGGTGTATAAAGACCTTACATAATGTACCGTTATGTTGTTTTTATTACCTTAGAATGAGCCAATTCTATCTACATACACCGTGAAGTCACCATTTTGCGCCGTCATGTTTCTACAGTAGCCCTAAACGGACAAACTTCTCTACAGAGCGCTAGTCACTCTCTGCTCTCTCAGACAACGAAATCTTTGTCCTGTGTCGGCCCCGTAGCTTCTCTATGTGCTTCGAAAGGGAGGGGTGAGCGGTTGCAATTCGCAACCTCACCGCTAGATGCCGCTAAAATGTACACAGTGCACCTTTAACTGTTTTATGTGCTGATTTTACTATGTAAAGCACTTTGAGAAACGTATTTAAGGTTTTATTATTATTATTAAAACAAAAAGAAAAATAATATTAAATTTAAAAGGTAGTCACCTTAATAATGTAACCTGTTTAACTTTATTTCTTTAATGGAACACAAAAATGAGAATGTCTACATTGCTCTTTTCTAGGGCTGCACAATCATGATAACGATTTCTGCTTATATCAATTAAATAAAAATAACCGTCGCGATATTGGACTGCTATTTATACTGAAAATCTTATATTGCATTGGTAACAAACCTCCTCTAGTGTTCATTCTCTTAAAAGTATACATTTCTGCCTGGTGAATTATTTAATCTTTGCAATCTGGCAACCACGTGCATGCGCGCTCTCTACACTGTGGAAAAAGCATCAATGATCTGAAAACACAGGCAAACATGTATGTTTGAGTTTAGCGATCTCTATTGCGATATTCCGCTCAAATTAAAGTGTCATACAGCCAGTCTGTGTTTCTTCACAAGCCACTTGTGCTGTTTGTGTGAACAAATCTGCCATCATACCTTCAGTGATGAACTGTAATAAATCCAAACATAGATCTCATTCTCCACCATGTTGCTTGTGATTTGTGATTGAAAACGACATAGCCACTGTATGCTATCAGTGTTTAGTGTATTAAAGGGATAGTTCACCCAAAAATGAAAATTACCCCATGAGGATGGATTATGATGGATGGATGGATGGATGGATGAATGGATTTTTTGGGGTTTCAAAATTCCGTCCTCCTTTCACTGCCATTACAAAGCTTGGAAGAGCCAGGACATTTTTAATATATCTCTGATTGTATTCGTCTGAAAGAAGAAAGTCATATACACCTATGATGGCTTGAGGGTGAATAAATCATGGGGTGATTTTCATTTTTGGGTGAACTATTTCTTTACCGAATATCGTCCTTTGCAGCGCTCACCAAAACCATGCATTAAGTATTGATTTACCTTTTGATGAAGCTCATCATTGGTCTATCTATCTATCTATCTATAAAACATTAACTTTTCTGTCTCTTCTATTTTTGAGCAAAATAATCATATCAGTTTAACCATTTTTGTGCAGCCCTACTCTTTTCCATAAAATAAAAAAGGACCAGGGACACACAGGGACAATACATTCTTTTTGTGTTACACACAAGAAAGGAAGTCATGCAGGTTTAACTGTATGGTTTGTACTGTTTTTGTCTCAAATGTTTTGATATTTTTCACATTTTAGGAGAAAACGCCACCCTGTTTTGACCTTGCCTGTTGCACAAAATCTTTAATTTGTAAGTTTCTTGAACGTCTCTCTGTGTGTGTGACTGTATTTGGTCATTGTTTGTTTTAGCTTGGCATCTCAAACAGTCTTTCTTTAGGAATCTATAGCATATATTTGTTTGTTCATATGTGGAAGTTCCAACTGCTGGAAAGCTCCCTGCATTAAACAGGAGATAGCTCTGTGAATCTCAGGATTTGAGGCTGTATAAAGGTTAATCGCACAGGAAAAAGAAAAGCTCTGGGTAAACACATAAAGCTGTGAGAAATGCATTGTATGATACAAAGACAAATGTAGACTGTTTCAGTCAGGAATAGCTATTTACATAGTTAATTTACAAAGGCATACAGCTACAGGGTGATGCATTGTGCTTTTGAAAATGCATTTTCCTCAACTAAGGGTGATGGAATGGTGCATTTCAGAGAGAATTCCCTTATGCAAATGTCATGTTTTAGAAACGAAGATGCTCGGGTCCTTCTGTAAAAATACTTGAAGCTCTACTGCCATCTAATGGTCAAGCAGTGCATTGTCTCCTGCACTGTGAAATAATATTGCAGGAAATGGCCTCGAGTAAGAAATTAAATATTTGCTGTGATTACATTATTAGTAAAGAGAGGGTAAATGAAGGGGAGCATGAATAGTATTTTCCTGTGTTGTATGCAGTAGTACACACTAGTAGGGCTGGGTGATTTACCGAATATTCACAATTTATTTGCTAAGATTTTTTGATACATGTGAAATAAAATTATCATGAATATTGATTTAAAAGCCCATTATTTAGTCATTACGTTTCTTAAAACTGTAAAGCTTTAAGAGAGATATTTGGCAAAAAAGGTTTTTTTTTGATAAATTTCCATGAATCAGTTTAAATTGTCTGTTTACCTTAAGATTTAAAACACTGATTAAAAAGTTTGTTTGTACCATCACTCACAAATCTTTAGAGAAAGATTTGGCATTTTTCACTTTTTATAATGTCAATATTTTTAAAAGTTGAAAAATGTATCATAAATGTATCATTTATATTTATATAAGTTGAAAAGTTTGGGATCTGTATTTCTTTTCATGTTTTCGAAACAATGATATAGTTTTTAAAAGAGTAATATTGTGAAATATTATTTCAAATGTAATGTATTCCTGTGATGGCAAAGCTGATGCTTTGCTGAAAATTTGATGGCAAACTTTCAGCATCATTACACCAGTCTTCAGTGTCACATGATCCTTCAGAAATCATACTAATATGCTGATTTGCTGCTCAATAAACATTTCTTATTATCATCAATGTTGAAAACGTTTGTGCAGATTAATATTTTTCTGAAAACCATGCTACATTCTTTCAGGATTCTTTGATGAATATAAAGTTCAAAAGAAAAGCATTTATTTGATATAGAAATCTTTTGTAACATTATCAATATCTTTACTGTCTTTTTTGATCAATTTAATGCATCCTTGCTGAATAAAAGTACCAAAATCTTACTGACCACAAACATTTCAACAGTAGTGTACATCTAATTGTTCTTTTTTGTTCTCTAAAAGTAAACATGTCAAAAGTGAACATGATTTTAAATTAATATATTAAAAGTGTTCACTTAATTTTAAATTTGGTTTGATCAAAATAATACGAATGCAAAATAATGAGTCAAAAAGCTGACATATATTTCTTGGCTATATCATCCAGGCATAAACACAAGGAATAATGAGAGACACTGAGATAAAGGGTTAATATCCAGATTTGGGATTGGTACGTCGTAAGTGAGTTGCCAACATATGCGCGTGTGTGGGTGTTAACATAGAGAAAAAGCGAGGTAACACACAATCAACTTTGAGGCGTGTGTATGTGGCATCATTATTAAATTGGCCAATGAGATAAACACAGATGTATGAACACAATGGGCTGCAAAATTAACAACCAGCCAGAGTGTTTTTCATCATTACTTCCAATGATTACAAATTAGAATCCAGGGGTGTGGTGGAAGAGGAAAGAAAATGGTATTGATGCAGAGGAAAGAGCGTTTGTTAGTGCTGATAATGAAAGGCTAAAATGATGAATGAGTGTAATACACGCTTTCACTTTTTATACATCTTGTTAAAAGTGCTGGCCGTGATAAATTGAGATAAAGAGGCGAAGCTGCTAACTCACCAATATAAATGGAGCTTTGTTCATTTTCTCTCTTGCGGTGTAGCTGTCTATTGAATCTCTTACGGTAAAAACTGCTGTGATTTTCTAACGGGGCCCTTTATATTAGTCACCAGTTTGGCCCACAGAACACTGAATTTCCCAGAGCCGCACAAACCAATAAATCTACTTTAAAAAGAGTTCTCAGCAAGCTGACCTCGCTGTAAGGATTCAAACTAAAAGGAGAAAAATAAAAAACAAATGGTTTTTGTTTTTTGTTTTTGTTTTACTAAAAAGAATGTCTTTAATGGCTTGCTCTCAGCATGTTTGAGTTTGCAGCTCTGTGGTGACTCTGCTTCTGAGTTACAGCTCACACTGAGAGAAAATGGTCTCACCTTGAACATGGTGCTGCCCAGCTGAGCCGGAGACATGCTGACGACAACTCCAGCCGACTGCAGGGCGGCGATCTTTTCTTTGGCACCCCCCTTGCCTCCGGCAATGATGGCTCCTGCGTGCCCCATTCTCCTTCCAGGAGGGGCTGTCAGGCCAGCAATGAACGACACCACTGGCTTAGCATTGGCACCCTAAAGAGTAAAAAAAGATGACAAAGTTAAAAGACCTTATTAACTAAATTAATACTTGAATACTAATATATCCAGCAAGGATTCGTTAAATGACAGTGATAGAAAAGTGACAGTAAGACTTTTACACTGTTACAAACTATTTCTATTTCAAATAAATGCTTTTGAACTTTCTATTCATCAAACGAATCTCGTTAAAAGCTGTATCACGGCTTCCACAAAAATAATAAGCTGTTATAATAGCCTAACTGTTTGTTTGTTTTTGTTGTCGGAGCCCCTAAAGGGATATGGTGATGGTTAAAATAAAAAGAGAGAGAAAGAAAGAGAGATGGGAGGGGGAAAAAAATTATATTTCAATGCTTTTGTCTTTCCCCAGGAAACTTTTAGTTTGCTCGCAAAACTTTTGTGTTCCCCAAGAAATGTTGCGTTCATTTGAAAAACAAGTCTACCCCTAAGCAACGTTTTGTTTGCTTGTAAAACTTTTGCGTTCCTCCAAGAAAGTTTGCATTTACTCGCAAAATTTTTGCATTACCTGGAGAAACGTTTTGTTCGCTCTCAAACCTTTTGCATTCCTGGAAAAATGTTTTGTTCACTCTCAAAACTTTTGCATTTCCCGGAGAAACGGTTTGTTAGATTGCAAAACTTTTGCATTGCCCCAAAAAACATTGCATTCACTTGTAAAACTTCTGTGTTCCTCGAAGAAACATTGTGTTTCCTCGTAAAACTTTTGCGTGACCCCGAGAAACGTTGCATTCGCTTTAAAAACGTTTGTGTTCCCCCAAGAAACTTTGCGCTTGCTCGCAAAACTTTTGTGATAAAATAATATGAGGTGAGAAGAAAAAGTATATTTCAGTGCTTTTACGATTAAACCTAAAGTTTCTCAGGAAAACGCAATACTTTTACGAGAGAACAGAAAAGCATTGAATTATAATTTTTTTTTTCCATCACCATGTCCCCTATAGAACTTAGTTTTCAACGTTGATAATAATAAGAAATGATTCTTGAAATTCCTGAAATAAATGCAGCCCTAGTGAGACTTCTTTACTAAAACTTTTTTTAAAAATCTTCTGAGCGGTAGTGTTTGTGTGTGTATATAAAATTAGTTAAAATCTTGTGTAGCACAATGTACAGCAAAAATGTTTTTGTTTGACCACTGCATTATGGGTATCCATAAAAATAACTATGGTCATCATAGTGATGCTAATTAAGGCCTACAAGAATAATGTTTTCAGACAATTACTGGTGGTGAGTCTCTATTTTTATAGACTTGTAAATACAGATAAGTGCAGGGTCTTTTAGACGGCGCATACTGTGCTCAAAATTGGCATTTAAAAGGGAGGCTGATCAAGGCATCTAATAGCTTGTGTGGGAGTAAGCAGATGGGCAGACAGTGGTTAGAGTCTGTCATTTAATACAATCTCACTTTCATGGAAGGTAATTTGTCATGTCCATGCCAATTAACTGCCATTGCTGATGGACCATCATGCTCAGGCTGTTTTTTTCCTCATTCCCACCATATTCTGTCCTCATGAATGACATCATAATAGTAGAGTGGGATGTGGGTTGCCGTAATCACATCCGTGTGGGCCATTTTGACAGCTTTTCTTAGAAATGATGAAGATATTTGAAGATATGAGATACTAAAATACATTTTTCCATTGTATATGTTCCTGAGCCAGCTGAGCTATTGCCATCGAGATCAATAGGAATGCTAATGGATTGTTTTCTATGATATTATAGACCTACTTGGGCTCAAACTAAGCCAGCACTAATTCAGACGTGCTCATTAGCATCTCACAGGAGAGAAGGGTCCTGAACTTCACAGGCAATTTTTGCTTTCACTAAAAACTTTAAATGGGATTGCAAACTTGAGGTAGAGATGATGAAATGAATGTGACCGCCAGTCAAAGACAGTCTAACTTAATACTTGATAATCTTCAACTTCCCGCTAACATTATAACGCTCCACAGGAGCGGTCTTTGGTTCAAAGCTCAAGATCTGCTCAAGCTGTTCATGTTCGTGCAGCCGACTGCAGACTAAAGCCTAATCTGGCAAGATTACGAAAATGAACTGAGGTAATTATATTTTGCTCATGCACAAAACTAAATGCTGGAGTGGAAGGCCATCCTTTCATTTTGTTCTCACTTTTTTGTTGAATAACAATGACTTTCTTAGACACTCTCCAGTCAACACAACTTTGTGCTTGTTTTAGCAGTTACATGAGTAATATGGTACACCCAAAGTGCCCAAATGCTGTCATTATTAAAGAATAATCTTTCTGTGTTCCACCGAAAAAGTGTACATGTTTGCAACCACATGTAGGTGAGCAAATAATGACAGAATCGTCATTTTAGGATGAGCTATCCCTTGAGAAGTGTACAAACTGAATGTATTTTTTACATAAAAATAGATGATAGATATGCAACGAACATTTGCAGAAAACACAATTTGTCAGGTTTCCATGTTAACCATTGGAAAGCTTCCTCTCGATCATTCAGCAGCTCCCAATATTGTCGCGGTGACTGTGGACTGCAAGTGGATCTTAATGGGCAACGTTCCCTAGGTGACAAATGTTAGCAATAAGCAAAAACAAGCGTATAGCTGACAAGCACTTGAGAGGAATATTCATATCAATATGCTAATTTGGCTGAAAAGCAATTTTGCAGTTTGCCTTGGCAATTCTGACACAAGGACTTACTAGTGTATGCGTGTAGGGAGTTGATAAATTAACAGAAAAGAGGAAAACAGGGTGCTCACGCCATTATTTGCACAATGCCACTGCAGCTAATAAAAAGCAAGTACTTGATATGGATCCAACAGGAAGTGTGGGGGCGTTTAAATGTGCTGTGACATTATGGGATTGGACCATGAGCCCTTTGTCACTAGAATTATTTCAAAAGAAAAACAGACGCTTTTCCTAAGCCAGTCTAAAAGGGTTCATACAACAACATAAATCTGACATGATTTTTTCTAGAGCTAATAGTTTACAAGCTCCTGTATGGATCGCCACTTCCATTACCGCCTAAAACCTGATGTATCATCCCTGTCCGCACTTCTTAATGAGACCGGCATGTGTTAAACAGTCTGATCAATTCAGGTCTTGTTATAACAGTGGCACAGATGGGAAATTTCATAACTGCCAAATGCTTCTCCCAAGGCTGAATCCACTGCATGAAATGTAGCATGACCACATATTGATCTCCATTATTCATGGCCAAGGCCATCTTTGGAGCATTCACTTAAAAACTACCTTGTTGAGGTAATGAGAAAAGTTTACCTGAAAGGACCAATTTCATACAATCTGCAACTAGTCGGCGAGGAATAATTCAATTCTCCCACTAATTTAATTGACAGGCCGGAAAAGAAGAAAGTTTCACAGTGCTAATGCGGCACAAAGAGCTACATGCTCGCTTTTCTCCAAGTACACGGAAACGCTTAATGGTTTCTGCAACTGTGAAACTTCTCAACAATGCTGAAAATTGCAGGTTGACATTTCACCATTTCAGTTCAATTCAAATGTGGCAACAATAAAAACGAGCACTTTAACAGTCTGATTCACAGGATGGAGAAGAGGTTCTTTTAACATCCAAGCACTTACTAAAAGATGCACTTGTACATGCAGTTAACATATTCAGAGCGACTTGCTTGATTTTCCTGGAATTACTGTGCCCCTCCGCTGCCACGCTTTCAGACTTGAGTTCCATCTGAATCACGTCTGGCTGTCTGAGTTCCTCTTAAGAAAATGGACTTTTGTGTGTCAGTTTGCTGTACGCAATTTGGCACAATTACCAAGGCTGAAACTATTCCATGTGTATTCCTTGTGCCAACGCTTGTTATTTTACATCACAGAGAGAAAGATTCTCCCAATGCAAGAGACTTGCTAATGCATCAGCTCTCTCGATGACTCTCAGACTGGAGGAATAAATATGACATGCTTAAATGATGACACAAACTGAGGCTCTGTTAGGAGTGGGGGAGGTCTTTGACTGTAAGTGAAATCTAGCCTGGCTGGTCCAAAGATCACAATGAAAACTCTGTAGATTTTCCTTCACAGCCAAAACAGATCAAAGAGCAGCTCGAGGCTGCTTTCTCATTCACAGAAACAATGTGAGCTCAGGGGCGAGTAGCTCCTGTCAGCAAGAAAAGAGGAGCTCCATGTGTGGTGAGGATTCCTGTTTGTTGGAGAAAGCTGCCAATATCCAGAAGATGAAAAACATTGTGTACATCCCAAGGGCTAAGAAAAAAATATGCACCAATTCATGGGTCAAAAGCGATTCATGAATGAATCTTTGAGTGGGAGTGTGTGTGGAAAATCTTAAAGGCACAGTTCACCAAAAATGAATTGACTTGTGCATCGTATTCCAAGTCTTTTGAATGAACAAAATAGCTTTCTGTGATGAACAGACAGAAATATCAAATTTAATTTGCATGTGTTTAAATATGCCATCTAATGTTAATGATGCCAAACATCACCAGTTCTCCTATGTCTCATAAAAGAGCATGACATGTTAAATTTGAATGTATGAATATTTGAACTGTACTACTGTGGAGGAAATGGTTTTAATTCAATTACAACCTAAATTTTGCTCTGTGTCTCACACAAACCTATCATATGACTTCAGAAGACTTGGGGTATAGTGAAAAAGTCATATGGATTACTTTTATGATACTTTTATCATGCTTTTTTGTCATTTTGGAGCTTGACAGCCCCTGGTCTCTATTCAATGATGATGGATTGGAAAAAAGAGTATTGTGAACATCCTGCCTAACATTTCCTTTTGTGACTGACAGAAGGAAGTAAACGGGAATTGGAATAACATGAGGGTGAGTAAATGATGAATTAAGATTAAGAAAGTAAGTTAATTTTGGGGCGAACTATTGCTTTAACTTTACCTGTATACAGCCAGAAATATTGTTTATTTAATGTGCATTGAGCAAATTTGGCCTCAAAAATAAAATAAAATACATTTGCTGTAAGTTAACCAACAACGTGAAGTTGATGTTGTAGAAAAAGTTGGAGATAGCACAACGATAGCCTTTGTGTTATGAGGGTAAGGAAGAAAGTGTTAAAAGGTTGAGTTAATATTATTAAATATATTCAGACATGTAACCTTTACATTTAACAGCATTTTTCAGTTTAGAAATCACGTGTGAACATTAGAAGCAGCTTACAGAGTTGTGCTGTTTCAGGTATTCTGCCGCATTCTCTTCTGCATCTCCTCCAATCTCTCCAATCAGAATGATGCCTTCAGTTTTTGGGTCCTGCAAGAACACCTCCAGGCAGTCAATGAAATTAGTGCCATTAAAAGGGTCTCCACCGATACCTGAAAGAAAAGACACTTTATTTAAAGACCTCTCTGCACTAAACATTTTCTGTAGTCTAGGCAGATTTATAATAATGACTGATGGCTAGTTTGCAATACCAATGCACAGCGACTGGCCCAGACCCACTTGGGTTGTCTGATGTACAGCTTCATATGTAAGAGTGCCCGATCTAGATACAATACCTGAGAAAAAAAAAAGAGAAGAATAGAGCAAGATAAAGATGAATTGCAATTTTATAATGTAATTTTTTGTTGAAAAAAAAAAAAAGACTAACAATTTAAATTTGCACCGGTTCAAAATATGAATTAATTGGTATATAAATGTAATTACCTGACAGCCCTAAATTTAATACATCAAAGTGTGAGTCTCTACTTTTCCCCCATTCATTATGTGTTCTGTAGATCATACACTCTTAGAAGAAATACATTTTTATTTTCGATGAACTTTTATCAATTAAACAACTCGTTAAACATGACAGTATTATGCAACCATTTAAGACATTTCTCCTTGTATAAAACCTTTTTAGCAACATTTTGGTTCATTACAGAACCCCCTAGGGTTATATATTGAACCACATTGAACCATTTTTTAAGAGTGTAATTTCCTGTCTACACAATATTCTAGAGAGCAAAAATGTAAATTCCTAAGAGTATTCAACTTTTTAATGCACTTTTGCTGCTCTTAGTTCTGTTCCTAATGCCCAATGAAACCAGGGGGCAACTAGGCAGCGTTTATATAAAAAAAAAAAAAAAAAAAAAAAAAAAAAAAAAAAAAAAGAGTTTACTTTCCAAATGTCAAATGTAACCCAATAGGAAAACAGTACTGGAAAAGGCCAATTTCAGCTGAACCATTTCCAGACAGACGAAGTCACAACTCTTATTACAGGAACAGGCACCAAGCTCAACTCTGAGTACTATTTTTCACAGCTCCTCAAAAACCTGTGGCATCTGTCTAGTGATGTGACTTGAGACGGCACAGCCCTGCAGTTTAAAATTCCTTGACAGAGCACCGAGTTCATGTTTGAGCAGAGACATCTCATCCTCCTTGACATGGTGAGACACTCTTACAAATCCGACACATTAAAAAGGGCCCATCTCAGATCGAGACCCTCTGGCTCTGTCTGTCTGATTCTTCTTTTATGTATGTGAAGACAGGAGGAACGCTAGGCATTTCAAGGATCTTTTAAGATTCTATTCAATCAGCATGTGAGCTCCTCCAGTGTTAAACTCTTCTGAAAGGATAACAGAGTGAGTTTACTTTGTCATAAAGATAGGTGTCATTCAGTAGAGCTCTTACCAACTCTTCCTTTCTTGTGGATGTGTCCAGGCATGATCCCAATTTTGCACTCGCCAGGCTGCAAGTAGAGAAAAAAAAACACCCAAGTTAAAGTTTGGTTTAAATTATACAAACTATAGGCAATTAAAAGCTACAAGCAGTAGGCTTTGAAGTCAACATGAAATCAAAACGGACCCAATTCAATACATATTCCAGGGGTCATATGTATAAAGCTGCTCAGAGTAAAATTTTAGTCTTAAGTGTGTCAAAATTCTAAGAATTATGTAATTTTAGTTTTATTCCTAGACTTAAGAATAAGTGTGATTCATAAAGGTCCTTATGTGTATAGGTCTCAGCTCCTAAATTATTTAAGAGAGCTGGAGAGTTGTCCTAACCTAGTTAGAAACAAGATGGCAGCAGAGAGAAGACCACACACTTTACGACAATGATGATTTGATGACAGGGAGTTGATAAAACCATACAAGCTTGATCATCAAGGTATTCTTTTTGTAACTGGCCTAATAAGAAATTTAATCACTTCTCCCTCTCTACAAATCAATGTTATAACTACAGAAATTAAAGTAATAATGACATTTTTGGCAACTGAAAAAAAAAATGCAGCAGTGAACTGGTGATGACTTGGGCTCATTAGTCCACAGTAAGCAGGCTCTTAAATAGCACTATTGTGGCACTAACCACACCAAACATACAGTAGTGGCCAAAAGTGAAGTCTGGAGGGGATATTTGTTTTTAAATTACACTACACGTTCGCTTAAAACATCAAAAAAAAAAAAAAAAAAAATTATATATATTACCTTGTGTGTGTGTATTATATATATATATATATATATATATATATATATATATATATATATATATATATATATATATATATATATATATATATATATATATATATATACACACACAAACCCGATTCCAAAAAAGTTGGGACACTGTACAAATTGTGAATAAAAAAGGAATGCAATAATTTACAAATCTCATAAACTTATATTTTATTCACAATAGAATATAGATAACATATCAAATGTTGAAAGTGAGACATTTTGAAATGTCATGCCAAATATTGGCTCATTTTGGATTTCATGAGAGCTACACATTCCAAAAAAGTTGGGACAGGTAGCAACAAGAGGCCGGAAAAGTTAAATGTACATACAAGGAACAGCTGGAGGACCAATTTTTAACTTATTAGGTCAATTGGCAACATGATTGGGTATAAAAAGAGCCTCTCAAAGTGGCAGTGTCTCTCAGAAGTCAAGATGGGCAGAGGATCACCAATTCCCCCAATACTGCGGCGAAAAATAGTGGAGCAATATCAGAAAGGAGTTTCTCAGAGAAAAATTGCAAAGAGTTTGAAGTTATCATCATCTACAGTGCATAATATCATCCAAAGATTCAGAGAATCTGGAACAATCTCTGTGCGTAAGGGTCAAGGCCGGAAAACCATACTGGATGCCCATGATCTTCGGGCCCTTAGACGGCACTGCATCACATACAGGAATGCTACTGTAATGGAAATCACAACATGGGCTCAGGAATACTTCCAGAAAACATTGTCGGTGAACACAATCCACCGTGCCATTCGCTGATGCCGGCTAAAACTCTATAGGTCAAAAAAGAAGCCATATCTAAACATGATCCAGAAGCGCAGGCGTTTTCTCTGGGCCAAGGCTCATTTAAAATGGACTGTGGCAAAGTGGAAAACTGTTCTGTGGTCAGACGAATCAAAATTTGAAGTTCTTTTTGGAAAACTGGGACGCCATGTCATCCGGACTAAAGAGGACAAGGACAACCCAAGTTGTTATCAGCGCTCAGTTCAGAAGCCTGCATCTCTGATGGTATGGGGTTGCATGAGTGCGTGTGACATGGGCAGCTTACACATCTGGAAAGGCACCATCAATGCTGAAAGGTATATCCATGTTCTAGAACAACATATGTCTCATCCAGACGTCGTCTCTTTCAGGGAAGACCTTGCATTTTCCAACATGACAATGCCAGGCCACATACTGCATCAATTACAACATCATGGCTGCGTAGAAGAAGGATCCGGGTACTGAAATGGCCAGCCTGCAGTCCAGATCTTTCACCCATAGAAAACATTTGGCGCATCATAAAGAGGAAGATGCGACAAAGAAGACCTAAGACAGTTGAGCAACTAGAAGCCTGTATTAGACAAGAATGGGACAACATTCCGATTCCTAAACTTGAGCAACTTGTCTCCTCAGTCCCCAGACGTTTGCAGACTGTTATAAAAAGAAGAGGGGATGCCACACAGTGGTAAACATGGCCTTGTCCCAACTTTTTTGAGATGTGTTGATGCCATGAAATTTAAAAATCAACTTATTTTCCCCTTAAAATGATACATTTTCTCAGTTTAAACATTTGATATGTCATCTATGTTGTATTCTGAATAAAATATTGAAATTTGAAACTTCCACATCATTGCATTCTGTTTTTATTCACAATTTGTACAGTGTCCCAACTTTTTTGGAATCGGGTTTGTGTGTATATATATACACTCACCTAAAGGATTATTAGGAACACCATACTAATACTGTGTTTGACCCCCTTTCGCCTTCAGAACTGCCTTAATTCTACGTGGCATTGATTCAACAAGGTGCTGAAAGCATTCTTTAGAAATGTTGGCCCATATTGATAGGATAGCATCTTGCAGTTGATGGAGATTTGTGGGATGCACATCCAGGGCACGAAGCTCCCGTTCCACCACATCCCAAAGATGCTCTATTGGGTTGAGATCTGGTGACTGTGGGGGCCATTTTAGTACAGTGAACTCATTGTCATGTTCAAGAAACCAATTTGAAATGATTCGAGCTTTGTGACATGGTGCATTATCCTGCTGGAAGTAGCCATCAGAGGATGGGTACATGGTGGTCATAAAGGGATGGACATGGTCAGAAACAATGCTCAGGTAGGCCGTGGCATTTAAACGATGCCCAATTGGCACTAAGGGGCCTAAAGTGTGCCAAGAAAACATCCCCCACACCATTACACCACCACCACCAGCCTGCACAGTGGTAACAAGGCATGATGGATCCATGTTCTCATTCTGTTTACGCCAAATTCTGACTCTACCATCTGAATGTCTCAACAGAAATCGAGACTCATCAGACCAGGCAACATTTTTCCAGTCTTCAACTGTCCAATTTTGGTGAGCTCGTGCAAATTGTAGCCTCTTTTTCCTATTTGTAGTGGAGATGAGTGGTACCCGGTGGGGTCTTCTGCTGTTGTAGCCCATCCGCCTCAAGGTTGTGCGTGTTGTGGCTTCACAAATGCTTTGCTGCATACCTCGGTTGTAACGAGTGGTTATTTCAGTCAAAGTTGCTCTTCTATCAGCTTGAATCAGTCGGCCCATTCTCCTCTGACCTCTAGCATCAACAAGGCATTTTCGTCCACAGGACTGCCGCATACTGGATGTTTTTCCCTTTTCACACCATTCTTTGTAAACTCTAGAAATGGTTGTGCGTGAAAATCCCAGTAACTGAGCAGATTGTGAAATACTCAGACCGGCCCGTCTGGCACCAACAACCATGCCACGCTCAAAATTGCTTAAATCACCTTTCTTTCCCATTCTGACATTCAGTTTGGAGTTCAGGAGATTGTCTTGACCAGGACCACACCCCTAAATGCATTGAAGCAACTGCCATGTGATTGGTTGATTAGATAATTGCATTAATGAGAAATTAAACAGGTGTTCCTAATAATCCTTGAGGTGAGTGTATATATATATATATATCTAACAAAATTATTTTAAATAAACAGTTTTTAAATAACTGTTTTCTATTTTAATATATTTTAAAATGCAAAGTGTTCCTGTGATGGCAAAAATGTCTTTACTGTCACTTTTTTTTATCAATTTTAACCTGCCCTTGATGAATAAAAGTATTAATTCCTTTCAAAAAAAAAAATTGTCAAGAAACTTTTAAATGGTAGTGTATAGCGACCACTTTTCACAATCTAAACAATTCCAGATGGATAATGTCCCAACCTAAGTTTCCTGTTGAATATCCTGATTCATGTCACATTACATAAGTAAAATGGGTTTTTAGGTTGATTTAAACTGGATAGATTTGTTGCAGAGTTTAAATTTTAATAGAGAGACGGTATTCAAAGAGTGGCTTCTTTGTGTTAAAATTACATCTACAGTTTTGCTAACTTCAACCATATGACTTCTCTTCAAAACTTACAGCATCTTTAACTCATATTACAGATGCTGTGTTAGTTGACTTACATTTTGTGTGGGAGCAAATAATAATTTAAAAAAAACAGCATAAGTGCAGCTCTCACGTTGATGACACCGGGACAGTTGGGGCCAACGAGGCGGGTCTTGTTCTGGCGGAGCAGCTTGTGTTTGACCCGCACCATGTCCTGCTGAGGGATGCCCTCTGTGATACAGACAGCTAGTGGCATCTCTGCGTCAATTGCTTCAATGATGGCGGCTGCAGCGAAAGGGGGCGGCACGTAGATCACGGTGGCTTTAGCCCCTGTGCCATCTTTAGCCTAAAAACCAAATAAAGAATCATTCACAGAACTACAAAAATATTTGGTCAAACGTCCAATTTTAGCATTTCAGTTGCAGTTGGGCTTTATCTGAAAGTGTTTAAACTGATAAAGATTAAACAACCAGCCTCTGGGCTTTAACAGTTGTTACGGTTGGCATCACTTGCTCTAAATAAGTCCCCTTAAATGTCCCCTAGTACCCTCAGAGAATCAGACCAGCTGTCCAAAAAGTAACTGTGGCTCACAGGAGACTGTCAGCAGGCACACAGGCCATTACCTCCTTCACAGAGTTGAAGACTGGCAGACCCAGGTGTGTTTTGCCCCCCTTGCCTGGGGACACTCCTCCTACTAACTGAGAGCCATAGTCCAAAGACTGCTGACTGTGAAAGGTGCCCTAGAGACAGAGAGAGAAAAGAGAGATCTTTCAATGAAGGAAAGAGAAGAATTTGGATTTTTTTCTGCTTGTATTAACATTAAAAGCGTCACGTCACAAAGAAAAAAAGAAAAATCTATGTTTCTTTTTGAGTATAAAAGATCTTGATATACTATGAAAACATACTGTAACTTTGAAAATGAGAACACAAAACTTTATGCCCTGTCCAAAAGAATTGTTGAAACTGATCTACTCAAACTACTCACAGGCAGATACGATCATTCTTAAACACCAAAAGAACTAAAGATATGAGTAAAGTGTGTGAAAGTTCACTAAACCTTAAGCCATGTCTGAAGCACCTGTTGTTCTGCAAATCTTAGCAGTAGAAGAAGTGAAACATGATCGTTAATGCAGCATAATTTAATAGTTTTGTAACCACACAACAATTGATGTGATGTACACTTTTCAAAGAAGCTGCTAATAAAGAGTTATCGTTTGTACTGAACTTAAAAGCAAACCCGCTGCCAGAGTATGAGCAGACCAAAGTGCAAAGGTGGCATTTCTCAAAAGGCAGAAGCAAAAAAAAAAAAGTCAGAGAGTGGGTGGAAATTGGCTTTTAAACAAATTGACAAAAAAAAGTATAAAAATAATAGACAATGTACAGTAAATTAACCTCTTAAATTCTCTAAACATTCTTAATTACATCTGTATAACTAACATGTGCCACTGCTGGAATACAGAACCCAAACCATTACAAAAAGAAAAATGATTGTGTGTAATGGTCATGCATAGCATATTTTAAACAAAATTACATGGTTTGCATGATTTTGCAAGACTTTCAGTATGTAGATAAATCAGTTCACATTTAGCTCTGTTATTAAATTACTGACTAAATGTAAAGAGACTAATGTGGAACATGATATATATAATTTCCCTGCATGCAGCCCAGAACATAGACTTACAAATGCACTTTCATTATGTGAAGCACTTAAAATCAATGAATGCTGTAAAATAAAAATGTATCAGTAAAATACAATTTCCCAATGATTAGGGATTTGAACAGTCTGTGGAAATGGTACATCACAAACTTTAACCTTCCTTTCCCGCTATGTCCATGTTAATTATTACAAAATATTTTGAAACATCGCAGATACGTCCAAAGGTAAGGGTCGCCAGTACCATGTCAATATCTACCACTGTAATGTTTTAAATATAATTAGAAAGAATGAGGAAACCAGGCACGTTTTCGATCCATTTCCCCTCTGAGCGTCCCCTTGCCAACTTTTCTACCATCATTTGTTCTCATGCTTTCATTAACGCTGAAGTGCTGAGCTAACTTTGCCGTTTTTCCTGCACGCTGCCTCTGTTAACAGTATAGCGATTAATTTGAGCTATGGTTTGCTTATGTAGCCGAACAGCAAAGTTAATATGCCGCGATGACACTCTAGTCATTCCTCATCCCCTTCTAATTATAATGAGTGTTCATTAAAACTTAATCTAATAACCCTTTATTATGGTAAAGAGTTGTTTGAAAGAGGGTGAAGGAGAGTTAGAGAAATGCAATGAGAGACTGGAAATAAATCAAAGGGATGAAAAGATAAGGTTATTGGATACTGTAGCCAGCAGTTTTAGCATAAAGGGCCTATGGGCAGATGTCAAGAACTATTGCGTCTGTCTCTCCTCATCTAATAAAATAAAGCATGAAAGGATGTTACATTTAAAACTCAACCCAACACGTGTATAGCAATATTATTTAATTGTCATATTTTTAAATTGTTTATTTTATTATTTATTTTATACATTTAAAGTACCCCCATTACGCTATTTTAAAGGGTTCTAATGTTGTTTTGGAGGTTTCCTACAATAGGTTTACATGCATTCAAGGTCAAAAACACTTTAATTTTCTCACTGGATGTGGATTCTCGACATGTCGACAACACAAACCAAACTCTTCAAGGCCTCAGCTACAACTACAGTGTTTAAGGGTGAGTCAAAGTAGACATGGTTTGAGGGCAGCCAATGTAGACCATAGGCTGGCATTATGCAAAAATTGTTACTTGAGTATGAAACAGGAAGTGAGAATGGAATGGTTGAAGACTCGTTTTAGAAGACAACTTTATTTGTTGTGCACTTTGATCTTAAAAACTTTACAGACCTTTTACATTCACAAACAGCTATATTACACACTACATGAAAGGTAATATTCAAAAATATTCCCACTTATGTTTTTTTTGGGCGTAAAAAACCACTTTGCATTTAAATGATGTGGCCCACATAATTACAAACAAGGAAGAAAGACTGACCACCGTAGCCTTCAGATCCTTAAAATGATGTGCCAAAATTATAAATGCCTTTTTGGGTTTCATAAGTATGCAGGCTTTACATCCACCTCGTCAGATTCATCTGTGTTCTGTGGCTCACAGTTTGCAAAACCTGATTTATTCACTTTTTAATATTTTGGGTTAAATAAAACTTTGGCTTTTTTTTTTTTAATCGACAGAATCTGTGGCATGATGTCAATTACCATAAAACAAGTGTCAAAACAACATATATAATAATTTTTTTTTTATATTAATTTAGTTGCTGAGACTTTGTTTCATATCAAAAGTAACAAAGAAAAAAGCTTTTTGAGATATTTGGATGGTAGGCACTAGGTGTGTGCGATATTGACAAAAATATGATGATATCTCGATATTTTCTGGGATTTTCTCGATAACGATAGTTAGACGATATTTTGCTGAGCGTGTTATTGTGTTGGTACCTTTGGCAGGTTTAGGACTGCCGTGGACAGCTGACTCCTAAAGTTTTTGATATTCTTCATATTCTGTGTGGTTCACAGCAGTGACAGAAATCATCTTTTCCAAAACATTTAAATTGATTTTTACCTTTTAAGGGAATTTTCACCTTTTGTAAAAAAATTTTTTTAAAGCTAATTATATGCATGCATCATCTTTTGTGTCAATTTCATAAATGTAATAAAATTTTATTAGAATAATAAGACACAATAGGGCTATTACCAATCAAATTAAATAAGTATCAACAAAATTCATCTTTGCAATGGAGAGGAAACACTGCATCTGAAGTAGCATTTAGATGCATTTAGACTGTTTAATTCAGCTCAGAGGTGACAAATGAATAACCTGCAATTATGCATAAATAATGTTTTGACATTAAACATAAAACGTTGAATATTGATATTTGAAATGATTTAAAACATTAAGATTAAGATACTTTAAATGTGAAATTAAAACCACCAGTAGGTGGCAGCAAGTCACTGTTAATGAGTGAGTCATTGTGATTCAACCGGTTCATTTAAATGGCTGATTCATTCAGGACTGAAGCATTTGACTATCTTAAAGGGATAGTTCACCCAAAAATGAAAATTATCCCATGATTTACTGACCCTAAAGTCATCCTAGGTGTATATGACATTCTTCTTTCAGACGAATAAAATCTGAGTTATATTAAAAATGTCCTGGCTCTTCCAAGCTTTATAATGGCAGTGACTGTTGGGTCATTTTTGAAGTCCATAAAAGTGCATCTGTCCGTCATAAAACTGTTCCACACGGCTCCGGGGGGTTAATAAAGGCCTTCTGAAGCGAAGCGATGCGCCCGCGCCTCTCGCAGTTCAAAATAGTTACGCTACGTCTGACGACACTGCACACCAGTTACGCTCGTCAGACGTAGTGTAAGCATTTTGAACTGCGAGAGGCGCGGGCGCTAAACTTTTTCCGTAAGTTGAATACGGAAGGCGATCGGCCGGAAGCTAGATAATTTACTTTATAAAGTTTTAAATATGGATATTTTTCTTACACAAACGCATCGCTTCGCTTCAGAAGGACTTTATTAACCCCCCGGAGCCGTGTGGAACAGTTTTATGACGGACAGATGCACTTTTATGGACTTCAAAAATGACCCAACAGTCACTGCCATTATAAAGCTTGGAAGAACCCAGACATTTTTAATATAACTCTGTGTTCGTCTGAAAGAAGAATGTCATATACACCTAGGATGGCTTGAGGGTGAGTAAATCATGGGGTAATTTTCATTTTTGGGTGAACTAACCCTTTAATCTATCTTAGTCACTGAATCATTGATTCAATTGATTCGTTCAAAAAGCTGATGCATTCAGTAAGGAGAAACCTAAGTGTGTTTCTCAGAGACGCAATTACAGTACTGCTGTGGCTTTGTTTTGAACTATTTTCGTTGGCGAAATAGAGCAAAAACAGGCAATATGGTGTCTAAAATGTAAGTCACTTAATATTAATATTATTATCATGCTGATACCTGGAGAAAAACTGCACTCTTCGTGTGGTATATATTAACTATATTAAATTATATAAATATAGACAACCACGCAGTGAAAGCGTGCACTCTAAATGTGCACCCGCACTAGTCTAATCTACAAGACTACCCAGTAAACACAGAATATTCTGGGAATCAAAAATTGTTAACTGGGTACATCATGTAGTGAATGCATGCCATGCGCTCTCAGGGTGTGTGTGGGGGATATACTCGATAATGTCAAATCGCACATCGTTAAAACAACAATTACGATATTATCGGAGACGATATATATCGCACACCCCTAGTAGGCACGCTACAAATAATGTTTAGTAAAGTTTTATTCATGCATAAACTGAAAACAGCATAGACTAAAAGATTAATATTTTCAAAAATGCCCTATCATCCACACAGATGGCACGTTTACCTGTTGTAGTTTATCAAAAATAAACGCTGCCAGAGCCAAAATGTGACATCAGAGAAGCGCTAATTAAAACACCACCATTGCGGTCACTGATTTTGGCCCTTCAAAACTGAAAATTAATTTTTTTTATATTTTTGGTGGCGGAAATTTCAGCGCATCACTACATTTGAGGATCAAGTTCAAAATACAGTGAGATTTCCTGTAATTGCTCAGTTTCCTGTCATTCAAGTACGCCACAGCCAATGAGACAGCACTTCAATCCAACTAATGAATCCAACCCTTTTCACATATTTGGGCAGAAATGCAGGGTGTTTTGGGGAGCATAGACTAGGGCAACACACCTGTTTTCCTGTGAAGCCTTGACAGATGACCTTAGTGTTCTTGGTGATGTAAAGGTTCTTCCTGTTGCCAGTATAACAGTGTCTCACCCCAGCCTGCTGCACTGCAAATACAAACACAACAGCAGTGGAATAAGAACCAATGATAAATAAATACACATTTAAGAGGATTTTTTTACATTCTTAGTGAAGTCTGCATGACAAAATGCTGCTGTTTCTATAAATATTAAATTTCATAATGTGTCCAAAACACCTGCCTGCAGTTTATTTATTAATCTGTCACACTAAATGCAAAGTCAACTTGGTAGCTACATTAGTAAACTTAGTTCAGGCCAAAGAAGTTGTTGGCTTCTTTTTCACATTGCTCTATACATTCCCTACATAGTCTGATGTCCAAAGGTCATGCTGCCTTGACCTCAAATAGTTCAGAAATAAGACAGGGTTGGAACAGACGACAATAGTTGCAAAGCACCAAAAATTCCAATATGTTTATCAGTGATCAGCGAACAGTAGACTCTTGAATGGCATAACAGAACAGAATAGGACTTGAAGAAATAGGCTACTGATCACAGCTGACAGGATTAAAGGGTCCATCCACATTTCTCTAGGTTAAAGTTCACTTCAACCAATCATAGACCAGGAGTTCTCAATCTTTTAGATGCCCCGCCCCCCAATCCTAAAATTTAAAAGGCAGCTATATATTTTCATGCATAAAGACCAAATTTATAGTGTTCTATATTTAATGCCACGTCACCATCTAAGGCTATTTTCATGGCAAATATTAAATTACAAAAATACAAATATCATATAAATACAATAAAACCAAACAAACACAACAAGTCATATTATACAAGATTTTTTTAAATTATAGTGTTGTATAATTAATATAATATACATATGCACATTGGAAAATAAATAGTGTCTTTTGTTACATTAATAAAAAAAATTCTACACAATATATTACTGTGCTGTACTATAGATGTATTTATTTATTTAATTTTAAAAAACACATTATTTTAATCAATGTTTTATTTATTTTAATCAATTTATTTAGTTTAATCTTATTTTTATCTTTAGTTTTATATTATTTATTTGTACATTTTTATGCATTTTTTTTTTCTTTAGACTTTTCCACAGACCCCCTAATAAAAACCCTGTCATATTACTCAATGGCAAAACTAATCTGTTTGCCTTCCTAAAGATGTGAAATAACTGCATATTACATTACACTGTCATTTAATTAAGTTCACGATTTACGGTTCTGAAAAAGCACAGTATGCAGTGTATCAAACTGATAGGGAAGTTAGTCAAAACTGCTTTCTGTTCAGCTGGAGTGAAAATTCCATTATTGACAGACAATTGAATTTCACAAGACTGGAAGAGTTTAAACAAAAGTTTCAAAAGTGGCAACACCCTTTCACAGACACTATAAAATGCTCTGACCATTTTGATTTTCTACATTATTATTATTATTATTATTATTATTATTATAGAAAAAAAAAAAAAAAGAATTTAAAGTGTTACGCACATACAGTGAAGTACAAGCAACCACACATCTACATGTCACACTAGTCCTCATGTACTGTCAACACGCGTTCAACAGATTTATAAAGAACATTGCCATCTTAGTTGAAGATATCAGCAAAATTGATCACAACTGTAGCAAAGACACAAACTCTGTCCCTTACAACATAAATAAGCAGTAAGTTATATCAAATGATAGTGCTGCTGTCAGTCTGCTACCTTCAAATTTATCTAGATATTATTACTAACATAGTACAGACATTTTAAAAAGACAACCTCGTGAACAGGTTGAATAAAACACAATTACAAGTAAAGGTCACCCGTTCATAAATTCACTGTTAAATGTTACGTTTTGGTGCTGAAAACACCAACACAACAGCATTAGCATTAGCTGACTGTGTGTGTTTAATCAAAATACAAAGAAATAAATGACTCCCACGTTTACAATAGCTGCTGGAACAATGTCAAAACAAAGACAGAGATGTGTTTAAAGTGTAATGACATTCGTGTTAGTTTTACTTACACAGCAACCGGGCAAACAACCTGCTATGAGACATCTTCGGTCATTCACCAATGACACCGGACAGACATGGACCTAAACGTCAGCGTACGTAGTGGTCCTGCTAGATGCCTGAAGAGATATAAGTTAATCGCCTTCGTTCGGAGTAAATAACATTTAAAACACACCATAGCATTACATGCGACTTTAGAAATTAATTTAACTCTATTTAAAATTAATCCACGAGAACAGGCATTATGTGCTTAAAAGCGCAATGAATTCTGGACAATGTTGTTCTATATAAAATAAAATAAAATAAAATAAAATTGATTCTTTGCACCACTAAAAGAAAGTGATATAATACACATTATCCATATTTTGATTTTATTTACAGTTGAAAACAATACTTTTTCCTCTTAAATTTTGTGGAAAACAGGTTAAATAAAAAGGGTTAAATGAAAAGAAATAAGAAGACAGAAAGACATCTTGTGAACATGACCACCCAGTCTACTACTAATTATTATTATTATTATTATTACTAATGCCATTCAAAGCAGATCCATGTTGTTTAATTTCTGTTAAAGAAAGAAACGTATCAAAATATGGCTTAGCTAGTCCATGTTCTCAAATAAATGTTACTTTCCAAGAAAAATAAACAGATGTATGATCAAATAAATCAAATTATTGCAATAAATGTTAGGCTATCGCGTACAAAAAATAATATTAAAATTACATCATGCAACATGCAAATTGTATCAAAAAACCAAAGGTTCTTGACGGAAAGTTAGAGAAATATGTCCAAAACATTCAAGAATTTTACATTTTAAAGGGATTCCATGTGCTATTTTAAAGGATAACTCTTTAACTTTATAAATTATATAGTATTTGTTTGTTATTATCCAGACTACCTTTCCTTGTACAAATGAAAGTAAAGAGCTAATAAAAAACTGAAAGCAAGTGGCGCGGTGAGACGAGCCAATCGTGCTCAACCAACTCTGCAGCTGGTGATTGGTTAACGCTTTTACGGCGCGTCATGCGCTTACGCTTATTCATAGACAAAACTACGCATAATCTTCCAGCCGCAAATAGTCCCTCTTCACGAGCAAACGGAAACGACTACTCAAGTGCACTAACGCGATGACGTAGAACGTCCCAGGAAATATCCTGCTGGGTCTCAATTAGAAGCGCACAAAGTCATTCAAGATGGTGTTAGAAAGTATCTCGAGGATTATCAAAGTGCAACTTCCAGCCTACCTCAAGAAACTGCCCCTTCCAGATACAATCGGAGGCTTCACGCGACTGACAGGTATGTGTTTCATCATACAAAATGTCACAAGCGTAGGTGGAAAGTTAAGTTAAGCGCGCATGCCTGCACAGAAAGAGTGATGTAAATATCTTTGTTTTACATATATTAAACACTCAAATAACGCATAACTAAGTAGTTGGCTGTCTGCACATGTTTCTGGTTAGAAAAAACCGTATGTTTTATTATCTTCCATATAATTACTTGAGAAGATTCGCAAGATGCAGTGCCTCATTGAACAAGTGATTCTGTTTTCATATACAAACGACCTGTGTGTGTCTATTTTAGAAATGTGTGAAGAACAAAACACGCAAAGCATCTAATGGCATGCTTTGCCTCTAATAGGCATGATTTGTTGTAGTATTATAAATGAAGGCACAATAAAAGTAGAAATATTTGCATTTGTAAATATGTTAAAGTTGCCTGTACAGACACCTAAAATGACCCGTCATCAGTCCAGCAACTGTCATTGTGTAATGCAACAGTTCATCTCTACCACAAATATGAAAAGTGTATTAATCACTAAATATCTGGCATGCACTTATTTTTCCACTGTAAGGAGAATAGCTATCACTACGTAGATTGTGTTGTCATTAAGTGTATAATAAGTTCTAGCACTGTGTCTCAGTTTCAGAGTGGTTACGGCTTCTGCCATTATTGGGGATTTTGGCTCTGTTGGGTTATCTGACCATCCGGCCCTTCCTGCCCAAGAAGAAAAAGCAAAGAGACAGTCTAATAAATCTGAAGATCCAAAAAGAAAACCCTAAAGTGGTGAATGAGATCGACATAGAGGACCTGAGGACTCCAAATGTTTGTTACTGTCGCTGCTGGCGATCTAAAACGGTAGGAATGCCAGATATTTTTTAACTATCAAAGCATACTATAACAGCACCAAAGGTGGGAAAATGAACATGGAAAAACTAAATTCTGACTTATTGGCACAAAATAAAACCTTGATTAACATTATAATTGAAGCTTTGGGGAAAATATATAATATAAAAGATATGACCCCTTTTTAACTGTTAATTTGTGCATGTGAAAAATGAAAAAGCATGTGTGATTTTCTGTTTCCTCTTTGCGAGTGTCAGTTTTGTCAAAAGCCTTAGCGTGCCTAATAGGTACTGTCACTATGAGCACTTATTTGTTCTTTCTCATCTTTCAGTTTCCTGTTTGCGATAAATCACACATAAAGCATAACGAGCTGACGGGGGACAACGTTGGTCCGCTTATTCTTAAGAAGAAGACTCTGTAGCCCATCTGTTCTGGCTCGGAGTGGGACAAAACTCTGTTATTTCTGGGGGGTTTTTTATGCATATTTTTCTCCACGGAAAAACCTACTGTAATTTTGTTGTCCTTACCCCAATCTTATTGTGTAGAAATATACAGCTGTAAATTCAGACTATAATGCTCAAGATATTGTGGTTGATTCTGAGAAATTTAATTATATTGATTTACTTTATTTTTTATACTTGGCAAATGTAGTTTGACACTTGTGTGCAATATAACAGGACCATAAGGAAAAATGGCGGTTATCGTCGCCAATCAATCTTTGTGGCCATGAAAGTGTCTTTTCCTTTCTTAATCTATATCTAGATTCACTTAACTAAGTTGCCTTGTATGTGAATTTGACATTTTCTAAGACAGACAAAAAAAAATCACAAACTTTTCAATGTGAAGTACATTATTAGGATTTGCTTTTGTTGTTTTTACTTGTTTGCCATTTTCTACAGCATTATTGTCTAAACCAACAATAGTTCTAAAATGTTTGCTAAATTATTTTAACATTTTCAAGTGCAGGATACTACACTTGACTTTTGTGCGTATACCTACCGACATTTCTCATTGCATGAGATTGTAACAAATGCTTTAATCAAAGCTATTGTTACACATCATTCATATATTACAACATTTATCATAATGTAACAAAGAAATGTCCTCTTTTCTCTGTCCACCTGAACCAACATGCTGCAACAATTACAATTCATATTATGTGCGCATTCATTCATATTCAAATAGTTTGACAATCCCCCATCTTTTTTTTCTTGTGCCACTTGGTTTTGTATTTGATGGCTCTTGTTCATAGATGTTTTCCTAAATTACATTTGTATGATAACTGGAATGTGCCTAATAACTTTTGTAAAATAAAAGGTAACCAAACTTGTTTTATCTACCTGAAAATTCTTTTTACTCTAAATGCTGTTTTTGCTTACCTATTATTCTTAGTGTGACTGATGATGTAACAGTGTTTGTTTCTTCGGTGTACTTTTCCTAAAACACACAATAGTGTAACTCCATTATACTGATGTTCCATGTCTTTGAATTAACAGTGCTGCTTATTTACATCTGCTTTGCCTTAGATAATATAACAAGATATGCTTCCAAATGCAAGCAGGGGGTTTTGCCTGACATTTACTAACAAGGTATGCCATTCATTTTCTGCAGCAATACATCTACAAATAAAAATAACTGCACATACACCATATAATATAAAAATAAGGTCTAATACGCTTAACAGTAGTCATTTAATAGCTTAAATTAAGAATGACTGTATGCAGCCATATTACCAATACTCCATTCTGAGACACAACTACAATACAAAACCTTGTAAAATTAAATCCACTAATAGTGTTCCCTTCACATGACTTTGTATAACATTCAAATACACATTTTGTGAAGAAAACCATGTCAAAATAAATATGGCTCATGAAAAGTAACATGAACTGTGCAATGCATGATTTTTTTTTGTACTTCTAATAAAAAAAATCCCTAAACCTTTCTTTAGGTCCTACAATTACTTCCACTGTAAACACAAAATGTAATTGAGCTCCAAACTGACTTCAGAATATTTACAGCTACAGTATTTGACTACTGTATGTGTAATAGGGCTGACAAGATACCTGCAAAAACTCTGAATCTCAGAATGTAGGTCCATGACTATGTTTTGAATGGATGCTACAATAATGTTCTTACTGTTGCTGCAGTGTATAAAATATGTATCTGTAACCCTAAAATACTGAAAAATGAAATTCTGCATTTTCCGAAACTAACTGTATCCTGCAATACACTTAACTTGACCTTCCATTTCCAGGTTGATGGATGAATTGAAAGAAACCTCTTTCTAGCCTCATTATCTGATCAGACTGCCAAATGCTGAGACTTTTTTTTTATTTTATTTTATGTAGCATACTTTCTGAAACCAAGAAGTCAATGGTTGACTGGTTAGTATCAGGACCATTCTTTTGGTGCCATCAGCCAAAGACGGGCTGTGATATTTTGACTATATGTGACCCTGGACCACAAAACCAGTCATAAGGGTCATTTTTTTTTAAATTGAGATGTATACATAATCTGGAAGCTGAATAAATAAGCTTTCCATTGATGTATGGTTTGTTAGGATAGGACAATATTTGGCCGAGATACAACTATGAAAATCTGGAATCTGGGGGTGCAAAAAAAATCTAAATATTGAAAAAAAAAAAAAAAAAAAAATTGCCTTTAAAGTTGTCCAAATGAAGTCCTTAGCAATGCATATTACTACTAATAATACATTTTTGATATATTTACAGTAGGAAATTTACAAAATATCTTCATGGAACATGATCTTTACTTAATATCCTAATGATTTTTGGCATAAAAGAAAAATTGATAATTTTGACCCATATAATGTATTGTTGGCTATTGCCACAAATATATCCGTGCGACATATGACTGGTTTTGTGGTCCAGGGTCACATATAAAAATGGAACTAGAAGGCTGTATACAGTATATAAAGCACAGTGAAAGTAGCTAGTATTCCGTTCCGAACATAGTCATGACAACACTGGCCACTACATGACTTTCTGTAACACTAATATGCAGTCACTGCAGACTGATATAATACTATCTGGAATATATCTACTTTTAGAAATACTATCAACACAAATATAAGCCAGTTTAAAAAAAAACAAAAAACATTCTTAAACAACAGTTTTTGTACTCAATAGTGCTAAAAATGATCAATCCATAGCGTAGCGTAATCCTTTAAATCCTACGTTTTAGAGGAGAATAATAACTTGTCACCTGTAAAAGAAATACTGTGTGTGATTTTCATTCACATTGGATAGTAAAAAAACAGGTTGGGTTTCTTCATCTGAAAAGCACGTCTGCCACTTTTGCACTCTGACTTCAGAGGGTCGTAGCAATAATGAGTTTGAGAATCAAACTTCAAAGACAAAAAGGATGATCAGCAGCCTTGGACGCTGGGATGTCACTTCCCAGAAGCATTCCAGAAACATCACAGGGCACTTTCATACGTCACCGGTGTCCCTGATGCAGACAAAGCACCTTGACTGACAGCTGCAATTCAGAAAATGACAATTAAAACAATGGACATTCATTTAACACAATGAAGACTGATAGTACCAAGCAAGTGTCAGGTTAGAGTTACATATATCTATATATATATATATATATATATATATATATATATATATATATATATATATATACACACACACACACACACACACACACACACACACACACACAGTACCTGTCAAAAGTTTGTAAACATTAAAAATTTGTAATGTTTTTGAAAGAAGTCTCTTATGGTTGCATTTATTTAATCAAAAATACAGTAAAAACTGTATTATTGTGAAATACTACGATTTAAAATAATTGTTTTCTATTTTAATACATTTTAATTTGTTCCTGTGATGGCAAAGCTGAATTTTCAGCATCACTACGCCAGGCTTCTGTGTCGCAGATACTGTGTGTGCTAATATCATTTTTTGCACAAAACAGGTTTATGAATTTGAAGCAAACGGACCTATTCTACTGGTCTCAGTTATAGGGGCTGGAGCATTTGATTTTTTTTTTTTGTTCACATTAGCAAAGTTGAGAGACAGCATTGTACAATAACAATAACAATAACGCAACTGCAGAGTGAAACGGGATAAAGGGTGACCTGCCAGCATGCAAATTCTCCAAGCTGTGGTGATACATTTCCATGTGCATCTCATGTAGCTTGTTTATCATAATAGATTAGTTGTCGTCCACATTGTGTGTGTGTGTGTGTGTGTGTTGCAAGAAAAAGTATGTGAACTGCTTGCAGAAAATGTGAATAATTTTAACTAAATAAGAGAGAGCATACAAAATGCATGTTATTTTTTATTTAGTACTGTCCTGAATAAGATATTTTACATAAAAAATATTTACAAATAGTCCACAAGACAAAAAAAATAGCTGAATTTTTTAAAATGACCCCGTTCAAAAGTTTATGAACTATTGATTCTCAATACTGTATGTCGTCCCCTGGATGATCCACACCGTTTTTTTTTGTTTTGTGATGGTTGTTCATGAGTCCCTTGTTTGTCCTGAACAGTTAAACTGCCCAATGCTCTTCAGAAAAATCCTCCAGGTCCTGCAAATTCTTCAGTTTTCCAGCATCGTTTGCATATTTGAACCCTCTCCAGCAGTGACTATGATTTTGAGATCCATCTTTTCACACTGAGGACGACTGAGGGACTCAAGCACAACTATAAAAAAAAGGTTCAAACATTCACTGATGCTTCAGAAGGAAACACGATGCATTAAGAGCTGGGGGGTGAAAACTTATCGAATTTGAAGATCAAGGTACAGTGGGGAGAACAAGTATTTGATACACTGCCGATTTTGCAGGTTTGCCCACTTACAAAGCATGTAGAAGTCTGTAATTTTTATCATAGGTACTCTTCAACTGTGAGTGACGGAATCTAAAACAAAAATCCAGAAAATCACATTGTATGATTTTTAAGTAATTAATTTGCATTTTATTGCATGACATAAGTATTTGATACATCAGAAAAGCAGAACTTAATCTTTGGTACAGAAACCTTTGTTTGCAATTACAGAGATCATACGTTTCCTGTAGTTCTTGACCAGGTTTGCACACACTGCAGCAGGGATTTTGGCCCACTCCTCCATACAGACCTTCTCCAGAGCCTTCAGGTTTCGGAGCTGTCGCTGGGCAATACGGACTTTCAGCTCCCTCCAAAGATTTTCTATTGGGTTCAGGTCTGGAGACTGGCTAGGCCACTCCAGGACCTTGAGATGCTTCTTACAGATCCACTCCTTAGTTGCTCTGGCTGTGTGTTTCGGGTCGTTGTCATGCTAGAAGACCTAGCCACGACCCATCTTCAATGCTCTTACTGAGGGAAGGAGGTTGTTGACCTAGATCTTGCAATACATGGCCCCATCCATCCTCCTCTCAATACAGTGCAGTCGTCATGTCCCCTTTGCAGAAAAGCATCCCCAAAGAATGATGTTTCCACCTCCATGCTTCACGGTTGGGATGGTGTTCTTGGGGTTGTACTCATCCTTCTTCTTCCTCCAAACACAGCGAGTGGAGTTTAGACCAAAAAGCTCTATTTTTGTCTCATCAGACCACATGACCTTCTCCCATTCCTCCTCTGGATCATCCAGATGGTCATTGGCAAACTTCAGACAGGCCTGGACATGCGCTGGCTTGAGCAGGGGGACCTTGCGTACGCTGCAGGATTTTAATCCATGACGGCGTAGTGTGTTACTAATGGTTTTCTTTGAGACTGTGGTCCCAGCTCTCTTCAGGTCATTGACCAGGTCCTGCCGTGTAGTTCTGGGCTGATCCCTCACCTTCCTCATGATCATTGATGCCCCACGAGGTGAGATCTTGCATGGTGCCCCAGACCAAGGGAGATTGACCGTCATCTTGAACTTCTTCCATTTTCTAATAATTGCGCCAACAGTTGTTGCCTTCTCACCAAGCTGCTTGCCTATTGTCCTGTAGCCCATCCCAGCCTTGTGCAGGTCTACAATTTTATCCCTGATGTCCGTACACAGCTCTCTGGTCTTGGCCATTGTGGAGAGGTTGGAGTCTGTTTGATTGAGTGTGTGGACAGGTGTCTTTTATAAAGGTAACGAGTTCAAACAGGTGCAGTTAATACAGGTAATGAGTGGAGAACAGGAGGGCTTCTTAAAGAAAAACTAACAGGTCTGTGAGAGCCGGAATTCTTACTGGTTGGTAGGTGATCAAATACTTATGTCATGCAATAAAATGCAAATTAATTATTTAAAAATCATACAATGTGATTTTCTGGATTTTTGTCTTAGATTCCGTCTCTCACAGTTGAAGTGTACCTAGGATAAAAATGACAGACCTCTACATGCTTTGTAAGTAGGAAAACCTGCAAAATCGCCAGTGTATCAAATACTTGTTCTCCCCACTGTAAATTGTACTTAATTTGTCTTCCGAGAAACATGCAAGTATCTTCTGTTGCTTTTGAAGGGCAGTACTAAATGAAAGTACTGCTCCGCCCACACTCCCGCAGAATCGGTTATTACAGTTTACTGCATAACAACTTATGTCGGCGTGAAATAAACAGTTATGGAAATGACTCAGTGCCTGCAGTGAATACTTCGCTCAGAGAAGCTGTCAATCATGATGTCACACCCTGTTTTTATAGCATCAAATATCTAACTAACTAACTAAAACCACACTTATTTAAAAAACCACTTGAACTTACATCAGCGTGATAAAAACGACATAAAATGACAGAAACTATCTTTGGAAAAAATGTATTTGAAGTGTAATTTGATTGTTTAGTTTGTCTCATGTCCCATTTGATTACATGGAGAGGGCGGGACCTATACTGGGACCAACCACCTGGGGGCGATCGAAACCTTTTGGCTTCACTTTTCAGGACTTGTGCGGCACACTTGGGTTCGACGTGTTGTACGTTCAGAGATGCTCTTTTGCAGACATCGGTTGTAACGAGTGATTATGTGAGTTGCTGTTGTCTATCAGCTCAAACCACTCTGGCCATTCTCTGCTGACCTCAACAAGGCATTTTCACCCGCAGAACTTCCACTCACTAGATATTTTCTCTTTTTCAGATCATTCTCTGTAAACCCTAGAGATGGTTGTAGGCGAAAATCCCAGTAGATCAGCAGTTTCTAAATACTCAGACCAGCCATCTGGCACCAACAAGCATGCCACGTTCAAAGTCACTTAAATAACCTTTCTTCCTCATTCTGATGCTCAGTTTGAACTTCAGCAGATCTTCTTGACCATGTCTACATGCCTAAATGCGTTGAGTTGCTGCCATGTTATTGGCTGATAGTGTTAACGAGCAGTTGAACAATTGTGTCTAATAAAGTGGCCAGTGTGTGTGTATGCGTGTGTGTGTGTGTTAATTTTTTTGTATCCCGGTGGGGACTTCAACCTGAATGCACACTGACTCATGGGAACTCGTGTCACCGTGGGGACCTGAATTGAGGTCACCATGAGGAAACAAGCTTATAAATCATACAGAATTATTTTTTTTTGAAACTGTAAAAATGCAAAAAGTTTTCTGTGATGGGTAGGTTTAGGGGTAGGGTTAGTGTAGGGGGCTAGAATATACAATTTGCACAGTATAAAAACCATTACGTCTATGGAGAGTCCCCACATAGATAGTAAACCAGACGTGTGTGTGTGTGTACAAATATCTCACCCCACTCAGGGTTCTTTGGTTTCTGCAGGAGTCGAGGGCCAAGCAGGCTGATGATGAGTGCTCCAATAGGAGCGGTGATGAGAATGGACAACACAGCCACAGTGAGGACATCCATGCCGTACTTCTGCAGCTCAAGGTCATTCTTGGAGCGTGCCATGTCTAGAGCTGTAGAGCCTATGGCAGCCTGAAACCAATAACATAACGGGATTGCTCTGTTAGAATCTCACAAATGCATTTAATTTAACTGTATTTGTCATTTAGCTCACTCTTGTCCAAAGAAACAGAAAAAAATGGGTACAGGATAAAGACAAGAAAACAAAATTAAAATAGAAGGTCTATTTGTTATACTAGGCGATTTTACCTGTACTGTGGCTTTTGGCATCCAGGCTAGAGTGATAAAGACTTTCTCTTTCAGGTTAAAGCCAGCTCTCAGTACCGCAACAAAAGTGATGAGCAGCCGTACCGTGAGTGCGATGAGCAGAGCTGCTATACCCAGGACTGAGGACATATTACATTAGAGTAAATCAACTGCATGTTTGAAACACTACACATGTGCAAATATGTGCACACTGCTTACATCCCAGTTACTTTAGGGCTTTTCACACTGCGCTTAATCCAGGGTTATCGTCAGTCTAGGCCCTGCTTTTAACCCTGTATAGAGGAATGTTCAACACTTTTCTAATTTAAAAGCAGGGTTAGCAGCTATTTTTACCGGTGGAAATGAATCCCTGCTCCAGAGCAGGTTTAGCACTGCTTTTGCGCTGTTAACCCCGCATTGGGGTGCCAAACATGTGCAGTGTGAAACGATACAGTGTTAGAATGTTACGGCTAAATGCTTAGCAACCGACAACCAATCGCTTGCCTCATATTCATATGCTGTGGACAGTCACAGAAACACTGTGTGTTGTATAAACAATAGTTTCAGTTGCTGAATTTAAGTTTATTGCCATATCAACATTGCCGGCTATTACATGGCAAATACAAATGAAACATTTAACAACATATCATAAACACAATATAATAAAAAACAAACATTTCATAAAATTCAGCTTAGACAAAAAGACAAGATTAAGTACAAAATGAGTACAATTCTATAAAAGACTCTTTCAATGTACTTGTGATAAAAACTCTGTCCAAAATTCTGGATCCATAAACAAGTCCTTAAAAGTTTGTCCTGATAAAAAGCTCTGTCTCATATCATTAAAAATAGGGCAGTCCAAAAATATAACAGTAATTTTAGTGTTTGAAGGAAATTTAGATGGTGACGGAAAATGTGCCAACTGGAGGAAAGAAAAGACTGTTTCATTCTTACCTTTATAGTCAAAAAAGTCCATCAAGTAAAAACTTGACAGTACAGACGGCGATGTATAATATGATGATGCGCAATGCTAGAGCTTTTATATAAACAGGTCACTGTGTTTGTCCAATCAATTACATTGAACCGTAAATATGCAAATAAGAATGTTAACCCTGAGTTTAGGAATATACAGTGTGAAACTTCCATTTATAAATACCCAGGATTAACTGTTAACCCCAGGTAAATTATGAGCAATGTAAAATATTAGGAAAGATAACCAAGGATTCTGTTTACCCAGGGTTTAGAATGACTCATGGTTAAAGGGATAGTTCACCCAACATCCTGAAAATCCTGTCATCATTTACTCACCCTCAAGTTGTTCCAAACCTGTATGAATTTCTTTCTAACAGAAGATATTTTGAAGAATATGGGTAACCAAAATACTATGGAAGTCAATGGGGCACATCAACTGTTTGGTTACTGACATTCTTCAAAATATCTTTTTTTTGTGTTCAGCAGAAGAAAGAAATTCATACAGGTTTGGAACAACTTGAGGGTAAGCCACTATCCCTTTAACTACTTCAAGTGTGAAAAGCCCTTTTGAATGTTTCCCTCAGCTCTGTTACTAAAACAGCACAGATACTCACACACAGTCGTGACCTCTAAAGAACTAATAACAATCTCAGCGCCGATGAGACCAAAGAGAAGAGGCTGGAACACATGCCAAAACCTTTCCACCACCTCCTCCACCGGTGCCTGAAACACAAGAAATCAAACATGTGATCTTAGAAAATAGGTAGAAAGATTCATTAGTGTTTTCACACTCTTATATTTTTTAATTCTATTACTTGACGTTGTTGCAAAATATGGAATTGAGAAAGAAAGTAGGCAAAAATCTCTTCTTTTTCACAGATATTTTTGATATTTTAGTGAAAATTGTGTGTGTGGGAGAAGAGATTCAGACCTTATTTTTTCCCCAGCCTATACCAGCCACAAAAGCCAGCACCAGTGTACAAAGACCTCCTGCGCCAGGAATCCCGGCCACATTACTGCCAAACAAAGCAAACACAGACAGCCCCAATACCAGAAATGATCGTTTCAGCGCGAGGTTTCCCTATGTCGAAAGACAAAAGACACAAATCATCAATAATCATGAAACATGTTACCATGACAACATCAATGCCACATCGGTTTTTGAATTCAACATCAACTTCGCAATCATAAAGTTGTTCCTCACATACCTGGTCTCTGCTGGGGAAGTAATGTAGAAAGTACCCTAAGGCCACACCAGTGGCCGCACCACCTAACACCTCCAGTGGTCCCCTCAGCACATTTAACCACACGGCGCCTGCAGAGAGCAACAGAGAGCACTAATATAAACTGGAACTCTAACACCAAAGAAGTCCATAATACCCAGGCTGCGTACCAAATTGTTATGCCCTTCACTTGCTAACTTCCCTCCATCTCATTCACTCGGATGTGCGTCATTGCTTACGTTGCACGAGTTCCCACTACTGCCGGAACTTGTGCATTAGGTTTAAATGGAACGCACTAAGCCCTTGATCACCTGGAATTCACTATGGCTGATTTATTATTTAAACCCCTTTTTACTGATGAATTTGTTTTATGTACCATTCTATATGCATATGAGCTGTTGGAGAAAACTAAAAATTACACAAACAAAAAAAAATATCAATAGTATAAACTTTGACTGTGAACATAAGGTAGCTACAAGTATTATGCAATTAATTCTCAAAATAATTAATATATCATACACTTCAGTTAAGCGTGATCTGCTGTGATGTCACAATCAAGTTGAATTGTGGTATATGGAGCTGCTTGAAGTGTACATTGGCGTAGACTCGCTCCCTCGGCCAAAATCGAAGGGGCGAGGGTCTGTCCATATAAACTTCCCTCGCCCACTTCACGAAGTGGAACGCACTTCAAAATGGTGGCGGGGATTCCCCTGAGGGGAAGTGCTTAGGGAAGTTCGCAAGTGTGTGTCTAAAAGTGGAGTGGAACGCAGCCCTGGGTTAAGATCAAAATCCCTTATACATATACCCTTAAATAGGGCATTATTTGAGGGAACAGCCATTTGTAGTGGTGTCTGAAACCATAGTGGATGTTATCGAGTGCACCCTCATTCAATCCCATAATGCACCGCAATAATGAGTGTACAACCGATGTACACTCAGCGGCTAGAGATTCATTTAAATAGTCTGAATCATCCATCCATTTTCCAAACCAATGGTCCAATGTGGTTACAGCATAATATCATACAGGTATAAATTTTAACTGATTATTATATTGTTTAATAAAGGTTTATGCATAGTTTCAATGACAGACTTCAAAATAAATCTTTTCATCACTACTGGAGCTGCCATTTAATATGCCATTTAAAATGTTTTGACAATATTACTGTTTTACTGTGTTTTTGAAAAAATAAATACAGCCTTGGTGAGCATAAGAGACTTCTTTCAAAACTATTTAATACCGACTCCAAACTTTTGAACGGTAGTGTGAATACAAGTATTTTTTAGAATATAGCACTATGTCGTCTATCCTAATTATCCTATTCTGTGTTTCTAAAAGCGATTTGAATTCCTCTGTCAGACTCTGTGGTTAAATTATTGACATCATGTCCAAAATCTTATATTTATTTATTTTAATTTAGAAATATTGTATGTATATGCTACATTTAGTCTTTTGGCATACCTGTGGCGAAAGCAATGCCCAGGCAGGTGGTGAAGCAGGTAATGGCAATGATGTCATCAACGCTGCATGCTGCCATGAGAAGAGTAGGTATACCCTGCTCTAAACCGTACCCTTCCTTATGCAGAAGCAGCATGGATGGAACCACAACAGCAGGAGAAACAGCCCCGAGAACAAACCTACAGAGCAGAAAATCAGAGCAATTGGGTTGGTAGCATCAGAACTTTCAGAGAGGTTCTTATCTTATCAGAAACAGTTGTTTACCCTAAAATAAAGCCCCAGACCCATGGAAGACCCAGTATAAAATAGGAGACCACAGCCATAGTGGTTGCCTCGCAGGTGAGAGGGAACATGGACAAACGCAAACACACAGCTTTCAGCTTCTTCAGAGCCTGAAACACACATAAAAGTATTATGTACAATTCAGAGACATCAATTTTTCTTAATGTACAACCTTAAGTAAATGAAAAGTCTTCATGAAATAAAAAAAATGGTGTTTGGCTGAAAGAGAATTCTAAAGAGTATGAAGGCACATCCTCTCGGGCTGATGCGTTTTCATACCTTGCCGTCTAATTGCAACCCAGCCTTGACCAGAATGACACCCAGGGCGATGTTCCTCAGAGAAGCGGACCATCTAACATCAATGTAAACTGCATCTGTCACCACAGGGATGTTTCTGAGGATAAAGCCTGCCAGCAGCATGCCTGCGGACACACACAGAGAAAACAACAGAACTGAATAACACAAACAGAAATCCCATAGTTATTCATTACACTTCTCACAGACAATGAAAATGACCACTTTTGTCAATACAAAAAAAAAAATAACAGGCTGTTTATCTTTGAGCTATGGGAAAAATTGTATTATACACCACCGTTCAAAAGTTTGGGGTCAGCAGAGCACGTCAAGTTTAAAAAAAAAATTTGTCAACAAAAATAAAGAAAAAAAAATATTGAGAAAATATTGTGAAATAACTTTTTTATTTTACTATATTTTAAAATGTAATTTGTTCCTGTGATGGCAAAGCTGAATTTTCAAAGCTGTGAATTTAACATTGGAATATCACATAAAACATTTGTGAATAAAGCACTTCACCATGTGTTTTTCAAGAGAACAAAATTGTCACTTTCTGGGAAACTGGTGCAAAATATCTGTAAGAAAAACGAAGTTCCTGCAAACGAATAAGAAAATTTTTTTTCGTACATCATAAATTACTTGCACCTTAGTGTGCACAGACGAAATAAACATGGTCATGTTATCTTGCGTTCGGAGGCAGATGCCTGATTCTTGGAATCACAATTGTGTGAGACAGGGAGGTAACTATACCCAACTATTTTGATAACAGACTTAATTAAATTAAATTAATTTGCTGGTTAGTCCAGAGTTTTCTGTTGTGCATAGAGAGATTTATTCAGTAAATGTGTTTCCATCGTAGTTTATGTGCATATCTTCTTATTGGATAAAAAATATCCGCCTCAGTTGAGCACATACATTTTTATGCACATTTACATTCAATTCAATTCACATTTATTTGTATAGCGCTTTTCACAATACATATCGTTTCAAAGCAGCTTTACAGAAAATGCATGTGTCTACATTACAATTTAGAGCGATCTGTTATCAATCAGAGGTGACTGTGTCCAAGTTATGAAAATAAATAATGTTTTGATGTTTAAAACATAAAACGTTGAATATTGATATTTGAAATGATTTAAAACATGATACTTTAACTGTGAAATTTAAACTGCCAGTAGGTGGCAGCAACTGCAAGTCACTGTTAATGAGTGAGTCGTGATTCAACCGGTTCATTCAAAAGTCTGATTCATTCAGGAACAAATCATTTGACTATCTTAATCTATCTTAGTCATTGAATCATTGATTCAACTGATTCGTTTAAAAAGCTGATTCATTCAGTAAGAAAACACAGCCGTGTTTTGCACAGAGACGCAATTACAGTTTATGTGGCTTTGTTTTGAACTATTTTCGGTGGCGAAATAGAGCAAAAACAGGCAAAATGGTGTGTAAAATGTAAGTCACTTAATATTAACTTCTTGTTTAGTAAACTTGCATAAAATCAGTATCACATTTGTTATCATGCTGATACCTGGAGAAAAACTGCACTCTTTGTGTGATATTTATTAACTATATTAAATGATATCTACAAGACTAGACTACATCAAGTAGTGTATGCATGCGCTCTCTGGGTGTGTGTGAGGGATATACTCAATGTCAGATCGCACATCGTTAAAACAACAATTACGATATCATCGCAGACGTTATATAATCACACACCCCTACAGGTAGTATACAGTATATGCTGTGAAGTATGCAGTTAGGTTAATGTTCCATCCCTAACATAGCCATAATTTCCTTAAGGTGCGGTCACATTTACAGAAACTTTACGGTCGAGATCTAGTCATTTCTATCGCAGTTTCGCGTGATGGCGAAAAAGTTCCACACACACAGACACTATCGCTTCACTACTGACAATGGACCTTTTTTGCCTGCTAAATTTCACAAATGTCATCATCTTTATATGTAAAGAAATTGCTCCTACCAAGAAGCGGAGGTAAAGGTGGCAAGTTCGGCAAGTGTATGCGTCCAAACAGCTTTCCCCCGGCTACGGAACAAATAAACAAGGTCACAATGCCAAAGAGGTTCCCGCCTGGGAGGCATTCCTTCTCTGTAATGGACCACACCACCCCAAAGAGCACTGCAGCCATGGTCACTGCAAGAACAAACAGATACTGGGTTCAATCAACCAGTTGATCACTTAGTAAACATAATACATTTTTAACTACCATACACTACTGTTCAAAAGTTTTAGGTCAGTAAGATTTTTTTTGGCAATGCCAATGGGTGCTTGATCAAAAGTAGGGGTTAAACGGATCATAGTTGATCTGTGATCCGTATGGACAAGGCCCCACGGTTCACGGATTAATTGCTAAGTTTCACCATCAATTTGGTACTGCACGCTGTTATCTGTGCGCACAGGCGCACACACTCGAAGCACGCACACACACATTTGCCGAACAGCGAATTGATTACTCTTTCGCATCTGAATGCGCTTGAATGGACACATACACACAAAATTGTGTCAAAATACCCGACTCTGTGAGTATTCTCGTAAACACAGTCGGTAAAATCTTAAGTGAATATAAATAGTTGAGAAAGAAATCGGATGTGTATCATTATATTTGATCTGTGCATTCGCTCAAAGTGACAGCAGCCTAAAAAATACCTGTTGCTGTCTAAACATTAATGATAATCAAACAACAAAGCACAGCTTTAACAAAGATTAATCTATATCTAATTTATATAGTGAACACTATAGTGTTATTTTACATTTAGGCCTAATTATAAACTGCACTACAGTTAGACCTCACTTTATTTGTAACTTTGTTATATTGTATTTATCTATGCTTGTAATTAGTGTATTTGATCTTATTTGTTTACTGACTGTTCACTTGCCTTTATTAGTAAGGCTAGTAGTTTTCGCTGTGGTATTGAAGCTGAACCGTGAGTTTTAGGATCCGTTTGTGTGATACATTTATAATGTTACAAAAAGATTTCTATTTCATATAAATACTGTTCCTTTGAATTTTCTATTCATCAAAGAATTCTGAAAAAATGCATCACGGATTCCACAAACATTAGGCATACAGCTGTTTTCAACATTGATAATAATAATAAATGTTTCTTCAGCACCAAATCAGCATATTAGAATGATTTCTGAAGGATCATGTGACACTGAAGACTGGAGTAATGATGCTGAAAATTCAGCTTTGCCATCACAGAAACTAATTATTCTAAAATATACTAAAAACAGTCATTTTAAATTGTAATCATATTTTATCAAATAAATGTAGTCTTGGTGAGCATAAAAGACTTTTAAAAATCTTACCGACCCCAACATTTTTGAACGGTAGTGCACATGCCATCTCTACCATCAGGTTTTAGAAGATTATTGACTCTGTTTAGTTCTAACCTTTGGTGATAATTGCAGCCAGCAGGCCTCTGGGTGGGCACGGGCATAGTCTGCGCAGCCAAGGGCAGCATTCGTACGGAGGGTCTGTGTTGGTGTAAGCGTCAACTGAAGACACCGGTCGTGGGACAAAGGTCGTCTCCTCAGTCATACTCAGAATGGGGCTCTCTGAGCGCTTCGGAACCACAAGGACTGCCTGACTGACAGTAAGGTGATGCTGTATGAGAAAAAGAAGAGTGAAGAGAGAAGCAGTGATCTTAGTAGCAAAATCTTTTTTCATCCAGTGAAATGTATTTCCTAATGTCTGAGACCACACCTATTGTTTTTAATTTGAAGTCAGCATGAAACAGAAGTTGCGAGAGTCTTTCTTTACCTATTGTTGCATATATCCGAGTGAAACGGCTTCTCGAAAAAGAAAAAAAGTATGGGTGGGACTTGATTTTGTCCATCGAGAATTGATTGGATTGTCATAAACACATCATCAGAGGAGAGAAGAGATGTCATTGCAAGTGGAAGGGGAAGTTATTTTGTTTAGAGGGCACAAGTTTAAAAAAAAATAATGATGTGTATGGATAAATAATTAATATTAAATACTGCAATATTCAATTTTGATTTCACAGTGACGTAACCTGGATATAAACAAAGGATTTTGAAATAAAAAGATGTAAAATGAAGACAAAAAAGTCACACATTATTTTAGCTTGACTGCTGTTATTAAAGAAGAGCATACAAATTATACTAAAAAAACAATGTTATTTTTTGTAATCATTTACTAGTCACATTTTCAATCAAGCTTTATGTTAGTTAGTTGAGGAGTTATTATCTTTGCGTGGGTTGTGCATCGGCACGGCTCCTCAACGCGGATGAATCTAATGTTTTGAGGAGTTTGTGTGGCTGTCAGTCACTGCACCGGTGTGGATACTGTACTTCGGAATCACAGATTCTGCGTCTTGGAAGTACGACCAAAATAAGAATTTTCCCTGCAAAATGTCATCTGAACAAGTGAGTAACATGTCTGCCACTTTTGCTCTGACCAACTGAGAAAAAAAGCATTACAATAAATCACGCTAACAACGGTGATTAAATCTAACGGTCGCTTAGCTCATATCACATCAAACCATGCAAATTATTATTGTTATACTTTGTTCTAAAATTGTTAATGTTAACAACATCAGCATTGCGTGACTATGTGTATTTAGTGTGTATTAGCGTTACCTGCTGATTTAAACTTCTGTACAGTCTAATCTTTTTCTTTTGACTACGGGTGAATCTCCAGTTGTCACTGATGATTGTCATTTGGACATTTCTGGATTACAATCAGCCATCAAAATGATAAGTTTAATTATTCCAGCTGCTGTGAGAAAAGGCTATAAATGATCAGCCACCTGCAGCATCCTCACATGCGAGCAGGACTCCTCCTTTATGTATACAGACGTGACGTAATGACGCAAAGACATGCTTGAATTTCCCCCGGAATGCTACCAGTACCACTTAAATTATAACACATTATTACAAGCTTACCGTTGTGAATCGGGATAAGGTAAGGAGATAGTTTTAAACACTGGCTGGATGTACTTGCTCAAATTGATTTTGGATCATTTATAACCCAAAAAAAGTTACGGACTGCAGCTTTAAAAAAAAAAAAAAAAAAAAAATAGAAGCAGCATTGTCAATACACTCACAGCTTTTTCTTATTCATATTCTAATGTACATGAACTACTGGTCTAAAGCATTCAAATGTTTGTTAATTATCTAAATTAAGGTGATAATTTATTAATTAAACTTATAATTTATTAGCAATTGTTAAATCTTTCATATTGGCCATTTAGTCTTGAAATAAACTATGAGGATACATAACAACAATAAAGGCAACTGTCCAATTAGAACCAACTTGACTGCAAAATAGCAAAAACAGCATAAAGTGGGGAAGTCTGACTAATAACCTACTTCAGCATGATTTCCCAAGGCGGAGGCTGCATCCTCAGTCCTCTGTGAGTATGTGGAGTGAACTGAATGGGGTCTGGACTGGGCATCCTCCATGGCACTACACTTCTGCTCTATCCTCGCTCGGGTCTTCTAGCCATTGCACGTGCTCATGACCGGCTCCTGTTCATCAAGACTCCACCTGTGTAAATATAAATAGCTATTACTACATCAACCTATCGATAAAGCCCGATTAGGTGTTATCAATGAACGTCAATGAGGAAATAGCACTAGTAGTACTAGGGGGAAAAAGCGACTGGTTTGTTCAACAAGATAATCGGATTGTAACAGGACTAAACGCGACGCCTGGGCCATATGGTGCTTTATCAGACTGAGGAGCGCGTGGCATATGGTCTGTTTATAAGACTGTAATAAACCACTGAACATCTGAGCATCACTGACATTACAATGTTGTTAGTCCATTTGTGCATGCTTATCTTCACCTAATCGACTATAATGTAATATTTATTTCACCTCGTTCATGACGAAAGTCATATTGTTTTGCGTGATCAAGACATTGTTTTTTTCTATGTGATTATTATTTTTGTGATCAAAAATAAATCAGTTGATAAAAATCATGGCTTCAAATCTTATGCTGAAGCATCTGTAAGTTTGACGTATTCAAGTTATTAACCGGCACGGTCTATACGTATAACAGATAATACTGAAAATATACGAGCTCGCGTGATGCGTGAATACATTTAAAAGGTTAATCTTTTACCCGGTTGAGGCATCCGGAAGTGTGAGTGACAGATGGAAGGTGTTGTTTTACCGTTCGTCCAACCCAAAAAAATAAAACTGTCCAATCAGGCTACTTTCCCAACCCCTTTTCTGATAGGTCCCGTCTCCTGTGCAAGCATGATTGGCTAGATTTGACAGCAACGGACCAATCACAAGCCGTCCTGAAAAGACTTCTGCGTTTATCATGATCCCCTAATCAGGAGAAATCCAGTTTTATGCTTTATTTGAACATATATAAATGCCACATATAATAAAACTAAAGCCAAGGGATTAGTAAAATAGTTTCTAAAAAGAGTTTCAAAGATTATTCTTTTAAATTACTCATTGTTTTTATGGGTTTCAAAAACATGGCTTACTATTCTTAACTTTCGAATAAGACATCAAAAAGAAGACAGTAATTGACAAAAATCATATGGCATATTATAATTATTTAAACCAAGCAATTAATTTTTAAACAAAGCTGAAAATTAGATGACATGTTCGGCAATAAGTGAGCTTGACATCCCATGATTAGAAATATGAAATACAGGGGTGGAATATCACATAATATGCAGTTTATAAACTGCAAGCCTTTTAACGTCAATGGCTAAGAATGGTTCAATACATATTCAATGCAATCAAGACATGGATTTACAGAATTTAGGAAGAGCCCACACCAGCATTAACTTTTTAGATTTGCCCAGTGATAAAACATCCTCAGAGTCTCCATCCTCCATCAATGATGGCTTCTGTTCCTGTGACGTAGGCAGACTGCAGGAATAAAAATCCTTTGATTATTTTTCAACTTAAAAGAATTTAATAATTTGTGTATAAAGCCTTATAAAGACCCAAGTGAACTGTAAAAAACAACATCAGTACCAAATGGTGTGTCTTAAAATATCATAGAAAAGAAGAGGGTACAGTGGTCGAATACTCACCTCATCTGAGGCCAAGTACACACACAGATGTGCCACTTCCTCTGCCGTGCACATTCTACCAGTCTTCTGTCTGGCCATAAAGTCTTTAAAAGCCTGAGAGGTGAAAGACAGAAATTCTATGACAGAGAGAATGACAGACTGAACTGTGTGTTTATATGATTAGTATTTGCTGTTGGTAAAAAAAACATTGGTTAGTGTTTTACTGTTTAGACTGTTTGTATGAAAAAGATTTTTGTATTCAGTCAGGCAAAAAACTCTATTGTAAGGGGCTTCAATGTTTAATGTTCGGGTACTAATTCCAAAACAATAGGACAATTATTTTCACAGAAGCATTGCAAATACACACACACACACACAATCATTCTCAGAAGGTTACAAAGAGCAGATGTGTTATGTTATTCTGCTCACTGTTGGATCACAGAATTCAGATTTATGGTGGAAAACATTTTACAATTTTTACAGCCAAATCGTTTTGCTATATTTTTTTCAACACGCATATAGACAACATGCATATGCGCATATAGACCAGCACATATAATCTGTGTGTGTGCCTCATTTTATTTCAATTCAAGAGAAAAAAAATTAAATAAAATACTGCATAAGTGTGCACACCCTGAACTAATACTTAGTTGAAGCACCCTTTTTATATTATTACAGCACTAGTTTTCTTAATTTACATCTTTACCTATGTAATTATTTTTACTGCACATTTGTTGAAATTTTATACTAACTTTCTCTTGTTTTTTCTGTTGCTGTATGACCATAATGTTGTGTAGAATATAAGGTTTAAGCCTCATTAATATTCACTCAGAGAAGCCAGAGCTTTTCTCTATAATTCCCAGTGTATCATCTTCAAAAGTTAAGGCTGTGACACACCAAGCCGACATCAAAGAACTAGAGGCGATGAAAGTCGACTGTGTTGCCGCCTCACATTGACTGCGTCTGGGCCAAAAAGCTGAGCTTGAACACACCAAAAGGACTACAGGTGACTGGCAACTAGCACGGGCGTTCTGCACCTGCGTGTAAGGAAATAACTATCTATGATATCAGCAGGTATCAATAATCTATTTTCGTCATTCAAAAAAGGAAACCGAAAAGACTTTATTTATACAAACCGTAAACAAAGCAGCGCTTGCTTACCATTTTAAACATCAAGCATCATGCTTATAACTTTCTTCATTTCAGGCAGCTTATGACTGCAAAAACTAGCCTGACAGATGCTCGCTGACGTCTGACCGTCAGCTTGGTGTGTCACAGTCCTTAGTTGATAAGGAGTAACTGCCATGTTTCATGTGTGAAACATCTGTGGCTGTGCTTCAGTTCAGTTGGCTGTTACCTCTTTCCTGAGAGCTCTCACACTAAAAAAACGAGTTTTGCATTTGTAAAAAAACCCAAAAACACACATTGAAGATTTGAAGATTACGTAAAAAGCTTTAGATTACTGGGTCACTTGGCTGTGTAGCACAATGTCTTGGTAATGGGGAAGCAGTACCTGCTCTGGATCAGGACTGGCCTGAATTCTCCCACGTAAAGATGGCGTATCTACAGTTCCTGTAACGAGAAACAAATGACTCATTTAATCATTAGGTACAGAGCCGTTTTTGTATGTTACAGGGACTCAACAGAGGAAACCAATCAATAAAGGAGCTTACCAGGGCAGACACAATTGCAGCGGATCCCTTGCTCCAGGAAATCAGCTGCCACTGATTTGGTCAGTCCAATGACGGCAGCTTTAGACGTGCTATAGACACATCTGTTAGCAACTCCTGGACATGCAATTAAGGATGAGCAATTAGGAGAGGGCAAACTTCACTTGACCTGGCATTTATCCAAGCATCAGTCGAACTGGAGATAATGGGGGTAAGTTAATATGCCAAGAGCTACATGGAACAATGTCAATCATCACATGTAATTAAGAGCAAAGGGCCAAACCTCGATATACAACATGATGTATTACAGCAGCCCATTTATAATTCAGCATCAAAATGCAAAATAGGTTGCAACAGAATATAATATTTACCTTTGATACTAGATGCCACAGATGCCATATTGATGATATTACCAGATTTACGAGCCAGCATCTATATGGCGATGGATAAAAACCCCTGGTTACAGTAACATTCTTCAAATCAGATGACAGGATTATTGTGTTCATGTAGCTGTCATGGATCTCATGATGATAACCAGACATACATTACTGTTCAAAAGTCAATACGATTAAAAAAAAAAAATTCATTCAGCATGAATGCATTAAATTGAACAACAGTGACAAAAAAGACATTATGTTACAATGTTAATGTTATAATATTACAGAATATTTCTATTTCAAATAAATGTTCTTTTGAACTTTCTATTTATCAAAACATCTTTAAAAAAAATGTATCAGTTTCCACAAAAACATTAAGCAGTACAACGGTTTTCAGCATTGATAATAGGTGCGTTCACACCATGTTGGAATTACCGTAATTACGAGTCGACAACATGTAACGTTCTACTCAGAGCTGTTCACGTTCTCGGAATTATGTGTTTCTATGGCAACACTTATCAATCCCGAAATGAATCTGTACAGCGGTCATGTTGTCAAGTTGCCGTGCTCAGAAAATTATGAGTTTACAAGTTTTTACGAGTAATTACGAGTTCTACGTGGACGTGTCGCTTTTTACAAGTCGGAATCTTATAATTCCTACATGGCGTGAACGCACCTAATAATAAGAAATGTTTCTTGAGCACCAAATCAGCATATTAGAAGGATCATGTGACAATGAAGACTGGAGTAATGATGCTGAAAATTCAGCTTTGCCATCATAGGAAGAAAGTTACATTTTAAAATATATTCAAATACAAAAAAGTTATTTTATATTGTTATAATATTTCACAATATTTCTATTTTTACTGTATTTTTGATCAAATAAATAGCCATTGTGAGCATAAGAGACTATGACTATGAGCTAGCATTCGCCGAGCTATGTATAAAAAAAATTACGAATTTTCATATTTTATCAACAAGGGAACACTGTTTGAGCATATTGATTTTTTGCCGTCAGAGGGATTAAGCAGTTAACTGCATGTTACGGATTGGATTTGTACTCTTTAACCCAAAGAACAAAAGAGATGGGGATAAAAAAATAATCTCTAAATGTAAAGGTCTAAATGTAAAAGGTGGCATGTGTTCTGGTCTAATCCTAGAGAGAAGGACAAGATGACCTTAGGGAGGAAGGCCTTAATCATCAGGTACATGCTACGGACATTCACGTTCATGGTGAAGTCCCAGTCTGATTCCTCACACTCCAGGATTGAGCCGTGATGGACAAATCTGTGTCGAAAGAAGAAGGAAAAACAGTATGCACACTAAAATCATGCTTTTTCATCATTCCTGAAAAGTGATTTCTGGAATGTGATATATTCTGAAACTAGGCAGGATAGGCTACATACAGAAACTCAATTTAATATCAATTTTTTGTGTCTATATAGCTTTAAAAGTTAGCCAAAGTTATATATTCACTGATTTATGGAGAAATACCAACCCAGCTACATTGAAGAGAACATCCACGTGGTCAAAGTCCTTGGCCAGGGCCTCCACTTGGTCTTTCTTGGTAACATCAACAACTTTGGTTTTGATGCCTAAAAAAGCCAGGGGGGAAATAACTATATTCCAGGAATCAGAAGAGCATAGAAAAGCCTGAGGGGAGAAGCACCCTTGAATGAAAGCAATTTGTTTCCAACATAATGGGATTATGTGGCAAAGCAGAGCGGTATGAAAAGGGGGGCTAAAAAAAGACCCATGGCCTTTGAAATCTCTTTGTGGGGAGAAAAGTCTGATATAGACATGCTCAAAGATCAAAGAAGACGTTTGAGCAAATTAAGAAGTGAACACATACAGTGGGGAGAACAAGTATTTGATACACTGCCGATTTTGCAGGTTTTCCTACTTACAAAGCATGTAGAGGTCTGTAATTTTTATCATAGGTACACTTCAACTGTGAGAGACGGAATCTAAAACAAAAATCCAGAAAATCACATTGTATGATTTTTAAATAACTAATTTGCATTTTATTGCATGACATAAGTATTTGATCACCTACCAACCAGTAAGAATTCCGGCTCTCACAGACCTGTTAGTTTTTCTTTAAGAAGCCCTCCTGTTCTCCACTCATTACCTGTATTAACTGCACTTGTTTGAACTCATTACCTGTATAAAAGACACCTGTCCACACACTCAATCAAACAGACTCCAACCTCTCCACAATGGCCAAGACCAGAGAGCTGTGTAAGGACATCAGGGATAAAATTGTAGACCTGCACAAGGCTGGGATGGGCTACAGGACAATAGGCAAGCAGCTTGGTGAGAAGGCAACAACTGTTGGCGCAATTATTAGAAAATGGAAGAAGTTCAAGATGACGGCCAATCTCCCTCGGTCTGGGGCACCATGCAAGATCTCACCTCGTGGGGCATCAATGATCATGAGGAAGGTAAGGGATCAGCCCAGAACTACACGGCAGGACCTGGTCAATGACCTGAAGAGAGATGGGACCACAGTCTCAAAGAAAACCATTAGTAACACACTACGCCGTCATGGATTAAAATCCTGCAGCGCACGCAAGGTCCCCCTGCTCAAGCCAGCGCATGTCCAGGCCCGTCTGAAGTTTGCCAATGACCATCTGGATGATCCAGAGGAATGGGAGAAGGTCATGTGGTCTGATGAGACAAAAATAGAGCTTTTTGGTCTCAACTCCACTCGCCGTGTTTGGAGGAAGAAGAAGGATGAGTACAACCCCAAGAACACCATCCCAACCGTGAAGCATGGAGGTGGAAACATCATTCTTTGGGGATGCTTTTCTGCAAAGGGGACAGGACGACTGCACCGTATTGAGGGGAGGATGGATGGGGCCATGTATCGCGAGATCTTGGCCAACAACCTACTTCCCTCAGTAAGAGCATTGAAGATGGGTCGTGGCTGGGTCTTCCAGCATGACAACGACCCGAAACACACAGCCAGGGCAACTAAGGAGTGGCTCCGTAAGAGGCATCTCAAGGTCCTGGAGTGGCCTAGCCAGTCTCCAGACCTGAACCCAATAGAAAATCTTTGGAGGGAGCTGAAAGTCCGTATTGCCCAGCGACAGCCCCGAATCCTGAAGGATCTGGAGAAGGTCTATATGGAGAAGTGGGCCAAAATCCCTGCTGCAGTGTGTGCAAACCTGGTCAAGAACTACAGTAAACGTATGATCTCTGTAATTGCAAACAAAGGTTTCTGTACCAAATATTAAGTTCTGCTTTTCTGATGTATCAAATACTTATGTCATGCAATAAAATGCAAATTAATTACTTAAAAATCATACAATGTGAATTTCTGGATTTTTGTTTTAGATTCCGTCACTCACAGTTGAAGAGTACCTATGATAAAAATTAGACTTCTACATGCTTTGTAAGTGGGCAAACCTGCAAAATCGGCAGTGTATCAAATACTTGTTCACCCCACTGTATGACCAGGTGTCCATCAGTAAAAGTTTGGATTTGTAATAACAATATAATTAAATTAAAAAAGCTAACACTTTATTTTAGGGTCCAATTCTCGCTATTTACTAGTTGCTTATTTGCATGCATATTACTAGGATATTAGCTGTTTATTAGAACTTATAAAGCACATTATTCTGTATGACAATATTCTACATCCCTTAATCCTACCCAATACCTAAACTTAACAACTACCTTAATAACTATTAATAAGCAGTAATTAGGAGTTTATTAAGGCAAAAGTCATAGTTAATAGTTAGTTAAAAGTGAGAATTGAACCCTAATCTAAAGTGTGACAAAAAAAATGTTTCTGTAAACACTAACATACTTCAACAGTGACAGTAAAGACATTTATAATGTTACAAAAGATTTAGAATAAACGCTGTTCTTTTGAACGTTCTATTCATCAAAGAATCCTGAACAAAAGTAGCACAACTGTTTTCAACATTAATAAAAATAAATGTTATTGAGCATCAAATCGGTATATTAGAATGATTTCTGAAGAATCATGTGACAAGAGACTGAAGTAATGATGCTGAAAATTCAGCTTTGCCATCACAGGAATAAATTATAATTTAAAATCAGTTATCAGAATCAGTTATTTTAAATTGTAATAATATTTTACAAGATTACAGTTTTTACTGTATGTTTGATGGTGAGAATAAGAGACTTCTTTTACCAACCACAAACTTTTGAACGGTAGTGCATGAGCTAGCTTTTGCATAGTGATGTATAAAATGTTGACAGACATTCATATGAAAACATCATTTAAAGTCAAGTCCATTGGGTTCCTTTCATTGCGATTTTACAGCATGTTATTTGTAATAATTGTCATTCATAATTGAGCAAATTTGCATTATTAGTCTAGAGTCAAAAGTCAGTTTGAGTTGATATCTTAAGTTTAAGTTTACATAAACTGAATAAATAGCTGGGAAATAGCAGATAAAGATCTTGGTTCTGTTTAGAAAAGTTTTTTTCAAATTTCCCACTAGGTGGCAATACATAGCTAGTCAATGAGTTACCTGGAATGCCATCCAGTTCTTTAAGTTTCTCCTCGTTGATATCTGTTGCGGTGACTTGAGCACCTTCCTTGGCAAAGGCCTGTTACAATTAAGAAGACATTACAGTCAAAGTCAATAAACAACAACATGCATAATTAACATTAGGCAATTTTAACCTTACAAATAAAAACATGCATTTTGTTTCAATGAATGAGCAATCAGTGTGTGTTCTGAGTCAGACTCTCGTTCCTCACACTACTACTAAATCACATGATGTTTGTAAACTTTCTCAACTTCTGAGTTCATGCTCTTTACTATAAGATGGACAAATGTAATGCAATATCATGGCAGTGGAACCTTTGTTTCATCAAATCCATTTGACCTAAAAACAGGTATTTTATAGCTCATATTAAGCAGGGTTAGTGCACACAGCATGACTTAGGTGATATAAAATCTTACCATATAAATGCTTCAATAACACTCCACCAGAGAGATTTCATTTGATGACAATCTGTGCAATGGCATGTGTTCCCTCCATGTGATCTGGCAACTGGCTCAGGGCTATAGTGTTTCCTCATTTAATAATCATTTGAATATTCACTTGATATGGAAATGTATTCACCTAGCAGGTGTGCATCGTAACCACCTCCAGCGCTCTGCTGATAATGTGCTGTTGACTCGCAGAGATCAAATTTGCCTAAATGATGTGAGACACTCTTTTCTTCAACCCTTAATAAGTAATTATAGCATTTTTATAATAAAAATGCTGGTAAAAATAGAAAATCGGTTGCAAAAGCTAGAAAAATGTTACCCTCAAGCTGGGTTTAACATTTACCGTAGTGTTACTAATGTCCAAGAATTCTGCTTCTACACTTGACAGACTCAAAATACCATGCTGACAGCCATTGCATGACAAGCTTTTATTTAAAAGGGAAACACATGGCAATTGTAAACCCTTAGAGTAAATCCATTTATTATATGCATTAAAGGTGAACACAGCTGTCAATAAGTCAAACCAGAGTGCTGCAAACTTATAGAGTTGTAAGGAGGAAGTGATGGAAGTAAAATAAATGGTTACTATTGCAGAGGCTTTTCCAATGCCTTGTGCTGCTGCAGAAAGGACAATCACTTTCCCGTCCAAACGGCCCATTTTCTTCGATAATAACCTAAATGTGTAAAAAGAGCATAAAAAAGCAAGGTTCATTATAGTTTGATTAGATTAAATGCTATAAAAGATATATGCTGAGTGAAGACACAGTTAATATTCCAATGGAAATTCTATATCCCATTTTTCACAAAAATATCCAGTAGAATCAGAGAGTTTAATGAGTTCTCGTTTGCAGGAAACAAATTACTTGGTTGATAATCAATTGATGTGTCTCTGGAGCAGTGTACGATTAATCTTGAATCATAAGGATGTATCATGCATTATGTGACGTTAATTTAGTTACGTTTGAATATGGGTCTAAAGCGTGTCACGTGACGAGTGTAAAGGTAATTCAGTGCAGCAGTAAGTCTTATAAATGACTGTAAACAAAAATAAAAAAGACGCAGTTCACGTTTAAGCGCCCTAAATACTTCACAATTAGTCAGTGAAAAAGCTTCCTACAAGTAGAGCCTCTTTTTTTACAACAACGAGGAACAGTGGAACAACTTACTGTCAACTTGTGTGCGCCAGAAAAACACACGTGATGAACAAACGTCCCTGTCTTTCAGGTTTCACTTTTCTATCAAAATAAAAGTCATTATAAATATAGTTATTTTGTATAAGTAAAGGAATGAATGAAAAGCATAACGTGATTATTGTATGGCAATTACGTATGTGGTTTTTAAAATAATACTGCTAATATTATATTTTATGACACGTATGTTTTTTTCCATGAATAATGGCAGGAACTGGAGATGGGAAGAGTATAGTAAAACCACTTTAGAATTAAACAAATGTCTATAATCATTCCACTCAAAGAAAATACATTAGCTCACATTCAGATTGATTAATCTCAGATACTGCTCATTCTTATTATTAATTTTAAGAAACTTTTGCACAATAGTGTTTTCTATATGGGAAAGAAAACAGAATTGTTTCATACCCTGGCGAAAACTGCGACAAATGACATAGGTAGCCTATATCTGAAGTACTGAGGAAGAAGGAAATCTCTATTTCACTGTTGCATGAAGCAAGAATTCGTGCATGACTGGGTAATGGGTAAAAACTAGCATTAAACAGTGGTGTCACAGTCAAGCAGGCTTTTATTTTGAAACAAACATTGTTTACGAACTGGTTATGCAGCACAACATTATGTAAGTTCTGCATATCATGCCTTATGTAGGCCTATATTAAGAGAACATCGAAATTAGATTTTATTTTTTTTTGGGTCTCACTTTAGCTATATTAATTGTCTTTAGCGACTATACATTCATGTTTTTACATTGTAAAAAAATATCTGAATATAGTTGCATCTATAATTACACTGCTGACCCTTCCCTTACCCACCTGTGAAAGTGTGATATTTTTTGCAGCTTTCTGATGCTGATTGTTGTTGTTTTTAAACCTTTATAATAGAGTTCCCATTCAGACGGTCACTTCCAACGCCACGTCGGAGACCGACGAATAGGAATCTCACTCGCGAGAGCCAATCTACTTCGAGTGTAACTAAACGAGCCAATGCACATTGGCATGCAAAGATTGCACCAGGTGCTCATGCCACGCAGTGCGGGTATAAATGAGACACAGGTGCTTGCATCAAATTAGCTTTTTGGTTCGGAGCCGAGTGGTAGATGGTTCGTCCAGATATCACTCTCTTCTACGCAGTTGAACTGACTGAAGCCTGCCTTTTTGAAGCGATCTCTTCAGTCGGTGTTGGTGTGACAGCGCTGCAGCGGGTCGTGTGGTTCCTTGATCATCTCTCTTTTTTGTTGTTAGAGCAAACACAAAGGCTGTTCTCACAGCTGGTTCGGTGTGCTAGGTGGAGAACGCTGAAAAGCTGTTCTTACGGCTGGTAAGAGAGCGCCTTCGTGAGAGAGAGCGCGCACGTCAGGCTGCACTATTCCCTGACTGTGTCGCCGCGACCCTTCCCCCTGCGTGCTTCAGCACCAAGGAGAGCGTCCTTCTAAAAGAGCTTACACAGACAGAGCTTGCGTCTTTTTCAAGTTGACATTCTATCTGTGTGTTTTTGGATGCGGTGGTTACCTGTCACCGAGCGGGAACATGACCATCTCGGAGTTGCGGTCGAGACTCCATCTCGCAAGGGGTGGAGTCCCCGTGCCTCTGCCTCGATCTAACCCTCCACAGAGCACGGGTGATTTGAGGGTTACGGTGACCCAACCCCCGGGGAACCTTCACCCTTCCCGCACTTCGCAGCCAGTAGAGCTGCCGTCGGAACACAGTGGGCCACCCACGAGGTGTGTACCATCCGTATCCTTCGGGGCTCCTCTCGATGATCAGATGAGGTGTCGGCGCAGGGGGCTCCTTCGGGAAGATCTGCTGTGCCCGATACGGATCCAGAAATGATGGCCATGCTTTCCCGGGCCGCTGAGAGAGTCGGGCTCGTGTGGAACCCTCCACCGTGTCCCGAACCCTCGAGGCTGGACGATTGGTTTCTCGGGGTGGCCCGTGCTGGTTCTCAGCACCCCACCCCGGTTCCTTTCTTTCCGGAGGTGCACGAGGAGCTCACCAGGTCGTGGACGGCACCTTTTACTGCCCGAAACCGGCCTGGTGGATCCTCCTCCCTCACCACCCTCGATGGCGGACCTGCAAACAGGTTACACGCAGGTTCCTCCCGTGGAACGGGCCGTTGCTATGCAACTGTGCCCTAACTCCACATCCAGGGGGAACCCGTGTCTCCCTTCCCGGGCCTGTGGGTACTCGTCTGATCTGATCGGAAAGGCCTACCAGGCTTGTGGAGATGCTGGGTCCGCCTTACACGCTATGGCGTTGTTGCAGGTCCATCAGGCCCAGGCACTGAAGACCTTGCACGAGGGTGGTCACGATCCCGCAGTTCTGCACGAGCTGAGAACTGCAATGGACCTCGCGCTTCGTGCGACGAAGGTTATGGCGCGGGCAGTGGGCAATATCTGCTTATCACGATCACGTAGAAGGTAAGTCGGTTGGGAAGCATGACCTGGTCGTCAGGTTCATCAGGGGGGCGAGACGGTTAAGTCCTCCTCGACCTCCCTCTATACCCTCTTGGGATCTTGCTCTGGTGCTCCGAGCACTTCAGAATGCCCCATTTTAGCCTTTGCAGTCAGCAGAGCTAAAGATTCTGTCTATGAAGACTTTGCTGTTGGCTGCACTGGCCTCCATCAAGAGGGTAGGGGACCTGCAGGCATTTTCGGTCGACGAATCATGCCTAGAGTTCGGGCCGGGTGACACCCACGTGGTACTGAGACCCCGGCCTGGCTATGTGCCCAAGGTTCCTACCACTCCCTTCAGGGACCAGGTGGTGAACCTGCAAGCGCTGCCCTTGGAGGAGGCAGACCCAGCCCTAGCTTTGCTCTGTCCCGTCCGCGCTCTACGGATCTACTTGGATAGAACGCAAAGCTTCAGGACCTCAGATCAGCTCTTTGTCTGTCACGGAGGCCAGCAGAAGGGAAAGGCTGTCTCCAAGCAGAGGATGGCCCACTGGATAGTGGATGCCATCACCTTGGCTTACCAAGCACAAGGTGTGCCCTGTCTGCTCAGGGTGCGAGCACACTCTACTAGAAGTGTTGCATCCTCCTGGGCGCTGGCACGTGGCACCTCGCTGTCAGACATCTGTAGAGCTGCGGGCTGGGCGACACCCAACACGTTCGCTAGATTCTATAGCCTACGTGTAGAGCCGGTTTCCTCCTGTGTTCTCACCTCAAACGGGTAGAAGCACTGAGAGGCCCTGGCTCTTGTCGCCTTGCTGCGCTACGGCGCTTACATTCTCCAGAAGCAAACTCTGTCGAGTCCTCCATCACCCTCAGTGCCGGACGTGGCGGAGCGTCTGGCATCAGGCTCTTTGCCGCTGAATCCTGGAGAACTGGTACTGGGCTGGGGTTATATGAGTGACCCTGCGGGGATCCCATATATTTTTCCACGATTGCTCCTAACGGAAGCCCGTGTCTTTCCCTTGGGAGAGCCTCCCCTTCAGTGGGGCTGGAGCCCCCTCTCGGTTGCGAGCTACGGCTCAGCATTGTACTTCACATAACTCCTTCGGGGTACGATGTGGGTTCCGCAGCGTTCCCTTCCACTAGGGCACGCTTTCCCAGTGTTATCCAATAGTCACTGAGCGGGTCATGCGGAACAGCAGTGATGGACTTCTCCGTGTGAGCCCCGTCTCATCAGGTAAGAGAGCTCAGGAGGCTCACACAGGGCACTGGAAGGGGGCAGAGGCCATGGCGCTTTGGTAGGGATTCCTATTCGTCGGTCTCCGACGTGGAAGTGACCGACTGAATGGGAATGGGAACATCTCGGTTACGTATGTAACCCTCGTTCCCTGAAGGAGGGAACGGAGACGCCACGTCCCGTCGCCATGTCCTCTGTACCCTGCTGGGGTGCCAGTTACCTACTCGGCTCCTCAGCAAAAGAAGCTAATTTGATGCAAGCACCTGTGTCTCATTTATACCCGCACTGCATGGCATGAGCACCTGGTGCAATCATTGCATGCCAATGTGCATTGGCTCGTTTAGTTACACTTGAAGTAGACTGGCTCTCGTGAGCGAGATTCCTATTCGTCGGTCTCCGACGTGGCGTCTCCGTTCCCTCCTTCAGGGAACGAGGGTTACATACGTAACCGAGACGTTACTATTTGTAGAGAATGAAGAAGCCACTTGACATGATTCAGTGTGTGTTTGTATTTGCTCAAGCATACCACTTAGGGTCATGATGGTCCAATCAAAATGTTAAAGCAAAAATGACTTTGCTTAAAGACTCCATTCTGCATTTACTGTCAAGAGGTGCTATAGGACCCAAATCCAATCTAAGGTCAATTCTTGAGCAATGCAGTACAAAACATGAATGGTCCCACAAGCAAATTGTTTCACTCTTAATACTTTGTTGAATCTATCCCACCATCATTCAATTCACAGAGCTGAAATTAGTGCTTTGTGAGCTTAGAGGCATGAAAATAAAAACAGTGCTGGAGCCAGATACATAGAGGGTCTGTGTAGTTCACTGGATGTCTTATTAAGGCTGTAGGAAACCTTTAATGGCTTATTGATCCTCCAAAAAAGTATAGAGGTAAATAAGGGTTTTCTGCCTGGGGCTTCTCTTTCTTTTTACATCACATGCTTGCCATTAAGCCATCCATTCCTTTGATTTAAGCACATTAACAGATTTATTTATACATAAGCACAGGTTACACAACAACAGCAACAAAAAAAGTGAATGCATGCAGTAGTGGATAAATAAAACTAGTAATTGTGTAAAAAATAAAAAAAAAGCTTAAAAACCCTCAGGTCATTTTGACCCGAAACTCACTCATCGGAGTGGTCCAAGACCCTATGACTTTTGTCGCACTTGAACCACAAATACACAAAAAAATAATTGACTGGATTCGAGGAGTTTTGTGGTTGAAATTTAAAAAAGTAAATCCTTCGGTCAATTTGACCCCCATAGGAATGAATGAAATGCAAGGAATGCTTTAGTACACATAGAAAAACCTATAAATTCTCAAAATTCAAACTAAAAATGCTAAAACTTTACCAAAAAATTATTTTATAATGTCTATATGTGTATCTGAATGCATTCTGAAGAAAAACTGACTTTAGGACCCAGCGGAACAGCTCATTTGCTCCATATAGAGCTATAAGAGTCATGAAATATCATGTTATATTATTATTTTTCCACAAGAGGTCAGCAAAGACACCCAATGTAAGATATTTTGAGCTGAATTAAAAGGGTTATGCATGAAAGTGCGAGTTATTTTGAGATAGAATGTGAAGAGTGTTCTTAAATTACTTTTTATTTATTATTTATTGATAAAATCTAGTAATTTAAAAGTAAATAAAAAATAAAATCTAAAAAAAAAAAAAAAATGTAATTAAAAAATAGAAAATATATTATCAAAATGAAATGAAATAAGCTTTCTGGAAGTATAATTTTAGGGCTTCGGGTCATTTTGACCCGCAAGGGAAGGACTTGTTACAAAGTGCGAGGGAAGAATGAGGGTTAATTAATATAACATGAATATATCAGATTAATAATGAAATTGTACAAACCCGATTCCAAAAAAGTTGGGACACTGTACAAATTGTGAATAAAAAAGGAATGCAATAATTTACAAATCTCATAAACTTATATTTTATTCACAATAGAATATAGATAACATATCAAATGTTGAAAGTGAGACATTTTGAAATGTCATGCCAAATATTGGCTCATTTTGGATTTCATGAGAGCTACACATTCCAAAAAAGTTGGGACAGGTAGCAATAAGAGGCCGGAAAAGTTAAATGTACATATAAGGAACAGCTGGAGGACCAATTTGCAACTTATTAGGTCAGTTGGCAACATGATTGGGTATAAAAAGAGCCTCTCAGAGTGGCAGTGTCTCTCAGAAGTCAAGATGGGCAGATTATCACCAATTCCCCCAATGCTGCGGCGAAAAATAGTGGAGCAATATCAGAAAGGAGTTTCTCAGAGAAAAATTGCAAAGAGTTTGAAGTTATCATCATCTACAGTGCATAATATCATCCAAAGATTCAGAGAATCTGGAACAATCTCTGTGCGTAAGGGTCAAGGCCGGAAAACCATACTGGATGCCCGTGATCTTCGGGCCCTTAGACGGCACTGCATCACATACAGGAATGCTACTGTAATGGAAATCACAACATGGGCTCAGGAATACTTCCAGAAAACATTGTCGGTGAACACAATCCACCGTGCCATTCGCCGTTGCTGGCTAAAACTCTATAGGTCAAAAAAGAAGCCATATCTAAACATGATCCAGAAGCGCAGGCGTTTTCTCTGGGCCAAGGCTCATTTAAAATGGACTGTGGCAAAGTGGAAAACTGTTTTGTGGTCAGACAAATCAAAATTTGAAGTTCTTTTTGGAAAACTGGGACGCCATGTCATCCGGACTAAAGAGGACAAGGACAACCCAAGTTGTTATCAGCGCTCAGTTCAGAAGCCTGCATCTCTGATGGTATGGGGTTGCATGAGTGCGTGTGGCATGGACAGCTTACACATCTGGAAAGGCACCATCAATGCTGAAAGGTATATCCAAGTTCTAGAACAACATATGCTCCCATCCATACGTCATCTCTTTCAGGGAAGACCTTGCATTTTCCAGCATGACAATGCCAGACCACATACTGCATCAATTACAACATCATGGCTGCGTAGAAGAAGGATCCGGGTACTGAAATGGCCAGCCTGCAGTCCAGATCTTTCACCCATAGAAAACATTTGCCGCATCATAAAGAGGAAGATGCGACAAAGAAGATCTAAGACAGTTGAGCAACTAGAAGCCTGTATTAGACAAGAATGGGACAACATTCCTATTCCTAAACTTGAGCAACTTGTCTCCTCAGTCCCCAGACGTTTGCAGACTGTTATAAAAAGAAGAGGGGATGCCACACAGTGGTAAACATGACCTTGTCCCAACTTTTTTGAGATGTGTTGATGCCATGAAATTTAAAATCAACTTATTTTTCCCTTAAAATTATACATTTTCTCAGTTTAAACATTTGATATGTCATCTATGTTGTATTCTGAATAAAATATTGAAATTTGAAACTTCCACATCATTGCATTCTGTTTTTATTCACAGTTTGTACAGTGTCCCAACTTTTTTGGAATCGGGTTTGTATATTAGACAAATATTTTGGCCACTTTATTAGGTACACATTGCTAGTACCAGGTTGGACCATCTTTTGTTTTTAGAACTACCTTAATTATTTGGGGCATATTCAACAAGGTGCTGTAAACATTCCTCAGAGATTTTGCTCCATCCTGACATGATAGCATCACACAGTTGCTGCAGATTTGTCGGCTGCACATTCATGATGAGAATCTCCTGTTCCAGCACATCCCAAAGCTGCTCTATTGGATTGAGATCTGGTGACTGTCAAGGCCATTTGAGTATCATGAACTCATTGTCATGTTCAAGAAACCAGTTTGAGATGCTTTGAGCTTTGTGACGGTGTGTTATCCTGCTGGAAGTAGCCATCAGAAGATGGGTGCACTGTGGTCATAAAGGGATGGACATGGGCAGCAACAATACTCAGGTATAGGCTGTGGTGTTTAAACGATGCTCAATTGGTACTAAGGGGCCCAAAGTGTGTCAAGAAAATATCCTCCACACCATTACACCAGCAGCCTGAACCGCTGATACAAGGTAGGATGGATCCATGCTTTCATGTTGTTTACACCAAATTCTGACCCTACCATCTGAATGTCACAGCAGAAATCGAGACTCATCAGACCAGGCAACATTTTTACAATCTTCTATTGCCCAATTTTGGTGAGCCCATGTGAATTGTAGCCTCAGTTTCCTGTTGTGAGCTGCTGGTGTAGCCCATCTGCTTCAAGGCTCGAAGTGTTGTGCGTTCAGAGGTGATCTTCTGCATATTGTAACGAGTGGTTATTTGAGTGACTGTTGTCTTTCTATCAGCTTGAACCAGTGTGGCCATTCTCCTCTGACCTCTGGCATCAGCAAGGCATTTTTGCCCACAGAACTTCCACTCACTAGATATTTTCACTTTTTGGACCATTCTCTGTAAACCCTAGAGATGGTTGTGCGTGAAAATCCCAGTAGAGCAACAGTTTCTGAAATACTCCGACCAGCCCGGCTGTCACCAACAACCATGCCATGTTCAAATTCACTTAATTCACCTTTCTTCCCCTTCTGATGCTCAGTTTGAACTTCAGCAGATCTTCTTGACCATGCCTAAATGTATTGTGATACTGCCATGTGATGGGCTGATTAGATATTTGCCTTAACGAGCAGTTGAACTGGTGTATCTAATAAAGTGGCCGGTCAATGTATATTCAAACGAAATCGAATACTTCCCTACTATATAGTATGCGAAAAAACACCAAAAGTACACCAAAAGGGTAGTATGTACGAATTCATAGTATTTGAAAAACAGTAGGCAAAAGTATTCGGATGACCTACTACTTCTGCTGAGATTCTGAAGTGTGCATATATGGACACTTTACTATCCCATGCGGCCACGGGAGAGAATTTATGAATGTCAGTCAAGCAATGCAACTGTCGCTGGTAGGTCACATGACAGTAACAACATGGTGGATGTAGTATGTCTGAATTTAATTAATACCCATATTCATACTATATACAGAACATACTTTTTTAACAGCTGCAAAGTAAATTCAAATGTAGTACTTTTTGTAGTTTAAGAGTTTTAGAGTTAAAAACTCTAATGTAGTTTTTACACATGGATTTTTTTATGGTCTGTTTTACACATGCATTTAAGCTTTCATTTGCACTGAGTTGGTGTGTTTTCCACCAAAGAATGAAAATTGTGCCAAACAACCTCATTTTTCCCTAGGTCTATTTGGACATATCATTTTTAGATGACATATCTGATGTTAGGCACTGAAAGCAGTGCATTTTATTCATTTTTTTTAAAGTGGCATGTTGCAGGTACAAGCAAGAATTGAAAAAGAAATCACTTTCAAAATGAAACAAAACAGGACATGTTCTGGAGTTCTATATATTTATTACGTAATATACAGTGGGGAGAACAAGTATTTGATACACTGCCGATTTTGCAGGTTTTCCTACTTACAAAGCATGTAGAGGTCTGTAATTTTTATCATAGGTACTCTTCAACTGTGAGTGACGGAATCTAAAACAAAAATCCAGAAAATCACATTGTGTAATTAATTTGCATTTTATTGCATGACATAAGTATTTGATACATCAGAAAAGCAGAACTTAATATTTGGTACAGAAACCTTTGTTTCAATTTGTTTCAATTTGTTTCAATTACAGAGATCATACGTTTCCTGTAGATCTTGACCAGGTTAGCACACACTGCAGCAGGGATTTTGGCCCACTCCTCCATACAGACCTTCTCCAGATCCTTCAGGTTTCGGGGCTGTCGCTGGGCAATACGGACTTTCAGCTCCCTCCAAAGATTTTCCATTGGGTTCAGGTCTGGAGACTGGCTAGGCCACTCCAGGACCTTGAGATGCTTCTTACGGAGCCACACCTTAGTTGCCCTGGCTGTGTGTTTCGGGTCGTTGTCATGCTGGAAGACCCAGCCACGACCCATCTTCAATGCTCTTACTGAGGGAAGGAGGTTGTTGGTCAAGATCTCGCGATACATGGCCCCATCCATCCTCCCCTCAATACGGTGCAGTCGTCCTGTCCCCTTTGCAGAAAAGCATCCCCAAAGAATGATGTTTCCACCTCCATGCTTCACAGTTGGGATGGTGTTCTTGGGGTTGTACTCATCCTTCTTCTTCTTCCAAACACGGCGAGTGGAGTTTAGACCAAAAAGCTCTATTTTTGTCTCATCAGACCACATGACCTTCTCACATTCCTCCTCTGGATCATCCAGATGGTCATTGGCAAACTTCTGACGGGCCTGGACATGCGCTGGCTTGAGCAGGGGGACCTTGCGTGCGCTGCAGGATTTTAATCCATGACGGCGTAGTGTATTACTAATGGTTTTCTTTGAGACTGTGGTCCCAGCTCTCTTCAGGTCATTGACCAGGTCCTGCCGTGTAGTTCTGGGCTGATCCCTCACCTTCCTCATGATCATTGATGCCCCACGAGGTGAGATCTTGCATGGTGCCCCAGACCGAGGGAGATTGACCGTCATCTTGAACTTCTTCCATTTTCTAATAATTGCGCCAACAGTTGTTGCCTTCTCACCAAGCTGCTTGTCTATTGTCCTGTAGCCCATCCCAGCCTTGTGCAAGTCTACAATTTTATCCCTGATGTCCTTACACAGCTCTCTGGTCTTGGCCATTGTGGAGAGGTTGGAGTCTGTTTGATTGAGTGTGTGGACAGGTGTCTTTTATACAGGTAACGAGTTCAAACAGGTGCAATTAATACAGGTAATGAGTGGAGAACAGGAGGGCTTCTTAAAGAAAAACTAACAGGTCTGTGAGAGCCGGAATTCTTACTGGTTGGTAGGTGATCAAATACTTATGTCATGCAATAAAATGCAAATTAATTATTTAAAAATCATACAATGTGATTTTCTGGATTTTTGTTTTAGATTCCGTCTCTCACAGTTGAAGTGTACCTATGCTAAAAATTACAGACCTCTACATGCTTTGTAAGTAGGAAAACCTGCAAAATCGGCAGTGTATCAAATACTTGTTCTCCCCACTGTGTATTACAATATTCTGGCAGTGCACAGCAGTCTTTCATCACTGTTAGGGCTGGTATTGTAATATGACTGATTTGTCACATTGCACAGAAGGTCTAAACACTGTGTGCACAGATGAATACAATTCCCATTGTGAGTGTTACATTTAATCCTGTTAATCAAGTTTTGTGAAGTGAAATGTGAAAGCAAAAATAATTCAGACTTCCACAGCTTACTAATTTATTCATTTCACAAGACCAACACATCAACTGATTCCACACTTATGAGGAGATGAGTCATTGTTGCAGTCGAGTGTTTAAAAAATACATGTACACGCAAACAACCATAAAGTCTGTAGTATTGTTAATTAGCATCTTGACAACTTAAATGGAAAGTCTGCTCCTTAGAAGACTGGATAATTGATTTCTTATTGTTTTCACATTACTGCAATAAAGCATATCATTAGTCAAGTACCCTCAATTAGTCCGAGCTGCAGAGAGTAATGTAACTGTCTGATTTGTCCAGCACTAACATAACTTTCATGCAAAGCTTTATCTTACTTTCTTTCCACAAATGCTTGACTGTTTCGATTTATCCCAAGTGATAAGTGAGTAAAGCCCTTGTCTTTTTTAATCTACTTTTAATAGATTTCATTGTAGATCAAGCCATTCTCTAGTAATGAATCTGAACAGAACAATATTTTTAAAAAGAGGTCCACTGCTGAACTATATTTCTCAATATGCAGTGATTTGCAACTTTGACATTTACAACATTAGCAGATTACCGATGAGTTTAGGCACTCTTCCTCAGACTTTGTTACAAAGATAACAATATTTCCATAAGATACATAGGCACAAAATATGTACTATCCAAACTATCACTTCTGCAACAACTGGTTTAAAGCTTAAAAACATCAAACAATCAACGTGTTGTATTGGATGACTAAATGAGTTTTACTCTCAAAAAACATACCTGTTGGGTCGTCATTCATCTCTCTGTCGGCCTTCTGCTCTGAAAAGCCCCATATTTCTTTTAGATAAGAGTGACAATGGGTGGGGAACAAAAATATGCTGAAGTTTGGAAATTTGTTGATAGATTTAAAAAACAAACAAACAAACAAATAAACACTTTTAAATTATTAGAGCCCTGAGACATTTTAAATACAAACCCGATTCCAAAAAAGTTGGGACACTGTACAAATTGTGAATAAAAAAAGAATGCAATAATTTACAAATCTCATAAACTTATATTTTATTCACAATAGAATATAGATAACATATCAAATGTTGAAAGTGAGACATTTTGAAATGTCATGCCAAATATTGGCTCATTTTGGATTTCATGACAGCTACACATTCCAAAAAAGTTGGGACAGGTAGCAATAAGAGGCCGGAAAAGTTAAATGTACATATAAGGAACAGCTGGAGGACCAATTTGCAACTTATTAGGTCAATTGGCAACATGATTGGGTATAAAAAGAGCCTCTCAGAGTGGCAGTGTCTCTCAGAAGTCAAGATGGGCAGAGGATCACCAATTCCCCCAATACTGCAGCGAAAAATAGTGGAGCAATATCAGAAAGGAGTTTCTCAGAGAAAAATTGCAAAGAGTTTGAAGTTATCATCATCTACAGTGCATAATATCATCCAAAGATTCAGAGAATCTGGAACAATCTCTGTGCGTAAGGGTCAAGGCCGGAAAACCATACTGGACGCCCGTGATCTTCGGGCCCTTAGACGGCACTGCATCACATACAGGAATGCTACTGTAATGGAAATCACAACATGGGCTCAGGAATACTTCCAGAAAACATTGTCGGTGAACACAATCCACCGTGCCATTCGCCGTTGCCGACTAAAACTCTATAGGTCAAAAAAGAACCCATATCTAAACATGATCCAGAAGCGCAGGTGTTTTCTCTGGGCCAAGGCTCATTTCAAATGGACTGTGGCAAAGTGGAAAACTGTTCTGTGGTCAGACGAATCAAAATTTGAAGTTCTTTTTGGAAAACTGGGACGCCATGTCATCCGGACTAAAGAGGACAAGGACAACCCAAGTTGTTATCAGCGCTCAGTTCAGAAGCCTGCATCTCTGATGGTATGGGGTTGCATGAGTGCGTGTGGCATGGGCAGCTTACACATCTGGAAAGGCACCATCAATGCTGAAAGGTATATCCAAGTTCTAGAACAACATATGCTCCCATCCAGACGTCGTCTCTTTCAGGGAAGACCTTACATTTTCCAACATGACAATGCCAGACCACATACTGCATCAATTACAACATCATGGCTGCGTAGAAGAAGGATCCGGGTACTGAAATGGCCAGCCTGCAGTCCAGATCTTTCACCCATAGAAAACATTTGGCGCATCATAAAGAGGAAGATGCGACAAAGAAGACCTAAGACAGTTGATCAACTAGAAGCCTGTATTAGACAAGAATGGGACAACCTTCCTATTCCTAAACTTGTCTCCTCAGTCCCCAGACGTTTGCAGACTGTTATAAAAAGAAGAGGGGATGCCACACAGTGGTAAACATGGCCTTGTCCCAACTTTTTTGAGATGTGTTGATGCCATGAAATTTAAAATCAACTTATTTTTCCCTTAAAATGATACATTTTCTCAGTTTAAACATTTGATATGTCATCTATGTTGTATTCTGAATAAAATATTGAAATTTGAAACTTCCACATCATTGCATTCTGTTTTTATTCACAATTTGTACAGTGTCCCAACTTTTTTGGAATCGGGTTTGTAGACAGTTTCTATTTTCATGCACACAAACTTATCACAATAAACTCTAATGATATAGATGACATTTGTGAGATAAAATATAAATAGATACAAATATGAAGATGGACAGACAGACAGATAGATAGAATTTCCTTTGTTGTATTAACAATTTTTTAATTTCAGTTAACTCAATTTTAACTAGGTAACTTACTTTTTAAGTTAAACTAACAATATTTTTTTTTACAGTGACTTGTCAACATGTCAAATGTAGGCCCTTAAAATTATTATTATTACTTCATCTTTGCCTACCTGCAATCTGCATTCATGGCACACCACTCAACTGAATCAAGGCAACATTCAGTTTTAATTCTTTACCTGGTGGAAGCTTTTCATCGAGTGCTGTTGAAATTGCAATAGAACACTAATTGCTCGGACAGTTTCCCTGGAGCTACCAGGGTTAAGTGCCATTAGTCAATGTGAACAGGCAGGATTGCTGAACCAAATGTTGCACTGGAATCATAAGGACAGGAGCATGCATGCAGAAACAACACTACTAATTATAAGTTGCTGATACTCCTGAAGTAGTTACGGTTATATGGTAAACATAGGATTGTTAAATAAATAGAGGGATTCAAAAGGGACCACTCTAATTTAGTTAATTTTTGTTTACAAACCTGATTCCAAAAAAGTTGGGACAAGGCCATGTTTACCACTGTGTGGCATCCCCTCTTCTTTTTATAACAGTCTGCAAACGTCTGGGGACTGAGGAGACAAGTTGCTCAAGTTTAGGAATAGGAATGTTGTCCCATTCTTGTCTAATACAGGCTTCTAGTTGCTCAACTGTCTTAGGTCTTCTTTGTCGCATCTTCCTCTTTATGATGCACCAAATGTTTTCTATGGGTGAAAGATCTGGACTGCAGGCTGGCCATTTCAGTACCCGGATCCTTCTTCTACGCAGCCATGATGTTGTAATTGATGCAGTATGTGGTCTGGCATTGTCATGTTGGAAAATGCAAGGTCTTCCCTGAAAGAGACGACGTCTGGATGGGAGCATACGTTGTTCTAGAACTTGGATATACCTTTCAGCATTGATGGTGCCTTTCCAGATGTGTAAGCTGCCCATGCCACATGCACTCATGCAACCCCATACCATCAGAGATGCAGGCTTCTGAACTGAGCGCTGATAACAACTTGGGTTGTCCTTGTCCTCTTTAGTCCGGATGATATGGCGTCCCAGTTTTCCAAAAAGAACTTCAAATCTTGATTCGTCTGACCACAGAACAGTTTTCCACAGTCCATTTGAAATGAGCCTTGGCCCAGAGAAAACGCCTGCGCTTCTGGATCATGTTTAGATATGGCTTCTTTTTTGACCTATAGAGTTTTAGCCGGCAACGGCGAATGGCACGGTGGATTGTGTTCACCGACAATGTTTTCTGGAAGTATTCCTGAGCCCATGTTGTGATTTCCATTACAGTAGCATTCCTGTATGTGATGCAGTGCCGTCTAAGGGCCTGAAGATCACGGGCATCCAGTATGGTTTTCCGGCCTTGACCCTTACGCACAGAGATTGTTCCAGATTCTCTGAATCTTTGGATGATATTATGCACTGTAGATGATGATAACTTCAAACTCTTTGCAATATTTCTCTGAGAATCTCCTTTCTGATATTGCTCCACTATTTTTCGCCGCAGCATTGGGGGAATTGGTGATCCTCTGCCCATCTTGACTTCTGAGAGACACTGCCACTCTGAGAGGCTCTTTTTATACCCAATCATGTTGCCAATTGACCTAATAAGTTGCAAATTGGTCCTCCAGCTGTTCCTTATATGTACATTTAACTTTTCCGGCCTCTTATTGCTACCTGTCCCAACTTTTTTGGAATGTGTAGCTCTCATGAAATCCAAAATGAGCCAATATTTGGCATGACATTTCAAAATGTCTCACTTTCAACATTTGATATGTTATCTATATTCTATTGTGAATAAAATATAAGTTTATGAGATTTGTAAATTATTGCATTCCTTTTTTATTCACAATTTGTACAGTGTCCCAACTTTTTTGGAATCGGGTTTGTACAATTGAAAGGGAAAATGTTGAATGTCAGAGTATTTGGTATCTCATAATTGTGACTTTATATCTCGCAATTCTGACTTTTTTTTCTCACAATTGCAAGATTATATCTAGCAATTCTGTCTTTATAATTTGCAATTGTGAGAAAAAAGTTAGAATTGTGAGATATAAACTCGCAATTACGACTTTAAATCACACAATTCTGACTTTATAACTCGCAATTATGACTTTATATCACACAATTCTGACTTTATAACACACAATTCTGACTTTATAACTCGCAATTGCGACTTTATATCACACAATTCTGACTTTATAACTCGCAATTGCGACTTTATATCACACAATTCTGACTTTATAACTCGCAATTGAGACTATATCACACAATTCTGACTTTATAACTCGCAATTGCGACTTTATATCACACAATTCTGACTTTATAACTCGCAATTGCTTTATATCACACAATTCTGACTTTATAACTCTCAATTGCGACTTTATATCACACAATTCTGACTTTATAACTCGCAATTGCGACTTTATATCACACAATTCTGACTTTATAACTCATAATTGAGACTTTATATCTCGCAATTCTGACTTTTTTTTCTCACAATTGCGAGATTATATCTCGCAATTCTGTCTTTATAACTTGCAATTGTGAGAAAAAAGTTAGAATTGTGAGATATAAACTCGCAATTACGACTTTAAATCACACAATTCTGACTTTATAACTCGCAATTATGACTTTATATCACACAATTATGACTTTAAAACACACAATTCTGACTTTATAACTCGCAATTGCGACTTTATATCACACAATTCTGACTTTATAACTCGCAATTGAGACTATATCACACAATTCTGACTTTATAACTCGCAATTGTGACTTTATATCACACAATTCTGACTTTATAACTCGCAATTGCTTTATATCACACAATTCTGACTTTATAACTCGCAATTGCGACTTTATATCACACAATTCTGACTTTATAACTCGCAATTGCGACTTTATATCACACAATTCTGACTTTATAACTCATAATTGAGACTTTATATCACACAATTCTGACTTTATAACTTGCAATTGCGACTTTATATCACGCAATTCTGACATTATAACTCGTAATTGAGACTTTAGAATTGTGAGATAAAAAGTCACAATTACCTTTTTTAATTTTTTTATTCTGTGGCGGAAACAAGCTTCCATAATTACCACGACAAAATGTGAAATAATAAACAAATAAAATAAAAACAAAATGAGAAATAGAAAATAAAAATCGAAGCTTAAAGGGGTCATGAACTGCATTTTTTTTATTGTTTTATGATGTTTCCTGGGGTGCACTTATAATGTTAGAATGCTTTTTAAATCAAAAATTGTCATAATTTATAAATAAAAGGCATTTTTCCTACCCTGATTTTAGCCCTCTGGTTTGAACGCTCTGTTTTAAGGGGCGTGTCTGCTGTAAGAGTTCAGTGTAAACGCCCACTGCTGTGATTGGCTAACGACTTTCCATTTGAAATAGCTAAGTATTAGCACGTTTTTACTATTACAGCTCTCATGGTTAACTAATTGTGAAAAGTGTTGCATTATATTTAGATCTATGGCATTATATTCAGATCGTGGCATGAAAGGTTGCAGAGATGAACATTGTAGCCGATCACAGACATGCTGAGCGCATGAAAGCAGTGATCTCGTCATTGCAACTCAGTTTCTGTACACTAACGAATGCTTTCATCTTCACTAACAGTGCAAACGTGATATAGTTAAGAGATTCGTTGAATAAAACGGGAGTCACTGATAAACGCGTCACTGATAAACTCTCCTGTTTGATTGACAGCGCGCGCTGCTCCAGGCATTAGAATTAACACAGTTACTTACATGTTGCATTACTGTCGAGCCCAGGCACTGCACAATATTTTGTAATCCTCAACGGCATGTTTATTGCTTGGTAGCTCGATCTGGTTTAACACCACATAGGCCTATGTTACTTTTAGGCTACCTATTCTATTGCATGTAATGTGTGAATCGGTGGGCGGGGCTAAACAGGCAGTGATGAAGTAGGCGTTGATCTTCTTCTGCAGAGGCGGTGCTTGCCTCCCTTTGACGACATAGATCCCCACTTTGAAAAACCTGTCGTTTGCTGGGCCTAGTGTCAATAAAAGCTTTTGTTGGACTAACAAGGAGGTTTTCAGTTCTGAAACTTACAGGATATTCTTATAGTATGGTGACCTCTTATATGTCAAAAGCTCAAGGAAAATTTGATTTCTCAGTTCATGACCCATTCTGTTTAATTTTGCTTTCTTATTACTCAAATATCTGTTTGTTTTAAGATCGTAATGCAATAAACATCAAGGCATATTTGGAGTTTATAAACTGAACTGTAATACATTCAATCTGTAAGACATTTTTAATCAATAACAACAGTTATAGAATCACCATCCCTAGCAATGCCCTTCTCAGCGTTAAACTGCAGATAAGCCGATTTCCACTAATCCAAAGTGAGACAGGTACTGAACAGGACAAATAAACTGAATGCCCCATATTTGTAAACACTGTTCCATCAGTCTCCAGCATCAACTGTAATAAACTAAGCTCCACTGGAGATTCCTCCACCTCCATCCTCTGCTGCATGAGGACTAGCACAGCTGAATGTGGCTTTGCCTCATCTTGCAGCATCTCCTGCTACTACAGATAACATTTACAAGAAAGGTGTTTTCGCTGATAATTCACTAGGACCGATAAATGCAATGTCATTTTTTAAATGAAATCCAGTATTATGGGATAAATTAAAAAATGAGCCATGTCATTTAAATGTCAGAAAAGAAGATGCCCCCCGAGCTCAGTCATTAGTGAGATGCTTTGCGCAAATGGATTTGCTATAGGACACCCTTAATGAATTTTCAAGAAATACACAATTATTCTGATATTACACACAAGATTTTTATTAAATTGCCTCTGTTTTAACATTAAACACAAAAACCAATTCTGTATCCTTCAGATTTTGAACTAATGACTGTAAGCATATGAGCATAATTTCCATAATGTTGCTGCGCTGTAATATGTAGATTTCCCTCAGCTAATTGCAGAACAGTGTGAAAAACAATCTATCTCAGACTGCAGTTATTTGAAGGCTCCCAAAAGCTCTAAACTCGATTCTTCCTAAAGCCATCTTAAATTTAATAATGACGGACATGACCACAATGGCATTGCATACAAAGATGCCCTATCCTGTTTCAACAGGCTTCAAGTGACAAATACTGAAAGAATGAACTGCTATAGCCTCTACAAATTAAAGCAACTTCATTGCACATGCAGTTTCAATTAAATTCATCATTCAGATCATAAACCAATGCAGAAGGCTAGAAAGTTAATCACAGCCAGAGAGAATTCCTTCCAATATCCAGCCCTCTTTCTGGCAATATTTGGATATTACCTCCTCAATAAGAGTTGCTTTTAGATTGCAGGTAAAATAAGATAAAAGACAAGATATGCTTGTGAGACACTCCTGAAAAAAACTCTCTCATCTCTTTTAGACTTAATTTAATCTAATAATGCAAACTATTAATGCAAAACAACTGCAGGAAAACACTGATGTAAACGGATAGTTCACTCCAAAATGCAAATTCGGTCTCATTTGCTCACCCTCATTTTGTTCGAAACCCATATGCTGTTACTGTGTCTTGTTATATAGGGGCTGTTTACAGAACAACATTTTCAACTAAAAACGTGAAACTTTTTATGCGATTTTGCCGTTCATTTACAAGACAACAGCATTTGGGGGCTTGAAAATGCATAACAAAACTTGAAAATGGGTTTCAAACTGCAAGTTTTTGAAAAACAATAGTATTATCATCTCCATGTAAACTACAAAAATGCGAATTTGTGAAAACGGTGACGTTATGCGCATGCGTATTATGTGTTTAGTTTATAGAGGGTATGCATTGACTATCATCACTCAATGGCTGGTTGTCTAAGTGGTGTCCGCAAAATAACATAGGGTTCATAGACAATTGGAAAAGCTTTTGGGGCAGACCTGACCTGTTGAAAAAAGATGGCATCCATCCTTCCTGGGATGGTCCCGCTCTTCTCTCTAGTAATTTGGCACATAGTCTTACAGCTAAACCTTGACTAACTGGGGCCCAGGTCAGGAAGCAGACGGACTGGCTTAACCGACCGCCTGCTAGCTGTCTCACGTCACAGAAGTCAGATAAATCCCAGCACATAGAGACTCTTTCACCTAGATATCATCATATAGAGACTGTGTCTGTTCCCCGATTTAGTAAATACAAAAAACCATCAAAACCATTCAACGGTAAAAATTTAATTGATGTCCAAAAAATAAATAACAGATATAATACAGATGAACAAACGATAAAGCTCGGGCTGCTGAATATTCGATCTCTTTCCCTAAAAGCGCTTATTGTTAATGATATGATTACAGATAATAATCTAGATGTGCTGTGTTTGACAGAAACCTGGCTAAAACCTGACGACTACATTACTTTAAATAAGTACACCCCCCAAGTACTTATTGTTTATTGTTATAAACACGAGGCGTGTCTGAAAGGTAAAGGGGGAGGTTTTTCGCATTTCGTGGAAAGAGAGCATGATTGCATACAGAAAGGCCGTAAAAACTGCTAGATCTACTTATTTCTTGACTCTCTTAGAAGACAACAAACAAAACCCTAGGTATTTATTCGATACAGTGGCTAAATTAACCAAAAATAAAGCTTCAACTTCTGAAGTTTGTAAACAGCACAGCAGTAATGACTTTATGAACTTCTTTACGTGTAAGATTGATAATATTAGGGGAAAAAATTATAACCATGCAGCTGTCTACTACAGTATCACATCAGACAGTGCATTGTAGTGTCACTGAGGAAAAATTACACTCATTCACTGCTATAGGAGAAGAATTGGCTAAACTCGTTAAATCATCAAAATCTACAACATGTATGCTCGACCCTATACCGACTAGGCTATTAAAAGAGATGCTTCCAGAGGTCATAGATCCTCTTCTTAATATCATTAATTCATCCATGTCATTAGGATATGTACGAAAACTTTTAAGTTGGCTATTATTAAACCACTTATTAAAAAAACGCAACTTGATCCTACAAAATTAGTCAATTACAGGCCAATCTCAAATCTACCCTTTCTGTCAAAAATACTAGAAAAGGCAGTGTCCTCACAACTACGCTCCTTTTTAGAAAGAAATGGTATCTGTGAGGATTTCCAGTCAGGATTTAGACCGTATCATAGTACTGAGACTGCTCTCATCAGAGTTACAAATGATTTACTCTTATCATCCGATCGTGGTTGTATCTCTCTATTAGTGTTACTCGATCTTAGCGCTGCATTCGATACTATCGACCACAACATTCTTCTGAATAGACTCGAAAATTATGTTGGCATTAGTGGAATTGCACTGGCATGGTTTAAATCATACTTATCTGATTGTTATCAGTTTGCAGCAGTAAATGAAGAGATGTCACACCGATCACAAGTTCAGTATGGAGTACCGCAGGGCTCAGTGCTAGGACCGTTGCTTTTCACCCCGTACATGCTACCATTGGGAGATATCATTAGGAAGCATTGCGTTAGTTTTCATTGTTATGCTGACGATACTCAGCTCTATATTTCTTCACGCCCTGACGAAACTTACCAATTCACAAGATTAACGGAATGCATAGCTGATATAAAAAATTGGATGACTAGTAAAAAACTCCACAAGTAGTAACCTAGAATACTATCTAACACTTGATGGCTGCTCTGTCAAGTCCTCGTCGTCAGTTAGGAACCTGGGTGTGCTCTTTGATACCAATCTTTCATTTGAAAGCCACGTTTCTAGCATCTGTAAAACTGCATTCTACCATCTTAAAAATATATCTGAATTACGTCACATGCTTTCAATGCAAAATGCTGAACAGTTAGTTCACACGTTCATGACCTCAAGGCTAGATTATTGTAACGCTCTACTAAGTGGTTGCCCTGCTCGCTTAATAAATAAACTGCAGCTGGTCCAAAACGCAGCAGCTCGAGTTCTTACTAGAACCAAGAAGTATGACCATATTAGCCCAGTTCTGTCAACACTGCACTGGCTCCCTATTAAACATCGTATAAATTTTAAAATCTTGCTAATTACTTACAAAGCACTAAATGGTTTAGCTCCCCAGTACTTGAGCGAGCTCTTAACGCATTATACTCCGTCTATTACGGTCTCAAAATTCTGACCAGTTGATAATACCTAGAATATCAAAATCAACTGCAGGCGGTCGATCCTTTTCCTATTTAGCACCTAAACTCTGGAACAGTCTTCCTAGCATTGTTTGGGAAGCAGACACACTCTGTCAGTTTAAATCTAGACTAAAAACACATCTCTTTACTATGGCATACACATAGAACATTATCAATTTCTATTATTCAAATCAGTTAAATGATTGTTTTAGGCTGCATTAACTAGGTCAGCCGGAACCGGGAACACTTCCCATAACACCTGATGTACTCGTTACATCATAAGAAGAATGGCATCTACGCTAATGTTAGTCTCTGTTTATCCCGAGGTTTACTGCAGTCAGCCGGATCCGGGCCGTATCCAGATCAGATGGTGGACCTGCGCCTAGACATGACCAACGCATCCCTGAAATGTCTGCAGAGACCGTCTCAATTAAACTCCCCCTGTAAATTCTGCATCGACACGACATCCTCATTAAACCCGTCTCCGGCGTGACGACTCCAATCTTTCGAATAATCTTGCGAATATCTTTCGATCTAATATGACTTCAGACCTGTAATGTTGCAAGAATCATAATCATACACTATTTGTTCGTCAGCCAGAGGAGAACTGGCACCCCGACTGAGCCTGATTTCTCCCAAGGTTTTTTTCTCCATTCTGGCCACTGAAGGAGTTTTGGTTCCTTGCCACCGTCGCCTTTGTCTTTTGGCTTGTTCAGTTGGGGACACTAAAATTTAAATTATATTACTGATCTGCCCGCTTTGACACTATATGATAATTGAAATTAGCTGGATGACATTACCGTTTTCTCCAGAGTGGCTGTACAGCCGAATCAAATTCTGTTGCATTATTTTCCTGTTAACACTGTGAAGCTGCTTTGATACAATCGGCATTGTTAAAAGCGCTATATAAATAAAGGTGACTTGACTTGATTTTACCCCAAAATTCAACATATTGGCACAAAATGATAACTGCAAATCCACGTTTCTCAGCCTGGAGTCCAGTTGTTTCTCTGAATTGCAGTGATCCGTTTGCTTCTCTTTTCTGTAGCTTTCAGAAGTCTGTTAAAATATACCTCAGATTTCTTGTCAAATCTATTTGTACAGTCAATCTCAAAGTTTTAGATGTGTTTTGTGTTTTTTGAGGCATTCACGCTGAAAAACTAATGCTGCCGCTCAGTCTTTTTGCCACTCAGTGGGCATAACCGCAGCGACTCCGGCCAGCGGTGACATCATGTGCATATCCTCCATAAGTGCATAGTGTTTCTTTACAAAGTGACATCGCCACCTACTGGCCTGGCATACATAGCTTTTTTAGTTATTTTCGTGGATCCATGTGAACGGGGATTGTTTTTGACAGTGTTGTCATCTGTACGTGAAAAACGCAAAGGAAAAACTGGAACATTGTTGTTGTGTAAACGTACCTTTACGGTATGTTTACACGACAACGATGTACTAAAAACAGACGACAATGTTGTCAAAATTATCCCCATTCATATGGATCTGCAAAAATGACTAAAAACACTGTATTATGTACGTTTTTGTTGTTTACGTAGACGGCAAAGGCATATTTTTCAAAACCTTGCACTTTGAAACTTGCATTTTGGCCCAAAAACGGCATTGTCGTGTAAATGAATGGCCAAAATGCATAAAATGCTTTCCGTTTTCAGTTGAAAACGGTGTTGTGTAAACATACAGTACCCTGAATTTGCTTGTCTATGTATTTATGTCCCAGTGTTTTCTGTGGTGTTTGTCAGTTGTCCTCAGTTCTGCTCCTGTTTCCTGGTTTCTGCTCCTTGTATTTGGTTTATTGAACTCTGGGTTTCACCAGCACCATTGGTATGCCACAAAAGGGGTCCATATAAATTGTATTCCATATTTGCAGTAGCCATTCAATAACGTTTGTTTTGAAATGTAAGTAATTATTCACAGAAAAGAAAAAAAATCTAGTCACATGGTGTAACTGGAAACAACACTACTTGATTTATATAGCGGAGAGAGATAGCAAATCTGATCAAGAAGTTGAATGATGACCCTAAGAAAAGAAAATTTAAAAAAAATGGCTAAGAATTTAGCAGCATACCCTGTGTTTATGGTTTTTCTTGTTCTGTTGTTTTATGCTGTGATTTGGACATTTTCTTCTTTGACAAATAGTAGTGTTTGTTTCTACAGCATATCATGCTTCTGTCTTCATATTAGGCATAAAGCCCATCCATTAAACATTGGAAATTGCCTTAACTGTTCTTTAGAAATAATGTAATGCCACACTGGGAAAATTTTACTCTATTACAATCATCCTATCACTGAAATCCAGTCAAAAGCATAATTGTGATATCAGTGCAGCCAATGACCAGCTAAATCTGAAAGGTGATTTAAAATCTTTTTACTTTTCCCAACTCAAACTGAATATTTCAATCCAATATAATTGCCATTTACCCCCCCCAAAAAACACTCTTTGACTTAATGCACATTGCAAATGTGTAAAGAGAGATTCTTATTATAAACAGATAAATCTTCACTCTGCAGATTAGTATATTTATTTTTTCCTTCCAGAGTTTTAGAATATGAATTTACCAAATATATATGCTAATATGCATTCTAATGCTGATCATTTCATACAGTAGTATTTCCAGAGACATATATCTAAATATGTAAATGTTCACAAAGAAAAACATTCCCCTTCTCAGATGAAATTATTGCTATTAAAACAATATATTCCACATTCAGCATTAGGTAATTTACAGCCCAGAATGCACTGCTGTATGTGTCTATAAGGGTGTCTTTTAAACGGATGTTGTAGGTGTTCGATTCACAGCTGGCATTTTAGCAGAGGAACCAGAGCGAGAAACAGAACTGCTACAGAGATTCGCCTGGTGGGTCAGAACATTAATGGCCAATAACAGATGTTTTTCAAGATATATGAGGATCAAGACCACTTTCATCTCAGTCATTTCAAAAGCATTTGTATCACAGGGGAGTGACGGTCATGAGTCATGACTCATAACTCAGATAACTTGTAATCATTCCCCTTTTTTAGTTTCTAAAGCAGATAAAACTAAATGCAGTGGTGAAGAATATAAACTTTGTAGGTGCTGTTCTCTAGCATTTCATGGCCTTTCAAAAGAAGCCTGTGTGCACTTAGAAATGGCTGTCCTTTTCTGTGTTGTGTATCAACCACTATAGAACATATTTAGGGAGACCACATTTTTGCTATGGTTTTGGCCACTACTTTTTAAAAGCTGTTCCACTGTTAAAAACAGCTTGCAATACACATGATTAAAACACACAAAGACACTCACTTGTTGCCACCTACTGGCATACTTATGTTTAGGTTCTTGGTTCTTGTCACGGCCAGTTGCTCAATAATGAATCTCTGTGTTTACTGGTGCGAAGATGGGACAACAACTTGCATGAGATCCAATCCAATCATTTCCTGATGGACCCAATCAAGTCTAGCCCTATTTATTTATTTTTTGTTCAACAAACCGTTTCACTCAGAGATGTCACAATAGGGAAGAAAAGACTATGGCTGCGTCCGATATCACATACTCTCTTTTATGGAGCCCCTAAAGGGACATGGTGAAGAAAAAAATATGAGATGGGAGAAAAATAATTATTTGTCCATGCTTTTGCCTTCTCTTGCAAATGTTTTGCGTTTCCCCCGAGAAACTTTGCGTTGGCTCACAAAATGTTTGCGTTCCCCTGAGAAAATTTGCGTTGACTCGCAAAGAACACAAAAGTTTTGCAAGCAAACTCAAAAGTTTTTGCGAGGGAACGCAAAGGTTTTGCAAGTTTCTCAGGGGAACGCAAAACATTTGCGAGAGATTGCAAAGTTTCTCGGGGGAACGCAAAACATTTGCGAGAGAATGCAAAAGCCTTGACTTATTATTACATTTTATTTTTATTAACTTATTATTAAATGTTTGCGTTCCCCCGAGAAACTTTGCGTTCACTCGCAAAGAACACAAAAGTTTTGCAGGTGAACGCAAACGTTTTTGCGAAGGAACGCAAAGGTTTTGCAAGTTTCTCGGGGGAACGCAAAACATTTACAAGAGAACATAAAAGCGTTGACTTATTATTAAATGTTGTTATTATTATTAACTTATTATTAAATGTTTGCGCTCCCCCGAGAAACTTTGCATTTACTCGCAAAGAACACAAAATTTTTGCATGCGAACGCAAACGTTTTTGTGAGGGAATGCAAAGGTTTTGCGAGTTTCTCATGGGAACGCAAAACATTTGTGAGAGAGCGCAAAGTTTCTTGGGGGAACACAAAACAGTTCACTGTCATTCACAAATCTTCTCCCGTGACCTCATGGGATAGTAAAGTGTCAATCTATAGACCTTATTCAGAGCAGTGCCATAACAGGTATGAAAGCGAGGCTGTGAGGGATAGACTTACTGTGTTTTCAATGGCATCCGCCGTAAAAAGTTGTATAAAGCTCCTAGATCACTTATAATTTTCCACAGCTCGTGTTGTCTGAGGTTTTTTTGTGTACTGAAATTGCAGTGTTTCATCAGCAGAACAATCCAAAAACACATTAAATAACAGTACAACCGAAGAGATGTATGTCTATCCCTCACAGCCTCGCTTTCATTCTTGTTCAAAATCAAAAATGGCGCTGCTGTGTAAAAGGTCTATTGTATGCACACTTCAGAATCTCGCAGGAAGTCATCCAGGTACTTTTTGCCTATTCTTTTCTAGTAATGTGAATTCAGACTTTTTTTTGTCGCGTACTGTTTTTCGCTTACTATATAGTAGGGAAGTACACAATTTTGGATGTAGCCTATTTCAACTTCCTGTCACCGTTGTTTGCAGCAGAGATGATACAGGATCTAGATGCAGCAGTCTTTTATTAAACTTACTAAACAAACTCAAATCTTCATACAACAGAATCTCAGGAACAGGAATCATATCAGGACCAGAACAGAACAACCAACATAATAATGATGTAGAACTGACAATGAACTGAATGACACACAGGGCTTAAATAGACAGAACAAACCAATCAAAGAAACGTGAAACACATGTGACAACTTATTCAAACCATTTGTAACCTAGGAGACTAACAGGGAGGGAAACAGAGGATGACAGGACTAAATTAACACACTGAAAACCAACCTAGAAACACAGACATGAACAGAACAGATAAACAGATCAAAAACAAACTCTAAACACGAACAAGCAGACTCAAAACGTGACAGTTCCAATTCATGTCGGAACGCAATGGAACTTTACCCCTGCTAACCTTGGAACACTGAATTTTCTTTAAAATTAAGTCAAATTTACTTAATTTTTCTTTATCAAGTTTTTGCACGCATTTTTTTAAAGTAAATTTCACATATGGAATTAAGTAAACTCTACTTAACTAAGTTAAGTAATATTAACAAATAAAATAAGTAATTTTATGTTGTAGACACCATATCTACGTAATAGTAGTAAACGATCCATAGATCGTTTTTGAGTATGAATGTGTCATTTTAAGTAGAAAATGAACTCAAGTAAACCAAACAACAAAAGCAATGATAAAACAATCTTTCAAATCAACCTTTTTAATCATTCAAGCCCCAGTGCATGATGGGAACATCAGTATCAGAAAAGTTGAGTAGTTTTACTTAATTTTATAATGTATTTTATTTACGCTTTAATTTCTACAAGCTTGAATTGAGTACTAATATAGAATTACTTTGCTTTTTTAATTCTTGCCTGAACTAAATTTTTCATGTAGAAATTACATTTGTTTTTTATATAGTATTTACTTCACCACAGAATCATTTTTATCAGTTTAATGCCCCTTTTTTGTCATTTTTTCCCTCACCGTTGGCAGCTACACACAGTACACTGCTGTGTATAGCCTATATGTTTTTTTAATATGTCTGCAGAGTATTTTAGTACACAGATGATTATATAATTAAATTATTAAAATTTTCACATGTACATATAATAATTCATATAAAAAGATAAAAGATTTTTTTTTATTTTATTTCTATTTCTATATTTATTATACATTCAAACATTTAGTTGAAAGCTACTTCTTTGTTAAAAAGTCTTGCGATTTACATAAAAAGAAAAACAGACGTGTTCAAGGTACTCTAATGTAAGAAACGCTGTACTGAAAAATACACCTCCCCTATGAGTCACTGCTCACCAAAAGGTTTCTGCAAGTCTGCTCAAGATAACCAAATGTGGATTGCTGAAAAGGTCTTCATGAGAGAAAGCTATCAGCATGGATGTATACAATTTACTTTGAAAGCAGTTCAGAAATGTTATTTACTTATACGTTTTCCCACATGCTGTACACATTTTCAAATGATACACAAATGCAATAATAAGCCCAACTGTTTATTTATTGTAGTGCCTATGGGGTTTGTCATTTTATTAAATACAACCTTGGAATTACCTTTGAGAGGAAATCTATCTGTATTGGTGTTGTTGTTAGTGGTGCTTTTGGATTTTGAGTTACTTATTTTTCATGTAAAGTCCGGGAACCTTGGATTGTTGTTAGTGGCGCTTTTGGATTTTGAGTTACTTATTTTTCATGTAAAGTCTGGGAACCTTGGATTTGCAAAATGAATACTTCAATCATTGCCACAACACAGCAAGCTGCCAACAGCAAACCCACAGCTTGCACATACACGTTTTGGAAGAAACTGAAACCAATAACCAGATCTGAAAAATAATTGATTTAAGAACTGATTTTCAGAAATTTCACTGGAAGATTTGGTGCCGAACTGTTGGAGCTCTGTTACAGCAGAAGCTAATGAATATGACGAGATGAATCCAGAAGATTGAGCTTCTTGCCCTATGGGAAAACCATCCATGCTTAAAAGAGATTTTCATTACATGGACTTTGATTCTTTCTCTAGTGACCAGAAGGAAAATAAGCAAGCATGAATTTCCCCATTCCATGTTTTGAACAATCATGCATCAGAAGCAAATACGTGTAAATCCAGTCTGGAGTCTTGTAAACACAGAAAGTAAATATTATAATTGCAAATACAAAATGTTCTTCACGTCTCTGACTCCCTCACTCCTATTCTCCCATGTATCATATCAAGATTTGATTTCTTGCTCAACTTAGGAAACTCAAATAGAATAGATTTGAGCATGTCTTATGCCCTGAGGAGTCTGTTCAGAGATATCTGGCCCTTGATCATGACATACACCCGATTTTAAAAGACCAGTGAACTAAGAGGCACCATCATGCTCATTTCATCTTGTGAAATCGTCAAAGCCTCTTAAACCAAGCATGCCATAGCTATCTTCATTTATGCCAATATAATGTGTTGTATTTAGAATTGTGCTTGCGTGAATTGCTCATATTTCTTATAGAGCAATTTGATGTAGCTTTTTATCATTTTTTTAAGCCTTTCTACACCGTAAACCCTAACTCTCAAAATAATTAATTGGTTTGAGTAAAGCCAACTCAAATTAAACAAATTAGTTAAATCAAATGAACTCTTATGAGTATTTAGAACTTTCTTTTTCTTTTGAGTTCTCAAAACTAACAGTAAGTAATCTGAATTGTTTCATTGTTTTGAGTTTTATGAATGAGTTTCTTATAATTTAGACAAACTTAAATATACTATGGTAGTCAATGGCTGCCGAGATCTGCTTGGTTACAAACATTCTTTAAAATATCTTCCTTTGTGTACAGCAGAACAAAGAAATTCATACAGGTTTGGAACAACTTGAGGGTGATTAAATGATGACAGAATTTTCATATTTGGGTAAACTATCCCTTTAAATGTTTTATATTACTCATTCAGCAAGTGCTGTGCTATGCTAATGCTATCAAAGCATTGTGTTACCAATTAGCAAGGTAGCATTTATTAAATTAGCTAGTTAAAGCTAGCCAAGTTTCGACTACTTAAAATATTTGAGATTACATGATAATTTTAAGTTGTGTATGAATTAGCTTACTCAAATATTTCAAGTTAAGATCAATTAAAATATATGAGTACAAAATACAAATCTGCAAGTTTACAGTATAGGGACAGAGTCAAAATGACCTTGTACTACAATTAATCGCTATCTAAAATACTTTTTTTTGTTTTGTTTTGTGTTATTGTTTTTGTGCTGTACATATTAAAAAAGCATAATCAATAGAAAAAAAATCACAGAAAATAACTCAAACTTATTAAACCACAAAAAAAAAAAAAAAAACAGTAAAAGTGTCATTATTGTGCTTGGTAATGTTAATAAAATTTAAGTAAATTGCTGAAATGTTGTTGAAGTATTTATTTATTTGCAAAATAATTTATTTTACTATTATCTATTTAACTTTAAAAAATCTTCACAGAAGAATCTTATAGAATAATTTAGGAAACTGTGATTACAGATGGTATCCATCAGCATCTATTAGTATCTATAGAGCCTCATGTGTGAGATTCTTGAATTGAATTTCATCTATTTCATTCCATGAGCAGTGTTGAACACTCCCAGTAAACAGTCTGGTCTCAGCAATCCAGCAATCCTTCATTGTGTAATTTCAATCTGTCACTCACTTTAATTAATTTTCTTTCTTTTTTTGTTTCTTTGGAGGACTGCTCACAGTACGATCCTGAGGCTCTGCATGCCGGGTTAGCCAGAGGCAGAATGCGACAGAAGCAGGGCAAAGTTATCTGCTGCAGCTTAAAGACACCTCTTTATCTTGAAACATTTCATGGTGAGAGATGATTTCATGAAGGTTCCCCAAAGGCACTTTTTTGAAAAAGTTTTTAAAAGATGCTTTTCACCTTAGTATGAGAAGAGATGAAACTTTTGGATTTAACACAAATCAGAACAGGTATCTAGTCTCTCAAATTCAACATTAATTGTTACGGGACCTAATTTTATCCATCGGGAATTGATGGATGGTGAAAGAAGATGATAAAGCACATTATAGAGAAAACATAATATAGTATTAAAAAGAGTGGCTACTTTAAAAGGATAGTTCATCCAAAAATGAAAATTCTTTCATTGCAATTCGTTGCATATCTTATATGTATTTATTTATTTTTATTTTTATTTTTTGTTGAAAATCGGTCAAATGTTTTTTTGTCCCCCATTGACTTACACTGTATGGACAAAGACACTTGAAACATAGACTACACTACAGGTTTGAAAAAAACATATGGATGAGTAAATGAGGACATTTGTCATTTTTGGGTGAATTATTCCTTTAACTTCCGTTCTTAAAGGTGCAGTGTGTAAATTTTAGCGGCATCTAGTGGTGACGTTGTGAATTGCAATCACCCACCGCTCACCCCTTCCTTTCGAAGCACATAGAGAAGCTACAGGGGCCGACATAGGACAAAAATTTTGTCTACGGAGAGAGCAGAGAGTGACTAGCGCTCTGTAGAGCAGTTTGTCCGTTTAGGGCTAGAAACATGACGACGCAAAATGGCGACTTCACTGTAAGGGGACCCGTGGTGTATGAAGATTGAAATGGCTCATTCTAAAAACATAACGGTACAGTCTTTATACACCACTGAAAACATATGTATGTTATATTGCATTTCTGTCAATAGATCCTCATAAATACTACACACTGCACCTTTAAATATATCATATTGAGCTTTTTGATTTCTCCCATTCATATTTCTGAGTGGTCAGTATCAAATAACTGGTATAATCAATGCTCATACCATGGTCTGTCTGAATACTCGATTCTGACTGGCTGGAAGGTGTACTATAAAGTTCCAAGTCAGTTTAATCACCGTTCTGTATTAATGCGCTGTTTTTATTGAAGCACATACACGCATACGTCACTTGCGCTGTTTTTATTGAAGCGCACACACGCATACGTCACTCACAGAAACATCCAGTAGCACAGAATCTTTCACTCTGGTTCTTTGTCTCCACGTCGTGCATTAAAATCGTTTAATGCACAGCTAGCCATGGACTATCCCTTACATAGCCTATAATGCATTCCATCCATCCATTTACCCAATCAACATAAAGCAAATTTAGAAAAGAGCTTGGTTAGAAAAAAAATGAATTTCCACTACAGTAATCTGCATTGTTGAACTGGCCTCTGCGTTTAAGAAAGAAAAAAAAAAGCAATTCATTTAAATAGATCCAGTAATCAGAATCCCTGCATAGCTCATTGACATGATTGTACAAGCGAGAAGACCATTGATCTGATTAGCACTGTTGAATGTGTTTGTTTTTCTGCCGATGTGGGAAGAATAGTGATGATACCAGATACTTAAGACAATCATAAAAGGATTCTCTTTTGTTAAACAGCCGTTTCCTTGATCCATTTCCTGGAAATCAAAACACATCAAGTGGCAAATGGATAATGATAAGAAGCACACAAGGATGCTAAAGTGAAGACTAGTTAGGAGGTCTCATTTTGTTTTTACGTTTTATTCCCCAAATGGGCTACACAATGCACCTTTGCAATATTGTTATGTCACAATAACTCAAAACCATTATTCAAAACTTTATTTAGAAGGCAATTAATACACAGAGTGAATTGCCAGTGAATATGAATTATGAAAAAAGGCATCACTAACTGGTGATGATTTTAACAGTCACCAAACTGAAATCAACCTGCCATAATTAGTAGGTTATTTATTCAAGTATTCAAAGGTATTCCCAAGTAATTTTGTACTTTTGGATATACTTTTGGGATATATTCACCTTTGCAGAGCTTTAGAAACATACAAATCTTATTTTATTATTACACTTTATATTATATTTATATAGGTACATTTTACTATACAGATAAGAAGCTAGGATAAGAAGAGTGGCAATAATTTTAGATACAAATTACAATATACTATTATATATACATTAATATAGATTTTTAAATGCTTTAAATTAATTATTGAACTAATTATCACGCAACATGTGAGTGTGACAAAGAGTGTGATAACTTACAAATAGAACGGAAGTAGGGACAAATCTATTTGTAATTTGGTTCTATCCATCAGTTGTTGATTGGATTGTGAGATGTGAGTGAACGCAAGCTTGCAGTTGATGGGGACGGGTTTAAGCGGAATAAATGATTGCCATACACCACCAGAGAGTAGTTTGTCATTTTCACCGGAAGATTGAGTATATGGCATTTTAATTAAACATAATGAGGTCAAACAAAAATAGAACAATGAATTGTTTACATGCATTTAAATAATAGATTTTATAATTTAAGTTTAGGCTTGGGTAACAGGACAGAATCCTTTAAAAACAAGTTGAATGAAATAATGTTTTTCCACCTTCAGGACAACAGGCGGAAAAGAACAGGTGTATTAGTGGCAGAGGCATTCCTATTCAAACAACAGCAAACCGTGCATCTGCAGTGTGTCAATGCTTTGTGTTGCACTGGCATCTGCTGCAGCTATGCACAATGAAACATCTGGTTACAGAGTACAACTATATTTGATCCTCACCCTGACGTGAATGCCGAAGCAGGTGGTAGATGAGCATGGAGGTGACTGGGACCCCATTTCCAAATATCCCTTCTAGGCATTCACTGACTTCACATCATTTGAACCCCTTTTCTAAAGCCAGAAATAAGGTCTCCTTGACATTTTCAAAGAGGCTTGCAAACACCAGACCCCTTTGGCGCATAATTTAACATTACAGGAATGTGAAGGACCGAAATGACTATGTTACACCACTGGCCCACCAGCGTTTGTGCCAGAAGTATACTTTTTGTGATTTGTTCTGTTGGACTATGAGAGAGTGGGGCCCAAATCAAGCCCTATGAAGGCAACTACCATATCAACATAATGAAAAAGTGTCTCAGTCCCTGAATTCTCCATAGAGGGCTATAAGGACAAGCTCCAGAGATCGTATCTTTCTGATAGAAAATGAAAAGGCAAATGGTCCAATTCAGCAGTGTCTTCTTTGAGACATCTGGACACATGCAATCTAATGTACAAGACAGTCAACAAGCAATCTCATCTCTTCTCAAGGACCATTTATTGTGGCTCCATTAAACATATGGGTATAACATCAGGACCACGGACAGTGACCAAACAAGTGCTTATGGTGGGACAAAGGGGATGCAGTTAATAATAGTTTGAGCCTTGAAAAACACCACATAGTTTAAATGCAAATTTAAATGTTAACACTAAGGTGTATGACAACCCATCCCTCTGGAATTCATGATATGTTAACATCCCAAAATGGGACAATATTACTTGGACAAAATATGCAGAACAATCATCATATCAAACACTTCCCAAAAGATCAAGAGCTCCATATCATTACAAGTCCCCTGCCATGTTTAACAGCAGGCGACAGATTGTGTTGGGATCCTGTGGTTGCCTTTAACGGAGTGTCTATTTACACCAAGTGCAAATAGCGTGCCTTGCTATTCACACTAGCTCCACCTAACAATGACTGGTTGGGTCTAACAAGATTAAAAAAAGACAAACATATGTAAACTTTCTCAGTGGTGTAATCAGTAGGGTGTAGGGCTCATGGAACAAGGTTTTGACGCGATCGACCCGGGTTCGAATCCGCCTTTTGCAGAGCTCGCTCTTCTCCCTTTTCCCATCACATATCACATCGGAAAGGCATTTACTTTCAATAAAAATTAAGAAAATGTTCTAAAAGTGGAAATAAATTGCCTAACGAAATGTTTAATAATAATAATAAAATTATTTATTGGGTAGGGGTTAGGGGTTAGGGGTAGGTGTAGGGAGGGCTTTTATTGTCCCATTAAGGCGGCATCCATTTAATAATTTTAATAAATATAATCATTTACACTCTATGTTATTATTGCATCCTGTTAATATACAACAATACTGAGTTGAAAATAGTATGTATCTGTCAAAATAAAGTATAAATAGCATCTAATTACTATTTACACATATTGCAAAGAACTGCTACTTTTACATGGTGTAAATAGAATATATCACTATTTTCACTTAGTATGCTATTTCACTTAGTAAATAACATCTACAGCTATTTGCACTTAGTGTAAATATCGTCTATTGCTAAGAAAATATGTTATTTTCACTTAGTGTAAATAGAATCTAGTTGCTATTTACACTTGGTGTAAATAGCATCTATCGCGCACTTAGTGCAAATAGCCGCTGCCTTTCTTTAAACATTAACAACATGCATGTGGATGTTGGAATTAGAGTGGCCAATGACTCATCAGATCCTGGTGGGTTAAAAAAAAAAAAAAAAAATGTCTTTGTGCAATGCTTTTTTAATGAAAATAATTGCAAAAATGGCAGATTTTATGCTTTTTTTTTTTTTAAAGCTGACAATTCATTTAGTCTTTAAACCCACTTTTTGAATTTTATTATATTAATGATTTTAAAAAATGTTTTATATATATATTTATTTGAAATTAATCTATTTTTAGTGGTCCAAATAATCCACCAAATAATCGGATATGGACAAAACTTTAACAGAGCCGTTTAGGCATATTAGGTACACAATTAAGAGTCAATGTGCATATTTTTAAAGGGGGGGGGTCTAATTCTATTTCATGCATTCTGACTTATTTACACTGTTAAAGAGTTGGATTCCCATGCTAAACATGGCCAAAATTTCAAAAAATGAGTTGGACGTATGACGGAGTATTTATGTGCCAAATATACTCCTTCTGGATTCGAACAAGTTTTGGAAAGTTTTTTTTGAGTATGGACCTTTATAAATTCATAAAATGCGAAATTCCTTGTAAGAACACTTCTACCGGATGAACGTGTGCGAGAGCAAGAGCGCGCCCATCAACGTAACCTTCGTTCGGGTTACGGGAGCCGTCGGCAGTGCTGTCATTTTGTTTTTAGACCACGAAATCAATGTCACTAAAGAAGTGTGTTTGTGGTTGTGAGGGAAACCTTGTTCAGCTTCCCAAATAACCCATCATTAAGGAAACAGTGGTAAAGTTTGTTTTTCCAGAGCAGCAACAGAGTTCTGCAAGTGTGTTTGTTTGTTCCAGGTCATGAGTCGAAACAGCAGGCGGTGAGTGAAACTGCATCAAATGTCTGTGTTTTGTTGGCAATCTGCACGTAAGTACATATAATGTCAACAACACGAACGTATAGTGAATAGAAAGTTATCCAGGGATAATGCCATAAATGTGTTGTGTATGTGTGTTTGTCATAGGTGTGTGTGAGCTTTTTAGCTCTGCCCACTGCACGCCTCCGCGAGTTCGCTGTTTTCGGAAAGAATCGGTACAGCTTATCTGTCTTTTATAAATATGATAAAACTAAAGACTCTTCGGAGATATGAAGAATGCAATACTACTCTATAGGTACTCAAGATTAACATGAGATTGGCAGAAACTGTGTGTATTATGTACCCTTTAAATAAAAATATATGCAAATAGTTAATGTGTACATATATCTACAGAAAACGCTTTCTCTGAAAATTAATGACTTCAGGTCACTTTGCCACTGCACATTTCTGTCAGTAATGTGTAGGTGTGAATGTAAACTAAGGTGTACTGGGGCAATTATCATGCAAAAAAGGTCTGGGAAAAAAAAGGAGAAATATGATGAAATCTAAGGTCTTTGTCAGGTAAGTGGGGCACAGAGTCACAGAGAATCAGATGTCCCAGTTGAGTCACTTCCTGTAAAGGGAGAAATGCCTTATGGGAGTTTTTGCTCATCTCACACAGACACAGTGGTGTTCCTTTTGTACATTCTTCCATTGATTAGTAACAGCCCTCAAGCAGTGCAGATGAATAACCTCTGTTCACATCCACAGTGTTATTGCACCAGGTGTGAAGTTTTGGGGCATGATCATAAAGTATAATGCTGCATGCTGTAAATCATTTCTGACCTAAGGAGAAATTGATTGAGTTCTTGTGTGGCTCTTGTGAAGTGAAGTTTGAGATCAAACAGCTTGCACTCAGTAAAACGAACAATCAATTTGTAGTGGCCCTTTAGAGTTTATATCCTTTACTAGCTTATGTCTTACATTTCTTCCCATTTCTTAGTATTCCATGAGCATCATCCAGCTATCTTTGTTCTGTGTTTGTCATAAAAGCAGTTTCCTCATCCACTTGATATACTGTATATTATTAACGTTTTTTTTTTGTTGGTGTTTACTGAAATTATTTCTTCAGCAAACTATAATTCTGGCATAGCATATGAAATGGTAACGTGGCATATTACCTTGGTAGGCTACTATTACGCGTTGAACTCGTATACGATTACGAACACGTTCGGCGCATGCGTAACAACTGCTTTGCGATACTCCACCTGACTGCAGACAACAGCACAGAATTGTGTCATCTTTATATCCCCTCCATACTCGAGATGTACGACCTTTTTATCACCTCGCACATCCATTTTTGTGGTATTTTCTATCTTCTTAGAATAGTTATTTAACCCTTAAACGCATACCTCGGGTCCAGGATATCATTCACTACCCTCCTCATTTATTTTTTTAAAGTTAGACATCAACCTTCTTAGTATTCCTCAATCAATTCATTATAAACAATATAACAAGAAAAAATAAATAAAATTATAAAAGAATGCCTGTTTTCCCACTTATTTTTTGTAAAAAAAATTGTATAGGGTCACTCGTATAGGTGTGTAACAGTGTAAGTATATTTTTTCGGCACAACAATAATTGAATCTTTGATGACTAAATAAGTGCAATTCAACTTTATTCCACAAGGTGGCAATGTCTGATACACAACGATGAAGTGACGTTTCACTCATTGTTACTGCAGGCAGAAAACAAAAGAATAGAAAGTAACATCAGCAAAACTTGAAATGGCTCAGCGATTTACTGCAGAGCAAGTACTGAACACAATCAGATACTAGTGTCACTGTCACTTGATGGTGGGTCTGATGAAGAAGCTGTCAGCGATTGATTTTTAAGATGTTGAAAAAGATAGTTTTGAGAATATGTTTGAGATTGCGAAACTGAGAAACTCATACTGAGAAATAAGCTCTGACGAGGACAGTGATGATGGTATAAAACATCTGCTCAAACGGAACTCTTCCAAGCTCCAAAAGGTAACAAAATATGCTTTATTTTATTCTTCTGTAATTGTTACTCTAATATCAGGAGAGTATTATATTATCACGACAGGTAGAGATCCATCTGTGTTAGATATATACGGGTCGCTAAAGACCCGAATATGTAATAATGATTAGCAAAACATTCATGCATATGACGCATATCAGTCGTCACAAGCAAACCAACACTGAGACAAACATAAGAATATTAATAGAAAAAAATATTATACATGTTGTGCATTGTAAATCAATTAATCAAACGAGTAATTCACAGTGGGGGGTTTTTCTCGTTTCTGCATCGTATCTCGTGATGAGGAGTGAAGGTAGTGACCTAATTCTATATTAAGAGTACAAATAATGTTTATGCCCATTTTCATTTGTGGATTAAAACATATTCAATATATAATGACTACATTTATAATATATAACATATATAGAAAAACAATATTTCCTTGCATTTCAATGCTTGCATTCTTTTTAACAAAGAAATGCCAAATTAAACCAAAATAATTGTGTATAAATACAATTATAAAATTTCACTCCTGTCTTTCCAAAACCTTATAATCACCTGATTTTACAGAAATCAAATGGAGGACTGAAGCATACTTTTGACTAAAAATATTTCTTAAAATTGCTTTTGTGTAAACAAAAAATTAAGGCAAAATAACATTTTTGACTTAAACCAGTTTAGAATAAAAGTAAAAAGAAAGTTTTGTTTGAAGCACATGTTAGGTTGCCTGACTAAACATTTTTCACAGCATTTTCTGTTTTGTGTAATTTGTAAGTGAAATTCAGGTCAAGACACCATTAATAGATCATTAGCTCTTGGTTCTCAGAAACTGAGGCAACACTACCTGTGCTTTTATCTGTGAATAAGAATATGATATAAATTGGTCAGGGACCAATTGAGTGCATCAATAAAATTCTGCCAGCTCATTTAACTTATTTTAGAGGGGTTTGAACTATGCTGTGCTGCACAGAGCATTTCCATTGTATCTTGGCTAGCTCTTGTATTTTTACCATTGCAGTAGATTATGCCCTCATATAGAAATACTCTGTGATAGAGATAGAAATGTTGTGATAAAGTTTATCCCCTCAATATTACCATTTTCAGGTCCTCTGAAATTGATTGTCACAGATTAACCAGTAACCAATGCATACAAAATATTATTATTGTGGCGGTTCGTAACAGTTCACTGTGTTAAATCTTGGTGGCTAGAAGATGTTTTAAGCTCACTGGTAAACTCACATAATTTTAGTGTGGGAACATTCCATGGCAAAGAGAGCAAGTCAGAAAGGAGTATCTCAGAGTGAAAAGATATACACCACAAGTGTTTTCAGAGGGGGTTGAGGATTAGTCTTATTTGAGTTACACCGGATTTTGTAAAAATCCCGTGCACACATGACTGATGCTGAACTATTCTTAAAAGTACTCCATCTAGTCCTCTGAGTGCCTCAAGATGAGTGTAAATCAGTGGTTCAGAAACTACACCTCCTCAGCTACAACGAATCACAAACATATTGAGTCCAGAGGGGATTTCAGTTTATATTGCTCAGCTGACCCTATTTCAACTTGAGTAACACAAGAGGCAATTATTTCCATTCAAAATAGCTTTTCAACAGGGACGTCAATTGATGAGGACTGGAAGCTCACATCTGTCATTTTAAAAGCATTTGAACACATTTATTTCCATGAATCACAGCTTGGCAATTACAATACTTGTACTAGAGTCAACATATATAACAATATAAATCAAATAAAATATAACTGGCAGTACAGAGCTTTTCAACCAAACACATTAAACTCAACAAAAGTTAAGAATCACAGTAAACATTACACTAACTAATAACCATTCTGTTATGTGCAGATCAGACATCATTATCGAAAAAGCTATTGTAAAAGCATGTCCAAAATAACAGACAGCTTTATCCCACAGTTTTTATTTTATCCTTCCTTAAAAATAAGAATGCTTGTAAACAGTATAGTCATTTAATCTAGGAAAATGGCAATGAATGCTTGTTTATACAAGAAAACAGTTGCTGAAACATTCAGTTAAAAGGCTAATTTGTTACAAGCTATCAATAAAGTATACCAATATGAGAATATAATTATACAATCATTTTTTATTTAAATGTAAAATCTAGTTATAATACTTTAGTTAATACAAGAACCTGCACAAATATTTTCCACAAGTACACAGTGTTATATTTACACTACATAATAAAGCAAAATATCCTTGTTTTAAATTATTATTAGGAACGGCTTGGGACAATGTTTTGTCAGACCTCAAACAGATCATTAATGTACAGCACAGCAAGGACATATGGAGCATTTAAAACATACATGAATTTTAGAAACACATTGATAAGGCTAGAAGTACATGCTTTGACACATTTGGCACATTCTCCATTGTTCACTCAGACTGCTGGGAGTTGATAATGGCGTAATCATTCATTCGTTGTTATTGTTTAGAGATACTAGGAATGTACGACACTATCAAAATTTGTCCATGATGTTTTCCACATTCATGGTTAATACTTTCAAATGGTCTCAGCACATTCACTAGGCAGGTGAATTGTCCTATTTACAAGAACATTGGTTAAAGGCTTGTCTAAAATTGCAGCTATGCACAAATTAAAGGTTACTGATATGCAATACACTGACTGAACATCAACAAAATTAACACTGACACAAAGGCAAGAAAAAAAGATTCAAAACATAGTCAAGGAAAGTCACTTAAAGGACATGTGCAAGTGTTCGAGAGAGCTGATATGAGACAAGAAACCAGGCCACAAAATGCCAGACGTACTTTGTTCAAAGAACATCAAAAGACAGAGTTTTTGATATTGTCCCTTTGTCTATGTAAGATTCATCAACATATTTTAAGGTGTTTAGTCCATGTTCATAAAGGTAAAACCTTAATTAATTGTTAAATGATTAGATGATTCTTTAAACGTTTATATATACAGTGAAATGCACACTACTGTTCAAAAGTTCGGGGTTAACCAAGGCTGCATTTAGTTGATTAAAAATAGAGTAAAAACAGTAATATTGTTACATGTTTTTTTAAAATGTATTATATTTTAAAATGTAATTTATTCCTGTGATGACACTACTCCAGTCTTCAGTGTCACATGATCCTTCAGAATGAATTCTAATATGCTGATTTGCTGCTCAAGAAACATTTAGTATTATCATCAATGTTGAAAACGGTTTCCACAAATATATTGTATTAAGAAGCACAAAGGTGAAGAATTTTTCATGTTTTCTAATTTTTTTGATAAGTTCTTTGATGAAATAGAACAAATAGAAAGAACAGCATTTATTTGAAATATAAATATGTTATAACATTATAACTGTCTTTACTGTCAATTTTGAAAGTAACTGATCCTTGCTGAATATAAGTATTAAAAAAAAAAAGTATACAAAAAAATTGTTAACACTGCAAGGTCTCATTTGGTAACATTAATATATTAACGAACATACATTTGTTACAGTATTTATTAATCTTTGTTAATGTTAGTTAATATCAAATTACAGCTGTTCATTGTGTGTTCATGTTAGTTTACAGTGCGTTACAAATTGGATTTTAATAATGTATGAGTAAATGTTGAAATTAAAGGGTTAGTTCACCCAAAAATGAAAATTCTGTCATTAATTACTCACCCTCATGTCGTTCCAAACCCGTAAGACCTTCATTCATCTTCGGAACACAAATTAAGATATTTTTGATGAAATCCGAAAGGTTTCTGAACCATCCATAGGCAGCAACACAACGACCACTTTCAAGGCCCAGAAAGGTAGTAAAGACATTGTTAAAATAGTCCGTGTGGCTCCAGTGGTTCAACCTTAATGTTATGAAGTGACGAGAATCAACATCATTCTCCTACGCTGGTGATGTTGTTAACACAGTGCAGTGCTTCCAGGTTCTACGGCAGAACGCCAGCTCATTATTGGCCAGCTCCTGCGTCAGCATCACATGCATGCGTCGTGGTGCTCACGTGAACGGCATCGACCAATGGTGAGCCGGCGTTCTGATGTAGAACCCGGAAGCGATGCACTGTGTTTACAACGTCAACAGCGTAGGAGTCTGAAACAGACAAGAAGAGATTGTTGAATAAAGTCATAATTTTTGGGGATTCTTTGCGCACAGAAAGTATTCTCGTCGCTTCATAACATTAAGGTTGAACCACTGTAGTCACATGGACTATTTTAACGATGTCTTTACTACCTTTCTGGGCCTTGAAAGTTGCAACGACGTTGCTGCCTATGGATGGTTCAGAAACCTCTCGGATTTCATCAAAAATATCTTCATTTGTGTTCCGAAGGACTTACAGGTTTGGAATGACATGAGGGTGAGTAATTAATGACAGAATTTTCATTTTTTGGGTGAACTAACTCTTTAACATTAACTTAGATTAATACATACTGAAGAAGTATTGTTCATTCTTAGTTCATGTTAACTAATGTTAACTAATTAAATGAAACCTTATTGTAAAGTGGTACCAAAAAAAATCTTACAGAGCCTCATCTTTTGAACGGTATAGTGTATAGGAACAGCAAGGCTTTTAATGACACTTTTATAAAAAATTTTATCAATTCTTAATCTTAGGTGTTCTGGGGAGTCATTGGGGATATTTCAAACTGTCCTCCAAAAAAAAAAAACGACTCTATAGGTCATTTTTCAAATACCTTATTACGACCTTTATTTACGTTTTAAAGTCATGCGCCCTCTAGCAGGCGTCATGACGTATGACTGTCGTTACCAATCAAAATGCGTGTTCATTTAAATGCAATGTGTGGACTTTTTACCACCATTTGTCATATTTCCATTTAGAAAAAATCGTTTTTTGTTAACAACTACACCCACCCCACCCCTAAACCTACCCAGTGATTTATAGTGCATATACACTTTATGAGCACATGCGTTCCCTGGGATCGAACCCACGATTGCATGATCACATGAGAACATGTTGCTGTATATTGCAACGCTCGACCAATTGAGCTATGCAAAACCTGAAATGTGACGCAGATTAAAGGGAACAATGCATTAAAATGAAAGTGTCCTGTTGTCGATAGGGGCGCAACTGTAGTAAACGCTTCCATGGGTCGTATTTCATGAATTAAAATGAAAGTGTCCTGTTGTCGATAGGGGCGCAACTGTAGTAAACGCTCCTATGGGTCGTATTTCAGGGAAGTGACAAACGACCTATATAGGCGTATTGGTTGGAGGACATGTTGGGACATTTACAGGGATTCACATACTTTTTCCTGTTAATAAAAAATATTTCATTAGTTTATATTAGGCATACTTCCATTATGGCCATATGCACATTAATCTAACCTATACAATTTTACCAGGACAATGACACAATAAAGTGCCACAAAAATGCACAATAAAAACACAAACATATTTAAAAACACAACTATTTAAAAAATCACTATATTATGATGAATATATGCAGCATGCATGTATTAATGCATATGTGTCTGAGAGCACACACATGCACACAGTGAGAAGAGGTCATGTTTATCTGAAGGGCCACAGCTGGCGTTCCTCACCTGGAAAAAATCCATTAAACTTGCAATTCATGGTGCAGTGAGGGTGAGCATACCAAGGTTTTCAGACATGTTTTCCAAGGAACAACTAAAGAGTTCAAGTTTGTGGCCAGCACTCCTCAGGCTTAACCGATCGATGCCTGAGGCTAGACCAGCTATAGATCTTGTGTTTATTAGCGGTGGATTACTGCACAATTGCTTCTAAATGGGTAAAATGAAGGGAATTGAGGAAATTTCCCTTCATTGGGGAAAATATATCCTCTGCTGGAGAACCTTCCACTGGGAGTATATGATCTATGCAAATCCATAATAATAAAATCTGTAAAAATCTGTAACAGCAACCCTGTGGGGTTTGGGGAACACCCAAAATGACAATTTTGTCCCCATTTACCATTTTTGTCCCCCACCCTCATGTTGTTCCAAACTTTCTTTCTTCTCTGGAACATAAAAATATATTTTGAGAAATGTCTCTTTTTTGTCCATACAATGGAAGTAAATGGTAACCAAAACTGTTTGGTTCAAACTAAATATCTTCTTTTCTGTTCCGCAGAAGAAGTAATTCATACAGATTTGGAGTGACACAAGGGTGAGTAAATGATGATAATTTTCATTTTTGGGTGAATTATCCCTATAACCTGTTAAACGTATGGGTCCTAGATTCCCGTAACACAGCACAAGATAAAGACATAAAGCAAGAGCATAGACTTGGAGGATATCATGAAAAACCCTGAAAAACACCCTAAGGACAAGATAAGGCAGACATTTAAATGGGGCATTTACATCACTCTGAGGTTAAGCAAGGAAAGACTTTGGCATTTCCACCCAGGTATGAAAATGCTTTCTCCATTTTAAGCAAAATATCATTAACCTGGTTCTTGTTTTTAATTTATTTACTTATTTAGTTTACAAGACTACAAAGAATTATGTGCAATCGTAACACTTTATAATAACTATAGTGTAATAAAGTATTTACAAATCATTTGCAAACTATTAGTTTATAGTTACAAATACAACACACACACACACACACACAGGTTTGTTTTGCTATCTAAGTGAGGACATTCCATAGGCGTAATGGTTTTTATACTGTACAAACTGTACATTCTATCCTCCTATACTACCTCTACGCCTAAACCTACCCATCACAGGAAACATTCTGCATTTTTACATTTTTAATAAAACATTGTTTAGTATGTTTTTAAATGTTTTTAGTTATTTTAAATATGAGGAAATATGAAATGTCCTCATATTTCATGTTTACGTCGTAATACCAGTGTAATACCCGTGTCATTATACAAATTTGTGTCCTCATAAATCACAAAAACAAACACACACACACACACACACACACACACACACACACACACACACACACACACACACACACACACACACACACACACACACACACACACACACACAGGGTTTCCATGTTTTATAGGGACTTTTTCATAGAAATGAGTTTTATACTGTACAAACTGTATATTTTTTCCCCTAAACCTACCCCTAATCATTACTGATGTATTTTAACAACGTGATCTTATGAGCATTTGTATGTAACTCATATTGACAACATTATTGTATTTATTTATTTATTTTTAAGTGGTTATGTTTAGCTTTGGGGATAGGTTTAATGTATTTGTAAAAAATGTAATGAACTCTTAATAATAATGCAATTAATGTCCAATAAAGTTTGGTTTAAAACACTTAATGTCATTTTTCCATTTTCCATGACCTAATCTAAAATGATAACTATTTACAGTTAATACGTTAACAAAGCATTATCTAACTCTCACCATGAGCTAATTAAACTAACAATTTGTTAAATACAGTGACAATGAATAAAGAACTCACTATTTGTATATATGTATTAACTACAGTTTATAAACTATTAATGAACTATTTGCAAATGATTTGTAAATACTTTATTACACTATAGTTATTATAAAGTGTTACCGGTGCAACAACACAATACAACTGAGAACAACAATAATAATTTATTATGACTATTAAAATTATTATAACTGTTTGAAATAGTTTGAAATTTTGAGATGCATGCTCCAGTTTTGTGTTACATAGATTTTTAAGAAACCATTCAAATGCTTATTTTTACTACTCAAGAAATTTAGTACTCAAGAAACCTTTCTTATTATTAACGCAGTTGCAAATGTATGTGCTGCTTAACGGAGTGTGAAAAATGCAATACAATGTCTTTTTTACAGTTGCTGAAGTATATTTGGTCATATTTTGCTTCAGAAATGGCCAAACACAAAGATATTTTTCTAGAAACTCATCAAATGAAGGCTGTTCCATGTCTACTATCTTTAAAGAAGAAAGCAAACTGGATCTAGCCAGGACAGAAAGTGGATGGCCCCAATGCACAGCAACAAGAGGACAAATACATCACAGTCTCTAGTTTGAGAAACCGACCCCTCACTGGTGCTCAGCTGGAAGCTTCATTGAAGAGTACACAGGAAACACCAGCTTTGCTGGCAGAGTTTCAAAGAAAATGTCTAAAACTGAAAAATAAGAAGCAAGGGGTAGAATAGACAAAATAACTCAAAGAATGGGAGGTAAATTATTATAAAAGACTATTATGGATGAATGAATCTAAGTTTGAGGTGTTGGTCTGTTGTGGGAATTGTGTGATCATTGATAAGAAGTCACTTCACTGAGTTGGCAGATAAGGCAGATAACCAACACTGCTCCCAAAACATGGTTGCCTGACTTGCTATAAGACTTACTATACTGACTTCCATTCCAAGTAATGATGCAAAGCCAATGAAATCAAACAGACCAGATAAATCACACCAGTTTCAGTTTCGGTGGCTTACCTGATTTAGGTAGGCCTAAACCAAAATCTGGCTATGTTGACACTACACTACAGTTTACGCATTAAACTCGAAAAAAATGACGTTCCCTCAACATAGGATCTCGAGGCCATGACTTCACATTGCGTGGCCACAACATGAGGATGTTTTTAACTTGACAAAATGATCTTGTGACCACGACATATTATCATGTTCCCACGAATTAATAAGTGAACCGAACATGTCCCCTCCCGGTCACCGTAATGTTCTGATGGAATACACTAGCATATTTCGTAGTCAGCCAGGTCGATCAATATTACCAATTAACTAACCATATCTGCTTACCATATTATCAGAATGTTTACAGCCATGCCAATGGAATGGATAATATACAATTAGATTTTTTTTAGAAAGTATCAGTGAATTTTTCCTAATATATTCCTAATGACATATATTAGGAAAAACCTGGCTTTCAGATATTCCAATAGATGACAGGAAATTAACATTGCTGCAGTAGATTTGGTCAACCAATGCTGTATTTATTTGATCAAAAATACACTAAACAGTAATATTGTGAAATATTATTACAATTTAAAATAACATATATATAAAATATATAAAATACATACTATGTAAACAAGTAATTGTTAACTAGGCTTAAGTAATAGCCTAGTTAACAATTACTTGTTTACATAGTATGTATTTTATATAAGCGCCTAAAACCTTATCAGTTAATTCAATATCACTTAATCAATGTTAATTTCCTGTCATCTATTGGAATATCTGAAAGCCAGGTTTTTCCTAATATATGTCATTATTAGCAGAACACACTTTACACATGTGGAAAACCAATTGTTTAGTCAATAATTCAAGGAGGTCCAGACTTTAAAGCTCTTAAAAATTCTACAAGTTGTCAAAATTTACCACAATTAATACAATAGAATGTGACAAATTCTAGTAAATGTGGTCATGAGCTTAAAAAGCTTTCTAATTTATGTTAGTGCATGATGATGTTTTCCCCTCTTTTCATCAGTTTGTTTGTTTGTTTATAAAATTTTTAACGCCATGTTAGCATCAAGGAGACTGGAGTAATGGCTGTTTTGCCATCACAGGAATAAATTACGTTTTTAAATATATTCAAATAAAACAATATATATATATATATATATATACACTCACCTAAAGGATTATTAGGAACACCTGTTCAATTTCTCATTAATGCAATTATCTAATCAACCAATCACATGGCAGTTGCTTCAATGCATTTAGGGGTGTGGTCCTGGTCAAGACAATCTCCTGAACTCCAAACTGAATGTCAGAATGGGAAAGAAAGGTGATTTAAGCAATTTTGAGCGTGGCATGGTTGTTGGTGCCAGACGGGCCGGTCTGAGTATTTCACAATCTGCTCAGTTACTGGGATTTTCACGCACAACCATTTCTAGAGTTTACAAAGAATGGTGTGAAAAGGGAAAAACATCCAGTATGCGGCAGTCCTGTGGGCGAAAATGCCTTGTTGATGCTAGAGGTCAGAGGAGAATGGGCCGACTGATTCAAGCTGATAGAAGAGCAACTTTGACTGAAATAACCACTCGTTACAACCGAGGTATGCAGCAAAGCATTTGTGAAGCCACAACACGCACAACCTTGAGGCGGATGGGCTACAACAGCAGAAGACCCCACCGGGTACCACTCATCTCCACTACAAATAGGGAAAAGAGGCTACAATTTGCACGAGCTCACCAAAATTGGGCAGTTGAAGACTGGAAAAATGTTGCCTGGTCTGATGAGTCTCGATTTCTGTTGAGACATTCAGATGGTAGAGTCAGAATTTGGCGTAAACAGAATGAGAACATGGATCCATCATGCCTTGTTACCACTGTGCAGGCTGGTGGTGGTGGTGTAATGGTGTGGGGGATGTTTTTTTGGCACACTTTAGGCCCCTTAGTGCCAATTGGGCATCGTTTAAATGCCACGGCCTACCTAAGCATTGTTTCTGACCATGTCCATCCCTTTATGACCACCATGTACCCATCCTCTGATGGCTACTTCCAGCAGGATAATGCACCATGTCACAAAGCTCGAATCATTTCAAATTGGTTTCTTGAACATGACAATGAGTTCACTGTACTAAAATGGCCCCCACAGTCACCAGATCTCAACCCAATAGAGCATCTTTGGGATGTGGTGGAACGGGAGCTTCGTGCCCTGGATGTGCATCCCACAAATCTCCATTAACTGAAAGATGCTATCCTATCAATATGGGCCAACATTTCTAAAGAATGCTTTCAGCACCTTGTTGAATCAATGCCACGTAGAATTAAGGCAGTTCTGAAGGCGAAAGGGGGTCAAACACAGTATTAGTATGGTGTTCCTAATAATCCTTTAGGTGAGTGTATGTTATTTTAAATTGTAATAATATTTCACAATATTACTGTTTAGTGTATTTTTGATCAAATAAATACAGCATTGGTTGACCAAATCTACTGCAGCACTGTATGCTACAGTACATATTATGCGCACATTTCAAAGAGCAGCATGCTACATTGCTCTGTGCATGTTTAATTCAGCAAGTAGCTAAAAATTTGATCAGCAGACCAATGAAACCATGTAACAACAAAGAACACCACTGGTTCTTTGAAATGAAAGGTCATGAAAAGTCATGCGCATTGCATTTTGGGATAGAGTATGCCACACAGTGCACTCCAGTTCATCCAGTTATTTCATGCAAACTGAAAATCTGCATACACACTGCAGTTGTAATAAAAGTAGCATGCTATTCCAATAATAGCCCCTGTCTACCATTGATGCACAATTGGTTAATTAATATTACTCAGTACTTAGTTGAGTAAGTACAATGTAACTACGTCACCTTAAAATAAAGTGTAACTTATGTTTCAGATTAAATGAGAGAGAATAGGAAGCTCACAAATTTTACTTCACAATTCAGCCAAGTAGCTTGTGTGCTGGAAACACATCTACTCACATAGCTCAGGATGTAGCATCAGTCTGAACCATGAGATATTTTAACAAGAATTGAGCGTTCAGCTCCAGGGAGAAATCGGACCTTTGGCATTCATGTAGCATGTTAACCTTGCTAACCACATGATGAAAGAGAACACTACCTGATTGGCATCAAAGGGCAACCTCTATCTACAATTTCTGGTACGGACAAAGTGCTCCTCAGATGTTGGACAATATTGGTCTTTGTGACGATGAGTGCTGGGGGTGACTCAAGTCAAAGCACACAAGTTCCATAAAACACATTTCTTGAAAAATTACTGTATGAGGATGCTGTTGTGTGTGTTATACGTTGGCATATTTAATTAATGATATAACTAAAATGGAAACTGAAACAGTCTACTTTTACTTATCATCCCTTGCAAATTTATAGAATGAGGTTCGTTAAAATGGCTGTGCTTGATACTTCAATGTGAATCTTACATCAAATGTCCATCTCAACAGAATTCCTCCTTTGGGTCGCTTTGCATATACGTTACTTCTTTGCTCTTGGCCAGGTTGTTGCAGCCGTTGTGATGGTGGTTGAGAAGGCTCTTCCGGCCTGGGTGGGCGGTTGGCTCTGAGGGGTCACACACAGCGACAACGGTGGTCTCCATTCGTGAGAGCGTGTACATGCTGCTCTGACGCGCTACTTTATGTCTCATGGCCCGCAGCTCCAGCTCATCGTAGTCAGACACCCTCACAAATGGGCACCAGCGGAAAACCCGTTTGAAGCCAGCCCGAAACCTGAGCCAAGACGAGAATGAATATAAAACATGAATTAAAAACTGCACAAATCTATGAGCAAAAAGTAGGGCTGGATGATATGACCTAAAACCAAAATCTCGATTAATTGAACATTTTATCTCGATTGCGAATAATGAACGATTATTTAGTTTGTGTTTTTTTGCCCTCATTAGTTCACTGACAAGGCTTGTACTGTAAATATGCTCAACTTGATTCCGGGCTCGCGCGCTGTCTGTATGTGTGTTAATTCTGTGTTTGAGTTCGCCTCCATCCATGTTGCTTCCATGCCGCTGACTGGACGGGGCAGAGTCACGTGACTACACACGCGATAGCATGTTTTTAAGGGGAAAATATTAACAGGATTAAAAAAACAAAATAACCGACGTGGGAAAATTACGTCGGTTCGAGGTTCTGAATTTCGGTTTCGATTACTTTTCAATTAATCATCCAGCCCTAGCAAAAAGGGAATATTAATTGCACATTTATGCATGATTTTATATCTCTCACTAGCAATTGCAACTTAATTTCATGTGTTGCAACTACAAATTTTTATCTCACAGTGTGACTTTATTTCTTATTTTAAACGTTATCTCACAATTACCTTTTTATTTTTTCTCTAAGGTGGAAACAGGCTTCCATAAGAAGGAGAATGTAGGAAGAAATACCTTTGAAAATGACCAAAAGCCAATAAAAGCAATCAGTGTGTTAAGTTCGAGTGACTGCACAGAGCAAAGAGAAAACCAATATCACAGGTTATGTGTCAGAGGCTGCTGCCAGCATAACAAGCCTATGCTATGTATTTTTAATAATCAAATACTGCCAGGTACATTAAACAGCAGTTTTTTTCCCTCCTGCCAGCCATATTCAGCTCATTGATTGATAATGATCTTGCAATGTCATGTCAAATTGTTATGCTCTGGTACTGGTGTCATTGCAAACTAAGCCAAATAGGACCTGAAGAAATAAGATGTGGATTATTTATCATCCAGTCTTGCATTTTCCATCTGTGGTGCATTTACATAAAGTCAATGATATGGCTGTCCCAGCCTGATCAAGTTAATGGTGGATAGCAACGGTTGCCAGGCTACAACTGGTAGAGTGCTCCAAAAAAAAAAAAAAAAGGCTACAGAGCTGTATAAAGGTCATTATCTACATTTTATGGGGAGCTTAAATGTACAGACATGCTCTCACAGTATGGTACAGTAAGCTTTTAAATAAACCTGAGAAAGACATTTCATGTCAATGATTTTGTATGGCCATGAAATGAAAGGAAAGATGTGCATTTCACTGTACATGTTCAAGTGGGCAGACATAATGTCTTTCATCTTTAATAATTCCTAAATATTCATTACAAATAACGCATCACAAATAATTCTAGGCATAAATACTTTGTTACCAATGTAAATACCTGTGAGTGATTTTTTCTTTACTGTTCTTTTCTGGTTATCAGGTTTAAAGGGATAGTTCACCCAAAAATGAAAATTCTGTCATCATTTAGTCATGCTCAAGTTGTTCCAAACCTGTATACATTTCTTTGTTCTGCTGTACACAAAGGAAGATATTTGAAAGAATGTTTGTAACCAAGCAGATCTCGGCAGTCAATGACTACCATAGTATTTTTTCCCCTCACTATGGTAGTCAATGGCTGCCGAGATCTGTTTGGTTACAAACATTCTTCCAAATATCTTCCTTTGTGTTCAGCAGAACAAAGAAATTTATACAGGTTTGACAGAATTTTCATTTTTGGGTGAACTATCCCTTTAAATGGTCATGATAGGAGTTGAAAAACTGGATATACATTTTTACCACACAAGTCTCCTGTATAATGTTTTGTTGCTTTTTTAACAGTGGAAATTTTATTCAATGCATTGGCCTGACTGACTTCCATTGTAGGTGCATTGCTGTAAACATGACTTTTGCTAGCTTTCGCTAACTAAAGGATGAGTCGAAATGTTCTTCATGTGGCGATCGACGAAACGTCAAGGATGATGTCAAAAGAGCTTAACTTTTATTGAACCCGGAACATTCCTTTAATTAAAACCTTTTAAAGAAAAGAAATTGACTCTAAAGTTGTTTTTAATGATCGCTGTGCCGTTGTCATGACATTGAGTGAATGTCTCGTTTTCTGTCAGCTATGCACAGGAAGAATAAAGATTGATGCTTAACTCTTTCCCCGCCAGCATTTTTGATCATAACCACAAAATTTTCATGGCCCCCATCTGAACATGCAATATATCAAAAGAAAGAACAGACCCTTTTAAACAACAACAAAAAACGTTTTTATTCTAACTTAATGCATTCTTTTTTTATCAACACATGAATTTGGGTAAGTTTTATAAAACAAAAACAAGCAACATTTTGTGTAAAAAACTGAGAAAATCGAAAATTTTTGTCAAAGACTACATCCAGATCAGATTCAGAACGATGATCAAAACATAAATGGAGTAGATAGAGTCCATCAACACCCCCAAAGCTTCACAGTCCTATACCTCATCCTGGTTCGAAGTTTCATTCTATAACATTAGGCAGTTTTGATTTATATGCTGTTTAATGTTGATGATCACGTTATTTTACATATTATTACATATGCTATTGCTTGTTTCTGCTTCTTCGCCTGTGTTTTGATCAGGAGATTCCGTACTCTTTCGGAAGATGTGTCACAGCGCCCCCTACCGTATAACAGTGAAAACACAGAAAGCCGGAAATTTCCATCAATGGCGGGGAAAGAGTTAAATACATTTACACTGCATTTAAACAGTGTACTCAAAAATGAAAACTCTTTTATTATTTACTCTTTCTCATGTCAGTCCTTTACATAACGTACATCAAATCAACGTTTAAATCAACATGAAGAAGAGGAAATAATGACAGATTTGCCATTTTTGGAGAACTATCCCCTTAACTATGGTACGCAATATGATATCAATGAGGAAAAAATTATTTGCAGTGTTTTTCCTGCTTAAAATTGGACACTATAACATTATCAATAAAAAATCTCCTATTTTTTTTTACTTATTTATTTTTTAAAAGTTTGTTGCCTCAAGGCAACATTGTACCACAATGGACAAATTGAAACATTTGACATTTTCATGTAGAAAAAATAAATATATTTATTGAAAACATCAATTTCTTTAACCAGACACTTGAACAAACACATTTATCCAGTTTTTAAAGTATTACAAATGTTATATTTAATAAAAAGTAACATTTCAAATTGAGCTGTTGCTCACAGGCAACATTGTACCATTGTGGAACACAAGTATCATCAAACCATCATATCAAGTTATCATATCCATCTTCATCCTCATCTCCATCTTCGATCTCACCCTCACTCTATCCCTGCCGGATTGTCACTATGACCTCATCTTCCTCATTACAGTATGACACCTCATCCTCACCCTCATCAACTGGCAGTTGTGTTTTATACCTTTTATAAGTGCTATAGAAAATGTGCAGATCATAATATGTGCAGTTATAGTATGTGAATTACTATTCTTATAAGTGCCTTACAAAATCATGCAAAAATGAACATATTAGATAATTCTAGCTCTTTTCCTTACAAATATGCTATATTTGTATCCAACCTAGTATGTCTTGTATGGCCTTATGCGATTCCATTATGGTACAAAGTTGCCTTGAGGCAACACACAGTTTTTTGTTATTTACTCTAAAACATTTGATGATATATAATGTAAAGTTCTTGAAAATATTTCTTTACTTACCAGTGAAGGTGACTCATATTTTTTGTGGGTGATTAACTGGACGCAAATTAGTGAAAAATGCACTTTTCATTGGAGAAAATATGGAGCCATGTGACCTGTGCACATGTGCTGAAACAGGACACAAAATGGACCCCTGTGGGTCATGTGACCACTTTTTTGCACTTTCATTGATTAGTATTTGAGTTCTTCTTCCCTGAGATAGGTTTGACCAATAAATTGGTGTTTCATTTTATTAAAGATAAACTAAAATAGACTATGTTGCCTTGTGGCAACACCGTACCATAGAGGGTTAAAAAGTATGTATAAATGCACCTATTCATGTCATATCTTTGAAGAATAATGAGAAATAAGTTCAGTGTGGAGAAATGTTTTGTAAATTCTATTAATTAATTTTATGATAAATTATTCATGGACCATGTGGAACCAATCTTGGGTCTAGATTTGGACCGTAGTCCACTGAGATTTGTTTTATTAGAACTTAAAATGTTAAGATTATTGTTAAAAAAGGAAATTCATGTTCAGTGAAGTCTGTTTCCCTGTCCTTCACTTGGACAAATTATTAATGACACTTTCATTACAATCACGTCCATTACTGCATGATAAGTGTCCATTACTGCATGATAAGGCCCATTCATGCAACTATAAGAGGGAACAGCACTCATGTTGCTATGACAAAATGCATTCGAGTCATAAATCTTTTATTGTTGTGGCACTCTTTAAGTCGAGTCTTACCTGCTGTTCAGGCAGCAGTAAATAATGGGGTTGTACATGGTGGAGCTCATGGCAAGCCACATGACTGACAGATAGATCTGCTGAATGAACTTCCATCTAGCCAGTTGCTTGTTAAATCCCGTAGCCAGGAAATATACATGGTATGGCAGCCAGCAGATGGCAAAGGTCACCACTACAATGATCATCATTTTCACCACCTGAAAACAGAAAATGAAGGCAAAAAGTAAAATATTACATAATATTGTATCATAATTGGTGGGAACTTATTACATCGGAGTATAACAGAAAAAGTCTGCATATAGTATATATATATATATATATATATACACACACACATACATACATAAATACCGATCAGGCATAACATTATGACAGGTAAAGTGAATAACACTGATTATCTCTTCGTCACGGCACCTGTTAGTGGGTGGGATATATTAGGCAGCAAGTGAACATTTTGTTCTCAAAGTTGATGTGTTAGAAGCAGGAAAAATGAGCAAGCCTAAGGATTTGAGGGAGTTTGACAAGGGCCAAATTGTGATGGCTAGACGACTGGGTCAGAGCATCTCCAAAACTGTAACTCTTATGGCGTGTTCCTGGTCTGCAGTGGTCAGTATCTATCAAAAGTTGTCCAAGGAAGGAACAGTGGTGAACCGGCGACAAGGTCATGGGCGGCCAAGGATCATTGATGCACGTGGGGAGCGAAGGCTGGCCCGTGTGGTCCAATCAAACAGACGAGCTACTGTAGCTCAAATTGCTCAAGAAGTTAATGCTGGTTCTGATAGAAAGGTGTCAGAATACACAGTGCATCGCAGTTTGTTGCGTATGGGGCTGCATAGCCACAGACCAGTCAGGGTGCCCATGCTGACCCCTGTCCACCGCCGAAAGTGCCAACCGTGGGCATGTGAGCATCAGAACTGGACCAAAGAGCATGGGAAGAAGGTGGCCTGGTCTGATGAATCAGAGTGGTCTGATGAATCAAGTGTTGACTTGGACTCCAAATTCCCCAGATCTCAATCCAATCGAGCATCTGTGGGATGTGCTGAACAAACAAGTCAGATTCACGGAGGCCCCACCTCACAACTTACAGGACTTAAAGGATCTGCTGCTAACATCTTGGTGCCAGATACCACAGCACACCTTCAGGGGTCTAGTGGAGTACATGCCTCGACAGGTCAGGGCTGTTTTGGCAGCAAAAGAGGGACCAACGCAATATTAGGAAGGTGGTCATAATGTTATGCCTGATCGGTGTACATATATATATATATATATATATACTGTATATACACACAAATGGTAAATGTTGATAAAGGTTCATCATGGAGGAGAGTATGAAAAAAGCAACACGTTCTCACTCCCAACTTGTCACATATTGACGCTTGGTCAGGACCCCTCGGTGTCACTTTTTAACGCACAGGGTACTCAGTTGTTTTTCAGTTTGATTTCAGTTGTTTTCCCAATGCGTCAGATCAAGACGCATTTAATTCTTTGCAATTGTAAAAGTAGACATGATTTTATGAATATTTATAGGCTACTTTTATATTTTGGAGCAACTAACCCCACTCCTACCCTAAACCTACTTCTCAACAATATAAAACACGTAACGTTAACAGGCAAATAAAAGTACAGTCACGGGTATTTATTGCAAAAACTGACCAAAAACCGTATAAAAGTATTAACTCGTGTTGCATTCTAAGTCTTCTGAAGCCATACGATATCTTTATGTAAAGAACAGAGTTGATTTTAATGTTTTAATCGCTAAAATGATGATCACGCCGTTCCGTGAATGCACACAGTCATATCTCATTCAAAAGATACACCCGATTCTTTAGCATGACGCAATCGGTCACGAGACACACGAGAGCCAATGACATTTTACAATCAAAGCTGACGTAATGACGTAACTGGTCACGAGACATACGAGAGCCAATGTAATTTTACTGTCAAAGCTGATGTAACGCTTCTTCGGGCGGCAATTTTTGAATGTGTGCATGATCTTCGGTTGATGGACACGCTGATCGCTTTTAGGGATTTTCTTCCCACAAATCAATCGTTTGGCCTCGGAACACTTGGAATATTTGTACTTTTTGAATAAACTGTGCCTGCAGTCGTGTCTGCCTGTTACATCCTGTGTTTTATATCATATAATACACAAATGGGTAGGTTTAGGGATGGGATAGGGTTGGGTTACATGTTCAAACGTGTCTAAATAGCGTAAATAAAAAAATAAAATAAATGTAAATAAAAGTAACGTTATGCTGGCTGATTAAATTGAGAATCAAACTCCAACATGTCATAATGGCAAAATCATAACCCAATATATAATTTCATCATGACCCAACGCGTCTGTGTATGACGCCAAATGTTTCTCATTTAAATCAATGGAGTACCCTGCGCGTCGGAAAATGACGCTAAAGGGGTACCCTGTGCGTTAAAAAGTGACGCCGAAGGGTCCTGACCTTGAGTCAATATGTGACGAGTTGGGAGTGAGAACGTTGGAAAAGAGAGAGCTTTTAGCCATTGCGACATTGTGAATGACCTTATTTCATGCATACAAAAACAAATAGAACAGTGGAGGAGCAATCATATCACAAACAGTTATACGGCTGTGTTTTTATTCATTATGTTAATTCATTAAGACATTGCTTGTCATTCAAATCCCACAGCAAACAGCATACCCAAAAGCACCAAACAATGTCAGGACACCAAAATCTTGTTCATGCAATCAACAAGCTTTGACACTCTGGGCTAACAATGCATCTGCAGCAAGAAAGAAAACCCCAGGCAACACATTTCCAACAGAACAAGGACACCACATGAGGTCTTCTCTGACTTCAGCAAACATGGCATAAGTTTTCCTGAAAATTGTATGTTGACTAAGTTGTAATTGCCACAATTCATGAAAAATCATTGTAGCTTCTCTGCTGTTTTTACTGTTCTTGTGTCAATTGTCAAACTGTGTTGTGTGTAGATCTGTGCAGTTCTCCATCCTGTCAGTTTTATTCGGTCCTCAAAATATTCACTCTCTCTTCAAGCAAGTGTCCTTCTGGCCCTGCAGGGACTTCTGCCATAACAAATCCATTTCCCATCCTTCAAGAGGTGAATTGTTTCTGTAGCCACATCACAAAGTCTGATTGGAGGAGCCTCGTGCTTCACTCCAACAATGAATTTAATTACATTGTTCATGCTGTCCCGCAGAGACAGCGAGTGGAGCTTTGTTAGATACTCTTCAATCTGAAGATCTCTCCAACTCAGAGATCAATAAAAGAATCAATAAATGGACAAATTAATATGTGAAAATAATCATTACTACGTTTTGCCATTGATATATTAATATTAAAATGGTCATATCTTGAGGAACCAGGTTTCTCTCTTGATCTTTTAAGATAAGAATTTATTGTATTGTGAGAACACTAGAATGTCGAAAGTCAAAGCTTCCTCCCAATTGTACAAAAGCTGGGGGGAAAAAAGAATATAATCAACTACTAGTCAACATGTCCATCACTCTTCTAGCTTGCACATTTATAAGACTCAGAGACACTACAAGAAGTCTCAGTGTATGTTCACACGGTTTATTTTGTGATGCTGTCACAGTGTAATGAAGATTTAATTTCATTGTTAACTTGACCAATCATTAGGGTTAGGTTGTTAAAAATTGTATGTAATATCTGCAGGTTTACATTTGATCTATTTTCAAAGCAGAAACCTTTAACTATAGAAATGGAGTCAGTGTAATGTAGAATAATAGTTCATTCTCAATATTTGGTTTGGTCTGAAAGTCAGTTATCACACTGCAGCAGGAACAGGATAAGCACATAGACTTACACTCAGACAGAACTGTGTTCTCAGCATCTGTAAGTTAAAGTTGTTTATATGTGCACACAGTATTGGGGTATTTCTTATGTAAAAAAAGAACCTTTAGGCTTAAAAACTGTGAGGAATCATGTGTAATTATGAGTAGGGCTGGGTGACATCGAAATAGGCAATATAAAATTAGGCAACATCATGACTTTTAATGTGCTTTTCCAGAAGGATATGTCATTATCTTGCAAATCATGAGTATGAATGCATTCAGATATGTTTTAATAGCGGATCCTGATTAAGTAACAAAAACTATGTTAGAATTGGTAAGATCTATTTCTGAGTCAGCAGTTCTTTTTTTTTTGTTTATTACTTAAAAATGTTAATGAAGTTGCTGTATGGAATTTGTATAAATAAAATTCATTAAAACGTTTAAATAAAAAATTGTTTTAATATTAAATTAATTAAAATATTAATATTTAAAAACATACGTTAACATTTTTTTAAAGGGATAGTTCACCCAAAAATGAAAATTATCCCATAATTTACTCACCCTCAAGCCATCCAAGGTGTATATGACTTTCTTATTTCAGCCAAACACAATCGGAGTTATATAAAAAAAAAAAAAAATCAATCTTCCGCTGGAACTCGACTCGCATACGGCCATTAAGCCAGTGATTATAGTTTATGAAGTTGTAAATATGGATATATCGCTTCACTTCAGAAGGCCTTTATTAACCCCCTGGAGCCGTGTGGATTACTTTTATAATGGATGGATGCACTTTTTTGGGCTACAAAATCCAAGTTACTATTCACTCCCATTATAAAGCTTGGAAGAGCCAGGATGTTTTTTGTTTTTTTTAATATAACTCCAATTGTGTTTGTCTGAAAAAAGAAAGTCATATACATCTAGGATGGCTTGAGGGTGAGTAAATTATGGGATAATTTTCATTTTTGGGTGAACTATCCCTTTAATATTTTTTGTATGTACACTCACCTAAAGGATTATTAGGAACACCTGTTCAATTTCTCATTAATGCAATTATCTAATCAACCAATCACATGGCAGTTGCTTCAATGCATTTAGGGGTGTGGTCCTGGTCAAGACAATCTCCTGAACTCCAAACTGAATGTCAGAATGGGAAAGAAAGGTGATTTAAGCAATTTTGAGCGTGGCATGGTTGTTGGTGCCAGACGGGCCGGTCTGAGTATTTCACAATCTGCTCAGTTACTGGGATTTTCACGCACAACCATTTCTAGAGTTTACAAAGAATGGTGTGAAAAGGGAAAAACATCCAGTATGCGGCAGTCCTGTGGGCGAAAATGCCTTGTTGATGCTAGAGGTCAGAGGAGAATGGGCCGACTGATTCAAGCTGATAGAAGAGCAACTTTGACTGAAATAACCACTCGTTACAACCGAGGTATGCAGCAAAGCATTTGTGAAGCCACAACACGCACAACCTTGAGGCGGATGGGCTACAACAGCAGAAGACCCCACCGGGTACCACTCATCTCCACTACAAATAGGAAAAAGAGGCTACAATTTGCACGAGCTCACCAAAATTGGACAGTTGAAGACTGGAAAAATGTTGCCTGGTCTGATGAGTCTCGATTTCTGTTGAGACATTCAGATGGTAGAGTCAGAATTTGGCGTAAACAGAATGAGAACATGGATCCATCATGCCTTGTTACCACTGTGCAGGCTGGTGGTGGTGGTGTAATGGTGTGGGGGATGTTTTCTTGGCACACTTTAGGCCCCTTAGTGCCAATTGGGCATCGTTTAAATGCCACGGCCTACCTGAGCATTGTTTCTGACCATGTCCATCCCTTTGTGACCACCATGTACCCATCCTCTGATGGCTACTTCCAGCAGGATAATGCACCATGTCACAAAGCTCGAATCATTTCAAATTGGTTTCTTGAACATGACAATGAGTTCACTGTACTAAAATGGCCCCCATAGTCACCAGATCTCAACCCAATAGAGCATCTTTGGGATGTGGTGGAACGGGAGCTTCGTGCCCTGGATGTGCATCCCACAAATCTCCATCAACTGCAAGATGCTATCCTATCAATATGGGCCAACATTTCTAAAGAATGCTTTCAGCACCTTGTTGAATCAATGCCACGTAGAATTAAGGCAGTTCTGAAGGCGAAAGGGGGTCAAACACAGTATTAGTATGGTGTTCCTAATAATCCTTTAGGTGAGACACCTAATAATGAGCATAGCAAATATGATGCCAGTCCATCATAAATCATTAACTGTGAAACAAATCATCAAAGGAAAGATCAGAGGACTACACAAGGTGTGTTTCACAGACACTACGTGGATGACACATAAAATACATATATAATTTTGGAATTCAGATTCTTCAAAGAACTCTATTTTTCTATGGGCATTTCATCAGTATTCCAGCCCTAAATTCCGGCCTTTGTTTTTCCCAAAGATGCATTAAGAATATTCCCTATCCCACATTTCAAAGACACAGACAGATATAGTATCTGATCAACGGTTCAGCAGTAGGTGGACGTGAGAAGGTGTCCTGGGGTAAAAGAAAAGCTTATATGATTGCCATTCACGCTCACCTTCAAGCCAATGTTTCTCTCATGACACGTCTCCAGACAGAAGCTTCTTGCATACTAAGAGCTGAAGGAAGTGCACTGCATTTGGCACCACAACAGCATATATCTTTTGTTTTCTCTTATCTCGCCCCGTCTCTTCAGTACAAAGATTGAGAAAAGACAAGGGCACTCTCACTGAAATAGAAGTCCTTTTGGTGATTGGCTATTGAATAGAGACTAGACAACTGTGGCAAATAGAGATTAGAGATCTTTTTGAGGTTGTGGAATGAAAAATGGTCAATGTGCCGACATAAAGTGCTGATCAATACACTGATATAGGTCTTAAGAAAGACAACAAAGAAGTAGCGCTCAAAACCAACTACAAGTAAAAAAAGAAGATATTTCAGTGCCTAAAATAACGGGTGAACATTTTTTAATTCGTCATGTCAGGTTTTCATCACTATTCAATAGGATGGCGTCACAATGGTTGACTAGTATCTGACTAGAGGTTCTACAACTTTTCAAGTGGCAGGCCACTTCAACTAACACACACACACCAAACACACCACATCAATGAAACTACCCCAAATACAACTTATTGGAAAAAACGTCTACATACATTTTGGAAAAAACGTATTAAATACAGTTTCCAGCTAAAATGAACCGACCACACCGAAACATAGAATCAGGCTATTAATTAATTGTATACACTGCACGTTCTGAGCTTTTATAAGCTGTACGGACTGAACGGACCAATTATCTGCGTGGTGCGAAAATATGAGTGGTGCATGAATCACCGTAGGCGCATCCACCAGTGCGCTCCAAAAGTGTGATAAAATTTGTGCGAGCTGTTCCTATCGCGTTGCTGATGGCAAAATGTGCAACCCATTTGAATTCTATTGAGAATGTAGTAAAACGCTATGGAGAAAGTCGAACATGATCTAAAAACAGCCACTAAAATGACTGATGAAAAGAGGGGAAAACATCATCCTGCACTAACATAAATAAGAAAGCTTTTTAAACTCATGACCACATTTACTAGAATTTGTCACGTTCTATTGTATTTATTGTGGTTAATTTTGACTAACTTGTAGTAGAATTTATAATAGATAATCTGCTAGGGGAATAGATTTTTAACTAAAGATTTATATTACAGCTGGCATGTTGTAGCTATAGTTTCTAAATGTGTGGGTTGCTATTTTTCATAACAAATGCTATAGATAAAAAAAGAAAGAAAAAAGTTAACATTGGCCTAAGCATGGTAATGAGGAGCAATCAATGGTCTTACCTGTAATTATATCCTTATTGTAACAAATGCTATAGTTACAAACAGTTACAAGAACCATGTTACTTTTTCATAAGGACAAGTTAGAATCAAGAGCTTTAAAGTCATCTGGACCTTCTTGAGTTATTGACTAAACTATTGGTTTTCCCCATGTGTAAAATGTGCTAATAATGACAGATATTAGAAAAAACCTGGCTTTCAGATGACACGAAATTAACATGTTCATAAGAAAAATTTAGATAGTTTGTCTTCCCATGGCACTTTGTAAACAAGTGATTGTTATGGGCTGGACAATGGGCTGGCATGTGTGGACAATTTTGCAAAAGACCATTTTGCAAAAATAAGCAAACAAATAAACCACAAGGGAGCATATGCCCTGGGACCCCGTTAAACGGTTCACAATTCAACCCCCCAATGTTTAAACCAAAACAACGCCCTTGCAACCCAGGGAGACTACCAATTTAGAAGAAATCTACAGATGCAAACAGACGAAAGGTAGTAGGCTTAAAACAAACACCATCTAAATGTGTATTTTGAAAGTTTTCTTTCCATTAGAGTAAAAGAAGACATGGAAGCAAAATTGCCAGCTTGGAATTATAAGGTTCTATCTGCATTCTGAGCAGTTTTGACATATTGTGCTTCAAAGATTTTGCATTCCATATAGCAAAAATGATATGGGGAACAAGTCTCTTTCATACATGAAAATGACAGAGACCCTAGATGTATTCTAAATGCACAATATCGAAATCCTCTCAAATTTGTAAATGGGAATCTTTGGAACAGGTCAAATGCAGATAGAACCTTCTAATTCTAAAAAATCACTTTCTGCTTGGAATTATAAGGTTCTATCTTCCAAAACATTAATTGAAGCAATAATTTTCAAGAAACACAAACAGTTTACTTATAATTTGTTTTAAAACATAAAATTAGTGTTGTAACGTATGTGAATGTTAAATTTAATGCTTTCTATGACATTTATTTCATATTTTAGGACAAATTATTTTGTTAATTTTAGGTAGGAATATGGTGGGTAATTAAACACATTATTGCAGGAACCGTTAGTTTAGGTTTGAAATAGTTTTAGTTTAGTATTTTTAGAAGCTAGAATTTTAGATAGATAAGAGATAGATAAGGGATGGATGGATGGAACTAATAGAAATTATAGAAATGATGTCTATATGGGCTTCTGAGTTTGAACAGTCTTGCTCATCGGTCCTCTTGTGTGCATTCGAAGTGCTGATTGGCTCACAAATAGAACCTTATACCTAAAAAAAGCAACCTAAAAAAAAAACATCACATAATGTAAATAAGTTGTCACAGAATAAGAATATGTGAATAACTCAATTTTGACAAAAATGAACCATATAATTCTAAGGTGACGAAATGGATTTTACTTGAAACTAGTAGCATACTGTATACTTTTTATACTTGAAACTAGTAGCATAGAAAACATGCACAATGTGGCAAAGTTTCCTTTGCTGTTGCCTGCTCTTGTAATAAACCTAGTGAATATTAAAGAAGACCATGGTAAACTGATTATTTTGTAGAAATCTGTACGAGTATGAAACAATTGCATGAGTGTGAGGGCATTAAAATAATTTGGTAAGGAAGTCAGAGTTGTGTTAATATATTTAACGTTTTGTTTATTTTTCCGGGGTATGTCGCCAGGTCTTTCCCCAACCCTCCATGTTTTTGGAATGTGAGGGAAACTGGAGCACCCGGAGGAAACCCACGCAGACACAGGGAGAACATACAAATTTCACACAGAGAGGCCTCCTGGCTCAGCCAAGACCCGAACTGGGACCTCCTTGTTGTAAGGCAACACAGTGCTACCCACTAACAGTGCCGCCCTAATAATAATTAGTTATAATTAACCCTTTCATGCATAGTGGTCACAACAGTGGACAGCTATTCAAAAATAATTTTCTTGCATATGCATGGGTTTTGATGGCATAGTTGCACATCAACCTCTACAGTGGACCCTTGTGCATCATCCTATACAGTGGGGAGAACAAGTATTTGATACACTGCCAATTTTGCAGGTTTGCCCACTTACAAAGCATGTGGAAGTCTGTAATTTTAGCATAGGTACACTTCAACTGTGAGTGACGGAATCTAAAACAAAAATCCAGAAAATCACATTGTATGATTTTTAAGTAATTAATTTGCATTTTATTGCATGACATAAGTATTTGATACATCAGAAAAGCAGAACTTAATATTTGGTACAGAAACCTTTGTTTGCAATTACAGAGATCATACGTTTCCTGTAGTTCTTGACCAGGTTTGCACACACTGCAGCAGGGATTTTGGCCCACTGCTCCATACAGACCTTCTCCAGATCCTTCAGGTTTCGGGGCTGTCGCTGGGCAATACGGACTTTCAGCTCCCTCCAAAGATTTTCTATTGGGTTCAGGTCTGGAGACTGGCTAGGCCACTCCAGGACCTTGAGATGCTTCTTACGGAGCCACTCCTTAGTTGCCCTGGCTGTGTGTTTTGGGTCGTTGTCATGCTGGAAGACCCAGCCACGACCCATCTTTAATGCTCTTACTGAGGGAAGGAGGTTGTTGGCCAAGATCTCGCGATACATGGCCCCATCCATCCTCCCCTCAATACGGTGCAGTCGTCCTGTCCCCATTGCAGAAAAGCATCCCCAAAGAATGATGTTTCCACCTCCATGCTTCATGGTTGGGATGGTGTTCTTGGGGTTGTACTCATCCTTCTTCTTCCTCCAAACACGGCGAGTGGAGTTTAGACCAAAAAGCTCTACTTTTGTCTCATTAGACCACATGACCTTCTCCCATTCCTCCTCTGGATCATCCAGATGGTCATTGGCAAACTTCAGACGGGCCTTGGACATGAGCTGGCTTGAGCAGGGGGACCTTGCGTGCGCTGCAGGATTTTAATCCATGACGGCGTAATGTGTTACTAATGGTTTTCTTTGAGACTGTGGTCCCAGCTCTCTTCAGGTCATTGACCAGGTCCTGCCGTGTAGTTCTGGGCTGATCCCTCACCTTCCTCATGATCATTGATGCCCCACGAGGTGAGATCTTGCATGGTGCCCCAGACCGAGGGAGATTGACCGTCATCTTGAACTTCTTCCATTTTCTAATAATTGCGCCAACAGTTGTTGCCTTCTCACCAAGCTGCTTGCCTATTGTCCTGTAGCCCATCCCAGCCTTGTGCAGGTCTACAATTTTATCCCTGATGTCCTTACACAGCTCTCTGGTCTTGGCCATTGTGGAGAGGTTGGAGTCTGTTTGATTGAGTGTGTGGACAGGTGTCTTTTATACAGGTAACGAGTTCAAACAGGTGCAGTTAATACAGGTAATGAGTGGAGAACAGGAGGGCTTCTTTAAGAAAAACTAACAGGTCTGTGAGAGCCGGAATTCTTACTGGTTGTTAGGTGATCAAATACTTATGTCATGCAATAAAATGCAAATTAATTATTTAAAAATCATACAATGTGATTTTCTGGATTTTTGTTTTAGATTCCGTCTCTCACAGTTGAAGTGTACCTATGATAAAAATTACAGACCTCTACATGTTTTATAAGTAGGAAAACCTGCAAAATCGGCAGTGTATCAAATACTTGTTCTCCCCACTGTACATTGCCACCAAGTGGCAAGCCACTTCCACTTCCATGTATCCATTTTTTCCCCTCCAAACCTAGATATCCAATGGCCAGTCAGAAATGCCAAGTTGCTCCGGAATATCCATCCATTCCTTCTATCCTAGGAGACTAATACATTTTTTTATTGCAGGTAAAAAAAAATGTTGTAGCGTCAAGCAATATCTAATGATTCATATCACAGTTAAATTTTCCAGGTATTGATTTTTTGGAGAAATTTCTGATTAATCATCTGTCCACTACAGTGGACATCATGCATCAATAGCTATATTTCAGCTACAATTCATACTAATACTGTGACTATTGTTTTTGAAAATACTTCATCTGCAGTAACTTTTTTTGACGGTAAATAAATGTATTTGTGTTATTAGAATGTAATTTGCATTAACATCAAAAAAGTAATGTGATTACATAATTTATGTGACTTGTAATTCATTACTTTACTCGTTACATCAAAAAGTAATCTGATTACGTAATGCACGTTACTTGTAATGCATTACTTGTTAGATCAAAAAGTAATCTGATTACATAATGCATGTTGCTTGTAATGCATTACTTAACTCGTTAGATCAAAAAGTAATCTGATTACGTAATGCACAGTACTTGTACTGCATTATTCGTAACATCAAAAAGTAATCTGATTATGTAATGCACGGTACTTGTAATGCATTACTTTACTCGTAACATCAAATCGTAATCTGATTACGTAATGCACGTTACTTGTAATGCATTACTTGTTAGATCAAAAAGTAATCTGATTACATAATGCATGTTGCTTGTAATGCATTACTTTACTCGTTAGATCAAAAAGTAATCTGATTACGTAATGCACGGTACTTGTACTGCATTACTTGTAACATCAAAAAGTAATCTGATTATGTAATGCACGGTACTTGTAATGCATTACTTTACTCGTAACATCAAATCGTAATCTGATTACGTAATGCATGTTACTTGTAATGCATTACTTGTTAGATCAAAAAGTAATCTGATTACATAATGCATGTTGCTTGTAATGCATTACTTTACTCGTTAGATCAAAAAGTAATCTGATTACATAATGCACGGTACTTGTAATGTATTACTTTACTCGTAACATCAAATCGAATCTGATTCCATTATGCATGTTACTTGTAATGTGTTACCCCCAACACTGCTCATTTCAGATGAGATTAAAAACACCTGATCGCTAGGTTTTCTCAGAGGAGAGCTATGGTAGAAATGTGTCCATCTTGAACATAATCAGAATTATCAGCTAATAAGGGTAAATGGACATACTCTGGTACACTGGAGGGAGCATCTGAGTTGGGTTTCCACAGTTGACAGGTTGTAGAGATATCTGATGGAATCACGTCCTCATGTTCTGATATCAAAGATACGCGAAGTTCAACTTGATGACATATGAAGTTCAATTGCATTTGCAATATTTCACATCTATATATTTTGTATATATTTTATAGTTTTCACATGATTTTATAAAATTTTATTGATTGGTTTGTTAAATACACACAATATTTCCGTGTTATTACTGTATTATGTTTAATACAGTATATCTTCAGTTTAAATCATAAACGCATGCTGTCCACTCTAGTGGACACCTGAAAATCTCTTTGAAAAATATGTGTAAATTTATTTATTTTTTTTCAAATCTTGTTTTTCATGCCCTAAGAGCAATAAAATAAAATAAAAAATCCTGACTGAGGTTATCATAATTCATGCATGAAAGGGTTAATTATAAATTATGACTTAATTCTGTATATATTCTCTTAAAACAAATCTTAATATCCTACACAATTTTGAGGTGACTTAATCTGGTTTTAAGGATGGTATTTAAGTATATCTAGTATTTAAGGATATCTAGTTCTGTGATGAAACTCTATATGGCGCATTCTGATAAATTCTTTACATGCAAGCAATCATATCATTGCTAAACAACACTGAAAAAAACAACTTGTAAGATTTACTTGATAAAATCCTCGTAACAATTTGCACAAGCATATTTTAAGTAAATTTTACTGCTCTAATATCAACTTTCATTAACAAGAAAACGTACTTAATACTGAGTATTGAAACTAACATACATAAAGAAATTAAGTAAATGTTACTTAATTATATTTAACTTAGTAGTTATATTTATTTAAAACAATTAATCAATTAATTATCAATTAATACAATGAATTAATCAATTAATTTTTTTAGATAGGAAACTTGCTTTTAGCAAAATATTAAGTAAATCTTAGTACTATTTACTATTATGAAATAAGTAGATTTTATTTTATTTTTTGTGACATTTTCATTTACTTAGTTTTATGAATTTATATTACTCCTTACGATTATGTAAATATTGCAAATTTCTTTTTTCTAATATCACCACATAAATGTATTAATTCTGTCTATACCTTTATCACAAATTAACAAAACTCTATCAGTCACATTTACATGACCTAGTAAAGGTGCATTCACAAAAACCATGACTAGAACAACAATTGCATTTGTCACCAGGGACTGGAACCCTTGTGAAAGGAAAAACAATTGTCATGGCCAACATTAAACTAAATACACACTGATATAGAATGATAATTTGTCTATTTAAAAAAAAAAAAAAAAAAGTATGCCAAGGCTATTTCAAGTGTTTGCTGTTCTGTAAAACAATTTAATGTCCATTATCAACATGAACTGCATTTGCTGAATCATACACACTTGTTTCGACCCCAGAAGGCATAACATATAGAAAACATTACACAAAACCTAGATGAAGCTTTAACCTGACAGAGCTTGGTAGTGTTGACATCATGTTATCATATTACAGAGCAATAAAAAAAAAAAAAAAAGTGAAGTTGATAAAAATAAGTGTTCATAAGACTTTCCTTTTTAAAAAACACGAGGCTTTACACTTAAATGTTCAATTAAGTTCAGTACCATCATAAAGAAGATTCACTACCTTTCTATCAAAATCGCATTCTTTAAAAATGAAACATTCTAATAATCTTACATGGATTTACTTTTCAAAATTAGTCAAAACATAATCGCTAATGGCAACAGGTGCATAAGGCCTAACGTTAGCTACCAAAACATGGTAGGCTAATACCATGTTTTGCTCCAAACTCACTTTATAACGTCAGTCGAGTGTTTGGAATAACTTGCGTATATGATGTTGTTTCTTATTATAGAATGAGGCAGAAAATATATTATTTTATAGAATTCTATATGATACACGAGGCTATCATTTAGCAATCAATTATAAATATACTGATTCTTATGAAAATACCCGAGATGGCTTGAAGAACACAGTTAGGCCATATTATACATTATATACATTGTCATCAGTCAAAACAACTCTCTACCTGTATTTTATTCCTCTACAGCGATATCTGGATGCTTGTCTTTTCCTGTAACCGTATGACTTCTATGATTTTCATAGTTGTATGAGTCAACCAAACAAGAATCAAACTATTAAAATGCACACGGACCCATGTATTATCACAAATCTAAAACAGAAAGGCAAACTCACCTTAAACACGAGAGAATCCAGCCATGCAGCACCGTCTCTGATCTGTCACGCTGGAAAAGTGTCTTGTCCAAACACGATGCGCGGATTCAAACGCGCTACACTTTTAGATTAAAATTTACTTAATATTTCTAAGTTTATGTGCAGTGACTATAAAACATGTAAATATTACAAGCAAATATACAATAAGAGTTACTATTTCCGCCCAGTTAATTTATTACATGAATTAAATGTGTTTATATTTCAATATATTCTCATTGAATTTTAATTTTACAAAGTAAAAATTATGATGGTTAATTTAATATATATTACTATACCAAAAAGTTCATTTTTTCAGTGAAGCTGATTGACTTCTGCAGCCAATGAGATCGCTTGCTCAACATTTAAATAGTCTGATTCAGTTTTCTTAGTACGCTAGTCCTGCTGCTCACTCTTCGAGTTCCTCTGACACCCTCCACCTCCCCCAGCTCCACCTGCCTAGATCTACAACAGGATTTATGCGTGACCATTCATGCAGCAGCAGCATATATTATGTGCTAACAGCAGCATGTTTGTGTATCTGCTGGCAGTAGCACGTCCATACTTTTTAAACTCATGACTACATTTACTAGATCCTGTTAATGTCATTGTATCCTGTTACAACAATACATAAAAATGTACAATAATGTACAACAATACTGAGGTGCTATTTGCAATTTATAGTTATTAAAAAAATACTGTCAGGATTTACTAAAGACACGTAGTAAAAAAATAGAGCTGAAAAGGTGTGGACAGGGTTATTTTTGCAGCTGACTTCATTGCATATGCATTTGTAGGATTTTCCCTTTCAGACGCAAAAATTACGCAAGGAGAGTATTTAAATGAATCACGCAAGGTGATTTACTAAGGTTTGCGCTAGTCAATTTACTGGTATTTGCGCCATTATTTAACGCCCCAAAAAAGCATGTCTAACCCCATTTTGTGCCTGTGTTGTTAGTAGATCACCCCCACCTGATTATCAGCAGCTCTGCTTGTTTGCGACCCTACGCTAATTTGCGCTGCTCTTGGTAGATTGCGTTGGTCATTATGGAAATGATCTGGCTGCGTCTGTGTTCTTTAAAGGGTACATAACACACACAGTTTCTGCCAATCTCATGTTAATCTTGAGTACCTATAGAGTAGTATTGCATCCTTCATATCTCCAAAGAGTCTTTAGTTTCATCATATTTATAAAAGACAGATACGCTGTACCGATTCTGTCCGAAAACAGCCGAACTCGTGAAGGAGTGCAGTGGGTGGAGCTAAAGAGACACGAGCACACACACAGCTATGACACACACACACAATACATCATGGCATTATCCCTGGATAACTTTCTATTCACTATACGTTTGTGTTGTTGACATTATATGTACTTACGCGCAGATTGCCAACAAAACACAGACATTTGATGCAGTTTCACTCACCGCCTGCTGTTTCGACTCATGACCGGGAACAAACAAACACACTTGCAGAACTCCGTTGCTGCTCTGGAAAAACAAACTTTACCACTGTTTCCTTAATGCTGGGTTATTTGGAAAACTGAACAAGGTTATCTTTCCCTTACAACCAGAAACACACTTCTTTGGTGACATTGTTGATTTCGTGGTCTAAAAACAAAATGACAGCACTGCCGACGGCTCCCGTAACCCGAACGAAGCTCATTGATGGGCACGCTCTTGCTCTCGCTGTGGTTGATGTGCGCTCGCACTCATCCGGGAGAAGTGCCCATACAAGGAATTCCGCCCTTTATGACGTCATACAGGGCCATACTCGAAAAAAACTTTCCGAAACTTGTTCGAATCCTGAAGGAGTTTATTTGGCACAGAAATACTCCGTCATACGTCTAACTCATTTTTTTGAAATTTTGAGAATCCAACTCTTTAACAGTGTAAATAAGTCAGAATGCATGAAATATCATTAGACCCCCCCTTTAATCTGCGAGTCGTCAGTTGATCACGTGCAGAACTTTCCACTCCCATCTGTGCTTTTATGGAATTGTGCTCTCATGCTAATTTGCCCTGTTTAGTAAATCTGGCCCCTAGTCTGCCAAGACCAAATAAATTAACATTGTTATATCCATTAACATGTTAAAACTATTCCAAGAGTTTTCATGATTTAAATATTTTTAATAAATACGCAGCTGTGAAAGAGTAAGTCCTACACTATATTCCACATCAGTGGCCAACATGAAAATTAAAACCAATAATAATCATCATTATTTGCTGAGTAACTGAGCTGACAAATTTGACAACTGAGAGTTTATTTACCTCAAACTGTCAGTAAGGCAAATAAACTCACTCTTCAGCAGACACACTCACTCTCATCCTAATCAATATTGATTCAGCAAATGCTTGCTTGACAGAGGAATCGTGATATTTTCAAACAGAAGCATGTGAACTGAAACTTTTTTCACTTTTCACTTCTTTCACAAACGTCACTTTTTACTAAGTCATTATCAGTAACATCACTTCTTACAATATATAGAATTATGATTTAGAAAGAGATCTATCCATCATCTATTGATACAATTTAAATCACTGATGTCAAAATATATCATTGCACAGGAGAAGGCCCATGACATCAACATATGTGTCAGAAAATTAGATAAACGTTTCAAGCTAAGACAATGTGCATCATAAACAGCTGATTTAAATTCATAAACTTCACCAGCTGTAGTCACAACCTATGTTTTTGGCTTATATTACCATGATAATGCCACTGTTTAACACCATAGATTGTGTTGCTCTGCAACTTGCATTTAAAGGAATAATTTAGCCAACAATAAAAATCAAGTTCTCACTCCCAACTTATCACATATTGACTCAAGGTCAGGACCCTTCGGCGTCACTTTTTAACGCACAGGGTACCCCTTTAGCGTCATTTTTCGACGCGCAGGGTTCTCCATTGATTTAAATGAGAAACATTTGGCGTCATACACAGACGCGTTGGGCATGGGAACGTTATCGTCATGATGAAATTATATATTGGGTTATGATTTTGCCATTATGGCATGTTGGAGTGTGATTCTCAATTTAATTAGCCAGCATAATTTTATTTACATTTATTTTATTGTATTATTTACGCTATTTAGAGATGTTTGAACACGTAACCCAACCCTATCCCTAAACCTACCCATTTGTGTATTATATGATATAAAACACAGGATATATCAGGCAGATACGACTGCATGCACAATTTATTCAAAAAGTACAAATATTCCAAGTGTTCCGAGGCCAAACGATTGATTTGTGTGAAGAAAATCCCCAAAAGCGATCAGCGTCTCCATCAACCGAAGATCATGCACACATTCAAAAACTGCCGCCCGAAGAAGCGTTACATCAGCTTTGACAGTAAAATTGCATTGGCTCTCGTATGTCTTGTGACCAATTGCGTCATTATGTCAGCTTTGATTGTAAAATGTCATTGGCTCTCGTGTGTCTCGTGACCGATTGCGTCATGCTAAAGAGTTGGGTGTATCTTTTGAATGAGATATGACTGACTGAGTGCGTGCGTGCTTTCAAGGAGCGGCGTGATCATCATTTCAGCGATTAAAACATTAAGATCAACTCTGTTCTACATGAAGATATCGTATGACTTCAGAAGACAATGCAACATGAGTTAAAACTTTTATACTGTTTTTGGTCAGTTTTTGCAATAAATACCCGTGACTGTACTTTTATTTGCCTGTTAATGTTACGTGTTTTATATTGTTGAGAAGTAGATTTAGGGTATGAGTGGGGTTAGTTGCTCCAAAATATAGAAGTAGCCTATAAATATTTATAAAATGTCTATTTTTACAAATGCAAAGAATTGAATGAGTCTTGATCTGACGCATTGGGCAAACAACTGAAATCAATGGAATACCCTGCGCGTGACGCTAAAGGGGTACCCTGTGCGTTAAAAATTAACGGTGAGGGGTCCTGACCAAGCGCCAATATGTGACGAGTTGGGAGTGAGAACGTGTTGTAAAAATAGTCTTCATTTACTCACACTTCTGTCCTTCCAACCTTGCATTGTTTTCTTGCTTTTGTGAAACCCCCAGGGCCATTTTAGACAGACTGACTGAGCTTCTGTTTTGCATACAAGGAATTTACATTGCCATTGCGACATTGATTTACATTGCCATGCTCCAAAAAGGACAAAAAATATATACATTTATGGTGCATTTTAGTCCTTTTTGGAGCTTGACACCATCCAATCACCAGCAGTTCAAACACTCTGCCCAACATTTAGCTTTTTCTGGCTTATTGTTCACTTGGAGTATACAAACTAAATCCAGCTAAATACTAGCTGCAACCTAAAAGCATCTGGGTGGAGTCGCATATCCAGAAAGAAGAAGAAAAAAAAAAAAAAAAACTCTTTCAGTACCTTCACACATAGACTTGCAAAACAGATCGGGTAAAATGAGATGACAGATGACTGAAAGGCTGTGACACTGGCCATAATGGTGCATTGATATATTCATTCCAGCAAACAGTGCTGGAGTCATTTTGAATACTTATTTAGAGAAAATGAAGCCTTGCCGAAAACAGCTCCTGTGGAGAAAATGAATCACAGTCTGTCAGGGGCTGATTGTGCAGAATATTCGTGCATCTTGCTCGAGTGTCTCACTTTGCACTATTTACCAGTGATGCGCTGTTTGCTGCAACCAGCCTGTAGACTGTGAAATATCTCATTTAAAATGAATGTAACAGCAGTGATAAAACATTATTTTAATCAATTTAATTACTAATGTGTATATCTCAGATGAATGTAAAAACTTATTCCATGTGTGATAACCCAGGTGAGTTTTATTGACAGCAACAACATAAAGGCTTAGTAAATTGACTAATAAGAATGGATTTTCAAATGATTCAACGTCAAATTAAATTCAATAAGTAGTGTCCGGAAAAAGGCTAAAAGGCAGAAGAAATTCAATTTACCTCCCCATATATAAATAACCAGGTATTATTAAAGGTAACCTTTCCAACCACTTATCTTTTAGTATCAGGTAAAGAAAGAAAGAAAGAAAGAAAGAAAGAAAGAAAGAAAGAAAGAAAGAAAGAAAGAAAGAAAGAAAGAAAGAAAGAAAGAAAGAAAGAAAGAAAGAAAGAAAATATAAACGTTTTATATAACCTTATTTAAATAATAAGGTATAAAATGATTTAAATGATTTTCAATTTTAGTTACTGAGTTATTTTAGATGTGCTAGGTTTCTTTCTGTGAAATGGTTAAAATGGCTTTTGTAATCGCCAATATCCAGTGAAAGAGCCACAAAGCTAATATGGATCGAAATGGATTGTGATAGTACTGTGGCTCAGGCACTTGGCTCTCTGCTTTGGATGAGATAAGCAAAACTTCACAAGTGTGGTTTTGTGATTGCAGTTAACACACTATGGCAGTCATTGTCTTCCAGCAGAGCTGGATTGATGCTTTGCTCTCCAATTTTTTTTATAATTATCTGCAGCAAGCTCAAGAAATGTTAAATAGGTTTTCAACTGAATGCTTTCACATACACTTTTACAAATTCACTTGAATCACAGTGTCAGATGGTAAACAAAAATGAACACAAATAAATACAACAACAGTTACACTTGCTCTCTCTTGAAATGTTTTCCCATGTCCAATTTCCTACAGAGCTTATAAGAATATTAGGTAACACTTTAGAATAATGGTCTGTCATTAATAAGTAACTATGCAGGAAGTAATGCAGCACTAATGAGTAGTACTACATTAAAACTTCAGCTACTACTATTAACTAATATAGAAACATGCTTAACTAATCAGTAAGCAATATCGAATTTAGGAGATAGTTATAAATTATAAAGTGTCTGTGTGTCTGAGACGTAATCAGTCATCTTTTTTACTCTGAATAAAGTCATAAAATGCATCACTAATTACTCAGGTGTTACCTAGTCACTATGCAGGAACTACTAGTGACCTGGCCCATTATTTTAAAGTGAAAAACATGTTTTTCCACTTTAAAATAATGGTCCAGATCACTAGTAGTCCTTGACGAATGACTAGGTACTTGAATAATTAGTGATGCATTTTATGACTTTATTCAGAGTAAAGAAGGACAATCTTCAAGAACTACTAGTGATCTGGACCATTATTTTAAAGTGAAAAACATCCTTTTAGTAGTTCCTGCATAGTGACTAGGTAACACTTACTAAGTAATTAGTGATGCATTTTATGACCATGTTGAGAGTAAAAAAAGACAATTGCTCACATCTCAGACACGTTAATGTTGTGATTAGTAATTAATTATTAATTCTTTATAATTTGTCATAGTTACCTAGTTCTTAGTGATGCCAATCTCCTTCAGTAGTTATTGATTACCTAATAAGGAACTATCTTAGTCCTAAATTTGATATTACTTACTGATTAGTTAAGCTTGTTTCTATATTAGTTAATAGTAGTAGCTGAAATGTTAATGTAGTACTACTCATTAGTCCTGCATTACTTCCTGCATAGTTACCTATTAATGATGGACCATTATTCTAAAGTGTTACCAAATATTATTTACTCTATGTATCTAAATTTCCACTTACACCTTCCTGTGAATGCAAAATAAATAAATAAATGCTATATATATATATATATATATATATATATATACACTCACCTAAAGGATTATTAGGAACACCTGTTCAATTTCTCATTAATGCAATTATCTAATCAACCAATCACATGGCAGTTGCTTCAATGCATTTAGGGGTGTGGTCCTGGTCAAGACAATCTCCTGAACTCCAAACTGAATGTCAGAATGGGAAAGAAAGGTGATTTAAGCAATTTTGAGCGTGGCATGGTTGTTGGTGCCAGACGGGCCGGTCTGAGTATTTCACAATCTGCTCAGTTACTGGGATTTTCACGCACAACCATTTCTAGAGTTTACAAAGAATGGTGTGAAAAGGGAAAAACATCCAGTATGCGGCAGTCCTGTGGGTGAAAATGCCTTGTTGATGCTAGAGGTCAGAGGAGAATGGGCCGACTGATTCAAGCTGATAGAAGAGCAACTTTGACTGAAATAACCACTCGTTACAACCGAGGTATGCAGCAAAGCATTTGTGAAGCCACAACACGCACAACCTTGAGGCGGATGGGCTACAACAGCAGAAGACCCCACCGGGTACCACTCATCTCCACTACAAATAGGAAAAAGAGGCTACAATTTGCACGAGCTCACCAAAATTGGACAGTTGAAGACTGGAAAAATGTTGCCTGGTCTGATGAGTCTCGATTTCTGTTGAGACATTCAGATGGTAGAGTCAGAATTTGGCGTAAACAGAATGAGAACATGGATCCATCATGCCTTGTTACCACTGTGCAGGCTGGTGGTGGTGGTGTAATGGTGTGGGGGATGTTTTCTTGGCACACTTTAGGCCCCTTAGTGCCAATTGGGCATCGTTTAAATGCCACGGCCTACCTGAGCATTGTTTCTGACCATGTCCATCCCTTTATGACCACCATGTACCCATCCTCTGATGGCTACTTCCAGCAGGATAATGCACCATGTCACAAAGCTCAAATCATTTCAAATTGGTTTCTTGAACATGACAATGAGTTCACTGTACTAAAATGGCCCCCACAGTCACCAGATCTCAACCCAATAGAGCATCTTTGGGATGTGGTGGAACGGGAGCTTCGTGCCCTGGATGTGCATCCCACAAATCTCCATCAACTGCAAGATGCTATCCTATCAATATGGGCCAACATTTCTAAAGAATGGTTTCAGCACCTTGTTGAATCAATGCCACGTAGAATTAAGGCAGTTCTGAAGGCGAAAGGGGGTCAAACACAGTATTAGTATGGTGTTCCTAATAATCCTTTAGGTGAGTGTATATATAGTTTTTAATATATAAATAGTTTTTTTTAAAGAAAGTGTTTGTTTTACTTCTCCATATCTTTTTAGATAACTGGTAATAATCTCAGACAGGTTTGTTAAATAGTTTGCCAGGTCTACTTAGGTAAATGGAAACCCTACTTAATAAAGAGGTTGTTCCACATTATTAAGCAAGTCACAGTTCTTATGCAATATGGGGAGGAAGAAAGATCTTTCTGAAGATGAAAAGCATTCAAATGGTGCAATGTTATGCAAAAGACATGAAAACAACTAATATTGTGTAAAAACTGAATGGAGATTATCGAACTATCATAGGATTTTGTGAGTAATTTACAGCACAAGAGAACAAATTAAGGAAAGTTTCTGTAAAAAAAATAATTGTATTAAAAGGACAGCTATAAAAAAGCCACTGTTGAGCAGCAAATGGGTATTTGAAGCTGCTGGTGTCTCTGGAGTCTCAAGAACCTCTCCATGCAGGCTGGCAGTTGTGCGTAAAGTTGCATTTCAGCCACCTCTAACCAAAGCTCACAAAGAGAAACGTTAACACCCCCAAAACCATCACCCCCACACACACAACTAAGACTGCAGCACCTGGGAGCCTGGAGTGGAGCACAGGTCAAGGTCATAAAACCTGACGAATGTGTGCGGAGAGGACCAGCCCGCCGCAGCACATAGATCATGAAGAGAAGCCCCAGAAAGCAAGGCTTTTGAAGTCGCCATATTCCTGATAGAATGGGCCCGAACAGCCAAAAGAGAAGGCTGACCGGCCGATTCATAAGCAAGAGAGATAGCCTCAACTACCCACTTGCTCATTCTCTGCTTAGATAATGGGTACCCCTTTCTGGGTGACCCAAAGCATACAAAGAGTTGATCAGACTTACACCACATGGCAGCTCTGTGAATGTAAGCATCAAGTGCCCTCACTGGGCACAGCAGATTTAATTTCTCCTGGTCTGACGTACGAAGGGGCAGAGGACAGAAGGCCTGCAACACTATAGATCTGGCCACATTAGTGGAGACCTTAGGAACATAACCCACCCTAGAGTGAAGAAAAGCCTTCACCACGCCAGGTGCAAACTCCAAACATGAAGAGCAACCAAAAGGGCTTGTAAATCTCTAATTATTTTGAGAGATGTAATAGCCAACAGAAATAAAGCCTTTAAGGTCAGAAACTTTCCTGAAACCTCCTCGATAGGCTCAAAGGGAGCAGCCAAAAGGCCCTCCAGTACTAAGGCCAAATCCCATGCCAGAACCCTTGTGTGAGCTGCAGGCCTGAGCCTCAAAGTGCCACGGAGGAAACGAGATACTAATGGGTCCCTCCCAAAAGATACACCACCCAAAGGAGTGTGGTAAGCAGCTATGGCCACCACATACACCTTTAACGTAGAAGGGGATAACCCTGCAGAGAAACGATCTTGCAGAAACTCCAGCACTGTACCAACCGGACAGTTAACTGGGTCTAAATGATGAATCTCGCACCATGAAGAGAACAATCTCCATTTAAAAGCATAAAGTTTACTCGTGGAGGGAGCTCTGGAGTGAAGAATGGTCTCAACAACCCCAGTTGAGAGACCAGCCTTTATGAGTTGGGCCCCCTCAGGGGCCATACCCACAGCTTCCATAAATCTGGGCGAGGGTGAAATATTGAGCCCCCCCGCCTGAGATAGAAGATCCCTCCTGATCGGAATCTCCCAAGAGGAGCCGTCGAGGAGGGATATCAGGTCTGAGAACTAAACTCGAGTTGGCCAAACAACAAACAGGCACCCTCCTGGCGAACTCTCTCCAGAACAGAGCGATCGGAGGGAAAGCGTACAGACGTAGCATCGGCCAAGTCTGCACAATGGCATCCAACCCCAGTGGATCTGGATGCATTAGAGAGAACTACAACAGACAGCGTGTCGTTTCCTGAGATGCAAATATATCCACTTCCGCTTGGTCGTACCTCTTCCATATGAGACCCACCACCTCAGCCCCTCTCTCGACAGGACGTCTGCCTCCTGACTTAGGAAACCAGGGATATAAGCTGCTTTCAGTGAAAGCAACTTCCCTTGGGCCCACAGGATGATCTGGTGCGCCAGTTTGTAAAACAGGCTTGAGCGCAGACCCCCCTGATGATTTGAAGTAAGCGACCACCAATGTATTGTCTGACTGGACGAGAACATAATGCCCCTTATATCTGGGAGAAAATTTTTAATGCCAGAAAAATAGCCATCTCTAGGCAATTTAAATATGCCATGATAGATGATGGCACTTCCACAGACCCTGAGTCGAGGTCCCTCCAGGACCGCTCCCCAACCCATGAGGGAAGCATCTGTTGTAAGCATCACTTTGTTGTACTGCAGGGGTCTTATGTACAACAGGCTAAAAGGTATTACGATGGCTGCTGCTGCCATCAGACCCAGCAGTCTTTGAAACTGTTTGACAGTGCTTGACTGACCTAGCTTCAGTTCTTTTACTGCTGAAAGGATTACATCTATGCATGTAGGAGACAAACGTGCTTGCATTGTCATAAAATCTCATATTACACCCAGAAAGGTGGTTCTCTATGCTGGAGAAAGCACACTCTTCTTGGCATTCAGCCTCAACCCCAGCTCTTTCATATGAGCGAGAAAAACATCTTGATGTTGAACCGTCATGTGCTCTGATTGTGCTAATATCAACCAATCGTCAATATAATTTAACACGCAAATGCCCTGGAGTCGCAACGGAGCCAGTGCAGCATCCACGCATTTTGTGAAAATGTGAGGTGACAGCGCTACGCCGAAAGGAAGAACCTGGTACTGGTATGCTTCGCCCCCCGAAAGCAAACCTGAGGAACTTCCTGTGATGTTGAAGGATGGATATATGGAAGTACGCATCTTTGAGGTCTATCGTGACAAACCAGTCCTCGGATCTGATTTGAGTCACGATTTGCTTTAAAGTTAACATCTTGAACTTTAGCTTTTTGACTGCACGATTTAGATGATGCAGATCTAAAATCGGACACAGCCCCCCATCCTTCTTTGGAACGATGAAATACCAGCTGTAAAACCCGGGCTCTCTCTCTGGTAGAGGAACACATTCTATGGCCCCCTTGACTAAGAGAGTTTTCACCTCTTGTTCTATAACCAGAGCCTGCTCGGGGTCCACCGTAGTGGGCAGAACCCCGTTGAAATGAGGAGGACGAGAACAAAACTGAATTCTGTATCCTTTCTGTAGTGTGAGCAGGACCCATTGTGACACATTTGGTAGAAGTTCCCATGCTGTCAGATGGTCTATTAAGGGAACTGGTCTACTTGAGTATTCAGTTCGGTGCCCAGAAGCAGATACCTGGCAGGGAACGACTGAACTGACCGCTCTAATAACCTCATCAGAGTTTGCGAGTCTCCTAGCGCGCTACGTTTCTGGGCGGACACTGGGATAATGACTCGTTAGGAACCACTGCGCCCCGAAGCACCTGATGTGGTGGGGTTGGCAGAACGGCACCCTGAGGGCACTGAAGAGAAGTGGGCACCATGTACTGAGGTGTAAACCACTCCTCCCTAAATGGGCTTGCCCTCAGAGGTCTCATTGGTGTCAGATCTGTCTTATCCTTGCCAGGTTGAGGCTTCGAGCATTTTCCCGGCCCCGAGTCTTTCTGTGGGGGAGCTCGAGAACCAACTGCTTGAAATCTAATCTAACACACCCCGGCATCGCCGAAGAGGCCAGGGGGAAACTGGGCATCCAGCAGGAAGGACTTGTCTCTCTCTTTGATGTTTGAGAGATTCAGCCATAAATGTCTCTCCAAAGCTACCAGGGCTGCCATAGTATGGCCAATTGCTCTAACCATCTCCTTAGTAGCCTGAAGAGACAAAGTAGTGGCTCGACGCAGTTCAAGATTCAAGCCCCTCCCCCTCATTGAGGTCTTTAAACAGGTCGGCCTGGTATGCCTGCATAGCCTGCAAATGCCCATAGTCTGCAGGCATGCACCAGCCTGACCTGCTGAGAGATAGCTCACAAGCATCTGCTCCACCTTAGGCATCGCCTCATAACCATACTCTTTAAGCCCCAGGATATTTGAATAATTTGAAACCTGAGGCCCATACACACAAGATGAGTATGGTTTCTTCCATGATCTCGACTCCTCAGTGTGTGAGACTGAAGTGGCTAATCTTCAGACTCTTCTGCATCAATGCTTAGTACATCAACCTCCTCGGAGGAAGAAAAATTAAGCAATGGGCCCTCACCGCAGAGCGTGCTTCCTGACCCTGAGAGAAAGCACTGGAACCCACGGGTGAGGGCAGAGAAAAGGCAGAGCCCGTCTCAAACCCCTCTGTGAGATCCATTTTACTGTGCCTCAGCAGCAGCGGCTTGAAGAGCACTAGGCGAGAGCGGAGTGTGTGCAGTGGCAGCTGCTCACAATGAACACAGTCAACCCCTCAAGAGCTAAACAACTCCCAAACAACTCACACAGTGTGTGTATCACTGCCCGTGATAAAACGAGGGCAAGGAGAAACACGCGCTCTAAATGCTTGCTGGTTCACCATAATATATATATATACTGATATATAGAAACAAACAACACCAAATATGACTGACAGAGTATCACAGACCACTTGCTGAAGACCCAGAAGCTGACATTGTTTGGTTCAGGGGTGCTTTATACCTTCCTGTTCGCGATGTCACCCGCCTATGACGTTCTGTCACACCATTGGATTTCACACGTGCTTCAAGACGCAATCACGCAGAGGCGTTCACAGGCAGAGCAAGTTCCCTTGAAAGGGAACAGGGAACAGGTGCGAACAATGGTATGGTAACAAATGAGAACACAGGCAATGACAGAGACAATGGAACTAAACAGAACAAGATAATGAACCTAAACAAGACATGATCATGAAAGATATCTGGTCATTTGGTTTTTAGTCTAGTACCCTTTACAACCCAGACACTGCTGAAAACCTATGCCTGTTTTGTACAATTTGCCAATGCATATCTGCCTGCAATGCTCTAATATAAGTAAAATAAGTTTCTGATGGTACCATATCAATAGCGTAATGTTTCATTCTATTTTTCCCACGGAACAGGGAAAAAATACATGCATTAACTTTCAGATCATGAACCATCCCTGAAATACACAAACATCTTCCAAAGAACTAGAGAAAAGCGTGCCTTGAGAACAGAGTGAGGGAAGCCATTGTGACATGATCAGAGTTTGGAGGTAAACTCATTAACCGAGCCTTCTAATCCATAATCATCAGAGCATAACTCACAGGATCACTTTCCTCAGGCTTAGATTAGTGTTATTAACAGATTCTTTCAATCCAAAGTAAGCATTGCCTCAAGAAAACCTGAAGACAGACATACTGCTGCTTCAGTGGGGCATTCAAACCATGAAGCCTAAATCCTACAACCAAAGTCAAGTGCAGGTGCCCTTTCAGCTAATATGACAATGTGTGAATTCGTAATGACTAAATTTAAGTTTAATAACAATGAGTTAGGTTAGGAATATAAGAATTAATTTTACATAAAAATAAAATAATAAAATAAAATATTAAAAAATATTAAAAAATAAATAAATAAATAAATAAAATAAAATAAAAATACTCTGCAGTCTGCATAGGCACTAAATGTGCATGACAGAAAAGTACTGTTTAAGTCCGACTTTGCAGGTAATTACAGCCAAAGTGTAATATATTACAAATAATGTAATTAATTTTTGAGCTATTGTACAAAAAATAATAATATTCTGTATGCATCTGTTAAATTTTCAATCGATCAAGCAACTTCCACTTTCATTAATCTGAAAGTCTTAATAATCTTCTTTACAATTTTCAATATGTACAGTTTGTTATTTAACTTACTTAACTGTTACTTAACATGCAATTGACATGTTTGACAGTATTTTTTGCACACATTTCATAATACTTTGACGCTTCAAAAAGTTCATAAAGAGATCGTAAAACTAATTCATATGAATTGAGCGGTTTAGTTCATATGATCCCTTTATATGATGAACAGATTTAATTTAGGCTTTTATTCACATTTAAACATTGATCAGCACTAAATTTTTACTAAACTGCTCAACTCATATGGATTCGTTTTACGATCTTTTATGAACTTTTTGAAGCATCAAAGTGGTAGTTGTGTAGCTGAAGGGACAGAAAGCTCTCAGATTTCATCAATAAGATCTTCATTTGTGTTCCTAAGATGAACGAAAGTCTTACGGGTTTGGAACGTCATGAGGTTGAGTAATGACATGAGGGTGAATAATTAATGACAGAATTTTAATTTTTGGGTGAACTAACCCTTTAAGTGCATGACTGGAAATATTACCGGAAAGGCTTGCCACAATTAGATTTCAAAGAATGGCTCACACTACTTCAAAATGAAAGTATGCTACATAAAGCAGATGTTCTTTTAACATTTTCAGTCCAAGGCTGCCAATTTTGGGCGTCATTCATTCATGTTTTGGCTAGACAAAGCTCTCAAATAGATAAGTGTTTGTCACCCACCAGTTTCTCAAAAAGTTTCATCTGAATTGACAATGAAAATAAAAATGTCCCCAGGCTTAATTGACTATATGCACAGCTACTTCCAGGTTTTAGATAAGCCAGCTCAGTCATTTCTGGTCAACTGTCAAAAATCAGCCGTGAAGATGTCTACACTTGTTGCCTTCAGGATTTACCTCAAGTCAACATCAATGATGTACACTGCCTTATTCAGGAAAACTCGAAGGCTTCGTCCAGCAAACGGGAAAAAGGATTTAAGTTGTACATATCCAGTTACATTCATGACTGTGAAGGTAAGTTATCGGTTAATGCCGTTATGATGTCGTTTGCCAGATAGCATCTAACTAGCAAACGTTAGAGTAAACAGTTACGATAGTGTTTAGTTGTCAGCATTTAAATGTACAATTGCGTGTCTAGGTACTCTCCTGGGATTACCAGGCTCGACATACAAAATTATATGTTGTTAAATAACATGAAACTGTTGTGAAATGTTAAGGCTGCTATAATTACTTACTTAAAGCTGCAGTCCGTAACTTTTTTTGTGTTCAAAATGTAAAAAATTTATATAATAAGCGAGTACATCATGAATCCATTTTCCAAACTATGTTTTTGTCTTATCCTGAATCACTACGGTAGTGTCACAGGTAGCCGACGAAGAAGGATGAGGAAACAGGATACGGTCAAGAAAGCGTTTTACTGTTGATTCACATACAGACAGCATGACATCGAACAATAACTGCCAAAGGACTGAACAGAACAGGGAGTATAAATACACAGGGTGAACAGGTGCAGACATGGCAAAACGTAATAGTGACATTACGCCCCCCTTGGAAAGGCGCATCCTCGCACTGTGACGACGACAAAGTACAGGAAGTAGCAATGAGGCGGATGCTTCGGTGGAGGGTGTGGAGCTGGTGACAGCCAGGTGTCTGGGCTAGGCGGGCACCGGTACCATGGTGGCGCTGACGGAGGGAGGATCCAGGGCGGAGTCCTGAATGCAGGGGCGGACGGAACCCTGGGACCGATCGGCGGAGGCGGAACTATGCTGAGGGGAGGAACTGGCGGAACAGAGCAGCCGACAGACCTGGGCGACATCGCAGGCCTGGAAGCCTGGGGCTGAGCTGCTGGCTCGACGGGGACTCGGATGACTGGGATGACGATGTGGCGAGTGAGGCCGACGGGGAGGTTGGAGTAAGGGATGAGCACGCTGACGCAGTAGGTAGTCCATGGTGTAGACTGGGCGTCGACCGCCGGAAGCCGACCTAGAGTGACGAGGGAGCCCAGCGGAGTTTCCGGGCAGACGGGCCGCGGAGGCGATGAGGGAGCGGTGAGCCGAGGCGATGGCGACGAGCTGACAGGCCGAGGTGGAGATATGGGCCTAGAAGCCCGAGGTGTAGCCGGGGACTCAGCCTCTAGCCGAGCTGGTGGCAGGGAAGCCCGAGGCGCGGAGGATGAGCCACACGGAGCGAGCTGCGGGGGTAGAGCTGAGGAGCTGGACAACACCAGTGGTGCCGATGGATCCAGGGAACTGGCCACGACCAGCGATGGAGACGGGATCAGGAAGACAGGCAGGGATACAGACAGAAGATCTCTGGACAGGACTGGCAAAGATGATGAGGACTCAAGGGTGGGGACTTGGGAATTAATTGGCTGTGGGGAAGAGGCCGCCGTTCCAGAGCATCCAGGCCAGGTATCCCAGATACGGCCGGCTCTCTGGACGAAGAAGGAGGTGCAGTGTGGGTGAGTCCATCTTTTTTTACTTTCTTCTTTTATCTCGTATTTGAGAGGTCAGTTATTCTGTCACGGGTAGCTGACGAAGAAGGATGAGGAGGAAACAGGATACGGTCAAGAAAGCGTTTTACGGTTGATTCATATACAGACAGCATGACATCGAACAATAACTGCCAAAGGACTGAACAGAACAGAGAGTATAAATACACAGGGTCAATGAGGGAACTAAACAGGCACAGGTGGAGGATAAGATGAACTAATCAGGGACTAACGAGAACAGGCGCAGACATGACAAAATGTAATACTGACAGGTAGACCTATAATAACCCATACGGTAAAAAAATATATTTTATATATATTTCAAAATACACAAAAAATGGCCAAAAAATGGCCAAAAAATATATTTGCAAAAATATATTTTAAAATATATTTACATAAATATATTTTCTACCAATATATTTTTTGGCCATTTTTAAAATATATTTTCAAAATATAAATATATTTTTCAAAAGCATTTAAAAATATGTTTTGCCCTCCATATATTTCAATCCAAGAAAATACATTCACATGTCACATTTGAAGAAAAACTTTATTTGTCTATTACATTTTATAACATTTGTATATGAACATTTGAATAAAATGTGCAAGAAACATACTTTACAATGTTCAAAAAAATTACAATAATACAATATATTCAAAAGATTTAACGTTTGTTTTTTTTCCCCCTTTCAAGCAGTGAATTCCCCCCGTTTAGAATTGACTGTAATCACCAAAGCCTCCTTGGACACATTTGGAAATCTCTTCTGGACTGCCACTGCAAGAGACAAAATCACAGTTATATTTTAACTGAATTTTTCTAGTAAATTTTCCTTTCACCAAGTATTGACTTACCGTATATGGCTGCCATGATTGCCTCATCAAGGGCACTTCTCTGCACCATTGTCAGTTTTGCTCTTCCCTCCTACAAAAGACAACACAATACATAAACATTTGAACAGGGTACAGAGGGCATGCACACATTGACTAGTTTTGGATTTCCTGATATTTTTGTTCACAGGGGAACTAAAACTATTTTAGGTATGTTTGATTTTAAATATATTTAATGGGGCATATTTTTTGGATAGTGTGGTTAAGAAACTGAAAATGCAGGAGAGGTAGAATTAGCCTTTTTTTACACTTCTGCACTGCATTTTCACTTAAAATAAAGGTATAATGGAATCTCACAAAGGCAGATTCACTTAAGATAGTTAACTTAGAGATACTCCAGCCAAAAATGAAAATTCTCTCATAATTTACTTACTCTCATGCCATCCCAGATGCATATGACATTCTTTTTTTCTTTGAAACAGAGATTTTAAGAAAAATACTCCATCTCTGTGAATCCAAGTGGATAGGTCAAAAACCAAATAAAGTGAACATAACGGTAATCCATATGACCCCAGTTGATGAATTAATGTCTTCCAAAGCAGTACAAACCATTGTTTCTGTCAAAGCGGTCAAATATGGGCTCAACGTCAGCATGTTGTAATTTGTGATCTAAATGCGTTTTGAAGCTTGAGAAGTAATGCGGAAACACAGAGTTTTAAACATTTCTATTTTTCTAACACACCTTGTTTCACTTCATCGACTAGGCTCATACTGATTACCGTTGTGTTCACTTTGTGTGGTTTTTGAAGCGTCAACCTTGGGGGTCCCGTATACTTGCACTCACAGACATGGATTATTTTTTTCTAAAAATCATCATTTATATTCTTCTGAATAAAGAAAATCATATTCTGAGAGAATTTTCAATTTTGGGTGAAGTATCCTTTTTTCTAGTATTATCAGAAACACAAAAAATGTATATTTTTTAGCAATTCTTCCATTTAACTTCAAACTTTTAATCCCCTATGTTCTTTTGAATTCTGTTATTTTCCTGTTTATTATCATGAGGCTGTTTTGAATCAATCTGTAATGTATAAAGCCCTATAGAAATAAAGGTGGCTTGACTATGAACATTATATACTGTACCTATGACTGCTCTGCAGAGCAAAGCTTCTGGTCAGAGTCTCTTCAGCACAAGTGTTGGGCCAGTGGGGCGGTCAGCATGTGGACAGGGATGTGTCTTGTGTTGGCAGATGGGCTGCAACTGTTCCAGACAGAGACAGATAGTAACAAAGACATAAGCGCATGCAGAGAACATATCAATTCATACAAACCCGATTCCAAAAAAGTTGGGACACTGTACAAATTGTGAATAAAAAAGGAATGCAATAATTTACAAATCTCATAAACTTATATTTTATTCACAATAGAATATAGATAACATATCAAATGTTGAAAGTGAGACATTTTGAAATGTCATGCCAAATATTGGCTCATTTTGGATTTCATGAGAGCTACACATTCCAAAAAAGTTGGGACAGGTAGCAATAAGAGGCCGGAAAAGTTAAATGTACATATAAGGAACAGCTGGAGGACCAATTTGCAACTTATTAGGTCAATTGGCAACATGATTGGGTATAAAAAGAGCCTCTCAGAGTGGCAGTGTCTCTCAGAAGTCAAGATGGGCAGAGGATCACCAATTCCCCCAATGCTGCGGCGAAAAATAGTGGAGTAATATCAGAAAGGAGTTTCTCAGAGAAAAATTGCAAAGAGTTTGAAGTTATCATCATCTACAGTGCATAATATCATCCAAAGATTCAGAGAATCTGGAACAATCTCTGTGCGTAAGGGTCAAGGCCGGAAAACCATACTGGATGCCCGTGATCTTCGGGCCCTTAGCCGGCACTGCATCACATACAGGAATGCTACTGTAATGGAAATTACAACATGGGCTCAGGAATACTTCCAGAAAACACTGTCGGTGAACACAATCCACCGTGCCATTCGCCGTTGCCGGCTAAAACTCTATAGGTCAAAAAAGAAGCCATATCTAAACATGATCCAGAAGCGCAGGCGTTTTCTCTGGGCCAAGGCTCATTTCAAATGGACTGTGGCAAAGTGGAAAACTGTTCTGTGGTCAGACGAATCAAAATTTGAAGTTCTTTTTGGAAAACTGGGACGCCATGTCATCCGGACTAAAGAGGACAAGGACAACCCAAGTTGTTATCAGCGCTCCGTTCAGAAGCCTGCATCTCTGATGGTATGGGGTTGCATGAGTGCGTGTGGCATGGGCAGCTTACACATCCGGAAAGGCACCATCAATGCTGAAAGGTATATCCAAGTTCTAGAACAACATATGCTCCCATCCAGACGTCGTCTCTTTCAGGGAAGACCTTTCATTTTCAACATGACAATGCCAGACCACATACTGCATCAATTACAACATCATGGCTGCGTAGAAGGATCCGGGTACTGAAATGGCCAGCCTGCAGTCCAGATCTTTCACCCATAGAAAACATTTGGCGCATCATAAAAAGGAAGATGCGACAAAGAAGACCTAAGACAGTTGAGCAACTAGAAGCCTGTATTAGACAAGAATGGGACAACATTCCTATTCCTAAACTTGAGCAACTTGTCTCCTCAGTCCCCAGACGTTTGCAGACTGTTATAAAAGGAAGAGGGGATGCCACACAGTGGTAAACATGGCCTTGTCCCAACTTTTTTGAGATGTGTTGATGCCATGAAATTTAAAATCAACTTATTTTTCCCTTAAAATGATACATTTTCTCAGTTTAAACATTTGATATGTTGTATTCTGAATAAAATATTGAAATTTGAAACTTCCACATCATTGCATTCTGTTTTTATTCACAATTTGTAGTGTCCCAACTTTTTTGGAATCGGGTTTGTAAATTAAACAAATAAAATCCATTAATATTTGACCAATGATTAAAAATGATTTATTCTACTTACTAAAGGGATAGTTCACCCAAAAATGAAAATTACCCCATGATTTACTCACCCTCAAGCCATCCTGGGTGTAAATGACATTCTTCTTTCAGACGAATACAACTGTAGTTATATTAAAAAATGTCCTGGCTCTTCCAAGCTTTATAACGGCAGTAAATGGCAGCCCAAAATTTGAAGCCCAAAAAAGCGCATCCATCCATTATAAAAGTGCTCCACATGGCTCCAGAAGAGCACATAAAGCTTGGAAGAGCCAGGACATTTTTAAATATAACTCCGATTGTATTCATCTGAAAGAAAAATGTCTACACTTAGGATGGCTTGAGGGTGAATAAATCATGGGCAAATTTTCATTTTTGGGTGAACTATCCCTTTAAATTCTGCTACTGAAAATGAAAAGTATATTTAATTTTTTACAGTAATGAATTACACATTTAAACCTGTAGGTGGTGACAAATAAGCATCTTTTGTTATAATCAACTCACTGAATTACTGACTCAACTGGTTCCTCGAAAAAAAGCTTGTCATTCTGCAGAAGAGAACAAAAACTATTATATAGTAAACAATATATTAAAACAAACAATACATAAAAAAATAAATAGAAAATGTTGTTTGTGAATGAATCGGCATTAATACCAAACTAGCATATGCCAGAACTCTAATGATGAGCGAATAACATGTGTGTCAAATTAACAAGTTTATCTTTAATATTTAAATTCAGCAAAAATGTACAGGCTCCACTGATGGTATCAGTGACAGGCTCAAATATGAAACTGATTTTTGTGTAGTTTTTGCTAAGTGTTTAAATTAAAAATAACTACAACAGAAATCTAAAAATGTAACTTATCTCAGATTTTACCTCAGTACAGCTCACTGGAGATTGTGAGCAATCTCACAATTAAAAATTGAAAAAAAATTGAGTTATTAAATTGAAAAAATAATGTTACAAAACCTTGAAAAGACAACACATCTAAAGTGACAATTAACATAACATATGCAAAAAATGATGATGAACTAAATTTATAGCTCTTACCTTTTCCTCTGAGAACTCCCGCTGGTAGTCGACCGTTAGAGAGCAAAATGAGGCGCATGCGCAGTAGTCCAAAAGTCCGTGAGCACAAATGATGACGCAGTTCTTAACTAGCAATTTATTTAAATTTTTATTTGATGTACATCTAAATGGTATAATTGTCATGTTAAACTTGCATTAAATTACAAAAAAAAATAACAAATAATAAAAAAAAATAACATTTGTGATAACATATGTGATAACAAAATAGCGCTACTATGCTATGTTCCATCCACATTTGCATTTTGTCTGCTTCTACACGATTGTAAATGTATTTTCTTGCCCCTGAAATACATTTTGAAATATATTTTGGTATATGAAGGCTGGAACAAAATATATTTTCACTTTCAAAAATATATTTCATCGAACTTCACTGTTTACAACATACATTTACCATAAATGTAAAATATATTTTGGCTTCCGTATGGGAAGTGTTTATATTCAGACTGGTTCGGATCGTACCGCTGCGGAGTAGCCCAGTACGTCCTTGACTCACCATAGACATAAACAGAGAGAAGTAGCTCCGGCTACAATGTTCTTCCGCAAGATGTATGCGGTTTTGTTTATTAATCACTAGAGTGCCAAAAGTTATGGACTGCAGCTACTCTTATCTATGGAAGCCCGTTTCCGCCACAGTTCAGTAAAAAAACATGATTCTTTAAGTCATAATAATGAGAAACTTTCTCGTAATAATGACTTATCTCGTAATAATGAGAAACTTTCTCGTAATAATGACTTAACATCTCATAATAATGAGAAACTTTCTCGTAATAATGAGAAACTTTCTCGTAATTATGACTTAATCCACGCATGCAGCAACTTCCAGCACATCAAGCGAGGCGGGCAGCAAGCATTATATGTGCTATCTTATTAATTTATTTTTATTCTTCAAATAAATCACAACCTCATATTTCTGTTGCAACTGTTCGGCAGCAGAACTCACTGTTTACCTGTCGGTTACAACACCATCCAACCAACATATGTGTGTGTGTGTGTGTGTGTGTGTGTGCGCGCGCGCATCAATAATCATGACATTGACCAGAGGTTTGAAGTTTTTCAATGAATGTTGCCACCTCATGCAGCCACCTCTGTTCTGTTCTTTCTGCGCCAGAGCTTGTTCTTGCTTAAAATCCTCTCAAGAGCGCGTTTGCTCAGAGATAGGCTATTCAATGCCATTCAGATAATAAGATAATAAGGCAATAATTTAATCATTAGTAGCTAAAACCACAGTTAAAATAGGCCTACTCCTTAATGTGTTCATCCTGTGTCGGGTCACGGCAGATCAATGAGCAGCAAGTCATAATTTCGATAATTTAGTATGTCATAATTTCGATTTTGAAATTATGACTTAAGTATGTTTTTCTTATGTGCCGGAAATGGGCTTCCATAGAAACGGGCTTCCATAAGATAGCGTGGCGCAAGCGCACAATGCGTCGTAATGAAGGTTTCTCATTATTATGAGATGTTAAGTCATTATTACGAGAAAGTTTCTCATTACTACGAGATGTTAAGTCATTATTATGAGAAAGTTTCTCATTATTATGATATGTTAGTCATTATTATGAGAAAGTTTCTCATTATTATGAGATGTTAAGTCATTATTACGAGAAAGTTTCTCATTATTATGAGATGTTAAGTCATTATTGCGAGAAAGTTTCTCATTATTATGACTTAAAGAATTATTTTTTTTTACTCAATTGTGGCGGAAACGGGCTTCCATACTTATCTGTATGACCACAGATAACAAAGTAGGCCATTAAAAAATGTCTCCACTGCTGAGGAAAAAATCCAAGTGCATGTGCATTGATATTCCATGTGTTGCAATTATTTTGTTTCTCAGTTTCTGACAAGAACGTGGCAGGAGAGGTTTCTGTGTGGGCTAAATGCTTCAGGTCGATGAGGAAAAACGAGAGACCACACAACCTGAGTGTAGGGGAATGAGATCAGGTTCAATGTAATAAGGTTTACAGTGTCTGCTCTCTGGGAATTAAATGTTATGAGTTTTTTTAATACAGATAGTGATTGTAATAGACCACTGTTTTGACACAGGCTTATAGCCTGTAAACTGTTGCTGTCAGGACAGTAGAACACTGGACCACTGTACCAACTGCACTTTGTGTTTTCTAACAAGTATTTACACAGTAATATATTACAAATGCCTACTATATAGGCCTGTTAAGATTCCCAGAGAGTGGAGTTAGTCAGCTTGCCAACATTTTGACACTGTAGGCCAAGGAAGTTTCAAACACTAGCTACAGTGTAAACCAACATAATTAAACTAATGATTATTTATTCCAGTAATATCAGTGACTATGACTGCCTGAATCCTAAAACACATATGATATATTTTCAAATGATATCTGTTTTGTTTACAGGTTGTTCTCAAACACTCTAAACCTGTTGAGCTGTTGGCCTATCAGTGCTCATGTGTGGCAGCACTTGCTCTATGTAATCATATTGCAGCAACTGCATATATATTGCATATATATGGGAAATTATTCAACTGTGTATATACTGTATATGGGAAATTATTTTTTATTTTTTGTCACATGCATGATGTACAGGTACATTAGCAGTGAAATGAAAAGTACTGAAAAGTTAAATACAAGTTAAATACAATTAACTTTATATATATACACCGATCAGGCATAACATTATGACAGGTGACGTGAATAACACTGATTATCTCTTCATCACGGCACCTGTTAGTGGGTGGGATATATTAGGCAACAAGTGAACATTTTGTCCTCAAAGTTGATGTGTTAGAAGCAGGAAAAATGGGCAAGCGTAAGGATTTGAGCGAGTTTGTGAGGGCCAAATTGTAATGGCTAGATGACTGGGTCAGAGCATCTCCAAAACTGCAGCTCTTGTGGGGTGTTATTGGTCTACAGTGGTCAGTATCTATCAAAAGTGGTCCAAGGAAGGAACAGTGGTGAACCGGCGACAGGGTAATGGGGGGCCAAGGCTCATTGATGCACGTGGGAAGCAAAGGCTGGCCCGTGTGGTCCAATCAAACAGACAAGCTATTTTAGCTCAAATTGCTCAAGAAGTTAATGCTGGTTCTGATAGAAAGGTGTCAGAATACACAGTGAATCGCAGTTTGTTGCGTATGGGGCTGCATAGCCGCAGACCAGTCAGGGTGCCCATGCTGACCCCTGTCCACTGCCGATAGCGCCAACAGTGGGCATGTGAGCATCAGAACTGGTCCACAGAGCAATGGAAGAAGGATAATGCGCCCTGCCACAAAGCAAAAATGGTTCAGGAATGGTTTGGGGAGCACAACAACAAGTTTGAGGTGTTGACTTGGCCTCCAAATTCCCCAGATCTCAATGCAATCAAGCATCTGTGGGATGTGCTGAACAAACAAGTCCAGTCTGTAGCGAATTAGCTCAGAGGGGAAATATTAATAATTATTTATAACTCATTATGATTATTCATTATGATTAATTATGAATATTTGAATCAGTTAATGAAATTAACTTGATGTAGCTACATTAACATTACAATCGATCAATCCGTTCATCCTATGAACACTCAGTATTGATTATTAATTAATTCTAAGAAAAGGATATTTTTCATGGCCACAAAAAAATAATTCTTCCTTTGTATTTACATAAGCGCTTAGAGCGCATAACAAGATCGATCATTTAAGTGACAATTTGTTTGCAGGCAGGGAGTCAGAACCAAACATATATTGTGCACAAATTTTATTAACTAAATCACGGACAAGACTAAACTAACATAACTAACATACATACACATCACACATACATGGTAAGAGGCAAAAGTTAAAGTTGTTGAAAAACCGGATTAGAACAGATGGATGAAACTTATGAAAACATCTGGGAGAAACCATCATTGATAAGCTCCTTTTGTCTGAACCAAGGGGTTTACAGTTTTACTAACTACACAGCGATTTGTAATCGTACGTTACTTGCATTTAGCCTGAGCTGTTGACGAGCGTCTGATGTACAATCACAGGAGAAAGCCTTGATAGTTCGGTCCGATGGTGTTGATTTCTTCTGCGTTGACTGATGAAGATATGATGAACTTGCATAGTTTGTTTCGACTCCGTCGAGGTTGAGGAAGTTGCACGTGGCTTGAGGTGTTGGGCCTGCTGGCCCACCGGCCATGTGCTGGCATCAGGTTTCCTGTCCCACACACGCACATGGCTTGATGTATAGTATGCAATTCTGAAACATAAACAGAGATTGAATTAATACATTGACCAAACCCTATAAAAGAAAAATCATGAGATGGATATGTTTATATATTTCTCAAGTGGTTATATGGGTTTAAGATGGTTTTATTTGTCCTTTTCAAAAAGACTCAAGTGAGAGTCACAGTTCTCTGCAAATTCCTTTTGGTCGTAAACCAAGTCTTATCTGATGGTAGCCCTGGTAACGGAGACCTTTCCTGCGCTCTTGGGGGAAGGTCTGTTACTAAGCATAAAGCATTTAAAGCATATTTGTTAAATGTAGCAAGTAATTATGTGTCTGATTTGTCTCAGCCGTTACAGGTCCATGGAGGCCCCACCTCGCAACTTACAGGACTTAAAGGATCTGCTGCTAACATCTTGGTGCCAGATACCACGGCACTCCTTTAGGGGCCTAGTGGAGTCCATGCCTCGACGGGTCAGGGCTGTTTTGGCAGCAAAAGGGGGACCAACACAATATTAAGAATGTTATGCCTGATCGGTATATATATATATATACACACACACACACACACACACACACATCTTCATTGTCAATTCTGGTATGTGTACAGTACAGTTACAACAACAGACATCAGATGGTGTGGAATTTATTTTCATTCATTCTACATTCAATACTAAAAGTGCTAGTGTTGGTCTTAAGGTGAACAAATGTATTGAACAAATACATGGTAGGATGCATACTTTCTGTAGTTGGAGGGTTTGGTCATAATAGCACAGACCTACCGTGGCAGCACTTTGCTTTTCAGATTCACCGTTTGCAGTTCCAGTTCCGGTCACCTGAACCATGAATTTCAGTGATGGTTCAATGACCTGCCAAAACCGCATCAGATGGTCATAAGACGAAAACCTGTAAATAGTGAAAATGTCAAAGCATTGATATTTCTTGCATTTTAGCACCATACATGTTATTACATTTACATGTTCTCATCGTAACTTTTTTTTTGGACCCACTTTATATTAGGTGGCCTTAACTATTATGTACTAACATTTAAATTAATCATTTGATACAATGCACTTATTGTGTACATTCATGTTTTTACATGTACTTACATATCACCAGAAGTGTTTTTCATTACAATATGAACACAAGAAGTACATTGTACAAACAAAATTGGCCTGGTACAAAATATGAAATGTCTTAATCAGACAACAGACAAGTAAGTAACTTGCACTGGTCTATTTGACATGCTGTTTACATTCTTGGACAATTTTCAACGTTTCTGGCTTGGACAGCCTTTGCTTGTTAGTGTTAATGTGTAAATTATATTTGAAAGATATAAAGTTGTATTTAGTCTCTTATTTTGATATGCGTTTTTATTTTAACCATGTGTAGCTGTACTGTGCTAGATGCTAGACATTGAGTGAAACATTCTGGACTTTACGTCTGCACCTGATATTCATTGGAACTGTCTATCTAACTGTCTGTCTAAGTTGGGCAAACGTGTCATAACAATAGAGACTATTTGTGAGGTAAAACCTAGATTATCAAATATGTCTACATACCTGGGGGAGAAACAGATGTCCCTGTCAGAACCTGCAAATCGCTGTAGCCCAAAATGCTGTTTGAGTGACAGCTGCTCCAGCTGCTGCCTCAGCTGGACGATTTCTTCCCGAAGACTTTAGTTTTCTTCCAGAACCGAGTCAACAAACGCAGGCTGCGGTGCTGTGCTGTAATTGTGGTCATTGGTATATATATGGTCGGAATCTTCATCAGTTTCCATACTCTCCGGTCTTGTTCTCCTTTCCCAAACCCCAAGCCTTCTCACTCCAAGAGAGTAATTATTTCAAGGGAATAGCACAGGTACGGCACTAGGCTTCAGCCTTCGCCTGCCTCCTACTTCAGCAGGCTCGGTGAGCTCTTCTGGCACAAAGTGCCGACTGCACAACCGTGTATGGTGGGATATAATTTAATTGTCTCTTCATATATTTATTATCCATTTCTTTCTCTGTTGTACGTCGGAAGGGAAAATATGAAAACTAATGGTTGAATTAAATTTCGCTGAGGACGAACACTGAGGGACACAACAGTGTTCAGCTGTCGTCCCCATACGACGCTGAAATTTAAACGCCTTTTTCATTTAGTTAACTTAAGTTATTATTACTGTATTTTCACGTATTGAATATTAAATAAAATAAATAAAAACTACTATAGTCTCAAGGAGTCTCTACCTCACGGATTTAAAGGTGCCGCCCACTAATCTGAAAGTACCACAACATCAAATGACGTTTCACCGGAAGTTTACGAGCTGACTTATCTGTATGTGGAAGTTCTAAAGAACACTCCGTGCATATAGTCAATTGAGGGTCTTCTAAAGGCTAAATTCTAAAGGCTAAAGATGTTCATGCTTCTGGGTTCCCATAATCACCTTTACACATCATATAAATTGGGGGCATATGGAACCCACAAGATCTAACCGGCTCCAAATACACATATTCAGCATGCCAGCCATTAATGGAGTGAAGGAACATGATGAGGGGGCAGCCGTAGGGAGCGAGCAAAATGCAGCGTTGATCGAAATAGAAAGCTAGCACAATCGCAGCATCCATTAATGAAACATATAACCAGCAGACGGAGCTCTGAATGCTATTGATTGGAATGTAGAATATATAAAATGCCTATTGAACCAGTGAACGACTGTATTCCAAACTGAGCCTCGTCAAAGCCCTTACAATGGGTTGCAAGACCAGATTCTGCCCAAATGCATGCTCTTTGTTGAGCTGCAGTATTTTGCACACTTTCACTTCATTTTAATACATCTTAAATAGCTTATCAATTGGGTAAGTCACATCATTCTCACTTAATGGACCATATGGCTTTAATTATGCCTGCAGGATTATCGTTCATGGTACACAGAAGAACACATCGAGGTGGCACCAATATATTTACACAAGAATCACAACCATGAGACACAATGGATCATACACTCTAAATTTGATTGTTGATTCTCATGCAAATCGAGCTGATTGCCAGTTACCAACCGAAGCCGATCTGGGGTGCGTTTCCCAAAATCATCGTTAGCCAACTATGGTCGCAAGTTCCGTCGTTATCAACATAGTTCAACGAGTCTGTGTTTCCCAAAACCATAGTTCCAACAAACATTCGCAAACAGCATCGCAAAGTTGTGTGGTTGGAACGACAGCTCTCGACCTGTGGTTAAAAGTATAGTTTCTTGTTTGCATTACATGTGGACTTAATAAATCTTTATCTTGAGCAAAATAAGCAAGCTGACATTCAGTACAATCTATATCTTTTATTTCGAATACATACAAATGTCATTTAGGTCTTTTAGTTTGTCAAGAGATTTAAAGCACCATTTTTGAAGAGTGCGCATGTGCGTACGTGCTCTAGTACGTAAAAACGAGCCTATGATTGAATCTGGAAATAAAGCTAAATAACTGAGAAAAATGAGAATTACTCCTCAGATGCCATGTCCATAATTTATAGCAAAAAATCTAGCATGAATTTGATCTCAAACGAATTCATTAAAAGAAGTTATTACTCCACCACCTGCGTGACATCATTGGTTGAACGACAAATTTGCGACAATACGGTTTCGGGAAACAGTCGCCAGTAGCTAGTTGATTTCTTCAACGATGCATCGCACTATGGTAGTTAAACCGCACCCCTGAGCGGTTTCCCACATCAGTCGACGGGAAGCCTACTGTAGCCTACTAGAAGTAAAACTACTACAGAAACAATATATTTGTTTTTCACACTGCGAAAGAACAGGAAATTGGACACAGAGCTAGGCTTTTGAGTTTTAAGCCCCGAATATTTTTTCTAATCTAAAACCATTTTTTTTTCTAATGAGAAGCTTTTGATTACTTTTTCTTGATCAGTTTAACATGATCTAAGTCAAAGAGTGCTTTAGATCAACCATGGTAATTTGTTACGTGCTTTTCTGTGCAAATGCCCCAAGCTGAAACTTGCATTTGAAGTCTAAAATGTTAACATTAAAAATAACTAAATCATTTACATAAATAGACAAAGGCAAAAGACAAATATTCTTCCTTGAAAATTATTCTTCAGTGAGGAAAAATCAGCCTTTCCTGGTCCTGAAAGTATCTGAACTTGGGCTATATGAACAAACACAGAAAGTGTTTGTTACGGTATCACTTTGATTAATGAGCACTACAGACAAATGTGACACACCGTTTAATGCTAAAAGCATACATATATATCCATTGATTCTTCTTTGAGGGTTGTTTTCTTCATATCTAAGAACACTTGCTGTAATTTCTACATGTATGACTTTTTCTTCTGATGAACATAAAAGAAGATATTTCTGAGAACTGTTTTTCTCTATGCAATTTAACTCAATGGTAACCAATGGTTTGGTTACCTACATTCTTCAAAATATCTTTTTTTTTTTTTGGATTGACAGGCCAGATTTGTGGGCTGCCAGTTGCTGTCCATAGCAGAAACAAATATTGACATGTAATTAGTTTGACAGACATGTAGCCCATTTCTCTTTTACCATATAGCCAGCAGTATTTGTGTAAAAAAAACACAAATACTTTTCTATCCTTCTGATCTAAATTACCTACTGAGCTATCCAACCCTTTCCATTTTCTTTAGAGAACTTCATTCTCTAATATCTTATTGATCCCACATGTAATGACCCATTAAATGTGAGTGTGTGGTGTGTTTACTCTGATGTTTGTGCGTGTTCCAGCCATTCCATCACTGTAGGAACCTAGAGTTTGAATTTCACTGCCCAAACTTTGGCGACCACCAGATCTTGCAGGATCGCTCTTTATAAAATCTCTTCTCCATTCTCTTTTTCTTTTCTGCATTTGTACTTAGAATCAAACTGAGTGACCCCCAAAAACGTGAACTGCTTACCTTTCTTTTGGCTCGCAGTTGGCTCTGATAGTTGTCTGATGAATCACCAGGAATCTCTCCTCCCCAAAGTGTCAACCCAACAATAGTGTAGGTAATGCCCATGACCACCAGGGGCAGAACGTACACCAGCATTGCCACTATGATATGATACCTGTAATGAGAGAGAGAGAGAGATAAAGCTCAGTGCCTTTTCTGCGACAAACAAGGCTACAACTCTAAGCCAGCATCACTTACACACTGTGTGATACTTACTTTTGTTTTATGAAAGTTGATTGTCTGACTGTATTTAACTCCAAGATAATTTGAGAAAAGTCCAATGTGGCCCAAAATAATTTAACTCCAAGATAATTTGAGAAAAGTCCAATGTGGCCCAAAATATCCAAGTCTGACTCTGTCAGAGGCTAAATCTAAGTCAAAATTGTGGCACAAATCCAACGGTGTGGTTTTGGATTTATTCACAATTTCAGTCTTGAATCCAACCTTACAGTTCTGCAATAACTTAAAAAAATAATGCAGTCTCAAACTTGACAGATTCCTTGTACAGATTCTGGACTGCAATCAAAACACTTGTGAACGTTGAACTTCTGCTGACACTGACAATATTTTCATACACCAGCTATGTGCAAACTTAATAGAAAACATCATTTTATAATAATTAGAGTTAATGTTGTTGTTGTTGTTGTTGTTAATAATAACATTACTAACAGTAATGTTTGTATTATTATTGACAACTACTACTACTACTATTATTATAAATATAAGAATGTGCATGCATATTTAAATAGCTCTCACATGAAAGGGTCTTCTGAAGGTCTCGGCCAGGCAACGTAGCAGAGGGTCCGCTTGGGTAATTGTTTGATGGTTGAAAAGAAACACAGTGGAAAGGCCAAAACCACAGCCAGCACCCAAATACACACAATGATCACCTTAGTGGCTGTGGCTGAGAGTCGTGGTTTCAGGGGATGGATGATGGCCATGTACCTGTGCAACACATACAGATGACTGATTAGTCGCATGCCACACATACTGTATAGTCTGAAAGCTTCAAATAGCATCAATATGATAAAACATCAAAGACAGACCACGTATGAGCAGTTTTCAATTTGTAGTAATGATCTAATAGCTGATTGATAATAGGTTGCACCAAAGATTTTGATAAAACAGTTAATCGCTTTGATGTCGTGTCTGTGGACGCCGTTTAGCCCTTCACAGTGGAGTAGCGGACGGGCACGCAAGGCATATTAAATTATTATTATGATTAGGATATTTTTATTATTAAATTAATATTACAATTCATATGCCCCGCAATAATTCACAGCGTATCAACGCATAACCGACGCGCTGCGAGGAAAGATTAGTTAGATTTGCTTACTCCTCATTTCAAAAACAACTTGTTTGAAATACTTCTCGATTCAAGAAAATAAAAAAATTTTAACAATGGGCCACAAGTGAAATATTAAGAAAATAAATCTGATTAATCTCTCATCGTCTCTAAGAGAATATGCACCGTCAATGCAGCGCCAGATGCCATAAACTCGGTTAGTTTTTATTTTCGGTTTCTGTAGTGAATAACTGATTGGCGTTTGAGACTTCTTCACCGCATAACTCTCGCGCAAAGTTTGCACATTGCCATTTGATATCCACTGTCTCGCCCTAATGGCTTAAGATGCAAATATTTTCAATATTGCGACTTGGCATTTTTCTTTATCACCAGTTGCTCACAAAATGATGGACAAGCAATAGCCACTTTTCCACCATCGGGCTGAACGGTTCATTGCGTAACCGCTCCGGGCCAGCTGGTACGGTTTCATTTTCCACTGTGGGGCTGATAACGGACGCTCTTTGGAGTGTCATACAAAAGCGTCAGTCGTTGCCTTGGTAACGCAAGAGTTTACAGACGATATGAGAAATAGCGACCGCGTTATGGAGGATTTTATTATTAATTTGTGTTTACGTTGCTCAAATAGAGCGCTTAGCCAGCTACAGAGAAACCAGTAGCCAGACAACAGACCGATTCTGAGTTGTGACGTCACTTCACGGATTCTACCAGCACAGCCAACTGTGCCGAGAACGGTTTGTAATCGTGCCGTGCCGAACCGTTCCTTACCATTCTAAGAAAATGGTGGAAAAGTGACTAATGATTCACATTTTGAGCGCGTCATTTCCCATGATAACAAAATTAAGTAAATTATTAAATAGGCTAAATGAGTAGCCTAAATAAGAAAGAAGGTAAAAAAAAAAAAAACAAGTAACAAAATTTCTGCGAATACTTAGCTGATGCAGGACAAAAAAATCCTGCCCCCCCCTAACTTGAGAGTCAAATGTCGCCCATGCATACATACATATACATACACTGATCAGGCATAACATTATTTCTAATATTGTGTTGGTCCCCCTTTTGCTGCCAAAACAGCCCTGACCCGAGGCATGGACTCCACTAGACTCCTTAAGGTGTGCTGTGGTATCTGGCACCAAGATGTTAGCAGCAGATCCTTTAAGTCCTGTAAGTTGCGAGGTGGGGCCTCCATGGATCAGACTTGTTTGTTCAGCACATCCCACAGATGCTCGATTGGATTGAGATCTGGGGAATTTGGAGGCCAAGTCAACACCTCAAACTTGTTGTGTTCCTCAAACCATTCCTGAACCATTTTTGCCTCGTGGCAGGGCGCATTATCCTGCTGAAAGAGGCCAAAGCCACAAGGGAATACCGTTTCCATGAAAGGGTGTACATGGTCTTCAACAATGCTTAGGTAGGTGGTACGTGTCAAAGTAACATCCACATGGATGGCATGACCCAAGGTTTCCCAGCAGAACATTGCCCAAAGCATCACACTGCCTCCGCCGGCTTGCCTTCTTCTCATAGTGCATCCTGGTGCCATATGTTCCCCAGGTAAGTGTAGCGAATTAGCTAAATATTAATAATTATTCATAACTCATTATGATTATTCATTATGATTAATTACAAATATTTGAATCAGTTAATGAGATTAACTTGTTGTAGCTACATTAACATTACAATCAATCAATCAGTTCATCCTGTGAACACTCAGTATTGATTATTAATTAATTCTAAGAGAAGGATATTTTTCATGGCCACAGAAAAATAATTCTTCCTTCAATAAAACATACATACACATCACACATACATGGTAAGAGGCAAAGTTAAAGTGGTTGAAGAACCGGGTCAGAACAGGTGGATGAAGTTATGAAAACACCTGGGAGAGCCATCAGTGACTACAAGCCCCTTTATCTGAACCAAGGGGTTTACAGTTTTACTAACTACACAGCAATTTGTATATTGTACGTTACTTGCATTTAGCCTGAGCTGTTGAAGAGCGTCTGATGTACAATCACAGGAGAAAGCCTTGATAGTTCGGTCCAATGGTGTTGATTTCTTCTGCATTGACTGAAGAAGATATGATGAACTTGCACGGTTGTTTCGACTCCGTTGAGGTTGAGGAAGTTGCACATGGCTTGAGGTGTTGGGCCTGCTGGCCCACCGGCCATGTGGTGGCATCGGGTTTCCTGTCCCACACACGCACATGGCTTGATGTGTGTGTAGGCCTTATCGGCCTGGCCTATTTGAGACAGCCAAGGTGACGCGTCGTTTCGGTCCAGAGAGAGCGAGAGAGCGAGAGCGGATCTGTGCGTCTCTCTTTAAGCTCTGCGCAAAGTCACCACCCCTTAATGTCAGTGAGCCAATCGTATTCAGGCTTTCAGAGGGAAAGTTTTATGATCCTTTTAGGAACTAATAAAGATTCTTGTAATACTAATATGTTGCACAGGTATTGACATATCATATACACAATCATTCAGATCTTTAAATTACAACTTCGTAGACACCAAACATGCCATACACATGATTTTCGTTAACCATAGTATGCAATTCTGAAACATAAACAGAGATTGAATTAATACATTGACCAAACCCTATAAAAGAAAAATCATGAGATGGATATATGTTTATATATTTCTCAAGTGGTTATATATAGGCTATATGGGTTTAAGATGGTTTATTTGTAAAAAGAATTGAGTGGGAGTCACAGCTCTCTGCAAATTCTTTCTGGTCGTAAACCCATGTGTCCTGTAACCCGAGGCCCGGCGTTAGCTGCACTAGGGATGTTAGTTGTAGTTTTGGGGGATGGTTTCACCAAACTTTGTTGGGAGAGTAAGTTTGCTGGATCATTCATTAAATATACTGAGTAAATAACTGTGTCTGATTTGTCTCAGTCGTTACAAAAGTGACGCACACGCACCCGTGTGATGTAAAAGAAAACCTGATTCATCAGACCATCAGACCCTGTCACCGGTTCACCACTGTTCCTTCCTTGGACCACTTTTGATAGATACTGACCACTGCAGACTGGGAACACCCCACAAGAGCTGCAGTTTTGGAGATGCTCTGACCCAGTCGTCTAGCCATCACAATTTGGCCCTTGTCAAACTCCCTCAAATCCTTGCGCTTGCCCATTTTTCCTGCTTCTAACACATCAACTCTGAGGACAAAATGTTCACTTGCTGCCTAATATATCCCACCCACTAACAGGTGCCGTGATGAAGAGATAATCAGTGTTATTCACGTCACCTGTCAGTGGTCATAATGTTATGACTGATCAGTGTATACATATTGTATACATACACACCAGACCATTTGATGTTCACAAGTTTAGATATTTTAGTGTTTTAAGCCCTATTTTGTACTCTATTCATGGAAAACATCAGCTAAATATAAAAATAATATCACATTCGAGTGTAATGCCATTCATGACAAAATGTTTGAACTGAGATTGAACCTAATAGCCACTACTATTCATCACCAAATGTTGCACATAATAGTTTCATTAAAGTTTCATAAACCAACAAATGCACCAGAATGATTTTTTTGACAGCAATGCCATCTCTCTGAGAGTAAAATTAAACATTTATTGTACTAAAAATACTGTCTGGGCAAATGGTGTCAGCACAAATCTCACACTTTCCTCCAAATGCAACTGCAAGCACACTGGCCCACTGCAAATTCCTGCAGACATCACAATTGCTCTGTACATAAGAATAGTGACTGCCTACCAGCAAAAACACACTAACAGCAAATGTGGGTTGTGAGATATGTAGCCTGGAGCCATGAGCACTAAGTGACATTTTGAGCACAGGAAATAACTGTGAAGAACACTCAAACTGAATTTGGTTTTCCATTGTCTGATATAATTCCCCTCTTGCAGTAACTATGTTTTGGTTGCTAATGTGTACTGGTAGCAAAAGACAACAACACCATCTTCCATATAATAAAGGGGTTATTTCACACATTTTGTTGTTGTTGTTCTTATTCCCTGAGGTTCACTTAATAATATTAGTAAAGGTTTTTTGCCCATAATCTGACATAATATAGCTTTTTATGACCATATTCTCTTTTTCATCCTTCAGTATCAAATGCCTTTGATAAGGCTGCATTAGATTGTGACAGGATCCGAAAATAAATCACACTGAAATGTGCAGCACATACTGTTCATATCATACTGACATACGGACTAGGGACCTTGAAAAATAAAGTATGAATCAAGTCGCTTTTGCAGTTTAAGTTTCAATAAATGGTCTAATGTTTCATAGTATTTTCAATTTTAATTAGTAATTTTTAGATCTTTAATCTCAAAATATCAAATGAAAGATTGAGGACCATTTTAATTTAATTTACTGTCCTTGATTATGATTTCACTTTTTTTAACTTTACTTAGTGTGTAATGTTGCTGTTTGAGCATAAACAACATCTGCAAAGTTATGACACTCAAAGTTCAATGCAATTTTCTTTTACAGAAATCGCTTTTTAAGGACTACAATGGTTGGTAGGGACTACAACGAGCTTCTTCCCGGGTTGGTGACAACACAAACCCTAAAATTGACATAAAGCCTGCCCCCGAGAACACGCAACAAAGGGGGTGAGGCAAAGTTGGGCTGCTTTAGAGAAGAGAAAGAGCTGTTGTAGTAGAGTGTTTTGCCATGCCGTCAAAACGCTGTTATTTTCACCCCTTCACGGACTCTGCCGTATCAGCATCGACGAGTTGTCTCGTAAGCAACTCAGGTGTTTTTTTGTTGGATGTAAGAGTGAACATAACAGTCTTCATGTACTCCTGACATCAGAGCCGCTGAAGACGCAGTGGATTCGTTTTGTTTTTGAAGAGAATGCGCCCCCACATACCTAAATTTGTTTATGTCTGCGCGAATCATTTTACACCAGACTGCTTTGTGAACGAGGGTCAATACAAAGGGACAATACAAAACACAGGTTTTGTTAAAAAGTTGTTACACAAAGATGGATCAGTACCAACTGTTCATGATCCAGCTTATTGAGCGATACTGGTCACGGCAGTAATGAAAGGGAGAACACGCACTGTTACAGTTCATCGGAGTTGTTTTACAGATATAAAGTTTAGCAGTTTATTAAGCACCCTGAAAAGGCATAAGGTCTGTATATATTTGTTTACTGTTAGTTGTAATAAGTGTTTTTGTGTAATTCGCTGTGAATGTTGATGATAATGCAAGGGAGAGAGTGTGTTTAAGGACAATACTTTAATGCGCACTTCTTGTACTGTGTTTTTTTCAGCTCTTACAGTGATTTTCTGGAGTGAAAACATACGCTTCATCTTTTGTGCGAAGCACAATAAACTTCATAAAACTCATCAGTTAAGTTTTGGCCATCATTTGGACAGGGTCCGCTACAACAGGCTTGTACTAATAGTTTATAAAAGCAAGATGACAACCTAATTTATAACTGTAATTAAACTAAACTATACATGTTCTATCTCCATGCAGCATATATTCTCTGGCTCTGTAGGCATCATTGTCCGACTCCGGTTCGAACAACTGAACACAGCTACTGAAAGTTTCTGACATTTTCAGTCTGTGAGATTGTCCTGACACTGGAGCATAAGCTCTTGAAGCTCCGCCCTCTTCTTGAAAGCTCATTTGCATTTAAAGGGACACACACAAAAACGTCACATTTTTGCTCACTCCCAAAAAGTGGCAATTTTAACATACTATAAAAAATTATCTGTGGGGTATTTTGAGCTAAAACTTCACATACACACTCTGGACATCAGAGACTTATTTTAAATCTTGTAAAAAGAGGCATAATAGGTCCCCTTTAAATATCAGAAATGTAATGCAAAGTGATTCAGCTCATCAATTCTTTACCTCACCAACTCATCTTTTAAGCATATTTGAACTTATACATATGTAAAACAGTTCTGTACGTTGACTGAATAATAGCTAAGTGAATTTTAAAATGATCTCCATTCATATTAATGAGCATTATATCTGATGAACCTGACATTTAACTAGAAGTCATAGTTCAAGCTGAGAGAAACACAAGCTTCAGACCATGCGCTTCAGGTATCGTTCTTACACACATTCAAAAGTTATGCTGCTTCCATTATTTTCACTAGTGCAATGTGACAACTCACTTTCTGACATGAGTTTCACTGAAAGGACACACACTCAAAAAAATTATTCTAGCTGTTTGCTCAGTTTATTTAAATAAAATAAGATGAAACAACACAAATCTTTAGTTTTTTACTTAATTGCCATTTTACTCAATTTTATTATGTTAAATGAAATGAAATTTGTAAAATGTTAAGTTAACCTAAATCATCTGTGTTGGGACTACATGAAGCATTTATGTTGCGCTGACTGAAACTGAGCAGTGTATTTCTAGTTCCCAGCATGCTTTGCATAGGTATGGATCAGGAGAGTAAATGTTGAAATTAAGTGCTTTTTAATGTGTTTTTTAGTAAAGGGAAAGACCTGTTAAAGTTTGATGTTATATTTGACATTTAAAAGTTGTGTTATGTTGTGTCGATTTTTGAGGTTACCATTATTGTGAAGTGTAGACCTTGTGGTTAGGCTATGCTGTTCTCAATGAGCTGTAACTGTGCTAATACCAGTGATGAGAAATGTTTTACTTGATCATTATTTGCATGCTACGAATGTTACACTTAGCATGTGAACAAGTGTTGTGTTGACTATTAGTTTTTATAGAAATAAAGAAAATTTATTTGTTTGACACAGTTCCCACAGTCTACATATGGTCATCAGTTCTACCCCTCCTTACCCTACTTTATGTAGTTGGAATTACATGATTTTTTTAGTAGTCTTGACTAAATGAATTTAAGTTTATACAACAAGATTAAAACAAATCATTTCAAACCAATTAGATTTTGTTGGAAAAACGTAATTCAATTTCGTGGAAAAGTTTTCCTTAATTTAATTAAGTTCAATCAACAGCTTGTTTTTTTGAGTGCAGAAAAAGTAGTGTATAATATTTGACATGTGAGTGTCATCAATATTTGAGTGATGTCTGTCGAATATACAGCTCTTGCACTCATTGTACAGCATTGCATAACTCTGCCATTTGTCTTTCACTTACTCCAGAATTCATACAGCTCATGATGGCATCAAAAATAATTTACCTAAGCACCTAAATACACTGATATTTTCACACTGTGCTGAACTAACCATCAATAGAAGGTTACTGATGAACTTCAAAAGTCCCATTTAATATGCATTATTTTCGCATTAGTCGGAGATGTCTAATCAGAGGAAAAATAAGGAAATATCAGCAGGGTGCTGAGAGAAAAATGAATGATTAGATGGCACAGCATGACATCTTAAAGGGGTGAGAAGGCAGCAATGTTCTCAAAAAAAAAAAAAAAATATTTTGCATTTACCTACGCAGATTATGCGTAGGTAAATGCGTAGATTATGATAAAAAGACTTAACTTCTTAGAAGTTCCAAAGCATTGCTTGTGGCAAAAAGACTCGACTCAGACAGCACTGATACTCTCTGAGATATTCAGTATTCAGTACCTTGTGGTTGCTATATTGCAGTTCTCCTATCAGTTGCACTCATTCACATTAATTTGTATTGTTAAAATCTCGATTTCATCTGATTAGAGGCAAGGACGGATCAAGATCAATGAGCGCTAGCCATATAAGCACAAGCTCTCTGGTAGTGCTAAATGCAAGCTATTTGTCTCTCTCTGTTGATTCTGTTCACGGAGAGAAGAATTAATTTACAATTGAATTGGTGCGCATCCAGTTCACTATCTAATAAGTTTGGGCCAAATTAATTTTATGCTGCACAGTAAAAAAAGCCAATGAGGCGACCCACTCCATATAAAAAATAAACGTTTTATTAGGCTACTGTACATCTTTTTTTTTTTTTTTTTCATTTTCAGAAGTAATAATAATTTATTTAGAAGTAAGGCCATTTTAATTTTAAAGTGAAAAATTACTAAGTGCATCTTCATTGTGAAAAATTCTGTTTGCCAACCTAATATTTTAAAGGGGTCATAAATTGAGATATGTTTTGACATGTAAGAGGTTACTGTACTATTAAAACATCCTGTAAGTTTCAGAACTCAAAACTTCATTGTTAGTCCAAAAGCGGCTTTTATTGAAACCAAGCTCTGAAAATCGGATTTTGTCACGTTATGACATAATAGTGCGACGAAAGACCGCCTCTGCAGAATCAGATAAAAGCCTACTCTACATCATCACATGTTGGCCCTGCCCACTGGTGCTTTAGTGAGATGAGAGAGAAGAGAGATGGAGGACCACTGGACTAAAAATAACATTATACCTTCCAAAGGATCCTAATGTTAGGAAAGTGGTTATTTTCAACTATGTGAATCTCTCTGTAGAGCATTATTTGTTTGTTGGGTACATTTTAATGTGGATTCTTTGGTAAATCAGTCACATTTGGGCACAGGTGCAAAGAGAGTAATGGCACAACATGTATGTAATTGTCTTAATTCTAATGCCTGATCTGTGATTTCTGATATGATTCATGTACAGTCAGACGTTCTTTGTCTCAAAATCATTTATTGCTGTTTATGTGTTAGTAAATCAAGCCAGTGACTAAACGGTCAACTTCATACAGTTTTTCTTAGTAGCATGAAAATAAACTGTTATTTAAATTGTGATTGAATGAAAAAGCGATCAAAGAACGCTCCCTTTACAATCGCTGGAGCTGTCAATCAAACAGCGCAAGTTTACCAGTGACTGAGTAAAATCAGAATAAAAACATGCCTTTTATTTCTAAACTATAACAATTTTTTATGCAAAAATCATACTAACATTATAAGTGCACCTCAGGAAACATTATAAAATAATAAAAAATGCAGTTCATGACCCCTTTTTAAAGGTCCCATGACATGAAAAATTTACTTTATGAGGTTTTTTAACATTAATATGATTTTCCCTAGCCTGCCTATGGTCCCCCAGTGGCTAGAAATGACGATAGGTGTAAACCAAGCCCTGGGTATCCTGCTCTGCCTTTGAGAAAATGAAAGCTCAGATGGGCCAATCTGGAATCTTCCCTTTATGTTGTCATACGGGGAAAGGTTACCTCCCCTTTCTTGCTTTGCCCGCCCAGAGAATTTGGAGAAAATGGATTCAGTTTATTTTTTTACATTTAATTCAGTCGCAATGTCAGCACAGGCTTTACAAACAGACTTTTACGATATGGATTCGACAGCACCGCCACAAACAGTAAGTAACAGTGTTCATTAATGCCTGATCTGTGATCAGTGATTTCTGATGTGTAGCTAATTATTCAAGTAAAAAACGTAGTAAAACTATTCAAGAAGGGTTCCACATGTAATAAGCATTTCAAATGCAAAGATGTCAGCCAATCACAACAGTGGGCGTTTACACTGAAGTCTCACAGCAGACACGCCCCTTCAAACAGAGCATTCAAGCCAGAGGGCTAAAATCAGGATAGAAAAATGCCTTTTATTTCTAAATTATGGCATTTTATGATGTAAAAATCATTCTAACAATATAAGTACACCTCAGGAAACATTATAAAATAATAAAAAAAATCCAGATCATGGGACCTTTAAAGAATATCACTGATTTATCATCAAAACTGAATTAATTCAATTTTGAGCTTTTCAATTCAGGCTAAGAATTATGCCATTTATTATTGCTTATGAATGTGGTTTCAACTACACTGTGTGATTTGATTTCCATGAACAGAGTGAATGTGCATCAGCACCTGCAAAGACGCCCCCTGAAGGTACTGTAGTTAAGTTAGCTGAGCTCACCGATCCACAATCATTGTGCAGCCATTCACTTCAAGTCAACCATTCTGTGTAAGAAGGACTGCCGGAGGCAATTTTCCCAGTCAAGAAAAATGACATGGAGTACAAACAAATATCAGCATACACATAAATAACTGTTTAAATCAGTCTTAACTGAATCTGTCAAGTCTACATGAATACATATCAAAGGACAGATTTAAAGTGCATATAACTCTTCCAGAGGCTGTAAAAAAGAAGAAAAAAAATATCAATAAAAAAGCTAGAATTCTTGCAAAAATTATATTTGGCTTTTATTTATTTATTTATTTATTTTAAAAGCAGTAAGGCAAATTATTTTTATTCTGAAAAACTGTTGTCAGTGTGACTTAAAGTCACCATGAAATCAAAATGGACAATTATTATTTTTGCATGGAATATTACAGTTTATTTTATATAAATTATTTATCTGTGTACATCTCTTTTTTTTATTATTCGTGTGCACTCTTAATCTTTAATCAAAATAGGTTCCCCTCCATCTTGCAACAACATCTCTTCTCTGATAATGTGTTTACTAGCGCGAGGGCCGGGCAACCTGTCACTCACAAGACATCACAGCAATCGCAGACCACTGCTATGATCCAACAATATAATCATTTCCTGACTGACATTTTTGATGTGGCAAAATACATTTTATTTGAAAAACAAAATATTAATGTTTGAATTTTTTTAATCGATAGTTAAACTAAATTTTAGAGTCATTAAATCATTTTTTTTTCTAGAAAATTCTTTTTTTTTTTTTTTTAAACATGAAACCATTATAAGAAATATTGCATTAAAAAAAAGGTTAGACCCATTGTATTACTGGGTTTTGTGTGTCTGATCCTGCACTTCCAACACTGAATGAATGAAAGCATGCATTAAAACGACATTTATTGAGTTCTCACAGTGATTTAATGTTAACTTAGCATGTACTCTACCTGTCGACTGCTATTGCGCTCATGGAGTAAATGCTTGCAAACACGGAGGTGACGGGGAAAAAGTTGTGAAATCTGCAGTAGGCTTCTCCAAAATACCAATCACCGTGCGTGGCATAAACAAAATTAATCAAAGTGTTGAAGGCGGCCATCGATGCGTCTGAAAACGCCAGGTTGAGCAGAAAGTAATTGGTGACGGTTCGCATTCGCTTGTGAGCCAGAATGATCCACATGACGATCAGATTCCCGAACACCGCGATCGCTAGGATGGAGCTGTACGCCACCGACCACAGCGCGACGCGCCACGGCGGCTGCACGAACTGGTTTGTAAAGTTCCCCGTTAGGTTAGATCCGTTTTGTGGCTGTGCCATGGCGAAAATGTCCAGAAATCTTCTGATATAAAATATCTTAAGTGGACTGGAGACCGCGCGCGATGCACACTGTTCCAAATGCGCGCGAGAGAATCCTTTGCTCAAGCGGAAAACGGCAACATGTCACTTGGAAATGGTCGATTTGGTGGGAATCGATGCCAAATGGACCGACTGACAAATTCTCTAGTCTTGTCTATCGGTACGTAAATCACTTATAAGTTCTTAAAGGCGCGTGGTTGTCTCTTGACTCCTGTTGAACGCAGCCACGAGCGCAACACACTCTGTAGTCAGATGCAGCGCCATGCACAATGTGACAAGTGGACTAACTAGTGCTACTGGGAGAGAGCGTGATCGATTGATTCACGGCGTAGAGTTAAAGTACAGACAAGGACAAATTGGACTGCATCCTGAATTGAATCAATAAGTAAAATACATTTACGAAACAGCTAGGTCAATGCCCAGTAGTTCAGAAAAAAAAAAACCAGCATCTATAGGCAGAGGCTGTTGTGCCCCAAAAAAGCACTGTTACAGTATTCATTTAGTTACATATATTCCATCATATATGACCCATGATCCTTATTTTAGGTGCATTATTACGACATTATTTAGACATATGGATAAATTAGGCGTAATTTGCGGGTGGGGCATGTCTCCACCACTATGCGTGAAGAATCTCAGGACTAACAATATATTGTATTACTCAATATACTATATTGAAATTGATTTTTGGACATCGTATTGGCATTGTAGGCTATATTAGATATGTACGCCCCCCACACCCACACACACTCCTGACCCATTTTTTAAAACAAAGTTATGCCACTGGATAAACTGCATTAGATGCATGTTTATTTACCACATCATGCCATTGCCATATTGGTCCCTTATGGTGCTATGGTAACAGACAATATATTTTCATACTTCTCACAGTGAAAGCACCAAAACCAAAATCATATTATGTACATATCATATTATGTACATATTATATCAAACTAGACAAACTATTTGGTTAAACTGTCAGTCACCATCTTCACCATCTTCCATCTTCCAGAATCTATATTATGAATTTGTTTTATTTCTTAAACCCTGAGCTAAATGAAATTCCATATGCAATTTAATGTGCACATTTTGTAACCTTGGGAGAAATGTAAAACATGGCTGGGGCGATGAGACTGCTTTAAAGAGGAACTGCAGTTGAATGTGATGCACATTTTATGGTTATTATAAGAATATTTGAGGAGTGTAATAAATTCAATGCATGTTCTCTCTGCAAACGATCAAACAGGATGTAAATGACAAGCCTCAATTGCAAAGGAGTATTTAAAAGCAAAAATATTTTTAATAATGTGTAGACATATTATTACAATATAATTATTATATCACATTATTGAGTAGTATTACTGCAACTGCATGGGATTTGGGGCTTTGTTACTTAGCAGATGTTTAGGCTAATGAAACGAATTTGGAGGAGATACACATTCATTATCCACAAGATTCTCACTAACCATAACCTGTATTCATTTCATAAGTGAAGTAGCTTATTATGCTGTTTTACAGTCAAATTAATAATTTCAGCATGAATTGACACAATTTAGACTCTTAATGACACTGAAATTAAAGTAAAGAATTAAACCATAACCAGTTTTAAAATGCACAAACACTGAACAAAAATTGGTGTAGAATTTACTATTTTCACTCAGAAATTGCTAGTAAATTTTACAAATGATTACAAAGAAACAATAAGTAACACATTAAACGTGAAATTTTGAAGTAGAAAGACTGAAATAGTATTTTCTTGTAAAACATATACTCCAATAATTTTTATATTATTTATTTTCCTTTTTTTATAGTATAGTTGTAACATTTTAATTCAAAACATCCAAAATAACTTAAAAGGGTAAAAACACACTACAAAAGCACCATAAAAGTAGTTTGTATACGGCTTATACGCTATATTATGCACTGTAAGTCTATGCAATCAAAAATCTTGCCAAAATAACAGCATGCCGGTTTGGATAAACATGAGGGTGAGTAAATAATGTAGCAAATCCAACCAGCTGGCTTCAATAAATAGCATGGTTTTAATGTGAATAATCAATGTCCCTTAACCAAAGATTCATTTAGATGTGAATCAAATGTCAAAGGCTGACATTAAACAGCATGACTACTGTGTTTTCAAACATTTAGGCCAAGGAACCTTTTTTGCGTTGCTAATTAAAGCAGTAAGCCCCAAGAATTTGTGGTTTACAGTGAATTTATAACAGCTAAGGGGCGTTGTTGCTAAAACCCCCTTAGCTGTTATAAATTCACTGTAAACCACGGCTTCACTGGGCTTATTGCTTTTATAAAACGGTTACCACATAATACAAATATTAAAGCCAAAATATATGTATCAATGCAACTTTCATGAAGTAAAATCACTAAAAGCCTTCCTTCCACCGGAAAAAATAACAGCAACCAGCAACCGTTAACAGCAACCACTGATATAAATGGTCTCTATATAGATCAGTGACAGCAACAGAAGTTACATTATTATGTCATTAGATGGCAGCAAAATCTGTCTTAATGAGTGAGTCACTCAAGACTTTTATATTGAAAGGACTAAAACTTGTTGTGTGAACACGGGAACAAGACGCAACTGACAAATGAGCGCTGTCACTGTCAGGACAAGGGAAACCCCTTTACTGTTAAAAGGATAAGATATCACAGCGGACATTCAACGGATTTTTTATTATGAACATAGGACTGACCTTAAGGAATATGCTAAATCTGAATGCAGGTAATACAGTCGGTCACTCAGTCTCTCTCTCACAATAATAAGCTTCAATGAACAATATCAATGAGAACAAACATATGTTTACGTTGCTATGTTTGCTAAGGGTGTTGTGCAGTGATACAGAGAACCGTTGGGTGAAGCAGTTTTATCGTCAATAAAACACAGCTATTGACCAATTAGAATCAAGGACTGGAACTAACCGTTTTATAAGTATAATGTTTATCTTTATTATAATTTGAATATGGATTCATATATTTGATGAATACTGTGCATGATCTAATTCCGAAAAGTGCTAGGACATTACTTGTTTTCTGGAAAAGATATCATGTGACTCATGCTGAAATACCAGTGCTTTTCCCTCTACTCGCTTAGAAAGAATGAAAAATGACAAAAAGTACAAATTAAATTGACCGTTTGTACATGCATCCTACATCTTTCATCTAGTCAGCCAAACAATAAAATTCAGTAAATAATCCTGATAAGAGTGTCTTTAAAGTTATGGCTCAGATGTTTTTCCACAGCATAAACACCAGTGACAGAGCTTATCACATTCTGCCAAATGTTGAGCTTGGTGGTTCATTAGATCTCATTCTGCTAGAGGTGATACAGGAAACAAGCTGTGCTGTTAGATACATGGAGTACAAGGTCAGAGTTTACTCTCAGAGCCTTAATAAAAGATAAGGATAGCCCACCAGACTATTCCAGCAGAAGCTTCAAAAATGACTCCTCAAGTGTCGTTCTTTCAGTGTCAGTGCATCCAATAAATAAGTAAGCATTTCTGTGCTGTACAACTATGATATGTAAAAACACAAAGGAACCCACAAGAAAGAATTTTACAAAAAAAGATATGTAGCTAATATTCATTAATCACTAACATATGGAAAATGTTGATAGCAGACTGTCCATCAAAAGACAGTGAATCGTCAAGTTCTTTACATGCAAAGTGAAGCACAAACAACTCATGGAAATTAGCAATCAATGTGAAAAATCAATGTGAAAGGTATTGTACAGAGAAAATCCTTCCACTCACATGGAGAGAAAAAAGGCAGGGGAATGGATCAGTTTTGCCTCCAGAATGGTAATTAAACATACAAGGAAGTAATGGAGCAATTACATTTCTTTTCCTGCACATACCCACACAATGAGGTAAATTATTTAATCACCCAAGGGTGCTGGTGGAACAGAAAAGAAAGTGACAGGGAGGACTTAGTCACAAATTGCTGCAGACAACATTAATTTTTGAAAATCTGTGGCAAGGTGCAGAAGTTGTCACAAAAAAGCTCTATACATTTAAAGGATCAATGACAAATACAAGTGTCCAGTTAGAAGTTATATTCATAAAAACATCAACTTATCTGATATTTTAATAGACTTACTGAGCATGCATAGCCGCTGCATTTGATAAATAAATTCTAAGAAATAATAATGAAAGATTATGCTAAACCGGTTTGCATTTCAAGAATTTCATTCTTTTAATGAGGCTTTTTTTCTTCATTATGCACTCTCAGAAAAAAAGGCACAGCTCTGTCACTGGGGCAGTACCCTAAGAAACAAAAGAGAAAATGTACATCTTTGTACCTTACTTGCTCATACATGGTGCAGTGATAGCGCTGTACCTTTTTTTTTTTTCTTTTCTCTGACAGTGTGATATCAGGACAGTTGCATCACCCTGATATTTTTTGACTTCATGCTTCAGATAAATTTCTTAAATGAAGGCCTTCTTTAAATGAATTTAAAAACATGCTCATCATAAATAGGTGTATTTTTGAATAAATGACATGCAGAAAATAAGGTTTGAGCATCAGTTTGACTTCCTTAGCGCCCAATTGTTTCAATTTGTAATGGCACAAATGTTGAATTTGGAGCATGAGCATGTTAGTCAAATCTTGAAAAATAGATACTGAAGGTTGCCAGTCATGGCTTGCAGAGTGACCTCAACATCGATCCACATCACATAATGTCTTCACTCTTCTAATGACGGCAGAGATGTAGGTAAAACAAGCTGCTATACGATGAACCACTGCTAAGGTTTCCTCCAAAAAGTCTCTCCTCCTTTCAATTATCACATCAACACATGTCACATTCGTAGATGCCAGTAGGAAAAAAACAGCTAGCCTCATGGGCTTCACCTGCCACCATCTCTGACATAGCCTCAGGTCACTCAGAGACATTACCAATATACACAAACAATCTCATGAGCTTCCTCTGCCAGGGTGTGAAGAGAAAACAACTGATGAATACTGTACATTAATATCCAATATGCCGGTATAGTTTTCAGCCTGAAAAATCTGTATTTCTTGTTTACTTGAAAATGGTAGGCTATAAGTGAGTGCAATTGTTGCACATCTAAGCTACTTCTGTGATGAAGAAAATAGGTTTGATTGAGCATTACTGTAAGAATCGATTTTAAGCAATTTCAATCCTCACTGCCAGTATTACAAACGTGAAGTGTAAATAAGTGTCTGCATGTAAAACAAAATAGCAAATGTGTGAATTTTTCTTGAAAGTAAGCATCAATAACAGGGATAAGGAATCTGAGGCACCATATGTTGAGAATGGACAGCATAACACAGACCCCGTTCTCTCTTTCAGGCTCATTGAGAGTCATACACAAATATTAACTAATTGCCAATGTTCATTTAACATTTCATGTCTTTTGGATATTATCGACTCATCTACAATGTAACCCTACAGTGACCCTTCAACTTAAGCTAATGAGGTGTTCGATATGCTCCTTGGAGTCTTACACAGCGCATGCTGCAGCCGGGGGTCCAAAACAAGTGTAATATTAATAAATGTCTAACATAGGTCTACTAAAGATGACTTAAGTCATAAACTTGAATACATTTTATTAAAAAACAACACATGGAGTAGCAAGTGAACAAATCAAGGATTTCTGAGCCTCAAGACCAGCATTACAATATCAGCCTTGGATTCATGACATGGGAATAAGGCGACTGGTCAGACAATTGGGTTTGATGCTGGAACTGGGTTTCCTGTCAATCATGCTTGACTGGCAAAGAGAGTATTATAATATTATACTAAGAATATTTTTAAGAGTATTTTTCATTGCCTCAAACATACAAAAAATGAAACAAATTCAGCCTAAATATATGTTTGATTTGGTAAAGCATTGTTTAGAATAAATTATTTAATCAGAGGCTTTGTCACATGACCTAAGCTTTAATCCCCTTACATTTTTTTTTTCAATGTTGAAAGTGTTTTCCTTAGAACCAAGTGAGCTGCTGTCAGGTCAATAAACACCTGCTACACTGTGCCATTCAAATCTGTCAAACCCCAGTATGATGCACCTGCTGTTCCCATGCACAAAGAGATTGACAAGTCATCATACACAATTTTTTTTTTTTTTTAATTTTGCAGCTAGGATAAACACATATTTCATTTTCCTTTTAGTATTTAGAATTTTGATATTGTATTGTTACAATTATAACATTTACAAATTATATAATATCAGAAACAACAGTAAAAATAGTTAGGTCACATTCAACTCTAATGAAGTTGAAGGACACACACAAAAAAAAAGAAGGTCATTCCATAACCGAGGGACCACAACTGAAAATGCACGATCACTTCTACACTTAAGACATGCACAGAATTTAAAACACAATCTGGGAGTTTGATCTTAGCGGACTGGATGTTTAAAAGATCCCTGATGTACTCTAGAGCCAAACCATGGATGGCTTTATAAGCAAATGACAACATTTTTAACTTAATCCATTGTTTTATCGGTAGCCAGGGAAGAGAGACCAGAATTGGAGTTATATGGTTTTCCTTCTTATTTGTCAGCAGTCTGGCCACAGCATTTTGAACAAGCTGTAACCTTGACAAGGACAACTCACAAACCCCTGCATATAACAATAATCTAGGCGCAAAGATATAAAAGCATGTATAACTTTATTCTTTGATAAGACTGATTTCAATTTCGCACTATTCTTTACCACTGTATTTATTTGACGGTCAAATTTGAGATCTGAATTAAAAATTACGCCTAAATTAGTGGCATGACTTTTTTACAGGTTAAAAACTACCCCATACTCTTTACTGGCGAACACGACACATCATCATCAGCATAACTATGATGTGAAATGCCATATTTATTAATATAGAGCCCAGCAGAATAATGTAAAGGGAAAACAGTAAAGGCCCTAAAATAGAGCCCTGAGGTACCCCATAAGTTACATGGAGCAGCAGAAGAATAATGATTCCCAAACTTTACCACAAATGTCCTACCCTCCAGGTAAGAACGGAACCAACGCAAGGCTACTCCATTTTCCCCCGACACACCGCTCAACGGGCTCTAATAAAATAATAATAAAATATAATTTAATACTCTAATAAGGGCAGATTCCGTACTATGACCAATTCTAAAACCCGACTGAAACCCGAATGGCACATTCACATATAAGCAATCAGACGATTTTTGTGTCCAAGACATCTGGAGCAAAAATCAGTAGATATGGGGGCACAGATGGACTCAACTCAAAACAGTTTGTTTCATTTCCCCCCAACAAATCTGTCTGAATGGATTCCATGCTGTTGTCTGTGATTTATGCAGTGAGATCACACAGGTTCATGTGGTTTAAAGGAACATTTCTTGTTTTGCCAGCTTTACTGGTAAAAAGAAGCCAAAGAATAATTTAAGAGGAAATAAGAAACAGTCTGCTCGTGTCTTCACAAATCCTGTCTCTTGGTTGGGTCACAAGATTTAATGCTTTCTAAGGTAACATTTTAGAAGGAGTTTTATTTAAGCCGTCAGTGATGTCCTGCATAATAAGAAATGATGCGCATCAGACAGGGCTGAGCGATTTTATTTGAAACCAACTGGCACATTTTCCTCCAATGTAAAATTCTAGCCTGCAAAAATAAAAGTTGGTTATAAATCAAGTCTTGACCATCACTATGCTTTATAAAAGCTTTTAGTTCCATTCTTAATGAACTGTATTCATAACCGCTTTATAAATTACAAAAGAAAGTGATGACTAAGATACATATTCCCAGTCATAGAGAAAGTACCAGCCCTGAAGTGCTTCACATACTGTAAGTGCTACACTGTAACTGTGCTTCTCCTTCTCTCAGTCTTCCTCATCCTTCATTTCCATGATGACCCCAAGGCACAAAGGCCTCAGCAGAACACATTGCCAGAACTTCATACACGTCTTCTCAGAAACACTCAACTAAATGCAAGTGACATTGGCATCGCCAAGATTTCATGGTTGTCACTCAACGCTTGAGAGGGAAGTTTACTCTGTGGAGTCACACAAAAAAATTGCAGAAGTCCCCATAGGAGCAGAATCAGGATGAAGTCATGTAATTGCTGTGATTCAGTGCAGATGTTTGAGGGACTTTTCTGTTTATTAATTTCAGAAACCTTGAGCTCCTCCACTATTATCGCATTGATGAGCAATCACTACATTTTCACTTGCACGGCTTGAGAGTTCCAGAAACCCAGTAGGGGGTCAATGCTTCATTTGCATCTCATACTAAAAATGTCTCTCATACACTTCTCAACGTCATGTTCCTTACTTTCCCTTTCTGTTCAGATATAAACTCACTGGTCTGGCAAGGTCTTTGCATTTTGACAGATGGCTTTACGTCACAGACTCTGGGAAGAGACACAAGAAATGACAGTGAGGCAAATGTCACTGAGTCCTGATAAGAATGTAAGGGGGCCTTAAATGCTTAATTTAGCATACTGTGATAATAGCAATGCTGGAGTTCGACAACAAGAGCTGCTCTGCCATTGAATAGACTAATTAAAATTACATCATGGGTTTTCTTATCATGCTTATGGTACTGCACATGCTTGGGCATCGAGGGAGATTCACAATTGCAGGCAATTATGAAAATTAAGATGAGATCACGCAGCACAGCGTGCTGTTTGTGAAGAGAAATCAGTGTAAAAGAGCTTAGGTGGCTCATGAAAGCATCAGACAAACAGCTTTTCAATACTCAATTATCAGACTTTTAAATGTGCAAGAAATTAAACAACACCTAAAACAATGGAACAAAATGACTCCAAATCTCCATGTCTGCACGGGATGGTAAGTGATCATTTCCCTCTCACATTGCATTTGAAAAGACTATTTTGTCATCTGTAGGTTGTGATTTAGATCACTGGCTTCAGTATCTCAGATACAGTGGGGAGAACAAGTATTTGATACACTGCCGATTTTGCAGGTTTTCCTACTTACAAAGCATGTAGAGCTCTGTAATTTTTATCATGGGTACACTTCAACTGTGAGAGACGAAATCTAAAACAAAAATCCAGAAAATCACATTGTATGATTTTTAAATAATTAATTTGCATTTTATTGCATGACATAAGTATTTGATCACCTACAAACCAGTAAGAATTCCGGCTCTCACAGACCTGTTAGTTTTTCTTTAAGAAGCCCTCCTGTTCTCCACTCATTACCTGTATTAACTGCACCTGTTTGAACTCGTTACCTGTATAAAAGACACCTGTCCACACACTCAATCAAACAGACTCCAACCTCTCCACAATGGCCAAGACCAGAGAGCTGTGTAAGGACATCAGGGATAAAATTGTAGACCTGCACAAGGCTGGGATGGGCTACAGGACAATAGGCAAGCAGCTTGGTGAGAAGGCAACAACTGTTGGCGCAATTATTAGAAAATGGAAGAAGTTCAAGATGACGGTCAATCTCCCTCGGTCTGGGGCACCATGCAAGATCTCACCTCATGGGGCACCAATGATCATGAGGAAGGTGAGGGATCAGCCCAGAACTACACGGCAGGACCTGGTCAATGACCTGAAGAGAGCTGGGACCACAGTCTCAAAGAAAACCATTAGTAACACACTACGCCATCATGGATTAAAATCCTGCAGCGCACGCAAGGTCCCCCTGCTCAAGCCAGCGCATGTCCAGGCCTGCCTGAAGTTTGCCAATGACCATCTGGATGATCCAGAGGAGGAATGGGAGAAGGTCATGTGGTCTGATAAGACAAAAATAGAGCTTTTTGGTCTAAACTCCACTCGCCGTGTTTGGAGGAAGAAGAAGGATGAGTACAACCCCAAGAACACCATCCCAACCGTGAAGCATGGAGGTGGAAACATCATTCTTTGGGGATGCTTTTCTGCAAAGGGGACAGGGTGACTGCACCGTATTGAGGGGAGGATGGATGGGGCCATGTATCGCGAAATCTTGGCCAACAACCTCCTTCCCTCAGTAAGAGCATTGAAGATGGGTCGTGGCTGGGTCTTCCAGCATGACAACGACCCGAAACACACAGCCAGGGCAACTAAGGAGTGGCTCCGTAAGAAGCATCTCAAGGTCCTGGAGTGGCCTAGCCAGTCTCCAGACCTGAACCCAATAGAAAATCTTTGGAGGGAGCTGAAAGTCCGTATTGCCCAGCGACAGCCCCAAAACCTGAAGGATCTGGAGAAGGTCTGTATGGAGGAGTGGGCCAAAATCCCTGCTGCAGTGTGTGCAAACCTGGTCAAGAACTACAGGAAACATATTTTGCTCAAAAATATCAAAAAAAAAATATTCTTTGTAGCTATTTAAACATGCTTTGTCATTGCAGTGCTTGCTGTTTAATATTTAAAGCACTTGCATTTCAGAAACAGCACCTGGGAAAATATGAGTTAGTCATTTTTTATACCACTTTTTTTCAAAGCGTTGTGTTTGTACGTATATGCCTGGTTTAATTTATATAGTTTTATTTATACATTATTTCTTTTTTTCTACATCACAGTAGCTTACTGACAGAAAATGTTTTGCAAGATCTGTTTTAGATGATAGAAATAATCAATTTTATACATAGTTCTGCCCTAGTTGTTCTAAATAAACGTTTACATACACACTGTAAAAAAATATATTTTAAGTTGATATATTAAAATATATTTAATATATATATATTAATTAAAATATATAAGTTGTATATAAAACAAAGATTATTGGTTTTACAAGAAAACCAATTTAGTCTATACAAATTTCACAGTATGTTCAGTATGTTAATTGTTGTTTCTTTGTAATTATTTGTGAAATGTAAAAGTAATTTCTGAGGGAAAACTATTTCAAAGTAAATATTTATCCATAAATATATATCCATAGACATAAATATAAATATATATCCATATTTCTTTCAGTGCATAATTATATATTCATTTAGTATATACTGTGTGATTCTTATTATTCTTAGAGCTTTTATTTAAAAAGAAAATAGACCACTCATCACATTGCAGTGTTTCTATGCATGTTTTTGTTACAACAATTTTTATACTGACGGGCCCATTTTAATGACCTCACCCTGTTCCCCAGAAACCCACAGGCTGGCCTTGAGTGCCACTGTCATAGGATGTCACTTTTCCAATAGGTCAGCTTTCTTCCCTGCCAGAGCGGCTCCGGTCAGCGGCAAATGCTATTATCGTGAAGTAAATTGTTTAGGAGAAACAATAGCACAGCGGCTAACTGGTCAGTTACACACACTAATAGAAAAGGACAGATAAGTGCTTAAGCATTCTAAGCAACAAGAGGAAGAACCAGCTTGTAAGACCAAAATGGAGGTGCCTACATGCTGTGCTATATCTTTCTGCCTCCAGACTCTAAGCCACCCTGGTGACTTCCATTAACTGCTCAGATCAGAGCGTCTGATGACAATACTCAGTGAGACACAATGTTCCCAACTGACAGACCCTTGTTGTGCCACCATGTATTTTGTTTAAGAAATTTCGCACAGCGAGTTAAATTGGCTCTTCCAATCAGCTTCTTAGAAAAAGCCACCTGTGCTCTCACTGATGCGGTGGGCATCTGAGTGTCCCTGCAATGATGGGCCAAATGGGACGATAAAATTGCTTGACTGACCACTGGTTCATATTTGGTGTGAGGTAAAAGGACCCTCAATAGTTTAAGTGTGATTAAATGTTCAAACCAATCCATCAAATTGTTCTGTCTCAATGATATTGGCTTGCTTGCTTTCTCTCTCTCTCCTTCAAATAAATCACACATTCATTCATGCATGTTCCAATCTAGCTTTCATTTAAATAACAAAAAGTTGTACCTATGCGTTCATATTCCCAACACTTCTGTAAACAAGTTAAACTTCTCCTTGAAGGAAAGTCATATGGTCCTTTTTGATTTGCCTCTAAAAGTGACAGTCTCATTCTAATTAATTAAACACGTAGCTCCAGCTGCTCAAGAGACGAAACGGTTGAGGACCCTTTTCATGGCTAACATCACAGGCATTAGGTTTCTTTTTTATCTTTCTTTCCCATGGGAAACATACTTCCACTGTTCTTTCATTTCCTTTTTTTCAGCTTACTTCCCTTTTCTCATCACCTCCCTGAGCAAATACAATAAGTGTCCACATGTGACAGCAAATACCGGCGGAGAGAACAGGTGGAACTGCTGAAAGGAAAGATAATATGGAGACACACACTCTGTGACCACTCCACTATAAGATGGTTTCCCCTATACACAGGATCCCTAATCATCCCTGACTGAATCGAAGGCTTCTTGGAAATGAAACGCTGTTAAAAAGATGTCTCAAAATGAAAAAAAAAGACCTCAGATTTTACAAAAGCGAAAACTGACAGCTGCATACCTATAGACTTGCAACTGCATTATCAATGCAGCCAAAGGAAAATTGAAGGATGCCAGAGGAAGGAACACATCATGAATAAAAGCAGGTCTGTACAAACTGCCATGAAAAAGGTGTAGGCGGAGCTACAATATTACAGTGCCTCGGCTGAGCAATTTTTTTTTCAAATGTCAAAATTCTGCCTCTTTAAATCTTTGCATCTTAAAACCTTATCTGCATATATGTAGGCTATTTTTGGATGCATGTGTTACCTTTTTATATCTCAGCTTAAAGTGAGAAATGAAACACTTCACATGCTGCTTATCAACACTCAAATGGTTCATCATCGTTTCTTCGATCTGGAAACCGATCAAAGTACACCATGATGAAGGACGCATCACTTAAATGCACCACGTGGAGGTAACGATCGAGTAGAAAGGATGCATTCAGAGAAGCTAGGATAGCTGCAAGCAGCAATGACTGGCCCAAGCCCCGGTGCCACCGCCACCCCAGAGGCTAGGGAGACTGTGCACGACAGGCAATGTGCATTTAAACTGGGTGAATGTAAAAAGATTATGTCAAGATATGAGACTCTTCCTGTTTCCCTTTTTTGACATTACTTTAATCCCTTGCCATGGCAACACTGTTTGAGATATCCAGTATCCATTCACAATTTAGCATCTTTAATATATTTTAATCGTGTTGAAAAAGTTTGGTGTGAATCATATAAACTCGCTAGGAGTAGTAGTTTAAAATTCAGACCCTGATTTTTCAAAAAATCTACATTCAAACCAAAATAGCCAACTTCCTGTTGGTCGGAGCTAATGACTGTAAATTAGAAAGTTGTCCGGATTGATGAGAACAATATATGTACCGAGTTTGGTGACTGTAAATAAAACTAACCCCCCACTTTTGTCAAAAGGTGGCACTACAGAGCTCCTCCTCCACTCCATTTCTAAGGTTTTGCCCATGTCTACTGTCCAACATCTCTGATGTGTGTCGAATTTCATGCAATTTGAAGCATGCTAAGAGCCTCAAAAACACCCAAAAAGATTATTAAAGTTTGACACATTTCCATGGCAACAGTATTTAAGATATCAAAAACCCTTTCACAGGTCTACATCTGCCATGTCTTGACATTATTCTGATGAAGTTTGAAGCAAAATTGGGTAAAAATAAGAGGGTGATTTCAAAGCATTTTTGGAAGTGACACACTTCCTGCTGCCAGTTGGTGGTGCTATGACTTTGACTCACAATAGTAACATCCATGTGATCGGCCTTCTACAACGAACAGACAGCTGACATTTCATCAAAATCAGTCAATGTATGCAGAAGTTATAACACACTTCCTGTTCCCCTTTTCTCACCATAAATTTGTTTCAACACCATGGCCAAACCATTCAACATATCAAAAATCCACTCACAATTTAGTATTCTCAATGTCTTGACTTCATGCTGACCGAGTTTGGTGGTGATAGGAAGAATTCTCTTGGAGGAATATATCAAATTGCCTGCATAACAAAACTAGCCCAATGTTATTATCATAACTCTAAACATCCCATATCTCAAATGCATATTTTACAGTCACTGGTGTGCGTTATACACAACTTCAACTTGAAAATCACTATAGCCTTTAGTTGTAATCATTAGGGGTTCGCAGTTGATACGTGATCCTAATGAACCAGACCCCACGGTTCGGCATGCATGTGATTCACAGATTAATTGCAAAGTTTAACCATTATAGAGAGAAAGTTTATCATTTTCGCACATGTTTTGTCTTCCCAATTTAAACATGCCAGCAATTTTAAACCATTCCAGCACAAGTAGAAGAGGCAAAAGAGAAGTTAATTCGGGAGTTGAATTCATTCCTCTTTCGCATCTCCTTGTGCCTGAATGGAAACATACACACAAAATGATGTCAAAATACCCGTCTTGGCAAGTATTCTCGTTAACACAGTCGGTTATATCTTAAGTGAATGTAAACAGTTGAGAAAGAAATCGGATGTGTATCATCATGGATCTGTGCGTTAGGTCTTAAAGTGACAGCAGCCGATAAATAGGCCTACCTACTGCTCAATGTTAATCAAACAACAAAACACAACTTTAACAAAGATTAACATATTTAATTCATACAGTGAACATTAGTGTTATTTTACATTCTGTACCTGAATACTAGTTCAACCTTACTTTATTTATTGCATTTGTCATTTTCTTGCTGATCCAAAAAATTATCCGATTCGTGACTCAAAAACCATATGCGAGCTGTGAGCTGTGATTTGTCTTTTTTTATTTTATTTTTTTAGAAACACCTGACGCATGCAAATTCCCCTCCCCTTCACGTCCCAACATCTTAGTTTTACATGCTTTAACATTTCATCTTGTATTATTAAGATTTATTAATGTAGAATTGATTAAGATTTTTTTAAAGAATTTATTAAAGAATATTATTACAAAAAATATGATTTTAATAATATTATTACTTCCCTTTGAAGTGACGCTTGAGTAAGCAGAAATATTGCTTGGGGAAACCTGTTTGAAAACAGTCATTATTTATTTTGCATTTCCATTTAATGATGCTAGCAGTGAACAAATTGCTCCCCACACCTTTGAAGATAACTGCCCATAACCCGATTGATACATGTGCTGCTGACCATATTTTAGCTAACAAGCTTGTGGTCCCATTAGGCAGGTGTCTCAGCACCCTCTATAAACAGTCTATACTTGCTTGTTGAACATTTTTAGTGAATAATTATGTCACATGCACAAAAAAGTTTTGATGTTTTTTTCATTTACCCCATTCAAACTCATTTTATTTTAGTTTATCTATCAACAAAACAAAAATATATTTAAGTGTCTCCATACAAGTCATGACATGACTTCATATTGTGTGTCTATGCTGTCATTTTCAGGTTTTGAAGAGGAAAGAGTCATTAATCTTTGGTCCTCTGCTGCACCCTTGTGCTCATCAAGCAGACTACTTGGTAAGACCTCATATGTCTGTTTTCATGAACATTATTTGATCCATAACACCTTTTTAAATTAGTTGTTCCAGTCTTGGATGATAACTGGTCAGTATAGTGCAAATATTTGCATCTTTAATATTTTTATTATCAAGAAACAGTTTTATAAAACCCAAAAAGTACTGAATTCACAGTATTCACAATAGCACACCCTAAACAATTTCACAATGCTGCTGATTTGAGAGCTCCCATGCTTTGCCACATGAATAAATTACGCAGATAGTGTTAAAGGCATATCGTTCTTCTGTTAGCAGGTTTTATTTAAGCTGCTGTTATTTTGTTGTCACCGTTATCTATTTGAGTGTGGTGATGTTCAGAGCGCGTCTTTTTATTTAAATCTATTTGAAGGTATTGCCTTGAATTTTACTTATGAAAAGTTTACTTTATGAAAAAAAAAACATATAGAAATATATTTCAGAAAGGAATACAAATTAAATTGCTAATTGATAATTAGCTGGACAAGGAATCTGTAGTTGCCTTTACAAGAATTTATTGGCTGAAATGAATGAACAAAGTCAAATTGGCTAAACAATTAGTGTTACAATAAGAACAAGATTTAAGAACTTTTAAGAATTTAAGTGTTTGTTTTAGAATGTATTTAATGTGTAGATTTCTTCATCTGTGATTTTCGTTCAGAGTTATTCTTATAAGGTCTTATCCTATGGCTCCTCGTCTTTCTTTTTCTCTTCGGTCTCTTCTTCCATCTTTTCCTCCTCTTTTTCTTCCGTCTTTTCCTTGTCTTCTTCTACCTTCTCTTTCTCTGGCTCTTCTTCTTTCATTTCCTCCTGGGTTTCTTCCTTCCTTTCCTTCTCCTCCTCTTCATCTTCATCCTCCACTTCTTCTCCAGCAAAGCGCTCTATCTGGACAATTCGGCGTTTGATATTCTTTTGTGTCTCCGCCTGTTCCGCCAGCAGCTTGTTTACCTTGGTCTGCATGATCTGCAGTGTGCTGTACATTCGGTTTACTCTGTCCTCCAAGTCCCTCTCATCTGGCTTAAGTTTCGCCGGGTCCAGCTCCAGCAGACCATCCTTCAGCAGAATCTGTCTCCCTTTCTCTTCCAACATTGCTTTAGCATCGGGATATTCCGTCAGAGCTTCCATCAGATCATCTTTGGACAGGCAGAAGAGGTCTGAGTAACCTATGCTTTTAATATTTGCTGTTCTGCGGTTCCCAGCCTTGCTGCCCTTGATGTTTAGAATGCTGATTTCACCAAAGTAGCTTCCATCGCCCAGGACGACAAACTGAGTGATGCCATCGTCGGCCACCACAGCAAGTTTGCCTTCTTTTATGATGTACATCTCCCGCCCAATATCGCCCTTGCGGCAGATGTAGTCACCCGGACTGAAGACTTGGGGGCGAAGCTTCAACACCAACTCGATCAGCAACCCTGCCTCACAGTCGGCAAAGATCCGCACCTTCTTGAGGGTATCTAAGTGCACGTTCATGCCTAACTCTGCCCGTAGTTTGTCTGGCAAGTACCTCAGCACCTCTCTTTCATTTTGTGCTTTCTGGTTAGTCCACAGGTAGTCAAACCACTTGATGACACGCTCCTCGAGGTCCTTGCTGACATGTCGTGCATGCATGTATTGCTTAATGTTGTCGATCCTGGCCTGGAACTGAGCCTGGGCTGCGTTCATATTTGAGATCATTGTAGCAATGTTACCCACAATGGTGGCAAAGATCAAGACGCCCACCAGGAAGTCAACTACGTGGAAGAGGAATTCAGAGTCTAGCTCCGGAGATGGCGTCTCTCCGATAGTGGTGAGGGTAAGTGTAGACCAGTAGAGGCTGAAGGAATATTTTCGCATGAGTTCTCCGAACTCTGGTTCAGTGAGAGCAGGGTACACCCATGCATCTGATCCGAACCCAATGGACTTGGAGAAGGAGAAGTAAAGGCATGCATTCCAGTGGATGATGATAATGATGTACATGACCAAAGTGCAGATTCGGAAGATGTTGGGGTAGTTGGTCATGGTTTCTGAGATGTTGAAGAACTCAAACATGCGGTTCAGGCGGAGCAACTTGTTTATGCGGATCTCTGGGTAGTCTAACCCTAAAACAAAGTAGAAGATGTCCGTGGGTAGCATAGAGATGACATCGATGCGGAACTGGAGACTGTCTTTGTACTGCTGGAGAAGGAGCTTTTCATCTTTGACAAGCAAGCCCTGTTCCAGGTACCCTGGTGACATGAAATCATGACACAAATCAGTCATTGAACTTTGTTACTTCATTACAAAGACATCTGATTCTACGAATGGTGGTAGATTCACCTGTTCGTGCTCTGAACGCCATATCAGCCAAATAAAGCAAATCGGAGGTGTAGTCCAGGAGGAACCATATCAGTAGATATTCATGCTGCAGCTCCTCAAAGCAGGCTCTATGCAAAGAGACACAATATAAATCCTTTTAAATGTATATTTATCAAACTTCAAAAATGCACCAATTTTATGTATTATGTTGGATTTTGATGCTGAATATATGATCTATTAGAGCATATGAGTGTAAGAGACTAATGGAGATGTAAGGGAGCACACTTCAGAGGTTAAAATGGGGACGTCTTCAATTTGTATTCTTCTCTCATCTCCTTGTAATCTGGTTTTAATAAAACACAAACTTCTAATTATTACCTTGCAATTATAACTGTCCAATTGTACATGACAGGAATTGTGATTATAAGCAGCCATTGATAGTACAGGAGTCCTGCTGGGTTAATCACAAACACCTCCTTGGGCCTTGAAAAAAATGAAGTTGACATGAGCAATAATCAACAGTGATACTTTGACCTTTTGAAAATCACAGATTAGAAATGACTGACAAAAATCCAGATACCAACCCCTCCTTTTTTTCTTTTTCTTTCTCCTTTTCCTTTTCTTTTTCTTTCTCCTTTTCTTTTTCCTTTTCTTTTTCCTTTTCCTTTTCTTTCTCTTTCTCATTTTCTTTTTCTTTTTCATCCTTTTCTTTCTTCTCTTTTTTTTCTTTCTTTTCTTTTTTCCTACAGAACAACAGAGAGGTTTATATGGGAACATGTTTAGACATTATTTATAACCAGAATATTTCAAATATAAGATTGGTGTGCTACCTACTCTTTTTTCTCCTTCTTTTCTTTTTTCTCCTTTTTCTTTTTCTTCTTGTCTTCCCTATGTGGAGAGCAAAGTACAATATTGCCACATTCATATTATATTATATTATATTATATTATATTATATTATATTATATTATATTATATTATATTATATTATATTATATTATATTATATTGATCTAATGATCTTCGATTACTCCTCATTGTTGTTGCTGTTGTTGATGTTAAATATTCGCCCTGCACTTGGAGCTGGAATTGGGTCTTCATCGTCCTCCTCTGTGTCCACCTCCATTATCGGAGACACTCGGGGAGGGATTGCAAAAACCCCTGATGTAGGTACAATAGTCATAATTCCTTTCCCCCTGGAACAATAGGCTGAAGCAGTGATTTATAATTTACATGTCTTTGTATTTGTTAAAAGTCATGAAACATTTCTAACATGGACAAAAATTATACTCTAAGCCACAAATTCAGATCAAACTCACCGGCTGTTTTCCTTTAACCTAAATCCTGTCCCATTCTCTCTTGATCAGAAGAATCACAGAGCCTGTCAAAATCACAGACCTTCTGTCTAGTGAAATTAAAGATATAGTCAAATTACAGCTTGTGTTTTCAAAGGAGGAGTACGCTTGTGGTTCATTTGTTCTGTTGTGCTCTGTAATGATATCTCAGACTTGCATGACCCTGAGAAGGATTTGAAGATTAATGAGAGACTGGAGAGACAAAGACAAAGCCTCCCTGTCTTCTTGAACGGTACATAATTTATACTCCCTCCAACAAAAGCTGGGTGAGACCCATCATTTATACCATTACACTGAGAATTTTGGCAACCTGCTGTTTTTTTTTAATTGTTCCATATTCAGAACTAATTTTAGGTTCATGTTTTGTGAACCTAGTAAGGCATATGAGAATGACCACATTTGTTTGTGGTATTTATTTAACTCACTGTAATTTCTTTGTACTTTTGCTGCCTCCACACATTATACTGGTGTCATGTGTGTACATGTGCTTGCTAGACTGTGAGCCATAGAGTGAGAGATTTACCTCATGTAGCAACATCTGCCCAGTCAGCAGTCTTCCACAGATCTGCTTTATCCTATTAATACAAACCTGCCAGTCTTACTTTCACACACAGCCACTCACAGAGAAATAGATGGCCTGTTTTGTTGGATATATGTAGTTTTTGTTTGACTGGACATTTTATATTTGACATATATATATATATACACTCACCTAAAGGATTATTAGGAACACCATACTAATACTGTGTTTGACCCCCTTTCGCCTTCAGAACTGCCTTAATTCTACGTGGCATTGATTCAACAAGGTGCTGAAAGCATTCTTTAGAAATGTTGGCCCATATTGATAGGATAGCATCTTGCAGTTGATGGAGATTTGTGGGATGCACATCCAGGGCACGAAGCTCCCGTTCCACCACATCCCAAAGATGCTCTATTGGGTTGAGATCTGGTGACTGTGGGGGCCATTTTAGTACAGTGAACTCATTGTCATGTTCAAGAAACCAATTTGAAATGATTCGAGCTTTGTGACATGGTGCATTATCCTGCTGGAAGTAGCCATCAGAGGATGGGTACATGGTGGTCATAAAGGGATGGACATGGTCAGAAACAATCCTCAGGTAGGCCGTGGCATTTAAACGATGCCCAATTAGCACTAAGGGGCCTAAAGTGTGCCAAGAAAACATCCCCCACACCATTACACCACCACCACCAGCCTGCACAGTGGTAACAAGGCATGATGGATCCATGTTCTCATTCTGTTTACGCCAAATTCTGAATCTGAATCTGAATGTCTCAACAGAAATCGAGACTCTTCAGACCAGGCAACATTTTTCCAGTCTTCAACTGTCCAATTTTGGTGAGCTCGTGCAAATTGTAGCCTCTTTTTCCTATTTGTAGTGGAGATGAGTGGTACCCGGTGGGGTCTTCTGCTGTTGTAGCCCATCCGCCTCAAGGTTGTGCGTGTTGTGGCTTCACAAATGCTTTGCTGCATACCTCGGTTGTAACAAGTGGTTATTTCAGTCAAAGTTGCTCTTCTATCAGCTTGAATCAGTCGGCCCATTCTCCTCTGACCTCTAGCATCAACAAGGCATTTTCGCCCACAGGACTGCCGCATACTGGATGTTTTTCCCTTTTCACACCATTCTTTGTAAACTCTAGAAATGGTTGTGCGTGAAAATCCCAGTAACTGAGCAGATTGTGAAATACTCAGACCGGCCCGTCTGGCACCAACAACCATGCCACGCTCAAAATTGCTTAAATCACCTTTCTTTCCCATTCTGACATTCAGTTTGGAGTTCAGGAGATTGTCTTGACCAGGACCACACCCCTAAATGCATTGAAGCAACTGCCATGTATATATACACTCACCTAAAGGATTATTAGGAACACCTGTTCAATTTCTCATTAATGCAATTATCTAATCAACCAATCACATGGCAGTTGCTTCAATGCAAAAACATCCAGTATGCCGCAGTCCTGTGGGCGAAAATGCCTTGTTGATGCTAGAGGTCAGAGGAGAATGGGCCGACTGATTCAAGCTGATAGAAGAGCAACTTTGACTGAAATAACCACTTGTTACAACCGAGGTATGCAGCAAAGCATTTGTGAAGCCACAACACGCACAACCTTGAGGCGGATGGGCTACAACAGCAGAAGACCCCACCGGGTACCACTCATCTCCACTACAAATAGGAAAAAGAGGCTACAATTTGCACGAGCTCACCAAAATTGGACAGTTGAAGACTGGAAAAATGTTGCCTGGTCTGATGAGTCTCGATTTCTGTTGAGACATTCAGATGGTAGAGTCAGAATTTGGCGTAAACAGAATGAGAACATGGATCAATCATGCCTTGTTACCACTGTGCAGGCTGGTGGTGGTGGTGTAATGGTGTGGGGGATGTTTTCCTGGCACACTTTAGGCCCCTTAGTGCCAATTGGGCATCGTTTAAATGCCACGGCCTACCTGAGGATTGTTTCTGACCATGTCCATCCCTTTATGACCACCATGTACCCATCCTCTGATGGCTACTTCCAGCAGGATAATGCACCATGTCACAAAGCTCGAATCATTTCAAATTGGTTTCTTGAACATGACAATGAGTTCACTGTACTAAAATGGCCCCCACAGTCACCAGATCTCAACCCAATAGAGCATCTTTCTTACCGACCCAAAACTTTTGAACGGTCGTACAATGTTACAAAAGCTTTCTATTTCAGATAAATACTGTTCTTTTGAACTTTCTATTCATCAAAGAATCCTAAAAAAAAAAATGTTTTACACAACTGCTTTCAACATTGATAATAATCATAAATGTTTCTTGATCATCAAATCATCATATTAGAATGATTCCTGAAGGATCATGTGACACTGAAGACTGGAGTAGTGATGCTGAAAATTCAGCTTTGCATCACAGGAATAAATTACATTTTAAAATATATTCAAATAGAAAACAGTTATTTTACATTTTAATAATATTTAACAATATTACAGCTTTTTTTATATTTTTAATAACATAAATGCAGCCTTGGTGAGCAGAAGAGACTTCTTTCAAAAACAATCAAAATAGTAGTTTCCAAACTTTTGACTGGTAGTGTATATCAGGTTAATTACATAGTAAAATTTCTGTTGATTAAAGAGGCTCTTAATTGCAGTAAGACAAAAGACATTTTATTTTAAGAAACTGAAAGAGAAGACATATAACAAGTAACGCTCTCTGCAGCAGGATCGGCTCAATTCTTACAATGAGGTTATTATAAATCTTCCAGGAAACATTTTTCGCACAACAGGAATGTGCCACATTTTGCTCCAGCAATGTTCAGACCATAGAGATGTGGTCTTAATGTCAGCGACGTGACTGATTGGTTAGGATCTTGGGGGCGGGGCTTGTGATCATCTCTCTCACTGCACTGGCTGGGTAGCATCAGGAGCTTCAGCCACCAAAACCTGTCCTGCACCAGCAGCAACATCAGACCCCACCAAAGTGGTGTCAATTTCCACGGCAACTGCCGGTGCCTCGGGGATGAGGGCTGGATCAGCGGCAACAGCAGCAGCGATGACTTCGGGAGCAGGTTCGAAGGGAACATCCACAGCGACATCAACGGGTAGGATCTCATTTGCGACAGCGGCATCGACAGGTGAAGCGGTTCCAGCAGGTTCAGGTTCGACTCCAGCCTCGGCTGCCTCAGCACCCTCCACTGCCTCTGTTTCTTCCGCCCCTTCGGCCTCATCTGAGTTTAATGGAGCAGCCGGCTGGGCAGGCTGGTAGCCGTAGGGAGGGTAAAACCCACGATACTGTGGCTAGGGTAGATAGAAAAGTGGGACGCAGCTCGTAAAGTACACCCTATTAATGTTTGAAATGTGTGATACAGTTTTAATAAGAGGAAACCTACTGTTCCTTCCTCATCTGACCCATCTCCTGTAGGTGCGAAAAGAGCGGGGTTGAAAAAAAAGCCCTGAAAGAAATGTTCAAAGATCAATGTCAACACAAAATAAAGTACTCTCAATCACAAGGCTTGTTTAATGTACCACACTGTAGGTCTTAAAAGTAAAGGTTCCTAAAGGGTTTTTTTTTGCAGCCATGCCATAGAAGAACAATTTTGGGTTCCCCAAAGAACCTTTCAATGAACAGTTCTTAAAACAACAGTTTTTATGTGAAGAACTTAATCATTTAAAGAACCATTTTCACTATAAAGAACCTTTAGTGCAATGGGGAAGCCAATAAAGGACCTTTATTTTTAAGAGTGAACATTATTACCAGTTCCATCCTTGTTGGGAACAGTTCTTAAAAGAACCGTTTTTTCTTAGTGTCATTCAATATTTTAATAATCTGATGAACCTTAATATAAAGAACATTTTGTGCAATGGAAAGGTTCAATGGACGTTGAAGGTTCTTCATCGAACCATCAATGCCAATAAAGAAGTGCATTACCACTGTAGTTTTTGCAATAAGATTAGTAGCAAAAAGCCAAGCTAAAAGATAAAGTGCCATTGGTTACTTATCATTAAATAGAAAACTAGTTTGCAATGTATGGTGTAAGTTGGACTCAAAATGCTACTATACATCATAAACAGAAGCTGTGTCTCATTCCACATTCTAGTTCTCTTTAATGTGAATTAGTATTGTAAACACAAATTTGTGCACTAGCAAGGCCTTGCTACACAACATTGTGTGTCAGTTATCTAACATTATTTTTTTTTAGCATTTATCCTCAACATCACTTTATGACATGCCATGACTGACAATGACACAAAATAACAAAAGCACATTGCTAACCTGCTGTGGTGCTTGAGGTAAAACCTGAGGCTGGGTCTGCAAAAAGAGAAATATTGTCAAAAATGTTTTCAAATGGCTATTGTTTATCCTCAAAAACATAAAATGCGATATGATAAAATGAAAGGGGTTTACATCAACAAGTGCGGGTGCTGCGGGTGCCACAGGTGCTGCCTGTGAGGAACAGAAAATACCATCAAATCCATAAAACAGGCTCACACAGTAGTCTTTAAATGAAGTGGTTAAATGCTTAACATACAGGCAGCTGAGCACCAGTAGGAACAGCACCAAAACCCTGCAAATACATTGACCTCATTATGTTAACATTTTGAAATGCCTCTATGTCTTTAGTTTTATCAGCATTAAACTGACCTGTTGCCGCAACTGTCCTAACATTCTGTAGAGTTCCATCAACTGCAGAGCTGTGTTAGCATGACCAATAATTGCCTGCTGCATGAGAGACAATGCAATATGCATAATGCAATACATAAGGCCGTACATTAACACCCATTGTGATCACACACATGTGATCTTACCTCATTGCTGCCGCTGTCAGGGGCCTAAAACGTGTGAAGCAAGAGGAAGATGTCAAAAATGTAACTTTGACTTTGTTATGCTGCCTTGAACTGAGATGTAGAAACAAGAACTTACAGGGGCAGCTAGCGATGAGCCCAGCAAACACATCAACAACGCCACAGCTTTCATATTGCTCTTATATGATGCGGAAAGAAAAATAGACATTCAATACTGCCAGTAACATATGCATAAGTTAAAACTCCTTAGAAATGGTATGAGCTTACCTCTTCTGAAAAACACAAGGACAACTGCTTGGCTTCTTGGAGTTTAAAGTTGAATGAATAACTACTGAGCAAGGCTGCTATATATACTTAGCAGCTCCTGAAACAGACCAATCACCTCTCAGCAAAAAATGAAATCTATTTTTTGCCTTTATTCTTAAAAGAAGGTTGGAATTACAACTGTTAATGACCCATTATGTATAATTATACACTGTGAAATTCTGCTTGGTGCACAGTTCTTCAAAAAGACAGACGAAAAAATTGAAATTGTCTACCAGACAGGAGGATGGTCTGTCTGTGGTGTTTGATGGTGACTTTGCATGCATATGACTTTCAAGGGGCCCCTTTCGCATGACAGTGGGACTTGTGGGCGCCTGCCAAATTGATTGATCTAATTGAAACAGATCTTGACAATGAAGCTTAAATCACACATTCTTCTAAACTCTTAATTACAGACTTAATCCATCTTTTCTTGCTGATTCATTTGGAGATATAAATGGTATAAATCTTTTGGCTCCTCATTGTTTTGACCACACTGACAGCTTCTTTAGAGATGTTGTCATCTGCGTTTTTTCCCTCAGTCTGAGGTTTGAAGCATTTCAAAGGTTGATATGCTTTATGGTTTAGGGAATCCAGATTCAGGATGTCTTCCAACTGATAAGAATGTGAACATAAAAGGTTTATAGATATCCACTTGCTGAGCTCAAACAATCAGGCAAGAGAGGACATATACTCTTTCTCCCCTTCAGTCATTCTAGATAAGATGTTTCCTTAGGGTCAACTGGTGACTATCTTGGTTGTTCAAAAGCCTATAGTTCAAGCATATAAGTCATATATATATATATATACACACCGATCAGGCATAACATTATGACCGTGAAGTGACAGGTGAAGTGAATAACACTGATTATCTCTTCAACATGGCACCTCTTAGTGGGTGGGATATATTAGGCAGCAAGTGAACATTTTGTCCTCAAAGTTGATGTGTTAGAAGCAGGAAAAATGGGCAAGTGTAAGGATTTGAGCGAGTTTGACAAGGGCCAAATTGTGATGGCTAGACAACTGGGTCAGAGCATCTCCAAAACTGCAGCTCTTGTAGGGTGTTCCTAGTCTGCAGTGGTCAGTATCTATCAAAAGTGGTCCAAAGAAGGAACAGTGGTGAACCGGTGACAGGGTCATGGGCGGCCAAGGCTCACTGATGCACGTGGGGAGTGAAGGCTGGCCCGTGTGGTCCGATCAAACAGACAAGCTACTGTAGCGCAAATTGCTCAAGAAGTTAATGCTGGTTCTGATAGAAAGGTGTCAGAATACACAGTGCATCACAGTTTGTTCTGTGTGGCTGCATAGCCGCAGACCAGTCAGGGTGCCCATGCTGACCCCTGCTCACTGCCGAAAGCACCAACAGTGGGCACATGAGCACGTGAGCATCAGAACTGGACCACAGAGCAATGGAAGAAGGTGGCCTGGTCTGATGAATCGCGTTTTCTTTTACAGTACGTGTATGGCCGGGTGCGTGTGCGTTGCTTACCTGGGGAACACATGGCACCAGGATGCACTATGGGAAGAAGGCAAGCCAGCAGAGGCAGTGTGATGTACACCCTTTCATGGAAACGTGGTATTCCCTGGTGGCTGTGGCCTCTTTCAGCAGGATAATGTGCCCTGCCACAAAGCAAAAATGGTTCAGGAATGGTTTGAGGAGCACAACAACGAGCTTGAGGTGTTGACTTGGCCTCCAAATTCCCCAGATCTCAAATCAATCGAGCATCTGTGGGATGTGCTGAACAAACAAATCCGATCCATGGAGGCCCCACCTCGCAACTTACAGGTCTTAAAGGATCTACTGCTAACATATTGGTGCCAGATACCACAGCACACCTTCAGGGTTCTAGTGGAGTCCATGCCTCAATGGGTCAAGGCTGTTTTGGCAGAAAAAGGTGGACCAACACAATATTACAAAGGTGGTCATAATGTTATGCCTGATCATGATCGGTATATATATATATATACCCAGATAGCATGGTGACATTGATACAATGTTGAGTTTTGATCCAAACCATCATTTTGGTTGAGATTGACATTTCAATGTTTAAAGTGTGTTGTATCAGCATTGAAATTGTGATGAAAGTAAACAGCACACATGGGTGGAGACAGTGACATTGAACTAACAGTGATTTGTAGTTGATGAGCATAAGATCATGCAGGTGTGTATCTCTGCAGAACACTAGTGGGTGTTTCCCAATCAGTGGGGCGTTTTCAAACCAAGATGGGCATTTTCAACCACTTTACCCGATTTGCTCTAATTTGCTTTAGGGGTGGGCCTTCATGGTTTTAGCAAGTCTGTTGAAAAATGGTTGAAAAACATCTATTGTAGTTTGAAATTGGCATCTGATTGGTAAATTCCCATTTTGGTTTTGCATGTGCACTTCTCAGTAGTTTAACTGATGCTTCATCATTAGAGAGAAAACACAGGTGTACACACTTGTGTGTTGAAACACCTGACATACTTACATGACTTCTCTAGCAGAGTTTCAAACAATGCTGCATCTACCTTATTATTTCTCTGTTCCTTTATTTTGCGTGCTTATTATTTGCGTATGATTTGTATTGTTACTGACTATAATTAGAAACATTAAAAAGTTATACTTTTTTTTATATTAAAGTGTTTGAATAAAGGCAGCGGCTATTTGCACTAAGTGAAAATAGTGATTTATTTTATTTACACTGCGACAATAGCAGCATTTTCCTAGTGATGCTATTTACGCTAAGTGGAAATAGAGATATATTCTATTTACACCATGTAAAAGTAGCAGTTCTTGTGTAAATAGTAATTAGATGCTATTTATACTTAATTTTGGCAGATACAAACTATTTGCACCTCAGTATTGTTGTACATTAACAGGATGCAATAATAACATAATGTGTAAATGATTATATTTATTAAAATTATTAAATGGATGCCACCTTAATGGGACAGTAAAAGCCCTCCCTACACCTACCCCTAACCGTTATTGTTATTAAACATTTCGTTAGGCACTTTATTTCCACTTTAAAACATTTTCATTGAAAGTAAATGCCTTTCCATTGTGATATGTGATGGGGAAAGGGAGAAGAGCGAACTCGGCAAAAGGCGGATTCGAACCCGCATCAATGGCGTCAAAACAAAGTTCACTGAGCCTTACACTCTGCTGACTACACCACTGAAAACACTGGAATGTATGCAGGTTTTTTTTTGTCTTGTGTGGCCCAACCAGGTATTGTTGGGCGGAGTTAGTGCAAAACAAGGCGTGCTATTTGCACTTGGTGTAAATAGACACTCCGTTGAAGGCAGCATCCATTTTTCTACATTCTTAAAAAATTCATCTTGCTTCAGTAATGTTTATTGGGGAATTCCTGAATAAAGTTCTAACATCATTTAACAGATTTCTTGAAGTTGCAAGAGACATGAACATGAGCAAGAATGTCACACTGCACACAGCCCATGTCTTCATTCATCAGTGCTTGCAGAGCACATTGCTCCTTTAGTAGGAGTGAAGGCAGATGAAGATGGACAATTAAAAAAAAAGAGAAGCACCCTTCTGATAATGCTGACACTGATTATACATTGAGTTGTTGTCGACAGCACGATCACCTGACCTGGGACTTGATCCTATCCTGTGCCTTAACTCCCGCTCCCTGATTACTCAGGTAATCATTCATATTCCTGAATCACTATTACGTTTGGGGAATGTAACTGATATCCGTTCAGTTTAGCCTGTTTCCACTGAAACACAACCACAAAAAAACTACATCTTGTGTTTTTTTGAGAAAGTGACTGCCATGGCTATTTTGTGATATTTAAAGAGATTAAGGTCTACAAGGTTAATCTTCAACTTTAAAGGGATAGTTCACCCCAAAATGAAATTTCTTGAGAATGAATCATTTATTCACCCTCAAGTTGTCCCAAACCTGTATGAATTTATTTCTTCTGCTGAGCACAAAAGAAGATTGAAGAAGAAGAGAGTGAAGAATGTTGGTAACCAGACAGTTGATGGTATAGCCATTGACTTCCATAGTATTTTTTTTCCTACTATAGAAATCAATGGCTATCGTCAACTGTCTCGTTACCAACATTCTTTAAAATATATTCTTGTGTTCAACAGAAGAAAGACACGTATACAGGTTTGGAACAACGTGAGAGTGAGTAAATGATGACAGAATTTTCATTTCGGGGTGAATTACTCTTTTAAAGAAATTTTCATTGGAAGCTCTTTTATTCTTTAAGATAAACTTGTTACTTGAATGCTATGTAGTTTCACAGAAAATGAACTGAGATTTATGTAATAGTCATAGCTCAGAGGTGTTTATTCCTCTTCATGAAGATTTCAGCTCCAAACACCTGCCTGATGTTTTCATTGATCCTAATGACCTTGATTCGCTTCAGGTGTGTTTAATTAGGGCTAGAGATAAACCTGGTGGGAAAAGACACACTTTTGATATTGAAACATTAATAGATTTTAGAAAAATAGAATAAATATACAGAATTTAATGACACTATAATCATAGTTTGAATATTTTGTGTTGAGCAACTTTTGAATCATATTGTGTTTAGTATATTAACATTCTTGAATGTGACTGTGTGAAAACTGAATTGACTTGTTCTTAAGTAACATCATGCTTTCTTTTTCAGATTTCAGAGAACCCAAAGGAAAAGAGGCAGTCGTCTGAACCTGAACTGTTGGACCACCTGTAGTTATAATGACATCAAACTTCTGAAGCTAATTTTATTTTTAAAGGTTGCTTTTGTCCTATTTCTCCCTTTCTTTTTTAAAGAATGATCTTTTAAATCTTTTTTGTTATTGATTGTGTTAAACTGTTAAATAAAATAAATTGACTGAACTGCTGGGAAGGTGTCATTCATATTTTAAAAGGTTTTCCCCAAACTTTGAAATGGTAGTTAAAATATTAATGTTTCAACATTACCTTGGTACATCAGATGGCAGCATTGTTTTATGTTGTCATTACATTTCAGTTGTATTTTCAGTTTCAACAAAAGTAATTTAGAATCAACATTACATTGTAACATTGATCAAACAATATTACCAAAGATTATTTTTGTTGATTTCAGTGTCGATTCAACATCAGTGATGTAGAATCAACATCATAGTGTAACGTTTATTTAACAATATGACCATTGATTATTTTTGTGAATTTCAATATTGCTTTAGCATTCGTGATGTAGAATCCATCATAATGTAACACTGATTCAACAATATTACCATTGATTATTTTTGTGAATTTCAATATTGCTTTAGCATTCGTGATGTAGAATCCATCATAATGTAACACTGATTCAACAATATTACCATTGATTATTTTTGTTAATTTTAATATTGATTCAACATCAGTGATGCAGATTCCATCATAGTGTAATGTTGATTCAATATCATTACCATTGATTTTTTTGTTCACCACTGATTCAACATTAAATGCAACATTAAATGAAAAAATATCTTTTTGTAATATTGAATCAATGATATTACCATTGATTTGTGGTTGAAATCTCAACATTGCTTCAACATGAGGGTGCGAGAGTGATACTGAACCAACATCACTTTGCAACGTTAATTCAATGCAATTAACGTTGACGCATAAACACTGACTCAACATTGTTTCAATGATTACATGCTATCTGGGTAATCACTGCAATAATGATCCAATCATTGACTCTTAAGCATTTGCCTATTTAAATCCAAACAGCGACTTTTTTTGGCCGAGCAGTGAATAATATACATATAATTAGAACTGAATTAGAATCACAGAGCTAATTATACCCCATTATGATAATGACCAGTGAAACTCAACCTCAAAATCTTATTAAAGGGTAACTAAACCCTAAAACAACTTTTTTTAGTTAATGATCTGCAAGACTGGGGCTTTATTAGTGCTGTTCATTGATTCGAGTAAATGTTTTGACATTTGGGTATAAAGTAGGGATGTAACTCGTTTTCTCGATGCATCGATTACAAATCCTGACGATGCATAGGCATCCATCTTGAAACATGTATTTTTGAATCGCTGATTTCGGTCAATAATCGATTTAAAATGCTAAGAATCAAATTAATCGCGATTCGATAGCGATTCAGTGCTTTAAAATAATCATTAGATTATACTACATGCGTGAATTAATGGAGACGTTGCGCCGTTATCCGTGCCCTCACAGCTCTCCTTTACAGACACGTACTGCACTCTTTACCACCTTTCACTGGATTGCTCTCGCGCTCCGTCCGTAGCTCTCAGTAGCCGCGTTTCCATGACCCTTCAAATTGTGCAAACTGAAATTGCGAATTGAAAATACGCCCAATGGAAACGGTCAATTTCGCAAAAACTCCCATATATCGCAAAAAAGTTTTTTACGCTCGCACGCAGTGGTTTTCAATTTTTTCAATTCAAAAAAGGAAATTTTCGCAAAACTGCAATGGAAACAGAAGACGAGACAGAGTTCTTTATTAAACTCATAAAAGACAATAGAATTACAGGAATACTGGATTCTAAACAACAAAGAAATGTGGCCATGTGATGGGAGTAAAGTATTATAATGGTTATTTAGATGAATGCATTTTGATAAACATTTTAATTTTATTTTGTTGGTTCATTGATCAGTGTTTGTGTATTGCCCTGCTCTTTTTCTTTTGACAAATCTGTTGACAGACTAATCGGTAATACAGCGTGATAGGCTGGTTATGAAAGGGTGGAGACTGTTGCCCTTTAAGAGCGTGCTTTGGAGTCCGAGAACGTGTGTCGTTTGGTGGAAGTGGTACGTCCTGTAGAGCGGTGGTGCACAGGCGCTGGCGTCTGAGAAGGTACACAGTGGCAGTGACAACGGAACACTGAACAGCCGTGCAGAGACGAGTGAGTCGAAGTGTGGTGAACACGACGGCGACGCAGAGTAATCACGTTCACAACTGTGCAAAGACGAGTGGAAAGGGTGCGAGTGAGTCCAGATGCGGTGAAGACGGCTACGCAGAGTAATCACGTTCACAACGCTGGAATTTGACTAAACTGGGTAGTGGAAACTGCTACCCGGTCATATTGAGTACAACTCCAGTAACTGATTTATTGTAGACCGATCGATGGAAAAATATTTTTGTGATCATTCTACATCTAATTCTTAACTAGTAGAGACTGTGAGAACTAATTGCCAGTACACTAGCCAATAGTCCCTTGTTTGTTTTCTTATTTTTTTTGTTTTGTTTTGTTTAGTGCTGTGATTATTTGGGTTTGGTGTGTATTGTATGGTGTAGGCCTATGGGCATTTGTGCGCACGAGTGAGAGTCGTAGTAGGCTTGCTTTATGTTTGAATTGGACTGGAGATACTGGCAGTTTGTTTCTTACCTTTCTCCAGTAAACTACTGACCAGATCTGTGGAGACCTGCGTTACTGTGGGACCAAACCAAGACATTCACTTTTTGACCAGAAGGACATCATAACCGGATTGCTTTAAGGACTGCATATCTTGTTGAATTTTGTCTTGTTTTTATTATTTTTAAGCTTTATATTTGTTTTATGGTAATAAAGGCTTTTGTAATTCGATCTACCTCTTGGGTGTGAATAGTGTCCAGTCCTCAGTTGGAATAGTTGAATTGGGGTTAAATTGAGTACTGGGTCTCAGTGATCAATCCAGGTGACGTAGTCGGCTACTTTATTATTTTTGTTTAATAGCAACAGTATTGTTGGCTCTTATGTCCATTACAAAAAATATTATATATAAAAAAAAAAAAAATTATATAAAACTCTACTTTTTGCCACCCCACTTCCTCAAAAGTGCATCAAAAGCTTGACGTTGTTGGTCAGTTAAATCAGATCCAAGCATCAATGGGCTTCCCCCATCAGCAGTTACCTCCTCTTGAGAGCTTTCAGCTTCCACCACACGAAAATTGACAACCCCATCGTGCTTAGTCAGATCAAGATCTCTTTGGCCATAGATATCCACGTCGGACATTTCATACAGCCGACCAAGCTTCTAGTACCGGCCTACAGACACTTTGTAAGGCTGCAAATTACACAATCTGACAGGGATCTTACCATCCTTAACTATAGCCACAGTCTGGGCAGCAGCCACCCCATCTGACTCCAACAGGGGTTCCACCAATCCACAGTAATTGTGATTCTGTAGGCCCATTCGGACACGCCCCCACACAATGACCTCGCTCTGGGGGGGGATCCATCTCCTGTGGCTACTAGCTGGCCACACATAGCCTAGGAACCCGTCATCTTGAGTACGAGCAGCAATACGTTGACATGTTGCCATGGCCTGTTTCCACACTCGCTGTTCTGTAGGGCTCTGAAATGAGAAAGACTGAGATAGGCACTGGAAAAGGGCACTCCAACATGAGGAGATAACATTCATTCCAATAATTAAAGGGTTAGTGGAAAATTCATCCTTCACAATAACCACACCTCTTCCCTGAAGTCGGATGCCTGCCACTTCAAAGTCCAATACTGCATACCCCACGTAGGGGATTTCCAGGCCATTTCCGGCTCTCAGTGTCAACAGGGGGGCATCACCCAATTTATAGCTAGGAAAAGTCTCTTCTAGCATACTTTGCTATACAGAGACTGTCCAGCATAGGATTTATACTGGTGATGCCCCTCCTGTACGGGAACGGTTTCGCCCCCTACCCCCAATGATGTATAAGGAGATGAAACTTCTGTTGGCGGGTATGTTGGAAAGAGGAGTAATTTCTGAGAGTAATAGTCCATGGGCAGCCCCAGTAGTCATGGTCAAGAAGAAAGATGGAAGTTGGCGCTTTTGTATTGACTACAGAAAGTTGAATGCCATTACTCATAAGGATGCATTCCCCCTTCCCCGAATAGAAGAAACTTTGACCACCTTAACTCAAGCTGAATTTTAGTAGAGTTCCGTACTTTGGATTTGGCCAGTGGCTATTGGCAAGTGGGGGTGCATCCGGACGATCGTCCAAAGACTGCGTTTACAACACGCCTAGGGCTGTTTGAATTTCAGCGTATGCCATTTGGCCTGTGCAATGAACCAGCTACATTTCAGAGATTAATGCAGCACTGCTTGAGCGACTACATTGTAGATTTTCTGTTGGTCTATTTGGATGATGTCATTGTATATTCTATAGATTTTGACACCCATCTTCGTCATTTGGAGCAGGTGTTCCAGCGGCTGTCACAGTATGGACTGAAGTTGAGACTGGACAAGTGTCAGTTTCTTCAACAAGTGAAATTCCTGGGCCATGTAGTGGACAAGACCGGCATCAGCCCAGATCCTGGAAAAACAGCGGCTGTACAAGAGTGGCCTGTTCCTACCACAGTTCGAGAGGTGAGGGTATTCTTGGGCCTGGCTGGCTATTATAGACTGTTTATTGCCAATTTTGCTCGGCTAGCACAGCCGTTAAATGCCCTTTTAGTAGGATTTCCAGCCGACAATAAGTCGAGCAATCGTAGGATTGAGTGGACTGCTGAGTGTCAAGCTGCATTTGAAAAACTAAAGACATGCCTCACACAGGCTCCTATTTTGGCATTTGCTGATTTTTCCCTGCCTTTTGTCCTTTGTACTGATGCTAGCCACCAGGGATTGGGGGCAGTGTTATCACAGACCCAAGACGGGCAAGAGCGTGTGATCGCCTACACAAGCCACAGTCTCCATCCTGCAGAACGGAACAATGCCAATTATAGCTCTTTTAAGTTGGAGTTGTTGGCCTTTAAATGGGCCATTACAGAGAAATTTAAGGACTATCTGACTGGAGCTAAATGTACTGCTGTTACAGATAATAATCCGGTGGCCCATCTACAGACAGCAAGACTTGGAGCTGTGGAACAGCGCTGGGTGGCCCAACTGGCGAATTTCGACTTCACAGTGAAATATCGATCTGGGCATGATAATACTAATGCTGATAGTCTGTCCAGGTTCCCAGTAGACCGAATGGCTCCTATTGAGGTATGACAAGTTGAGGCAGCAGAAGATGCCTGTCAGCCAGTGATTGGCACCCTAGATGTTGATGAGTGGCGTAAGAGCCAAGGTGAAGATGAGGAACTTCAGCAGGTATGGAAGTATGTGGAATCAAGTAGTGTGCCCACAGCTAAGGAGCGAGCCACTATGTTTATGACAGTGAAGCAATTACTTCGACAGAGTGCTAAGCTCGTGATTCAAGATGGTGTGTTATACAAGAGAATGATTGACCCCAGTACCCATGAGTTACATCTACAGATTATTTGTCCAGCCTCTAGACGGGAAGAAGTGTGGCAAAGATACCATGATGCGTCTGCACATGCAGGGGTTGCACGGACACTTTCGAGGGTCAGGCACCATTTTTACTTGCTGAAAATGGAGGAGATGGTCAAAGGGTTCCATCTGGGTTGTGTCGTTTGTGGCCTACAGAAAGGTAAGGATGATAATCCAATTTTGGTATCATTCCCTTTAGAAGTGGTGTCACTAGACTTTTTGACATTAGGGCGTCCAGCTGATTCATGTCAAAATATTTTAGTCATTGTTGACTTGTTCACTCGTTATGCATGGGCTATTCCCACAAGCGATCAAACTGCTAAGGTGACAGTTAGGGCTTTGTGGGAACATGTTGTCCAGACTTTTGGTTGTCCCTTGCGATTTCACTCTGATAGGGCCCCAAATTTTGAATCCGCATTGATGAAAGAGTTTTGCCAACTGTACGGTACAGCTAAGAGCTGAACAACCCCTTACCACCCTGCAGGGAATGGTAGAATAGAGAGGGTGAATAAGACATTATTGGGAATGCTGCGTACTTTAGAGAGAGATAAGCAGGATATATGGCCAGAATTTCTCCCAGAGTTGATGCAGGCATATAACACCTTACATGGGGCTACGGGGTTTGCACCTTCGTATTTAATGTTTGACCGTTCTTTACGGACACCAGTAGATATGAGCCTTGGAGTGGAGGCGGAACAAAATAGAAGGGTTTTGAAGGGGTGGGTACAAGAGCACCACCAAAAGTTGAGGTGGGCTTATGCATTAGCAAAAAGAACAATGGACGAGGCTGCAACACTATCTAAACAGATATCTGGTTTGGATTCAGGACAGAAATAGGCAGGGACGTGGGAAGTTGTGCAGTTGGTGGGACCCTATGCCTTATGTTGTACTTGGGACACTGGGGAGTACTGGACTGGTGTACTGGGTGAAACCAGAACAAGGGGGACAAGAGAAAAATTTCAATCGAAATGCCCTTAAGCTCTGTTCTGTACCTGAGGTAGGACATCTGCAACCTATAATGTCTGAAGATACTAGTATACACCTCGATCCCATGCCTTATAGTATGTGGGTTGCTTTAGAGCCTGATTATGTGAATGGAGAGAACCAGGTTAGACGTTCGATACGTCCAAATTTAGGCCAGCGTCCTTCGTGGTATAGATGAAGGGTTTAAAGTAATAGCAGGGACTGCTGATGTTTTATTGTGGGGGTGTGTGATGGGAGTAAAGTATTATAATGGTTATTTAGGTGAATGCATTTTGATACACATTTTAATTTTATTTTGTTGGTTCATTGATCAGTGTTTGTGTATTGCCGTGCTCTTTTTCTTTTGACAAATCTGTTGACAGACTAATCGGTAATACAGCGTGATAGGCTGGTTATGAAAGGGTGGAGACTGTTGCCCTTTAAGAGCGTGCTTTGGAGACCGAGAGCGTGTGTCGTTTGTGACTGCGTTCAGTCACGTGGAAGTGGTACGTCCTGTAGAGCGGTGGTGCGCAGGCGCTTGCGTCTGAGAAGGTACACAGTGGCAGTGACAACGGAACACCACACTTCGACTCACTCGTCTCTGCACAGCTGTGAATGTGATTACTCTGCATCGCCGTCGTGTTCACCACCCACTGACTCACTCGTCTCTCCGCAGCTGTGAACTTGATTACTCTGCGTCACCGTCGTGTTCACCACACTTCGACTCACTCGTCTCTGCAAGGCTGGTGTCAATAGTGTCCAGCCCTGGAATAGTTGAATTGGGGTTAAATTGAGTCCTGGGCCTCAGTGATCAGTCCAAGTGGTGTAGTCGGCTACTTTTTAATTTTTGTTTAATAGCAACAGTATTGTAGGCTCTCACGTCTGTTACACACAAAAAATTATATAAAACCTTATTTTTGCCTTTGTCACAGCCGCTCCCAAGTGTAAGGGGCTTTCCTTGCCATTAATGCTTGGATAACACGCCGTCTCTTTCGATTAGAAATAATGGCTAGTGCGGTGGCTGGGATATACAAACCCGATTCCAAAAAAGTTGGGACACTGTACAAATTGTGGATAAAAAAGGAATGCAATAATTTACAAATCTCATAAACTTATTTTTTATTCACAATAGAATATAGATAACATATCAAATGTTGAAAGTGAGACATTTTGAAATGTCATGCCAAATATTGGCTCATTTTGGATTTCATGAGAGCTACACATTCCAAAAAAGTTGGGACAGGTAGCAATAAGAGGCCGGAAAAGTTAAATGTACATATAAGGAACAGCTGGAGGACCAATTTGCAACTTGTTAGGTCAATTGGCAACATGATTGGGTATAAAAAGAGCCTCTCAGAGTGGCAGTGTCTCTCAGAAGTCAAGATGGGCAGAGGATCACCAATTCCCCTAATGCTGCGGCGAAAAATAGTGGAGCAATATCAGAAAGGAGTTTCTCAGAGAAAAATTGCAAAGAGTTTGAAGTTATCATCATCTACAGTGCATAATATCATCCAAAGATTCAGAGAATCTGGATCAATCTCTGTGCGTAAGGGTCAAGGCCGGAAAACCATACTGGATGCCCGTGATCTTCGGGCCCTTAGACGGCACTGCATCACATACAGGAATGCTACTGTAATGGAAATCACAACATGGGCTCAGGAATACTTCCAGAAAACATTGTCGGTGAACACAATCCACCGTGCCATTCGCCGTTGCTGGCTAAAACTCTATAGGTCAAAAAAGAAGCCATATCTAAACATGATCCAGAAGCGCAGGCGTTTTCTCTGGGCCAAGGCTCATTTCAAATGGACTGTGGCAAAGTGGAAAACTGTTCTGTGGTCAGACGAATCAAAATTTGAAGTTCTTTTTGGAAAACTGGGACGCCATGTCATCCAGACTAAAGAGGACAAGGACAAGCCAAGTTGTTATCAGCGCTCAGTTCAGAAGCCTGCATCTCTGATGGTATGGGGTTGCATGAGTGCGTGTGGCATGGGCAGCTTACACATCTGGAAAGGCACCATCAATGCTGAAAGGTATATCCAAGTTCTAGAACAACATATGCTCCCATCCAGACGTCGTCTCTTTCAGGGAAGACCTTGCATTTTCCAACATGACAATGCCAGACCACATACTGCATCAATTACAACATCATGGCTGCGTAGAAGGATCCGGGTACTGAAATGGCCAGCCTGCAGTCCAGATCTTTCACCCATAGAAAACATTTGGCGCATCGTAAAGAGGAAGATGCAACAAAGAAGACCTAAGACAGTTGAGCAACTAGAAGCCTGTATTAGACAAGAATGGGACAACATTCCTATTCCTAAACTTGAGCAGCTTGTCTCCTCAGTCCCCAGACGTTTGCAGACTGTTATAAAAAGAAGAGGGGATGCCACACAGTGGTAAACATGGCCTTGTCCCAACTTTTTTGAGATGTGTTGATGCCATGAAATTTAAAATCAACTTATTTTTCCCTTAAAATGATACATTTTCTCAGTTTAAACATTTGATATGTCATCTATGTTGTATTCTGAATAAAATATTGAAATTTGAAACTTCCACATCGTTGTATTCTGTTTTTATTCACAATTTGTACAGTGTCCCAACTTTTTTGGAATCGGGTTTGTATATAAACCTACCAACATACATGGCATAATTTTTGGAATGACTTGGAAAAAAATAAGTTTTAGTCGCATAACATCGGTTAATGGAAACGCCGTCATTTCGCAATAGTTTTTTATCGACATTTAGAAAATATCGCGAAAGTTTTGCGCAAATCTGTAATGGAAACGTGGCTATTGACACATTTGAGCAGCCCACATTTGAGCTCTCCTCAGGACAACCACTGCTATTCACATGAGAAGATGACAGCTCTCTATCGAGACAGGAATAGTTTTGAGTCAAACCACTCAAGCCATTGTCAACTGCCAAGTCACCGTGGTCACTACTGTTGAAATAAAACACTTTCATTGCGTGGAAAGTCACCGTTATTTTATATAAAATAAAATACAAAAGTTTTCTGGAAATGGGTCATACAATACCTGAGCAGTTGAAGTAAAACCCTGCTTATTCAAGGATGCACATTTATTGCATGGACGGAGCAAACACATAATGTAAGTGTCTAAAATGCATACGCACAGTTCCGATGAATGATAAATGAAATTTAGCTTAATGTCGTTTAACTGAATGTACGAAGGAAATTTCTGAAATAACTACAACATTAACAACACTGAAATAAGAGCGCTCGGTTTATCTATCAATCAGATCCGCATTAAAGTTGCGTCCGATACAATAGCAACAGTAGACACCCGGTGCATTTTCTTTCAGGATCATCATAAGGAAAATGTTCCGTATAAAGAGAACAAAGAGGGTTTTTCTTTCTATTCCGTAGAGAAAAGTTAGAAAGTTTAGGATTAGTTGGAAAAGTGCATGATATTCTAGTCTCTCCATGGAAGTATTGCATGTTTAATGTACCTGGAACACTTTAATAAGGTTGTGTAGCAGAATCTAATTGAATTAATCGAATCGCATCGAATTTTAATGTGAATCGTCTCGAATCGAATCGTTCAGAATTTGCGAAAAACGTTCTTGAATCGAATTGAAAACCTATGAATCGTGAATCGAATCGATTCGCTCCCTACCCAAAGATTCACAGCCCTAGTATAAAGTGTTTTAATTCTACAATATATGGTGTAAAAACGTCTGAGTGCTGCCCTCTTAAGGTTGAACGGTGGCTACTGCAGTTAAATTTTCCTATTGGACATTGTTTGCCATCGTGACATATGCAGGCTCTTCCAACGGCTCACTACCCACACCCCTGGCACGAGCTCACCACGCCCTTGGCATAGGCTCAGCCCCTGGTATAAAAACATCTTGTTCCGTCAAAACCACTGTAGCGAGTCTGGAGTTCCCAGATAGCAAGCACAGTTGGCTCACTGTCGGCATCGGTGAAAATATAATGGGCCAGATCCGTGCCGACTGTGCATAACACATCTGGCTGACTTATGTGTTTTTCTGTATGAGCCAGCATCGGCTGAACGCAGTTGTACTCGCGCTGGCTGACTGACTGACGTCTTTTTCTGTATGGGCCAGCATAAGCTGAACGCAGTTGTACTGGTGTCAGGTCCATACTCGGTGTAGCGGTCTGTATTTACCTTCGGCCCGAGTTCGTTTTGTCACAGGCCAGCCAATGCTAGAATTAAGGAACTCAGCCACGTGGGCTCTGCCCACTTTTCCAGCGTTTTTCAAATATTGCAAGTGGGTGTAGTTAGGCTCTGACCAGGGGTTGAGTTACCCTTTAAATGTTGTTGCCCAATGTGCCAACATATCTCATATCTCAAATATAAAGACAATCCATGTGGAAAAGTTTACTCTCAAATTTCTCTGAATATTGTTTGCATGAGCATATTAAATAATTCTCTAATTCCTTGAGGTTGGACGTGGCCTAACAAACTCTTTGCTCTCCAAAAGTTTTAACAAGCTATGTTTTAACATGTAATATGTTTATTGTAATGCAGAATGTTCAAAATATTTCACTTTAACCTCGGAATCCTTTTTAATGTTGAAAAAAAGATATGTTTTGTATTTTAATTAATTGCTAGTATGCATTACAAAATTCCATGTGCTATTTTGTAACAACTACCACAAAGATATATAAAAAGTGCAGATATAATGTTAAACGTGTTGTTCTTTAATCAACTTTATTACTGAAACACTACTCACAAAAGTATACATGAGAAAATATTGAGAACTGACATTTGCTTTGATTAAGGTATAATTTTCTCACACCAGACATCAGACCAAAACAGCACATTTCAATCTGTATTCCATGCAATTATAGATCTTAAAGAATGTTTGTTATATATATATACCCTAATGTGTGTGTGTAGATCATCTTCTTCATGTTCAAAAAAATCAGCTTGTTTTAAATTATTATTCCAGAAAAAAAGTATTTACTAATTCTAAATAGCATTAGGGAAAAAAAGTTCCACACTCTTCTTGTTTGACATTTTCTCTCACTCAGCTTCAAAGATGTGCCTGCAGGCATAAGAAATTATATGTTAGACAAGAATGAAAACACTATTGAAACACTATTAAAACTATTGCAATTTAAAATTAGGCTGAATGAACCATATTCAGTATCTCACCGGTCTTTATGGCTTGTTAGGCACCTGAAAGAAAGTATAGATAATTAACAAGTGTGTGGTGCACATAATCTGCTGTTTTCTGCAAAACTGCTGCTGACACACGATATTCGCAAGTTCTCATTTTGGTTAAACGCATCCTGGCTAAATGCAGCACTGAAGGAGTAATTATGTTGTCAAATCAGAGCTTTACTGAAGGTTGTGATTTTTGCTTCTCACACATATGCATTCAAACACACACATACAAACACACACACACCTGTCCTGTCTCAGCCTGCTGCTCCGGCTGGGTTTGCTGTTGAGGATCTTGGGTTTGTGGAGGACCATCCTGGAATGGTGGGTTCTGTGTAGAAATGCAATAAAAAAAAAAAAATCGCAGTGTTTCAAGATTCAAGTGTTTCAGCAAATTCCAGTAACAGTTCAAGTGATGATTGTATTCAGCAATTATGAAACCAAAGAGGTTCAAAGCATTTTTGTCTCACCACAGGTGGCTGTTGAGGAACTGTCTGTGGCATAAAGTCGAAGGGGAAGATCTATACGTTGACAAACATATATAAAAATAAATGACAATATTACAGTAAAATCGTTTTTTTAATAATAATAAAGTCAAAATGTTTAAGTAATCTGAAGAATTTACATTTGGAAGTTGAGGAATCAGGGGAACATTTGGTTGGTCCTGAAATTTAAACAAGTTACCTTTATTTATACAGCGCTTTATACAATACAGATTGTTTCAAAGCAGCTTTACAGTGATAAACAGGAATATAACAACAGATGTAATCAATTTCAACTTCAAAACTTCACATTTAATTCAATATGCCACTTCTTTGTAGTTATATGTGAAATTTACTAGCAATGTCTGAGTGAACATTGTTTCAAAGTAAATCCTACCTGGCGCTGACTGAAGTCAAAAGGGTAAAACTAAGGAGAAAGAAAAACAAAATCACCATTAAGTGCATTGCATCAGAGGGGATGAGCAAGGATGTTTCTCGAATGAGGCATTAGAAGAGGCTATTTAAAAGCAACACTCTGTTGGATTGACTTTCTACAGCATATAGGCTACTGAAACATTTCTATTCAAGGCAGAGCAAGTGCTGAATTAGCCTTCGGGTCTGTTTACTCACGATTTCCACGCTTTTTCTGCCGGGGACTTTTGGGAGAGAGTACTTGATGAACGCTTGTGTAGGGAATGACTGGAAAAGGAAAAAGAGAGCCATGCCACAGCGTGAATGGTATGTTGTAGTCTTACACACATGTGGTATTGATTCAACTGATTGAGTTTACATCTAAAAAATAAAAAAAGGCACCTAACAAAGAAGCTTGGTAGCTGATATGTATTTGAAAAACAAGCTAGTATTGAAGATATAGAAAAACTTAACAAGACTCACCGGTGTGCCAGCTGCGCCCCCTGCTGGATTAGTAGGGAATCTCGGTGGAAAAATCTATTGAATAATAAAAAAAAAAATACTTTTAGAGTGTTATACACCGCATAGACAATTTTTTTCAGGTAATCTAAAATGTGGTACCATCTTAAAACAGTTAATTATTTAAAATGGCTGAAATACACTAGGTTACACTAACCTAATAAAAGCAATTATTTGGTAATCTAAAATGTGCTTCATGTGGTAGGTCTTGGTCTAGAAATTAAATTAAATTAAATGTAAAGTAAATGTAACAAAGATTATTGGAGTACGTTTAACAACTAAATATACTATTGCAGTCTTTCGACTTCAAAATGCCATGTTTATTTGACTGTTACTTGTCATTTCTTTGTAAGCATTTGTGAAATTTCATAGCATTTTCTTAGTGAAAATTGTTTGAAATGAAATCCTACACCATTTTTTTCAGTCCATAAATGTTACACTAACCTAATGAAAGTAATTTTTTAGATCAGACAGAAATAAATCCTTAAGGTATTAAAAGCACATTTTTACAGGGTATCTTGATATAACTTTGAATTGTTATATGTAAGGTATTTACAAACAGAAAAAAATAGCTCATACGATTTCCATGCTGATTGGAGCGTTCAGTCCAGGATGTGGCTGTGATGGTATTCCCTGGAAGCCACCATTATTCCCCTAAGAAAATGAAAAGAGTTCAAATTCACTTGGATGCCCAAAATGAACATGTTTTGTTTAGTTATAATTAGTATGTTCAATACGTGTTCTGTAGCAACCTCAGGATAGTCAGTTAAACCTATATATCATATAAACACATGTCATGGAGTAGCATGTCATCATACAGTGTAATATTACAGAGCTATTTTCATCATAAAACTGGGTGCAATGTGTTGATTATGGTTAAAGCAAGAGATTCCGAAGGCTTTTATGCCATTTTTGGATACGGAAAAGTCAAGAATGTTCATGTGTGGTTAGCCCCACCTGCTTCGGGCTGCCATAATGAGGGAGATAATTGAAAAACGGTGAAAGCTAGAGAGAGATATAAACACATACACACAAAAAAAGGATCAGTTTCAGCATCTGGGTGAGCCAGACACATAAAACAAGCCTTAATAAGTACAAAGACGTTCCTTTAAAAAGGTTTGATGTGTACTTACTGGTACTGCGGATACGGCACCAGCCAGAAGAAGACACAGGATAGATGTCCACATGTTTATGGAATCGCCAGCCTTACACAAACAAAAATATGACTTAAGACAGACAACACCAATGAGGGTGTGTATTTCTGAACAATAACATAGAAACAGAACCACTTACAGTGCACGAAAATGGTCAATCAGCTTTCTCACCTTGGTTGCAGGTAGAGTCACTATCTCTGGGACATGAGTTTTCATGCTTTTATTCGGTCTCTGGCTTAGCGCTTAGCCAATCCCTCTCAGGCTAGACTTTATCATGACCTCACAGATAGGGAAAGATGGTTATTGAGAAAATGACCGGTAGTCAGACATTGTCTGCCTTTCTGTCAGCTATTATTATAATGATAACAGTTGAGGGAACTGCTGATATCACCAGCCTATATTTTTGAAGCTACAAAATATCAAAAATAGGAACTGAGTTTGTTTTTTGTGTACAAACTTAGTGATGTTTAATTGCAACAAGAGAACTGTCTGAAAAACAATGTCAGGTTCTGAAGAGCTTTCTTGGGATGATATTTATTTTTAGCCAAACTAGGAATTGCTGTGTATTATGAATAAATATAAGAAACTGTTCAACAAAAATGCTAATAATAACACACAAGGAGTCAAGACATTGATTGTACGCTTTATTATAAATCAAGACTTAAAAACATGGTTGCAAAAAAAAAAAAAAACATGATTTTATGGCTCTCAAGCATGCATCAAGCCACTGATAAAGCACCATTTGATGGATCATCATTATTTCTAAAGCAGGAAAGCATTTACGCAGTCAATCTGCAAAACACAAGCAGCTTCTTTGTCGTTCAGGAACTGGTGGTCAGCTTATCCGTTCGTCTGTGAGAAAAAGAAAAAATGAAGGCTTTAGAAATGTTTTGCATTGTACACAAATGTTTATATTCTGTAATCTATTATAATGATTATAAGTATGAATAATATGTTGTATAAAAATATGTTGTACCAGATTTTTCTCTATTTAAAATGTCAGTGTCATTAAGTGTCAATGTTGCATATTTCATTGCAAAAACGGTTAAATTGGTGGCATTACAGCGATATATTGGTTATAATTATTACTTAACCAACCAACCTGGTTTAGTCATCATGATCATCATCATCATCGTCCTTTGGAACAGGAGCCTAAAAAATACAACAAATTACACACAACCTCATATACACTCACCTAAAGGATTATTAGGAATACCATACTAATACTGTGTTTGACCCCCTTTCGCCTTCAGAAGTGCCTTAATTCTACGTGGCATTGATTCAACAAGGTGCTGAAAGCATTCTTTAGAAATGTTGGCCCATATTGATAGGATAGCATCTTGCAGTTGATGGAGATTTGTGGGATGCACATCCAGGGCACGAAGCTCCCGTTCCACCACATCCCAAAGATGCTCTATTGGGTTGAGATCTGGTGACTGTGGGGGCCATTTTAGTACAGTGAACTCATTGTCATGTTCAAGAAACCAATTTGAAATGATTCGAGCTTTGTGACATGGTGCATTATCCTGCTGGAAGTAGCCATCAGAGGATGGGTACATGGTGGTCATAAAGGGATGGACATGGTCAGAAACAATGCTCAGGTAGGCCGTGGCATTTAAACGATGCCCAATTGGCACTAAGGGGCCTAAAGTGTGCCAAGAAAACATCCCCCACACCATTACACCACCACCACCAGCCTGCACAGTGGTAACAAGGCATGATGGATCCATGTTCTCATTCTGTTTACGCCAAATTCTGACTCTACCATCTGAATGTCTCAACAGAAATCGAGACTCATCAGACCAGGCAAGATTTTTCCAGTCTTCAACTGTCCAATTTTGGTGAGCTCGTGCAAATTGTAGCCTCTTTTTCCTATTTGTAGTGGAGATGAGTGGTACCCGGTGGGGTCTTCTGCTGTTGTAGCCCATCCGCCTCAAGGTTGTGCGTGTTGTGGCTTCACAAATGCTTTGCTGCATACCTCGGTTGTAACGAGTGGTTATTTCAGTCAAAGTTGCTCTTCTATCAGCTTGAATCAGTCGGCCCATTCTCCTCTGACCTCTAGCATCAACAAGGCATTTTCGCCCACAGGACTGCCGCATACTGGATGTTTTTCCCTTTTCACACCATTCTTTGTAAACTCTAGAAATGGTTGTGCGTGAAAATCCCAGTAACTGAGCAGATTGTGAAATACTCAGACCGGCCCGTCTGGCACCAACAACCATGCCACGCTCAAAATTGCTTAAATCACCTTTCTTTCCCATTCTGACATTCAGTTTGGAGTTCAGGAGATTGTCTTGACCAGGACCACACCCCTAAATGCATTGAAGCAACTGCCATGTGATTGGTTGATTAGATAATTGCATTAATGAGAAATTGAACAGGTGTTCCTAATAATCCTTTAGGTGAGTGTATATGTGATATTATTAAATAAATCACAGATTTTCAGTTTGGACTTTACTGGGGCAGCAGGAACAACTGGGGCAGCCGGGGCAGCTGGGACAGCTGGGACAGCAGGGTCAGGTTGAGGAAAGCTGAAGGGGTACAGCTAGAAAACAGAGGGAACTGAATGAACTTCTACATGGTTGTAGAGAAATGGAGGAATGTTACTGGATTTCATATAGCAGTAGGGAAATAAAAAAGATGGAAATACGTACAACTTCAATACTTTCTTTGCCTGCGGGCTGGGGAATTTCATGTTTAATGAAGCCACGGACAGGTTGGGCCTGTGAAGAATAAGACAAACTGATTGCATGCTAAACTAGCAGACAATAATGAATATTCTGTGAAAAGAAATTAAACCCATTTGCAACTTACAGGAACTCCAGCTGCAGCCTGTTGAGCTGCCAGAAGCTGAAAAAAAGAAAAGTATATAATATAATATAATATAATATAATATAATATAATATAATATAATATAATATAATACACACTGTAAAAATAGGGCACAATGTACTGTACAAATATGAAGGAATTTTCCGTATTAGTTTTAACCTGTATTTTGAATTACGCATTGCATTAGGTTGTGTTTTAAGGGTTAATTGCGTAAAATTACTGGATAATGTCCTTGCAGAATATTACCAGTTCATTTTGCGTTTTTTTTTTACAGTGTAATATAATATAATAGTTTATACTTATATAAAAATGTGTATCTAAAATATTACTATAATATAATGTAATATATGTCTGATTAATATTATCAAGTAATGGTAATAGTAATCTGTTTCGCACCACTCCATACTTATAATCTCTATTTCAGAAGGTATACAGCGGCGGCTGCAGGACGAGCCTGTAGATTTTTATGAGAGTTAGTTGACATATATATTTTTTTATACAATACATAATGTACTATATTCCTATAGACAAACTATATATTTCCATATTCCTTGAGTCATTTTATTGAGGCTGTCATTTTAAATAAATAAATGAATAGGGGTGAATTCAGATTGATTGGGACACTTTTTGCCATTGAAATGACTGGGGAAAAGTGTCCCGATCAACCTGAATTGACCCCCCTATGTATCAATTTCATGTTTGGACCAAACTAACCTGTGGAGCCAGGACAGGTTTGTACTCTAGCTCATAATACATCAATTGCTGTGGGTCAGAGAACAGGAAAGTCAATGTTAGCATCGCACATTGTCATGTCATAGTTGGCTCATGAATAAATAAATAGGGGTAAATTCAAGTTGATTGGGACACTTTTTCCAAGTCATCTCAATGGCAAAAAGTGTCCCAATCACCCTGTATTCCCCCCTAACAGTTAAATCAACCACGTACCGGAGCGCAGTAGGCCGCTCCAATGACAAATGCCAGCAAAATGAGGGATCTCATGTTGAATGATGATGTCTGAAATGTGACATGCAAAGATATAGTTTCATTTTTTGCTATCTTCTTCTACAACAGGAAAGTAGATCAATGACAGGAGCACCACTGAATTGTACAACCCCAAACAGTTTTTGATATTACCTTAGTCGTTTGTTGAATTAATAGTACCTTACCTTCCTTTAAGACTCTGGAGTGTGATCAGGATTGTTGAGGAGGATTTTATGATACTGCTCTCTAGATCTACTCCTTATATTCTCTTTGGAAACAAAAGGCCCTTAACATCAGCATCTGACTGGCTTTGGTGACCAGCCAAGTTCCTTTATAGAGGGCAAAAATGTGCATTCAAAGCAAAATATATCTTTGCTTATCTCAAAGCAAAATTTTGGCTCTGATTGTAATTATATTCAATTTGGCACGATACATTAAAGGTATGTGACAGTAGTACAAATAAATCAAACACAATCAGAAAATGTATTTATGGCACAGGTGATGAAATCATAATAGTTCTTTGACAGCAATGTTCACACTTGTTCAAACTGTACAAAAGAACCTTCTGCCTGAATGAGGATCACTGCTAGAAAATAAAGTATTTATAAATAATATTATAAATAGTAAGTACCAACACTGTACCTAAGCAATATTTAAAATTATTTTCCGTTGAATTTAAATGGTTATTGCAATATATATACTGTATATTTAAAAAAAATGTAATATATATAACATTAAATGTAAATCAAGAATGTAACTCACATATTTCTTTCCACACAATATATATATATATATATATATATATATTGTGTGGAATGAGTTTCATTCTTGATTTACATTTAATGTTACATTGGGAAACTGCAGTGAAAGTCAGTCATACTCATTTGACTGTTGAGTTTTATGTAAAGATTAAAAAAAATGTCTATGAAATTATCTGAAAAGATACAAATATTCTAACCACTAAGGTTTTCATTATGTTCATTTTTTCAGGTATTGTATAAACGTTTAAAAAAAATCTAATAATGTATTGCCATTAATCTTGTCATATTTTGTATTTTTGGATATCTTTAACCTAATGTGCCTCCATACAATGCTTCATGTACTGATCAGTTAGGAACAGCTATAACTAAACTGGTCCTTGGCTCATGAATCACTTGCAATCAAAGATAATAACAATTTTTTAGCAGTACAGTATTGTTTCCCTGATCCTCTCTGCATGTGTCCCTTCTAGGCGATTCTGTTATTCTGATGGCATTTTAAGAACTTTCAGAAATGCTCTGCACTTTAATTATATAGTTTAAAACAAATTTTTATTCACTCATATTCTCTGGGTTAAATGTGCACGTTTTTCCAGTACTATTAACACCGCTGACACTTGATGACAGATATACTGTATGCAACAGAGAAGGAGCCTCAGGCTGTAATTAACTTTTTAATTATATGTCTAGTATATATGTTGAGGACCACACACGTAGTTCACAGTACAAAAGTCAGAAATAATTTTAAAGGTTTTGATTTTTAAAACATAGTCCACACAAAGTCAAAACTTTAGTTCATACTGGGAAGAATAAAAGATGAAATAGTAACAAGCAAACAAGTACAGGGTTTCACTTTATTTGGATGGTCCCTTTAACACATTCCGTTGACTATAAGTTATGTTGCACCTATGTCTACTAACTCTCATTAAATTGTTAGTAGAGTATTAGTAGATTGGTAGAGTTAGGGTTGGAATCAGTTGACATGTAGTTGCAAAGTTACTTATAGTCAGTAGAACGTCTGTTGAAGGATCATCACAATAAAGAGTTAGCAGATATTAAGCAGACAGTCTACTAATACTCTAATGAGAGTTAGTTGACATGTAGGTGCAAAGTTACTTATAGTCAACAGAATGTTCAAAAGGGACCATCAAAATAAAGTGTTACTAATTACAGTATCATAACAGCTATGAAAAATATTTAAAAACTTCCATTATGCTGCCTTAACCCAATATATAAACCATTAGCATGATATAAAATGCATATTTGTATAAATCTTGCAGTAAGGACATGCAAAGATTTGTCTTAGGGGTATATATCAGGGTTGGTCTTGACAGTATCGGAAAGCAGTGGCTAGGACGCTGGAACAAGAGCTTCTTCTGGTGCTGGGAAGGTAGTGGGAACTAGATTGGGATCACTGTAATGGGGATCGGGTTGGACAGTGGGCAACACAGCCGAAATAAAAGTCCCATGACCAGAAGACAAAGTTCCAGTGTTGGTTTCAGCAGATTGGACATGATCGCACGGCACTCGCTCACGGTCCTGCATGCTAGCAATCCCATTAGGCAGCGCTCCATTATTTGGATGGGATCCACCAGCAGCAGATATGGCATCCCCACTGGGTGGTACAGCTACAACGCTAGGTGGCTGGACCTCAGTATTGGTCGAGAAGGTCATTCCAGTGGCAGGGAAGGTGTTGATGTGGAAGGTATTGGCTGGTCTTAAAACAGGTTGTGGTCCAGCTACAGGAAACACATTGCCTCTAAACACAGGCATATGCATGTCAACACGGCCCATACGTCCCATGTTCTGTGTGTGACATAAATAGAGATTTAGGCTAAATATTTATTCATTCCAAGAAAGAAAATACTTTTTTTTTTTCAAAGATACTGTGGTGATCCTTTTTACACTTCTAAATAAGCTAAATGTTGTAGGTTTAGACATTTAGATTTAGAAAATTTTAACAGAAATTATGAGAAGAAAAATATCAAAATTTGGTACTATTAGGTCACTATTAAATAAACAAATTTGTAATAAAAAAATATATAAATAAATAAATAAATACAATTAGTTTTAAAAAATTAAATAAATAAAATTAAATAAAACAAATAATTAAAATTAAATTAAATAAAACCTAGTTTTATTTTACCTGAAGTTCCTCTGAGCTCAATCCACCATATGGTCCAGCCTTTAAAAAGCATTCACATAAGGAATTACCCCCCAAAAAACATATTTAGAGAATAAATATTCAATTGTATAACAATTCATGTCGATTCATTCACCATTCGTTGTTGAATCTGTGGAACCATGTAAAGAAATTGATGAACCTGTGGAAAAACACAATATATATTAGGATATTCAAAACACTAGAGTTGCTTGAGTCCAGAATGTTTGTGTTGATACCTGTTGTTGCTGAGGCTGGTTTGAATGCATTTGGTGAGCATTTGGCTTGTGTTGTTTGTTTTGTGCCATTAATGGCCGTGAAGCTGGAACTGCATTAGCAGGATATTGCTGAGATGTTGCGTGCTGGAAAACAGGTGCTCCATAGGAGAACTGATGGTGGAAAGGAGCATTTGAAAACGAATTGTACAAGTTCTGATTTAGGAGATTGACAAATGAGCAAAAAGACAATAGTAAGAAGTGGATTCTGGGACAGATGAGACTCAATCAAGAGTGAATGAACCCAGTGACTCCTCTTGGGATTGTTGGATGCTGAACTGACAAATTGCTGACAGATTTTATTTGTGTGCACACATTTTACTGATACATGAGGCAATATATAACGTCAACCCTCTTTGTTTGAACACATCAAGTGCAGAAGGTTTCCTCAATAAATCAAAACTCCTCAGACATGACACACAGAAGATTTCCTCCAGCAAAATATTTTTGATAATTTACCAAAGAGTCTAAACACAAAGGCTTGCTTGAGGGTTACATAGCAAAACGTTAATTAAGTTTGGGTTTGGACCTCATATCAGAATAAACCTGCTGAACCCAGACAGTCTGTTAGCTCTTCCTGTAGTGTATTTTTAATGACTACAACCAAAACCATACATATTTCTAATATTGTATCCTAAACACTGGAAACACTCTTACTGTTGGGTTCCTGGATTGTGGTCCAAGAATGGGATAATAGAAAAACTGAAAAATACAGGGGGAAATGTATTAGGTATCTTAATAAATGTATTTATAGAATTTAATAAAAAGCCTTTTTAATATTTTTTTAAATAATATTATTTTAAATAATAATATTAATTATATAATTTTATTTAAAAATTTGGTTACACTTTATTTCGATAGTCCACTAACTACAAGTAACTACATGTCAACTAACTATCATTAATTTGCAGCTACATGTCAACTAACTCTCATTAGAGTTTTAGTAGACTGTTAGGTTAGGGTTGGGGTTAGTAGAATAAATAGAATAAAACATATACTTGCAAAGTTACTTATAGTCAGTAGAATGTCTGTTGGAGGAGCATCAAAATAAAGTTTTAGCACATATTAAGCAGACGGTCTACTAATACTCTAATGACTGGTAGTTGACATGTAGTTGCAAAGTTAGCCTACTTAACGTCTAAAATGGACTATTGAAATAAAGTGTTACCCAAAATAATTCATGGACTGTCTATAGATAAGAAATTAGTGAATTCATAATTCAAGTGAATTTACAAAAGTTTCTTACCTGTGTTTGCTGGTGATGAGGATAGGGAAAGTATTGAAAATGTGCTGGAAGTTGACTGAGACCTGTATTAGGGTTGGGTTGAGAGGCCCATGGATTGGTCAGAGCGGCCAGCTGTGGCTGAAGACCACTGGGCACTCTGGGAGGTTTAGGCTGAAACTGCTGTGGCACATGTTGGGCTTGTACCAGTACCTCAGACCCAAAAGGTGGGGACCTTATCACTGAGGTTCCTTGTGCTGGCATATCTCCCATTGGGACTGATTCAATCAAATCAGTATTTGGGGAGATCTATGAAAAGGTTAATTAATGAGAAGCAATTAGAAATTAGCAATATCTGAGTTACATAATCAAGTAAACAAACAACAATAAATTATGCTATAACGGTGAGCAGGGCATAACCTAACATAGGGCTAGTTGTAACACACTTGTTTTAAATACTTCCACACATGCTAGCATGATGAAACTTAGTGTATTTACTAGTTGTCATATGAACACTATATAGAGAAAACATTGCGCCAAAATTCAGAAATCTTTCGAAGATGCACTGAACATTTATTTAAACATGGCAAGTAAATTTTTCATCTCTGTTTTTTATGTTTATTCAAAATTAGACAAATCTAATATTATTTTAATCTTATATCTGTTATTTAGCAGTTTAGATAGTTCTTTAATGCTTCGCTAACTAGCCGAAGACACTAACCAGGTTTAAATCTCAGTTGCGCAAATGGGGAACGTTCTAACACTGCGTTAAAACGTGCCCCGCTATTAGAACTATGCTATAGTTACCGATGCAATTGCCAAAATTAACTTTTATGAATTTTATTCAGAAATTATTATTTCAAGAAATTTACAGCATTCATACTGGCTCGTCTATTTGTCTCCTGTTCTGCGATGCTGTGTGTGGAGGGAGGGGAGTGTTGGGTTTTCAGCTCTGTGTTTTTCTGAATGTCTGAATGTGTTTATTCATCTATTTGCCTGCATTGTTTTGTTATATATAATTGTCTTTTATTGACAAAATATTTTAGTTTGTCTTGGATAATTTTTTGATTAGATCAGATAACATTTTAAGCTCTCATATGGTCATGTTAGAACGTGCCCCTCACATGTTACAACATGCCCCACCTATGGGGCATGTTGTCACATTTCACTTCCATTATTTTGCCGGAAATAATTAAAGTATACACTGTATTAATGAACCAAGACAACATATTTGTACCAGACGTGTGAAATTAATTTGGAAAAAAAGAAATACTCTAAACCCTAAGCAGATTTACACAAACTGAGAAAGTAGCTCTCCCCTATCACCATTAACATGCACCTCAGATTATTAATGCAGTAGTGCGTTCACACAGAGAAGTAAAGAACATTCATGAGCATTCTTGTGATGTTTGATTTCTATAATATAACCATGGCAAGTGTTCCCCTTTAGACATTCTGTTGACTATACGTAACTTTGCACCTACATGTCAACTAACTCTCATTAGAGTATTAGTAGACTGTCTGCTTAATATCTGCTAACACTTTATTGTGATGATCCTTCAACAGACATTCTACTGACTATAAGTAACTTTGCAAGTACATGTCAACTTATTCTACTTACCTAAACCCTAACCTAACAGTCTACTAATACTCAACTAGTACTCTAATGAGAGTAAGTTGACATGTATGTAAAACTTTAGTGAAAAGAATGTCTAAATGGGACCATCAAAATAAAGTGTAACCAAAGTTGTATCTGGATGAACAGAGATGACTGTAATGACTCACCGGAACTCCAGATGTTCCAGCTAGAAAACATGTGAGCAACGCTATAAGCCTCATTTGTGTCATACCTAAATATACACACACAGTAAATACATATGAACTATACAACTTGAAAAATGTGAAATTAATAGCTAATATTGCATGACAGAAAAAAAGCCAGATACTCACTTTTAAATCCTTTGATCACAATGAAAAAATGTAAGTGGAGAAGGGTGTACTTAAACAGTGTCCATTCCTCAAACAACCAATCAGCTCTAGAGAAAACATGAGAAATGGGCTCTGACCTCAGACAATATTAAACCTCAGACCATAATGTAATTGTACAATCTAGAGAATGCTCAGTGTCTGAATGAATCATCAAATCAGCCCATTTGAAACGTTAGACGAATCCAGACGAGTTTTAGTATATTGGCAGTTTTACAGTACTAAAAGTCAAGGAATAAAGGATAAATATGATCATAAAAACTAGGTGTGTTTGTGGTAGTCTGTAAGTGAATGCCATACATTTATTCTCACAGCAAGCACATTTTAGAGTAGAAACAGGATAGCGTGTCAGAATAATGAAGAAATCTGGTTTATTTCAATAAATCAAGATGTTGTGTTCCCCCACACAAGAATAGTTTGTCTCATCTGAGGTTGCTCCTCACTGATTTCATCTTTCCAATGTTGATTGAAGCGAAACCACAGCTAGCATCTGAAAAGCCACTTTGGTTCAGTTAATGACAGTATAATTCTGTAATTCCCACAGTAAGAACTATACTAATTTCACATTGTGGTGAGATAACTGTTATTATTAAGTTGGGTTCAGACCACATAGAAATGCAGACACAGACAGCAGTTTTAACGATACAACCAGGAATTCCCTAAACGTGACTGGATATGCAAACAAGAAGACTCCATAATTTGAAAAAAAAATTAAACTGTGCTATAATTTTTGCGTAACATTTTGCAGTGCATAGACCATACATGTCTGTGACGGTATCACAGATAAGATGCATTTGAAGACATTTCCTCCTAAGATAGACTGTGTTTAATAAGTGTGTAGTGTCTGAGGAGTCATACTGTCCCACCCAAAACAATCTCAAAATCTCAAAATTACATACCCACGTCTTGCTCTGTTGACATTTGCACCACACCTACTGTAGTGCATAATGCCTCGTTGCATGCATTGAGCATTACATTAAACAACACTACCAAGTTATAATCTGAAATGACTGACTGTTCATTCAGAAATTATTTTTGCGTCACAATTTTGGGTGTCTATGCGTGCTTAATATTGGCATTTGGTCACAGATCTTGGGCAGCAGGTTGTTAGATATTTAAAATTTGGTTGACTACAATGATCCTAACTATGAGTAGACCATGTCATAAGTGTATTCTGTATAGTAGTACTTCATGAGTTTGTGTGCCCATTTAATATTAGAGTACAAGTTAAACATTTTTGGCTTGCTGTCTGCTATGGAGGGGCTTGGGGAGGATGTTCTACTCAAGCTCGATTTGATAATAAATTCACATAGAACACATTCATACAAATCGATTTTTAAAAAGTAACTACTTTTCTGTAATTAAAAACATTGGAGTTTTTAATATTTTTATATTGTAATAATTTCACAGTTACTCTCCAAATTAATGTAGAAACAACTTAAAGACAGTATATTTTAAATATTTGTTGTAATGGCATCTTTTTATGAATGATGGCCAGTATCACTGATACTAATACTGCTACTGATGTCTCTATGAAATTGATTTTTTAAACATTAATGATAGACATTCAACATTACAGTATATTGAAAGCTATCAATTTCAACATTTATGAGGCTTTTAAAAAAATAATAACTTTTAATTTAAGTGAACTTGAAACAATCTTCACATAAACCCATTATAATAAATGTCATATGTACCTGTGGCCTTCCTACCTTAGACACATACAGAAATTGAATGAAGTTATCGAACACCTTTCTTAACTAAATTTGTTCTTTGATTAACATTAATGATAGAATCACAGCAACTGGTTTATTACCCAGACAGAAACATAGTGTCGGCCCAGATCCGGCCCACATCTGGTGTACGTGGATTCCACACATACCAGATGTGGGCTGGATCTGGGCCTGAGCAGGCTGCTGTCACTTTAAATCTGCCACTGCCGCACATGACGCGGATCTGACGTGCTGTCACGCGCATCTCATTTTCTCACAACTCAAGTTCATTTAAGACGTTATTTAACTCATTTAAGACTGCTCTTACGAGAATACTCGACAAAATGGGCATTTTGGCATAATTCTGTGTGTTATTGTTTGTTCAAAGTGAAAGAGATTGTGTTGTGTGTGTCTGTGTGTGTCACACAGACAGGACATTCACATACAGCGCTTTCTCTTTTGTCTTATCTCGCGCTTGTATGGTTTAAAAGCATTTGCATGAATAAGAGCGTGATCAAATTGTAATGCTAGCCAAAGGACAATAGAAAAACGGATGTTGCGTTAATTGCGCTAAGTATTTTCAATGTGTTAAACTGAATTAATTGCACACGTTAACATGCTAATTCGGACAGAATTAATAATTAAATCAATGTGGAAAAAATGCAAAAAGTTGTTTTATTTTATAGTTGTATTATTTCTACATAACAACCAAATAACATGTTAAACAGATTCACTATATTTATTGAAAGCATTACTGAAATGTCAAGGTTACTTTAAGTAAATCATTTAGGTCATTGTGGTCCAAAACAACCCCTGCTCTACTTTCCACCATCTCCACGGACGGTGGTGGTGGTGACTGGGGGACTGGGTGTGGGTGCTGGTGCTGGAGCTGGTGCAGGGGCTGGAGTCGGAGCCGGAACTGGAGCCGGAGCCGGGCTAGGCGCTGGGGAAGGGACTGGACGAGGCAGCAGCAGGGGCCACTGAAATGGCCACAATGGGAACAGAGGTCCAGGTGGAACCGGCCTCACATGATAATAATGACCCCCAGGATAACGGGTCCAATAGATCCTCTAGAGCAAAGACATTATAAACAGTCACATTGAACATTTGTGCAGCTTCAGGAGATAATTACATATTTGTTATAACTGGGAGCATTGGGAGTTTACCTCATCACTGCCAGAGGAGCTCCAAGGCTTATAACGTTGGCAAAGCTGGGAGGAATTTTTAAATGACACGAGTTCATGGTATTATAATAATTGTTATTTCATAAAGTATCATGAATGTTTGTTTGATTCAGCTTAAATGAGCTGGGCTGCTCAGTTACATCACACCATTATAAGATGTGATATAAACTACTATGAGAGTAAAAACATCATTCAAAAACAAAGTTTACTTACAGCTCCAGAGGAAATGAGCCACAGCATGTTCAATAATATGAGCCTCTTCATTTTGGGATGGCACGTTTTTTAACCTTATTTAGAAAAGAAATTCCCAACAGATCTGAAATATAGTGATCTCAGCAATAATGGCAATTCAGTACAGCTGATATTAAATAGAGAAAGCATTTTGACTAGGAGGACAGATAAACACTAAATTTAAAGGCTGCAACTAATTCTACATGCAAGTACCATAGTTAGCCACATAGAGTCACTCATGAGCAGAAGAGAGGGCTCGAGATTTAAAGGTTCAGAGTCAGAAATTATTTTTTTTTTTTACAAAACCTTTGATGTTTAAACTGTATGATAAATTGAGATTTTCAACTATTTTAAAATATCTCCAAATTCCAACAGCATATTTTCCTAAAAGCTAACCTTAAAACCACACTAGCATTAATACATTCAGACAACTATATAATGAAAACAAGTATTTTTTTTCATTTTTTTATGTCATGTTTGGGACAAGTTGTCACGTGCCATATTATAGAGTTGTCAAATGTGTTTTAAATGTTAAAAATATGTAGGGGTTGTAACACTTTTTGTTTGAGCATCAGTAACTCAGTGGTTGTTTATGCTAGATGTCTCAAATGTTGATACATGGTAGCCACATTTGTCTGCTACAAATATAACTCAATTGGACATGTACTACACAATCACAGATTATGTGAGTTAATGTCAAATACAAAGAGTTCTGTTGTTACAACCTACCCCACTACTGGGGTGAGTTGTAACACTAGCTGGGGATCGATGTAACACTGAGAGGTCATTTGCTGAAATAACACCCAAACTATCCAATTTTTGCATAAACATCATTGAAGAGCAAAGAAAAAAATGTTTTGAACAACGTGAACAATTTAAACTGACAAAAAAACATTATATTGCATTTTTTTTATAACTTTAAATGTAGTGCAAAACAATTGCTGCGTGTTTGTGTGAGTGTGTGTGTATTCCTGTTACATAAGGGTTCAGTCACTAGCTATGTTTCCGTGATCCACCTATTTTTATGTGAGTTTTGATATATTGCATAAAAAACGCTGGATGGAAACATCAAGATGTGCATAAATTCTAATAATGTGCACAAAAAACTTGTGAGTTCAATTGAGGCAGATCATTTTTATCTGGTAAGAAGACATGCGCATAAACTATGATGGAAACACATTTACTGAATAAATCCCTCAATACGCAACAAAAAACTCACATGACTTTGCCACAACAAAGGATGTGATTGATAACTGGACTCATTGGAATCATCATAGGGGTTGGTTGTAACATTTTTAATAAACTGTTACAACTATCCCCACCCCTAACAGCCATAACTTAGCTGTTTTAGCATGTGGGTTTGAAGTTAGCATAAATACAAAGCATCAAATTAAACTAGAGAAATAGCTACTTCAGGTCATGTAAGTTAAATAATTGTGCATACAATTCAATGATTGTTAGGCAAAAAATAATCTTGATGAAAATTTTTACTTTCTTACCTGAAAATCACTTTTTTGGTCATAAAATCTACAAATTTTCTCACAGTCACATGCAATTTCTCCTGTGAGCTCAAAAAGAAGATGGGACTGTATGATATTAATGACATTACCACAGCTCTTTTCTGACCTGTCAAACTTACAGTGTTACAACTGACCCCATGTTACAACCTTCCCCGGTCTCCCCTACTTATTACAACTTATTACAACAACTTATTACAATATTTGCTAGTTATTTGTACTTTTTTCCTTCAAAAAGGAAATAGTTTTAATGTTTTAATTTTGCTAAAAAAAAAAAAAAAAAGTTTAATGGTGGGATCCATTGTTGTCATTGAAAATGTTCAATAGCTTGTTGTTGTTTAATGTAAAAAAATATATTTTGTACAGATTTTCACAAATAAACCAACCCTAAAAATATTCACTGGAGTGAAAAGTGTGACAACTTGCCCCGGTCTTCCCCATACTTCAGTGAAGTCGATAACTCAATTAAAGTAGAAAAAAAACAGTGTATATTTAAATGTATCTTTTGTACTTACTGTCATGCAATTTATTGAGTCTTCTTGATGTCCTGAAAGAAACGTGAATAAAGATTTATCCCAGTCCAGCTAATGCACTCATATGGACTCAAAGAGTTTTAGCACACATGCATTTACTTTTTTTTTGTACTCATTATGCACACAAACCTTGCATTACAATATTTAGTCATGTCGTAATTCTTAAAATCCCACAAATTCCCAAAAGCTCACTGTCAGTTTATGCAATTGTGACATAGGAACATCTTAAAAACTTCCTGGTTACATTGCTTCAGAGGATTTGCTAATCTCTTATAATCGTGGTTATACTGCGAGACAAGTAATGTCTATCTCTCTGTAAGACATTTTACTTTAGCATGAGGAAAATACACTCACCTAAAGGATTATTAGGAACACCATACTAATACTGTGTTTGACCCCCTTTCGCCTTCAGAACTGCCTTAATTCTACGTGGCCTTGATTCAACAAGGTGCTGAAAGCATTCTTTAGAAATGTTGGCCCATATTGATAGGATAGCATCTTGCAGTTGATGGAGATTTGTGGGATGCACATCCAGGGCACGAAGCTCCCGTTCCACCACATCCCAAAGATGCTCTATTGGGTTGAGATCTGGTGACTGTGGGGGCCATTTTAGTACAGTGAACTCATTGTCATGTTCAAGAAACCAATTTGAAATGATTCGAGCTTTGTGACATGGTGCATTATCCTGCTGGAAGTAGCCATCAGAGGATGGGTACATGGTGGTCATAAAGGGATGGACATGGTCAGAAACAATGCTCAGGTAGGCCGTGGCATTTAAACGATGCCCAATTGGCACTAAGGGGCCTAAAGTGTGCCAAGAAAACATCCCCCACACCATTACACCACCACCACCAGCCTGCACAGTGGTAACAAGGCATGATGGATCCATGTTCTCATTCTGTTTACGCCAAATTCTGACTCTACCATCTGAATGTCTCAACAGAAATCGAGACTCATCAGACCAGGCAACATTTTTCCAGTCTTCAACTGTCCAATTTTGGTGAGCTCGTGCAAATTGTAGCCTCTTTTTCCTATTTGTAGTGGAGATGAGTGGTACCCGGTGGGGTCTTCTGCTGTTGTAGCCCATCCGCCTCAAGGTTGTGCGTGTTGTGGCTTCACAAATGCTTTGCTGCATACCTCGGTTGTAACGAGTGGTTATTTCAGTCAAAGTTGCTCTTCTATCAGCTTGAATCAGTCGGCCCATTCTCCTCTGACCTCTAGCATCAACAAGGCATTTTCGCCCACAGGACTGCCGCATACTGGATGTTTTTCCCTTTTCACACCATTCTTTGTAAACTCTAGAAATGGTTGTGTGTGAAAATCCCAGTAACTGAGCAGATTGTGAAATACTCAGACCGGCCCGTCTGGCACCAACAACCATGCCACGCTCAAAATTGCTTAAATCACCTTTCTTTCCCATTCTGACATTCAGTTTGGAGTTCAGGAGATTGTCTTGACCAGGACCACACCCCTAAATGCATTGAAGCAACTGCCATGTGATTGGTTGATTAGATAATTGCATTAATGAGAAATTGAACAGGTGTTCCTAATAATCCTTTAGGTGAGTGTATGTCACTGCAAAACTAAAAAAAATAATACTGAATGATAATATTGATTTAGTTTGATTTAGTAACGTGTTGAGCTCCAATACAGCGTCACCAAACCCCAGCTAGCCATTTACTGTAATAACCAAACTAACTTTAATAAATAAATAAATGTAAGTTTGAAGCCAAATGTAAAGATTAATTTGGATAAAAGCATCAGCAAAATAACTACTTATTACTTATAAAACAGCTTTTTGCTTTAAAAGAGCTCATATACATTTCAAAGTTTAACTGTTGGATTCACACATGTCCAACGAATTGAAGTTGAATTAATAAATCATAAAACAATTTCATTTCAGAGATGAGAAACATCACAATTTTCTGTTGTCGTGCATTATATCAACCTACGATATATCATATAATGCTATGAAAATTGAAATCATATCATAAGTAAAATAGCACAAACTATCAGTATGTTGTAAGTTTAATTGCTTTTATAATGGTGTCTGTTCTTATTTCTCTTACTTTTCAGATTGGAAGTTTTTTTCCCTTCCTGCCTCAGCTGACCTTAGACCAGCTTTTTGATGATGGACTCAATGAAAAAGTATATAATACTACTAATTCCATATGCAATTAGATGTATGAAAACCTTGACAGATAATGACAATTATTAATCAATAAAGAATCCCAGTCACATCCAGCCCTTAAGGTGTGCCTTAATCTTTTGTTTTGTTTATGTGTTGCATAAATTCAGTGTATGTATGTTTACAATTCTTTCCCAATTGTTGAGTAAAGTCCAACTTGCTAAATACTGAGTGTTTCATTTTTCCAAACATGTCACTATATGTTACTTCTGCTGATTGGCCAGTTGCATGTCGATAATGTATATATATATAGCATTTATCACTGCTGTTTTGAAGTCTCTCATTCATTTGCCATAAAGGTAAGAAGCAATCTTTGAATCAACGGCATTTACATGTATTTTTGGTCATCTAGAAGATGTTTTTAATCTTTCTCTATTAGATCCTAGCAGCTCTCCTTGAGAACCATGAAATCTTTCCTCGTTGCGTGTGTCTTTGGACTCTGCTGTGCCGTGCTAGTGAGTATCATTCTCCTGCTTTATAATAAACTCTATTTGCCGATGTGCATGTGATATTCTATTCCTTTTTTTAACCACATCACTGTTTTGTGATATAATTTATAATGCTGGAAATGTGATGAAGATGCAAAATGACAAATTCATTTCTTTTCAGGCACAGGATGAAGAACATCGAGAGAAGCGCTCATCAAGCCACTCCTCAGAGGTCAGTTTGAATTTGAAAACGCTGTACAAGCAAATTCTTTCTTCTTCTTTTTTTGCCATTGCATAAAATCATTTGAATTAATTGATCATTTTAACTTCATTTTCAAAAATGATCCAACAATGTAAAAACATGTACAGTATGTATAAATCATATAAATACATTCTGATTATGTCAGTACATGTTTGTCTTCATTTTGAAAATCTGTTGTATGTAGACTCTTTTTCAATGGAAATCTTACTCTGTTCTTCTACTGATATTCCTACAGAGACGACCTGGAGGCTTCTTCAACCCATACCCATTTCAGCGTCCTTATCCCTACCCATACTTTCCCCCTAACCTGCCTCAGCCTCAGCCTCAGCCTCAGCTTCCCAACAACAATGCCCTCCTCAGCCTTTTGCCATTCATCTTAGCACAGCTGGCATCCACTGCCCCTGCTCCTGCCCCGGCTCCAGCTCCTGCTCCTGCTCCTGCCCCTGCACCGGCACCGGCACCGGCCCCCGCACCAGCCCCTGCCCCAGCTCCAGCTCCTGGTGGGAGATAAATTATCAGTTAAATTAAACTAAGAAATGTGTCTGAATGCACATTATAATACCTGCCTCTTGCTCTTGCTATGTTAAAAAATAAAAAATTTTGCATCGAGTCACATATTTGTTTGTGTTATTTTTCCTATTTAGTGTGTTCATGAGTGTTATCATACATGACAGCAGCCAAACGTATAAAAAATATTTACAATTATACGACAGTTAGTCCTCGAATCTTATTCAAGCAGCGTTCAAAGCACTGACTGAGACATTTCTGGGTCTTTGTTGGTTCCTCACAGACAGTCATTAAATTATGAATTCAACTGAATTGTTTACAAAGGCTGATTCGTTTAGAAACAAAACATGTTTTGAGCGAATTACTGAGTCATTCACAAAACGGATTTGTTCAAAAGCACCAAATCATTTAAGAACGTAATGCTGTGTGTAACGACGGGTTTGCTGTTGCTTTGTTTGGAGATATTTTCGTTGGAGGAGCAAAAACAGACAATGTGACTGGCAATATTAAAACTGTTTAAATGTAAGTTCTCAAATTCTTGTTTATTGAACTGTTGTATAAAAGCTATAGAAAGCTGCCTGTCACTCTAGTAACTTCTCAGAGATGATCCAAGCCATTGTTGCTTGTTCTAATGTGATGTTTTCGAAGTCTTGGACACATTTCCTTACTTGTTTACATACTTATCATTTGAAATGTTGTACAAAAGCAGTGATGTTGATGTAGCTGAGCTTAGACCATTTCTGAGAATTTATTGAGTGACAAGGCAGCGCAGTTGTATTTATATTAAATAAAGGTATGTACTTTTTGTGATGGAAAAAGTACATACTTTTGCAGAGGGGTATGCAAGTTTTGGGACATAGACAAGATTTGCTACATATTAGGCAATATCACATAATAAAATCGCTTCTTGAAAACCACAGATCGCATTTTCGTATATTTATGTGAGACCTGTCACCATAAACCAGCCTGTCAATCATCTCATTAACATCCTCGTATACAAACTCCACATGGCATTTAATGTAGGCCTATTCTATTTAACAATTCTTCCAAACATATTAGAGATAGAAGTGCCATGTCTATCTGCCAGTTTTTCATGGAGAGAGTTAATAGTTAATGGCCAAATAGCCTGTTTTGCTGTTGTGATGTTTGTATCTATAAAAAATTACAATGTTGTTGAAGGTGACATATAACATGGATAACAGTAAATCTTTCTGATCAGGTTAGATTATTAAACCCTTTTTACTTCCTGGTCATTCATTACCATTAAATAAACATGACGTGTAAATATAAAAATATATATATATATATAATTCGTGTTTGTAGTTATTCATCACAAATCCTCCTCCACAGTGCAAGGGACATAATACATGGCTGCACATGAAATTTCATACTTCCCTATATTAGGTGAAAAACAGTATACATATATAGTATATGTTCGAGTTCACAGTATTCAGTAGTTGAAAAACAGTAGTTGAAAAGTACTTGGATGACCTACACTTCAACTGCATTTACAAAGTGTACATCCAGTGGATACTTTACTATCCCATGAGGCTAGCCCATGGGAGAGGATTTGTGAATGGCTGTGAAGCGACACATCTGATGCTGGTAGGTCACATGACAATGACAACATGACTAATGTAGTATGTCCAGATTACATTCATACACACATTCATACTGTATAGAACATACCTTTTTAACTGTAGCAAAATAATTACTTATTCAAAAGACGTACCTACTCAGAGAGTATTCGATTTTAAATGTAGCCAGTTATTTTGAGTGTTTGGTTTGTTAGAAAATCAGCGTTTTTGAATGAATCGGTTGAAAGAATGATTCAATGACTTGGTTACTTGTCTCCATCTCTTGATGTAATGATGTAACCTACAGTAATTTAAAATACCTTGATACTTTTGGTTGCTGTCATGTATGATAACAGTCATAAGCACACTTTTGCATACTTTATATAATTTATCTTTTTTTAAAAAAGGGAAAGCATTACACAAACACAAATATATGATGCACAGTTTTCGGTAACACTTTATAATAATTGCATGCTTTGAAGCATTAGTTAAGCATTAGTGAATAGTTAATTCATCATTTATAAAGCATTAATAGACATTAATAAGCAGTTTATAAATACAGCTATAAATGCTTTGTTCTTGATTTATAAGCATGTCTATAATGTGTTTAATAACTGTATTTTCATACTTTATTAATGATCAATTTATCAACTATTACATTATTTACAAACCAGTTATTTAGGAGTTGTCAGTGGTTAAGATCATTTAGTAAAGTGAAGTAAATGATTAATAAACTATTTAAATATACATTAATGCATCTTATTATTTAGACATATAGTAATAGTTACTCAGTGTGTTAATAAGTGCTTTATTGACATGTATTCCTACTGTAATTCATGATTCAGGTAGTTATAAAACATTTAGTAGTTGTGAGTTAACTATTTTTGTGAGCTCATCTAAAGTGAGGAATATTTATGCCTTGTAAAGCTTTTACAAAAGAGATTTAAAGGCTCAATTATCTTCTGCACTGCTGTTAATGTTTTAAAGTTAGTACTGATGTACCACCATTTTGGCACTGCAAAATATTTTATTATATTATTATTGTTGTTTTATACATTTTTTATTTGTTGTATTTTGCCACTCCTGTAATCCAGTGTTGGCACTGGTAAATTTTTATTCAGCAATGTTTGCACTTTACAGATATGTATTTTTATATCAGATTGCAGAGGCTTACTGCACAGTTGTGTTTTCTGGAGGTGTACAGGAATGGTTATTTTCTATGACATTGAAGAGGTTTATTTTTTATTTTATATCAAGTTACCAGTTGTACAGTTTCATTTTTTACATCTTGAAGTAATATTTCTATGTTCTGTATCACTCTGTGTTGTGTTTGTTTCCCTTTTCTGTTTAGAAGATAACTGAGCCTTTAAATCCCTTTTGTAAAAGCTTTACAAGGCATAAATATTCCTTATTTTAGATAAGCTCACAAAAAATAGTTAACTGACAACTACTAAATGTTTTATAACTACCTGAATTAATCATGAATTATAGTAGGAATACATGTCAATAAAGCATTTATTAACACACTGAGTAACTATTACTATATGTCTAAATAATAAGATGCATAAATGTACATTTAAATAGTTTATTAATCATTTACTTACACTTTCTAAATGATCTTGTGAACCACTGACAACTCCTAAATAACTGGTTTGTAAATAATGTAATACTTAATTTAGAAATGATAAATTGATCATTAATAAAGTATGAAAATACAATTATTAAACACATTATAGATATGCTTATAAATCACAAATAAAGCATTTATAGCTGTATTTATAAACTGCTTATTAATGTCTATTAATGCTTTATAAATGATGAATTAACCATTTACTAATGCTTAACTAATGCATTAGCATGCAGTTATTATAAAGTGATACCAAGCATTAACTGGTAACTTATCTCCCAACACGGGCACACTTCTATATACTTCATATACATTTACCTTTTTAAAAAATAGAAAGCATAACACAAACACAAATATATTTAATGATGCAAAGTTTATTTTTATTTTTATTTTTTTAACATAGCAAGAGCAAGAGGCAGGTATTATAATGTGCATTCAGACACATTTCTTAGTTTAATTTAACTGATAATTTATCTCCCACCAGGAGCTGGAGCTGGGGCAGGGGCTGGTGCGGGGGCCGGTGCCGGGGCCGGGGCCGGTGCAGGGGCCGGTGCAGGGGCAGGAGCAGGGGCAGTGGATGCCAGCTGTGCTAAGATGAATGGCAAAAGGCTGAGGAGGGCATTGTTGTTGGGAAGCTGAGGCTGAGGCTGAGGCAGGTTAGGGGGAAAGTATGGGTAGGGATAAGGACGCTGAAATGGGTATGGGTTGAAGAAGCCTCCAGGTCGTCTCTGTAGGAATATCAGTAGAAGAACAGAGTAAGATTTCCATTGAAAAAGAGTCTACATACAACAGATTTTCAAAATGAAGACAAACATGTACTGACATAATCAGAATGTATTTATATGATTTATACATACTGTACATGTTTTTACATTGTTGGATCATTTTTGAAAATGAAGTTAAAATGATCAATTAATTCAAATGATTTTATGCAATGGCAAAAAAAGAAGAAGAAAGAATTTGCTTGTACAGCGTTTTCAAATTCAAACTGACCTCTGAGGAGTGGCTTGATGAGCGCTTCTCTCGATGTTCTTCATCCTGTGCCTGAAAAGAAATGAATTTGTCATTTTGCATCTTCATCACATTTCCAGCATTATAAATTATATCACAAAACAGTGATGTGGTTAAAAAAAGGAATAGAATATCACATGCACATCGGCAAATAGAGTTTATTATAAAGCAGGAGAATGATACTCACTAGCACGGCACAGCAGAGTCCAAAGACACACGCAACGAGGAAAGATTTCATGGTTCTCAAGGAGAGCTGCTAGGATCTAATAGAGAAAGATTAAAAACATCTTCTAGATGACCAAAAATACATGTAAATGCAGTTGATTCAAAGATTGCTTCTTACCTTTATGGCAAATGAATGAGAGACTTCAAAACAGCAGTGATAAATGCTATATATATATATATACATTATCGACATGCAACTGGCCAATCAGCAGAAGTAACATATAGTGACATGTTTGGAAAAATGAAACACTCAGTATTTAGCAAGTTGGACTTTACTCAACAATTGGGAAAGAGGAAAATGATTCACATGGTTGTCTCTTCTCTTATGGTATATAACTGTAAACATATTTAAACTGAGTTTATGCAACACATAGACAAAACAAAAGATTAAGGCACACCTTAAGAGCTGGATGTGACTGGGATTTTTTGATTATAAATAATTACATTCATTAAGATATACAGTGGTGGTCAGAATTATTGGCACCCCTGATAAATATGATCAAATATGGCTGTAAAAAATAAATCTGCATTGTTTATCCTTTTATTCAAAAAATTCACAAAAATCTAAACTTTTTATTGAAGTAAAAAAATTGAAAGTGGGGGGTAAATCACATTATGAAATAAATGCTTTTCTCCAAAACACGTTGGCCACAATTATTGGCACCCTTTTATTAAATACTTTTTGCAACCTCCTTTTGCCAAGATAACAGCTCTGAGTCTTCTCCTATAATGCCTGATGAGTTTGGAGAACACCTGACAGGAGATCAGAGACCATTCCTCCATACAGAATCTCTCCAGATCCTTCAGATTCCCAGATCCATGTTGGTGCTTCTTCTCTTCAGTTCACCCCACTCATTTTCTATAGGGTTCAGGTCAGGGGACTGGGATGGTCATGGCAGAAGCTTCGTTTTGTGTTCAGTGGCACATTTGTGTGTTGATTTTGATGTTTGTTTTGGATCGCTGTCCTGATTGAAGATCCAACCACGGCCCATTATAAGATTTCTAGCAGAGGCCGTCAGGTTTTGATTTTTTATCTGTTGGTATTTGCTAGAATCCATTATACCATGTATCTGAACAAGATGTCCAGGACCTCCAGCAAAAAAATACGCCCACAACATTAAAGATCCAGCGGTATTTTTAACCGTGGGCATGGGGTACTTTTTTATCCCTGTTTGCACCAAACCCATCTGGTGGATTTGCTGCCAAAAAGCTCTTTTTATAGTTTCATCTGTGGTGATTTATAGGGGTTGTTTGATTTTTTTTTTTTTTTTTTTTGGCTTTCTGACCCCAAGACTCAACTAATCTCTGTAATTCTACATCTGTGATCCTTGGAGAGTCTTTGGCCACTCAAACTTTCCTCCTCGCCGTGCATTAAGACAATACAGACACACGTCCTCTTTCAGGCAGATTCGTAACATCTTTAGTTGATTGGAACTTCTTAATTATTGCCCTGATGGTGGAAATGGGGATTTTTAATGCTTTAGCTATTTTCATACAGCCACTTTCTATTTTGTGAAGCTCAACAATCTTCTGCTGCACATCAGAACTATATTCTTTGGCTTTACTCATTGTGATGGATGATTAAGGGAATTTGGCCTTTGTGTTTCCTCATATTTATACTCCTGTGGAACAAGACATCACAGCTGGACAATTTCATGTTCCTAGTCACCCTGGTGTGCTAAAAAATGTAAATATTAATGGGAATATACTTCAGAGATATTTTACTCATAAAAAATTCTAGGGGTGCCAATAATTGTGGCCAACGTGTTTTGGAGAAAAGCATTTATTTCATAATGTGATTTACCCCCCACTTTCAATTCTTTTACTTCAATGAAAGGTTAGATTTTTGTGAATTTTTTGAATAAAAGATCATTCCAAATATCATCAAAAAGCTAGAATGTCATTTGGAATCGGTATATTTCTACAGAATTCGGGGGGGGGGATCTTTACAATGATGGAGTTGACATATCATGATTGCGATAAATATAAGGATGATTATTCTATTTTAAAAAAGAAAATCATGAACTTTTTGCAGTCATGTCAGGTGAAATATGGGAAGAATATCTTTATGACAGATAACATACCCAATAAAAAAAAAAGAAACCTTTGTTGTTGTTGAATTCTGTCCAGGCATAGTACACTAGTAATGTAGTAATATTTTAAAATTTTATGGGTAGTGAGTGATAATGTAGTAATCATATTGATCAAATAAAACGAAAATATAATAATAATGATTTATTTGTGTCAAGATGTGTTAACTGTTGACAGTTATCTTCATATGTTCATTTCAGCACATTCTAACGTGAGCTTTGCTAATCGTAATGGACCACAAATCAAAGATCTCTTCGGGTTTTGTCATCAATAACACCAACAAATCTGACATTTCCAGTTGTTGCCAGATTATTTCAGTAATTAAAATCAAGTAAATAATAATAAATGAAATACTACCCAGATGAAAAAGTCGTAGGCCTACTATTAAATATATTAAAAATATACTTGAAATTCAAGTAGTATGTTTATAATACATTTGTATTCCCAACATGCTTATTTGAAGTGCATTAAAAATATATTGAATTGCATTTTAATATATTTCTAAAAAGTATACTATAAGTACTTTGGTCATAAATATATGCTTAATTACACTTTTAAGAAATATGCTAAACACAAGCATACTTTTAATATATTTCTAAAAAAGTATACTAGAAGTACTTTGGTAATAAAAATATGCTTAATTACACTTTTAAGAAATATGCTACTATGCTATGCTAATATGTACTTTTAGTGAAGTTTTAATACAATATATAATGCAATATATTTTAAATATTTATGTAGTTATCATTTTAATATTTTCAAAAGTAAGATATTTTGAAAAAACATTTAACATTTAAAATGTGCCAACTTATAATGTATTATAAACATTTGTCAACTATTATTAAGCATTACAATATGCATACTTACAATTAATATGTCCATTACATGATACATTTGTAATAGGCTACTGCTGAAATTCCAACAAGGATTGCAACATCATATTATTTGAAATGCATCATAAATCATTTTTCCAAAAATGCTTAAAAGTCCAAGTAGTGCTCCTTACTTGTTTAAATTCAAACAACACACGTGACACACGTGACTAAACCTGATTGGTTCCAGCGTTGAACGGCTCTGATTGGTTCTTATGATAATGAGCTCGTACCTCAGAGCATCCGTTATGCTGTATGTGCGTGTGTTGTTTGAATACGATTAGAAGTCTAAATTTAAACTGTAAATTATATAGAGCGATCGTGTCTCTTCAGATGACTTGGAGGAAACCACGCGATTCATATGGATTACTTTGCCAATGTTTTTTTTTTTTTTTTTTGCGATGAGTTTTTTGAAACGTCAGTTTTGGTGAGTCGTCCTTCATCGGAGGGTTATAAAACCCTGCATTATTTTGTGACTCCAGGTAAGATTTGTACTTAATTAACGTTGCTTTCTGTGCCAGTTGTATTTTTGACACAAAGTGTAACAGCACTTCTTTTTCGTTTTCAGCTACATTTAATTTGACCAATCAGAGCCAAGCTTTTCAAATCTACATTAAGTCGATGCAGACGCTAAGAGATGAAGATACTGTCCGCAGAATTTACTGGTAAGTTTTAGTTGATGTTTGCATAAATAAATAGCTCAATGTTCAGTTTTTTCCTATGTGGATAGGGCTGCTATGCATTTGCTAGCTAATGTGGAAGAAATTCATTTTTTGTAGGCCTTAGCTGTGTACTAGAAAATTAAGGTCTGTTGCCCATCAAAGCGTGGAAGACATGGGAAAGTTATGTTTGTTGTATGAGGAACTGGTGTGAAGCGCTGGGAAACTGGCATATGAGTGTTATATAAGAGGTTTTTTAAAAAAATCAGAAAGCTAGGGATTTTCCACCAATAAATATGAAACGTGCAGAAGTTTGTATCTAATTGTGGCGAAACGGTAAGGTGGAGCCAAAAAGAAAAGATACATAGGAGAAAGCTAATTGGATAAAAGGGTGATAAGAAAGAGTATAAGAAATGAAGTTTTACCATGAATGAGTCAGATGAACAGCTGCATCTCACTTTGTTGTGCTTACAATAAAGTTTATATTTCCTGAGACCTGGAACTTCGACTCTGAGGGATTTTCTTTATTGATAAAACATAATTAGTCATTTTAACATATACAACATTACATTAACATTTTTTTATTTGCAAAATGAAGTTGTGTATTTATTTCTGATTTCCTGAAAAATTTGGCTTCATTGTAATGAGGTAAATGATCTTTGAAACATGAAAAACCATGTTATGAACATAAAATTACTTTGTCTTGAGCTGACCAGCCAACTATGGTAACGTTAGTGCAACGTTTATATTTGTTCAAGCTTGACAACCTGCCTTTTTGTTTATTTTCTAATATATATTTATAATTATGGATAAGTACAAAGATTAAATTGTAAAAAGGGATTCTTATAAGAGAGTGTACGGTTATATTACCCAACAAGTACATTGTACTCAGCGTCATTCTTAAAATGAAAACAAATCATTCATCATCATTTGTCTGCCTGCTTTTTGTTTTTTATATTTTTTGTGAAATATTAATTAATTTGTTTTTTGTATTTCCCTTCAGATCAGCTGCTATTGAAGACAGAGTGCAGAGACAAGCAAGTAAGAGAGTAGTAAGTATGTTTTAATGTCATATCACCTCTGTTGTAGAGATTTTGAATCTGGCCTAATCCTTTGAGTCATTCATGTAAAAATCTGTCTGTTATTTAATTGTTTTTGTTTTTTGGTAAAGCAGCAGGTCACTTGTCATAGTCATCCTGGCATACGCCATTTTGCACAACTTCTAATTTCCTTAAATCTCTGCAACAGAGGTGAAGAGTGCATGTTGTCATGACCAATAGACACATTCATGGGAAATATAGGTTAAAATAAACCACAATAGAGTGGTGCAGGTATGATGTCACTTTGTAGGCCAGTCAGCAGTTAGCATTGCACTGGTTCCCTCGAGAAAAACCCAATATGATTTTCCCATAGGCTTTTGGATTATCGCAAAAAACAAGCTCTGTGATCAACATAAGTTTATGATACTTGCACGTTTTGTCCATCAAGATAATTATCACAGATGAACACAACTTTTATTCATTTTGATGTCTAAATGCAGTCGGCTGAAGAAAAAGCTAAAGGTTGGCTATAAACGGACTACACCACGGTCCTGCGATTACAACGTCACCATCACTAAGCTTCCAACAACTCTTTCAGTTTTTATCTCAAAACATTTTCCCAGAAAGTTTGAGTTAGAATAGTTTATAAGAGCACAATTATGAGCATAATGAGGCAGTAAAAGCGTACTGAGCGTACCTGTTCGGCGTGATGACGTTTAATCTCCTCGACAGCCTCTGTAGTCCCATTTAGCAGCTTGTTAGCAACTGTCTTTTACTAGACATGTAACAGCTTCAAAAAATCACGAGTGGGGTAATACTGATGTGTTTTATGTCATAGAATAAAACGTAAAAGTGTCTTGAGCTTGTGTTCATCACAGGCCTTATTTCAGCCATTTAACCAAAATTCAAAAAACTCATTGACTTCGGTACGAGGGAACCGGAAGTGCTAAAATGCTAACTCGCTTCCGTGTTTTGGCCTACAAAGTGATGTCATACCTGCACCACTCTATTATCGACATTCAACATACCCTGAAATACACAGGTTGCGTTATTGCTTCAAATAACAATATCAGTGATTAGTCTGCTCACTGTAAGTGGCGGTGTTGGTCTTCTTCTAATCTTATGTTCATTGTAACTCATAGAGTGCTGTATAGTGACGACAGACAAGAGGATAAAAATGGACATGTCAAGTTTGAAGATATAGTCAAAGCTTTGAAAGGTAAACTGAGAAGTCAACGAATTGTAATGCATATATCTATGCAAATCATAATACATATATTCAAACATGGATGCAAAACTGTTAATCATTGGTTAATTTTATATAAATAGTTTTTCCTTTTCACAGATCCTGTGATAAAGAAGTCTTCAAATATTACAGTGTCTGAATTGCAAGCCCTCAGTTGCAGAAAATGCAAGTCGTACTCAAATAAGTGACCGTCCACTTGAAGATGATGTGGCATTTAAACTCTTCTGTTTCTTTGTTTGGTTCAGCCTTTGCAGACTTGTTTGTAAAAGAAAAATGCATTATTCACTTCTTCACTCCCAGGTGAAAAAGACGTACTATTAAGTGTATTAAAAATGTACTTGAGTATGTTTTTAGTACAATACAAATCTAATATAAACATACTACTTGAATTTCTAGTGCATTTTTAATACATTTAATAGTACGTGCTTTTCAACTGGGCTTTGTTTTCCAGTAACTTTTATTCAATGATGCCATATTCATAGTGTACTTTTCAGTAATACAGGTATAACTGAAATGTTCTACAAGTGGATAAAAATAGCTCTGCCATAGCATTTCACTGATCTTTCATTTATTATAATGTATTTGTCCAGAGATTATGTATGCTGCTGTACTTTTTTAATGTGCTAGGAATTTATTTTGCAATGTACACAATTATATAGTAAAGTTTTCTGGATTTCAAAGTGTGTACGTGTCTTATATTTAATGATTTTGCACTTTTTATACCATTTTAAATGCTGAAAAAAAACAGCTTTATAATAAACTAGTAGTGTACTACTAATGCATTTCCAATGAACTGAAATGCTATTAAAATGTACTTGAAGCACAAAAATTAATTATTAAAAATATATTTTAAATGAATTTTAAAGAAATACATTTAAACTGCACTAAATATACTTAAAGTTGTTCCATTTTAGCACAATTTAATATATTAAAATATATTGCAAATAGCTTAAAATTGATCTTAAGCATATCTTAAAATGCATTTAATATACTTAAAGTTGTTTCAAAATAATACATTTAATATGCATTTAGTATAGTATCATTTAAATATATTAAGTATGTCCAAAAAAGCACAATTTAAATATATTTCCTTTTCACCTGGGTATGGTCTCAGAATGCCAGAACACTTTCAGTTATGTTTTTGAACAAAAATTTGGCACGCAAACTTTGTATTTGTCTTTTGTATATTCGTCTTCTTTACTCCTTTCTTCTTACTTCTTAATACTATAGCTTTAATTCTTATTTATGTTTTAGATTCGTTTTTTTTTTTACAAACCCGATTCCAAAAAAGTTTGGACACTGTACAAATTGTGAATAAAAACAGAATGCAATGATGTGGAAGTTTCAAATTTCAATATTTTATTCAGAATACAACATAGATGACATATCAAATGTTTAAACTGAGAAAATGTATCATTTTAAGGGAAAAATAAGTTGATTTTAAATTTCATGGCATCAACACATCTCAAAAAAGTTGGGACAAGGCCATGTTTACCACTGTGTGGCATCCCCTCTTCTTTTTATAACAGTCTGCAAACGTCTGGGGACTGAGGAGACAAGTTGCTCAAGTTTAGGAATAGGAATGTTGTCCCGTTCTTGTCTAATACAGGCTTCTAGTTGCTCAACTGTCTTAGGTCTTCTTTGTCGCATCTTCCTCTTTATGATGCGCCAAATGTTTTCTATCTGGACTGCAGGCTGGCCATTTCAGTATCCGGATCCTTCTTCTACGCAGCCATGATGTTGTAATTGATGCGGTATGTGGTCTGGCATTGTCATGTTGGAAAATGCAAGGTCTTCCCTGAAAGAGACGACGTCTGGATGGGAGCATACGTTGTTCTAGAACTTGGATATACCTTTCAGCATTGATGGTGCCTTTCCAGATGTGTAAGCTGCCCATGCCACACGCACTCATGCAACCCCATACCATCAGAGATGCAGGCTTCTGAACTGAGCGCTGATGACAACTTGGGTTGTCCTTGTCCTCTTTAGTCCGGATGACATGGCGTCCCAGTTTTCCAAAAAGAACTTCCAATTTTGATTCGTCTGACCACAGAACAGTTTTCCACTTTGCCACAGTCCATTTTAAATGAGCCTTGGCCCAGAGAAAAGGCCTGCGCTTCTGGATCATGTTTAGATATGGCTTCTTTTTTGACCTATAGAGTTTTAGTCGGCAACGGCGAATGGCACGGTGGATTGTGTTCACCGTTTTCTGGAAGTATTCCTGAGCCCATGTTGTGATTTCCATTACAGTAGCGTTCCTGTATGTGATGCAGTGCCGTCTAAGGGCCCGAAGATCACGGGCATCCAGTATGGTTTTCCGGCCTTGACCCTTACGCACAGAGATTGTTCCAGATTCTCTGAATCTTTGGATAATATTATGCACTGTAGATGATGATAACTTCAAACTCTTTGCAATTTTTCTCTGAGAAACTCCTTTCTGATATTGCTCCACTATTTTTCGCTGCAGCATTGGGGGAATTGGTGATCCTCTGCCCATCTTGACTTCTGAGAGACACTGCCACTCTGAGAGGCTCTTTTTATACCCAATCATGTTGCCAATTGACCTAATAAGTTGCAAATTGGTCCTCCAGCTGTTCCTTATATGTACATTTAACTTTTCCGGCCTCTTATTGCTACCTGTCCCAACTTTTTTGGAATGTGTAGCTCTCATGAAATCCAAAATGAGCCAATATTTGGCATGACATTTCAAAATGTCTCACTTTCAACATTTGATATGTTATCTATATTCTATTGTGAATAAAATATAAGTTTATGAGATTTGTAAATTATTGCATTCCTTTTTTATTCACAATTTGTACAGTGTCCCAACTTTTTTGGAATCGGGTTTGTATTTGATTTTGTTGTTCATCTGAATTATTTGTTACTTCATTCCTATTACAGTTGTTTTTAATAGCTTACACACAATTTCTGAAGCTATGGCTCCATTTCTCTAATCTCTACACACAAAACCACAAAACACGCACACAACCTGCAAAACGTCACACATCTCTTGCAAAAGCAAACAATTCATTCAAAACTATTTGAACTCTTCTAAAAATTCTGTATTGTATAAAGCGCTATAGAAATAAAGGTGACTTGACTATGCATATTACATATATATTTACACAAACAAATGCAAGGGTGAAAAATGTATTTGATTCTCAAAACACTAAGTTTTGATTTCTAAGTGATCAAATTAGGTATAAGTGTTTTCACACGTGATCATTGGGTGAAGGTAATCGGTAAATGAGTGTGACATTTGAATGACAGTGTTTCTCAAAAGAAACATAAGAGCTGTTAGTTTTGAATGATGTAGAATTAAGTGTGTTTAGTTTTGCAAAAAGTTTGTTTTTCAATTGCAAACTAAGTATAAAGCAGATAGGCCTAATGTGCTTGTAGTTTTGCAGACTTGGTCTGAAGATGAGTGAATGGTTTCATTGAGTGGGCCTCAAGTACCACTTTTGGTAACACTTTAGTATGGGGAACACATATTCACTATTAGCTATGACTTTTGCCTCAGTAAACTCCTAATTTACTGCTTATTAATAGTTAGTAAGGTAGTTTTTGTAGCATTTAAATTTGGGTATTGGGTAGGATTAAAGGATTAGTTCACTTCAAAATGAAAATTTCCTGATAATTTACTCACCCCCGTCTCATCCAAGATGTTCATGTCTTTCTTTCTTCAGTCAAAAAGAAATTAAGTTTTTTGAGGAAAACATTCCAGGATTTTTCTCCATGTAATGGATTTCAATTGCAACCAATGGGTCGAAGGTCCAAATCAATGCAGTTTCAAAGGGCTTCGAAGGGCTCTGCACGATGCCAGCTGAGGAATAGGGTCTTATCTAGCAAAACCATCTGTCATTTTCTAAAACAAATAAACATTTATATACTTTTTAACCTCAAATGCGAGACTTCAGTGTTGTGATTCTTCACGACACATGATGTCATCACGTCGGAAAGGAAATAAAATAAAATTTTACGGAAATAAAAATTTTATGTATTTTAGAAAACGACCGATTGTTTTGCTAGATAAGACCCTATTCCTCGGCTGGGATCATGCAGAGCCCTCTGAAGCCCTTTGAAACTGCATTGATTTGGACCTTCAACCCGTTGGTTGCCGTTGAAGTCCATTATATGGAGAAAAATCCTGGAATGTTTTCCTCAAAAAACGTAATTTCTTTTTCGACTCAAGAAAGAAAGACATGAACTTCTTGGATGAGACGGGGGTGAGTAAATTATCAGGAAATTTTCATTTTGAAGTGAACTAATCCTTTAAGGGATATAGAATAAGGTCATGCAGAATAAGGCATTAATATGTGCTTTATAAGTTCTAATAAACAGACAATATCCTAGTAATATACATGCTAATAACTAGTTAATAGCAAGAATTGAACCCTAAAATAAAGTGTTACCCCACATTTAGTATGTAAGCAATTTGAAAAAACTCTAATACACATTAATATTACTATTCCTTCTTTGCAATGCTGGCACTTTGCATTGCGTTATGAAGTTATGAAGTCTGGTGCTGTATGAAGTCTGGTATGTGAAATGTATTAGTTTTTTTTTTTTAAATGTCTTAATTAAATTAACATCCAGAATACTGAATCACACACAGGCAGCAAAAGATATAACAGCAAAATTGGTTTAATGGTAACAAACTGCAGAAATACACTGAGGGTGACAACAAAAAATACAGAAGATCCTATACGGACAGTTTATTTAGCTTGTACTTGTACATGTCAAGTTATTATTCTAATGTTCAACAGTGTAAAGAGAGGGGGTTTTTTTACTATTTTTTTATTCTTTGTTGTTTCTAGGCTAATATCACTATAGCTAAAGAGCTTTTCTAATCACTATTTAGACAGTCTCATATATAAACTCAAAATTGCAACTGCTCTCAACAAAGGAGGAGATATTAACGTGCTGAGATAGGTGCAAGGGTTGGGGCAGGGGTTGGTGCTGGTGCTGGCCCTGGGGCAGGGGCTGGAGCCGGAGCCGGGACACTTCCAGAGGAAAGGGCCATCAGCAGCTGAAGAAACTGATCGAAGGTCAGTTGAGGCAGAAAGGGGCGAAGGGCTCCAATCTGATAAGATAAATTATGACAGATACAATCATACAAACATGCTGAAAGTTTTCATTGAATTTTAAATTTTCAAGTTCGAGTTAAATTTTTTGACAAACCTCATCGGAATCCGAGCTGGATAATGAGCGAGCCAAGCGCTGGTGAACTTCAGCCTAATTACGGTAATAATAATCATTATTATCATCATCACAGTATTTACACATGCAACTATAACTGCACAAGTATAGCTTTTGAAACATACCTGGAAAGCCAAAGTCAGACCAAGAAGGCATGCAAATAGGATTACTGTCTTCATGTTTCTGTCAAAGATGATTCTCCAAAGCAACAGCAATAATATTTTAGGAAGAATAATATTTTGCTCTGAAGCCTGAGGATTTAAATACAGCGATTGAACACACCCCTCTGTTTTGTTGCTTCCTAACAAACACCTCACCCTCGCTGCTCTTGCTAAATGCACTAGACAGGTCAATCCTAAAACATTAGGTGGGCTTAAGGCAACAAATTAGTTTAGCAATCAGTAAAATCCCTCCTACACATGGCACTCCTGATATTGCAATAGAGAAAGACTTGTAAGAAAGTCAAGAATTTTGTAATGGTTATGAAATAAAATGCTTGTATAGACTACAACATAGGCCTACTGTTGTATTTTGACCACCTCATTTTTGTATTAGTAGTTTTTTTTTTGTTTTTTTTGTAACTAACAATTTCTCTAACAATTGATAAGTCCCTGGCCAAAACAAACGAGCCACAACAACAGTGACAATTGCTCAACCACTGCCTTTATAAAGAGAGAAGCAAGACGAATGCGACAGAGCTGGAAACGGCGACAAACATTGAAAAGGTAACCTCTTTAGTGAGACATTGAGATCAGTTACTATTAAAGTCAGTCAAATTACATTTTAATTCTGAAAACTGAACATGTTTATTATTTTACAGAAGCAATGTGGTTTCTGGTGGTATTGTCGTGTGTTGTGGTGGCAGCTCAGGTGAGTAGCAACATTTGTGTTTTATTTTCATTGACATTTATCTTGGGTATTTGCCTTGTTTTTAACGTGAGAGTGGGCATGGCCATTTGTAAATTGAATGTGTCTGGCTTCTAGTTATTTTTAACTGTAGCTTACAAAACGGCTCATTATGCTGCTTGATATATCATCTGGGTTTGCTGGTATTTCTCTCACACATTTCTCACAGCTTGATTCTGAGGCTCTCAAAAGGGTAGTATCTAGCATGAAATCTTCCACTTGCTTGCTTGATCCTATTCTCATAAGCTTATTTAAATATTGCTTTGATGTTTTGTGCCCTGCTATCCTCAGAATTATAAATGATTCATTGCAGACAGGGGTTGTTCCAGCAGCATTAAAGATGCTGTAACTCCTGTGCTAAAATTTTAAAAAAAAAAACTCTGCCCTGGGCGATTTTAACAACTTTTGTCCCATCTCAAATCTTCCGTTTTTTTGCAAAAAAAAATACTTGAGCACGCTGTTGCCTCTCATTTGTGTAACCATTTTACAATTAATAACCTCTTTGAATCCCTTCAGTCAGGTTTTTGTAAATGTCACAGTACTGAAACGGCTTTGGTCGAGGTTACCAATGACTTGTTGATGGCTTCTAATTCTGATGCAATTTCCATTCTCATCCTTTTTGATCTTAGAGCCGCTTTCAACGCTGTTGATCATAGTCTTTTACTTATCCACCTTGAAAGAGTTTTTGATGTGTCAGGGACAGCTTTAAACTGGTATAAATCCTATTTTACTGACCATTCCCAGTTCATGTCTATGGGTGGTTACAGCTCTGTACTTACTGGTGTTTCTCTCTGTTTTAGGCCCTTTACTCTTCTTCTGTTGCAATCGCTTGGCCTCCATTATCACTTCTGTGCTGACAAAACCCAGATCTATATACACTCAAAATCTGGTGAAAACCTTGATGCCTGTTTTCTTTCTGACTGTATTTCTGAGATAAAAAACATGAATAATAATTTCCTCTGCCTGAACAGTGGTAAAACCGAAATTATGCTTATTGGTTCCTGCCATCAAATTTTTAAAGCTGCTTCAAAGACTTTGCTCTGCTTTGGAGACTCAAAGTAAAGTGAGGAACCTTAGAGTTATTTTGATGCCAGTCTTACATTTGATCATTTTGTACAGAACACTGTTAAAGCATCCTTTTTTCACCTCAGTAAGATTGCGTCCTATGCTACATTTCTCTGTAGCTGAAAAGTTGTCTCTTGGATAGATTAGCCTACTGTAATGCCCTTTTAGCCAGAGTTTCTAAATCCACACTTCAAGCTGCAATGTGTACAAAGCTCAGCAGTCAGGATACTGACTGGGACCAGGGCATGCGTCATATTACTCCTATTTTGGAGTCTTTGCACTGGCTCCTGGTCAGGTTCCGTGTTGATTTTAAAATTATAATGCTGACATACAAAGCATTACATGACTTGGCTCCACATTATTTATCCGCATTGTTAATTCCTTATACCCCAAATCCCAGATTGCGTTCCTCACAATCTAATTTGCTGGATAGGGTGACAGGGCCTTTTTTATCTATGCTCCTTCCATTTGGAACTCTCTCCCTCTTAAACTTAGGGAAGCCTTTGACATTTTTAAATCTCAGCTCAAGACTTATTTTCTTTAAACTAGCATTTGCTTGTTAATGTTTACTTTTATCATTTTATTTATTGTGCTGTGTATTGCTTATCTTGTATACAGCGCTTTGAGAAGCTGCCTTTAAAGGTGCTTTATAAAATAAAGTTTATTATTATTATTATATTGCAAACTGATAGCACTTTATTTTACAGTCCTGTTCCCCATGTACATACTATGTACTTCTTATAGTAATTACAATAACTGGGTAATAACTAGGTACTAACCCTGAACCTACCCCTACCTAACCTTAACCCATATAGGGTTATGGTTATATTACCAGAAATTTCTTAGGTAAGTACTGTAAGCACACGTAAGTGTGTGTACTGTAAAATAAAGTGCAACCTGCAAACAGGTATTTCTTACCATACTATTTTAATGTATTGTCGAAGTTATAAACACGTTTTACTGTTTACTTTTTTAGCTTTATTAGTTATTTCCTTATAGTGGCTAATGAAATGTAAGTCTCAAAGAAAATAGCTTATTCTGCGTTGCAAAATGAGATGGATATATTGGTATTATGGTGTAGTTATTGCATTGTTTTTAGCCCAGTGACAGAGACCGGTGGGACCAAGTTGACTCAGTGAATGGAGAGAGATATTTCCCAGTGCCAGTAAATGGAGGAGGAAAAGTGTCTCAGACAGTGGGCAGACCTCCAATCAGACCGAGAGGGGAGCAGAATTTTGGACGTCCAGCTTTTGTAAGTTTTGTAGTAATTTAGATTCAAATTGTGCATGACTCAAGGTTTAACTTCAAAATGTCAACTGACGCTATAATTATAGCCAGATCCGGTGGGCCCATTGTATCCAAATGGATCTCCATTTGGCCAAGATTCAGCATTTCCTGGTCAAGATGGAGGAGGCAGGGTGGGCAACATTTTCAATATTATTTGCATTTTTTTGCAATTATTATGCAGTACAATAAACATTAGTATCTTCTGCTGTAGGGTTATGAGTCTGAGTTGACTAGACCAGGGTCCGGTTTGAACCAGAGGAGCGGACAATGGTATAGATGGGGAGGAACCGGAAAACCACAGAGGAATGGAAGAGCTGGTAGACCATCTTACAAAGTAAGTTAGACTGCAGATTTAGTTCCTTTGTCATTTTATATCAAAGTAATTATATTATTTTTCAGAAAACTGTCTTTAAGACATGAAAACAATGTGTCAGAGTTTAAATATTTGCCATTTTCGCCCTCACCCTGGGGCAAACGGGATTGAATTCAATATTATTATTAATGTGGAATAATAGAACTTTGAAAGTTATAATGAAACAGCAAGTTTGCTGAAATATGAAATTAATTGTTAATGTTGTTAAATCCCTTCAGCCGGATAGGATGCCACTGCGCCCAACTCAAGCTCCAGTAGATGGGGGTAGAGAGAATCACATGAATCCACTCTTTGGAAGACCCCTGAGTCCCAACATGATGGTATAGGCTCACACTGCTTACATTAATGTGCTCTTCATAAACTCATTCATGGATTAAACAGTATTATGTTCAATTGTTATTTGGATTTATGAGATCACTTTCATAAATGTTCTAGGACAACAGGCAGTTCATTCCAATCTTCAAGGTAAGATGATAATTTAACCAAAGACACTGAATGTCATGAATGCATTTGAAGTCTCTAATCTGTGTTTAATCTTTTTTTTTTTTTTTTTTTATCCACTTGGATGAACATATATAGGCTGACAATGTCACTGTGCAGGTGAGTGAAACTCTTTATGTTGCTGTTTTGTACTTAGAAATAGTTGAACAAAATTAGTTTTCTTTAATATTTTGATATGACTTGCAATGCTATGACTAAATAAATACATAAATAATATGTTTCAACAGAATGCTAGCTCTTTCCATCTAAAGGAGGTAATGCCACTAAATTGGGGAAATTGTCGTTTTCAATTAACCTTACATATTTCAAGATATGGAAATACAATAAAATAGATAGAATCAGAATTAATTTTTGCTTTTGTTTCCAGGGAGAGAATGTCTTTGTCTTACCAAAAGTGAGTGATTGGAATTGTACATTTGAAGATAATACACTTTCCATTCACAACATTTTACAATTTGTTTTTATTTCATATATTGTTGAATTTGAGGTATTGAATAGATAATGAGAGATATAATTTATATGGGCAAAAAGTAATGAGAAAGCATAAGTTAAGATTAATTATATTCACATCGAATATGTTCTTCTTTCCAGGGTAGAGCGCAGATGCAGCCACCAAAAAAGGTAATAAAGATTAGATTTATTTTGATAAGCCACTGTTTTAGAAATAGTATGTTTCATGTTGAAATAATGCATACCATTTGTGACTAAATTACAGGGTGGAGTGAATAGGCCTCAGGAACTGGGGGTAAAGTTGCTTTTATTAGCCTATAAATCTTTTTTATGATTATTGCGAAATAAGTTTCATATGATTTCTTTGTTGTGTAATTATTTTTTTAATTTAATTATTTTTTATCACTTTTAGTATGGTCAGGGTTTCTCCCTCTATGGCCCTCAGGTAACAGGCGCTATAATAAACATTCGTACTTTATGAAAATATATCAAATAAATATAAATATAACAAGGATTAAAAGTACATTTAAATGCATAAGTTCCCAAATCAAACTTTCTCTATCTAACAGCCTTATGTGAAGCTCATCTACAACCCAACAGCAACGGTCAGTCAAATATAATAAATTACTTTGTCTGTAGTCTATTAATCACATTCCATATCTAAGACTAAATATTGTTATATCTATTGCAAATGTGTTCCCCACAGCAAAAAATCTCATTTGAATATGGCATTACACAGATTGTAAGTAATCCGGAACTGTAATATCACATCAGTTACATTATAAATACCTGCCAGAATATTTTTTCAGCTAACAGCATGCTTTTTCTTGATCTTTTGAATGTCCTGGTTGTCTATGCAGCTCCCTGCATTCATGAAGGTCAGTATTTTGGTCCTCAAGTTTTGAATTATTTGAGTATACATTTTGTATTCTCTTGTTTTATTGATTCATTCAACATTGCTTTTGACTCTGATTCTCCAGGTGGAGTCTGAAAGTGATCATGGGACAAACTAGGAAAGAGCCATATACAATAATTACATTGGTAGGGCAGATTGCTGTGCCTACAATAAATAAAAATATTTTTTATTTTGCCTTTAAATAACATATTTTTCTTTTTCTACAGGTGGACATCCAGCTGTTATATAATTCAGCATAATTGAAATATAGACTTTTATTAATATTATTATTTTATTGCTCATTAATGCCTCTTGGTGGTTGTTCACTCTTAGTTTGCTGGATTTTCTTCTTTAACCATTTTGAGAATCTGTTCATTAAAACGTGTAGCATCAACACTGTGTAACGTGTACTGTATGTTCTGTTTTGTTCTATTATCATGGTGTTTGGGTTGTCTGCCTGCCTGTGTTCCCTAGTTTCCCTGGTTGTTAATTAGTTCCCACACTTGTTCCGTTTGACATTAATTACACTCCTCATGTATTTAAGCCCTGTGTTTCCGGTATCGTCTTTATTTACCATGGTTATATTAATGATGTAATCTGAGTTTTTCTGTGTGGATTTAATAAAGTAAAATGTAACACACTGCTATAATTTTGTCACTGAAGTGCATCACTTATTTTATTCTTGATTGTTAATACATGCAAGCATCAAGTTTTAACGGGAATACAAAAGAGTATTTTGAACAGGAATAAATCATTACAGACAAAATAAATTGAGCATCTTTTATTTATTTGGTAACATGGATATTTCCAAATTGAACAAAAGTGTCTCCTGTGAGGGATCTCCATGGTGTGATATCTGGAAAACCAACAACAAATTTACATTCTGGTAAATTAATTGGTATGACATCCCATTATAATAAACATTTTAGAAAACTTTCTAATACCTATTTAATAATGAAGTCTTCTGAGCCTATGGCTCAAACAATGGAAAGCCAGGATGCCCCTGTCAGAGACAGGATTGGTTAATAAACAAACTAGAAATTCTACAGCAATTATTCTGTCCACCCATGTTTTATGTCATGTTTGGTGAATAACAGCATGTGTAAACCAAAGAAAATGTGTGAATAAAGATGCAAGTTTACGCTTGCATTACCTCTCCAGTTCCAGGACCGGGCCGATCACCACGATAATCAGGAGCAGACGTTACCTTCGGGTCTACTGCCTTCCCCCTGTTCTGAAACATGTGAAAATTTGTCTTTAAGATTGTCTGAGAAGAAACCATAAATACAAGTCCCTTGAGATTACATTAGAGTAATGAATCTGGGTGAAAAAATAATATTAATATGAAAAATGTATGCAAATACTAAAACAAATATTTATTTAAACAATTATTGATTAATTATTTTAAATATGTAATATTTTTGAGATGTGTCAAACAAAAATACATGTTCTGTGATTTTTTTTTGCAAAGGAAATACACTTTTCATTTATTAATAGGAGAACATTTTACATTTTTACAATACCTGTATTGGTTGTATTGGTTGCATTGGTTGCATCGTAGCCTGGCCTTGAACATTTAAGCCAGTGTTCTGATTGGGTAATAGCCTTACAGGAGTGTTTCTCAGAGGATATAGATTTGTCAGGAAGAATGGAAAGCCCTAGAAACAAAATTTGACTTACTATCCAAAAACCAGTGATAATAAGTTAAATCAACATTTATGTTCAATAAAACTGAAGTCTGTCTGTACCGGAGGAGGGTTCTGTGCTGGTACGCCGTTATTGGGACCAAAGCCAGGTATAGGCTGCTCCTGCTGCAACGGGGGCAACTGTGCTGGGTTCAGCTGGTTTATTTGAGGGGGAAAGAAGGGTCCCTGCATCGCAGGATTAAAGTTCAGCACCTGTGGGGGCTGCTGCTGGAACAGGTAGGGAGAGAAAAATGGAGTACCCTAAGGAGAAAGAAAGCAAAGAGCTATAGGTATATATTCAAATGAGCTCCTTATAATATGAGCACCATCATTTAGAATAAACGTACATGTGTTTCCAAAAATCAAATCTACAAGTTAAAAAAACTCTTTGCTTAGACTGAAAGCTGAATTACCTGTGCTGGACCCAAACCCAAACCTGCCAGAGTGAGTCCATTGAGACGCAAAACCTACAAGGAAGGAACAATTAACATTTGTGAGTATGTATAACAGAAAACAAAAGATAACACTTTATTTTATTTTATTTTATGTTACATGTACTTACTATAGCAATAATAACAGTAAATTATGCATAATTACAAGCAACTAACCCTAATCCAAATCCTACCCTAACCTTAACCCTATAGTAAGTACATGTAGTTAAATAATGTTATGTAGTACTTATTTTGTGTAATTACACTGTAACAACATCACCTTAAAATAAAGGGTTACACTATATTTTAAGGTGTCATTATTACAGTGTAATTATATATTTAAGTACTGAGTAATATTAATGAACTACATGTACTTACTATAGGGTTAGGGTAGCATTGGGGTTTGGTTGAGGGTTAGTTGCATGTAATTATGCATAATTTACTGTTATTACTAAGGTAAGTACTTGTAACATATGTAACAAGGACACTGTAAAATAAAGTGTTACCAAATAAAGTGTAACCAACAAAAATACACAAAAGTTTGTGATCAGTCAGATTTTATTTTATTTTATTTTATTTTATTTTATTTTATTTTATTTTATTTTATTTTATTTTGTTTATTTTATTTTATTTTTATTTTATAAATAAATCTATCAATTTTATTGATAGAAATGAATACTTTTATTCAGCATGTATATATTAAGTTGACAGTAAAGACATTTATGATGTTTCTATTTCAAATAAATGCTGTTCTTTTGAAGTTTCTTATAATTAATAAATCCTGAAAAACATGTATCACAGTTTCCACAAAAATACTAAGCAGCCACAACTGTTTCAACATTGATAATAATAAGAAATTATTTTTGAGCACCAAATCAGCATATCTGAATGATTTCCGAAGGATCTTAGCTTTGCCATCACAGGAATACATTAAAATGTATTCAAATAGAAAACAGTTATCTTAAATTGTAACAATATTTTACAATATTACTGTTTTTACTGTGTTTTAATCAATTAAATGCAGCCTTGGTGAGCAGAAGAGACTTTAAAAAATCGTACTGACTCTAAACTTTTGAAAGGTAGTGTAATTTAATCTGCAACATTTACAGTAACACATCATTTATGACTGAAAATGTATACGATACATACCTCATTACTGTTACTTGCAATTATTCCAAATTGTGGCTGGTAGATCTGCGAAATACAAACCGTTTTGTTATTATAGGTTCAAACTGAAAACATTATTATTAATTTTAATAAATGTACACTTACAGGGACACAAGTGCAAATGCTGAGAAGACCAGTCATGGAAAAGATGGCCTGAAACTTCATCTTGGTAAGCTGTGGATGAAAGATCAATGACAACGAACAAATACTGAAGTCTACTTTTAAAACAGAGACACAGAAATAAAATGTTTCAATATATTTTTGATAGAACCCTCACTAGTACTGTCTATATATACTTCTAATAATACAGTAAATAAATGCTAAATATTTGAGAAAATAAAAAGTACATTCATGGCAGAGCAGAAGTGCAAAGTATTATCGTCTTTCCCCCTTTGCTTTTAAACTGGTGCTTGCCCTCTTATAATATCAGGTTGCTTAAATTTGTGACATATACAGTGTGTCATGTTTCTCAATTTGTCCATAACACGTCATATATGCAACATATATCATTATGGTCAAACACCTTAAAACTTGAGTTGCTAATTGTTTTCATCAATTTATTGTCTGGGTTTGAGTATGTCTGTAAGTATTGTATATGTGTGTTGATGAAATAAGAAGTCTATCATTATGATATTATAGTAAGTCATTAAAAACATTTAATGCTTAACAGATGAAACAGATGCCTGAGATCAGGACTGAGTGTTATCACAGATTCACAGACTAATAAGCAGGCTGAATGAAGAGCTGTTTGCTCTGTGAGGTAAGGAGACAAATTATTGTCTGGCTGACAAAGAAAAAACAAGACGAACAGATTGAATCATTCTCTTCAAAACAATAATTATAGCAATTAGTGTGGTCATCTCCACTCCATAATTACATGTTTTAGGGGCTGAGTATTCCAGAAGAACCAGACTGAAATGGTTTGTATTTACACAGCTGTAGTGACCTTTCGCTGTTCTAAAATGTGCAGCAACCTTAAGAGTCCAGTAGATGGCATTATGATACAATCAGCAAATATCTTAAAACACTATTTAGTATCTATTTTAGACTACATTCTATTTTAGAATCTAGTCAACATTTTTGAGTATGTAACTTTTTTCCAGTCTTTTTGCTGTAGATATAATTTTCATCTAGCAGAATATATATTTATTTGAGGTTCTGTCTGTACCTGGCGAGATATTGAGTGATGGATTTCTGGATGGATGGATGGATGGATGGATGGATGGATGGATGGATGGATGGATGTACAGTGCATCCGGAAAGTATTTTCAGCGCTTCGCTTTTTCCACATTTTGTTATATTATACAGCCTTATTCCACAATCGATTAAATTCATTGTTTTCCTCAAAATTCTGCAAACAATACCCCATAATGACAACATGAAATAAGTTTGTTTAAAATCTTTGCAAATTTACTACAAATAAAAAATGAAAAAAATCACATGTACATAAGTATTCACAGCCTTTGCCATAACACTCAAAATTGAGCTCAGGTGCATCCTGTTTCCACTGATCATCCTTGAGATGTTTGTACAACTTGATTGGAGTCCACCTGTGGTAAATTCAGTTGATTGGACATGATTTGGAAAGGCACACACCTGTCTATATAAGGTCCCACAGTTAACAGTGCATGTCAGAGCACAAACAAGCCATGAAGTCCAAGGAATTGTCTGTAGACCTCAGAGACAGGACTGTATCGAGGCACAGATCTGGAGAAGGGTACAGAAAAAATTCATGAGCACAGTGGTCTCCATCATCCGTAAAAGTTTGGAACCACCAGGACTCTTCCTAGAGCTAGCCGCCCGGCCAAACTGAGCGATCGGGGGAGAAGGGCCTTAGTAAGGGAGGTGACTAAGAACCTGATGGTCACTCTGACAGAGCTCCAGCATTTCTCTGTGGAGAGTGGAGAACCTTCCAGAAGAACAACCATCTCTGCAGCACTCCACCAATCAGGCCTGTATGGTAGAGTGGCCAGACGGAAGCCACTCCTCAGTAAAAGGCACATGACAGCCCGCCTGGAGTTTGCCAAAAGGCACCTGAAGGATCCTTAGACCATGAGAAATAAAATTCTCTGGTCTGATGAAACAAAGATTGAACTCTTTGGCCTGAACGGCAAGCGTCATGTCTAAAGGAAACCAGGCACCGCTCATCGCCTGGCCAATACCATCCCTACAGTGAAGCATGGTGGTGGCAGCATCATGCTGTGGGGACTAGTCAGGATCGAGGGAAAGATGAATGCAGCAATGTACAGAGACATCCTTGATGAAAACCTGCACCAGAGCGCTCTGGACTGGGGCTGAAGGTTCATCTTCCAACAGGGCAACGACCCTAAGCACACAGCCAAGATAACGAAGGAGTGGCTACGGGACAACTCTGTGAATGTCCTTGAGTGGCCCAGCCAGAGCCCAGACTTGAACACGATTGAACATCTCTGGAGAGATCTGAAAATGGCTGTGCACCGACTCTCCCCATCCAACCTGATGGAGTTTGAGAGGTCCTGCAAAGAAGAATGGGAGAAACTGCCCAAAAAAAAGGTGTGCCAAGCTTGCAGCATCATACTCAAAAAGACTTGAGGCTGTAATTGGTGGCAAAGGTGCTTCAACAAAGTTTGAGCAAAGGCTGTGTACATGTGATTTTTTTTTTCTTTTTTTTTTTCCGTTTTTTATTTGTAATAAATTTGCAAAGATTTCAAACAATCTTCTTTTACGTTGTCATTATGGGGTATTGTTTGTAGAATTGAGGAAAATAATGAATTTAATCCATTTTGGAATAAGGCTGTAACATAACAAAATGTGGATGCACTGCATGTATGTATATATGGGGGGCAAGAAGGGTCCCTACATCTGAAAGTTGAAGTTCACCTCTTGTCTTAGTTACAACCCTAAAAATGTTATGTTCTGATCTTGATATGCACAATAGTTTTAAATAAAATATTTTGCACTCTACTGAAAAAACCCATGCTGTCATATCATACTTACATACATACATAGGCTACATACATAAATTCAGTGTTGGGAAAGTTACTTTTAAAAGTAATGTGCTACAATATTGCAATTATAATATATATTTAATATTGCAATATAATAGATATACTCTCTAAAAACTAATTGCATTACTTAGTTACTTTTTCATGGAAAGTAATGCATCACGTTACTTTTGCGTTACTTTTTCTCACCTGCTGGGATTGCTTGTTTGTTTTTTAATAACAAAAAAAAGTTATATTTTTGGCAAATGTAAAGGCCCTTTCACACCAAAAGTGACATGAAAAAGCTTTGGGTGGAAGGAAATGCAAATGTGATGTTTATCTAAAGTCATTTTGCTTAATGTTATGGTTTAATTGGATTGTCGAAGGTCAGCAGCAAAGATGTTGGTTAATAAAGTGAGATTTTAATTTTCACAGGTTTGCGTAATTTCTGAGTTTGCATTTCACTGTTTTCATTCATTTTGAGGAATACTGAATCTGTTTTATGCAAGTGGATGAGTAAATGCATGCTGACATTTAGTCTAGAACTATAATAAGCATCATGTTTACAAGCAGTGCACACAACGTCTCTGCTCTTACTCCTGATTTCTCTCAACATGGGGACTGAGAGCTGTCAGTCAATAAATTGGAAAACAAAGAAACTTGCATTACTTATTTGCAAAAGTAACTCTATATTTTGTTGTAAATGTAAAAGTTTTGTGTTGCTTTACTAGTTACTTGATAAAAAAAATAATCTGATTACTTAACTTGCGTTCCTTGTAATGCGTTATCCCTAACACTGCATAAATTCTTATTATTAATGTTGAAAACAGTCACTTAATATTTTGTGGAAACCAAAAATGTGTTTTTTAGGATTCTTTGATGAATAGAAATTCTTTTATTTAGATCAGATTTATTTTAAAAGTTTCAATTTCATGCATCCATGCCAAATCAAAGTATTATCTTTCAAAACAAAATCTTACTGACCCATTTGTGTATTGTTTATGATTCATGTTTTTTCTTCTATTTTTTAATCTCTGTCTGTACCATAGACTGAAAAAAAGAAGAAAAAAAAAAGACTGTACATGTGTAGTGCTTTCAGTTGTGTGGAATGTGGATATGTGATTGTATACTTGTGAAGTTGTTGAATTGTTGCATAAATAAATCTTACAGACCCAAATGTAGTACTATACTCAAATACCAACAAATCTAAGCAGTTTACTGTCTTTATTTTCTGTCTATGTCTGTATAACGTTTGAAGAGTTGCGTCTTTTTCTGTCCTGATGCTATTTTGTGGTAATACAATCTTTTCTGAAACAACCACAGTTTCGACATGCTTTTAGTCTGAACCATAATAATTGTTATGGTTTTCTTTAGTCTATTTGGACCAGTGCCCACATCAGAAATGAGCTTTGTCAGAGACTGACAAAAGAATACAAATCCTTAATGGACAGCTTTTTGCTATGTGAGTACTGAGACAAATTAGTTACTGAGAATGCAAAAACAAAGACAATTGGATTTAATCATTCTTTTTTTAAAACAGTGATGATGGTGATCATAATCATTGTGATAGTATTAACTGATTTCCCTTTAAAAATGTTCACAATAACTTCACTCATGCCAGTGGATGGCAATATAACACAATGAACAAACTCAGCATGGTCATTATGTTGTCATATTATTAGGAGAGAAAAAACTCGAAAGAAAATATTCAGTTGCAACAAACTAGTGACTTTTATTAAGTATTCAGTATAAACATTTACACATGCTGATAATTTATCAGTATAAAGCAAAGGGTTAGACAATTAGAATAGCTTAACTGCATAAAGAACACTATACATTTCACTTATCAGCAATGATTCTGTAATATCGTAAATAGAAAATGACATTTATTGTAGAAAAAAGGAGATATCTTGAACGTATCTGTGAAAAGAAACAAATTTAATCAGCTTCTCAGCAAAAGTATTGATTGTTGTGCATGTCTATGTAAAACACACCTCAGCGATTCAAACTCAGCGTCTTTCACTCAAATTTCCAGACACAGTAGGGCTGACCTGAGCTGGCATCTGTATGCAGATGATTAAATCAGAATCAAATTATAATGTACCATGCATTAGATTTCAGATAGATACAAAACGTACCTGTGTGATTGAGACAGGTGGTCCCGAAGGGGTCCTTCTGAGGAAGGAGCGCTGAAAAAAATTAAAAATGATTTAACAGTTAGAACGATGGATGACAGGTATTCTGCCTTTTTAATAATGCATTAAAAACAATGAAGTTACTTATAGATCAGAAATTATTTGACTTGAAAAAATGATCTGGATAAACAAATCAACTTCCCCCAGTTGATTAATCACAGCACATTATGACAATTGTTTTGTATTACAAGTTTTCTGAAATGTTATTAAAATATGCAAATGATGCATCATCTAATTTAATATGCACTCATTTGCATAAATACACAGCACAGAAATCTGAACATTGGATAAAGCCAGGGTTATATTTCATTTTGCTCACATATTAAAGATTTAGATATTTTGGATATCGCTTTTCATCGCTCCATAAATCAGAATCTACTGTCAACAAATAATGTTTTTAGGAATAAAATGGTAAATTTAGACTATATCAGGTAAATTACATATCAACTGTAAAAACCTACACATCCTACCAGATAGGAATAAAACTGTAAAAACTGGTGTAAGTGCTCCGGAAGTGGAAAAAAAACTCATTTTGAGAAGTGTAATAAAATAAACAATTAAATATGTATTATGGGTGTTCTTTCCACTAGTCTAAAAGAAAGTCTCAAAATTGACCACCAGTGACTGAAAAAGGGTTTTGCCTTAATGAAATTACCTCAGGATATTTTTTTCTCCCATATGTTTTATTGATTTTTTTTTTTTATAATCCATTCCTTCTCAGGATTTAAATCTGTGTAAAAACTTGATGATGGAGTACCTGAAATTCATAAAATTTACCTTAAATCTAGTCAGTGAGCCTGGTGGTACAGCTTGATTGTTTCCAGTAGGGCCTTGTCCAGCCTAAAAACATTAGTTTCAGAAACATAATTTGTTGCTTTGAATTTTTAGCATTGGCATAGTACTAGCAACTAGACGATTTGTTTTGTACCGCAACTTGTTGCTGAGGAGGGATTACGCCTGGTTGATTCTGGGGCCCACCAATGTAATACGGCAGCCCCTGTTTATCAGAACAGCGGAAACCTCAAATTAGATTAGAAATAAATGTATATTGTTACACTCAAACGGTGTGTATGAACATGAACAAATACCCCGTTAGAGGGAGCGAAAGGGTAAGCCAACTGAGGTCCAATGTTGGGTGGAGCGTAAGGTATTGCGGCCACAAGTGGCTGCTGAAGCACATATGGATATGGAGGAAGAGCGGCTGCAGGCAGAAACTGTCAAGACACAAATGGGTTTGTAATCATCTGTGTTGGACATTATCCCAGTGGGATATACAAAGTGCTTAAGTGGTAAATCATCAGTTCCTATCCTACCTGTGTTAACGGAGGCTGTCCTATAACACCAGCACCACCAGAAAGCACGGGTGGGTTCAGACCACCCACCAGTAGAGGGTTAACTCCATTTACACCAGTAACCAGACCACCATTCAGAGCGTCGATCAGACGCAACTTCTAAAAATAAGTGCAGCTTAAAGCGTCAATATTAACAAACTTAACACAGATAATCATGATGATATGAATGGTCTTACCTTGGCTGAGGTGATCTAAAAGAAAAGAAAGTATCAAAGTTATTAATGCATGTGTGGATAAATTGAATATAACATGATAAAATGGATTAGTTAATCATTGTACTCACGTCAGCAATTATGGTCAGAACCATACAGATGATAACAAAGTTCTTCATCTTACAATCTGAAAAATATCTTCAAACAGCAAATTTTAAAATTACACAGTCTGAATTTGACCTATAATGTTTTAGTAGCAAAAATGTTGCTGGCACCCACCTGTTTGTCACCCCAGCAGTGATTTGCTCTGTCATGTACAGTACAGTAGATCTCCAGTATTTTATTGAACTGGTTGATCTAGTTCAGCCAATTAGAGTTCAACACTAATCCAGCTGTGTTTATCAGTAGGGTATTAGGAAGAATTAGTTATGGTTTTGTTATTCATATATTTTTTTTAAGTTTACCACAGGGATACATTCTGGCAGAATTTGTGGTCATTTGAGTTTTTAAGGATTTTGCGTTCTCAGAGTGACTAAACGTACACAGATGTACATAAGTACATACGTCACATGACATCACATTCACTGTAACCTGCACAGACACATGCAAACAAAACTGTGGTCTCAGCTGTAGTTTTGCTCTTGACCTATATGAAAACACTGTTTGTGTTAATCTCATTGCTCTTGGTGTGAATTAGATCATTCACATTGTCATGTAGTCAACAAATGCCCGCCCTATAGGCCATGATACCACAAAAGCGGTCCTAACTGAAATCCTGTACTGTGACCTGATGGCTGGACTATGTTTTAAACAATGTCTACTTGAAAATATATCTAAATATTGGATGAAGAAAACTTGTTTTTTCTCGCTTTTGGGGATTTCTGTATAATTAGTGCTGTAAATCCATAGCTGTGATACATAGGTTAGATTACATTACAGTTATCTATATATTTTTTGTCTATATCTATATACTTTGAAGAATCTAAAATCGTTTGATTTCCGTAATTATATATTTTTTTTTTGATCATGACGTAACACCTATACTGGATTTCACATACATACAGTGGGGAGAACAAGTATTTGATACACTGCCGATTTTGCAGGTTTTCCTACTTACAAAGCATGTAGAGGTCTGACATCAGGACATCAGGGATAAAATTGTAGACCTGCACAAGGCTGGGATGGGCTACAGGACAATAGGCAAGCAGCTTGGTGAGAAGGCAACAACTGTTGGCGCAATTATTAGAAAATGGAAGAAATTCAAGATGACGGTCAATCTCCCTCGGTCTGGGGCACCATGCAAGATCTCACCTCGTGGGGCATCAATGATCATGAGGAAGGTGAGGGATCAGCCCAGACCTGGTCAATGACCTGAAGAGAGCTGGGACCACAGTCCCAAAGAAAACCATTAGTAACACACTATGCCGTCATGGATTAAAATCCTGCAGTGCACGCAAGGTCCCCCTGCTCAAGCCAGAGCATGTCCAGGCCTGTCTGAAGTTTGCCAATGACCATCTGGATGATCCAGAGGAGGAATGGGAGAAGGTCATGTGGTCTGATGAGACAAAAATAGAGCTTTTTGGTCTAAACTCCACTCGCCGTGTTTGGAGGAAGAAGAAGGATGAGTACAACCCCAAGAACACCATCCCAACCGTGAAGCATGGAGGTGGAAACATCATTCTTTGGGGATGCTTTTCTGCAAAGGGGACAGGACGACTGCACCGTATTGAGGGGAGGATGGATGGGGCCATATATCGCGAGATCTTGGCCAACAACCTCTTTCCCTCAGTAAGAGCATTGAAGATGGGTCGTGGCCGGGTCTTCCAGCATGACAACGACCTAAAACACACAGCCAGGGCAACTAAGGAGTGGCTCCGTAAGAAGCATCTCAAGGTCCTGGAGTGGCCTAGCCAGTCTCCAGACCTGAACCCAATAGAAAATCTTTGGAGGGAGCTGAAAGTCCGTATTGCCCAGCGACAGCCCTGAAACCTGAAGGATCTGGAGAAGGTCTGTATGGAGGAGTGGGCCAAAATCCCTGCTGCAGTGTGTGCAAACCTGGTCAAGAACTACAGCAAACGTATGATCTCTGTAATTGCAAACAAAGGTTTCTGTACAAAATATTAAGTTCTGCTTTTCTGATGTATCAAATACTTATGTCATGCAATAAAATGCAAATTAATTATTTAAAAATCATACAATGTGATTTTCTGGATTTTTGTTTTAGATTTCGTCTCTCACAGTTGAAGTGTACCTATGATAAAAATGACAGACTTCTACATGCTTTGTAAGTGGGCAAACCTGCAAAATCGGCAGTGTATCAAATACTTGTTCTCCCCACTGTATAACTTTACTATCATTCTAAAATGTGGGAAACAGTAGTAATAATAAAAATAAATGAGTACACTGTAAAAAAAATCTTGTATAATCTTGTATCTTGTATAACTTATAAAAAAGTTGAAAATTACTTATTTTGATGAGTTAAAGCAATGTAAAAACATATGCTGTCATAACTTGATCATATAATTTTAATGTATGCAAGTCCTATACCTTTATTGTGAATTTTATGTCCTACGTGAACAAGTACTACATTTTATGCTTGTGTACGTTTGTTGGGTAATTAAATCACAAGAGATCATAAATGAATAATATCGGATTGTACTTTTTATTTTCTCAACTTTTAGAGAAACAAACATCATTATTAATACTGTGCACAACAACATTTACAGAAAGTCTGGTAAAATGATTAAAACAGTAAAGACTTTGTTTAAAAAAGTTTAATACTTTTTTATCTTCTGTAAACGTAATGCTTTGAATTTGTTTGGTAGATTTGTCATGATCAGTCATTTAATCTGAATTTGGACCACAAAAGTTAATTAAATACAAAGACATTTAACAAAAAATATTATAGTAACTAAACTATTATATAAATAAATAAAAAAACTAAAGCTTTTGGATATTAGTAAAAGTGCAATGTAGCAAAGTAAAACAAGAAAAAGTGCAGAGCAATGCTTAAGAAACAGCAGCACAGTAAAACAGCTGGGTCTGACATCTGGGAGATCCATTATCGTAAGAATAATAGTTGTGCAGTTCCACAATGTCTGGCTCAAACCTAATGACTTAAGATCTGTCAGCCACGTAAACTTATAAAGAAAAGTGATTTGTATGTTATGTTAAGTACAATCTGTGGCTAACCGAAAGCCACTATAAAAACCTAAATACTGGTGTGTTTTTCTGTTTGCATAGTTTCTTTGGTGTTAATTAGATTTTTCATGGATCTAGTAACATTCACCTTTAAAAAAAAATGTACACAAATGTATAGAGAACACTTTGTTTAAAATGTCCACTGGAATTAAAATTCCAGTTGTTTCAGTGGTCTAGCAAATGTCTTGAGGAAGGCAGTTCATGTTTTCACTGAATTAGGCATTCCTGAGCTAAAAAACATACAATTCCCTTCTCTTTGTGTTTCACATATTGTACCTTAAAAGTATTGCTATCTTTCTCATAGCATACAGTATAGCAGAAGAAGCAGAAAACTAAAACAGTTTATCAGTTCTCAAAGTATCCTACATAGTTTCTCCCAGTCTTATTCCAGAGGTAATATAGATTCCTCCTTTTCATTGTTGTCCAGCTTCTCATTGGTCACCATCATAGGCATGGTCTCCTCTACAGGTGTGTGTGCATAAACGTCACACTCCCCTGAAATATTTGGGCTGGTTTCTTGTTGTGACAATCCAATGAAGGCAGGCTCTCTTGATGGCTCTATAACCACAGTAGACTCTTCTGCATTATAATAGAATGAGGTTTCTGGTGCTTGTGACTTTCTATGACACCAAAAGCACAGAAAAATGCAAATGAGAACGAAACCAATCGGCACAAACAGAGCTACGTAGAGATATCTCTGGGCCACACCTGTGGACGACACAGAAAAGAGAATGCAAAAGCTTAGCAAATTTTACATTGAAAAACAGATCTTTTTTTAAAGGAGGACCTATTATGCCCGTTTTGTAATGTAATATAAGCAGTGTTGGGGAAAGTTACTTTGAAAAGTAATGCATTATAATATTGCATTACTCCCTTAAAAAGTAACTTATTGCGTTACTTAGTTGCTTTTTCTCACCTGGGCTGGGCTTGTTTGTTTTTTTATAACAAAAAAGTTATATTTTTGTGAAAATGTAAAGATCCTTTCACACCAAAATTGAAATAATCAGCCTCAGGCTGAGGTAAAAATGCTAATTCTGACGTGTACAGTAGAGGATGCAGCTAAAAAAAAAAAACTTTTCAGCTGTGCTTCCATTCTGGAAATTGGAAGCATAGGACGCAAGAGAAAAAAAGTTTAAAACTTCTGCAAAAAATCTAAAGTCATTTTTGCTCATGGTTTAACTGAATCATCGAAGGTCAGCAGTAAATACATTGGTCAATAAAGTCAGATTAAATGCATAAAAATATTTGGTTTGTTTGGTTTGCATAGTATTCTGATTTTGCATTTGACTGATTTTATTCATTTTGAGGAATACTGAATCTTTTTTGGGCAAGTGAGATTAGTAAATGCCTGCTCACATTTAGTCTAGAACTACAATAACCATCATGTTTACACACAACTCCTCTGCACTTACTCACAATTTTTCTCAACATGGGGACAGGAGAGCTGTCAGTCAAATAAATTTGAAAAAGTTAACTTGTGTTACTTTTTTGAAAAAGTAACTTGGATATTTTGTTGTAAATTTTAAAAGTAATGCGTTACTTTACTAGTTATTTGAAAAAGTAATCTGATTACGTAACTCAAGTTACTTGTAATGCGTTACCCCCAACACTGGATATAAGTCTGCCCAGAATGTGTCTGTGAAGCTTCAGCTCAAAAAAACCCACCGATTATTTATTATAGGATGTTTTGAAAGCCTCTATTTGGGTGGAAGCAAAAACACAGTTTCTTTAAATGCAAATGAGCTGGTGCTCCACACTCCCTTTTCAGAAGTCACTGAACCTACACTACAGCAACAACAGAACTGGAGAACCTCACACAGACAGTATGATTCTCAAAGATGGATCAATACCAACTGTTTGTCCAACTTCATATTCAAAACACGTAACCGCACTTTATATTTTGTGAATGTGCTTGTTAGCACGCTGATGGCTAATGTGGCTAAAGTTACCATTGCCTTTGACTGTATTCACATTGATCAGAGCTATGTCATAAGTTTCATTTTTAAGAAGTAATAAAAGCACGCTTCTGAATTGTACAAAATCTAAATTATTCTGATTTAAAACTTACCCTCCACAGTGACAGTGTTGATACCAATGACTTCACCCATTTTGTCTTTCACAGTGAACGTCCCTCTATCAGAAGATGTCAACCCGCCAAGCACAAGAGAGGAATTCATGACAGATACTCTGTTAGTGTATTCAGGTGAACACGCGGCGTCGTTTCCCATCACACTGCAAACCAGGGTCTCACTTGAACCGGTGAAAGTTACCGTCACAGGGTCTGAGCCAAACAGGTCAAGGGTGAGATTGTCGCCAAACTTTTTTGCACAGAACTTTTGATGAGCTGAAGAAGGAGAAAAAAAAAAAAAAAAAAAAAAAAAAAAAACGCACATTTTAGTTAAATAAGCCTTCTGTAGAAAAAGAAGCAATGTAAAAAAACATGTAACATTCAACAACCTGTAACATTAAGAGTGACAGCACCAGGATGCCCATGTTCCTCTTCTGTATTGTGATAGCACCGGTACAATCCCTTATCGGATATGGTAACCCATAATATGGTAAGGGAAAGATCTCCATCCTTATAATGATGTAGTGAAACTGATGCCCTGCCTGTAAAACCTGAACCATATTTTGTAATTCCTTTTTGAACTTGTAACACTATTTGGTCATCTTTTTTCCATAAGATGTTCACAGCATCATCAGCAATCTTTTTCTCTGTGCGTGCGTAGCAGGGGAGTGTGACGTTGCCTCTGATTGTGGCGTTCACAGTAGTGGGTACTAGACACAAAACAAAGCATAAGATCACATCGAACAGTGGCAAGCAAACTAGGATGGTAAACTTGACAATTATATGATCTTATACCATGCATGCTTAATTAATGAAGTCAGAACTTACCAAAAACTTCCAAGTGAAAACTACAAAGAATTTTATTTGCACACAAGACATTGTACCAGCCTTCATCATTGTACAGAACAGGATACAGTTTTAGGTTTCTAGCCTGGATCTTTGAGAGGCTTACTCGGTTCTTAAAACTGTCTCCTTCTGTGCAAGTCCCTTGAACACATCGCAAGACATCCAGCTTTTCATTTCTAGTTGTTAATTCCCATAAAAGATTCCCATTACATGTCTCGTTACAAGGGATAATCGCAGTATCCCTCACTTTCACTGCATCAGGGACTAACATCCCATCCAGATAGGCAGCTATAGCTAGTAGGGATGAGAGAATTACAAATTTTAGATTGACATGTTTAAAAAAAAAACTAGTTTTAATAGTAAATAATTAAAACAGTGAAGCGTGAAGGGAAGTGACAGGCTTCTGCAGTGACAAAGTGATTAGCGATAGTAACCACTAATGATGCGATAAGCAGCTAAATGTGTGGACAGACCACATTGCTCATTGAAAGTTATCAAGAAAAGAAACCACAATATATTATTTCACAAAAGAATAGAAATTGACATCTTACCAAAGATTAATAGAAGACAATAACTGTGGATCCCTGATGGGTTCCTGGCTAGTGCATGACAAAATGGCATCATAGTTTGTCTCTTGAACTGGAGCATTTATGAGGGAAAACAAGAAAAAGACTTAATTTTGACAAAAGAATGCAATTTATTTAACTACAAAAAGGGTGATAACAGAGAATTTTCATTTGTGTCTTACACCGTTAAAACATTTTATGAGTATTAAAACTTACTTAAAGCAAATATGAATACAATTTAATTATCTTAATAACTAATACATAAATATATTATTAATACATAGTAATACATTGTTAGAAACAGTTAAACAATAAGTATTCAATAGACATATTAGTGGTTAAAACAAGTGGTTATGCAGATTATGTTTAGATGAGAAATACAAGCTTGAAAATGTTCAAATAATAGCACCCCCATCTATAGACTTTACACACCTGTCCGGTTACAAGATCTTGTTTTACAGGCTCTAAGAATTTCCGGATCCAGTTATTCTCTGAAGTTCTGCTAACAAACTTTCAGTCAAAAATGAGCAACCGTGTGTTAAACTGTACTTCACCTACTTAACATATCCGATTAAATTTAAACAGCAGCGTCCATCGAATGTGAAAAATTATCTATTAATCGATAAGAAGTGGGTATTTAATTTCGTAGATAGTCAGGACAGCCTCCACTGTATCCTTCTAGCGCAGGCCCACGCTGTTTTCTGGTGCGCGCATGTGTACAAGCTCATTTCAAAACAAAAGCGATCTTCCGCATAATTTTTTTTCAGCCTGTTTGTCTGTCAATAATAAATAAGTAAACTAAAAAACGTGAATAAATATAAATTAATACAAATATAAAAAATAAGCCCTGATAACGTGAACATGACGTTAAACGTTGAGTAATATTAAATGTAGAATTTCAAAATAATATTAAATCAACTCTCAGATGTGGAATTACAACGTAAAAGCCCTCCAAGTCTCATATACAACCTGTTTTGCCTATCAATTCAGATAGCTCTAAAAAGGATACTTTCTATTTCCATAGACCAGTGCCAATCACTCAATGTCAGGATTGGCTGATGTTGCATTACAAAATAAAAGCCAATACTATTTAGGGCGGATAGGGTGGATAGTATGCACAGTGGGATGCAGGGCATGATAAGACACCACCCCAGAGTGCCCTAACCCTAAACTCCTGGTTTCCACATGCACAGCCCACTTTGACTTCAGATTGACAGTACACCAGCCCAGAGAGTCACTTAACCAATACCAGGCTGTTTGATGTTGAATTACAAAGTAAACGTCCTCCAAGTCCTCTTACCTTTTACATGATCAAAGGGTTTTTCTTTGCTTTGTTGGCTTGCTAAAACACCAAATAAAAAGTGAATCACTAATAATTATAATGCTCATATTTCTCAAGAAATTCAATGCCCTCACTTACTGTATAGTTGCACTCCTTACAATACAATACAATACAACCTGTTTTGCCAAACAATTCAGATAGCTCTAAAAAGGAAACTCCCTGTTTCTACAGCCCACTTTGACTTCAGATTGATAGTACACCACCCCAGAGTGTCAATCACTCAGTGTCAGTTCAGGACTGGCTGATGTTGCATTACAAAATAAAAGCCCTCAAAAACCCCACATATATCCTGTTTTCCTATATATTCATTTAGCTCTAAAAAAAGGAAACTCCCTGTTTCCACAGAGCATTTTGACTTCAGATTGATAGTAGACCTTCTCAGAGTGTCACTCACCCAATGCCAAAGCTGTCTGATGTTGAATAAAATAACATGAATAAATATAAATTAATACAAATATAAAAAAAATAAGGCCTGATAACATGAAAATGACTTTAAATATTGAGTAGTATTAAATGTAGAATTTAAAAATATCAAAATAACTGTCTGGTGTAAAATAATAAAATAAAATCTCATATAACCGGTTCTGTAAATTCATAGTTATAAAAATGAAACTTTCACTAAGCTATCATTCAATTAAAATGACTTAAAACACCACATGCATGATTATACTGTTATAAAGAAGACATGAAGATCAGAATTTATCAATTTACCAAAATGTTTTGCTTTATTAAGAATTGAGGCCACCTTGGACATCAAGATCGCAAGTGAAAGCAGACAAAGATAATTGTAAGACAATTGTACAGGTGTGTTTTCTGCATGGTGTACAAAATTACTACATTGAATTTTTGAAAGAAACAAAAGCTACTAAGTAAACTGATATGTACTCCCCATGAAATGATCTTCACCTTTATCTTCTTTACCAAACAAACTAATAAAAAAAGAAAATGTAAAAAAAAAAACCTGTTCTCAAGTGACCCCCAACCACAATATGACAGGGCAATAATACTTCTATGAAAATAAACAATAACAACATAAAAGGGATGGGGGGGGGGGGGTTACCTGGTTGATTCAAATCAGTAAGGAATAGTAATACGGCTTTGATCATTTCTTTAATGTTGTATTTTTTTTGTTCTGGTCTTCATATGCACCACAGAAACAGCCAGTAACATTCCCAGTAGGCCCAAACACAACACTGCTGCAAATACTTGGTAATGCATAGAGAGTCCATTAAGACCTCCTGACAAACCTGTTTTTTAGGAAATAAAGTGAATAGTAATAAACAAGAGTTTATCTTGAGGGTTGGGAAAGAATTTCTCACACAAAATCAATTTTATGCTATATTTACTTAATATAAAAAACTACAAATGTGTGTTTCTAAATTTATAGAAAAACAGCATTTTTACTCTTACCTTTTACATGATCAAAGGGTTTTTCTTTGCTTTGTTGGCTTGCTAAAACACCAAATAAAAAGTGAATCACTAATAATTATAATGCTCATATTTCTCAAGAAATTCAATGCCCTCACTTACTGTATAGTTGCACTCCTTTGTCAAAATCCAAGTGTTTTTGATATAATGATGCACAGTAGTATGTACCAAGATCGCTAGTGGAGACATGGGCAATTCTCAGTCCAGTCATCTGCTTCTCCATAAAACCCTCAAAACGACTTTCATTATAGTTCCAGACAACAGACTGTTCTCCATTATGTTTTAGACTTGTGACCATCAGCGCCATTGGCCGACCCTCACTCATCTTCAGCCAGTGGATGTCATTGAAAGAGATGTTACACTTTAATACCACTGTCTCCCCAAGCTTAACTTCTTTCACCTGCACTGCTTCCAAATGGTTCAGGGGCAAAATTATGAGAACTGAGAGAGAAAAGATGATCATGAAGCAACACAATTGCTATACATTTTGTCCTAACTTAATTTCATTGGGTTCAATCCACTCTGTCAAACTGAAGATTCCTTAATCCATTTGTGTTGGGACTACATGAATGTTTTTTATTGCAGTTTTTGGGGTTTTTGGTAACCCCAAAAACTTCAACATAACAGAAACTGTTTTAAATATCCATTTAAAACTAGACCATAATATACATTGCTTCACTGCCAGTGTAGAAACACATTACTCCCTATTTTCACTGTGTTAACTGAATATCAAGCACTAACAGGACTTTTACATTTACTCCAAATCACAGACTTGAATATATTGGAATCTACTTAATATAACGGAGCGGTTTTAACTAAAAACATATGCTTAAAATTAACTGTGTAACCACATGCCTTAAAGTATAATCAATAAGCCTTTTTACTGATATAGATACACTGCAATTATTTAATGGCATGATTATTATTTTAACCTTTTAAGTTTATTTTAAATCTATTTTTTTAAATGATATTTAATTTTAATTCTTACCTGTTATTATGCATAACACCATTGTGGATGTGTAGTCAGTCCAGTGTTTGCTTGATTTCTGAAAGACTGCTAGATTTCCAGTTAAAGGAAGTAAAATCGTTCTCTGCCCACTCCCAGTGTATGTGGGGGTTTTTTATGTTTCCATCAGTTTTGTTATTGGTATAGTCTCTTAAATACAGTTAAAAGCAAAATACTTGGTAATTTCCCACTAAAACATATTTAGCTTGTAAAAAAGGCAATTGAAAAATAATTTGTGTTAAGCATTAAGCAGTCCTTTACTTAATTCGTTAGATTCGTAAAGACAGTGTTAGATTGTCTTTAACTTACGATTCAGGTGAAACAAGGCATTTCTCTGTTTTCCTTCTCGCTTTCAGTAAGTTCACTGCTAGCTGCTGTACTGGGATCAGTTTTGCCTGTCACTGAAGGTTATTTCAGACGATTCAGACACCAACGTCTGCTCTGAAACCAGAGTACATATGCATTACAACGTTCTCTTTTGCAGCAGGAAGTTGTTTGGCCAAAGGAAATAGGTTTACTCATGCAAACATTTAAGAGTTTCATAGGTGTGAAAGCCACAATCTACCTACATATTTGTTCTGAAATACAGAAGAAAAAAAAAAACCCATTATTGATCAACATTTTCCCCTTCACATTGGTCAAAAGATTTAAGATTGTTTTGACACCCTATTTAGCATTTAATTGTGGTTAGCAGGACAGTTTATGTATTTACAATGCTTTTCCTGTTTATGCATCTTAGTTTTTAACTGTTTTTACTATTGTTACTATATACATATCTTGTTTTCTATGACGTGATTTTTTTTCCAGAGCACAGTAACATGCAGACAGAGAAATCTGACAAAAAATAGTGGCATGTCATGGATGGGGTTGAAGTTTCAGAGCCTTGCAGGTTTAAAATGGTTTATTCAATTTAGTGGGTGTTTCAATACATCTACCACTTTATGATTTTACCAACAACTGAACGAATGGCCACATTATAATTCTTTAGCATACTAATAGAAGTCTAAAGCAGGCAGAGGCAACCTCATTAACTGGATAGGACTAAAAACTGATATTTAGTGTTTAGGACATCAATTCACAACTATTTTAGTCAATTAACAGCATTATAAAATCAGACTGTTGGGTATAAAAAGAATCCATCAATATAAGGCTCGCCACAAACATCTAAAACACTGCGCAACACCTAACAAAAGCAACCAATCTTAACCACGGATTGCACAGAGGTAAATATAAACATTCAACACTCAAATACATCTAAAGTCATAAACTAAATTATTACACAATATGAGATTTTGATCCCAGGCACTTAATACCATGTATGAAATGTAATGTTACCTATTTAACTTCACTACTCATCTATCTAGGGTAACTGTATGGAACCGGTTACAACCACAGTATATTACAGGGAAAAATGGCATGGCGAGAAAGCACTCATTAAATTAACTGCATTGTAAAGCATACATTCTTATAGTGTAAACAGAGAACTTCATAAAAGCATACTGAACATTATATCATTTCACATCCTTCTAGTTTTTCTTTGGCTCTTCATTCTTGTCATCCAAATAACCTGGAAAGCTTTCTGCTGGTTCCCACGTGTTCTGAAACTTTGCCCCACTGAGAAATGTAAAAATATATATAGGAAATTAAAATTTCAAGGATATTGTCTGAAAGGTTTAAACCTGTCTGCCATCCAAATTTATTTTAACCCTCTGGTACTGTTCATGTGTCTGTCAAAAATGATCGATTTTTTTTTGTTTAATTTATTTCAATGAAATGATTGTACTATATTTTAGTTTGATAATGTTTTTTATTTAATATTTTGTATTTTTAAGAGATTTTATGGTACTAAATTATATTTATGCAGTAGTTATAATTCATTTATTCACTTTTTAAGCATAGACCTTGAAATGACATTTCCAACCTAAACTGTCATAAATATTGAATGCTTTGGAGCACAGACTTAAAGGGATAAATCCTGTTATTAATTACTCACCATTAATTACTCATCGTTCCAAACCCGTAAGACCTTTGTTCATCTTCGGAACAAAAATTAAGATATTTTTGATGGAATCCAGAGGTTTCTGAACCACTCAAAGGCAGCAATGTCATTGCAACTTTCAAGGCCCAGAAATGTAGTAAAGAGATCGTTAAAATAGTCCATGTGACTACAGTGGTTCAACCTTAAAGGGGTCATGAACTGAGAAATCAAATTTTCCTTGAACTTTTGACATATAAGGGGTCATCATACTATAAGAATATCCTGTAAATTTCAGAACTGAAAACTTACTTGTTAGTCCAATAAAAACTTTTATTGACACCAGGCCAGCAAACGACAGGTTTTTCAAAGTGGGGATCTATGACGTCAAAGGGAGGCAAGCACCGCCTCTGCAGAAGATCAACGGCTACTTCATCACTGCCTGTTTAGCCCCGCCCACCGATTCACACATGACATGGAATAGAACAGGTAGCCTAAAAGTAACATAGGCCTACGTGGTGTTAAACCAGATCGAGCTACCAAGCAATAAACATGCCGTTGAGGATTACAAAATATTCTGCAGTGCCTGGGCTCGACAGTAATGCAACATGTAAGTAACTGTGTTAATTCTAATGCCTGATCTGAAATGCACTGATTCATGTACAGTCAGATGTTCTTTGTCTGTGTGTCAGTAAATCAAACCAGTGACTAAACGTCAACTTGCGTTGTTTCTCTTAGTAGGATGAAAATAATCTGTTATTTAACGGTGATTAAATTCTATAAAGAAAACGATCAAAGAAAGCTCCCTTTGCAATCGTTGGAGAAGCGCACGCTGTCAATCAAACAGGAGAGTTTATCAGTGACGCGTTTATCAGTGACTCCCGTTTTATTCAACGAATCTCTTAACTATATCACGTTTGCACTGTTAGTGAAGATGAAAGCATTCGTTAGTGTACAGAAACTGAGTTGCAATGACGAGATCACTGCTTTCATGCGCTCAGCATGTCTGTGATCGGCTACAATGTTCATCTCTGCAACCTTTCATGCCACAATCTTAATATAATGCCATAGATCTAAATATAATGCCATAGATCTAAATATAATGCCATAGATCTAGATGTAATGCAACACTTTTCACGATTAGTTAACCATGAGAGCTGTAATAGTAAAAACACGCTAAAAGAGAGGGTAATACTTAGCTATTACAAATGGAAAGACGTTAGCCAATCACAGCAGTGGGCGTTTACACTGAAGTCTCACAGCAGACACGCCCCTTAAAACAGAGCGTTCAAACCAGAGGGCTAAAATCAGGGTAGGAAAAAAGCCTTTTATTTATAAATTATGAAAATTTTGGATGTAAAACGCATTCTAACATTATAAGTGCACCCCAGGAAACATCATAAAACAATAAAACAACAGTTCATGACCCCTTTAATGTTATGAAGCGACGAGAATCAACGTCATTCTCCTACGCTGTTGACGTTGTAAATACAGTGCAGCGTTTCCAGGTTCTATGTCAGAACGCCGGCTCATTATTGGCCAGCTCCTACGTCAGCATCACATGCATGCGTTGTTGTGCTCACGTGAACAGCGTCGGCCAATAATGAGCCGGTGTTCTGGCGTAGAATCTGGAAGCGCTGCACCGTGTTTACTACGTGAACAGCGTAGGAGACTGACGTTGAAGAGAAGAGACTGTTGAATAAAGTTATTATTTTTGTTTGTTTTTTGCGCACAAAAAGTATTCTCGTCGCTTCATAACATTAAGGTTGAACCACTGTGGCCACATTTTGTGGGACTATTTTAACGATGTCTTTACTACCTTTCTGGACCTTGAAAGTTGCAATGATGTTGCTGCCTATGGATGGTTCAGAAAGCTCTCAGATTTCATTAAAAATATCTTAATTTGTGTTCCGAAGATGAATGAAGGTCTTACGGGTTTGGAACGACATGAGGGTGTGTAATTAATGACAATTTACATTTTTGGGTGAACTAACCCTTTAAGGCCAGTCTCTATTTAAAAGGGACACTTCACAGATTGTCTGAAATTGTTGAAATGAAAAAAAGTTAACTTGATTTTTATATGAAATACATATTTTCCAAAACACGTTTTACTCTAAAACTGTGAGAAAAGCAAAGCCATAATTCTAAAAACGCTGTGTTCCAAATTTGAGGTTGATATCTCAAAAAATGAGCTTTCAGTAAGAATTTGTTTGTGCATAGTACCAACCGTTTCCAATAGATGAAATTCGTCTCCCAATCATTTCCAGTGATGTCTTTTTTGACCGCGAACAATACAAGTGTGACCATTTTTTTTCAGGACCATTTAACCTTTTCGAATCATGTCCATGATTTTTTTTTGTGTGTGTGTGTGTGTGTGTGTGTGTGTGTGTGTGTGTCCACACAGAAAGTGCCAAAACCTTTAACCAAGTTTCGTACCATTCCGATGAAGTTAAAAAAAATAAATAAAATAAAATAAAAATAAAAAATCCAAAAAAAAAAACCAAAACGTTAAATTTTTCGGTCAAACCAGAGGGCTAAAATAATTAAGTTTAGCTTTGGGAGCTGCCACCATAGCAAAGTGTCTAAATTAAAGGGGTCATTATAATAGAAAAGCAAATGAGTCTTGACTAATATGCATCTCATTATTATCAACTCCAGTGACAAACCACTGATTTACACTTTTATGAACAGAACTAGGTTAAGCTGAATGCTGCTGGTGGTGTGATATCAGACAAGGAAGACTTACCACAACGTGCAAGGCATCCACTTGACCCGAACTTCATTTCTTCCCTTTAAAAAATGAAATGAATGTCAGAGTAAAGCATGATGACATTTTTCTTTTCAAAATGATTTTGGCTCATGAGATGATACATAAAGGCACTTTATCCCTACCTTATTGTTTCTCCATCTCAGAATATTTTCAACAGGAAACACACCATTGTATGCATCATGAGAACAATCTACAGAAAAAAAAAAAGAAAAAAACAAATGAATCTGCACAAGAATATTAATAAAATATTGAATCCAGTCACATTTTGTATGTACTCCAATCAACATTTTCTATTTTTGTAATATTACCTGCCATTTTCCGCTTTCTCAGAGGAGTGCAGAGTCCAGACTCATCACTTGCACTAGGATGTTTTCCATCTGTTACTTTTTCAGTTCCATGTGCAGTTGGTGACTCCAATTCATTTGCATCTTCAGTAATCTGAATTTGGCAAGAGGAAGTTGACATGACGGCATATACTTTCCTTACACTTGACTGTCCAACACCGGAATCCGACATGTTTGCTGTTCTTGAGTCTGGGCTTTCTGCTACACTTTGGGGTATTAGTTGTGTCTTGCTGGTCTCAGGTACGTTCACCGTTGTGGATTCTGCACTGCGTTCGCATGCAGATCCAGGTGTTGTGTCTGCTGAAGCCAGATTCGGTTCACTCGAAAGATTTTGTTTTGAAGAGTTATTTCGAAAGGGAGAGCTATTTGAGGACAAAGCAGCCTCCAGCTGGGAGTCAGAGATTCTTTCGAGACGAACCTCGAACCTCTTAGCCTTAATTTCTTTGGGAACAATAAGGTTGGTGTGGATCCCCTTGTGCACGGTCCAAGCACACTGAGTGGCAAACATTTGCTCACACTGATTGCAACTGAACTGAGGTTGAACTTCCTGACTGTGTGCGGTCAGCCCCTGAAGAGTAGTGAACATCTGCCCACACCTGTTGCAATTCTGAGGCATTGAGCACTTGTGACTCTTGAACAGGAGGTTCGTTTTAAATCTTCTCTCACATTTACGACAGATATACACACTAGGGACCTGGTGCTGGGCTTTGGAGGGGTTATCGCACTCATCCGATGAACAACACAGACATTGCCTCTGCATGCTGAGGTGCTGTCGGTCTCGAAGACCACGAACAACACTAATGTCATATGCGTGATTCTGCTTTTTGATTAATTTTCTTTTTTTCATTTTTTCAGATGTGGGCTGTGATGTGGTCTTGCTTGATGATGCTTTCTGCCCCTTCACTTGTGACACCTTGGAGGGACAAACTATTTTCGGTTTTACCACAAGCTGTTTGCATTGTGTCTCTTGGTACCTTTCAGCAGTTGCACAGCTTTTCTGAAACTTATGGCCCGATGAAGCTACAACAAAAAAAGCACAAATTAGGATTGCTAAAATTCAATAAGAGCACATTAATTATAATAACAGGTTGCAAAACATGCATTGTATAATAGTGTTATTTTAGTATTATTTTTATAGTATTTATATACTATTATAGTATTTATTAATATTTATTAATTATATTTTCAGCTCTCATTTTAATGTGTTTTAGTAATTTTGTTATGTGATTTTGTTTTTATTAGTTTTTGTTTATACATATCTATTTAGCTTTAGTTTATTTTTATTTCATTTTTAGTTTTAGTACTTTTAGTGCTTCAACTTAAAATGGTTTTATTTCAGTTAGTTGCCAAAGCAACATTTCTAATTCGATCTCAATTCTGATTTAATTCGATATCGATTCATATCAGGTACAGTACATGGCAAATTTTCCACAGTTGAAACACTGATTACATGAGACATGATATGGATTTCGGTAAGTTGTACTGTATCTTTCAACATACCTTCTGATGTTCATTCATGTTTATTTCGTGCTGTAACTAGTAGTAAAGCGGAAGAGATGATCGGTTCAAGCGCCGCTTGAATTGAGGAGACGCTACAGCGATCTGTCAGGCCACATTAAAGAGCGCCAAAGCGGTATTCATTGCTTGAATTTCATAATAAAATGGACAGAATTTGAAATCTGAGACTTTGTTTAATATCAAAAGTACAAAGCACATCTTATTGCTATTTGTTGGATGGGAGACGCTACAAAGTTCTGATCAGCCATAAACTGAAAACAGCAAAGACTAAAAATTGATTCTTGGGATTTAAGAATCCATAGCGGTTCATAAAAATGAGAATCGATAAAAATCGAGAAATCAATATTTTTTTTTACCAGCCCTATTTAAAATACTATTAAAGATCTCTTTATCATCTTAGTGACTAGTGATATTTTTAAGAACAAACTTGAGAAAAAAACTCGGTAACTTACAAAACAATGTACAGTTCTTCATATTTCAAAAACATTCCTGTGATTTGTCTATTGCTGCAACAAGTTCATTATCTTAAAAATTAGTACTTGGTTTGATTGACCGTGCCGTCTCTGGTCCACTGGCTTTAGTATTGCCCAGACTGACACCTCTGTTCCCAACTGAGACATTATCTGCTCTTTCTTCAGGTCCCTGTAACAGAAAAAAACTGTGATTTTTACTATCAAAAGAGCATAAATGATTCTACAGAATAATCTACGAACAAACAAATAATAAATAAATAAAATGTCAGTGGGGTGTAAGTAAAATGACAAATTGGCCATAATGACCAACTGGAAACCCTAAAAGAAATAAAATCCTTTTTATTATCCGTTGTTTTTGGAAACCCTGTTTCTTAGTTCAGATTTGTACTGCACTAAAAACAAGTGGAAACAATGACAGCACAACACATGACCACTCACCGCATCCCCTGGCCTGACAGTGTTTGAGCTCTGTGCACCAAGCTGAGAATTCCCACGTGACACTTCCATCTCGTCATCTTCTCTTTTGAAGTCACTCCTCTGAGCTCTGAAGATAGCCTCTGTCTTTTGCTGCTCAGATTCCTCCAAATGCTGCTTCAACAAGTCGATCTCCCTCCAGCTCCGGGTGATCTCCACTCTGGTCTCCAGCAGCACTTTGCTAAATATTTTGACTATCTCTGAGGTTGTCGTCACCATGAGTCCTTCAATCAGAGCCCTGAACTTAGCCGATAAGGGATCTTCCACTTCCATTGTGTGTGGCTGGTGGAGGATTACTTACTATTGTGCAACTATACAGAGTAAAGCTGAGAAACAGTCGTCCAGGTTCAGGTTACCTTTCAACAGAGGAGATATATTAAGACGTAGAAGGTTATTATTATTATTATTTTTTCCCCTGTGACCTCTGCTAATTTTAGTGTTATATGCCCAAATATGCCATTTTGTACATGTCAAAGTGTGTATGAATTCAGAGCTTTCATAACATACCATTATAAATACCTGCTATTATTTAAAATATTCCATTATTAGTAGTGTTTTAGGTAAACTTAAAGGGATAGTTCACCCAAAAATGAAAATTCTGTCATCATTTAGTCACGCTCAAGTTGTTCCAAACCTGTATAAATTTCTTAATTCTGTTGAACACAGGAAGATATTTGGAAGAATGTTTGTAACCAAGCAGATCTCGGCATCCATTGACTACCATAGTATTTTCCCCCCACTATGGTAGTCAATGGCTGCAGAGATCTGCTTGGTTATAAACAACAAAGAATTTTCATTTTTGGGTGAACTATCCCTTTAATGTTAAAGGGATAGTCCACACGAAACTCTTTGGTTACCCAACATTCTTCGAAATATCTTTTGTGTTATGCAGAAGCAAGCAAGCCCTACAGGTTTAGAATGACATGAGGGTGCGCAAATGATGATAAACGTTTAATTTTTGGTGTAGACTATCCCTTTAAGTCAAAAGTATATAGTTAATAAATCACATATACAGTTTAAACTCTGTTTACAGACAGATTTAGCTACAAAACCGCCAAAATAAAAGTTTTAGTATCATGTTTGTTTCTTTCATTTTCTCACATAATATATTATTCTTGCCAAATAGAAAAATATTAAATATACATTATATTGACAAATCTAGCATTTATGTCAATAAATAAATGACTTGTATGGTTTCTATGTTTAACTGATTTAAACTGTCGATAGTTACTACCTACAAGGAAACCTAAAAATAAAATTCTTTTTAAAAACTAATGGCAGGTAAAGTTGCACGTTTTGTGAAATATCTCAGTAATTTGTCTGTTTCTATTTAAAAAATGTATCACATTTTTCTTTTTTTACTGCAGACTGCCCTGGTTTCAGCTGGATATGCCCTGTAATGCCTGTGGGGGGAAAACGTGGACGGGGGCATTTCTCGGGTTTAAAGGGACATGTCTGCTAAAGCAAGAAAGCTAATGACGAGAATGATTTCTGATTTCTCCCCAAAAAGGTTCCACAGAAAAAGATTTGTTCGGGTCTAATATTTCCCGCTTTCTGTAAGCTAACAAAGATAAAGTGGCGACCCTGTTTTGATTAATAACTTTCACCGTTACAAGAAAAGCTGCAAGTTCTCCTCACCTCATCAATAGTCTGAGGCGGGAATCATATAACGATGGCGCATGTACAAATTCTGGAAACGAAAACCACTAGTAAAACATGTTTATACTCAAAGGTAAAGAAACGCTTCATGTGAGAGGAACTTACCTTTGATAAAAATCAAAGATTTTACCCGTTGGCCACAGACGCTCTGACTCCCACTGACGCTGTGTGGAATGCGAAGCGTAACAGCATAACGGGCCGACGGGAAACAAACATCGATGGGATCTGATTCCACAAAATTGCAGACAAACTATGTATTTTTTTAACTTTAGAATCGTTGGTATGTGTCGAAACAAACCTTTTTTTAATATAAACAAAAATAGAAAAAACAAAATATATTTCTATGCATTTAGTCGAGTGTTTCATGCTCTGCATAGCGATGAACTTTGGGATTGAATGGAATGACCTTTTAACTATACATCAAATATTACACTTTTTAACCATTTTCCTCAATCATTGTTCTTCAATCCTGTCTCATGTCCTGTGGTAGTTCTTTCCCACACAAAAGTTCCATGAATGTTACAAAATCGGTCTGACTATATCCATTTGTTAAATAAAACATATCAAACTGCACACACACACAAAAAAAACAAAAAAAAAAAAACAACAGAGCACAATGTCACACATAACTATATTTTATTCAAAATTTGACATTTTGAACATCACCTCTTTGAAGTTGTACAAGATATCTCTGACCCATAGGTAAAAGATTTCTCTCCACAGAAGTTTCCTGCAGCAAAAAAAAAAAAAAAGAAAGAAAAGAAAACATCTTAAAATACCGTTTCACACCATTTTATTCTCAAATGTAACATTTGCAAATGGGAAATGTGAAGCTTCAGAATAATGGCTTTGTACTACACAAACAGTTGTAATTATAAAACAGAAAATACACCAAAGTGAACGAGCATAGCATCGCTCTGTTTTGTCTGCAGACTTTACAGTAACGTGTGAAGAGTTTGGTCAACAGGCAAAACTAGTTTCACTCGAGCAGATTTTCTATGCTTCATTTACAAATGCAAGAATAAGAGCAAGTCAGGCTGCATTTCACAGTGGGTGGGCATTAAAAGACCCAGTGACTTAATGGCCCTGCTGACTCTCCATCAATGTTTATCATGGCGATAGTGTAATCAAGCACCAATTGCCTATTTAAATGACTAATGAAATAAAGGAACTGTCTTTATTGAATGTACACTAATGTTCAAAAGTTTGGGGTTGGTAAGATTTTTTAATGTTTTTGAAAGCCTCTTATGCTTACCAAGGCTGCATTTTGCAGTAACTCTGTGACATATTAAAATGTTAAATAACTTTTTTCTATTTTAATAAAATGTCATGTATTTTCAGCATCATTACTCCAGTCTTCAGTGTCACATGATCATTCAGAAATCTGCTTATTCAGAAAACACATGATCCTTCAGAAATCATTCTAATATGCTGATTGGTGCTCAAGAGTCAATTATTATCATTATCAATGTTGAAAACCTTTTGCTGCTTAATATTTCTGTGGAAACGAAAACGTTTTTTTCAAGATTCTTTGATGAAAAGAAAGCTCAAAAGAACACTCATTTGAAACAGAAATCTTTAATGATTAGAACTGTCTTTACTGTCACTTTTGATCAATTTAATGCATCCAAGCTGGATAAAAGTATTCCTTGATTCAAAATTCAAATAAAAATCTTACCGACCCCAAACTTTTGAAATGACCCAGTTTTCTGAGCAGAATAACTAAACTCTTCTTGCTGCAGACTGTAGCATGATGACATAGTTACTAGTGGATATAATCCACTACATCGTGGATTTTGACAATGCTTTTAATATGCATACACAAACACATATTTTGTATTTGAACATTTTGTAAATCTGTTACACAAAATAATGTCAAGTAATGTTATATTTTTAAATTCATCCAGATAATGTTTTTAGGTACTGAAAGTTTGACAGAACTTTCATGTGTTTGCTGTTTATTTAAAATGTTTAATATGTAATGTTGTAGTATTTTATCTTGTATTACTTACATGGACAGGGAAAAATGTGAATCAGGTTATTGAAGAAATCCATGGACGTAACCATTTCAAAAGCTAAGCTTTATAAACATTATGTAGTGTCCCACTAGTGGTGAAATTAAAAAATAAGTTTAGTAAACATTTATATTTCAGATCTTACACAGCACTTCACAGTTCCGAAAGAACAAGCAGATACATTTTTAATAAATCTTTATTCCCATCATAAAGCTTCATTCATCAAATACTACAATTCTGGGTAACACTTTATTTTAAAGTGTCCTTGTTGCATATGTTACATGTACAGTAAATTATGCATAATTACATGCAACTAACCCTAAACCAAACCCTAATCCTACCCTAACCCTAAGTACATGTAGTTAATTCATATTACTCAGTACTTAAATATATAATTACACTGTAACAATGACACCTTAAAATAAAATGTAACCCAATTCTGAATAACCCCTAAAATACAGGGAATCAAGAACTTGTGACAATCTAAGAAACAGCGGAAAAAATGAAATAAAAGATAATACAATTAAAAAAAATAAATAAAACTACTCATGTTTAGGACTTCCATCAAGTGAACAGTTTTCTTCAAATTCCTCCTCAGCGGTTAACTTCTGGATGCATTTTGAAAGATGAATATGAAGTTGTGCTTTCCGCAGAACAGTGGCAGAGCAGTAGCAACAATGAAAATGTGCATTTTCCCTGCATTTTAAGTTACACTTGATAATAGTGAAATCTGAAAAAAAGTAAAACAAGTGTGAACTTATATACCTTGACAAAATTATTGTAATGGATGTGGAAGCACTATACACACCATGAAGGTGGACAGCCAACTTCAGATGATTCTGGATGTGGTTAACAACGCTCCCTACCCCTCTTGGCTTGTAGACCCAGGTCTCACAAAACGGGCAGTGATACTTGTCACAACACTGGGCGCACTTAGAGATGCAGGGCATTTCTCCTTTTTTAAGGACAGTAATATGCATCTAGAAATGGAAATTTACAATTAAATAATGGTTAACTTTACCGTTAACTGAATATTAACATTTGTTTTATTTTAATAATTTGTTATAATTATAATAACAGCTTGAGCTTGACACTTGACTTTGTCACGATAAAGTTGCCCTTGACAACCTTTTAAAATATATTATTATTATTATTATTCTTACATGCGCAGTATAGGGGTCACGAGGACCCCGCGTGATGTTAGGAAAATAATGAGTCCGTTTCAAAAGGGCTAATGTAAAATGCAAGTGTCATCAAAATATATTGACAATATAATGACAACATAAATTATGTTCATTCACTTACTGTCTCATTTCTTGGTGTTGAGTCCATCCATGTCATGGAGTATAGTGACAAATAATGCACATTAAAGATATCCAGTGCATCATCGAAATCCTCTATGGCGCATTTGCTTTAAAAACATTTACCGTGTCAACCAAATTCACTATGTAGTGGATTAGATGAACTACGTCATCGTGCTACAGTCTGCAGAGAAAACCCTCTCTAAAGGTGATGATACACAGGGCAACTTTTTGAGCAATGTTGCTGGGCAATGTTGCCGTCAACGGGCAACCAGGTGAGACACAGGGCCCACAATGGATCTAAAGTATCCAGATAGAAATTTTCTGCCTATTCTCAATGGAAAAGTGCCCAAGAAACATCGCTCTGCAACATTGCTCAAAAAGTTGCCTCGTGTATCATCACCTTAATAATCAGGCAGTGATAATAATGTTGACAATATTTAAAGGTACAGTACGTAATACCAGCTAGTGGTTGAAATGGGTACTGCAGTCCAAATTTAAATATTGGAGAGAGTTGTTTGCCCCTTGAGGACACGCAACAGGAGCAAGCGCAATTTACAATGGAAGGCGGCATGCCTTACACTGCAAGTTGATCAGCTAATGTATCTGTTTAAATATGCCTTTTAGAGCTTTTTAGATGGAAGACTTTTTAGTTTTGTTAGAATCTGCAAGTTTTTTTTCCCTGGCTTCCATGGCTGCAATACGCTGTGTTTTACGGCATCTACCAACCCGGGGTGTCGAAATGCTATTGGGTAAATTGGCAGTGGGTAGGATCACACGGACCAAAAAAAAACAAACAAACAGACATTCCGGTACGGAAGGCACATTTTAAAGTAGAATAACTGGTTCTAGAACTGTTTTTCAGAGAAAAAAGTGTGTGAACTTAGCATGCTTCTTAAATATCTGCAAACATACTATGGTATTTTTATCCTTTAACTGAAACTGTTATGGTATATAAAATGTAAGAAGCCTCTTAAATGTAAAAGACATATTTGTGACAGTAAAGTGTTACAAAGAACAGAGGAGTGAATGTGCTTGTTCCTGTTCCTTGTAATAATTTTATATTATAACACTTTTTTGTGGACATAATATATATTTAATAAATTCAGTATAAATTTATAGTGTTTTTTTATAGCCTTCACTTTTAACATTGTGCAGGATGTGGTACAATTTGTTTTTTTTTTTCAATATATAGTTCAAACGATAAAAATTACATTTTGCACTGTCAGTGCAAACAAGCATAAAATATTGTATGAGTAGATCATCTTGCACTGGTAGATTTTCAAAACACCTATGCAAATACATTTCTTTTAAATAATTATTCATATTATTTTACTAATCTAAATGTGTTATGTTAAATGTATAATGTCAAATTTAAAATAATGTTTTGATTTTTTTTAGTTGTGATAATTTAATTTGCTTTCATCCATGATAAGCAATATAATGTTATGTTTATCATATAGCAGATCAAATCGTGTAGCTCTAAGGAAAATGCCCTTCATTTACACAATTATGCATCATATATATGATGACTTAATATGTATGATTCATCATCATGCAAGGAATAAGCTTATGAAATGATGAGATTAAATCTTCGAGTCTAACCTTTGCTCTCCTTCGAAGGTAATCCCGGCGGTTGTGTAGCATCTTAGTACATCTTACGATCACCTCTGCCTCTCGTCCATACAACTGCGGAAGTGCAGATATGATCTGTTCAAGTGTAAACAACAAATCCATGTAAAACCACTCTCTGAAAACATGCCCTTTTCTGCATACATTTCATTAATCGAAATCGAACAAATGAAGAGGACCGAACCTTCGCTGTAATCGGGCCCCACTCAATGTTCCTGCTATAGCAAGCCCTCTGCCACACCTGAAACTGAGTCAGGATCTCTCTGGCCACAATCTGTTGCAGACACAAGAAACAAATAAAACCGATCAATTGATGATCATTCAAAAGCCTAAAAATAAATTCAAATTCATTCTGCATAATAATTTCTTACACTGAATGTTCTCTGCTTGTTCAGAGGGTGTGAATTTCCTTGTTCTGTGGAAGAGTGTTCTGCAAACCTTTGGCCAATCTAAAACATACACAAAAACAAATTAGTAAACCACAGTTCTGCGTTCACTGTTCATTTCACATCAATTTGGATGCATTTAGAAGCATTTCTATATGTCTACAATATTCTGCTCATGAAAAAAAACATGTTTTTGTGGTCGAGACTGCTTTGTATTAATACATAGCTAATTCCCAGTTTATGTATACTATCATGTGTATGTAGTGTGCTTGTTTATTATCATAATAGATGAAGTGAAGTCTGCAAAGACACAAAGTTCATATGAAATTATATTTTGTATAGAGTGCTGAAAGTCTGTCTGAAATATCTGCAGTCTTGCATTAGCTAGGAACAATAAAAAGAATCAAATAACAAATATGAAATTAAATATTCTGAATTATTTAAACTCTTGCTAGAATAATTTACTGCTTTTGTTGGAAAAAGGTATACAAATCCATCAGATAATGACCTGTATGTAGTTAACGGTTGTCCGATTACAATCACTCCAGGAGAGGCAGGCATCAAGACACAATGCTGCAGATCATCACAGAACTCTTGTGGAAATGGCTAAGGAGCAGGAGGTCTTGCATTGTCCAACATCAGTGTTCATCAATCCACAGCAAATAAATAAAAAATTACAAACACTGGAAAGAAGACTTGAAGTCTGAATGGAAGACTGAAGTAGAGGAAATGGAGCATTTTTGGACTGACTGACTTGCTGAGGTGAGATAGAGGTGCTACCAGTCGCTACATCTGATGGTTCATTTACTTTTTCCAACAAAAAGCCATGAAAGTTGAAACAAAAGGGATATAGCACAATTTAAGTGAAGGCCAGGGTATCTTTTTTTTAGTGAAATTATAAATTCTAAAGTTAAAAAGATCCACAAACATTCTCAGGAAAGAGGATATGCTGCATACTGCATCTTTACTGTTGTCAGAGGGAATACATAAAAACATCAAATACATAATCTATACTAGCTATTACACATTAATCGTACAACAGCAAAATTCCTATAAGAGTAAATCTGTCATTTCAATTCGTATATGCATGTATTAGAACTATAAGGAAACCAAAGTTTCCTTGTCTTTCTATAATGCAAAGGAAGTTTAAAATAATTCCATGCATAACAATTTGTCCAGGTCCTGTTCATTTGTTTAGTTGTCTTTTAAGGTGGCAATGATGGGACAGCGGCTTCTTTGGAGTCTTCTTGAGTTTTAACAGTGCAGACCATTTATAGTACGTAAACATGAATTGATCAAAAAATGGGTGAAAATTAGATACATTTATTTCCCTCCTCTTCCATGGGCTTTCAATAAATGAGTCTTCATTTGCCTGGGATTCAGATAGCTCTTTCCACAGTAAGGGCAATTGCAAGACTTCCCCGCGTGGCTGTGTCGTCTGATGTGAACTCGCAGGTTAGTGGCTCGATTGAATCGCATCCCGCATTGAGTGCAGCTGAAGAGTTTCTCCCGCGTGTGGATGTTCTGATGCTGTCTGAAGTTGCTCATCCGAGCGAAGGCCTTGCCGCAGTGCGGACAGACGTGAGGTCGCTCTCCTGAATGGTTTCGCTGGTGAACCTTGAGCTCGAAGTTGTACGCGAACGTCTGATCACACTGCGAGCAGCTCAGAGGTTTCTTGCCCTTGTGGATCTGCGTATGAGCCTTGAGGTCACATGCTCTCGCAAACATTTTCCCACATTGGGTGCAATAGTGGGATCTTCCCGCAAGGATTTGTTCCGGCGTCCCATGTTTGTCCTGGGAGAAACGCTTTGGGCATTGCGCATGGCTGACTGTTTTCTCGCCTGGACAAACATCATTGTGAGAATAGCGGACAGAACTTTCTGAATCAGGATAACTTTGTTCATTTTCTGGTTTGACAAATGAATGTGACCTCTCTGGTACGCTAGATAGCATCAGCTCTGTCGTGCATAAATGACTATATTGTGCCCTAATACCTTGATGTGCCAATGTGTTCACTGAATAAGGTGTGAAATATGAGGTGGCGTCTGGCATGTCGAGAGAGTTTAGACCTGGAAAGCTTTCTACCTGTATCTCATCCTGATCACAAGATCCTCCGAGTTCTCCCTGACTCGGATCAGCCATTTCTGCATGGCAACCGTCATCTCTGTTGACGCTATCCCACACTGGAACCATCTCTTCTTCTTCCTTGACAGGTAGAAGATCCAGCTCTGTCTCTGATTTTACTCTATCGTTTGGTGAAGACATTGGCAAATCCTCGTGCGCATCCTGAGCCGAAGGACTTTGTATCAGTCTTGAGTGGTTTGAGTCCATTTCCTTATCAAGAGTAAAGTCCTTTTCGGTTTGGTCTACATCATTCACTTTGGGTTCGAAGTCACTAGTGGACCCGCTCTGGATTGCTGAACTTCCCAGAAGCCTCTGCAGAAAATCCTGAGGAATTGGTGCACTGGAGTTAGGTGTGATGATCTCTTTTGCACTATGCCTATGTACATCGTTCTTCTCTTTAGAGTGTGAGTTTGTTGTTGTTTGTTTGTTAGACTCCAGGCGTTGTCTTGTACTCCACATTTCTTCAGTCAGTGTAGGCTGATTGGTAGACTGATCTCTCAGGCTTAGGCCTAAACAAAGGGCGTTTGCTCCTGCACCAGAAGAACAGATACAAAATTAAGGAACAGCAAAAAAAAGTAATTGAAGATATAAAAAATGTATATTGATGTCTGATGTTCTTAGCAGTAAGATTACTGCAATTAATGCACTGAAATTCATTAATGGAGGACAACAATCATTTAAAGAATACTGTATTATTTATTTGCAAGGCAAAACTGTCATTCCGCAGGTAAAGAAAGAATTTTGTAACTCAGGACTAAAATCTTCTCTTAAACATCCTGTGATAATGTCAAATATAAAAGTGTTAAAATCACCTATTATCTCATGCTGGTGAAAATGGAAAAAAGAACTACACTGTTATGGCTTGCAAATATTAATTATTTATTAAATATTTATATGTACACATATGAATGTGCAAGTGGGTGTGTTAATAGTGTATATACACTGAACAAAATTATAAATGCAACACTTTTGTTTTTGCCCCCATTTTTCATGAGCTGAACTCAAAAGATTTAATACTTTTTATGTACACAAAAGGCCTATTTCTCTCAAATATTGTTCACAAATCTGTCTAAATCTGTGTTAGTGAGCACTTCCCCTTTGACGAGTTAATCCATCCACCTCACAGGTGTGGCATATCAAGCATGATAATGCAAGGTCCCATGTTGCAAGGATCTGTACACAATTCCTGGAAGCTGAAAACATCCCAGCTCTTGCATGGCCAGCATACTCACCGGACATGTCACCCATTGAGCATGTTTGGGATGCTCTGGATCGGCGTATACGACAGCGTGTTCCAGTTCCTGCCAATATCCAGCAACTTCGCACAGCCATTGAAGAGGAGTGGACCAACATTCCACAGGCCACAATCAACAACCTAAACAACTCTATGCGAAGGAGATGTGTTGCACTGCGTGAGGCAAATGGTGGTCGCACCAGATACTGACTTTTTTTCGGGCCCCCCGGGACCCCCCGGCCCGGACCCCTCAATATAGTAAAACTGCACATTTTAGAGTGGCCTTTTATTGTGGCCAGCCTAAGGCACACCTGTGCAATAATCATGCTGTCTAATCAGCATCTTGATATGCCACACCTGTGAGGTGGATGGATTATCTCGGCAAAGGAGAAGTGCTCACTAACACAGATTTAGACAGATTTGTGAACAATATTTGAGAGAAATAGGCCTTTTGTGTACATAGAAAAAGTCTTAGATCTTTGAGTTCAGCTCATGAAAAATGGGGGCAAAGACAAGTGTTGCGTTTATAATTTTGTTCAGTATATATATATATATATATATATATATATATATATATATATATATATATATATATATATATATATATATTTTTTTATTTATTTATTTATTTATTTTTTCCATAAATAATTCTAATATGCTGATTTATTATCAATGTTGGAAACAGTTGTGCTGCTTAACTTTTTTTTATAAACTATGATACTATTTTCAGGAATTTCTAGATTCTTGGATGAATGAAAAGTTAAAAAAAAACAAAAAAAAAACCAGCCATTTTTTAAAATAGAGCTCTTTTGTAACAATATACACTACTGTTTTTTGAAAGAAATGAATACTTTTATTCAGCAATGATGTGTTAAATTGATAAAAAGGGATAGTAAAGATTTCTATTTTGAATAAATGTTGTTTTTTTCTTTTTAACTTTTTATTCAATTAATCCTGAAAATAGTATCACAGGTTCCACAAAAAATATTAACATTATCCAACATTGATAATAACTGAGTATCAAATCAGCATATTAGAATGATTTCTGAAGGATCATGTGACACTGAAGACTAGAGTAATGATGCTAAAATTCAGCTGTGTCATCTCAGGAATAAATTATATTTTAAAGTATATTATAGGAAACCATTATTTTAAAATGTAATAATATTTCACAATAGTACTGTTTTTTTTCTGTATTTTTGATAAAATAAACGTAGGCTTGATGAGCATAAGAGACTTCTTTCAAAAACATTAAAAATAGTAATGTTTCCAAACTTTTGACCAGTGCTGTGTGTACACACACACACACACACACACACACACACACACACACATATGTGTGTGTGTGCACTTCGGTCCAGTTTTAGACATGTTGTAACCAGTGTTATTTTAATATTATTTATAAACTATTATAGTATTTATTCCTATTTTGAATTTGCTTTTTTTATATTTTCATTTTTATATTTCCTAAGTTTTAGTCATTTTGTTGCGTGCTTTTTTTTGTATTCTTCTTTAATCTATTATTATTATTAGTTTTTATAGTATTGAGTTTTAGCCATTTCAATTTTAGTGCTTCAATAGTAATTGTATTGCTTCAACTTATTTTAATTCTATTAATAAAAACGGTTTTTAATTGTCTGCCTTTGGCCTGAGATGGGCTTCAGCCCTCCCACGACCCTACAGAGGATAAGCAGATGGATTTGTAATACAAACCCGATTCCAAAAAAGTTGGGACACTGTACAAATTGTGAATAAAAAAAGGAATGCAATAATTTACAAATCTCATAAACTTATATTTTATTCACAATAGAATATAGATAACATATCAAATGTTGAAAGTGAGATATTTTGAAATGTCATGCCAAATATTGGCTCATTTTGGATTTCATGAGAGCTACACATTCCAAAAAAGTTGGGACAGGTAGCAATAAGAGGCCGGAAAAGTTAAATGTACATATAAGGAACAGCTGGAGGACCAATTTGCAACTTATTAGGTCAATTGGCAACATGATTGGACATAAAAAGAGCCTCTCAGAGTGGCAGTGTCTCTCAGAAGTCAAGATGGGCAGAGGATCACCAATTCCCCCAATGCTGCGGCGAAAAATAGTGGAGCAATATCAGAAAGGAGTTTCTCAGAGAAAAATTGCAAAGAGTTTGAAGTTATCATCATCTACAGTGCATAATATCATCCAAAGATTCAGAGAATCTGGAACAATCTCTGTGCGTAAGGGTCAAGGCCGGAAAACCATACTGGATGCCCGTGATCTTCGGGCCCTTAGACGGCACTGCATCACATACAGGAATGCTACTGTAATGGAAATCACAACATGGGCTCAGGAATACTTCCAGAAAACATTGTCGGTGAACACAATCCACCGTGCCATTCGCCGTTGCCGGCTAAAACTCTATAGGTCAAAAAAGAAGCCATATCTAAACATGATCCAGAAGCGCAGGCGTTTTCTCTGGGCCAAGGCTCATTTCAAATGGACTGTGGCAAAGTGGAAAACTGTTCTGTGGTCAGATGAATCAAAATTTGAAGTTCTTTTTGGAAAACTGGGACGCCATGTCATCCGGACTAAAGAGGACAAGGACAACCCAAGTTCTTATCAGCGCTCAGTTCAGAAGCCTGCATCTCTGATGGTATGGGGTTGCATGAGTGCATGTGGCATGGGCAGCTTACACATCTGGAAAGGCACCATCAATGCTGAAAGGTATATCCAAGTTCTAGAACAACATATGCTCCCATCCAGACGTCGTCTCTTTCAGGGAAGACCTTGCATTTTCCAACATGACAATGCCAGACCACATACTGCATCAATTACAACATCATGGCTGCGTAGAAGAAGGATCCGGGTACTGAAATGGCCAGCCTGCAGTCCAGATCTTTCACCCATAGAAAACATTTGGCGCATCATAAAGAGGAAGATGCGACAAAGAAGACCTAAGACAGTTGATCAACTAGAAGCCTGTATTAGACAAGAATGGGACAACATTCCTATTCCTAAACTTGAGCAACTTGTCTCCTCAGTCCCCAGACGTTTGCAGACTGTTATAAAAAGAAGAGGGGATGCCACACAGTGGTAAACATGGCCTTGTCCCAACTTTTTTGAGATGTGTTGATGCCATGAAATTTAAAATCAACTTATTTTTCCCTTAAAATGTTACATTTTCTCAGTTTAAACATTTGATATGTCATCTATGTTGTATTCTAAATAAAATATTGAAATTTGAAACTTCCACATCATTGCATTCTGTTTTTATTCACAATTTGTACAGTGTCCCAACTTTTTTGGAATCGGGTTTGTAGTTTTAATAGATTTGTAATGGATGGATTTGTAATAGTTTTAGTTAACAATAACAACCCTGGTTGTAACTCACCCCGGACTGTCTCTACAGGCTGGCTCTCATCTCTGTTGCTGGAATCTCCTGTTCGGCCGCAGTCAGAGCATCGTATCTTCCTCCCCCGTTCCCATTCCCTCTCCCTCTCCCTCAGTTTGCTCTCAGACAACTGCAGCCTTCGTTTTAGGACTTCCACCTCTTGTTTACGATGACCCACTTCCTCAAGGAAGCTGTCTTCCACCAGCCTGGTTATTTCAAACATGGCTGATTTGAGGACGGTCTCCATGACAACAGAGAGCTGAGACTGGAATGTGAGGAAAAGGGCTTCCGACATCGTCCCGTCGCTTTGAGGACACCTTGATGCAATGTATGACTCTGATGAAAATAATCACCCTGAAAAGACAAAGACAGAAAACCGTATTTTAACTGCCATCATGACCAACTAAAAACCATGTTAGCGTGTTCCAAAACAAAAACTGAATTTTTCAACAAGACTCCAACGTTTCTGTCACCTGGGGCCTGTTTCAATAAGGAGGTTCAACCAACTCTGAGTTTAAACTTGAACTCTGAGTTGACCTACCCTGAGATGGGAAACTCTGAGTTTTGGGTTTCAGAACAGCTAAATTGAGGTAGTTCAATCAACTCTGAGTAGACTGACTCTGAGTTGAACGCGTGCACCACGACTATGAAAAGTCACGATCAATGGAGCTCCGAAATTACGATTCACCATGGCAACAGCACCCAACAAAAAGACGTCTGCATACTTACGGGTAAAACGTAATTTTAATTCTTAATCATTGTTATAATATCAGAGGTGAAAACTGGCAGAACAGTAAGTTATTGAACTAATATTCATTTTCATGGTATCCCACAGGCAAAAAAAGAAGGAAAAAAATGTGGTAGCAGCTAAAAATGAAGTATAAAAATATAATTTAATCAGGTAAAGCTTTAAGCATAAAAGGTTAATGGGTGTAGGATTCATGACTTTACAAACATTTGACATATTAAATAAATATCATTCAGTGTCTATTTCAATGTGCAGCAGCTTTTTCCTTATAGTCTAATGCTCTTTTCACATCTAATTCAACCTGTTACATTTGTGAATTAGGGTAATCAAATTAACATTTGACTTCTACTCAGGCCAACAGCAAAGAAGGAAGAGGCTCGCAAAACACCAGCACCACTGACAGATGAAGAGGAGATGGAGGAAGAATATTAACAGAATATTAAAACAGGAAAAAAAAAAAAGAACTGTTGCTTTTGTATTTAGCAAATAAAGATGACCAAATAAATTGTGAATCATTTGTGTTTATTTAACACCTGTGGTGTATGGCATATATTTCAGACCCTTCCTTCTGGTATTCTTACATTCCATATAGTAATCTTTAATTTTTCATTTTTGAAAGGTGCGATGATGGGAATATGCATATCAATGCATCCAACCACATTGGAAATCTTAAAAGAAATTCTAATTATTAGCTTTCTTCCAGAGGTTGCAAAAAGATATCAAGTGAACATCATTTAACCTGGATTTCTACACCACTGCCCTGCAATCCTGTGAAACTCCTCTTTGATGCTGTCATGGGTTTGTGCCCAGGAAACAACACAAACATATTCAGAAAGAGCTCACGTGAGAGTGAGGCAAACTTTCCTTACCTCTCTGCATACAGCAGCCTTACTAATATGCTCTGCATCTCTGATATTACATAGAAAACTATCATTAAAACATGGTACTGCTCAAATAAATATGCATGTGGATATAGCAAGCAAAAAAATCCTCTCCTGACATGAATGTAACTCCCTACAAATTACTGCAGCCTCCTCATATACAGGATGCTATTTGTGTCATTTTGACAGTGTCCTCTTGGTGAAAATATTCGCAGTGAATGAATGTACCTGCACTGCAAAAAAATGCTTTTCTTTTGTCTTGTAATTTCCAGTCAAAATATCTAAAGATTCTTAAATCAATGTGCATTTTCTAGGCCTACATAAGAAAAATTACATAAGTATTTAGTCTTGTTTCCTGGGGGACAAAAGAAAAAGCTAATTTAAGTGCATTTTTCTTATTTTGCAAATTATATGCCAATAGGGTAAAAAAAATACTCAGTATGAAAAGCATTTGTGCAGCGTGAATGAATGAATGATGTATTTAAACACTGCTGGCGCTTTAAAAAGGGGGAGGAGACCGAAAGAAACTGGGTTTACCGAAGAAAACCTGCTCCAGACCAGGTTAGGTTCACAGAGTAAGTTACCCTGGTAACTGACTCTGAGTATAAGTTACCTCTCTTTTTGAAACGGGCTTGACTTACCCTGCTTTCTCGGGTTTAACATACCTCCTCCCATTCTGAAACAGAAAACTCAGAGTTCCCCTCATTTCAGGGTTAACATACTCAGAGTTTCCACTTAACCTCCTTTCTGAAACGGGCCCCAGGTGTGCCATTTGTTATTGTTGTTTGTGCAGCCACGTGCATGATACAACATACAATCAGATTATTATGGCAACACTACCACCACTATGTTATTAGAAATGCGTGTATATATGTATATGATTATATTCAATTGGTTTTCTATAGAAAATAGGTTCGCTAGCCACCCTTTCTTCAGGCCTTTTGTTTAAAAAGTAAAATAAATTACCTAGACATTGGCAAATAACAACAGTCACACTATTCAGGAGGTAAATACCTTATGAAAACGATCCTCGCGCAGAGGATTTCTCAGAGGAAACCCGAGAAATAATGTGAATAGAAACGTTATTTCTGCAGTAATATGATCGTTTATGTTGACAGTCGTCCTAAACGGATGCAGAAAATGTTTGAAGGTTTCCTGTTACTGCCCTCCAGTGGACTGGAAGATGCCACACGTCATATGCTTCATGTGTACTGAAGGAAATATAAAATTTTATGGCCTGGTTTCACAGACAGGGTTTGGATTAAACCAGGAGTTGGACATTTAAGTAGCTTCTATAAACGCGTTAGAAAGAACATTACTGGTGTGCATCTTGAGACAAAACAATGGCACTGACATTATTTTAAGATATGTCAGTTATTTTTCTTACTTATAATTAATTTCTTTATGGAATATTGCAGTATTTATTAGAAATTATAAAATGACCAAAAACAATAAGCATACCGTTTGTTTTAAAATGAAATTAATGTACTATATTTTTTTTTTTATTTAATTTTGTATTATGTATCATGGTACTAGACAATATTCACCTCTAAATGTTGCACCATTTCCATATAAAATAATACAAATATTAGAAAAAAAAAATTAATATTATTTTCAATTAATACAGTTTAAGTTCAAAATAGAGGAAAGGTAGGCCTATTTCAAACCCAAAGCTTAGAAGGCAGATTGATGCCACCTGGTGGAAGAAATAAAGAAAATCATAGACGCCAATCACTAGATGCCCATGTGGGCTACATATATAAATATAAATTATTTTCATTATTGGCATTATTACGTAATTTTATTAGGTTTTGTATTAGACATATATTATTATAATATATATTTAGACATGATCAAAGACTACTTCGTCATGGATGATTTGTAGATTGTACCACAAAAAAAAAAATGCTTTGTGTTTTTGTATTTCCCGTTCATTTCCTATGGTCATTTTTTATCACAAGTGTGACTATTTTTGTAAAGACCGTTCAGACTTCCATAATTTTTCTTTGCTTTTTGTTGTTCATATAGCAAGTGCCACAAAAGTCACCAAGTTTTGTACCATTCGGATGAAGTAAAAAAAAATAAAATAACAAATAAAAAGTAAACAAAAATGACTCAAGACCACTAGAGGGTTAACTGTGACGTAGGACAATTTGTTTCACTGGACAAATGTTTTTAAGAAGTCATATTTCTATGGTTGCAGGAGATTTTCTAAAATATAAGGTAGTGTAGTGTATCAGTTTTATTTCTGTTTAATTTTTTCTAGTCACAGTAAAAAGTGCCACATCTTGCCCTACACAGGCCTAAAGTTTTGTTTCATCATGTGCTGTAATCACGGAGTATTACTATAAAGTGCAATAGAAAAGGAAAATGTGTCAGTTATCACAAAAGACTAAATGAGAACACAAAACACATGTACAAACTGTATGTTAGTACTATACCAAAGAGCTGGAGAACTGTTTAATTTTGTTGACATGAACATTACAAAACAACATATGACAGAAATGAAGACATGAACTTCCTGCATTTTTGCCATTTGGTCCATTTCACATGTAACATCATTATTCAGATTTGTCATTTTCACAGAAAAAAGAAGAAAGTAATTTGAATTACAGTCATAGAGCCTGTAATGTACATGGCTTACTGTGGTGTACCTGAATCACCAATAATCTGTTTGCATGCATTACTGGAAGAGTGTAATCAGTGTGTAATTTACACAGTGTGTGGCATTTAATCATCAAAAGATATTAAACTACTAAACAGATGGGATGGTATAGTGAATGTACCTACCAGCTATACTGTCACTCTTTGTTTACACTCTAAAGAATACTGGAGCCATGCCACATGTTACTACATTTTAAAATAGTCATCTGAAAACCACTGCATAGGTTTGAATCTAAAACATAGGCATTGACATCTAAATGTGAACATGAAACCATTTTAGCCCACAGCAGCATATGCACATCAATTTGTTCTGCAAAGTTTAGTGACTATCTTATAAAAAAACACAGTAATGCTGTTGCAATAGTGAGTATATGCACCATTTGAAAGAGCTAATGCTACACATCTGAATATACAAACAAATCAAAGAGATCTGATTTAACAGTATAACATTGAGTTGTGTTTTATTCATCTTATTCAAGGCTTGTAAAACTCCAATTTAAATGAATTAAACACTTTAAACAAACAGAGAAAATTTTCAAAGCATGGGTGAAACTGTCTGGGTCATATTTCACTCCAAAATCAAAAGAAAAAAAGAATAAAATCATATTTTTGCATATAGAAACTAAAGTCTGTTTTAAAGGCCATTACAATTTTTCATTTTATTTTACTTATTTATTGATTGATTTGCATTGACATTATTTAAAGAATTAGGTACATCTCTCCCAAGCCTACTGTAATGAAAAAAAATAAAATATTACTGTTATGCATACACCACCGTTCAAAAGTTTGGGTCGGCAAGACTTTTTAAAAATGTTTTTGAAAGACGTCTTTTATGCTCCATATTAATATATATTAAAATGTGATTTATTCCTGTGATAACACAGCTGAATTTTCAGCATCATTAAGCCAGACATTATTATTATTTTCAATGTTGAATACAGTTGTGCTCAGTGTGGGGGTAACGCATTACAAGTAACTTGAGTTATGTAATCAGATTACTTTTTTCAAGTAACTAGTAAAGTAACACATTACTTTTAAATGTACAAAATATTTGAGTTACTTTTTCAAATAAGTAACGCAAGTTGCTTTGTTTTCCCATTTATTGACTGACAGCTCTCTTGTGCCCATGTTAAGAAAAATCAGGAGTGTGTGCTGTGTGTGAACATGATGCTTATTGTAGTTCTAGACCAAATGTGAGCATGCATTTACTAATCTCACTTGCACAATAAAAAGATTCAGTATTCCTTAAAATGAATAAAATCAGTGAAATGCAAACCTCACCTAATTAAATGTTAAATAAAACAAATATTTGTATGCATTTAATATCACTTTATTGACCAATGTACTTGCTGCTGACCTTTGATGATTCAGTTAAACCATGAGCAAAAATAACTTAGATTAGATTTTTTTTTGTTTTTATTGGTGAAGTAAGTGTTAAACTTTCTTCTCCTGCATCCTATTCTTCTTCAATCCAGAATGGCAGCACAGCTGAAAGGTTTGTTTGCACTGTGCCCTCTACTGTACACACGTGAATTTGCATTTCCTTCAGCCTGAGGCTTATTATTTGCACTTTTGATGTGAAAGTGTCTTTACATTTGCCCAAAAATACAACTTTTTTTTTATAAAAAAAACAAAAAAAAAAACAAGCCCAGCCCAGGTGAGAAAAAGTAACGCAACACATTACTTTCTTAAGTAACTAAGTATCGCATTTAGTTACTTTTTAAGGGAGTAACGGAATATTGTAACGCATTACTTTTCAAATTAACTTTCCCCAACACTGGTTGTGCTGTTTAATATTTTTGTTTTATTCTTTGAATATAAAGAACAGCATTTATTTGAAATAGAAATCTTTTGTAACATTATAAATGTCTTTACTGTCACTTTTGATCAATTTAAAGAGTCCATGCTGAAAAAAAAAGTATTAATTTCTTTAAAAAAAAAATCTTACTGACCCCAATCTTCTGAACGGTTGTGTATACACATACATAATTAAAATGTTAATGTACATGTGTACAATTATAAGTATATGCCATGGTTGTATTTGTTGAATTTAATTTATACTGATTTTAATAAAAACATGTTAAAAATTATACAAATTTGCTTTGCTATTTTTATCTGACATAAAAATAACGAACAACAATCCTAAAGGTCCTAAAAAAACTTTTTCATGACTTTAAGGAAAATATAATTGCATATATTTTCTTTTGATCTTAGGGTGAAACAAAACATTTATTTATTTGGACATTCTCACCAATGTTAATAGCCTGTAACATCCAGAGGGTGTGGAAAAGTCATATATATATATATATATACACACACATACATACACACACACACACTGCCCGGCCAAGTTGCTGTTTGGATTTAAATAGGCGTATGCTTAAGAGTCAATGATTGGATCATTATTGCAGTGATTATGATGTTTCTAGCATGTTATACTGTATGTTTGGCAACAGTTCTTCTAACCCTAATTGATGGAGTGTGTAGCTTTTCATTTCTTAAACAACCATATAGGAAGACACATCATGGCCATATTCCAGGATGACAATGTCAAGATTCATCAGGCTCAAACTGTGAATGAATGGTTGGGAGGGAGCATGAAGAATCATTTTTACACATGAATTGGCACCTCTGAGTCCAGACCTTAAATTCATTGAAAGTCTTTGGGATGTGCTGGAGTAGACTTTACAGAGTGCTGGACTCTTGCATTGTCAATACAAGATCTCTTGCACCTCTTGATGGAAATAAATGTTGTGATGTGAAACATACACTATATTGCCAAAAGTATTGCGACAGCCCTCCAAATCATTGAATTCAGGTGTTCCAATCACTTCCATGGCCACAAGTGTATAAAATCAAGCATCTAGGCAGCTAGACTGAAACATCTGTGAAAGAATGGGTCAAACTCAGGAGCTCAGTGAATTAAAGCGTGGTACCGTGATAGGTTGCCACCTGTGCAATAAGTCCATTCATCCATTCAAGTTTCCTCACTACTAAATATTCCACGGTCAACTGTTAGTGGTATTATAACAAAGTGGAAGCAATTGGGAACAACAGCAACTCAGTCATGAAGTGGTAGGCCACATAAAATCACAGAGCGGGGTCAGCGCATGCTGAGGCGCACAGTACGCAGAAGTCGGCAACTTTCTGCTGAGTCAATAGCTTCAGACCTCCAAACTTCGTGTGGCCTTCAGATTAGCTCAAGAACAGTGTGTAGAGAGCTTCATTAAATGTGTTTCCATGGCCGAGCAGCTGCATCCAAGCCTTACATCACCAAGTGCAATGCAAAGCGTCGGATGCAGTGGTGTAAAGCACGCCGCCACTAGACTCTAGAGCAGTGGAGACTTGTTCTCTGGAGTGACAAATCACACTTCTCTGTCTGGCAATCCAATGGACGAGTCTGGGTTTGGTGGTTGCCAGGAGAACGGTACTTGCCTGAAGTGTAAAGTTTGGTGGAGGGGGGATTATGGTGTGGGTTGTTTTTCAGGGGTTGGGCTTGGCCCCTTAGATCCAGTGAAAGGAACTCTTAATGCTTCAGCATACCAAGACATTTTGAACAATTTCATGCTCCCAACTTTGTGAAAACAGTTTGGGGATGGCCTCTTCCTGTTTCAACATGACTGCGCACCAGTGCACAAAGCAAGGTCCATAAAGACATGGATGAGCGAGTTTGGTGTGGAGGAACTTGACTGGCCTGCACAGAGTCCTGACCTCAACCTGATAGAACACATTTGGAATGAATTAGAGCGGAGACTGTGAGCCAGGCCTTCTCGTCCAACATCAGTGCCTGACCTCACAAATGCGCTTCTAGAAGAATGGTCAAACATTCCCATAAACACACTCCTTAACCTTGTGGAAAGCCTTCCCAGAAGTGTTGAAGCTGTTATAGCTGCAAAGGGTGGGCCAACTCCATATTAAACCCTACGGATTAAGAATGGGATGTCATTAAAATTCATGTGCATGTAAAGGCAGGCGTCCCAAAACTTTTGGCAATATAGTGTAATAATCACTGCAATAATGATCCAATCATTGACTCTTAAGCATTTGCCTATTTACCTACTGTGTGTGTGTGTGTGTGTGTGTGTGTGTGTGTGTGTATATATATATATATATATATAAACAAATAAATATGATACAATCTGTATTTTCCCCTGAGTGATCCAGTCACATCACTGCAAAAGAAATTTTTCAGAACAATGTCTGAAAAATGAGGTTTAGTACAGCTTTCAATATGCATGATATTAATAATAATTTAGCCAGTCAGCAAAACATCATCAACTAATATGTGTAATGTAACATATTCTACCACTATTACAGCTCCACGGCTCGTCATATACTGGACTGTGTGAATTCAGAGTGAATTCTCTGATGTCTCTTCAAGTTGCATTTCTGGGTAAACCTTTTCCCGCAGTCTGTGCAGATGTAAGGTCTCTCGCCAGTGTGAACCCTGCGGTGTGCTTTCAGGTTACTCAGTTTAGTGAAACTCCGTCCACAGATGGTACAGCAGAACTGCCTCTCACCTGTGTGAATCTGTTGGTGAGCTCTGAGGTGACACAGATGAGAGAAACCTTTTCCACACTGGTTGCAATTGTGCGTCGTCCTTGCCGAATGGTGGCGTGTGTCCCCTTGAACCCTCATGCTGACCATCTGCGGCAGACTTCGTCCTGGATGTATGGTACTGAAACTTCTTTCACCTGTAGCAGCTCCTTCAGGATACTGACGGACATGAGAGGGTTTTGGAGTAGGAAGGCCTTTGCAGATGGATTGTGCTCTGTTTACATCACTGGCACTGTGATCTGCCACAACCGCATTGGGATTTAAAACCATTTTTGTGTTCTTCCTAACGGGTGATCTGAGATGCTGCATGGCTTGTGGTGCAAGGCTCTGAACCTTGACGGGAGGCGCAGGATAGGAGACTCGCTCCTGTACTTGAGGTCTAGCGGTAAGAGGATCTCCAGGCTGAAGATTCAATGCCGTCTTCTTAGCACTGTTGTGAGCAGAAACCATCTGAGGCCTGATTCTCTCCATTTCCTCCCAGTCTGGTGGAAGCATTACTATAACTTCCTGTTTAACAGGCCCAGAGTCTATGCTGCTTACCTGCGGTCTCAAACCCGGAGACTCTGAAGATACTGAGGTCCTGACTGGTTCTGGCTGTGAAACAGATGACCGTGCTGAAGGATCTGTTTTAGGGTCAAACCATTTTGGGGGGTTTCTGTGTCTGACCTCATTCTCATCCCCAGGTCTTTCAGTGCAGGACGTTCCACCTGGTTTATGGTCAGAATCTGTATTGCGGAGTCCATTGGTCTCTTCCACACTGCTCTGAGGATCTTTTTGTTTGTGTATTTGAGAGTGTATTACTAGACAAGCTTGCGTGTCTCTAGCGTCTGTTGTTTCCTCTTTCACTTCTCCTCCAGGTTTATGCTGCTCACCCACTTGAACAGCCTGTCATGGACAAAATGCACATGAATTAGAAACCGCTCAAAAACGATAGTAACCATCTTAGCAAACTGCAATATTTGTTGCATTACATGATATTATAAACCAAATGGCATGTGCAAACAAATGCCTTTCTCAGAGTTCATTACATTTTTAGAGGGCGTACACTGGTGGTCAAAAGTTTGGAATAATTAAGGTTTTATCAAATTATGCTTATCAAATTATATGATGAAATACAGTAAAAACAGTAATATTGTGAAATATTATTACAATTAAAAAAAAATTATATTTTAATAAAATCCTGTGATGACAAAGCAGAATTTTCAGCATCATTACTCCAGTCTTCATTGTCACATGACCCTTCAGAAATCATTCTAATATGCAGATTTGGTCTTTAAAAACATTTCTTAATATTATCAATGTTGAAAACAGTTGTGCCGCTTAACATATTTGTGGAAATTATTTATTTTTCAGGGTTCTTTGATGAATAAAGTTCAATGAACACCATTTACTTTATTTATTAAATTTATTAAAGAATTTATTAAATAGAAATCTTTTGTAACGTTATACATTGTCTTAGTCACTTTTGATAATTTTAATGCATCTTTGATGAATATTAATTTCTCTTTCTTTTTTAATCTTACCACAAATGTTTGAATGGTATCATTTTTTCCACAAAAATGTGTTTGTTTTCAAAATTGATAATAAATGTTACTTGAGCAAATCAGCATATGAGAATGATTTCTGAAGGATCATGTGACACTGAAGACTAGAGTAATGATGCTAAAAATTCAGCTTTGGCATCACAGGAATAAATTACATTTTAAAATATATTCAAATAGAAAACAGTTATTTTAAAATGTAATATTTCACAATATTACTGTTTTACTGTATTTTTGATTAAACGAATTCAGCATTGGTGAGCAGAAGAAAATGTTTTTAAAAACACTTAAAAAATCTTAATTATTCCAAACTTTTGACCGCCAGTGTAAGATATCAGTTCCCCTCAAGTTCACTTAGATGCCCTTTGGCAACCAAAAACTGTTCAAATACTTTTTGTCTTCTCTGCCACTACATATTACCACTAAAATAACAGCATACACACATTTTTAGTTTCCAGAGTTGTTAAAGGCTTCTCCTGATTTGTGTTTCCTTTGGGACTGCACCTCCAGCTATTGTCAGAAGCATTTTCCTGCTTTACAAGAGGTTGGTCCAAACCTTAAAAACATACAGAGCATTCAGTCAGCAGAATCCGATACATCTTTGGACTTAAACCAAGTTTATTAATTTGACTGAATATAAACATTTCATAATGTGGTACATTGGTCAATGACATGACATTCATATTTTGGTCCGGATCTATCAAAGTTGGATTGAAATGGAAGTTACGATTCTTTTCTTCCCTATTGTGACGTATATTCGAGTGAAATGGCTTCTTGAACAAGAAAAACATGTCAAGAGAAACGAGAAAATATGTCATTGCAAGAGGGCGGGGAGGTTATTTTGATTAAAAATTACGAGGGCACATGAATTTAAAAAAATTATTATGTGCATGGATAAATCATTTATAATAAATACTGCAAAATTCCATAAACAATACGAATTGTCAATTTTGATTTCATGGTGACGTTATTAAAAAATGTATTAAAAATAAAATTCACACAAAAATTAATTGAATACAACTGTTCTATGATTTAATTTCAACAGCTTTTCCTCATAAAACTGCTGAAAATGTTGAATAAAAAAATAGATGCTGGCAGTCTCTTTTATTGTCTTTTTGTCAATTTCTTTGTATATTTAAAAAAAATTTTGAAACTAAAATGAAAGTCACTGTAGCATAACTACAAACCCGATTCCAAAAAAGTTGGGACACTGTACAAATTGTGAATAAAAAAGGAATGCAATAATTTACAAATCTCATAAACTTATATTTTATTCACAATAGAATATAGATAACATATCAAATGTTGAAAGTGAGACATTTTGAAATGTCATGCCAAATATTGGCTCATTTTGGATTTCATGAGAGCTACACATTCCAAAAAAGTTGGGACAGGTAGCCGTAAGAGGCCGGAAAAGTTAAATGTACATATAAGGAACAGCTGGAGGACCAATTTGCAACTTATTAGGTCAATTGGCAACATGATTGGGTATAAAAAGAGCCTCTCAGAGCGGCAGTGTCTCTCAGAAGTCAAGATGGGCAGAGGATCACCAATTCCCCGGCGAAAAATAGTGGAGCAATATCAGAAAGGAGTTTCTCAGAGAAAAATTGCAAAGAGTTTGAAGTTATCATCATCTACAGTGCATAATATCATCCAAAGATTCAGAGAATCTGGAACAATCTCTGTACGTAAGGGTCAAGGCCAGAAAACCATACTGGATGCCCGTGATCTTCGGGCCCTTAGACGGCACTGCATCACATACAGGAATGCTACTGTAATGGAAATCACAACATGGGCTCAGGAATACTTCCAGAAAACATTGTCGGTGAACACAATCCACCGTGCCATTCGCCGTTGCCGGCTAAAACTCTATAGGTCAAAAAAGAAGCCATATCTAAACATGATCCAGAAGCGCAGGCGTTTTCTCTGGGCCAAGGCTCATTTAAAATGGACTGTGGCAAAGTGGAAAACTGTTCTGTGGTCAGACGAATCAAAATTTGAAGTTCTTTTTGGAAAACTGGTACGCCATGTCATCCGGACTAAAGAGGACAAGGACAACCCAAGTTGTTATCAGCGCTCAGTTCAGAAGCCTGCATCTCTGATGGTATGGGGTTGCATGAGTGCGTGTGGCATGGGCAACTTACACATCTGGAAAGGCACCATCAATGCTGAAAGGTATATCCAAGTTCTAGAACAACATATGCTCCCAGCCAGACGTCGTCTCTTTCAGGGAAGACCTTGCATTTTCTAACATGACAATGCCAGACCACATACTGCATCAATTACAACATGGCTGCGTAGAAGGATCCGGGTACTGAAATGGCCAGCCTGCAGTCCAGATCTTTCACCCATAGAAAACATTTGGCGCATCGTAAAGAGGAAGATGCGACAAAGAAGACCTAAGACAGTTGAGCAACTAGAAGCCTGTATTAGACAAGAATGGGACAACATTCCTATTCCTAAACTTGAGCAACTTGTCTCCTCAGTCCCCAGACGTTTGCAGACTGTTATAAAAAGAAGAGGGGATGCCACACAGTGGTAAACATGGCCTTGTCCCAACTTTTTTGAGATGTGTTGATGCCATGAAATTTAAAATCAACTTATTTTTCAAACTTATTTGAAACTTCCACATCATTGCATTTTGTTTTTATTCACAATTTGTACAGTGTCCCAACTTTTTTGGAATCGGGTTTGTAACACTCAGGAAACCACTTGTTGTCATGTGACAAAAAAACATAAAAATGACAGAGGACCTCTTTAGACTGTCATTATGCTCTGTCAAGGTAAAAAATAAATAAATAAAAAAGTGTATACTGTGTATAATTATGTATATATAAATACACACACATGCATGTATATATTTAAGAAATATTTGCATGTATATATAATTTATCTTGTATATAAATTAATTTTTTTTTATAAAAATATAACATCTTTTTCTTAAATATATACATGCATCAATGAGCCTTGGCTACCCATGACCCTGTCGCCGGTTCATCACTGTTCCTTCCTTGGACCACTTTTGATAGATACTGACCACTGCAGACCAGGAACACCCCACAAGAGCTGCAGTTTTAGAGATGCTCTGACCCAGTCGTCTAGCCACCACAATTTGGTCCTTGTCAAAGTCGCTCAAATCCTTACGCTTGCCCATTTTTCCTGCTTCTAACACATCAACTTTGAGGACAAAATGTTCACTTGCTTCCTAATATATCCCACCCACTAACAGGTGCCGTGATGAAGAGATAATCAGTGTTATTCACTTCACCTGTCAGTGGTCATAATGTTATGCCTGATCAGTGTGTGTGTATATATATATATATATATATCAAAATGATAGGAAATATAATACTTTGAAATATGGAAACTGTTGAGGTAAATTATGACAAGGAAATTACTAATTACTGTAATCTTTAAACCATTTTTTTGGTTGTGACGAGGAAATTACTTTTGTACTTTTAAAATCATTTGACATTTGTAGGATCATTAAATTATTGTAATTGGAAATGGCATCAACGTTTTGAATAAATGGATGAAACGGAGGACGGCCAACATTCTTATGTCTGATTGAGTCATGTAAGCACTGCATAACTGGTGAAAGTTCTTTGGAAAGTCATGTTTGTACTCACTGCTCTGTGTTTCGGGGCCTCTGTGTAATACCCTCCTCCTGGACACTGCTGTCCGCCCACAATCCACACACCTCAGCCTCTTAAACCTATCCCGTTCTCTCAGTTTGGCCTCCGACACTATCAGCCTCCGTTTTAACACCTCCGATTCTCGTTTGCCTCGATCCATCTGCTCCAGGAAGCTCTCCTCCACTAACCTGGTGATCTCGTACATGGTGGTCTTGAGAATAGTTTCCATGACCGCAGACAGTCGAGTCTGGAAGGAGAGGACCAGCGTGTCCGTCATCCTGTATCTGATCTACTCGAGCTCGTTCCTATAGATTTATTGATTGCTATATGCAGAGACAACAGTGATCATGACATTAATGACCACCCATGCTGATTTCTATCTCAAATATTTTATTTCTTATTAAGTACTAAGTCCACACATGGACATTTTGGGATCTCAATTTCAAAATTCACAGTAAACGTTGCACTTCACACTTTCACGGCCAGTCAATCATCATAAAAATCCCGATCATAAAATCATCGCACTGTTAGCATCGAGCTCATTACATCCGATTGACAGACCATGAACCACGAAGCGAAATAAATATCCTTAAGGAGCAAGGCGGAATTCGTCGCATAATTTCCATCTGACTGTAGTACATTCTACCGATTTTATTTTGTTAATGTATGAAGTACAATATGTTTGACTAATGCATCATTCAGCACGTCAGGAGGAAGCGCAGCTGAACAGACGGACAATAATGTTGTTGATAGTGACGTCACGGATTGTACGGTGGCCTTGTCGGACTAAAATTGAAATATATATATTTTTATATGAATTTTATTTCGGCTATTTGCCAAGGCAACATTTAGTTTCAACATCATTTAGTTTAACTTGATGTACTAAAACAACATAAATAAAAAATTATAAAAACTATATAGGCATATTTACCCTAAAACAGGCAACGTGAACCACGAGTTACATACTCTTTAGTGTCTTGTTTTGGGCATAAGAAAGATTCTTTCATCAAATCCTTTTATCATTTATCATAGCCTGGTCTGTCTTGAGTATGCTGGTCACATGATTTGTTTCAAGTTTTCTGTGATCAATTAGCCTGTCCTAAACCCAACATGGGCGCCATTAGTGCAGGACATTCAGATTTTGTGATAAATATATATTAATCTTACTTTTTTTCAGAAAAAAAATGCAAAACAACTGCTAATATTCATTGTGAACATTGTCTTAAGATGTTGAAAAAGAAAATTAAGTTATATGTTGCTCATGCTGTTATTTACCGCATTTTGAAAAGTACGTAATGTCCAGTTCACGTTGCCTGTTTAGGGTATAAAAAAAGGATTATCCACAGTATTGACAATAAATGGTGTTTCGAGGTAAACTGGGCTCCCTGTACTGGTCATTGCATTATTGCGAATTCCGGGGTGACGAGTGAGGGGTCGTTGTGGGTGGTGGGAGGGCCAGTAGAAATCTCGTCCCAGGACCGGGGCCTTTAGGGAAGACCCTGGCCCACTGTACACAGTCCCCCTTCTCAATCTATGTATTCGGAGTTTAAAAAATGTGCAAATGTTAATATTCACATGTAAAACTAATATTATTACTTTTTGTTGACTACATCTTTGCATTTTTAACTAGATATTTTCTTGCAGAGTTTCACACACTCATTTTATGGTAGAACATGGGTGTCCAACCCTGCTCCTGGAGGGCTACCTTCCTGCAGAGTTGCAAGAAATAAAAAAAAGAAAAAAAATTCTTTGCAAGTAGTTAAAAATGCAAAGATGTAGTCAACAAAAAGTAATAATATTAGTTTTACATGTGAATATTAACATTTGCACATTTTTTTAACTCAAAATACATAGACTGAGAAGGGGGACTGTGTACAGTGGGCCAAGAGGCCTGGAGGGCCCATAAGGGTCTTCCCTAAAGGCCCCGGTCCTGGAACGAGATTTCTACTGAACCCTCCCACCACCCACAACCGACCCCTCACTCGTCACCCTGGAATTTGCAATAATGCAATGACCAGTACTGGGAGCCCAGTTTACCTTGAAACACCATTCATTGTCAATACTGTGGATAATCATTTTTTTATACCCTAAACAGGCAACGTGAACTGGGAGTTACAACTCATAAAATCAAAAGTACATGTTTTACTTAAGTCCAGATGAAATAAAAAGTGACATGAAATTATTTTTTGCTGATCATTTTCCAGTCGTGCCTGTTTAAGGTTAAAAAAATACATTATTTACTAAAATTACTAAATAAAATTTTAATTAAAACATAAAATATAAAAAAAATCTATAGGATCTCAATGAAACTAAATGAACACTGCTGCAGTCACAGTGGCGAAATATTAGCTTAATTCACATGAACTAAAATTGTGCAAAGTTTCATAGGACATATAGCCTACTATGCAAAATAAAATGTATAGTTTAAAATATCGTTTTTTTTTACAGTATTATAAATATTTTAACATTCTTTTATTTTCGAAGTTAGACCCCTAGTATCATAACAAGAAGTTATTTTACATAATATGCAAAAATATTCAACTGTTTTAATGTTTTATACCGGAGGGGCCGTTAAATGCTTGATTCTGATTGGTTGACAGACATTGTAGGGTGTGCAATTATTTTTCAGTAAATGCACAGCTATGTAGTAGTTCAGGTCTGTTGACCACATTAACCTCATATTGCATTGCTTTTCACATTTTTCCATAATTTACTAGCCTGTTGTCAATTATTACTCACATGTGTTCTGAAGAGCCAAGAATATTTTTCATAATTATTATTGAAGAGACTAAAATTACATTAAAATTATTATTATTATTAAAATTACATTTGACTGAGTAATGCTGAAGCAGAGAGCTGAAAATGGACTGATATTGCATGTGACACATTGTGTATTAGAAAATACATTAGGTAAATTTATTAAAATAAACTTTAATAAACAAATCCAAAATAGTGTTGTAGACAATAAGATTCTAAAGAACATGAAAGTGACACTCTGCACAAAATATGCAAAGATGGCCACATTAATTTAAAGGCATAGTCTAATTAAAAATTAATATTCTGTCATATTTTAATCACCCTCAAAACTGCATGACATTATTTCTTCTGCTAAACACAAAATAAGATATTCTGAAGAACAAAAAAACAATTCTTATGTTCCACAGAAGAAAGTCACACAGGTTTAAAATCACATAAGGGTGAGAAAATAATCATTTTTGGGTGAACTATCCCTTTAAAAAAAACAAAATTAAATTATACAGAAAACATAAATGACTACAATGGGAGGTTCTAGTACAGTAACAGTGTAACGTTTTATGGGAAACAAGTCCAGTCAGGATTTATGGCCTTTCGACATTTTAGAAGTCAAAACAAGGTTGTAAGGTGCATATTTTCATCGATTATTCGGGTCAGCACTATGCTTGCGCTGATGTGACCTGAGATGGTGCATTCGTTTGAAGCTCAGTCCACAGATACCACAGCAGTACGGTCTTTCTCCTGTATGGGTACGTTGATGGACTTTCAAGATGTCGGCCCGGGTAAAGCTCTTACTGCACATAGTGCACTTGTGTGGTTTCTCCTGCGTGTGAATGCGTTGATGCAGCTTGAGATTCCATAGTCGGCTGAATTTGTTCCCACAAAGCATGCATGTGTAGGGTTTGTCCCCAGTCTGGCTGCATCGGTGCCTACGCAGGTTACTGAAGGACGAGTAACCTTTCCCACAGTGGTTGCACAAGTGGAGACCGTCCTGCTGGTGGACACGCTGGTGGAGTTTTAGGTTGCATGCCTGAGTGAACTTCTTACCGCACTGGTTACAAGTGTATGCGGCACTTGAACTGACTCGATGGGAGGCTTGGTAGTCTTTCACAGAAGCCCTGCTGTCACCTAATGCTTGTCCAACATTAGACTTCAGAGAGTGATTCAATGCATGTCCTTTATAAAGTGAACCACTAGCTGTGTCCTCAGCATAAAGTGAGTGTCCTTTATGTCCAGCACCTTCTGCAATCCCACTGTGAACTTCCGTGAGGGCACTCGTGTCTTGCAAGTGGCCATCTGCATTAATAAATAAACAGTGCATGTCTCTATCCACGTCTTCTGTCTCAGGGTTGACTTGCACAGGTAAAGATCCTCTGTTTCCACTCTTACTCCTAATGGAAGAGCTATAACGTCTCCCACCTTCTTCGACTATGTCCAGGTCCTTTTGATCAGTCCCAACTGCAACCGATACTGCATGACCCAATGTGTCTTGAGTTTTTTCTCCCATGTCTAGCTCATGTACACTGTAGCTCGCTAGCTCTTCTGCATCGTAACGTGTTCGGTATGGCAAGCCCTGAACAGCTACGATATTTGTGTAAGTATCGCTGTCAGCGTTCTGTTCAAGTCCGGAGCTCCAGTCTTCCTGAATCTGTTGCAGCTCTTGCTCAATGTAACCGTGAGCTGAGAAATCCGTCACCTCAGCTCCTGGAAAACCAAACATGGAAGAAAAAAAAAAAAAAAAAAGACATTCTAATCTTCAAACCCAGTCAGATATCAGAGGGTTAAAGCAGTTTTACAATTACTCACTTTCATGTCGTTCCAAACCCATAAGACTTTGGTTCATCTTCGAAACACAAATGAAGATATTTTTAATGAAATCGGAGAGATTTCTGTCGCTCCATTTAAAGTCTCTTCACTCAAAACTTTGACAGTTCAAAAGGTTCATAAAGAGATCACAAAATAAATCCAAATGAATCAAGCGGTTTAATCCAAGTCTTCTAAAGAGACATGATCACTTTATAAGACTAACAGATTTAATTTAGGCTTTTATTCGCATAAAAACATTGATCAACAAGCGTACTCAGAGCACTCAAATATAGTAAACAGAAACTCAACTGTACTTGACCGTACAACAAACCACTGGAGGAATGCGGAATTTTACGCGTATGGGAACCCCCTCAGGGCGATCATGTTGTGGAAAGTGGTAATGACAGACACGTCCTTAACAGGGTGGGGGGGCCACCCAGGAGGGCAGAACAGTGTTATCGTGTGTGGCCAAGCATACTTCACTCAGCTCATATAAATTATTTGGAGCTACTCACTGTGTGGAAGGCTCTGAATCATTTTCTGCCCGTTTCATGCTCTAGCTCACAAGCTGTTAATATGGAGCAGGCGGCACACCAGGCATACTGAATAGGGGTGCAGACCTATTGTCCAGGGGGAATTGGCCCCTCCCATTACACTCGGACCTCTTGTCCCAAGCGAAGGGGAAATTTACCACCCTCATCCAGACAGGCGTGCCCTCTGGGCCTAGCCCGTGTGAGGTCAAACTTAAACACACTGGGGCTCCCACCACTATTGCCACTATTCAGAATGCTAGGGCCTCTTCTACACGGTCCGTTTATGACTGTAAGTGGCGTGTGTGAGGAGTGGTGTGAAGGGTGCCGGCTGGTATCATATCAGTTCTCAGTTTCTGATGTTTTGTGTTTTCTGCAAGACCTTATGGATGGTGTAAAATCTTTCTCTACTATTAAGGTCTATTTAACAGCTATCACTGCATGTCATGTTGGGTTTGACGGCGCTACGGTGGGACAACACCTCCTTTATTCATAGATTTATGAATTGTGCTCGCCGTTCTCTTCCAATCACTAGAAGAGTGGTTCCAGAGTGGGACCTCTCCATGGTGCTGGAGGCTTTGTCTCAACAGCCTTTTGAGCCCCTGGGAAATGTTTTCCTTAAGCTTCTGTCTTTCAAGACAGCTCTGTTCCTGGCCTTGGCATCAGCCAAACGTGTCAGTGATTTGCATGCACTCTGTTCATTCCTCGTGCTCTAAATTCTCTCTCAGCGGAGATAAGGTTTTTCAGAGGCCAGACCCAGCCTTTATACCAAAATGCTTCCCAGCGTTTACACCTTTCACCTCCTTTCTCCTCCACAGAGGATCAGAGCACACTCCACTGAGGGTATGGCTGCGTCTTGGGCTCTGTTTAAGGGAGTTTCCTTGCTTGACATATGTGCTACTGGGCCACTCCCCATACGTTTGTCAGATACTACCGGCTCAATGTCACCAGGACCCCGATAGCTCATTCTGTCCTGAGTGTGTCTTTCAGGGCCTCGCTGTGAGTGTATTGGTCAACCAGGGAGCTGTCCACATCTCTCCCATAGGTGGATCTCGAACACAAGATGATGAAAGAAAACAATAGGTTACTGTTCTTAACCCCGGTTCTCTGAAACAGAGTGGAGAGATCCACCAAGCTTGCCCTGCTTGCTGCATGAGAAGCAAATATGCTCACTAAGGAAAGGTAGCGCGCACAGGTGCTTTGGTAAGGGGTGGTCCCTTACCTGGCATTGGGCAAACGCACCTGTCTGTCAAGCCAAACTTGGTGCAATCGGATGCTTCTGCAGAGGTCAGGTACAGATGCCCTTCCCATAGGTGGATCTCTCCATTCGATGTTTCAGAGAACCAGGGTTACGAACAGTAACCTATTGTTTTTCTTTGTGGAAGTTTTGCGTTTGGTGAGCTAATAAAATATTTCAAATCAGATCAATATTTCATGTCTAATTATTTACTTATGTGGCCATGTAATAAGCAGGATAATGTACATCCAGCCGGTTGTTATCACAGAATAAACCCCTTCAAGCTGATGCTAGACCTGATCATCCTGTCTGGGTTTATTTTGCGATAACAACCGACTGAATGTACATTATCTCTTACATAAAAGCCTGAATTAAATCTGTTCATCATATAAAATGATCATGTTTCTTCAGAAGACTTGGGTTAAACTGCTTGATTCATATGCATTTATTTTATGATCTCTTTATGAACTTTTTTTAATTGGCAAGGGTTTTGAGTGAATAGACTTTCAATGGAGGGACAGAAATCTCTCAGACTTCATTAAAAATATCTTCATTTGTGTTCTAAAGATGAAACGAAAGACATAAGAGATGACAGAATTTTCATTTTTGGGTGAATTATTGCTTTAAATCACACCTTCAGTATCCAGTGTCCACCCATCCTGAAGCTCCTTATTACCGGCAGTGACAAAAAGGGCCTCCTCTTTCAATACGCAGTCCAGTTTCCTGTCCTCTGTACCAGCAGACTACAGAGAGCACAAAGACATAAAGTGCACAGAATGTTAAAGTTGTGATGAAACACAAGTAGTGACAGATCTTTTCTTTCATGTTGTGATGTACATCGGAGTGAAATTAATTATCGAAAAAGAAAAAAACTGGGGGATTCTATCATCAGTTGATGATTAAATGGGGCCAGATCTGAATGCAGTCGACTGTAAGAAAGGAGCGAGGTTTAAGCAGACTAAATTATTGGAGAAGTCCAGCATACGTCACCAGAGAGAAGTCAGTTGTTTCACCGGAAGATCAAGTTATTTTAATTAAGAATTACTAGGTCTTTTTTTAAAAATGTAACATGCACAGGTTAATTGTTCACAATAAAATCAATAACATGCACTTACAAAACAGAGTGAATTTTTAATTTTATCACAACTTTAATGCCTTACTACCTTCACAGCAGTATATTTCAGGTACGGCCATTGTGAAACACTGCTGTATGAGCACCTGATCAAGGTTAGAGGTCATCAGTAAAGTGATTCATCTATTCGACTACTCACCTCTGTTGTGTTACTGGGTCAGGTTTGATCTTCTAATCTGTCTTTTCCCAAAAGTGTGTCAAGTCTCCAACTCACAGCATCACTATAACTTCCTTTAACGGGCCCTGAGTCTATGCTGCTTACCTGCGGTCTCAAACCCAGAGACTCTGAAGATACTGAGGTCCTGACTGGTTCTGGCTGTGAAACAGATGACCGTGCTGAAGGGTCTGTTTTAGGGTCGAACCATTTTGGGGGGTTTCTGTGTCTGACCTCATTCTCATCCCCAGGTCTTTCAGTGCAGGACGTTCCACCTGGTTTATGGTCAGAATCTGTATTGCGGAGTCCATTGGTCTCTTCCACACTGCTCTGAGGAACTTTTTGTTTGTGTATTTGAGAGTGTATTACTAGACAAGCTTGCGTGTCTCTAGCGTCTGTTGTTTCCTCTTTCACTTCTCCTCCAGGTTTATGCTGCTCACCCACTTGAACAGCCTGTCATGGACAAAATGCACATGAATTAGAAATTAAAAAATGATAGTAACCATCTTTGCAAACTGCAGTATTTGGACACTTAAAATGTATGAATTTTATTGCATTGCATGATATTATAAACCAAATGGCATGTGCAAACAAACGCCTTTCTCAGAGTTCATTACATTTTTAGAGGGCGTACACTGGTGGTCAAAAGTTTGGAATAATTAAGATTTTATTTGATTATGCTCAGCAAGGCTGCATTTATATGATGAAATACAGTAAAAACAGTAATATTGTGAAATGTTATAATAATTTAAAACAGATTTTTCTATTTTAAATAAAATGTCATTTAATCCTGTGATGACAAAGCAGAATTTTCAGCATCATTATTCCAGTCTTCAGTGTCACATGATCCTAGAAATCATTCTAATTTGCAAATTTGGTCTTTAAGAAACATTTTTTATTATTATCAATGTTAAAAAACACTTGGTCTACTTAACATATTTGTGTAAATGATGATACTTTTTTAGGATTCTTTGATGAATAGAAATCATTTATTTGCATTTATTACATTTATTTATTACATTTATTAAAGCATTTATTACATTTATTTATTACATTTATTAAAGCATTTATTAAATGGAAATCTTTTGTAACATTATAAATGTCTTTACTCTTACTTTTGATCATTTAATGCATCTTTGATGAGTATGTAGGATTTGAGGGCGCACCAGACACAAATGAATGTGCCAGATGATTCGTTCAAACATAATTCCACACAAAACCCAACTCAACACTCCAGACCCCGAATCAACAAGAGTGGGCTCCATTCTGTCTGCGCCAACTAACAAACCCCCAGTGAAGTACTTTATGGCCTTGCAAACTTTGGGCCACACCAAGATAAGGGCAGAGGTTGTTTGATCCCCAAGACAAAGAGCCAAAACAGATCCCCTTCTTCTCAACGACCTTTAAATGAACTCTGAGTGACACGTTTAAAATCCACAGGAAAACCCACAGAGACTGTTGTTACATATAAACTGCATCAAATCATTCAAACGGGATGATAGCCGGACTTGCATTCAAACAGCCTTCTACTGCATAATTCTATATCATGTCTATAACCAATACACGTGACCATTATGCATATATATCACTCACAATTCATGTAATTGTTATAACTATTGAATGGTTGATAGAAAGTGTGCCTTGCTTGGTATCAGTATGATTGTATGCTCATAATTCAGAAGATGGCTTGATTGAAATCTGTGTAGAATGTATCGTGTTCTTATAATAAGAAATCATGTCTAAATGCACTCTCTGCTTAGTGCGGGAAGTTAGAAGACAACAGATAACAGGTAATTTATGGGAGGGGTGGGGAAGCAGTCACCTCGGAACCAAAGATGATACCTAATTGGTCAGAACCCATCCAGGAGGATGGGCAGACATTTGAGCTTAAAATCTCAGAACACAAACAAAGAATTAGAAGAAAAAGACAAAGACAATGACATGACGAATAGATGATCGGACGAAGACGATCGAGGCAGACCAAGATCCGAGAAAATGGGTTAATTTCATTCAAGCCATCTAAATACTCTCGTTTCACTTTCCTTTCTTTTACTTAGTTTCTTTTCTTTCCGTTGAGTCTCGTGTTCTAAGTTAAGTTTTGCCGCAAAGTTTAAATCAACGATTCTACAGCAAAGCATGTTTCAACTTCAAACAACATCCACGAGACTTTCCATCCATCCGCCAACACGCCGCTCAAAGACACGACAAGGCCGTCAGCGAATCAAAGAACCTGGGAAACCCCTGCAGCCAGGACCAAGGAGGGAAATCCCCATTCAAAGAAGATACGAGACACAAACGCAAGTAACCTCCAGATTCTAACTAAACTGGTGCATTGATACCAAATTCAATAACCCCGCCTAAGAAACGATAGGAGGGTTAAATTAATGATTGATGGTTTGTTCAGGTCATGTGTTATAAATGCATATATTGCTAGAAACTTGGGATTTAATCATTTCACTCTCTTAAAATTCATTCTTTCCTCACTTTCCTTATTTCTGCAACTCGTGTAAATGTGTGTGTGTTTGTGTTAGGTATTAGTTTTATATGTTAGAATAACAATAAAGTTTCATTTGTATTTAAAGATAAGTGTTCTTGTGTTATGTGCTTACGAATTTAATGTCTTAAACTGCTGATCTATATTACCTGGCTATTGAATAGTGTTTCACTATTGTTTGGATATTTAAATCCGCTGCAGAGTTGATAGTTATGGCCCGTTGGACGAGTCATTTGCTCGGCCTTAAAATCAGTGACTCTTTCAAAATTCCCTATGAATTAATTAATTTCCTTTGAACTAAATAGACCTGTTTCCCTTATACACATCCTACAAGTATTAATTTCTCTTTTTTTATATCTTACCACAAATGTTTGAATGGTATCATTGTTTCCACAAAAATGTTATGCAGAAAAAACAATGTTTTATTATCAAGATTGATAATAATAATATTAGTTTAAAGGAGTCATGAACTGGCTTTTCTAATTTTTTTATACTGTTGTCTCAGGTCAACTAATGACGTTCGCGTAGTTTTTTACATTCAAAAACATCATAATGAATAAGTAATAGGCTATTTTCTACCCTGGTTTTGAGCCTCTCTCATGGAACGCTCAGATTTTATGGGCGTGCCACTTAAGACTTAAACGCCCACTACTATGATTGGATAAGCTTTGCATATTATAATGAGCTCCGTCTCCCCCGTGAGTACACGTGAAGGATTGTTTTGAAAGCGTGTGGGAAAACGGCAACCGGAATTATGATTTGCCCACAGGGCTCGCAATATGTCTTTATCAAACAAACACAATTATTTCTCTCTCATCCACCTGCAATTAATTGGAATGTTATTTTTTTATTACTTGGCCCGCCCGATCGGTGGATATAACCGCGAACCATGCATCACTAACACACACAAGCCTCACTGCAGAGTCAGACAAATCAGCATGATCAAAACTTCCGATTGCATTTTTCCTTCAAATATCAAGTCAAGAGAGTGAACAACGCACATCAAGAAAGGAATGTTATTTCACTATTTAAGATTCACCGGCCTGCCGACGGGCTTACGTTTTGGTTGCCCGTCTGGAAAACACATAGCCCCGGGATGTTGGGCTTTGCGGAGCCCTGGCCATTCATGTTCTAGTCTGACCCGAATCTCAGCACAAATAAAGGATTATCGAGCCTGTGACAGCGTGCTAATGTTCAGTTAGACACATACACAATCAATATATCAAACGATCTGTAACAATGCAATACTGTCACATATAAAAAACATGTTGTACTCACATAAGTGTGTTGCTTCATTCATTCATGTAATCTCATCCTGTCTGCAAATCCAGTCTCTTGTTTACAAACGAATCCGTGGTGAAATGAAGGAACAAACGCGCAATGTCTTCCCCAGGTGAGCTGGACATTCATTAAAAATAAAGTTCAACCATGCATTCATAATATTAGAATCCGAATGAAGCTTTTGCAGCGACTGTGTTCTTCCACAACCAGGCACAGCGCAATATCTTGCTATCTTCGGCATGTTTATTGCTCGGTAGCGCGATTTGTTTAGCTCCACGAGTCGGTGGACGGGCTACAGAATCAGGCGTACTTATTCTTATGTTGAGGCGGCGTTTAACCACACGATGACATCAAGGGTTGGCATATTCTGAGATCTAGCGTTTGCTGAGCCAGCTGTCAATAAAACCTTTTCTTTGACTAACAAGGAAGTTTTCAGCTCCGAAACTTACAGGATATTCTTATATCATGATGAACTTTTATATCAAAGGCTGAATGAAAATTTGATTTCTCAATTCATGACCCCTTTAATAATAGTTTTTGTAGCACCAAATCAGAATTTTAGAATGATTTCTGAAGGATCATGTGACTGGAGTAATGATGCTGAAAATTCAGCTTTGCCATCACAGGAATAAATTACATTTTAAAATATATAAAAATTTGTGCTGTCAAACATCAAACATTGATCACATCTATATGTATACGTACACACACACACACACACACACACACACAAACAGACTTATACACATACACACACATATATATATATATACACACTCACCTAAAGGATTATTAGGAACACCTGTTCAATTTCTCATTAATGCAATTATCTAATCAACCAATCACATGGCAGTTGCTTCAATGCATTTAGGGGTGTGGTCCTGGTCAAGACAATCTCCTGAACTCCAAACTGAATGTCAGAATGGGAAAGAAAGGTGATTTAAGCAATTTTGAGCGTGGCATGGTTGTTGGTGCCAGACGGGCCGGTCTGAGTATTTCACAATCTGCTCAGTTACTGGGATTTTCTCGCACAACCATTTCTAGAGTTTACAAAGAATGGTGTGAAAAGGGAAAAACATCCAGTATGCGGCAGTCCTGTGGGCGAAAATGCCTTGTTGATGCTAGAGGTCAGAGGAGAATGGGCCGACTGATTCAAGCTGATAGAAGACCAACTTTGACTGAAATAACCACTCATTACAACCGAGGTATGCAGCAAAGCATTTGTGAAGCCACAACACGCACAACCTTGAGGCGGATGGGCTACAACAGCAGAAGACCCCACCGGGTACCACTCATCTCCACTACAAATAGGAAAAAGAGGCTACAATTTGCACGAGCTCACCAAAATTGGACAGTTGAAGACTGGAAAAATGTTGCCTGGTCTGATGAGTCTCGATTTCTGTTGAGACATTCAGATGGTAGAGTCAGAATTTGGCGTAAACAGAATGAGAACATGGATCCATCATGCCTTGTTACCACTGTGCAGGCTGGTGGTGGTGGTGTAATGGTGTGGGGGATGTTTTCTTGGCACACTTTAGGCCCCTTAGTGCCAATTGGGCATCGTTTAAATGCCACGGCCTACCTGAGCATTGTTTCTGACCATGTCCATCCCTTTATGACCACCATGTACCCATCCTCTGATGGCTACTTCCAGCAGGATAATGCACCATGTCACAAAGCTCCAATCATTTCAAATTGGTTTCTTGAACATGACAATGAGTTCACTGTACTAAAATGGCCCCCACAGTCACCAGATCTCAACCCAATAGAGCATCTTTGGGATGTGGTGGAACGGGAGCTTCGTGCCCTGGATGTGCATCCCACAAATCTCCATCAACTGCAAGATGCTATCCTATCAATATGGGCCAACATTTCTAAAGAATGCTTTCAGCACCTTGTTGAATCAATGCCACGTAGAATTAAGGCAGTTCTGAAGGCGAAAGGGGGTCAAACACAGTATTAGTATGGTGTTCCTAATAATCCTTTAGGTGAGTGTATATATATATATTATATATATATACACACCGATCAGGCATAACATTATGACCGGTGAAGTGAATAACACTGATTATCTCTGATCATCACGCCACCTATTAGTGGGTGGTAACATTGTCCTCAGAGTTGATGTGTTAGCATCAGAACTAGACCACAGAGCAATGGAAGAAGGTGGCCTGGTCTGATGAATCATGCTTTTTTTTTTACATCACATGGATGGCCGGGTGCGTGTGCGTAGCTTACCTGGGGAACACATGGCACCAGGATGCACTATGGGAAGAAGATGCTTTGGAAAATGTTCTGCTGGGAAACCTAACTAAGCATTTTTGCAGACCATGTACACCCTTTCATGGAAACTGTATTCCCTGGTGGCTGTGGCCTCTTTTAGCAGGATAATGCACCCTGCCACAAAGCAAAAATGGTTCAGGAATAGTTTGAGGAGCACAACAACGAGTTTGAGGTGTAGACTTGGCCTCCAAATTCCCCAGATCTCAATCCAATCGAGCATCTGTGGGATGTGCTGAACAAACAAGTCCATCCAAAATCCATGGAGGCCCCACCTTGCAACTTACAGGACTTAAAGGATCTGCTGCTAACATCTTGGTGCCAGATACCACAGCACACCTTCAGGGGTCTAGTGGAGCCCATGCCTCAACAGGGCAGCAAAAGGGGGACCAACACAATATTAGGAAGGTGGTCATAATGCTATGCCTGATCGATATATATATATATATATATATATATACACACATACATATATATATACACACACATACATACACACATATATTATGTAAACAAACTTTTATGCTAGATGTGATTAATTGATTTGACAGAACTAATTAAAATAGAAAAGTTATTTTAAAATGTAATAACATTTCACAATATTACTGTTTTACCTTATTTTTGATTTTTTTTTTTTTTAAATCAGCATTGGTGAGCAGAAGAAAATGATTTCAAAAACATTTAAAAAAAATCTTAATTATTCCAAACTTTTGACCGCCAGTGTAAGATATCAGTTCCCCTCAAGTTCACTTAGATGCCCTTTGGCAACCAAAAACTGTTCAAATACTTTTTGTCTTCTCTGCCACTACATATTACCATTAAAACAATAGCATACACACATTTTTAGTTTCCAGAGTTGTTAAAGGCTTCTCCTGATTTGTGTTTCCTTTGGGACTGCACCTCCAGCTATTGTCAGAAGCATTTTCCTGCTTTACAACAAGAGGTTGGTCCAAACCTTAAAAACATACAGAGCATTCAGTCAGCAGATTCCGATACATCTTTGGACTTAAACCAAGTTTATTAATTTGATTGAATATAAACATTCCATAATGATGTAATGTGTTACATGGGTCAATGACGTGACATTCATATTTTAGTCCGGATCTATCAAAGTCGGCATGAAACGAAAGTTACGATATTCTTTTCTATTGTGACGTATATCCGAGTGAACAAGAAAACACGTTATCTGAGAAGAGAAAACATGAGGGAGGGGAAGTTATTTTGATTAAAAATTACGAGGGCACACGAATTAATCATTTGTAATAAATACTGCGAAATTTCATAAAAATAAGAATAGTCGATTTTGATTTCATGGTGACGTTATTTAAAAATATATTAAAAATACAATTCAACCAAAAATTAATTGAATACAACTGTTCTATGATTTAATTTCAATATTTTTCCTCATAAAAAGAAATTTCCTCATTTCTTGAAAAAAAATAGATGGTGGCACTCTCATTATCTTTTTGTCATTTTCTTTTTATATTTGAAAAACACTTGTCCACTAAATGAAAGTCAGTGTAGCATAACCAACACTCAGGAAACCACTTTTATCATTAAATAGGAAATTTCTCACTCCCCTGAGACATCTGACCACCGATTACCCGAAACGAGGCAATAGCGGCCACACAGACCTTAAGCGTTGACGGCAGGCTCCCGCTATCCAACCTGTGCTGCAGGAAATGTAAAACATCCAACACGGGACAGCTCACCAGATTGATATTTGCATCACTGCACCACTTCACAAATACTCTCCATTTTAGAGCATAAAGACGCCTAGTGGAATGCGCACAAGATTGTGAGTGTGTCCAGCATTCAGGAAGACAGGGCACTGACTTCCTCTATGGTCCCTAAAGTGGCCACACATGAAGGCTCCACAGCTCCAGCTGGAGTGCCATAATCGCACCGCTCACTTAAGACAGCAGGTCCCTTCTGAGGGGAATTTGCCAAGGAGCAGCCACCAGCATCTCTCTTAGGTCCAGAAACCAAGGCTGATTCGGCCAGTTCGGGGCAACAAGGATCACAGACGCTTTCTCCTCCCTGATTTTGCATAGCACCAGAGGCAAAATCTTCACCGGAGGGAACGCGTAAAGTGGGCCAACGCAACGTCAGAGCGTCCACGGTAAGCGGGGAGTGAGACAGCGATAAGAACAGCGGGCAGTGCGTGTTCTCACTCATTGCAAACAGATCCACTTCCACCCTGTTATCGACTGACTCTGGTTTAACATGCTCTTCTGCGGGGCTAAGGCCCGAACGGGCATCTCTCTTGGGCACCAAAAAAAGCGGCTATAAAACCCGCTCTCTGACTCGCTCGGAGGGACTCGCTCTATCGCTCCTTTTACGAGCAGGCTGTGGGCTGTACCTTGGGGTAATGTTAGTGACTCCATGTGTCTATAAACTGACACAGCCGACGGTGATGTTTGCAGACTGGCGCTGTGCCCCAGCGAGGCTAAACACGCTGGCAGGGAAACGGCTTGTGGACAATAAACTGGTTGTCGATCTCCCGTGGACATTGTCCCGGAAACACTGGGAGGTCATAACAGGCACGGGCTGCGGCTCCGCGCTGCTCTGAAGCAGGGCGAACGACGCACTATCGACAGGAAGAGGAGGAAATAGCTCTTTTTGTGAAGGTGTTTGTGTTTTTATTGAACAAACAGAAACGAGAACATTGCATTTGACGCCTGTAGGAACAAAGGGGACATGATGCAGAATACGGCGCTTGGGGGCCAGGCCTCCAGCAAGCTCTTTCCTCCTCTTTGCAGGACCATCAGGAAAAAGGCTTGGCAGCCGGGGACGGCCTGCTTCGGTCCGTGACGCCTCTTCCCGGATACCGTTCACTGCTTGCAGCGAACATCCGGTTTAGGGCGGGGCACCGTGGAGAATGCAGCGGGCTGCCTAGGTACTCTCTGCGCAGATGAGGAGCATGATCTACAAGGCGCCTGGGCATTAGGTGACTCATCGCCTTAGCACACTTCTGAGCCTCAGAGAAGTGTTCGACAACTGACTCCACGGCATCACCCAAGAGGCCGGAGGGCGTAATCGGGGCGTTGAGGAGCGTCTTGCGGTGGGTGTCCTTCAGGTCAGCTAGGGTTAGCCATAAGTGCCTGTGAAGGACCACCATGGACCGGCCAATGGCTTGGGCCGAGCGCTTAGTAGCCATCAGCGCGAAGTCAGTCTCTGCACGCAGGTCTTTCATTGCGTCTGCAGTGACGCCGCTGCTGTCCATGGACTGCAGGAGCTTCGCTTGGAATACTTGCAGTACCGCCACTGTGTGCAGCACAGATGCCGCTTCGCTGGCGGAAGTGTAGGCCTTGGCGGCGAGGTGGGCGGTCAGGCTGCAGGGTTTGGACGGCAGGCTGAGGTCTGTGCCGAACGTGGCCGAAGAGAGGCGTGGGTCTCCTCGCGCAGCGTGGGTCTCCTCGCGCAGCGTGGGTCTCCTCGCGCAGCGTGGGTCTCCTCGCGCAGCGTGGGTCTCCTCGCGCAGCGTGGGTCTCCTCGCGCAGCGTGGGTCTCCTCGCGCAGCGTGGGTCTCCTCGCGCAGCGTGGGTCTCCTCGCGCAGCGTGGGTCTCCTCGCGCAGCGTGGGTCTCCTCGCGCAGCGTGGGTCTCCTCGCGCAGCGTGGGTCTCCTCGCGCAGCGTGGGTCTCCTCGCGCAGCGTGGGTCTCCTCGCGCAGCGTGGGTCTCCTCGCGCAGCGTGGGTCTCCTCGCGCAGCGTGGGTCTCCTCGCGCAGCGTGGGTCTCCTCGCGCAGCGTGGGTCTCCTCGCGCAGCGTGGGTCTCCTCGCGCAGCGTGGGTCTCCTCGCGCAGCGTGGGTCTCCTCGCGCAGCGTGGGTCTCCTCGCGCAGCGTGGGTCTCCTCGCGCAGCGTGGGTCTCCTCGCGCAGCGTGGGTCTCCTCGCGCAGCGTGGGTCTCCTCGCGCAGCGTGGGTCTCCTCGCGCAGCGTGGGTCTCCTCGCGCAGCGTGGGTCTCCTCGCGCAGCGTGGGTCTCCTCGCGCAGCGTGGGTCTCCTCGCGCAGCGTGGGTCTCCTCGCGCAGCGTGGGTCTCCTCGCGCAGCGTGGGTCTCCTCGCGCAGCGTGGGTCTCCTCGCGCAGCGTGGGTCTCCTCGCGCAGCGTGGGTCTCCTCGCGCAGCGTGGGTCTCCTCGCGCAGCGTGGGTCTCCTCGCGCAGCGTGGGTCTCCTCGCGCAGCGTGGGTCTCCTCGCGCAGCGTGGGTCTCCTCGCGCAGCGTGGGTCTCCTCGCGCAGCGTGGGTCTCCTCGCGCAGCGTGGGTCTCCTCGCGCAGCGTGGGTCTCCTCGCGCAGCGTGGGTCTCCTCGCGCAGCGTGGGTCTCCTCGCGCAGCGTGGGTCTCCTCGCGCAGCGTGGGTCTCCTCGCGCAGCGTGGGTCTCCTCGCGCAGCGTGGGTCTCCTCGCGCAGCGTGGGTCTCCTCGCGCAGCGTGGGTCTCCTCGCGCAGCGTGGGTCTCCTCGCGCAGCGTGGGTCTCCTCGCGCAGCGTGGGTCTCCTCGCGCAGCGTGGGTCTCCTCGCGCAGCGTGGGTCTCCTCGCGCAGCGTGGGTCTCCTCGCGCAGCGTGGGTCTCCTCGCGCAGCGTGGGTCTCCTCGCGCAGCGTGGGTCTCCTCGCGCAGCGTGGGTCTCCTCGCGCAGCGTGGGTCTCCTCGCGCAGCGTGGGTCTCCTCGCGCAGCGTGGGTCTCCTCGCGCAGCGTGGGTCTCCTCGCGCAGCGTGGGTCTCCTCGCGCAGCGTGGGTCTCCTCGCGCAGCGTGGGTCTCCTCGCGCAGCGTGGGTCTCCTCGCGCAGCGTGGGTCTCCTCGCGCAGCGTGGGTCTCCTCGCGCAGCGTGGGTCTCCTCGCGCAGCGTGGGTCTCCTCGCGCAGCGTGGGTCTCCTCGCGCAGCGTGGGTCTCCTCGCGCAGCGTGGGTCTCCTCGCGCAGCGTGGGTCTCCTCGCGCAGCGTGGGTCTCCTCGCGCAGCGTGGGTCTCCTCGCGCAGCGTGGGTCTCCTCGCGCAGCGTGGGTCTCCTCGCGCAGCGTGGGTCTCCTCGCGCAGCGTGGGTCTCCTCGCGCAGCGTGGGTCTCCTCGCGCAGCGTGGGTCTCCTCGCGCAGCGTGGGTCTCCTCGCGCAGCGTGGGTCTCCTCGCGCAGCGTGGGTCTCCTCGCGCAGCGTGGGTCTCCTCGCGCAGCGTGGGTCTCCTCGCGCAGCGTGGGTCTCCTCGCGCAGCGTGGGTCTCCTCGCGCAGCGTGGGTCTCCTCGCGCAGCGTGGGTCTCCTCGCGCAGCGTGGGTCTCCTCGCGCAGCGTGGGTCTCCTCGCGCAGCCATAACCCATAACCATGGGCTTCCGCACCACCCACGTGGGAGAAGAGAGACTGAGTGGGAGCGTGGACACGCGCCGATTGGGGTGCAGACCACGACTTCACCACATGCTCATAGACGTCCGGGAAAAAAGGTATTTTCTTCGACGAAGGCCTGGGACTGAGTCGTCATCTTCGTCCTGAAGGAGGGGAAGGCCCATCATTGGCGGCAGTGGGCCTTGTCCCCGTAAGGCCACAAGCAATATACCTCCGAGTCCTTAAGACACGAACCGGCAGGTCCATGCAGAGGAAAAGGCAGCCCCAGGGTGGGCCAGCAGTGCTTGTGCGAGTCCGGCGGGTCAATGGAGCTCGTGCAGATTCAGAATGAAGCCATCGGATACTGTGAAGAGTGAAGTTTCTTATGTTGTGTCTTCGACAATGGCAGCAGCGTGAAGGATAAGATTCTGATGCAATTGTCGCTCCTTGGCATTTTATACTGCCCACAGTCTTGTCAGTATTTGCATGCATTTGCATACATGGCGACAATTGGCCAGTTAATTTTACTGCCGTTATCCTATAAGGTTTCAGAAAAGCGGAGAAGGGGAGGAGTTCCTGCAGCTTGACGCTGACTCAATGTTGAAATGACCACTCTCAAAAGGGAACCATAAAACACCCCTTTAGATCTGTGGCTCTCAATCAGGGCCCCAGCAAACTTCCAAGGGGGCCCTGATTCCAAGATGCTTTAAATGTATATAAATGTATGAAATATAAGAAATACCTTGAAATATGACTGGAAACTTTTGTGGAAAATAATTTTAAAATCATTTGAAGGTTCATTAAATTATTATTATTTAAAAAATGGCATAAACACTTTATATAAACGGATGAAACTGAGGACAGCCGACATACCGGCCATTCTTATGTGTCATACCCCTTTTCCACCAGCATGAACCGGGTGCTAGTGCCGGTTCGGAGTTGGTTCGACTGACGAGCCTTCTAAGAACCGGTTTGCCTTTCCACATGCTAGAGAGCCACCACAGAGCCAGGTCTTACGTCACTGTATGTGTCTCATCTTTCTCAGCAACGCTAGCGAGGCAGCGGGAAACACAAACACCACAGGCTTGTTCGTGATGCCTCGGCGCTGCGCAGACCGATCAGCGTATGACATCAAAGTACCGCAAGAGCGATTCAAAAGCATAAGGAGTCGTATGCTCTCGCTGTACTTTGATGTCATACGGCGATCGGTCTGCACAGCGCCGATGCATCTCGAACAAGCCTTCCATCAACAATGGCGAACGTTGCGTTACTATTGATGCACATGACATTGCGATCCTACATCAGCATCAAAACAGCGAATCCAACGCATTCGTGCAGCTCACCGTAATTTGTATAGACGGAGATTACAATCGAGCAGCTATTAGCTCGATTAAGTTAGCTATTTCAAAAATGGCGGTCACAAGTTTGTGTTCGTCTTGTTGGTCACGGTAACCCCGCCCCCAGCCTCTGATGCAAGCGGTTCTTACTTCTAGACCAGCAATGTTTTGGTGCTACTTAAGAACCACTTTTCCTGGTTCAGAGCTGGTGCTTTGGGTGTCGAAAGACATAGAACCGATTTGAAACTAGGCTCTGGCTCCGAACCAGTACTCAAACTGCCTTGGTGAAAAAAGGGGTATCAGATTGAGTCATGTAAGCACTGCATAACTGGTGAAAGTTCTTTGGAAAGTCATGTTTGTACTCACTGCTCTGTGTTTCGGGGCCTCTGTGTAATACCCTCCTCCTGGACACTGCTGTCCGCCCACAATCCACACACCTCAGCCTCTTAAACCTATCCCGTTCTCTCAGTTTGGCCTCCGACACTATCAGCCTCCGTTTTAACACCTCCGATTCTCGTTTGCCTCGATCCATCTGCTCCAGGAAGCTCTCCTCCACTAACCTGGTGATCTCGTACATGGTGGTCTTGAGAATAGTTTCCATGACCGCAGACAGTCGAGTCTGGAAGGAGAGGACCAGCGTGTCCGTCATCCTGTATCTGATCTACTCGAGCTCGTTCCTATAGATTTATTGATTGCTATATGCAGAGACAACAGTGATCATGACATTAATGACCACCCATGCTGATTTCTATCTCAAATATTTTATTTCTTTATAAGTACTAAGTCCACACATGGACATTTTGGGATCTCAATTTCAAAATTCACAGTAAACGTTGCACTTCACAGGCCAGTCAATCATCATAAAATCATACAAATCCCGAATATAAAATCCTCGCACTGTTAGAATCGAGCTCATTACATCCGATTAGCAGACTATGAATTCGTCGCATCATTTCCAGCTGACTGTCGTACATTCTACCCATTTTGATTTGTTAATGTATGAAGTACAAGATGTTTGACTAATGCATAATTCAGCACGTCAGGAGCAGATGGACAATGTTGTTGATAGTGACGTCACTGATTATACGGTGGCCTTGTTGGACTAAAATTGCAACATAAAAAAAATATATAAATCTATTAAAAAAATATATTTTTTTATTTCGGCTATTTGCCATAGCAACATTTTCATTTAGTTTAACTTGGTGTACTAAAACTTAAAAAAAAAAAAAAAAAAAAAAAACTATAGGCATGTTAAATACATTATTTACTAAAATTACCAAAACTTTAAATTAAAACGTAAAATATAAAAACGAATTCAAAATATTGATAAAAACTATAATAGGATCCCAATGATACAAAATGAACACTGCTGCAGTCACAGTGGCGAAATATTAGTGAAATACACATGAACTAAAATTGTGCAAAGTTTCATAGGACATAAACTACGTAAACATAACACTTCAGGCAAAGCTAAATATCTGTTTTTACTTCTACAGTATTATAAATATTTTAACATTCTTTTATTTTTCTAGTTAGACCCCTAGTATCATAAGAAGTTACTTTACATTAGAAATATTCAACTGTTTTAATGTTTTATACCGGAGGGGCCATTAAATGCTTGATTCTTATTGGCTGACAGACATTCTAAGGTGTGCAATTATTTTTCAGTAAATGCACAGCTATGAAGTAGTTCCAGGCCTGTTGATCAAATTACAAATTACAAATATACATTAACTTTCCTACATAATTCAATAGCATGTTATCAATTATTCCTCACACGAGTTCTGAAGAGCCAAGAATATTTTTCATAATTATTATCAGAGTGTTTGGAATAAACAGCTGAATCAACTGACAACCAAATAAATGTCTAAAATAACATTTGACTGTGTAATGCTGAAGCAGAGAGTTGAAAATGGACTGATAATTGCATGTGACATACATTGTGTATTTGAAAATATATTAGGTAAGTTTTAAAATAAACTTTAATAAACTGAAATCACTCCACCTACATTTTCAAAATTAGTGTTGTAGAGAATAAGATTCTAAAGAACATGAAAGTGACACTCTGCATCGAAAATACAATATTTTCATCAGATGCAAAGATGGCCACATTAACCATAATGTAACAAAGGAATAGTTTAATCAGAAATTAATATTCTGTCATCGTTTACTCACCCTCAAAACTGCATGACTTTATTTCTTCTGCTAAACACAAAACACGATATTTTGCAGAATGCTGGAAAATAAATACAGATCATACAGACAAAAAAAATTCTCAAAATATCTTTTATGTTCCACAGAAAAAATGGATTTAATAAAGGTTTTAAATGACAGGATTTATGGCCTTCCGACAATTTAAAAGTCAAAATAACTCTATAAGGTACATTTTTGTCATTGGTTATTCGGGTCAGCACTATGCTTGCGCTGATGTAACCTGAGACGGTCCATTCGTTTGAAGCTCAGTCCACAGATAGCACAGCAGTACGGTCTTTCTCCTGTATGGGTACGTTGATGGACTTTCAAGATGTCGGCCCGGGTAAAGCTCTTACTGCACATAGTGCACTTGTGTGGTTTCTCCTGCGTGTGAATGCGTTGATGCAGCTTGAGATTCCATAGTCGGCTGAATTTGTTCCCACAAAGCATGCATGTGTAGGGTTTGTCCCCAGTCTGGCTGCATCGGTGCCTACGCAGGTCACTGAAGGACGAGTAACCTTTCCCACAGTGGTTGCACAAGTGGAGACCGTCCCGCTGGTGGACACGCTGGTGGACTTTTAGGTTGCATGCCTGAGTGAACTTCTTACCGCACTGGTTACAAGTGTATGCGGCACTTGAACTGACTCGATGGGAGGCTTGGTAGTCTTTCACAGAAGCCCTGCTGTCACCTAATGCTTGTCCAACATTAGACTTCAGAGAGTGATTCAATGCATGTCCTTTATAAAGTGAACCACTAGCTGTGTCCCCAGCATAAAGTGAGTGTCCTTTATGTCCAGCACCTTCTGCAATCCCACTGTGAACTTCCGTGAGGGCACTCGTGTCTTGCAAGTGGCCATCTGCATTAATAAATAAACAGTGCATGTCTCTATCCACGTCTTCTGTCTCAGGGTTGACTTGCACAGGTAAAGATCCTCTGTTTCCACTCTTACTCCTAATGGAAGAGCTATAACGTCTCCCACCTTCCTCGACTATGTCCAGGTCCTTTTGATCAGTCCCAACTGCAACCGATACTGCATGACCCAATGTGTCTTGAGTTTTTTCTCCCATGTCTAGCTCATGTACACTGTAGCTCGCTAGCTCTTCTGCATCGTAACGTGTGCGGTATGGCAAGCCCTGAACAGCTACGATATTTGTGTAAGTATCGCTGTCAGCATTCTGTTCAAGTCCGGAGCTCCAGTCTTCCTGAATCTGTTGCAGCTCTTGCTCAATGTAACCGTGAGCTGAGAAATCCGTCACCTCAGCTCCTGGAAAACCAAACATGAAGAAGAAAGAAGAAAGAAAAAAAAAGACATTCTAATCTTCAAACACAGTCAGATATCAGAGGGTTAAAGCAGTAATTAGATGTTTAAAGAAAAAATTCTCCCAAAAATTAAAATTCTGTCATCAATTACTCACTCTCATATCGTTCCAAACCCGTAAGACGTTCGTTCATCTTTGAAACACAAACTAAGATATTTTTAATGAAATCTGAGAGATTTCTGTCCCTCCAGTTAATCTATTCACCCAAAACTCTGACGAGTTCAAAAAGTTCATAAATCCAAATGAATCAAGCAGTTTAATCCAAGTCTTATAGGGCCTGATTACGCCTGGTCACTTCATGTGTTTTTACAGATCAGACAGATATCTGATTTATCAGAACAATTCCATTTACACTTGGTCACATAAATGCGCTTCCGCAAAACGGATATAAATCCGATCTTCAATTCCCGCGCTATGCATGATTTAATGGAGTTCACGTCACCTAAAACAACAGATATGAGCTGCATTTTATTAATTATCAGCTAATTTCAAAATCAAAGACCGCACTAGGAGAGAGCGCGGCAACAGCACTGGTAAGATCATTTAGTTTATTTTCTTTTAATGAAGATGATTGTGTTTGCTTACTTTCGGTTTTATTTGCGGTAGTTTGTGCATTGGCATGATGATGAGATACTCAGCTGCTCGTCTGCAGCGATGCGTGCTGCAGTACCACGGTCATATCTGGCTATAACATGTCTAGCCTATAACACGCTCTCACACGTTTATTTTTTAGCATTGTTGGGAGGAGTAACATTTTCATATGTGGTTTCAACAACCAGATGCATTTAGACTTGTTCAGTTTCATCTGGAATGCGGCCCAGACTACCTCCTCAAGTGGTCTGAGTGATCAGATTTAAATCCGTCTTGAATGCGTTTCGGAGGGCATTTAACGCCTGGTCTTTTCACGATCGGACAGCTATCCGGTTAGAGAAAACGCATGAGGTGACCAGGTGTAAACAGGCCCATAAAGTCATCATGTCTCTTTAGATGACAAACAGATTTAATTTAGGCTTTTATTCGCATAGAAACATTGATCAACAAGCGTACACAGAGCATCCAAAAATAGTAAACAGAAGCTCAACCGTACTTGACCATACAACAATCCTCATTGGTTCTCGTGAAAGCTCAAATCTGCTGGTGTAGCACACGAGAATGAACCTCATTGGTTCTCACACATCAAGCAAACATGCTTGAGCTTCCATTTACCAAACTTAAGTGCTCTATGTACGTTCACTGGTCAATGTTTCTATGCGAATAAAAGCCTGAATTAAATCTGTTCATCACATAAAGCGATCATGTTTCTTCAGAAGACTTGGGTTAAACTGCTCGATTCATATGCATTTATTTTATGATCTCTTTATGAACGTTTTGAACCGTCAAGAGTTTTGAGTGAATAGACTTTCAATGGAGGGACAGAAATCTCTCAGACATTAAAAAAAGCTTAATTTGTGTTCTGAAGATTTACAAAAGTCTTATGGATTTGGAACAACATAAGAGATGTTTGATTTTGGGTGAATTATTGCTTTAAATCACACCTTCAGTATCCAGTGTCCACCCATCCTGAAGCTCCTTATTACCGGCAGTGACAAAAAGGGCCTCCTCTTTCAATACGCAGTCCAGTTTCCTGTCCTCTGTACCAGCAGACTACAGAGAGCACAAAGACATAAAGTGCACAGAATGTTAAAGTTGTGATGAAACACAAGTAGTGACAGATCTTTTCTTTCATGTTGTGATGTACATCGGAGTGAAATTAATTAGCGAAAAAGAAAAAAACTGGGGGATTCTATCATCAGTTGATGATTAAATGGGGCCAGATCTGAATGCAGTCGACTGTAAGAAAGGGGCGGGGTTTAAGCAGACTAAATTATTGGAGAAGTCCAGCATACGTCACCAGAGAGAAGTCGGTCGTTTCACCGGAAGATCAAGTTATGACATTTTAATTAATTACAAGGTCATTTTTTTTACATGTAACATGCACGGATGAACAGTTAATAATAACATGCATTTACAAAATAGATAAAGTGAATTTTAAATTTCATCACAACTTTAATGCCTTACTATTTTCAGGTTTCAGACGGCCATTGTGAAACACTGCTGTACGAGCACCTGATCACGGTTAGAGGTCATTAGTAAAGTGGTTTATCCATTCGACTACTCACCTCTGTTGTGTTACTGGGTCTGGTTTGATCTTCTAACCTCTCTTTTCCCAAAAGTGTGTCAGTCTCCAACTCACAGCTTCCCCAATTCCCATCTGGAACTCTCTCCTGTTTGAGGCTGCGTTCATTTTCTACATGTGGTCAAGGGTGAATGCAACTGTGAGGGTATTGATTACACAGTCCTTTAATGGTCTTTAAAGGGACGTAAGATAATGTCACATGGTCTGGATGGACATGATGGTCTTAAAACCATTCCTTTATATTATGTTGCGGGTCAATTTGACCCACGTCTTGAATTTTTGAGCTGGAGGAAACCAATGGTTAACCAATTTTTCTTGAAGTTTTTCCTCCCTTAGGTTCAGAAACATGCCTGCAATGTGTCAACACTGATGTGTTTTGGAATGTGCGAACAAAATTTCTATTATGATTATTATGATGTCAATTAAAGGCAGCCGCACAGACCCAAATGTTTATCTTGTTTCATAATGTGTGATAAGTATTAATGTTAAAGGCTATTACCTGATTATCTTTTTCCAAAATGTGATTTTTGGTCAATTGTACTGAATCCAATTAGGGTCAATTTGATCAATAAATGATGACAGAATTTTCATGTTTTGAGTGAACTATCCCTTTAAGTGTCCAGTATATCATGGCTCGGAAACACTTCACGACACGTTCCTGTTCTGTATCAATTACTCACAAAATCAATCTTTACTAATTATCAAATATGATGTTTCTACAGATTATAAAATAATTACATTTTCTTTTTGTAGAAGATTACAAAAAGTAACAGCACTTAGTTTGAGTTGAATTGTGATTGTGAACAAACCTGGTTGTGGTGACAATTCTTCTCTTTCATCGTTACACACCCGAGCTTTGTCACACTCTGCACACCTCAGTTTCCTGACGCTTATCTCTTGATTTTTCCGTTTACACTCGCTCCACTGCAGCCTCCTCTTTAGAGTCTCCACCTGCTCTCGACTGCGGGACACTTCCTTCACGAAACTGTCCTCCACGAGCCGGGTGATCTCAAACATGGCAGCTTTGAAAACGGTCTCCATGACCCCGGACAGCTGTGACTGAAACGAGTGTATGGCTTCGGACATAATGATGAGAAAAAACCTACTTCCGTTGATTATTAACAAGCCAACAATTTATCCTCCAGCTTCTCGTTAGATGTTTCAACCAAACTGTAATATCATATCGTTGGTGTGCAACCGTTTCACTGTTTTTTTTTTTTTATCGAACCTTCTTTTTGTTTAGTCAAATTTGTAGTCCAAACGGTTGCAAGCAAAGGCTAGCGATGACTGGTCTTGTGCTAGCTACTGTGTTACGCTAACTATCGTTTATTGCACTCTCATTCGTCTCACATTTAAACATCGTAACATAAACAATACGCTGAGAATCAATGCTAATACAGCTAGGAATATTCTCATCCTACAGTGTGGGGACTGACTGGAAGCACTTCCTGTTCCTGAAGCAAATACAGACGGAAGTTGGGGACAACTTTAAAGGGACAGTACACCCGAAAATGAAAAAAAATTACTGTTTAATTTTACTCATAATCATTTACTCGTCTTCATGTTGTTGTAAACCTGCTTGAATTTCCTCCGTGCAACGGAAAATTAGATGTTTGTTTGATGTAAAAGTATTGTTTAGCGTAAAATATGTTAAGGATTAGCGGACTGGCAGTCGATTAATTAAAATTATACACTATTTCCTCACAAAAGCGTTTTATTTAACATAGTGAAGCCTCTTGTCCATTGACATCCATTACAAAAAGCAGCTTTTTTCAGCTAGGCTTGCCTTCCAGTGGCTTTGGCCTTGGTAATCCTGAATGCACTGATTAGCTTGTTTGTATGTGTTTGAATAGGTTTGGAGCTAAACTCTGCAGGACAGCGGAACTCAAGGACCGATGTTGCCCATCCCTGCCATAACAACTTTGGGTTCCCCAAAGAACTTTTAAGTGAACAGTTCTTAAAATAGCCTAATCTTTTTTTATTAGTGTAAAAAAAAAAAAAACATAAATATATTGATCAGTAACAGAGATATTTATTCCAACTGAATCATATGGAGGCCAATGTTCTCAACCAAGGTGCCTCCCCAGTAGGGTTGCCACCCGTCCCGTGAAATACGGAATCGTCCCGTATTTACAGACAAAATGACAAAACAAAATTTGTTCCGTATTTTACATAGGTCCACACATAGTTCAATAAACACATAAGGATTTTGCAGTGTGGAGAATACTAATAGCAAATATAAAGAAATCAATTTCACAATAAGTAGTACAGAAGCTCGTTTGCGCGTGATTGCGTTTTAGCGGCTTTGTTGCCATAGCGACGGAGTCTAGAGAACATGAGCTGTAAACTTGCGCGGTTTTTTAAAAACATGTCGAGCTCGCGCCCACCGTTTGAACGCAAGAGGATCTCCAGATATAGGGCTGAATAGAAAAAAGGTATCAATGGGTCTGTCCAATAACTCATGATGAACCTAAGGCGAACTGCACACTTTGCAGAGAAGCATTTCAGTTGCTCAGACTGTCTGACTTAAAGCAGCATGCGGTGACAGACACATCCGTGCTTCTAAAGGTATAGGCCTATTGTTTTTTTTTAATGGATAATATATTAATATAATATTCCATACATTATCAGAGCTTGGCGGACAGAATTATTATATTTTTTAGACATTAGACAGGTTAATTAATAGATTGTAGCCTAATTAATGTTATTAATTTATCATTTAGCTAGGCTGTATTAATCATACATAATAAATAATCCTGTCATATAAAGTTTATCACATTTAAAAATACTGTATATATATTTAGATAAAAACGGGACAAATAATTGCATAATAATATAATCATAATTTAAGTAAATTAATAAAAAAAATTAAACATTTTTGAATTTCAGAATTGTCAAAAAAGTGATTACTGGTTCAGAATGACTGCTTAAAGGGACAGTTCACCCAAAAATGAAAATTCTGGGTGTCATGAATGGGCGTCCCTTATTTTGCCACACTGAAGGTGGCAACCCTACTCCCCAGCAAGCAATAGCCATCTAGGTTACATCTAGGAACGTAACCATACATTTCACCATCTAGGTTAACTATAGACCCGATATAGTCTGGCTATGAGTAACCCACTTCTAGCCAAAATAACTTGCAAGATGTAGCCTATGATATTCCATCATGTGGGCAAAGTTAACAGTGATTATGGTGTTTGGTTTAATTTCTTTGTCATGTTCATGTTCTAGATGACTAGTCTATTTTTGGGCTATGGTTAGACGTCTATTACATTTTCACTGATAGCCCAGATTTTGCCTTGATTTAGCCTAGACGTCAGGGCTGTGTTTGGATGGCTATTAGACGTCTTTTAAATGCAAAATTGCTTGCTGGGTCAGCTAACTTCCAGGGGGCCCAAATAAGTCTTAAAATCATTTCAATTTAGTTATATATTAACATAATCTTAATTAAAATGCTAAAAACTAAAAATTAAGATGTACAACATTAAACTGACATTTTTAAGTATGCAATTTAAAATAAAATTAACTTGTGAAACTTTTAACATATCAAGTAATTGACTTTTCATAGTCATTAATAGGATAGTAACAGGAATACATTTGTGGGTGTTGTCAAACTGATGGGTGTTTATAAATCATGCAATGAAAATGATCCCCTTCACCCGACCCCACCCCTAAACCCTACCCACACTTTGACGTGGGCAAATCAGGTGATGCAGTGGAAAACGGCCCTCTGTTTATGGCCTCGACCACTGATCTGGTAACTCCTATTACTATCCTGCAGAGGCCTATACTTGTCCGAGATGGGTCTTGCGCATGTTTCCCAGTTGGTCCCACCTAGTGGCAAGTGCCATCCTATATGAAATCCATCTGTGCAATTAACATGGGGCCATTATGGAACCCGCGGACAATCCTATATGGGGCCCATTTTTTAGCCCATTTCATACCCACATTGGGTATGAAGTAGGCCTATTTATATTATGCATTTTTATTGATTGATTCATAGACTTAACCACTTAAGATGACAACGGACTTTGGAAAAATTCATAAATAATGCATATCAATCAGTTTTGTTTCTCTTTCTTTTGAAGATACTACATACATACAGTGTTCAGTGCTTCAGAATGTGTCAAAGCAAACCGCAAACCTTTTCTGCAGTCTATACATACAAGTTTTTAAACATTCAGTGCGGAAGTATACCGCCCTCTCCTGGACGTGTAATCCTCTTTGACTCTGTCAAAGGCACCAAAACGTCTGCTCCATAAAATTAAAGTAATCCGAATCGCGCCATGCCGGATGCGAGCCCTGAAGATTATGATGGGTTTCAGACCCAGTTCACAAACATAATGGAAACAATATTACAGAGCGCTGTCAGGGAAGCGACAAAACTTTATGAGGGCACTTTGCAACGCTTGAAAGCGGAATTGGTGCAGCTGAGACAAGAGAATGTCAACACAAGGACAGGTGATTCATCCAGCCAAGACACAAAGGGATTCACTGAATCTGGGAGTCAGAGGAGTGCCAATGTCCCTAAACATCGTGATGTTGGCGTGCAGTGTGGTAGGTCTTTTTCTTGTAACGGTATGTGTGTGTCTTGGTTATGGCGTTCAATAAACACTTCCTGGAAAATTATAACGACTTTTAACGGCTTAGAAGTCAGATGGTGATAAAAGCCAGAATTTCTTACTTTTTAACTCTCTATGGAATTATCTTATATAATCATTCTCATGTAATGTATGCCCTGCTAAAAAAAATATAAAATCTAAAAGAAAAAAGCTCGACTAAGATGGTTTTAGAATGGGTTTTGTGCACTTTTCTACTAGGTTTTCTTCAACAGGGTTAGCCACAGTTTCCAAAAAGTTTACTTGTTTGCTGGTCTTTTTTCTCATTTTCATTTGTCAGAAAAGCCCAGTTTGGTTGACCAGGGATGCAGCCCTCTTCAGTTTACAGGACAGCGTCTTAGTGTGGGAGACATTACAAGTGATACACTCACAGATCTTTGTGCCAGTGAGGATGGGAGCAGACAGCTTGCATTGCTTCTCATCAAACAAGAGGTAAGAAATGATAGGTCAAACGACAGAAGAATAAATATTTACTCATTCTGGTTCTCTTGTCCCTCCTTCCTTCCTCCCTCCCCCTTTTCTGTTTTGCATATCAAATGAAGTTCACACAGACCGAGGTCATACTCCCTCTCTAAGAGTTTGATTAAATATTACAATTTTATGTAAGGATTTTTGAGTTGAGTTGAGTTTCTAAATCAGGCAATGCCTGATTAAATCTTATGTTCATATTTGATCTTCATGAAGTGGATAATCTTTTAATGCTGGCCCTTTTATACATTATGATTTTATGTTCTGTGTCTTCAGCCTCAAGAGGCTGAATGCAACAACTACGCTCCAGGATACTTTCTACTGAAGCAAGAAGGTGCTGAGCCAATACTGGTGCGCAGAGAGCCAAATAAGGACACCATGGAAAGGGGTATAAGAGTCATTCACAAATTTGACTGAACAATGAGAAAATATATGTTCATATGTTATGCATATGAACATATGTCATATGTAGTTCTCTCATATTTTGAAAAAAAAAAAAAGTATGCATTATTAGGGCAAAAAAATACTTTATGCAATTACATAACACAGGCTCAAGTGCTTGGTCTAGTTTACATGTACTTATTTAGCAGCAATTTATAGAACAGAATAAAACATAATACACATAAATATACCCATTTTTAAAACTTGAATGAAAATTATTTTTTTAAATGTTCCATTTCAATATAATTATATATCACAAATACAAACCCGATTCCAAAAAATTTGGGACACTGTACAAATTGTGAATGCAATAATTTACAAATCTCATAAACTTATATTTTATTCACAATAGAATATAGATAACATATCAAATGTTGAAAGTGATACATTTGGAAATGTCATGCCAAATATTGGCTCATTTTGGATTTCATGAGAGCTACACATTCCAAAAAAGTTGGGACAGGTAGCAATAAGAGGCCGGAAAAGTTAAATGTACATATAAGGAACAGCTGGAGGACTTATTAGCAACTTATTAGGTCAATTGGCAGCATGATTGGGTATAAAAAGAGCCTCTCAGAGTGGCAGTGTCTCTCAGAAGTCAAGATGGGCAGAGGATCACCAATTCCCCCAATGCTGTGGCGAAAAATAGTGGAGCAATATCAGAAAGGAGTTTCTCAGAGAAAAATTGCAAAGAGTTTGAAGTTATCATCATCTACAGTGCATAATATCATCCAAAGATTCAGAGAATCTGGAACAATCTCTGTGTGTAAGGGTCAAAGCCGGAAAACCATACTGGATGCCTGTGATCTTCGGGCCCTTAGACGGCACTGCATCACATACAGGAATGCTACTGTAATGGAAATCACAACATGGGCTCAGGAATACTTCCAGAAAACATTGTCGGTGAACACAATCCACCGTGCCATTCGCCGTTCCCGGCTAAAACTCTATAGGTCAAAAAAGAAGCCATATCTAAACATGATCCAGAAGCGCAGGCGTTTTCTCTGGGCCAAGGCTCATTTAAAATGGACTGTGGCAAAGTGGAAAACTGTTCTGTGGTCATCCGGACTAAAGAGGACAAGGACAACCCATGTTGTTATCAGCGCTCAGTTCAGAAGCCTGCATCTCTGATGGTATGGGGTTGCATGAGTGCGTGTGGCATGGGCAGCTTACACATCTGGAAAGGCACCATCAATGCTGAAAGGTATATCCAAGTTCTAGAACAACATATGCTCCCATCCAGACGTCGTCTCTTTCAGGGAAGACCTTGCATTTTCCAACATGACAATGCCAGACCACATACTGCATCAATTACAACATCATGGCTGTGTAGAAGAAGGATCCGGGTACTGAAATGGCCAGCCTGCAGTCCAGATCTTTCACCCATAGAAAACATTTGGCGCATCATAAAGAGGAAGATGCGACAAAGAAGACCTAAGACAGTTGATCAACTAGAAGCCTCTATTAGACAAGAATGGGACAACATTCCTATTCCTAAACTTGTCTCCTCAGTCCCCAGACGTTTGCAGACTGTTATAAAAAGAAGAGGGGATGCCACACATGGCCTTGTCCCAACTTTTTTGAGATGTGTTGATGCCATGAAATTTAAAATCAACTTATTTTTCCCTTAAAATTATACATTTTCTCAGTTTAAACATTTGATATGTCATCTATGTTGTATTCTGAATAAAATATTGAAATTTGAAACTTCCACATCATTGCATTCTGTTTTTATTCGTACATTGTCCCAACTTTTTTGGAATCGGGTTTGTATATATGTGTGGGTATATACACTCACCTAAAGGATTATTAGGAACACCATACTAATACTGTGTTTGACCCCCTTTTGCCTTCAGAACTGCCTTAATTCTACGTGGCATTGATTCAACAAGGTGCTGAAAGCATTCTTTAGAAATGTTGGCCCATATTGATAGGATAGCATCTTGCAGTTGATGGAGATTTGTGGGATGCACATCCAGGGCACGAGTCTCCCATTCCACCACATCCCAAAGATGCTCTATTGGGTTGAGATCTGGTGACTGTGGGGGCCATTTTAGTACAGTAAACTCATTGTCATGTTCAAGAAACCAATTTGAAATGATTCGAGCTTTGTGACATGGTGCATTATCCTGCTGGAAGTAGCCATCAGAGGATGGGTACATGGTGGTTATAAAGGGATGGACATGGTCAGAAACAGTGCTCAGGTAGGCCGTGGCATTTAAACGATGCCCAATTGGCACTAAGGGGCCTAAAGTGTGCCAAGAAAACATCCCCCACACCATTACACCACCACCACCAGCCTGCACAGTGGTAACAAGGCATGATGGATCCATGTTCTCATTCTGTTTACGCCAAATTCTGACTCTACCATCTGAATGTCTCAACAGAAATCGAGACTCATCAGACCAGGTAACATTTTTCCAGTCTTCAACTGTCCAATTTTGGTGAGCTCGTGCAAATTGTAGCCTCTTTTTCCTATTTGTAGTGGAGATGAGTGGTACCCGGTGGGGTCTTCTGCTGTTGTAGCCCATCCGCCTCAAGGTTGTGCGTGTTGTGGCTTCACAAATGCTTTGCTGCATACCTCGGTTGTAACGAGTGGTTATTTCAGTCAAAGTTGCTCTTCTATCAGCTTGAATCAGTCGGCCCATTCTCCTCTGACCTCTAGCATCAACAAGGCATTTTCGCCCACAGGACTGCCGCATACTGGATGTTTTTCCCTTTTCACACCATTCTTTGTAAACTCTAGAAATGGTTGTGCGTGAAAATCCCAGTAACTGAGCAGATTGTGAAATACTCAGACCGGCCCGTCTGGCACCAACAACCATGCCACACTCAAAATTGCTTAAATCACCTTTCTTTCCCATTCTGACATTCAGTTTGGAGTTCAGGAGTTTGTCTTGACCAGGACCACACCCTTAAATGCATTGAAGCAACTGCCATGTGATTGGTTGATTAGATAATTGCATTAATGAGAAATTGAACAGGTGTTCCTAATAATCCTTTAGGTGAGTGTGTATATATATATATATACATATAGTTAAATCCATAAGAAAAGGCATGAGAGTTGGCTGTTTTTGTTCATTTAAATTTTTAATTTAAAATGTTTGTGTGGTTTTTTTTTGTTTTTTTTTAGTCCATCATGTTCCCACAATTTTGGCAATTGTTCGAACTTAATTATATTGTACACATTATACAGAGAATGAAAACAAATACACCTAGTACAGGGGGAGAAAAGGGAGAATTAAAAAGAAAAAAAAAAACAAAAAAAAAAAAAAAAGAGAAAGGCATAGATGAACACAGAGTGGATATGATAGTATAGCTCATGATCACTGGAGTATTAAAGTCATTACAGGAGCCCACCTCTTTAAGAAAATTGTTTTCTAAAGTCGTAATGCATATGTGATTTGTTCCATTTCGTACAACTCCCATACTTTTTGAATCCAAGCGTTGTATGATGGAGGGTCAGGTTTTAACCATCTGCATGTAATATACTTGATCGCTTAAAATGTTTGTGATTTTAACATAGAAAAGTACGTTTAAATGTTTTGCCACTTGCTTGAGCAACTTAATATGTAAATCTATATAAGTAATGCATTGAATAATACGTTATTTAAATTTAGCGTGTTTAAACGTGAATATGTCTATGAAAGATTGTATAACTGTACTGTATAAAAAGAGAATCGCAATGCTGACTAGGGCTGGAAAGAAGCGTTATAACATAATCGTTTACGTCGTCGATTACGCAAATTAGTCGATTTGCGTGGAATGCGTTGGTTTGTCTCCCGGGCATGCTGAAAATCAGCCGTTATTACACAAATATCAAGCCCGGTCTAAAGTGTGGAAATTTTTTAAACGGAGACCAAATAACATCGACACTCTGTAAAACTGAAATGGCAAACCACATCAGCACAACTTCTATGCAGGAGCATCTGAAAAGAAAGAAAACATCCCGTACCTGTCAGTTACCTGTAAGTTTGGAAACATTACTATTTATAATGTTTTTGAAAGTCTCTTATGTTCATCAAGGCTGATCAAAGGCTCATTTATTTGATCAAAAATACAGAAAAAAACAGTAATATTGTGAAATATTATTACCAGTGTTGGGAAGGTTTCTTTGGAAATGTAATATGTTACAGATTGCAAGTTACCCTATTTAAAATGTAATAGCAGTGTAACTATTTCAATTACTTTATTAAAGTAATGTAACTGATAACATTTGATTACTTTTTTATTACTTTTCTAAATTTCTAACAAATGTTTTCAACTATTAATAATTTTCAAACATTTAACCTAAAAAACAGAGATAGTTATATTTAGTTATATTTAAGAGATAACACAATTCTGGATCATTATACTGTAGTAAAAGACATGTTTTTATTCTTACTGATATAAAAAAAAATAGTAAAAATCTGCATACTATTCTTTTTACCACTATGTGTGTGTGAAGGGAAAACATTATATCTTATAAGGCCTAATATCGATTTCTCACTAACAGAAGCAAGAATAGATTCTAGTTTCATACTCACTGGCAACCCAAACAGACACTGCCAGTGTAGCTGTCATAACATGCATGGAATTGTTATGTTCCACCTAAAATATTGTTTAGACTCAATGACCAATCGTTGTGTTAGTAGTTAAATAGCTCTATTTTGCAAGTGAAAACGGGACAAACTAATAGAGAGATTTATCCACTGGGTGGCGCTTAAGGTTAACATCCATCATAGGAGATGCTTCCTCAGGCTCAACATTGAAACCTTCGATGTAGATAGCATTTTAATAGTTGGAAAACATATTTTGCACTTAACTGTTATATAGCCTCCCTTTTCTAATTCCTGGGTTAAATTAATTAAAAATTAATGCATTTTTATCACTTGCCATGGTGGCAACTCTCAGACAGGTTGTAGCCTAAAGCTTAGCGGCAATGTGGATTGATGTAATTGACAGACGTGGTGCTACAAAATTAAACGAGAGCCAATCAAAAGCATCAGAATAGCATCAGCCTTTAAATGGCAGGAGACATCGTGCACATCAAAAACAGGCAAAGCAACGAATTAATATTATTCAACATATCCTAGCTTTTTACAGAAAATATTCAGATGTAACCCCCTTTGTAATCGTTAACATTTTCATAAGTAACTGTAATTTAATTACACATTTTTTTCTCAGTAACTGTAACGAATTAGTTACATTTATGTTTTAATTAAATTACATGTATAGTTACTCCCCAACACTGATAAAATTATGTAAAATTATGATTTTCTAATTTAATATACTTTAAAATATAATTTATTTCTGTGATGCAAAGCTGAATTTTCATCAGCCATTACTCGTCTTCTTCAGTGTCACATGATCCTTCAGAAATCATTCTAATATGCTTATTTAATACTCAGTTATTATCAATGTTAGAAACAGTTGTGCTGCTTAATATATTTTTGGAACCTGTGATACTTTTTTTCAGGATTCGTTGAATAAAAAGTTAAAAAGCAATATAAATCTTTACTATCAATTTTTTTTATCAATTTAACACATCCTTGCTAAATAAAAGTATACATTTCTTTAAAAAAAAATAAAGGAAAAAAAATACTGACCCCATACTTTTGAATGGTAGTGTATATTGTATAAAAGGTTTCTATTTTAAATAAATGCTGTTTTTTTTATTAAAAAAAACACTTAATTTTACAGTGTCCTTATTACATATTTTACATGTACTTACTATAGTAATAACTGTAAACTGTGCATAATTACATGCAACTAACCCTCAACTAAATCCTAATCCTACCCTAACACTATAGTAAGTACATGTACTTAATTAATATTACTCAGTACTTAAATATTTAATTACACTGTAACAATGACACCTTAAAATAAAGTGTAACCAAAAACTTATTCATCAAAGAATCCTGAAAAAAGTATCATAGGTTATAAAAAAATCTTAAGCAGCACAACTGATTCCAACATTGATAATAAATCAGCATATTATAATGATTTCTGAAGGATCATGTGACACTGAAGCCTGGAGTAATGGCCAATGTAGACTAACAATAACAAAAATATTGATGAAATCCCTCCATCCTACCCCAAGCACTGATCTGTTGTGAATTCAAGCAGTTAAAATAGCCAAAATGCACAACTTATATTTTTTTCTCCTTATTTTCTTGTATCTTCACCTCTATATTCACAGTTGTGATCCCACCATCATTTCAAACAATAACCAGGCACCATAGCAGCATTAGAAGAAAATCTCCACCATCAGTGATTCCTTCCTCCTGTAGTCGCAGAGTGGATTCCTGTGGTCACAAACCAAATCAGACTATACAACCCATCCGAGGTACATCTGAAAGAACATCAGAAAACAGCGAAGGCTTGTCTTCCCAAAACAAAAGACAAAATGCCAGTGCACCAGCACAGACATCCACTACTTCAGTACTTGCCAGTTCAACTCAGACTCCTGCTCCTACTGTTAACTTGTCTGTGCCAATGATCGAGCTGTCTGGTGCTCCATCAATTCCTCAAGCCAAGTCAACAGCATCATCAATTCACCGACGACCAAACCCAAATCCTCAAACATCAAACCAGACAGTAGTCCCTCAGAAACAGGGGTCAAATATCTGTCATCCACTTCAAAACACCTTCCTTTCCCCTGTTCCTCCAAGCCAAGTCTTAGTAACGGAGCCTCATTCCTCCAAACAATGGCCTCAGGCATCGGTTACAAATACAGAGAAAAGTATTTCAACCATTGCCTTGCTAAATAAAGCCACTGAGCCTTTAACCCAATCTCAACTCATACAATCACCATTCTTTCCACCACAAACCATCAAAACACCAGACCAAGAGATGCCCCCACAAGTACATGCTGCCATGCCATCAGGCCATGTTTCTGTCACACCAAATACACCTTCAGCAGTCCAGGATCGGATTCTCTCAACCAGTCTTGTTCCACCTCAAGCCCAAGTTGTTGCATCACCACAGGTAATACCAGCACATTCTGCGACTTCAAGACCATCATTCCAGTTCCCTTTGGCGCTCCCACATAATCCGACTCAATCGACTCCACCTTTTTATCTTCCAACACACGTTCCATTTACTTCTCCTCACCTTCCAGTTAACGCAATTCAGGGATCTGTCTCCCTAAACCCACCTCAACCTCCTCTTACACATTCTCAGTATCCAACACAATCCAATCAGTTCTCCTGTTCTTCAGACCAGATGTTTCCTACACCCGATAATACGGCAGGTTTGCTTGAATCTCTTGATACTTTGCATTTGCACTCGTCCATTGTGATGACGCCACAAGAGGCCCCAGAGCAGGCACCCATGCACCATTTTCAACCATCTGGGCAGCTTGCGCCTCTGCTAACACTTAAGGAGCAACAAGCTGCCGCTTCCGCTAACATTGTTTTAAGTCGAGTGCCAGTTCTATCTTCGGAGACCTCTGCGTCTCCAGTTGACAACTTTAAAGAAGACGTACCGCTGTCCCCATGTTTCAGTGCAGAAACCACAGATAGAAATGATAAAGACCTCTCGGAAGATGAAGACACTCCCACACTCCAGTCTAGACTGAGAAAACAGAGAAAGATTTTCTCCAAATCCAGACAAGGTGAGGACAGCACAGTCATGGTCATTGATAAGAGGTTGGATCTGGTGCAGAACAACTTGATTAGTGAAACTGGCTCCAATAACGAAAGTCAAGCCTTACCGAAACCTTCGAGTAAAACACTGCAGAGAAATACTGAGTGTCCCGAGTGTGGAAGGGTCCTCAGCAACGCGTCTGCCTTGGAGAACCACATGAGACTTCATACAGGAGAGAGACCTTATACCTGCTCCCAGTGTGGAAAGGCGTTCCCTAGTGTACGAGGTCTTAACCGGCACATGAAGGTCCATGCAGAGGAGAAACGGTATCAGTGTGAAGAATGTGGGAAGAGTTTTGTGTACCACTTTACCCTTACCAAACACCAGCTAATTCACTCTGGAGAAAGGCCTTTTCCTTGTAAAGTTTGTGGAAAGAGGTTTCTGGCCAAGGCAGACCGGGCTACCCATATGCGTATGCACACCGGAGAGAAGCCGTTCTCGTGCACTCTTTGTGGGAAGAAGTTTAAACATAGGGTTGCTCTGAATATGCATATGCAGGGGCATAGAGGAGAGAAACGCTACATTTGCCCCCACTGTGAAAAAGGATTCGTGGATCTAGGTAATTTTAAAAGACACAAGCTCATCCACACAGGGGAAAGGCCGTTTGAGTGCAAAGAATGTGGGAAACGTTTCACTCAGTCAGCTCATCTCAAGAAACATGTCAACACACAACATGTTACATAAAGTAATTGGATTGTTTACAAAGAAGTTGATATACTGTAGATAAATATTCTGTTACAGAAAATATAATTGTATTAGGCCTGATTGCAAATTAATTTATGGAGATGCTATTTTTAAAAGAAAAAAGTAAATAAAAGTTTATATTTTTATATTTTAACTGCATTACTGCATACATTATGTGCAGTGCTTTAATTGTAATTTGTTTTTAAATGTGAAGTAAAATGTGAATATTTTTCTTTTCATTTCTCAATGTGAAGCTTGTATACTGCCAAGAATGTTGTATAATAGAATCTTGAAGAAATAGAAGAATCTTGTATAATATTATTTGCTGTATTTTTTCTGTTTCCTTGGTTTTTATTTTTATATGTAACTCTTGTATTTTTGTAATTCAGTTTTTGCCATGAAAATAGCCACAGATGCTGATATGGCATTAAATAAAACTATACTGAGACTGAATGCTGCCAAGTGATACTTGGATTTTTTTTATAGTACTTTTCTAGTGTCCACCCTACTAATATACACCGATCAGGCATAACATTATGACCTATAAAATTGTTAGTCCCCTCCTTTTGCAGCCAAAACAGCCCTGACCCGTCGAGGCATGGACTCCACTAGACCCCTGAAGGTGTGCTGTGGTATCTGGCACCAAGATGTTAGCAGCAGATCCTTTAAGTCCTGTAAGTTGCGAGGTGGGGCCTCCATGGATTGGACTTGTTTGTTCAGCACATCCCACAGATGCTTGATTGGATTGAGATCTGGGGAATTTGGAGGCCAAGTCAACACCTCAAACTCATTGTTGTGCTCCTCAAACCATTCCTGAACCATTTTTGCTTTGTGGCAGAGCGCATTATCCTGCTGAAAGAGGCCACAGCCACCAGGGAATACTGTTTCCATGAAAATGTGTACATGGTCTGCAACAATGCTTAGGTAGGTGGTACGTGTCAAAGTAACATCCACATGGATGGCAGGACCCAAGGTTTCCCAGAAGAACATTGCCCAAAGCATCACACTGCCTCTGCCGGCTTGCCTTCTTCCCATAGTGCATCCTGGTGCCATGTGTTCCCGAGGTAAGCAACGCAAGCACCCGGCAATCCACGTGATGTAAAAGAAAACGTGATTCATCAGACCACCTTCTTCCATTGCTATGTGGTCCAGTTCTGATGCTCACGTGCCCACTGTTGGCGCTTTCGGCGGTGGACGGGTCAACATGGGCACCCTGACTGGTCTGAGGCTATGCAGTCCCATACGCAACAAACTGTGATGCACTGTGTATTCTGACACCTTTCTGTCAGAACCAACATTAACTTCTTGAGCAATTTGAGCTACAGTAGCTCGTCTGTTTGATCGGACCACACGGGCCAACCTTCACTCCCCACATGTATCAATGAGCCTTGGCCGCCCGTGACCCTGTCGCCGGTTCATCACTGTTCCTTCTTTGGACCACTTTTGATAGATACTGACCACTGACCAAGAACACCCCACAAGAGCTGCAGTTTTAGAGATGCTCTGACCCAGTCATCTAGCCACCACAATTTGGCCCTTGTCAAACTCGCTCAAACCCTTATGCTTGCCCATTTTTCCTGCACTTTTCTAACACATCAACTTTGAGGACAAAATGTTCACTTGCTGCTTAACATATCGCACCCACTAACAGGTGCTGTGATGAAGAGATAATCAGTGTTATTCACTTCACCTGTCAGTAATCATAATGTTATGCCTGATCGGTGTGTGTGTGTGTGTATATATATATATATATACACACACAAATTGAAACATGGAGTTAATTTGAATTTTGTAATTGAATAAGGGTCGCATATTACTGTTTGCAAAACAAATTTGTCCTAAAAATTGGTAATCTAATAAACATGATATATCCGAATATTTGAATAATATTTTATTCATATGAATGTAGTATGATGCAGACAAGAAAAAGTTAATCAAAAAGAAAGTTAAGCAAATCATATCAACCACTGGGTGGCGGTGTAATGTTATGTGATGACTATCTGAAACGCCGCTTACAAACCTCAAGATTGAAATAAGTTCAAATAACTGAAATCAAGTGAGACACAAACCAAGATGAAATGTACAAAAATCAGCAACACTTTAAAATACGTTGTGGAAAAACTGTGGATATATATATATTTTTAATTTATTTTTTGTTTTATTTTAGGCAATTATACAAGCACATGTTGAACAGAGTAGTCTGCTTAAAAAAAGACCCAAAGCCATATGCGTTCCGCTTTATGTGAAGTTGTCAACAGCTCTGGTATGCATTTTAACATATGAATAGCTGCTTGAAGTCTAGATAACATGTTCATGTTGCAACATGTACCACATCATTCAATGCAAACACAACACAAAACAATACAAGTTAGTTATGACATTATGTTTATGGTGCATAATGCTTCAAATAGTATAAATGTCATTGTCCTTAAGGTTACATTTTGAAACGTTGTACATTAGGGTTACTGAACCATAAAATACTATTTCTTTTAACGTGTGTTTAGAAGTCATTGCAGATATTTGTAAAATGATATTAATATTCATTATATTGGTAACATATGGTTACACAAAATATTCTAAAATAGACAATTTCCTCCTATATTTGGACAGAAAAAGTAATATTGTAGATTAGAAAACATTTATTTTTACATTCCTGATTTATAGTTCTTCCTGTCAGATGAGGTCACATAAAACTTTATCTTTGAGGTTTGTAGGTTCTGAATAGGCAGCATGGTTCTTTATTAGTAATCCTACATGGTTGGAATTACCAATAATGAAATGTTTGGGATGAAATGCTTTGCTTTAGACAATCTCACAGCTATGAGAATGCTTTATAAAAATATTTTTATAGAAGGATGGGATGAGAAAGAGAAAGAACATGATAGGATGTATTTGGTTGGATGAACTCCATTTCATTACAGAGGGAAGGCTTCACGTAGAAAACCATATAAAAGAAGAGATGCCCACAGTGGGAGGGACATGCTGATGAGGCGAGAGCCTGCACTAGACTTCATGGTGTAACTGCACCTGCCCACGTTCCCGACCTTGTCAACTGCGGACAAAGTCACGGAAGTTGAACAACATGAGGCCTCATATAGACCCGTCACACTGTCTTCCACTTCCTTCTGGGTAAAGTTTCCACTGCCTTGCTGGATAGAAATGCTATCGATGCCTGTGCCATTACCGTCTGTGATTTTGACAGACAGTTCCCAGTTTGATGAGCTGCAAGAGGAGGAGTAGCAAGTACCCCGTACATTGAAAAATTCACATTTTGGAGGTGTCAAGTCAGTCACCTGGACGGAACAGTAAAGTATGAGTTAAAACAACAGTTTACTGAAGAATAACGTGGCATATACATAATATTATAGCATATTTATAAAATATATTTACATTTATTTGATTAAAAACAGTAAAATTATGAATTATTATAGCAATAATTTATTCATGTGATGGCAAAGCTGAATTTTTAGCCTCATTATTTCAGTTTTCAGTGTCACATGATCCTCTAGAAATCATACTAATATGCTGATTTGGTGCCCAAGAAACATTTCTTATGATCAATGTTGAAAACAGCTGTGCTGCTTAATATTTTTGTGGATTCTTTGATGAAAAGTTTAGTAAAGAACATTGTTTATTTGAAGTAGAAATCTTTTATAACAATGTAAAAAACATTTTTTCACTTTTGATCAATTTAATGCTTCCTTGCTGAATAAAATAATAAAAAAAATAAAAAAAAATCATGATCGCACACTTTTGAACGGTAGGCTATATTAAATAATTTGTTTTGTGTGGAGAATTATTTGCTGCCATTGAAATTTAGACATTTAAATAATTTAGCATTTTGGTGGGTCTAATAAATATAATTGTTTGATATTAAGAATATTTTTGTTTTCTTTTGTACACAAAAATGTTTCATTCAGTGTTGGGTCGCCACTACTGCAAAGTCAGTAGAGAACCCATGACTGAAATGACTCTTGTGGCTCGTGGTTTGTTGAAAAGTAACATTTCACATAAAAATATAGTCTGTCTGAGGTTACCTTGGAGAGAACAGAAAGACGAAGGACAGCATAGTTAGAATCACTTCCTCCAGGACCCTCTGCCTCGATGGTTAGCGTAACATCTGTGCCTGAGACCGTATTAACAGGAGGAGTGAGAGACACTGTCCCTTGAGCACTGCCACCACTCCCCAGATTGAGCCTGTGATGACAAAGAAACAGAACTGTGGCACAGAGTTTTGTTCTTGATAAGAAAAGCTATAAAAGCTTGTACGTGATTTGAGAAGAAAGTGGACAAATTACGTTGGTGGATGTGTCACAGGGATGTTTTTGTCATTCCTTGCACGAATTGTGTAGGTACCGCTTGATCCGTTGGTTGTAACAGTAAAATTTAGTTTAAATACTTGTCCTGGCAGCATGGGGCTGTCTGCTATTGCCTATATATGGACAGGTAAAACAAAAGAGAAGACATTGAATTCCAGAAAATAGCAAATAGATTTGTTCAAACAACTAGTAAACTGCCTACAGCCTTCTAAAGGAACCTAGGAACCTAACTTGGAACCTTAGAAGTGACCGTACTACCATAGATTTCAATAGATTTTTTCTTAGCATGTTGCTAAGCTAACAACACAGTACTTAAAGTCGGCATGAAACACAAGTTGCGATAGTCTTTTCTTCCCTATTGTGACATATATCCGAGTGAAACGGCTTCTCGAATGAGAAACAATGGCGGGACTTGATATTATCCATTGGGAATTGATTGGATCGGTGGATGGTTGTGGTTTGCTATTGCTGTGATCTCTCATGCCAGTAAACACGTCATCAGAGAAAAGAAGAGATGTTATTTTGATTAAATATTACGAGGGCACATGAATTTCAAAAAATAATTAAAGCTGCAAGCAGCGATGAAAGGGCCCTCGCACCCGTGCCACCGCCACCCGGTGGCTTTAGCAAAACAGAGCACGGTGGGCAATATGCATTTAAGTATATAAAAATAGGAGGACTACGACAGTCATTTGTATTTGCCACACTTCCTGCTAATGATGTGCATGGATAAATCATTTATAATAAATACTGCAATATTCCATAGAAAAATGAGAATCGTCCATTTTGATTTCACAGTGACTTTAAATAAGCATAAAAATACAGGGCGCACACAACTATTGAGCATAATAATCAATTTCTAAATTAACTGAACTAGTTTTGTTGATACTTTTTAAGGACAATGGGTCTCATTCACTAACCGTGTATATGCACAAATATGTGCATGAAATCTGCATACAAATGTTTTCCCAAACAAATAATGATTCATCAATACTTTCATACTAAAATGTATTGTCATTTTACAAACAACTGAAACCACATACTCTGGGTAATTTTATATAGATATTTCATCTTACAGTATATTTCATCATCAAGAGTACATCTTTAGCGGGTGTGATATGTTTGCTGAGAGTGATGAAAAATTGTAATTGAAAGGTTGTGCATAAATCGCTTATATGGAGATGATTTTGGCGTGTTTTATGCAAATTAATAACCTTGGGTCGCTCATTTAGAATACTGCAAATTCAATAACATTTTAAGAACAAATTCATGTGTGTATATGTACGTGTTGTGAATTAGTTGGAAATTTTTCATAAGAAGTTCTCATGTGCGTATAAATATGAAAAATTCACACAATTATTAGTGAATGCAACCCAGTGTTTTCCCTGGATTTATTTTTTCACTGAACTTTCTGCATTCTGGGAATGTCATGCAATTCTCTGTGAATAATTTATGCAATAATTCGGATGAAAAGAGTTATCATAGGAGGCAGCATATTTGAAAATACTGTATCTACCTTGTGGTACAGCTAAGTTTTGGAACAGAGTGAATGTCATAATGGATCAAATAAGTTTAAAAATAAGTGTTATGTGCCAAAAAAGAATGCAGTTTGTACCTTGACAGTGACTTTGGACTGAGACATCTGTGTGGTGGTCTGCCTCTGGAACAGGCTGGAGAAGGTCTTGTCTTTTCCTTTCAGCAAAACCACAAACTCTCCTTCGGGCACTTCTTTCACTGTAACTAGGAAATCTCCACCACCCATGTTCTCTATGGTTCCATTAGACACTCTGACCCCAGACACCTCCACGAGAGTGACCTCATGCACCTCTAGAACCTCTGGACCTTTCTCTCCCGTCAGTGTAAGTAGCATCTTAGCCGATGAGCCTGAATAAAGAGCAAAATATCTTTTAACACCTCCATTCAAATCATTTTATGAGAATCGATTCATAGTTAAACACAACAGCGGTTCAAACCTGCTGATGGCCGCCCATCAATGACAGCATATCCAGGATGAGGTCCTTTGAATTCCTCCACAAAGTCATAGATGAATGTAATCGCACTCTGACCTGAAAAATGCATGTTTTAAATTTAAATCAATATCATTACTGTCTACATTACAAAGGCCTAAAGACAGGTTGGCAACGACTTTAGTCTTTTGTATTGCATTGGTTTATTAAATATGTACATGATGGCTCACCAATCACTTTTACAGTGTAGGGCTGAGTTGTCGTCATGTCAATGTGCCACAGGCCCATCTCAGTTTCATTTAATTGGATTCGTTGCAGGTTTCCTACTTTCTGAATTGTTCCCAGAGGTCCGTTGGCAACAGTGTTTGATTGGGACACACCTGGAAGCAATTCCATTCCATTAGATAATAGTATAGACAATATCTTATATTGAAGCTGTGCATAATAACAAATCAAGAATCAACCAAATGAGCACAGCACAATATAATATACAAACCCGATTCCAAAAAAGTTGGGACACTGTACAAATTGTGAATAAAAAAGGAATGCAATAATTTACAAATCTCATAAACTTATATTTTATTCACAATAGAATATAGATAACATATCAAATGTTGAAAGTGAGACATTTTGAAATGTCATGCCAAATATTGGCTCATTTTGGATTTCATGAGAGCTATACATTCCAAAAAAGTTGGGACAGGTAGCAATAAGAGGCCGGAAAAGTTAAATGTACATAAAAGGAACAGCTGGAGGACCAATTTGCAACTTATTAGGTCAATTGGCAACATGATTGGGTATAAAAAGAGCCTCTCGGAGTGGCAGTGTCTCTCAGAAGTCAAGATGGGCAGAGGATCACCAATTCCCCCAATGCTGCGGCGAAAAATAGTGGAGCAATATCAGAAAGGAGTTTCTCAGAGAAAAATTGCAAAGAGTTTGAAGTTATCATCATCTACAGTGCATAATATCATCCAAAGATTCAGAGAATCTGGAACAATCTCTGTGTGTAAGGGTCAAGGCCGGAAAACCATACTGGATGGCCATGATCTTCGGGCCCTTAGACGGCACTGCATCACATACAGAAATGCAGGAATCAGTTCAGAAGCCTGCATCTCTGATGGTATGGGGTTGCATGAGTGCGTGTGGCATGGGCAGCTTACACATCCGGAAAGGCACCATCAATGCTGAAAGGTATATCCAAGTTCTAGAACAACATATGCTCCCATCCAGACGTCGTCTCTTTCAGGGAAGACCTTGCATTTTCCAACATGACAATGCCAGACCACATACTGCATCAATTACAACATCATGGCTGCGTAGAAGAAGGATCCGGGTACTGAAATGGCCAGCCTGCAGTCCAGATCTTTCACCCATAGAAAACATTTGGCGCATCATAAAGAGGAAGATGCGACAAAGAAGACCTAAGACAGTTGAGCAACTAGAAGCCTGTATTAGACAAGAATGGGACAACATTCCTATTCCTAAACTTGAGCAACTTGTCTCCTCAGTCCCCAGACGTTTGCAGACTGTTATAAAAAGAAGAGGGGATGCCACACAGTGGTAAACATGGCCTTGTCCCAACTTTTTTGAGATGTGTTGATGCCATGAAATTTAAAATCAACTTATTTTCCCCTTAAAATGATACATTTTCTCAGTTTAAACATTTGATATGTCATCTATGTTGTATTCTGAATAAAATATTGAAATTTGAAACTTCCACATCATTGCATTCTGTTTTTATTCACAATTTGTACAGTGTCCCAACTTTTTTTGGAATCAGGTTTGTAGTTTTCAATAATATGTGGTTCGTATGGAAGCTTGTTTCCGCCACAGAATAAAAAATAAAAAAGGTAATTATCTTTTTATCTCACAATTCTGACTTTTTTTTCTCGCAATTGCGAGTTTACATCTCATTTTGTCTTTATACCTCGCAATTGTGACTTTTTTTCTCGCAATTATGTATATATTTTTCAGTCTGACTTTACTTCCCACAACTGCAAGTTTATATCTGGCAATTCTGACTTTATAACAAGCAATTTCGAGTTTATCGCAATGTAAACTCGCAATTATAAGATAAAAAGTTGCAATTATCTTTTAAAATGTTTTATTCTGTGGCGGAAACAAGCTTCCATAGGTTTGCATTCTACTAAAAGCACTTCTAAATTTACCTGTCGGGCTGCGTAGGTTGAATGTGAGGCTACTTCCTGTGATGTAGATGGTAGTGTTGGACACAGATTCATCCAGTAGGAAGGAGAAACTCTCCACACGTCCTGGATCCCTGGAGCGCTGAAGAATTGTCACCTGACAGAAGAAGAAAGAGTGCAAACATTTGAAAGGGAAAAAAAACGGCTTTACTCATTAATGTCAGCAAGTGTTGGGGTATTCCAGAAAGCAAGGTTAACATACCGTCACATATACCTTGAACTCTTGGTTGAGTAACCTTGCTTACTCGAGGTATGCTGGTTCCAAATACAGACAACTCAGAGTATGTTCCCGGTTAACACACAAGACATTCTCAATAGAGCGACGAATCGATGATTCACCATGGAAACAGACGCTAAGAAAATGCGCGCTATTCTACTTCCTTCTTCTTTTGTTTAATGGCGATTTACATAACCTATTTAGTGCACATCGCCACCTATTTGGTGGTTGTGCAAACATTTTTTCAACCTTTTCGTTTAATAGGTAATCTTTATTCACTGAGAATAAGAATTATATTGTTTGTTTGATGCTAATTAATTGAATGCAGATCCATATGTGAGATGACAATAAAGTAAATAATAAATATATTTGAATTGAATTTACATGTAAACATTACCTTGTTGTAATAGTGCTTTAGAATTAATATATAATATTGTATATATAACTGTAACTATATAACAAATTTAGTTATATTAATATAACTATATTAATTATATAACATGCATCTGAATATCTCTTAAGCAAACTAACCCTGGAACATAACCTGCTCCAGAGCAGGTCATGTTCAGAGAGTGAGTTGCTATGGCTACTTACATACCCTGAAAGTTACCTCCGTTTTTGGAACCGAAAGTTGAGGTTATCCGCTTACTTACTCTTAAACATACCCGGGTATGGCACATAACCTGCTTTCTGGAATACCCCCCTGGTATAACTGTTTTGTTTGTGAGATGTTTACAATTTCAAAAAGACTATAAGATCATACCAGGGCTGAAGTAGAGGTATCAACAATGATGTCAGTGGCTTGAGAGAGGCTGGACTTGGAGACCTCAATGGCTTGACCCCCAGAGGCCAAGGCCATGTCATAATACACCTGAAACTGTGACGATGCCTTCAATGCCCTTCTCCTCCTCCTTGATGTGGTCATGAAGAAAGACACCTGAAAAGAGAGAGTGAGAGATGGAAAACTGGGAAATGAATGGAAGGCTGGTGAAAATGTTGATGGCAAAGACTGAAAGTGAAACAGCATTGGACAGTTTACCGTAGACTTGGTGCTGCGGATGAGAGCGGAGATGGTTTTCTCCAGGTATGTATCCTTAGGTGGAGCGTCGGTGAACACATATATATGTGAGGAGGAGGGAGCACCTGTCAGAGCCAACTGTGAGAGAGACAGAAGGTTAGAAAGGAGAAGAACCATGTAGAATGGTCAGTCAATTTAGTTGTGGATGAAAGTTCACATATTCTTTATAATATTCAATATTCTAATATTTATCAGTTCTAACTAGAGACTATTGTGGTTGCTAATCAGATATGACGATTGAGCTGATTGGCTGAAAGGCCACACAACACAGTACCTGAAGTCCTGACAGGCACATTTCTGGGATGTCTCCTCCTCCGTCAGCTTTGAGCTTGGAGATCTCGGACTTCATTATATCTGGGTCTGTGGTTCTTATTAGTGGTCCAAAAACTGAAAAAATAAAAAAAGTACATCATTGCTCTTATCTAAATTCATAGTGAGCTGCCTACAGAGGCAACATTTTAAGGCACCATATAGGCACATTATCTACACAAAGGCTGTTTCAAAAGGTACCGGTAACACTTTAGTTTAGGGTCCAACTCTCATTATTAACTAGTTGCTTATTATCATGCTTATTACTAGGATATTGGCTGTTTATTAGTATTTAGCACATATTAATGCCTTATTCTGCATGACCATATTCTACATTCCTTAATCCTACCCAATACCGAAACTTAACAACTACCTTAACTATTAATAAGCAGTAATTAGGAGTTTATTGAGGCAAAAGCCATAGTTAATAGTTAGTTAGTAGTGATAATTGGACCCAAACTCAGTGGGGAAAAAACCCAAGATGATGAACAATTATTGCTAATAAATAAACCTATTTTAAATTGCATTCAATAATGAAAAGTATAAATAAAAACAGTTCAGTGTAATTAAAAAGGTTTTATTTTTACCAAATATTTCTATGTGCTATGTATTCCAATGCTTAATGGAAACCCTTTTTGCACTCACGTGGATCATTAAACTGCACCAGAATATATTCAGATGGTTCATCTTGAGTTCCTTTTTTACTGTCAATGATGTTGAAGGTGACTCTCTTGGCTTCTGCAATGTCATCTGCCATACTGCCTGTGGTGTCAATCACAAAAGCCAGCACTGCAGATCGTGCAATACCCATCAGCCTGATGGAGGAAAAATGAGGGACAATTATTCTGGTTAATGTATTTTAAATGTGAACATTAATGTATTCACATTACATTTATAGTTATATACATCATTTAGACTTACAAATTAGGAATGCTACATACTAATGTAATGTAGCACTAATGTAAGTCTTCAGTGTCCCATGATCCTTCAGAAATCATCATTCTAACTGTAAATGTCAATTTAATGTGTCCTTGCTGAGTAAAAGTATTAATTTCTTTGAAAACAAAAATTACTGACACCAAACTTTTGAACAGTAGTGTAAAAAGGTTGTTAAGAGAACATGACATTTTGCTCCCAACTTTGCAAGTAATAATATCTCTTAAATGTTTAAGAAAGTTTGTCTAATGATATATAAGGAATCCCCATACCGAAGGTAGTCCTTGTTTCCTATAGCGCCACGGATGTCCTCCAGCAGCTCCAGGGTGGCTTCAGATGCCAGGTTCACAGCATTATTGTGTAGATCAGCATTATAGGAACGCTGCTCATCTTTACTGATCCCACCTCGAGGATTCTGGGTACTGCTGAGATCAGTCTCCCCACCATGGCTACATTTACCTTGCACACATGCATAAAAGACAAATAATCAAAAAATTTTCTCCCCTTTTTTAAATGTTTCTTAAAGTCACACTATGTAGTTTTTCGCCGCTAGAGGTCGCCTATTCAAAACAAAGGCGTAGCTTGATGACGCAGAGATTGACATGCTAGTTACAACAACATTTTTCAAATGTGTACACATAACAACTTAAAACCACTCCTAGGAAGCTGATAAAACACCAACATTTATTTTGAATTAATCAGTTAGCTTAAAAAAACAGTGGAGGTAGTTACTAATATATTTTGTATGCTCATGCATGTCTTCTGGTATAAACCTATGTCTCCTCACCTTGAGGTTTGTCAGGGGAGAACAAGCCCATGTATCCTGAAGTGAGGAACTTCCCATTCAGAATGGCAGGCAGCAGCTGGTTTGGACAGGTACCACTGGCACAGTCACTGCATGTTGGCATTGCAACATCTGCAAATGAACAAATACATATCTACAGCTGTATACAGCATACATCAGTCACAAACATGCACTTCATTTGCTGTTTAGGAACAATCAACATAGATTAATCTCATAAAATATGAGTACTCTCCGGGGAAACCTGTTATCAGTTATGCACCAAGTCATCTGTTTACTTATCTCTAGTTTTCATTTTAAAAATGTATTTTTAAGAGTTATTACGCATGAACATTGGACATGTCAACACTAAAAGAATGGTGTAATCACATTTATTTTCCACATATGAGTCTCTCTCATAAATCACACCCACTGGCTTTATCTACCTGCAATGTTCTCAATGTTGAGATCCGGTCTGATGAGATTGGCATATGGACTTTTGTTGCCTAATTCAACCCAGTTACTGTGGCTGTAAAAATCCTTTAAAAAAAAAAAAAAAAGAAGAATTACAAATAATCCGTAACAAAATATTAATGATATTAAAGCTTACGTTATATTTAAGCTTATGTTTTTTATAATTTTGCTTGAAAATACATCTTTTACAGAAACTTGTCACAGCCATGAACAAAAACATTTATTATAATAACTTATAATATAATAAAGAAAGCATTTTCTTATAATAAAGAAACCATTTTGTTTATGGTCGTTTACGAAATAACTTTGAGTGTGTGTGTGTGTGTGTGTGTGTGTGTGTGTGTGTGTATATATATATATATAAAATAGAAGTAAAGTAAATATTATTAACTGAATATTTTACATAATATTAATAATCAAAGCTTATGTTTTTTTGCTTAAAGACATATTTTAGAGAAACATGTGACACAACCAGAAACAAAAGCACTTCTTATAATATCATAATAAAGATACCATTTTCTTGTTAATTAAGTAATGCTTTTGTTTATGGTTGTATACGAAATGACTGTGTGTGTGTGTGTGTGTGTGTGTGTGTACATAGGTCCTTACTGTATTTTTAAGTAAATGTTGTCAAACATTATTAACTGGATATTTAACATAATATTTATATTGAAAGCTTAAGTTTTTTTTATTTGCTAGAAAACGATATCTTTTAGGGACATTTTAGAAACATGAGACAACCATAAACAAAAGCATTTCTTATAATAACTATATAAGTATGTTAGCAAACGAGTAAAATTAGTTAATGAGTAAAACCATGTTCTTGTGCAATTTTGTAGTGATATGCTTATTATAGTCACTGACTGTATCTCCCTCTCACCCACTTGCAGTGTGTGACACACCCTCCCCAGAGTTTCTCTGGCAGATTGAAGGTTGTCTGTGCGGACATTTGCTTTTATGGCTGCAGTCCCCTGAATGATGAGGTTGCGCCCCTCGGTGAAGGCCTCATTATTGAAGTGGTGTGGTGCACTGCCCATGAAATCACGGTCCACAAATCCATTCTGCATGTAGATCTGATTCAGTGCCGTACGGAACTTGGCTCCTGAAACCTCTCCTGTGGCCCTGCCCAGACACGCACGCAGCAGCTCTTCAGGTGATGAGCCCTGTGTTAAAGAGGAAAAATGAAGTTATTACATATAATTACATTTCTCAGAAGCTATTGTTTGTCTTCAGAAGAAGGACAAAATTTGAATGGTATGTTTATGGTGTTTTTATGCCCCTACTTGTACACAAACTCACCGCTGGATTGAATTCTCTTCCTTCTGATTCAGCCACTGCTTCACACACCTCGTGGATCTTTGCCATCACAGCAGAACTAGTAATGGTCACATGTGTGTTTCCGCTACCCCCAACTGACACAAATGCCTGCACCCTGGACACTACCAGTGCGATCAGGGCAATGACTGGCACTGATGACTTCATGATCACCTGAGTCAAGAAGAATAAAATGTAGTAATTCAGTAATGCTCGCCTGTGCAAGAAAAAACGCTATTTTTTATCATAAGGAAAAAATAAACTAACTAAACCAGTAGACGAATTAAGGGGGAAAAGAAGGAATTAATATCTAATGCAATGTTAATGCAATGTATCCATTATATAGAATAGAATAGAATAGAATAGAATAGAATAGAATAGAATAGAATAGAATAGAATAGAATAGAATAGAATGGACCTTCTTACCTTCTACATTCAAAGTACCTTCAATCTGTCTCTGTTCCTCCTCTTTGTCCCCTTTATTATGGATCCTTGTTAGGCTCTGATGGCATATATATACAGTATGTCTTATCTCAAAGTGTACAGAAGTTGCCATGCAATAAGTCCTCAGCAAATGATTAACCATGATGGAGGATAAACCATGATGGACCAATAATTATATTAGTAGTAATCATAGTAATCATACCTATGATAGCCTTTATTAAATGTGAATTAACAAAATTGTATATAGCTATAGCAGTAATAATACTAACCTGACGCTTACTGTTGAGTGAGGCTCCAATCCATAAAACCACCTTTGACTATTCACATAAAAAACTTCTACATTGCATCATTTTAATTTTCTTTATGACTTTTCCAGTAAAGAGTTTTACAGTTTATCATAACCTTTGAAAACCATATTTAAATTTCACAATAGGACCACACCTGATCATGCACAATGAGGTCCCAGAAACTTCAGGAATTTGCTCAGTCAATGAATGTTCCTTATGCATTTATTATGTAATAAATTATTGTGACTAACTAATTAATAATCTCATCAATATTTATACTTGCATTATTCACTTACTTTATTTAAAGGTTTACCAAGTACAAACCCGATTCCAAAAAAGTTGGGACACTGTACAAATTGTGAATAAAAACAGAATGCAATGATGTGGAAGTTTCAAATTTCAATATTTTATTTAGAATACAACATAGATGACATATCAAATGTTTAAACTGAGAAAATGTATCATTTTAAGGGAAAAATAAGTTGATTTTAAATTTCATGGCATCAACACATCTCAAAAAAGTTGGGACAAGGCCATGTTTACCACTGTGTGGCATCCCCTCTTCTTTTTATAACAGTCTGCAAACGTCTGGGGACTGAGGAGACAAGTTGCTCAAGTTTAGGAATAGGAATGTTGTCCCATTCTTGTCTAATACAGGCTTCTAGTTGCTCAACTGTCTTAGGTCTTCTTTGTCGCATCTTCCTCTTTATGATGCCAAATGTTTTCTATGGGTGAAAGATCTGGACTGCAGGCTGGCCATTTCAGTACCCGGATCCTTCTTCTACGCAGCCATGATGTTGTAATTGACGCAGTATGTGGTCTGGCATTGTCATGTTGGAAAATGCAAGGTCTTCCCTGAAAGAGACGACGTCTGGATGGGAGCATATGCTGTTCTAGAACTTGGATATACCTTTCAGCATTGATGGTGCCTTTCCAGATGTGTAAGCTGCCCATGCCACACGCACTCATGCAACCCCATACCATCAGAGATGCAGGCTTCTGAACTGAGCGCTGATAACAACTTGGGTTGTCCTTGTCCTCTTTAGTCCAGATGACATGGCGTCCCAGTTTTCCAAAAAGAACTTCAGATTTTGATTCGTCTGACCACAGAACAATTTTCCACTTTGCCACAGTTCATTTGAAATGAGCCTTGGCCCAGAGAAAACGCCTGCGCTTCTGGATCATGTTTAGATATGGCTTCTTTTTTGACCTATAGAGTTTTAGCCGGCAACGGTGAATGGCACGGTGGATTGTGTTCACCGACAATGTTTTCTGGAAGTATTCCTGAGCCCATGTTGTGATTTCCATTACAGTAGCATTCCTGTATGTGATGCAGTGCCGTCTAAGGGGCCGAAGATCACGGGCATCCAGTATGGTTTTCCGGCCTTGACCCTTACGCACAGAGATTGTTCCAGGTTCTCTGAATCTTTGGATGATATTATGCACTGTAGATGATGATAACTTCAAACTCTTTGCAATTTTTCTCTGAGAAACTCCTTTCTGATATTGCTCCACTATTTTTCGCCGCAGCATTGGGGGAATTGGTGATCCTCTGCCCATCTTGACTTCTGAGAGACACTGCCACTCTGAGAGGCTCTTTTTATACCCAATCATGTTGCCAATTCACCTAACAAGTTGCAAATTGGTCCTCTAGCTGTTCCTTATATGTACATTTAACTTTTCCGGCCTCTTATTGCTACCTGTCCCAACTTTTTTGGAATGTGTAGCTCTCATGAAATCCAAAATGAGCCAATATTTGGCATGACATTTCAAAATATCTCACTTTCAACATTTGATATGTTATCTATATTCTATTGTGAATAAAATATAAGTTTATGAGATTTGTAAATTATTGCATTCCTTTTTTATTCACAATTTGTACAGTGTCCCAACTTTTTTGGAATCGGGTTTGTACATTTTCCCTCATTAAAAAAAGTTTTACACATAAACAAACTGTACAATATTTTTAGTCATGGCACAAATGAATCATGACTAGCTCATTTCTAAAGTGTCATTAGTTACAATTTTTTTTAGGTGTCAGTAAGAGAAACTTATAGTATACACACTAATATCCTTAAATATTTTGTGGATGCACTTCATACTCGCAGTTACTTACATAACTGAATATAGGCTGAGGAATTTTTAAAAACAAAATCTTAAGGTGCAATTTAGGTTGTCAAAAACCTGAATCATTTCTTTTTCAAAAGATGGATCACGTGGTTCTTGACCCATACCCGTATCTCACAGGTCCTTTTCAACAAGTTGGTCATTATTCAATCATAATATGTCAGTAAATTTGACTGCCACGCTTTGCTGGTCAGTAAACACTATGACAGAGAATTCAAAATATATATTCTTTAATTAACTGACACTCAGGAGAATACAGGAACAGGAATAAACACTAACCGAACATGCAACATTAATGCAAGATAAAACACTGAAGAGAACTAAGGGCTTACATACACAAGAAGAGGTAATGAGGTACAGTAACTAAATGAACAACAGGTGAACGTAATCAGTAACTAAGGGAACAAACTGGCACACACTAGGAAACTAGGGGTGCATCTCAATTAGCTCCCTAGCTCGTGAATCAGTATATCGTGTTCACAAATTCTGGCACTGGTAAGGACAATAAAGGACACTGGTTCACTACACACTGGGACACTGATGACTCTATTTCCGGCGACGTGACAACGTCCTCATTGTACAACATCACTACTGGTTTTTATGAACAACAGCAGAGCTGATATTTTTCTAACATTACTTTTAATGTTATTTAAAGTACATTATGATAAATACTTTGCTTATTACATATACACTATATTGCCAAAAGTTTTGGGACGCATACCTTTACCTCCACACCAAACTCGCTCATCCATGTCTTTATGGACCTTGCTTTGTGCACTGGTGCGCAGTCATGTTGGAACAGGAAGAGGCCATCCCCAAACTGTTCCCACAAAGATGGGAGTATGAAATTGTCCAAAATGTCTTGGTATGGTGAAGCATTAAGAGTTCCTTTCACTAGAACTAAGGGCCAAGCCCAAGCCCTGAAAAACAACCCCACACCATAATCCCCCCTCCACCAAACTTTACACTTGGCACAATGCAGTCAGGCAATACCGTTCTCCTGGCAAACGCCAAACCCAGAATCGTCCATCGGACTGCCACTGCATCCGACGTTTTGCATTGCAGTTAGTGATGTAAGGCTTGGATGCAGCTGCTTGGCCATGGAAACCCTTCCCATGAAGCTCTCTACGCACTGTTCTTGAGCTAATCTGAAGGCCACACGAAGTTTGGAGGTCTGTAGCTATTGACTCTGTAGAAAGTTGGCGACTTCTGCGCACTGTGCGCCTCAGCATGCGCTGACCCCCGCTCTGTGATTTTGCATGGCCTTCCACTTCGTGGCTGAGTTGCTGTTGTTCCCAATTGATTCCACTTTGTTGGCAGACTCCCTGATCAGTGCCCTGACTACTGAACTAGGGAGCTGATTGAGATGCACCCTAGGTCAACTTACAATGACAGGGAACACAGGCAAACAGGAAAAACAGAACCAAAGCACAATGAAACTAAACCAACATAGAAATACATGTTACAATGTAGAGATGCACCGATTGCAATTTTTTTGGCCGATTCCGATTTCCGTTTTTTTTGGTTAGTGTGATCTGCCGATACCGATTTTTGTCAATTCCGATTTTCTTTCTAAGAACTATAATTGACAACATATACAAACAAAAATCTACTTTTCTTCAACGCAAAGTTCATAAAAAAAACAAGTAAAAAGTCAATAATAAAATATAAACAGCTCAAATAAATGCAATACAATAAAGAGAGCTATGAAACTAAGTTTTTCAGGTTAACTGGGTTTCTATTCAGGTAAGAAATACTACAGAAATTAAAGTAATCAAATGTAAAATAACACAACAGCAGAACTGTCATGTGACAGAACGATCCCACTAACACCTACTCCTTTCATCACTTCTTTGACACACCTACAGTACAAAATGATGTACGAGACACAGGAATGACAAAGGCAGAGGTGAAGAAGAGTTCACAGATGAAAGTAACTGATGGACAACTAAAGATCATCTGGAGAAAAAACTCTGTGGAAGCACAGTAAACAAACTTCACAAAAGGTATGTTTCATTTTAATATGTTTCCAGGTTTACTCAGATGCTGCTTTAAATGTGAGCAAAGCGACTCTAGACAATAGTGGCAGAATAAAAGCCAGCAAAGTTAACCTGAAAAACTTGTTTAAGATACCATCTTGCATTTCTTTAAAAAAAAAAAGAAAAAAGGAATCTTCTTGAGATAGAAAAAAGAATGACGAAAGACACCGAATAGAATAGAATAGAACTTCAAAATTAGCTCTTGCTCTGTATAATGGTGTTTTTACATACACTACAGGTCAAAAGTTTGGGGTCTTTCTTTCTTTTTTTTTTATATTTTTTTTTTTATAAAGAAATTAAGAAACAGACGGTTCAGAACTGACACAACTTACACACATACTAGCTTAAACGAGACCGGACAAACACTGAGTGAAGGTGAGGAACTTAAATACACATGGTGATGAACTAAATGACGAACAGCTGTGGTAAAGATTAGTGTTCATGGAAACAGATGAGTGGCGGGAAAACTCAAAGGAACACATGAGATTGCGGACTGTTTATAATGTAAACAAATATTAAATTAGAAAAACTGAAGCAAAATAGAAGCCCACTGTAAAATCCAACAGTGATTCTAACTAACATTTTACAATCTAGTAATCTGTACCATTCACATACTATTCATTGTTTACTCAGAAAACCCAAGTTAAGATTAATTGATTGGTTTGAGTGCCATTTTGTCAAGCAGAAAAAAGGAGGGGTAATTCTTAATAGACTTTTCACTCATTTACTCCACTTCTGCATTTATCTTTCTCTAGTAGTATTAGCTTATTTGCCAAAGTCATTTTGAATGTTGAATGTTGAATGTTGAATTGTCAATACAACTGAAAAAACTGAGAGAACATCACATAAGCTGACTTCATAAATTGATGTTGATTTTCCTAAAATGTTATTGTTTGAACTCACCATTATGGTGATCAGTGTTCCCTTTGGTTGGGCACTTGGAACTTCTCATTATAATAATTCTCATTATTGTAATTCTCATCCTATTACAAAGGTGACCTAACTTCTGACTAAATCATTAACTATAGTGTCAGGTTCGGTTGGGAGAAAAGGGAGCGAGGACTCAAATGCAGGAAGATGTGGTTTATTTAAATAATAAAATAAAACAAACACAAACAAAACACCCACGAGGGGGAAAACCAAACTTGAAATAAACTTAACACCATGAACATGAACATGAACATGAACATGAACATGAACATGAACATGAACATGAACATGAACATGAACATGAACATGAACATGAACATGAACCCGACGACATCAAACAACAATCCAGCACAGGACTGAAGACACAAGGAGATTAAATAGGGGACAAACAAGGCAGGTAATGAGGGAGAACAGGTGGGGAAAATTAACCAATAATCAGATAACAAGATGGGTGGGGTTGACAATAGACCAGAGACATGACATCAGACCAAACATGACAAACACAAGCACATTACTAGAAATGACAAAAACACCACATGTGCTTACACAGGACAAGACAGACATGTGACATATAGTTAATTATTTAGTCAGAATTTAGGTCAAAGCAACCTATTTATTACTTCCCTTCATGTCATATAATGATCCTTTAAAAATCCTTGTGAAACTTTTAATTGGGTTGATCTATATTTGTGACAATATCTTCCAATTGACCATGCTTTCAGCATGCAAAACACAATGGTAACAATAGTAACAATGGTCTTCTCAACAGTTCTTTTTTTAGTTACTAGAACTGTAAGTGAACTATACTAACTAAGCATTTGTCAGTACAACATATTCATATTTCACTTTACTTACTTTTTGAAGGCAATCGGTTCGCATGCTTTTTTTAAAGTAAGTCTAACTAATTCGATTTTACAGTGTGGAAGCAGACTACAGTGTTTGCTAAAATATGATTACACAGAATAATTCATCTACACAATCACTGATTTTTTTTTGTCTTTCAGGCAGTTTATCTTGAGGACCAATCCTTAAGTCTTATAGGTGAGTACCTGCATTGCTACATTGTAATTTAAATGAACCTGACAGCTCACTCTTCTTTTTTTCCACGACATTCTTTGCTTTTCCCGCAACCCTTGTCAAATTTTCAAATGTTGTTGTTGGAGAGGGCAGGCAGTGACATGCTCAAGTGCCCCATCATGGCATTTTTTCAAGGAAAAAATGAGATCCATTATCAGTCCTGTAGTAGGCTCACATCATCAACACCAAGATTTTCCTGAGTAATAATAACTGACAACCCTTTTATAAATGGATGATGCAGGTTGAGCGAATGGTAGTCATTGCGTACAGTCATCATTTCTACTAAAACATCAATTATTACGTAAGTTTGAAATACATGCATGAAATTCTTGAGAAGTTCCTGTTTAATACAATAATACCAATGAATCTCGATCTCAACATTATAACATGCATCGTTATGAAAGCACTTGTAATGTAATTGATGTGTTTTAAATTCTAAGCAAGAGAATGTGAGAATTTGTTGATAAACATTTTGGTTAGACTTGGTCTGCCTGCTGCTTTTTGCAGACAATAATAAATACTGTGACTCAAAACGCTTGCGATCATCCATGCACATGCTTAAACCGAGACAAAATTTCGACATACCTTATTGTAGAGAGGTCTTGGATGTAAGTGTTGAGAAGTCAAAACAGCGACAACAGAAACCTCACAGACAGGACTAACACAGTTAAGAGACTAAGACAGTTCATTAGAGTATTACTGTAAATGCAGTTAAGTAGACAGGGTTTGCTTAACTTCAAAGCTCATCTGATTATCATTATTCACCATAGCTTCCTATTTGCTTGTGTTCACATTCTCTACTTCTTCCTTCCTCATTTTTGAAATAGTTGGGAAATGTTCTGTTGTAAGTAATTTGTTAACTCTTGTTTTAGATCTACTTAGGTAACTTAATATTGTCACTGTCAGATTAACTGTTTTTTTTTGTTTGTTGTTTTTTTGCACAAAATTACACATTAGAATGATTTCTGAAGGATTATGTGACACTGAAGACTGGAGTAATGATGCTGAAAATTAAGTTTTGCCATCACAGGAATAAATAAAAATTTTAAATATATTGGCATTTTAAATTGCAACAGTATGTCACAGTATTACTGTTTTACTGTATTTTTGTATCAAAAAATGCAGCCTGGAAGAGCATAACAGACTTCTTTCAAAAAAAATTCAAAAAAATCTCAGATCAAACAATAATTGTCAGATCCCCTATATACCACCGTGGACCCTTTTGAGGACCTTCACACCAAGGCAGTGTTTACTGGCCATGGCTTAAAGGATTAGTTCACTTCAAAATGAAAATTTCCTGATAATTTACTCACCCCCATCTCATCCAAGATGTTCATGTCTTTCTTTCTTTAATCGTAAAAGAAATTACGTTTTCTGAGGAAAACATTCCAGGATTTTTCTCCATATAATGGACTTCAACGGCAACCAATGGGTTGAAGGTCCAAATCAATGCAGTTTCAAAGGGCTTCGAAGGGCTCTGCACAATCCCAGCCGAGGAATAGGGTCTTATCTAGCAAAACCATCTGTCATTTTCTAAAACAATTAAACATTTATATACCTTTTAACCTCAAACGTGCGACTTCTGTGTTGTTCTTCTTCACGACGTATGACGTCATCACGTCAGAAAGGTCACGGCCATGATGTACGTGAAGTACCGACCCAGTGCCGAAAAACTCCATCTCATGTTCTCCTCCAACTTTAAAATTGTCCGACATCGTTGTTTTACCTTTATTTTAGTAAAGGGCGTTTGATTTAGTCTTTGCACATTCGTTTTAACACTGGCATGGTACTTCCACCTACATCACGGCCGTGACCTTTCCGACGTGATGACGTCATACGTCGTGAAGAAGAACAACACAGAAGTCGCGCATTTGAGGTTAAAAGGTATATAAATGTTTATTTGTTTTAGAAAATGACCGATGGTTTCGCTAGATAAGACTCTATTCCTCGGCTGGGATCGTGCAGAGCCCTTTGAAGCCCTTTGAAGCCCTTAGAAACTGCATTGATTTGGACCTTCAACCCATTGGTTGCCATTGAAATACATTATATGGAGAAAAATCCTGGAATGTTTTCCTCAAAAAAACTTAATTTCTTTTCAACTGAAGAAAGAAAGACATGAACATCTTGGATGAGATGGGGGTGAGTAAATGATCAGGAAATTTTCATTTTGAAGTGAACATCCTTTATGGCCCGTTCACACCAACGACAACTATAAACGATAAAGATACACTCAAAACAATGATTTTAGCTCTTTGCTCAGTTTATTGAAATAAAATATGCTGAAACAACACAAATCTTTAGTTTTTTACTTAATTGCCATTTGCACTCAATTTTATTATGTTAAATAAAATTAAATTTGTAAAATGTTAAGTTAACCTAAACCATTTGTGTTGAGACTACATCATTTATGTTTGCCTCAATTTGCCTCAAAGAAATTTAAAGTTTAAGTAAGCAGAACTTGCAGATTTTTATTTTGAAATCATACATTTTAATTGCTCTGAACTTGAAATATTTGAGTAAGCTAATTCATACATTTAACTTAAAAATATTGTGTAACTCAAATTTGTAGTAGTGGAAATTTTACTAGCTTTAACTAGCCAATTCAATAAATGCCACCTTGCTAATTGGTTACACAATGCTTTGGTAGCATTAGCATAACATAGCACTTGTTGAATGAGGAAAGCAATATCATACATTAAACATATACCTGTTCTCAAACTAAGCTCATGCTCCACTCGTCACCATGATGGTAACCCTACAAAAAAACCCAACATAACAGAAACTCTTCTAAACTAGCATTACAAAACATTAAACACTACTAAATCTCCCACTTAACATTAATCTTGCACAAAAAACATAATATAACACTTAATTTTGGCATTTACTGTCCCTTTTGAGTGTCATGGCAAAGCATGCTGGGAAATAGAAATCCCAGTGCAGTCTAAATTAAAAGAAACAAGTTCATAAAACTCAAAACAATGAAACAATTCAGATTACTTAAAACGTGTCAGTTTTGATAACTCAAAAGAAAAAGAAAGTTCTAAATACTGCTAAAAGTTAATTTGCTTGAACTAATTTGTTTAATTTGAGTTGGTTCTACTCAAAGCAATTAATTATTTTGACCTTTAGGGTTTACAGTGTAATATAGTCATCTTTATAGTGATTGTCCTTGATGTGATCTGGCCTTTAGAATCCTACAGATGTTAAACTTTAAGAAAGGACAAGAAACACATTTTAAACACATAATAGAGGTTTGATTTGTTGATCTTTGTGCTTCATTTAAGATGGCTGCGATATCATATATTAATAATTTTTCTCTTTTTTTGACAGGAATGACTTCCTCATTACCTCCTAATTCCTCCCTCAGCCACTGTCCCCTTCTGCAGACAATGATCTCGCACACCTTGAACAAGGACACTCGAGTGAACCTGGCAGTGGTGGGTGTGCATGGTGTGGTATCCGCTCTGGGCATCCTGGAAAACGGACTGGTGCTGTGGGTGCTTGGTTGCCGTCTTCGTAACAAGACGGTTGCGGCAGTATGGGTTCTCAATCTGGCGCTGTCGGACTTCCTAACCACACTAACCTTGCCACTTTTCACTCATTACCTACTGATGGGCCACAGCTGGGAGTTGGGTGGTCCATTGTGTGCGATCCAGGCCTCCATCTTTTTCCTCAACATGTTTGTTTCTGCCTTCCTACTGGCTGTGATATCGCTGGACCGTTGTTTGCTGGTGACTAAGCCGGTGTGGACTCAGAATCATCGCACTGTGTCGGCAGCATGGAAGATCTGTGGCCTAGGATGGGCGTGGGCGGCGGTTAATGCGTTTCCGTATTTCATGTTCCGTTCCGTCGTGGATAAGCAGGACAGACGCAAACTTTGCTATCATGATTTTGCACTTTATTCCTCCCAGAGCACGCTGCTTATAGACTGTAAAGTGCGTCAGGCAGCGACGGCAGTGTCCAAAGTGTTGCTGGCGTTTATCGTGCCACTGGTGGTCATTGCCGTCAGTTATGCTTCCTTTGTTTTAGAGCTGCAGGCTCGCAGGAAGAGGCTTGAGAGTAGACGGCAGGGTGCGAGCAATGACAAACAGAGATCCTTGAAATTCTTCCGCAGCCTGTCTTCACCAGGCGGACAAAAAGGCGCTCAACTCTCGCAAGGTTTCACGAAAATGGTTGTCTCGGTGATCACAACCTTTATTCTCTGCTGGCTGCCCTACCACGTTTTCTGCTTGCTGGAGGTGATGGCTCAGTACAAGACGGAGATTGTGGATCTGGTGGAGGTGTCTTTACCTGTCGCAACAACGTTCACTTTCCTGAACTCTGTGTTGAATCCAATTATCTACACTTTTAGCTGTCCAAACTTCTGCACTCGAATCCGCCAAAGTCTAGGGGTGCTTTTTGAGGGGCTGGTCGAGGAAGCTGGGCCATTAGTTCTGGTTACTGGAAGGATGCGGAAAAAAGATCTATTGTCTCCCACTTTCCTCAGCTCTCCAACCACTCCCAGTGTTCCCCGCATCCAGCGTGACTCCCAGGGCTCCATCAACCTCTTCGGCTTTAAAAGCCGTCCCACAAATGAGATAGAGAGAGAACAAAATGTAACTTTATCTTGTGGAATAACATTACCTGGTACTGACGACTGATGTTTCTGAGTGGACTACGGTCTACCAACTAGAGGTCACAATCATGGGATGGCCTTATAAGCCTTTATCTTTTTCTGTGTCTCTTTCCTCCACTGGGTTTGATTTAAGCATTAGTCAAGCTGGATTAACTCTGAGGTTGTTGTGATTTTGAATATTAAAGAGAGTCCTTGCCACTGGTGAAAACCAATGAACTAAAAACAAAAATCCCTCAGTCACAGACAAAGCAACATGGCCCATATTCCTGTCTGTGTTCTCTCACATTGCTCAGATTACTGACTACATACATATACACACACATACACTAGCCACACATACACATAGATGATTAAAATCATTTAAACATATTTACACAGTTATGGAAAACTGTACTGCAGTTTCACTATACACTAATATTAGCCATAAAGAGACTACATGAAAACATGAATATTTGTCTTGAAGCTTCTCATCAGAATATTTTGTGTTGTCTGAGCTTGTTTTTTTTTATCAAGGAAAAAACAACTAGAAACTTTTTTTTTTACTAGAAAACACTAGATTACTGTACAATAAACAAAAACAAAAATCTATATGATAAAGTTTTACCTGTAGCACAATCTTTTCTAATTTTATACAAACTATTATTATTAATTATATCATCAGCATAAAAATTCAAGTAAAACAATTTACAAAAATTTCAGAATTTCTTAGTTTTGTTATGTCATGTTTTGTGTAACACAAAATAAAATGTTTTGAAGAATGTTTATGCTGTTCTTTTCCATATAGTGAAAGGGCTGACAAACTGTCAAAAGTGTGATAAATGCATCATACAAAAAAAAAGTTTAATGCCACATTTTTAGTGTTTTTTAGTGAAGCCATATAAAAAATATAAGTTGATATTGACTGAAAATCTTGCTTGATGGCTGTGGTCACCATTGTATATAAAATTATGGACCTTCTGCTATAAATAATACAGTGGGGAGAACAAGTATTTGATACACTGCCGATTTTGCAGGTTTTCCTACTTACAAAGCATGTAGAGGTCTGTAATTTTTATCATAGGTACTCTTCAAGAGACGGAATCTAAACCAAAAATCCAGAAAATCACATTGTATGATTTTTAAATAATTAATTTGCACTTTATGATCACCTACTAACCAGTAAGAATTCCGGCTCTCACAGACCTGTTAGTTTTTCTTTAAGAAGCCCTCCTGTTCTCCACTCATTACCTGTATTAACTGCACCTGTTTGAACTCGTTACCTGTATAAAAGACACCTGTCCACACACTCAATCAAACAGACTCCAACCTCTCCACAATGGCCAAGACCAGAGAGCTGTGTAAGGACATCAGGGATAAAATTGTAGACCTGCACAAGGCTGGGATGGGCTACAGGACAATAGGCAAGCAGCTTGGTGAGAAGGCAACAACTGTTGGCGCTAGGGCTGGGCGATATGGCCAAAAAATTATCTTGATAAAAAAATTTAATATCAGTTGATATCGATAATTATCACGATAAATGTCAAATATTTATTTCTTTCAAATTTAAATGCAGATTTTTGCTCCTAAGTGAAAGTTGTAGAAACCAGACTGTTAATTGTGGTTTTAAACTCTTTATTGTCAGAACATGACAAAAACTTCATGTTTTTGAATTCCTTACACTTTTCCAGTCATTTTTCCTTAACAAAATAAATATCATAATAGAAAAAAATAATGTCTTAGTTTCTGCATGTTAATGGGTGATATTGTTTCTAGTCATGAAACGGTTTCATCAAGGTTTGTGCTGCCTGACTTTGGCATATATCTTCAGCACAGTTTGCAGTGCAGACTGCAATAATAGTATTACATGGTTTGTTTTAGAAATGCACATTTGACAGTGAGTTGACAGTAGTAGTAGTAGCTTGAGTTAGGAGGATGCAGATGTAAAGTTATGTTCATTAACAAAAACAAGGACATCCGTAAAAATTGTAACAACCTCATTTTTATATGGTTTTATATGAGTTTTATTAAAATTAACCATTGGTCCATAGTATCATACATTTAGATCATGATAACCACAGTTAAAACCATGCATATAGCTCTTCACTACCATGGTAAAATGTATCTATATGGTTTCTATGGTATTTGTATGAAAAACAGTAGCCTAAAAACATTTAGTATAAATGCACAAATTCTATAGCTAAATAAAAATACTGTAATAATATTCCATTACTCATTTAATACATGTCTACATTAATAATATAATACAATTCTATATGAATATCCCACATTTCTGCCACAGTACCATGGTGCAGTTAGTGTCACAACAGTAAATCCATGGTAAATTATGGAGATTTGTAGATCGAAAATCCTTCTGACTGTATCATTGCGCAGTGTTTCTAGTGTTTGTCTGCGCTGTTTTGTCTGTCTCTAAAGTAGTTTAAATCACAGAGACATTTGTGTTTTTCGCTGAATTCACGCGCTTCTCACTGGATCTCACGCTGTTTAGTGGTCGCGTGACCGAGACCGATCAGAGTAAAAGGATCTGCTCTACTGAACTCGCGCTGAGCTCGCTGCCGTTTGGACTTTGACCCAAGCGGATAAATGGTCTGTGGGAGCCGTTCAAATGAGTCACTGAACTCGTGCTACCTTTTATCGACAATTTCGTCATCTTTTGATGATAACGCAAGGTTAGTTTCACTTTCAATTTAACGTTCGTCGCCGCTTCCACTCATTTTTTCCTTCTCGCGCCGATTTTTCTTTGCCAGTAGAGTGTGTACTTTGACCTGCAAGCTAATAGCTGCACGCTGACTGGCTATTGTCGCGTTTATTTCTGCTGTGTGACTGGTTGTTACATTAATCCATATCGAGTAAAAATGTCCAGAGTTTATCATCGTTATCGACATGTATTTTCGCGATATGATATCGTTTATCGGCCCAGCCCTAGTTGGCGCAATTATTAGAAAATGGAAGAAGTTCAAGATGACAGTCAATCTCCCTCGGTCTGGGGCACCATGCGCACCATGCAAGATCTCACCTCGTGGGGCATCAATGATCATGAGGAAGGTGAGGGATCAGCCCAGAACTACACGGCAGGACCTGGTCAATGACCTGAAGAGAGCTGGGACCACAGTCTCAAAGAAAACCATTAGGAACACACTACGTCGTCACGGATTAAAATCCTGCAGCGCACGCAAGGTCCCCCTGCTCAAGCCAGCGCATGTCCAGGCCCGTCTGAAGTTTGCCAATGACCATCTGGATGATCCAGAGGAGGAATGGGAGAAGGTCATGTGGTCTGATGAGACAAAAATAGAGCTTTTTGGTCTAAACTCCACTCGCCGTGTTTGGAGGAAGAAGAAGGATGAGTACAACCCCAAGAACACCATCCCAACTGTGAAGCATGGAGGTGGAAACGTCATTCTTTGGGGATGCTTTTCTGCAAAGGGGACAGGACGACTGCACCGTATTGAGGGGAGGATAAATGGGGCCATGTATCGCGAGATCTTGGCCAACAACCTCCTCCCCTTAGTAAGAGCATTGAAGATGGGTCGTGGCTGGGTCTTCCAGCATGACAACGACCTAAAACACACAGCCAGGGCAACTAAGGAGTGGCTCCGTAAGAAGCATCTCAAGGTCCGGAGTGGCCTAGCCAGTCTCCAGACCTGAACCCAACAGAAAATCTTTGGAGGGAGCTGAAAGTCCGTCTTGCCCAGCGACAGCCCCGAAACCTGAAGGATCTGGAGAAGGTCTGTATGGAGGAGTAGGCCAAAATCCCTGCTGCAGTGTGTGCAAACCTGGTCAAGAACTACAGGAAACGTATGATCTCTGTAATTGCAAACAAAGGTTTCTGTACCAAATATCAAGTTCTGCTTTTCTGATGTATCAAATGCTTATGTCATGCAATAAAATGCAAATTAATTACTTAAAAATCATACAATGTGATTTTCTGGATTTTTGTTTTAGGTTCCGTCACTCACAGTTGAAGAGTACCTATGATAAAAATTACAGACTTCTACATGCTTTGTAAGTGGGCAAACCTGCAAAATCGGCGGTGTATCAAATACTTGTTCTCCCCACTGTACATATTGCATTCCACAGAATAAAAAAAGATAAATATCACTGGCCAACTTTATTAGGTTCACCTGTTCAACTGCTCGTTACTGTAAATCTAATCAGCCAATCACATGGCAGCAACTCAATGCATTTAGGCATGTAGACATGAGCTGAATCCGAAATCGCCCCCTATACACTCAAATAGGGCATTATTTGAGGGGAAAGCCATTTGTAGTGGTGTCTGAAACCATAGTGGACGTTATCGAGTGCACTCATTCTATTCCACATTGCACCACAATAAAGAGTGTCCGAATTCACTCGTCGTTTCCATTCACTCCTTCAAGTGAACTGTATTAGTGGACTAACGTAGGGAATAGTGATTGAGGGTTTAGGGGGCGATAGAGGGTATGCACATGACGTCATCCGAAGTGATTGCGATTAAGCCCACTGAGTGGCAAAAAGACTGAGTGCCAGCATTGGTTTTCAGCATGAATGTCGCGAAAAACACACAAAACACAGCTAAAACAGGAAAGAGCTTTGAGATTGACTGTACAAACATTTTTGACAAGAAATCTTTGGTATGTTTTTACAGACTGCCGAAAGCTACAGAAAAGGGAAGCAAATGGATCGCTGAAATTCACAGAAACAACTGGACTCCAGGCAGAGAAACGTGGATTTTTTGTTATCATTTTGTGTCAATATGTTAAATTTTGGGGTAAAATCATACCCTATATATTGTATTGACAACTCATCAGTTAAATATTTACCATCTTATATTCTGCATGATTGGATGTTTTTAAATAAACACTGACCAAAACTATACACGTTTTAGGGCTGGACGTGACGATATATATATATAACATTGATATACACTCACCTAAAGGATTATTAGGAACACCATACTAATACTGTGTTTGACCCCCTTTCGCCTTCAGAACTGCCTTAATTCTACGTGGCATTGATTCAACAAGGTGCTGAAAGCATTCTTTAGAAATGTTGGCCCATATTGATAGAATAGCATCTTGCAGTTGATGGAGATTTGTGGGATGCACATCCAGGGCACGAAGCTCCCGTTCCACCACATCCCAAAGATGCTCTATTGGGTTGAGATCTGGTGACTGTGGGGGCCATTTTAGTACAGTGAACTCATTGTGATGTTCAAGAAACCAATTTGAAATGATTCGAGCTTTGTGACATGGTGCATTATCCTGCTGGAAGTAGCCATCAGAGGATGGGTACATGGTGGTCATAAAGGGATGGACATGGTCAGAAACAATGCTCAGGTAGGCCGTGGCATTTAAACGATGCCCAATTGGCACTAAGGGGCCTAAAGTGTGCCAAGAAAACACCCCTCACACCATTACACCACCACCACCAGCCTGCACAGTGGTAACAAGGCATGATGGATCCATGTTCTCATTCTGTTTACGCCAAATTCTGACTCTACCATCTGAATGTCTCAACAGAAATCGAGACTCATCAGACCAGGCAACATTTTTCCAGTCTTCAACTGTCCAATTTTGGTGAGCTCGTGCAAATTGTAGCCTCTTTTTCCTATTTGTAGTGGAGATGAGTGGTACCCGGTGGGGTCTTCTGCTGTTGTAGCCCATCCGCCTCAAGGTTGTGCGTGTTGTGGCTTCACAAATGCTTTGCTGCATACCTCGGTTGTAACGAGTGGTTATTTCAGTCAAAGTTGCTCTTCTATCAGCTTGAATCAGTCGGCCCATTCTCCTCTGACCTCTAGCATCAACAAGGCATTTTCGCCCACAGGACTGCCGCATACTGGATGTTTTTCCCTTTTCACACCATTCTTTGTAAACTCTAGAAATGGTTGTGCGTGAAAATCCCAGTAACTGAGCAGATTGTGAAATACTCAGACCGGCCCGTCTGGCACCAACAACCATGCCACGCTCAAAATTGCTTAAATCACCTTTCTTTCCCATTCTGACATTCAGTTTGGAGTTCAGGAGATTGTCTTGACCAGGACCACACCCCTAAATGCATTGAAGCAACTGCCATGTGATTGGTTGATTAGATAATTGCATTAATGAGAAATTGAACAGGTGTTCCTAATAATCCTTTAGGTGAGTGTAAGTGATCACCCAGATTTAGACCTACCGATATTGTATTTATATAAAGTGTCCACATGTGTTATGTATTTCCCCGGCGTTGAAATCAGGTTCATATAAATGTCAGGAAATACGATTCCTGGCTGCACGTCAATATCCATGGATCACTGGATGTTAGGTAAGTTCTAAGGAACATTATATGGAGTCCAAACTTTAGTTTAAACTGATAATCGTTTGTTTTACTCGCGTTTTCGCAGTTTCCCCTATTAAATCCAGTGATGCAGCAGCTCTTCTGCCACTCAGTCCGGCTGAGGGGGCGTGTTCCGGCGGTAGAGTGACGTCAATGCATACCCTCTATTTTGGATTCAGCCATGGTCAAGGTGATTTTGCTGAAGTTCAAACTGAGCATCAGAATGAGGAAGAAAGTTTGATAAAGTGATTTAAGTGACTTTGAACTCGGCATGCTTGTTGGTGCCAGACGAGCTGGTCTGAGTATTTCAGAAACTGTTGCTCTGCTAAGATTTTTACACAAAACCATCTCTAGGGTTTACAGAGAATGGTCCAAAAAATAGAAGATATCCAATGAGTGGAAATTGATGCCAGAGGTCAGAGGAGAATGGCCAGACTGGTTCAAGCTGATAGAAAGACAACAGTAATTCAAATAAACACTCGTTACAACCGAGGTCCACAAATGACCACAGTGCACCGCTGCACCCATCTTCTAATGGCTACTTCCAGCAGGATAACGTGCCATGTCACAAAGCTCAAAGCATCTCAAACTGGTTTCCTGAACATGACAATGAGTTCATGATACTCAAATGGTCTCCACAGTCACCAGATCTCAATCCAATAGAGCAGCTTTGGGATGTGCTGGAACAGGAGATTCTCATCATGAATGTGCAGCCGACAAATCTGCAGCAACTGTGTGATGCTATCATGTCAAGATGGAGCAAAATCTCTGAGGAGTGTTTACAGCACCTTGTTGAATCTATGCCACAAAGAATTAAGAGGCAGTTATGAAAGCAAATGGGGTCCAACCTGGTACTAGCAATGTGTACCTAATAAAGTGGCCGGTGAGTGTGTATACAGCACGCAGGCTGCATAAACTAAAAGTTTGTGTAAAACCTGATGATCATGTTATCCAGCATTATTTGCAAACGTTCCAAAGACCATCTTGTGCATCAATGGAAGCAAGAACATCCAACCATTTGCTGCTCACATGATTAACATTATAAATGTGCTTACTTGATTAGAAATGATCTTGAAATAGTGCCGAATCTCAAATATTTCTTCCTCATTTCCCATCATTTTCAAAATACAAAATCTTTATTTCCAAGGTTTAAAGAAATCATTTAATGTGGTCTTTACTAATGTACAAAACCTCCACTGTATCTGTATACTCAATGAGTGTTGACCCAGTTTTCAGCAGTTGTTAGCAAGAGATCATGTGGGGGTGGGGGGTGGGGGGTGGGGGGGCGGATGGAGAATAGAGTGGACAGACGGAACAGTTCATGTTTTAAGCTGTAAAAGAGTGAGCACTGTGCTGTAACAGTATGAAACAGATGCTCTTAGAGGTATTAAAACTCCATGTATGCGTCACTGGCAGCTTGCAGCTACTCTGGGACAAAGGAAATGAGGAAACAAGCTGTGGAGAGCAAGCAAATCAAGAAGTGTTGTACACTGGAGTGTACGTGTTCACTGACTCATTGTCATACAAATAGTGTCATGATTAGCAAAAAAGCACATTTTCATATTCTTCCCGTAGCTATATTAAATATGCTTCTTATTAAATTAAGCAGCCCACAATGACGATTGTTGGTTGTTCCACAGGCCTTTACAGCAACCAGATTATCGAATGAAAGCATTTCTAGCATCTCTGTGAGTGTGACAAATTCCTCGAGATCAGAACAAAATGTACCATGCAGATCATAGAGATCAGATGGCTCTGTGGATTTTTTCTTCATTCTCCGCTTCTAATCTTACATAACATTACTGTTTATGTGTGGGCTATGCATACTAAGTACATGCCAAAAATCCTATAAACAAAAGCATGCTGTGGAATAGGGAGAATAGGGAGTATTTATTGAAACTGCTGCTTGTCAGGACATCTGGTCTTTGATCGAGGACCGATTTCAGAAGATGCATCCAGAAGGTTGCATGGGTAGTTGACAATATTGAACTGCAATAAAAAAAATAAAGAAGTTTAGTATTTTTATATTAGATTTTAAGCATTTGGCTGGGCAGCAAATGGCACAGAGCATAAAAAATAAAATTATCTATTCAAAGTAGGGTTTTTTCAGTAAGCAATTTCAAGTAAAATATGGAAATTGTCATGAACTCACATGCAAATAAACATATTAAAATAAACAATACATATAGTCATCATTCCAACAAATGACTAATCATGAATTTACATATCTTGTAACATTATTACTATTTAAAACGCAATCTCTTAGAAGGTAAATGACTTAATTTAGAATGACCCATACAGATGTGGCAATGTAAATAAATGGTGTTGGGTGGAAATAGAGGATGAAAAATTATAGACATGAACATGAACGTGTAAGAGGATTTTGCGAGAGAGCAGGAGACAGGATAAAGGATTAAATCAGATGTAAATCAGGAAAAAGAATGAGAGATGAAACATTTCTCCTTACAGTCCAATCACACAATGCCGGTACATAAATCTACTGTCTGATGAGACAAAATGAATATAGTTGTTGTGGGAATAAAAAGATTTTAATCATTTGCCTTCAGAATTGTGTCACAACACAAAAGGTGAGATTATAATATAAAATGGCAATGAATATGGACTATATGTTTGGAGTATCCATTTTCTTTCGACTAAAAAATAAAAGGAAACTATTAGAATAAAGTTTTTTCTCGTGATGATGTTTTCTTGTATTATTGCGTCTGGCAATGGGAAAATATTCACCATATTAATTTGACACAGAGCATCTATACAGCAAAAGGGGGAGGAGACAGAGAACCTACATATGAATGAGTGAGAGAGAGTGAGAGATGGAGGGACCATATTAGAGAGAAACAGATTGAGAGAGAATGAATGAAAGAGAAAGAACATGAGTGAGGGAGAGAGAGAGAGAAAGAGAGGAGGGGTGAGTGATGTCCAGAGGAAACACTCAATGTAATTTCCTGAAACAGAATCTAAACAGACAAAGTGAGAGGCAGAAACACAGAGCCATAGAAAAGCATTAATGCTCATCAGTCGTCACAGAGAAAAATGTCTATGGAAGCAGGCAGCATGGAAACCATTGAGGTTCCTCAAGACAAGATTGTCAAAAAGGTATGTGACCTTTGAGAGTTATGCTGATATGGAGCACAACTGATTGAAAAAGTAGTAAATCTGGCAGATTGACACTACATTATATATGTGTAATGAACAATAAATGTTAATGAAAAAGACAGGCTTGAAGTAAATAGGGAAAACTAGGACTACTTGTTACACATTTTCTTAGGGTATGGCTTTCTGTAAAGGCACATACATTAAAGTTTTGACAACAAAATACAACTTTTGAACACAATTGAACCATTATTGCAAAAAATGACAAACAAAAATTAAAAAAAGTATCATATAATAAAATATTATATACACTACTATTAAAAAGTTGGGGGTCAGTAAGATTTTTTAATGCTGAAAGTAGTCTCATGCTCACCAAGGCTGCATTTATTAGATCAAAAATACAGTAAAACAATATTGAAATATTATTACAATTTAAAATAACAGCAGTTCTTATATATTTTAAAATGTAATTTATTCCTGTAATGGCAAAGCTGAATTTTCAGCATCATTACTGCAGTCTTCAGTGTCACATGATCCTTCAGAAATCATTCTAATATGCTGATTTGGTGCTCAAAAAACATTTCTTATTGTTATCAGTGTTGTGCTGCTTGATATTTTTGAGGAAACAGTGATACTTTTTTCAACCAAGATACTTTTCTCACCCCTCCTACCATTTGATTTAAAATTTTAATTTCAAAATTTAAACCAATGGTTGGATTTGTCCATATTTGACCTAAACATGGGTTGAAACAACCCAGCGTTTTTTAGAGTGTGTACTTAAAACCTCACAGTTATTGATATATAGCCAATGTGATAACTAGTCCCGGTCTCCATATATCATAAATACACCTCAAATTTCATCACATGCTCTCTAATCAAATGCTCTTTTGCTCCATGTAGGGGTCCTTTAGAAAGAAGATAGAGAAGCTGAGGAGATGGAGCACCTCTTCGGGTGGCGGCAGCTTCAAACGCCCGCCCAAAACCAAAACCCTCAGTCTGAACTCACCCACTGAACCTGAGGCAGAGCCCTTCAGAGGAGAGACGGAGCGCAGGAAACTCAGACCCACTGTGGCATCTGTCTTTGGTCAGGTATGAACTGCTGTGTCACAGGAGCAGTTTTCACGTTTCTGCTGAGCTGTTGTATTGCAAGTCATAATCTTGATTTAAACAAATTTTTTGGTCTGCTGAACTCTCAAAACTACTCAAAAGAGGCGCTCTGCCTGTGATTGTTAATGCATGGCGGGAAACAGCATTAGCTGTACAGCATTGTACCTTGCTGGAGGGCGGTTTATCAGCACTTATAACATTCATTCATGCTTTAACAGTGTTTGTTATGCTGATGGATACTATGAACACTGTCGAAAATCTGTTCATGTGTGATTTTAAAGTCTGGATTATGTGCAGTTTTGTGCTTGGGTTGTGCTTTCTCTTTAATGTTTGATGTTAAAAGCATGTCTTTTTGTCTGATATTCATTTTCAACAGAAATGTCACTAACTGGCTTGTATGACAGCAAAGTTCTCCCAGTTTGGACCTCAAAGTTTACAAAAAAAAAAAAAAAAAAAATCCTATTTTCTTGATAAATTTTACTCAGACTTTGTATTTAATTTACTAATTGGGAGTTAAAATATTTAAAGTGGTCAGGAGGAAGGAGAAGGCAGCAGAATAAACATGTCACTATTGATGTTTGCAACTTAATGCTCAAAATCGGAAGAAACACAGAATGGTTCCCTTCCTCATTCCCTCACATTTACTCTTTCCAGCCAGCAGTCCATTTAATCCTAAACCTTTCACACAACAGTAATCATAATAATCATTTCCCTACAAACTCTCTGCTTTCAGGGGATTATGGGGCTGTGCTGGGGGAAAAGGTGAAAGTGTATTAGGTATTATCTATTGTTCATCACACCTCATTCTTTAAAGCTTGTATTCCCAAACACAATGAACTGCATACAAAACTTGCACAGCTTTCCGTTAAATCAACTCAACTAAGCTAGAGTGTGCTAGAGTGTGACTAACTGAACTTGGCATGAAGTCAGAATTTCTCTCACCCTTCGAATTCTCTAACTGGCACTGACATAATAACATTAATAAATTAACAATTTCAAAAATTGTATTAACCCTGACAAAAAAAACCCCATAAAAATACAAATAGATGACTAAGGCCCCGATAAAAGGTTAGTAAATTATGATAATGAAAATAAAAAAGGAACAACAATACACTAAATGTTATCTTTTGGTGTTTCAGAATCTAATAATAATATTTACTCTTATGAAGAAAAACATAAATCTGAGCAAGGGTAACTCATTTACAGTGTAGGGATTGAATCTTGGATTTCTTATTCAATCAAAGAAAAACAGCAACACTGGGATGGAGGAAAGGAGGAAGACTGAAAGGCTGGGAGAAGAGAGTGAGGGATGAAAGAAAAATAATCATATGGGTGAGATTAACGACTCAAGAGATCAAATCGAAAAACTGATTCACACTTGTAACTCTTGTAAACACTCCAGCTTTGGCCATCATAATAATAACATATCAGACGCTAGATGTGGTGACAGCTTTGTGATCATATGACTGTCCAGCATTTCACTAACTAAACCTAAAGCATGTTCCTTTTGCTACATTTTCAAATAAATTTAAACATAAAAGTCCATTTTATGTTGAAATCTCAATGTCACTGCCAAATTAATATTTATCTATGTACAGGCAATTTTATGTCCCATGGGGTTATATTACAACTACAGTTTTCAGCTTTTTTATTTGGGAAAGGAAAATAACATTTGTTATTTTTGCTATTTTTCAAGTGCTTTTTATACACTCACCGGCCACTTTATTAGATACACCTGTTCAACTGCTCGTTAAGGCAAATATCTAATCACATGACAGTATCACAATACATTTAGACATGTAGACATGGCCAAGAAGATCTGCTGAAGTTCAAACTGAGCATCAGAAGGGGAAGAAAGGTGAATTAAGTGAATTTGAACATGGCATGATTGTTGGTGCCAGAAGGGCTGGTCTGAGTATTTCAGAAACTGTTGCTATACTGAGATTGTCACGCACAACCATCTCTAGGGTTTACAGAGAATGGTCAGAAAAAGTGAAAATATCCAGTAAGTGGCAGTTCTGTGGGCGACAATGGCTTGTTAATGCCAGAGTTCAGAGGAGAATGGCCAGACTGACTGGTTCAAACTGATAGAAAGACAACAGTCACTCAAATAACCACTCGTTACAATCGAGATCTGCAACACACACAACAGCGGGTGCCACTCCTGTCAGCTCACAACAGGAAACGGAGGCTACAATTCAAAACTGAGCTCTCCAAAATTGGACAATAGAAGATTGTAAAAATGTTGCCTGGTCTGATGAGTCTCGATTTGTGCTGTGACATTCAGATAGTAGGGTCAGAATTTGGTGTAAACAACATGTAAGCATGGATCCATCCTGCCTTGTATCAGTGGTTAAGGCTGCTGGTGGTGTAATGGTGTGGAGGATATTTTCTTGGCTATTATTTTGGCTATTATAAGCTATAATTTTATGAAAAATAAAAATAATATTTCTGTGAATTTGGGATACATCACATGCTGACAGCTAAACAAACATTCAGCCTTCAGTTGACATCCTTTTCCCCCTCTGCTTCTGTGTCTCCCTGTTGCTTATCTCTTCTCGTGTTTTGGCCTTAATCCATCAACAGCCCACCAATATACAACAGACAACCCAAATCTCCTATATAGCCCACACACTTGTACATACAAAGCACAAAAACCGTTTGAATCAACAGAAACGAGACGCTCTACATTTCACCGTAGGTCAGTTGTCTGGCTGTCTTACAATAAAATAATTTAATACGCACCAATCAGAGGTCAGGTCTCCACGGGTAACACAATTAGGAGCTGCTGTGTACAGCGTAGCCGGCTGGTTCTTTATTACATGAAAAACAATTATGACTGAGCTATCCCTTTAACCCTTAAAAACCTAGATAATTTTTTGGGGATCATGAATCTCCAGTATTTTATGTTTGTTTGTTTTGTAACCTATTCTAGCAGTCAGCATCAAGTGCCATACTATCATTTTAAAAAGGAGAACTTTAAGTTTCAATCTAGGTCATTCAAAGTCCCAGCTTTATCTGAGAATGGATGACTTTACCAGAATTTTAGAAGAACTTTACCAGAATCTAAGAACGCCAGCAACAAATTGGCAACAGAACCTTTAGAAAGTTAGGTTACACTTTATTTTAAGGTGATGTAGTTACAGAGTAATATAAATTAACTACATGTACTTACTATAGAGTTACAGTGCATCCGGAAAGTATTCACAGCGCTTCACTTTTTCTACATTTTGTTATGTTACAGCCTTATTCCAAAATGGATTACATTTTTTCTCAATTCTGCAAACAATACCCCATAATGACAATGTGAAATGTTTATTTGAAATCTTTGCAAATTTATTTAAAATAAAAAACAAAAAAATCACATGTACATAAGTATTCACAGCCTTTGCAATGACAGTCAAAATTGAGCTCAGGTGCATCCCGTTTCCACTGATCATCCTTGAGATGTTTCTACAACTTGATTGGAGTCCACCTGTGGTAAATTCAGTTGATTGGAGATGATTTGGAAGGGCACACACCTGTCTATATAAGGTCCCACAGTTAACAGTGCATGTCAGAGCACAAACCAAGCCATGAAGTCCATGGAATTGTCTGTAGACCTCTGAGACAGGATTGTATCGAGGCACAGATCTGGGGAAGGGTACAGAAAAAATTCTGCAGCATTGAAGATCCCAATGAGCACAGTGGCCTCCATCATCCGTAAATGGAAGAAGTTTGGAACCACCAGGACTCTTCCTAGAGCTGGCCGCCCGGCCAAACTGAGCGATCGGGGGAGAAGGGCTTTAGTCAGGGAGGTGACTAAGAACCTGATGGTCACTCTGACAGAGCTCCAGCGTTTCTCTGTGGAGAGAGGAGAACCTTCCAGAAGAACAACCATCTCTGCAGCACTTCACCAATCAGGCCTGTATGGTAGAGTGGCCAGACGACACATGACAGCCCGCCTGGAGTTTGCCAAAAGGCACCTGAAGGACTCTCAGACCATGAGAAACAAAATTTGCATAATGTCTGGAGGAAACCAGGCACCGCTCTTCATCTGGCCAATACCATCCCTACAGTGAAGCATGGTGGTGGCAGCATCATGCTGTGGGGATGTTTTTCAGAGGCAGGAACTGGGAGACTAGTCAGGTCGAGGGAAAGATGAATGGAGCAATGTACAGAGACATCCTTGATGAAAACCTGCTCCAGAGTGCTCTGGACCTCAGACTGGGGCAAAGGTTTATCTTCCAACAGGACAACGACCCTAAGCACACATCCAAGATAACAAAGGAGTGGCTACGGGACAACTCTATGAGTGTCCCTGAGTGGCCCAGCCAGAGCCCAGACTTGAACCCGATTGAACATCTCTGGAGAGATCTGAAAATGGCTGTGCACCGACGCTCCCCATCCAACCTGATGGAGTTTGAGAGGTCCTGCAAAGAAGGGGAGAAACTGCCCAAAAATAGGTGTTCCAAGCTTGTAGCATCATACTTTAAAAAGACTTGAGGCTGTAATTGGTGCCAAAGGTGCTTCAACAAAGTTTGAGCAAAGGCTGTGAATACTTAAGTACATGTGATTTTTTTCGTTTTTTATTTTTAAACTATTAAGATCTCAAACAAATTTCTTTCACGTTGTCATTATGGGGTATTGTTTGTACAATTAAGGAAAAAAATGATGAATTTAATCCATTTTGGAATAAGGCTGTAACATAACAAAATGTGGAAAAAGTGAAGCGCTGTGAATACTTTCCGGATGCACTGTATGGTTAGGGTTAGGTTTAGGGTTAGTTACTTGTAATTAACGTGTAACTACATCACCTTAAATTAAAGTGTTATCGAAAGTTATACTTGAACGTTTTAAACCAAATAAAATTTTGTCTACATCTAACATTTCCTTAAAGGCACAATATGTAATTTTTTGCCACTAAAGGCCACTTATACAAAACAAAGTCACAGCTTGATGACGCCTTGATGATGCCTTGATTTTGGGGAATCATGGGAGTTGTTGTCTTCACCTCTACAGCCGGTGAAAAAGAATCCAACGGGACTCGGGCAGAAATCATATTCATGGATGAGCTAATGTATTAAAGATTTATTAACGTTTCTGTAGTATAAAGCATGGTGGGGCTGAAAGCCGCCCTCGGAGCAGAACGAGGATTGCTGGAGCAATTGATAATGAGAGACAAGCGCGCCACACGGCTCAAGAGCAGTGGAGCTTTTATTATGCCACAGACGACCGCTTCCGCTTCTTCCGGGCATGTGTATGTGGGGTAACACAGCGTTGTTTTATCATATTAGATACATTTGAGTGTGTTGAAAGTTATGTTATAATGTTACTCTGTGTGTTCGCTTGGCAGCTACTATGAGACACTTGTTGCACACTGCAGTAAGCTAGATCGATATTAGGCATGGTAAAGCAGGGTACTCGCGGTAAATCAAGAAAACGAGATTTAAACAATAAGACTAAACGTGTTGAGCTATACAACAATGATTAGTTTTCTGTCGATATATGTATCCAGACAGTTGCTCACCTGTCTAATAAAACACATAATATATTAAAGCGTCTTTGGTCTTTCCATGGTTTCTACACGGAAATCGAGGGTAACGCGGGTATGATGTCATTGATAGGCGACGCACGGACACGCCCGTGTCCTGGTTAAAATAGCTTATTTCTCTGGATTTAAACATTGTTGGAAACGTTTGGGATAATGTAATTGTACAAGTCAACAAAATGTATAACATTGTTCTAGTGGTTTTTGGATATTTCAATCCAAAAATCTTACATATTGTGTCTTTAAGCCATTATAGCCATTTATCGCAATATTATTCCAAGCATATATATATTTATATATTTATATATAAATATATATATATATTTTATTTACTGACAATGATAGTTGATATGTCCAAAATAGTTCAGGGAATAAAGTAATACAAAGATTATAATAAAATAACCAAACACTTATGCAAAAGTAACTTTTTTTTCAGAGAAATATATTATCATTTAAACATGAAAAACATTGAAATGTTGTTTTCTCTCCTTGTAAACAAGTAACTTTTGTAAAACATTTTTATTATGGGCTAAATTGTTCTGGGGGACAGGTTTATTTTTTTACACATTAAATTACTGTAACAGTAAGTATTAGACTTGTTTATTAAAACATCTGGGTCTGGGACACGGACAAAACAATCAAATCTATAGGATATGTAAATCGTTTTTTAAAAGTAACAAAAATAAAAGATAACGTTATGGTTTAAAAGTTTCCAATACAGTTCCAAAGTGATCTCCATATAACTAAAAGAAAGATGTTTAAATCTATAGCCTATGTTTTCATTCCGATGACCACTTAAACACTTGTCAAAAAAACAAACAAAAAAACACTTGTCAAGCCAACACAGTGTGACAACTGTGAATGGAGAGCCCCATTCCATCTAACATCTACTCACCTACAGTATGGAAATGTATCTCTCACTGCTTCATTATGGCAAATTTATATAGGCCTATGGTCCATAGGCCAATGTTGGTTAGTCTTTCAACTTTGAGATTCTTAGTAATTTAGATTTCATTTGAAAGTTTTTCTTTATGGTGTTGATGCAGTGAAGTAGCCTACGCTAATTAGCTTGACAGGTTACCTCTGATAATGATTTTATTTTTTTTATTTTTTTAAAGCCGCAGTCCATACATTTTGCCTGTTTGTCACCATCTCTGTTTAAAACCTGCAATTGCAGTTATTTGCATCAGCATTGTGTGACTACGTGTATTTAGTGTGTATTAGCGTTACCTGTAGATTTCAATTCCCATACAGTCTAATCTTTTGCTTTTGACTACGGGTGAATCTCCAGTTGTCACTGATGATTGTCGTTTGTACCTTTCTGGATTACAATCAAAATGATACGTTTAATTATTCCAGCTGCTGTGAGAAAAGGCTATAAATGATCTGCCACCTGCAGCATCCTCACATGCAATACTACTAGCCGGACTCCTTCTTTATGTATACAGACGTGACGTAATGACGCAAAGACATGCTCGAATTGCCCGCGGAAATCCACCAGTACCACTCAAATTATAACACGTTATTACAAGTTTACCATTGTGAATCTGGATAAGGTAAGGAGATTTGAAGGAGATTTGGAGTTTTGAACACTGGCTGGTTATGTACTTTCTCAAAAATTGATTTTGGATCATTTTAACCAACAAAAAGTTACAGACTGCAGCTTTAAAAAAGGAATTTTATTTCTTCTCCGTTAAGACTTTTTCGGGCTCATTTCTGGACGGAAGCGAATGACGTTGCATCATTTGAATATTTATTGTGATTGGTCAGTTTATTCTGAGAGGAGCGTTTTCATCAACCTCTTCATGTGTGCTTCAGCCTCCTTCGGTCCAACTCATCCATTTAAAAATGCTATTATAATCATTATTGTTTTATTTTTGTACATACACACAATTTGCATATGTTCTACAAAACAAATTTCAAGCATTTATTACGCATAAGCCTTTTGAACAAAAGATCTTTAAAAAAAATGACAAACACACAGGAAGTCAGGTGAGTCCAAACTTTTGTCTGGTAGTTTTTTTTTTATATTATTATTTAATCTAGTTCATTTTTTTATACTAATTTAATACTAAAGTCCCACAATTATGTAAATTTCTCCCCACAATGACCTTATGAAAATGTCAAACAGATGTGCAATTGGTTTCTATAACTTTGTACACATTAGTGGATATCAAAAATGCTTGTTTGGTGCCCCCTAGTGGTTATATTTTCATAATGCAGCTGCTGATGGTAGATGCAAAGAATTCTGAAGAAAAAATATATAGCCCTAGGTTATTCTCCTGGGTGTGAAAAATTCCTTTTATAAATGCTTAATAAATAATTCATATTTAAATCATTCATACTCATACAAGGGAGGACTGCACAATTCACTGGATTAACACTGCCCTCTTGTGCTAGGGGTTTTTTGTAAGATCTATGTTAATAAACAATGTAATATTATTGAAATGCCATACTGTTGTATTACATAGCCTTAAATCTCTATCAATCTAATCCATCAATCAATCTATAAATCTCTAACAATCCAATATTTAATTTGATCTTGAAATATCTTCGTTTTTATGGATAAATAGAGTGAGAGAGAAATACTTTTAAGAAAAAATCTAGCATAGAATCTAAAGAGATTTACATGGTAATATTGCATGTGGGATTGAATGCAGTAATACCTTGATCTTACTTCTGGGTCAGAGAGGTGAAAAGACCAAGAGATCTCTGGGAGGATTTGTTTTGTGCTCACCTTTGCGTGTTTAAACCCATATAATCTCAAAGACAGGCATACTTTTCTTTTCCACCAGTGTTCACTAGTTTTGATGTTTATCAAAGTAAGTCTGTAAGTCACTGTAAATGTGAAAAGGTTTTTTTTTTTATCTCCCACTAATTCCAAGAATAAGATCTTTGATCTTTAATCATATTTTAGGGGCTGTGAGTAGGTTAAAGCAAAACAAACAACCATGTTAATGGGTCTGGGACTAGTTGTCACACAGAAATGTATTTATTTATTATTTATTTATTTATTTAAATGAACAGTATTTCACCTTTGGGAAATTGACCAAAAATACATAGGCTATAATAAATATGACATTTCTTGCACTCATTTTTTTTTAGATATTCACCACAGTACAAAGTGTGACAACCATGCACATGCACAGATAGACCTCAAGTGGCCTTTGACTAACCCTTTTTGCAAGACTTTTTTTTATTTTTATTATTTTATATTTTAGTTTTTGTGTAAATTCGGCCCATGGCATCAATTCTCAATAAAGTGTGTCAATGATTCTGCGAGACCACACGAGCCCTACCCAGTCTCTGACATCTTTTGTCACAGTCAGTCACCAATTGTCACTGGACAATTAAAGGGATAGTTCAACCAAAAATTTAAATGTTGTCATCATTTACTCACCTTCAAGTTGTTCCAAACCTGTATGAGTTTTTCTTCTGTTGAACACAAAGGAAGATATTTTGAAGAATGTTTATAACCAAACAGTTGTGGGGCACCATTGACTTCCATAGTATTTTTTTCCTACTTTGGAAGTCAATGGCTATACCATCAACCAATATTCTTCAAAATATCTTCTTTTGTGTTCAACAGAAAAAAAAGAAACTCATACAGGTTTGAATTTGAACAACTTGTGGGTGAGTAAGAGATGACAAAATGTTCATATTTGGATGAACTACCCCTTTAAAACATCTCAATACAGCCAGCCTAACTTAGGCAATAGCCCTTAAGCTTAACAACAAGCAAGCTATTCAGAACAAGCAAGGTCAGAAATGCCACCAAAATTAATAAAAATGCCCCCCAAATTATGAATTGTCCTTGTATAAGTTCTTTGTAATAAGTATTTTGTGTTTGTGACATAAAGCAATATCACATGAGCAACAGTGATATTTTCTCGAATATCAGCAAATGTGATATTCATTTTATACAACAATAAGTTATACAACAATAAGTTGATCATATGCATTGACAATTTTATTAGACACTACGTTGTCAATTTTGACTCTTTTTGCTCTATTTTTCCAACAAAAATAGTTCCAGCAACACATAGAGGTGTTTCATTCTTGAATGATTCGCCATTTTTGAAAGAATCGGGTAAGTCAGTGATTCAATGACCCATTTATAAAGTCAGTGGACACTTGTGGGCTGCATTTAACTCCACTTTTAGACTAAAGGCCAAAGTATACTTCACTTTTTACGCGTACGTGATGGTCAGCGTACATCGTACACTAATTTCGTCATCAGAGTATGCGCGCACTGAACGCGCACCGCCGGATTTTTGTAACCGCGCATACTTTGTACGCACAGGTTGCACATGCGCATTTAATGTTTTTGCAGTATTTACATGGGTTGTAACTCGTGCCGAGCAACTGCTCAAAACTGCGCATGCGTCGAACACCTGTGTACGCGTACAAGTCAAAAGAAGTATACTTTGTAAGGCTGTGCGTTCGACTGTGCGCATACGCTAGCGTACGCGTAAAAAACAAAGTATACTTTCGGCTATACACTTGCGAACTTCCCTAAGCACTTCCCTTCAGGGGAATTACCCCTACCATTTTGAAGTGCTTTCAACTTCAAGTGAGCGAGGGAAGTTTATTTGGACAGACACTCAATCCCTCGATTTTGACTGAGGTAGCGAGTCTACTCAAAATGTACACTTCAGACAGATCCATAGTGCACAATGCAACACAATTGTGTTGTCACAGTAGATTGCACTTAATTTACCCCCACCAGTTCCATTTAAACACATTGCAAGGGTTCTGCCAGTAGTGAGCACTCATGCAACGTAAGTGTAACCCCTACTGTTCGAAAACCCCCACTCCAAGCGGGACTTGAACCCGGGTTCACTGGCATGAGAGTCAGATGCTCTAACAAGGAGGCTAAAGGCTGTATTTATGTATTTATGAGGATCTATTGACAGAAATGCAATATAATAACTATGTTTTCAGTGGAGTATAAAGACCTTACATAATGTACCGTTGTGTTTTTATTACCTTAGAATGAGTCATTTCTATCTACATACACTGCGGGTCCCCTTACAGTGAAATCGCCATTTTGCGCCGTCATGTTTCTACAGTAGCCCTAAACGGACAAACTACTCTACAGAGCGCTAGTCACTCTCTGCTCTCTCAGACGACGACATTTTTGTCCTGTGTCGGTCGCCGTAGCTTCTCTATGTGCTCCTAAAGGGAGGGGTGAGTGTTGGGTGATACAATTCAGAACCTCACTGATAGATAACGCTAAAATTCACACACTGCACCTTTAAGGCCGCGAAGGATACATCAGATGCGTCCTTCAAAATAAAGCATGTGAAAAGAAGCCTGCCTTCCAAGGATCCTTCAAATTGAGATGGCCTTCAGCGACGTTTGATGACGTGGCAGCCGAGATATTAATTATTTAAAAGATGATCAAAAATATAACTTATTTTTTATAAATATTTATAAGAGGGGTGCTCTTTTTTTCACTTGAGCACCTGCCCCCCAAAATGTCTGGGCATGGCCCTGGTGACAACTATATTCCATCTCTGTTACTGTTTGCTATATTAAATCCTCACCATTTTTCCTGCCCTTTTTACAGGCGTGTATAATAAGTACTGATTTGGCTTCATCTACCATCTATTTATCCTCTCTTCTGACCTCTTTGACCTCCAACCCCTGAAACTGTGGCTCATCGCCTTTCTTAAACCCATCTGATGGCTCTCTACCTGGTCTCCACAATCTTTCTACAATCCTACATTCCCTTATCAGCACTGCCAGCTGCACTGCACTCACCATGTAATCTGTAATGCAGTGGATTATGAAGACCTTTCCCACCCCTGCTTGGCCCGTGATTCGTTTTCTCTCTCTTTCTCTCTCCATTTCTCTCCTCATCCCTCTATCCCTTCCTATTTTGTACCGTGCCAGAACATTCACTTGCAGTGCGATTAGAGTCTGTCACAAGGCAAAATGAGGATGTGAAATAACATGGCAATGGCAAAAGAAACAAAGAGAAGGAAAGAACATGCAGAGAGAGAGAAAAAATAAAACAGATGCAAGATTCAAGAGCATCAGGATTAGAGCACTAAGAAAACCCTGGAAATACCGTTTCTGGCTGAGGGAACAAGTCTCACTGATCCCAAAACATGGCATAAATGTTTTTAGTGGGATTTAACATCACTCCCATCGCCTCTTGTTTAAGCAACTCCACCCCCTTTTTGGATATTCTGACGACAGGGATCGTATGTCGCAAAGTTTATGTAATAATCTGAGGACAGGAACCAAGAGTGAGTGATAAAGAAGGAGGGGAGAGACAGAGGGAGGGACAGAGATGACAAGAAAGAGATGGAGCAGTGAGAATTAGAGAAATACAAATGATGGGAGCAAAACCATCTAAAAGAAACAGTATGAAGAAGGTAAGATATCAGTTTTTAAATGAGCTTTTAAAAAGGATGTAGATGTAGTCTGTAGTAGATTACTATTTTTTTTAGTGAGACTGATTTAGAAAATTACTATTCATGCTTATTTGGCCATTGGCAGAAAGTATGTGTCATAAGTTAAGCTATTGAAATCAACTGTGTGAATTCAGTAGTAATACTTAATAGTGTACAAACTTAAAGGGACAGTTCACCGAACTTTAAAACTTTAGAAATTTTTTACTGTAATATTGTGAAATATTGTTACAATTTACGACAACTGTTTTCTATTTTAATTCATTTTAAAACATATTTATGTGATGGCAAAACTGAATTTTCAGCAACCATTACTCCCGTTTTCAGTGTCACGTAATTATTCTGAAATAATTTTGATGATTTAGAGCTCAATAGACATGTTGAATACGTTGTTGTGCTTAATATTTAATAATAATCATTCTAAATGTATATTTTCATCATTGTGATCAATTTAATGCATCCTTCCTGAATAGAAGTACTAATTTCTTTTAAAAATGTACTGACCCAAACTTTTGAATGGTATATGAAATGATCAATTGAAAATATTCAGTCATTATTTACTCAGTTTCATGTTGTTCCAAACAGGACTTTCTTTAATCCATGCATATTTATAGCATGAACGTCCAAGCTGCACTATTACAATGAAAGTGAATGGTGACCATGGCTGTTAAGCTAGTTTTTTTTAAGATTTCCAGTAAATAACAAGTAAGAATTCTCACTCAAAGAAAAATCACATGACTTCAGAAGACTTATAATATAGAGCACACTTCATATGCACCACATTTAGATTTTATGGTGCTGTTTTGAAGCTTGCTCGCCCCTGGTTCCCATCCACTTTCATTACAGTATATGGAGGAGAACAGGTCGAACATTCTGCTAAACTTCTCCTTTTGTGTTCCATGGAAGAAAGACTGACATTTTTCAGAGAACTGTCCTTTTAACTAATTCTTTGAGAGAAAAAAAAAGAAAAAGAATGTAATTTATAGTATAGACACCAGCAGGATGATTTTTGACAGATCATTTCACTACATACAACAGTGTAACATTTTCAGCATTAGAACTTGTCAGGTTTTTTTTTTTTTTTTTTGTCTGGTGCGTAATGAAATGGTTCCTTGCAAAGGGGGGCCCGTCCGTGGAAGGCAGCGGGCTGCCATTGGCAACCGCCATGTTAGATGGCAACGGTGATACGGCAGCGGAGGATGATGATGATGAAGATTTGGGGGACGGGCAGTTTGAGGAGCCAATAAGTGCTCTGGTTCAGAACTGTACCATGCTACACAACATTGTGGGCCCCGCCTGCATCTTCCTTCGACAGAGCTTCGCTCAGGCTCAACTCGTACGTACACACACTTACAAACACGCATTTCTTAGACACTATATGGTGAGGACAGAGAAAATCAGTGTCATAATTCCATCAGGGAATCATATTATTATTGTCTATCCTTTCCATCTTCAGTCAAATCCCCCATCCCTTCCCATTATAATGACCCATCATCTTGCGTTCCTGATAAGAGGATGCTGTGCAATTTTTTTATGTTGCCATGTCCTTCATGCAGCATTTGTAAGAATGCATGGTTATAAATTTAAAGCACAAGTGACCATAATAGATGTAAATGCAATCTGTTATACCACCTAATTACTCTCAAGTGTGAACCAGTAATTTTTAGATCAGGATGTATGTAATATAATATATACCTGAATGTGAAAACCAATGAAGTAGTTTTGGGAGAATGAAGAAATTAGTAGTTTTGAAGATTGTAATTTAGATCCTGTACCCTACAGTATAGATTAATGGGACTGAGATAGTGTAATATCCTTCTGCTGTCAATATACATATATACCATTAGCATAATGTTCTTTTTTACTCATGGGACAATCTTGGTAAAACCGCATATGTCTTTGCTGGACTGGAAAAAAACAAAAACATTTTATCGATTTTTCAACTAGCAATGGCAGTTCTGTCAGATCCTTATGCTAGTCTGGTGGGTGGATGTGGATAAAAATACAAAACACTAAAGAGAAAAAGTGTACAACTGTGTAGTTTCATAGTAGCTTAATGTTTCATATCAATGTCTACATCTGTCTGATAATCCCAGAATCCTTTTTGTGTGGATAGAAACTCTGGGCAGGGTGTAAGCTGCAGAAATTGCTGCAAAGACAAAACCGATGGAAAATTTCCCCGAAATTATGTGACATATTTATTTAGCTTAAGCCTTTTTCCCCCAAATAATATCACTAAGTAATATCACTATATATTCTAAAGTCTTATTTGATTATAGTAGGCTGAGGATATGCAACACTCAGTGAGGCTGGTGCATGTTGAACAGATTATGTAAAAACTATATAGGCCTATTGTATGTTTGGAGTAAGTACACCTGATTTTCGCAAAAAAACAATGTGAACTCCATTTGTTGCTTGGCAACCCGGACCCTTGTAATCTGTTCACCATAGTGACCCTATCCTTCTGCTGCTTTCATCATGCTTGCCAATTCATGGTAGTAATCAGCCTAAACACTCCCCAGCTGTGTGAATATGTTCTGGCTGGCCACTGCCAAAACACAGGCTCAATCAATAAGATCAAAATCTAAATCACTCTACCTTTTGTTATTGTCTTACTTATGTAATGTGCAAATGTTGTTTCAGATGAGATTTCATTGCTTTGTTTGTTCTTTTTTAATTTGGCTGATAATGTTTTAATGACTGAGTTTCTCCATTTCCACGAACATGAATCTCTGACGACACGCAGTCCCATGTGTGTGCTTTTCTATCCTTAAATAACTTCAAATATAATCCATAATATCATAACACTGTGATTCTTGGTCGATTTTGCTTTAGGGCCTCAATATTATCAAGGGGTAATTACCAAAACCGCACAAAATCAAACGTATTTATTCTAAGGAAAAAATTAATTATGTTAAAATCACAGAAAAAACATCATGTTAAATCCTAAACTCATTAATATTACCATGGACCCAACCCCCCACCATATTGTGGTAAATGAGGGAGGCATGTGTATGGTGAAGCAGTAGTTAAACCCAAAATGGGCTTTATACTTGCAGGATTTTGTGGACTTTTTCAGAAGAACGTCATAATGTCAGATTAATCATTACCTGGAAAGGAGAAGAGAAGATACTGTACATGAATGTTATGTGTGAAGCCCATTTTATATTCGGGCGCTCCCTTTGATTTTACCAGTTATGACCGGTAATCAGAGCCTCATGTGTTCCATTCTTTCACTCGTGTGTGTCATGCAACGGTGTGCAGATAGTTGCCCTCAGAGACAATGACAGGTGTGCGTGAGGCTCGCTGGTAAAATGCACTTTGAGTGACAGTTCAACAAGCACAGTCCAAATGCAAAGCAGATTACAGGAAAGATTATAATACAGGGTTCCGTCACTTTCTAACCAATTTTTCTATGATTTTTCCCACATCATTTGATGAGTAAATTATTGTATATGTGTGTGTGTGTTCATGTTTTTCTATCCCGGTGGGGTATTTAACCTGAATGCACACTGACTCATGGGGATTCGTGTCACTGTGGGGACCTAAACAGAGGTGTGTGTGTGTGTGTGTGTGTGTGTGTGTGTGTGTGTGTGTGTGTGTGTGTGTGTGTGTGTGTGTGTGTGTGTGTGTGTGTGTGTGTGTGTGTGTGTGTGTGTGTGTGTGTGTATGTGTAAATGTGTGTGTGTATATCTATGTGGCTGTCTCTGTAATCAATGTGTTTGTCTCTGTATGTCTCTTTGAAATCTGTACTCACTACAGGACAGAGATCTACGGCCAGAGGAAATTGAAGGTACAGAAATATCCAACATCACTAATATGCTTTATTTCATTAAGAGCGATAAACCCTCCCCCCAACCAAAAAAAATATGGTTCCTTCGCTTATTGATTTTTCTCCCTCTTTCCACATGGATTCTTGCCATTACCTCTCTCTGTTTATATATAAAAATCTACCTTCAGTCTCCTTTAAATCCCTTAAGATACATTTAAAGGAATAATTCACCCAAATAATTAAAATAATTTACTCACACTCGTCTTTCCAAGACTTTTCTTTGTTCTGTGTAACACAAAAGGAGAAATTCAAAGAATGTTCCATAGCGCTCATTCACATTTCCCCATATTAAAAAATCGGCAAATGGTATTGGTTCTTTCCTGTCTTGAAAACAGCTGTGATTTAAATCTCATTTTTAACTGAACTGATTACATTTCAGTCTGCTCTCACACCTTAAAAGACATATGGGTCGCTGAGTTTGACAGACTCTGATTACTATATGATTTGATCATCTCCTTTGTGCTCTATGGAAGAAAAGGCATTGGCTACTGCTTTGCAATTGCATAAGTGTGAGTAATTTTGGATGAACTATTCCTTCAACAAATGATATGAGTGCTGTAACTTTATCCTTCAGAATCCTCTTACTGGACTGCCAGATTACATGTTTAATGTCAACAAAGATGCTCTCTCTCTTTCTTTCTCTGTCTTCAGAGCTGAAAGAAGCCTTTAGAGAGTTTGACAAAGACAAGGACGGCTTCATTAGCTGTAAGGATCTGGGCGAGTGCATGAGGACGATGGGCTACATGCCCACAGAGATGGAGCTGATTGAACTCAGTCAGCAGATCTGTGAGTTGCTATTTTATCATTATACTAAATTATCAGGAGCATAAATATCTGAACCACTCATATGGGCTGTATTCATGATACTTCTTACATGATCGTGTGTTTGTTCACTAGGTGGCGGTAGAGTGGACTTCGAGGACTTTGTAGACCTGATGGGCCCAAAGATGTTGGCTGAGACTGCAGACATGATTGGAGTGAAAGAACTGAGAGATGCTTTTAGAGAGGTTGGTGATCCATGCTTTTGAAAACAGTAACTGTATACATAAAGTATTTACATCTTTATAATAACTGGAATGTTTTGTGAAATGTTTTGCGTCACTTATGCTCACCAAGGTTGCATTTATTTGATCAAACATACAGAAAAACAGTAATACTGTGAAATATTATTACATTTTAACTGTTAAAGTAACTGTTTTCAATTTTAAAATGTAATTTATTCCTGTGATGTCAATACTGAATTTTCAGCATCATTGCTCAAGTCTCAGTGTCACATGGTCCTTCAGAAATCATTCTAATATGCTGATTTGGTGCTCAAGAAAAATCTATTTCTTTATTTTTTTAATCACCATTATAAATGTATTTCCTGTCATTTTTTATTACTTCATCAATGCATCCTAATGCTGTTCACGTCCGGGTGTAGACATGTTAGACTTTAAAAGCTATAGCAGAAAATCACTAAAAAGCACCATAGTAGTCAATGATTGTTCAGCCCATTGTATTCCCAAGTCTTCTGAAGGCTCACTTTTCTGTAAACTAATCTTTTAATGGATCTCTTTCTCTCAGTTTGACTCCAATGGTGATGGTCAGATCAGTCTGGCTGAACTGAGGGAAGCCATGAAGAAGCTGATGGGCGAGCAGCTCAACCACAGAGAGATTGATGAGATCCTCAGGGATGTTGACCTCAATGGAGACGGGCTGGTTGACTTTGAAGGTTAGAATTTAAATTGTTCTCTGTAGATTGTTAAATTTTGAACTGATTCTTGCATGTGTATTCAGGTAAATCTTTTTATTGGCTATATATGCTTATGGAATGAGTCAATTATATTTATAATTATGGCATGTAGATGGATAAATACTGTATATACCCAAGCTGTTCTTGCACTGGACAACGTAGGTCCACACTAGATCAAGACGATGGTCTGCAAAGACATTTGCAAACCTAAAGAAGTACTTTGATAATTCAGCTGATTAATTGAAGAGGAAACTGTTCGTCTCTTATTATTTCTCTTTAGTACATTATGCTTTATGGATGACACAGCATGCATCATTTTTAAATGAGAAATAAAATTTCCCTTAATCTTATTATATAAAAAAGCACTTTTCATAACTTAAAACTTGCGACACAAGTGTTTTTTGCATGTTTCAGCCCGACGCAGTTATCATTGTCCAGCACCACATTGTTTAAAGGGATAGTTCACCCAAAAATGAAAATGTGATGTTTATCTGCTTACCCCCAGGGCATCCAAGATGTAGGTGTCTTTGTTTCTTCAGTAGAACACAAATGAAGATTTTATATTATATATATCGTGTACATTTGACCTCACTCACCGGAAGTCATCGCGCGCTGACGGCTGTTGGACATAGATCGCATTCGAGGTAAAAAAAAATGATATAAATACTGTCCGGTTTCTCACACAAACCGATCGTTTCGTGTCTTAAGACATCAATGTGTCATCACGAGCCGCAGGATTTAATATGGATTCGTATGTGTATTTTTTTTTACTCTCATAGTTCTCATACTCTCATCTGTTACCATTCACATGCATTATACGACTGGCAGACTGCAACGGTTGGAGTTAAAAATCTTCATTTGTGTTCTACTGAAGAAACAAAGACACCTACATCTTGGATGCCCTGGGGGTAAGCAGATAAACATCAAATTTTCATTTTTGGGTGAACTATCCCTATAAACAGCAAATGCACTCTCGCCCATCTGTTCGCCCATGGGGGTGCTGGTCTGAAAACGAGGCGTGTTCAGGCGCATTGCTGGCGTGGTGCTATTTCGAGGCAACTGAAAACGACTGCGCCATTGAGCAACAAAAACCTAATCTAAAGTCAATAGTGCAATATTTTTTTGTGTTATTTAAAGGGCGCATTAGTAATATGCGCCTATAGGCGGGTGCACAATGCGCATACACACAGGGACGCGCAGCAACACACGAACATTTTTAAATATTAAAAATAAAAGGATTCCTCTCTGGAGAAGCGTTCAGTCTTTTCGCTCGCAAATTCCGCCATGTAAATAGCGAATCTGCCATGGTACAAGCGCAACTGGCTTTTAAAGGGAATGGGAGATGAGACTCTGATTGGTTTATTGCACGTTATGCCCAAAACACACCCATGACTCATTAAGAGACTAGATACAATCCTTTTGGACCATGCACCGACCATTTTTTCCGTCGTTAAACTAGCAAAAGTGGTTTCGGACACGCCCTAAGTCCACCGTTAAAATAAGGCCCTCTTTGTTTAAACTGAGATGACTTACACATAATGTATAAAATAGTGTAAACACTACAAAAAAAGTGTTTTTTGTTTTTTTGCATGGACTAACTATTTTTCACCTTACCCTCCACAGAGTTTGTCCGAATGATGTCTCGCTAACTTAGAGGACACATGACAAAGGGAGAGAACAATAAGTTTGCCAACTCCTAATGTGAAGAGTGAATCTGCGTCTTTCAATTAACTTCCTTATGTAATTAAACCATACTCTTTCTCCATACAGAGACCTTTATTTCACACATTGGCTTGTTTTTATGACAAAGAGGAAAACTGTTCCAACCAACTAACCATGACCTAAAAAAATCACAACAAATTAACTAATTTATTAATGAGGTTTCCTCATCAGAATTGTAAGGGTACAGACAGTCTGTAGCACACATTATCTATAAAATTATGCTATAAAAAAAATAAAAAAAACATTTTAACTACTGAAAATTGTGTGATGTACATGGTCATTGTGGACTGACAATGATACAAATGACAGATACAAATCAGTATTATATGTGTTTTGGAAAGTAAACCACTGGCTAATGGGTCTAGAGGTCCTGTATGATCTTTTTAGGACTGTATCAATGCTTTCCCTGTGGGAACAGGATATTAGCATGTAAAACTGGATATCATACAACTCTGGAAGAGTCTGGAATTATTGAACACAATTGCCTGGAGATCCCTTACAACCTGTTTCTGACACCCATGTGATCTCCCTTTGCATATTTTTGTGTTTAAACCAATGTTGTTGTTTTTTTTAATTTTCTGTCTGTTCTTGCCAACAACACTGAACTATAAAAATAGTTAAATATTTTTATTGTTATTTATGTATTCATAAAGATTGTAAATATTCAATAGCTAATTAAATTAAATGGAATTCGTTTAAATCTCTGACTGTTAACTCTTATTTCTGAGCAACAATGGTGGTGAAAAGTTGTGAATACACAATAATCACAATCCTTTTTACTATTCCCTTTGTCATTTACAAAAGCTAAGGCCAAGAAGGATCTGCATAATATGCATAATCAAGTACTTCTATAGAATCAATACATTGATATTTCCTGTATTGAGGCTTCTAAAATCTGTGAATTCTCTCTCTGTTTTGCCAGTTCCCTGCAGTGAAGAAAAACGTAGACAGGATGAATGAAGGCCAGTAGAGTCAGGACAGTCAAGATGATGTTCACCTACAGAAATACAAAATAATTTACTGAGTGATTACAGTAAAAGCTGTGAAAAAGCAAGTTAATGATAATGTCCAATTTACACAGGAAGAATTAATACTATTTTATATTTAAGCAAATGCTGGAAATTGTTATGGGGATCTTTTGTATGGATTCCACATTTTTCACACCTTTATTTAACAATATAATCTAGTCACAGGTATTGTATGGAAGCCCATTTCTGCCACGTAAGAAAAAAATCATGCTTTGGACATAAAATTCATACTACTTAAAGATTATGAGATACACTGAAAAAATATTTTCACTCAGAAATTGCTAGTAAATTTCACAAACAGCAAGTAACACATTGAATTAAACGTGAAATATTGAAGTAGAAAAACTGAAATAGTATTTTCTTGCAAAATGTACTTTAATAATCTTTATTTACGGCGAAAAATCATTTTTGACAGCGTACTAAGTCATATTTATGAATTAAAAGGTCAAAATTATGAGGTAAAAGTAGAAATTGAGATAAAAAGCCATAATTCCGACATTTAAAAAAAATCATAAATCATAAATTACTTTTATGTCATAATTATGATTTACCAAAGCATGATTTTTTTAGCGGAAATTGGTTTCCAGTCTAGTGGTCTAGTATTTCAATCCTTAAATGGACACTTATTATATGAATTTCATTACATTAGATGATAAAATATTAAATGAAGTGCAATCTGCAAAGAAATTATGCTAGACCTTTTCTCAGAACTAAGTTCAAATCAACAGACATGTTCCACTAACATTTGTGAACCAGAAAGTGTGACAATACTTAATTTTGAACACAACAGTATCTCAGTATAATGTTTTATCATTTAAAACCTCTTTTTATAAAATGTTTTGCTTGTGCTATTTAACCTAATAGCACTTTTGATTTTTTTCTGTGCAAGTGTCCTGACACTTTTGGGGCCACTGTATGTATATGAACCCTTTTCTAGTTGACAGTGGTGTGGAAATGAGAGATTTACATAGAAGGGGTCTCCTCCAAGAACTTTGTTGAGGGCGAAGCACGGATACTGCAGCAATGACACCACAGCTGATAGGGACATCACTAGCCCATACACCTTTCCAAAATGGCGGGCAGGAAACCTGTAGGAATTCGGATTCACTGCACTCAGTCTGCCAGTCTAGCGACAATCGAGATATTTATATCACCCATTTACTTACGCTATGCTGATGAACGCAGCATTCCCTCCATACAGAAAAGAGCGGTTAAGGACCTGAAGGATGAATGTGACATACTGGAGAGGGAGGAACGGAATGCTTGCACAGATGGAGAACAAGAGGCACTGCAGAGAGGTGAGGAGGAGGGACAGGACGGACGAGTGCAGGTCTGCTTCCCGTTCTGACACACCTGCAAAGAGATGTGGGAAGAGTGGGAATGAGAAAAAAAAATGAATCCTGTGTAAACGTGTGTTGTTAGAAGTCAGATCTTCATATTTCTCTGTCAACTGACCTGGACCTAGGGGTTTTCTTTTGTGTCTGTCCATTAGCAGGCCATTCCAGGGAGCACAGAGAACTCCACAGAACTGGGTGAAAGCAAACGCATTGGTGTACTCGCTCACTGAGAATGAAAAAGAAATAAAGAATTCTTAGTCATAACCTATAAATTCTGCACCTATCACAGTAAGGCTTTTGAAAATGTTCCTACCAGGTGTGTTACCATTCAGAATTGTACTGAAAATTGAACAAAATCCAATTAACTTCTTGAATTTGAACTGGTGTAGCAAAGAGGATGCAGAATTGTAATTCGATTTTTGTAATTTAAGTAGAATTAAAATGAAATGAAATTCATTAAAACTGTTGTAAGTACTTTGTAGTTTTAATAATACATTTCTTTTTTTTTTTAATGATCACACAGCATATGGGATATTTCTAGAAATATAAGATTATAATAATCAATGTTTGAAATGTCACTGATAGAAATTTGTATATATATTAAATAATTTAATATATACATTTTTTTTTAATCTATATATCTCTATATCACGGTTTACACAAAAATATTAAGCTGCTTTCAACATTGATAATAATAAGAAATCAGCATATTAGAATGATTTCTGAAGGATCATGTGACATAATGATGCTGAAAATTCAGCTTTGCCATCACAGGAATAAATTACATTTTAAAATATATTACAATAAAAAAACAGTCCTTTTAAATTGCAATATATATTACTGTTTTTACTGTATTTCTGAACACATAAATACACAGCCTTTGTGAGAATAAAAGATTTCTTTCAGAAACATTAAACATTTTAATGATTCTAAACATTTGACTGCTAGTGTACTGTATGTACACACATATTTAAAATGTATTAAATATTTAATATATTAAAATGTAATAGTTTATGGGCCATGGTGCAAAATCACTTAATTAGCCACATGCTTAAATTCACTACAAAGTCTGATGTGTGATTGTGTTGAATGTCTTTGAATTTAGTAAATTCCTCCTCCTGTCAATCCAATTCAAATTCCAGTTCCAGAGAGCCCTACCATAAACAAAGATTTACAGAACTCATTGAAAAGCATCACTGTAGTGGGAAAACAATTTGCTTACCAATGACTTGGTCTTGGTTGGCCAGTCTGTTTAGCATTGGATTTAGAGTTCCAATGAAGAAATAATGCCGAAGCTGCATGACTGATAGCCATATGAGGTGCCATAGGAAGAACCAGGACAGAACACAGCTCCTAAAACTGTCTATAGCAGAAAAGATGAAACTTTATTCAAGTCAGCAATCTTATTCCTCCCATTTTCTACCAAAGTAAGATCTATGATGGCCAAGCAGCACCTTTCTCAGAGTTGTCTGTTAGCCGTAGTGAGTCGGCCTCCAGTGGCTCATCATCTACACCTCTGCCTCTGTCTGAACTTGGCTTTCGGTTTGCCTCGTACTGCTCAACATTGTAGCTATTTGATTTAGCACAGCTCATCCTGTAAATAAAGATTTGCATTCGAGTTATTATGGATTAAGATTAAGAGTATGAATTATGTCCTAAACTCTTAAATATAATGTTTCTTAATGGTTCCATGAAGAACCTTTAACATCCATGGAATCTTTCCATTGTAAAAAAAAAAAAAAAAAAAGGTTCTTTATAGTTTATATTTTTATTATATGTATACTAATTGTAGAGTATATACACTATGTTTATTTTATCTACAATAATATGTACAATTTATTTTACATAAAAAAAATGTTTTGCAAAGAATATAAAAGTTTTATATAAACCAACATTTTGCTTATTACTTACAGTTTGGGGTCAGTAAGATTTTTAATGATTGTAAAAGACTCTTATTCTCACGCAGGCTGCATTTATTTGATCAAATATACAGTAAAAAAAAAAAGAGTAATCTTGTGAAATATCATTACAATATTTAATTCTATATTAATACATTTTAAAAGTGTAATTTATTCCTGTGGTAGCAAAGCTGAATTTTAAGCATCATTACTCCAGTCTTCAGTGCCATCATCTTTCAGAAATCAAATATGCTGATTTGATACTCAAGAAACATTTATTAGTATTTTCAATGTTGAAAACAGTTGTGCTGCAAGCTGCATAATATAATTTTGATGAATAGAAAGTTCAAAAGAACTTGCATATATTCAAATAGAAATCTTCAATGTAAAAGTCTTTTGATATAATGCATCTTTGCTAAATAAAATAAATAATTTTACTGACCCCAAACTTTTGAACGGTAATATATACTCCACTAATCATTTCACTCACCCATATTTGTAGTCCTCTGGGATGGGATAGGGAATGTGTGATGTTGGCATAAGGAAGAGAGTCCGGAGGAGATGAATAAGATTACAGGCTGAGAGGAAGAGGAATGAAGAGCGAAGAGAGACCCCTTTCTCATAAAGCACCTTCAGAAATGGTTATACAGGGTTTCATGGGTTGCAGTATGAGCAGCTGATAAACACTTTTTTTAAATCACAGTGAAAAAACTTTAACATAGGATTAACATAGGACTATATACACCAATCAGGCATAACATTATGAGCACTGACAGGTGAAGTGAATAAAACTGATTATCTCTTCATCACGGCACCTGTTAGTGGTTGGGATATATTAGGCAGCAAGTGAACATTTTGTCCTCAAAGTTGGTGTGTTAGAAGCAGGAAAAATGGGCAAGCGTAAGGACTTGAGCGAGTTTGACAAGGGCCAAATTGTGATGGCTAGACGACTGGGTCAGAGCATCTCTAAAACTGCAGCTCTTGTGGGGTGTTCCCGGTCTGCAGTGGTCAGTATCTATCAAAAGTGGTCCAAGGAAGGAACAGTGGTGAACCGGCGACAGGGTCATGGGCGGCCAAGGCTCATTGATGCACGTGGGGAGCGAAGGCTGGCCCGTGTGGTCCGATCAAACAGATCTACTGTAGCTCAAATTGCTCAAGAAGTTAATGCTGGTTCTGACAGAAAGGTGTCAGAATACACAGTGCATCGCAGTTTGTTGCGTATGGGGCTGCATAGCCGCAGACCAGTCCGGGTGCCCCATGCTGACCCCTGTCCACCGCCGAAAGCGCCAACAGTGGGCACGTGAACATCAGAACTGGACCACAGAGCAATGGAAGAAGGTGGCCTGGTCTGATGAATCACGTTTTTTTTTACATCACGTGGATGGCCAGGTGCGTGTGCGTCGCTTACCTGGGGAACACATGGCACCAGGATCCACTATGGGAAGAAAGCAAGCAGACGGATGCAGTGTGAACTACGAATTCATACGAATTGGGCAACTCGTCAAATACGTACGATTTAGCAAAAATCATATGAATTTGTACGAGTGAGGTCGTGCAAATTTGTAAGAATTAGCCACCTCGTAAAATATGTACGAATTGCCGTGAGATCAGGTTGGATGTGCTGAACAAACAAGTCCGGTCCATGGAGGCCCCACTTTGCAACTTACAGGACTTAAAGGATCTGCTGCTAACATCTTGGTGCCAGATACCACAGCACACCTTCAGGGGTCTAGTGGAGTCCATGCCTCGACGGGTCAGGGCTGTTTTGGCAGCAAAAGGGGGACCAACACAATATTAGGTCATAATGTTATGCCTAATCAGTGTATACAGTCTACACACACACACATATATACATATATATATATATATATATATATATATATATACATACAGTATGTGTGTGTGTAATTCTTACCTTAATGATAAGAAAGATAACCGATGAAGAGTCAAAGGCCCCATTATAGACTGTAATAATGGTTGATCTATGAGTGCCAAAGAGGTTCCCCACCTGTAATGAGGATAATTAATATGAGCAATTAAGCATTTTGCATGTATGAAATATAATCCTTCATGACCATACCTGCATATTTGTCATTAGAAATAAAACACCCCCCACAGCTATGAAGGACAGAGCAGGAAAAAGCAAAAAAGAGAGAGCTGTTTGAGGAAAAAGAGAGGAAAATTAGTCATACCAAATCGGCCCATGACATGTGTGATTATTAGTTAACTTTTTCGTCGTTCTTTACCTTTATTGGACAATGCCACAATAAAAGTGCCGGTGGTATAAAGACATCTACAAAAACAATGATTATATAATTGGCATTAGTATAAAAATGGTACACATTATCATTTACCTTACTGACCTTTTCCTTACCACATATTTTAGTAATCATCATATTCAAAAATCCATCCTGTGAAAACACTGCAGTACCATGGAAATGGTACTTTAAAACCTTTTAGTGGGCTTGATTTTTGTGATATCAGCTTAAATTTTGGAACACAACTTGGTTAGCAATTTTACAGTCCAAATTCTGTACAAAATATATTTTATAATATTATTTTATCAAAATAAATTTTGTTCAGTACATTTTGTATTACAGTACTTAACTCAAACTTCTGTAACTGTTTTACACTTTCATTTTTTGAAGTGCTCTTAGTTTTGCAATAATCTTCTGAGTTTAAAAAGAGACCAACCATAGGCCTGTATTCCAAAGCATTCATGAATTAAAACCATTTAAGTTCAGATCTATACAGATCTATACCAAAAAGGGTGGCAGTTAACAGGTTAATTGTTCAAATATTATTGTGGTGATTCAGATTCCCTTTTACTAGAGAACAAGTGGCAACTAACATTACACAACAGCTTACATTTGCAAATATTTCCGGCAGTGTCAACAAATGTTACTTAAGGGCTGTTTTTTAATGGCAGTGCACAAAGCCCTGTTTTTGGAGTCTAGTCAAACGCCCACGATGATTTATACTATCTGCTTAAAGCACACCCTACTCACAATCAGATAAACTTCTTGCCTACACTGTAGAGAGACACAGCAGTTCTGTTAATTATTGCCTGATCTCTGTTTTACATCCTACGAGGGACTAACTCACATAGCCAAAAATCGCGTTGCCATCGTGCCAAAGTGGTCGTAGACAAATCCGTTGGGCAGAGTGAGAAAGTTGTTCATGAACGAGGCCACGGTAAAGACCAATGAGAAATTCACATCTTGCAGACTGCAATCTAAAGCGAAAAACAGATAAGCAACAGACCAAAATGAAAAGCATAAAATGAAGTGAACCATCTAATACATTAAAAGCCACCACTGTAAATGACCTCACCTGAGCCAAGTTCTCCACTAGCATTTGTCACATTGATGCATAGATCGCTGAAGTAGCCATCTGTCTTGAGGACAAACACAAGAGACGCCCAGCCAAACACAACTCCAGCGAAACACAAGCACTCCAGCAGTCCTGTAGCCAGAGTCAGCTTGTACCTCACCCCTGTCCCAGATGATCCCTTGCATCCCGGCATCCTCTGCGTCCACACCGTCAGGTTCAGGAACACTTTTAGAACTATCCACTTGTATAGGAAAGTGCACTGTATATGCTTGCCAATGTATCTGTTTAAATAAATTTTAATTTCGAATGCATTGTCCCTTTTCTCTAAACTAATCGCTGATCCATTTCTCTTGTTTGTGTGTTACAGCTTGTATTTGACCAGAAACACACCACACAAGCCAATATATGGTGGTAAAGATAAAGCTTGCCACGTGTTTGACCTAAATTTAAGTTGTGCATGTTCTTCTCAAGGGAGGGAGCTATAGATCTGCTGTTGAAAACAACTTGACAACATTTAAGATGCATGCATAAGGAATTTATTACTATTAATACTAGCTATTTGTGATCCCATTCATGCATGTTTGTTCTCAGCATCTTTGTATGCTACTATCCTTTGAGTTTGTAGACCTGTCCCTAAAATTCTGACCCTCTTTAACTGTGCATGTGTCTGAAGTTTTGTAAAACTGCAAGAAGAGACAGACAAAGCAATGCTTTAAGTCAAATTTTACAGGCGATATTCCATGTAATTAATATAAACTAAAGAATTCTGCCAAAACACATATCTGTTGTAGTTTTATCTACCAATGCCACACGGCTCCCTAAAATACTTGATTCTAATTGGTCAGCACTGAGCGGTGACCAAGTGTTTTTGTATAATGATCCCTAAACTGGATATTTACCAGTGCTACTTTCATATCACTTTTGTCTTTCTTGAATCGCAAATTACAGTCTTTAACAAGCACCATCATCAGCATAATGGAGTCACGAGACATATTGTCTGTAATAATCATAGCTCTGAGATCATTTATTTATATGGGGAGCATAAAATATTGATAGATGGCTAGAGGCTTGGGAATTCTCAATCAAAATAACACGAAAAATGTGAATGGATGCAAAGTTTACATATTAACTTGAATTGCATAATAATAATAATCAATTATAAGTGTTAGGACAATTGTTTTCTGTCATTTTTACATTTTATGTTTTAAGACACGAAAAAAGAAATATGTAAATGTCTTTATATGTAAAAGAGAAGATAGACCTTGTTTACAGCAGTACCATCTTTGATTTTTAACGGGAATGAAAGTAAAGCTGTGAGGGATAGACATAGGCTACATCTCTTCAGTGGACATAAAATTTCAGAAGACAAAAAAACATGAGCAGTGGAAAATGATAAATGATCTAGGAGCTTTATACAGCTTTTTACAGTCGATGCAATGGAAAACACGGTAGTCTATCCCTCTGCTCCACTGCTCTGAATAAGGTCTATTGGGAGGGGAAATTACTTTGATGAAAGATTACGAGGGCACATGAATTTCTTTTTTAAATTATTTTTTAAAATATGTGCACGGATAAATCATTTATAATAAATACTGCAATATTCCATAAAAAAAAAAAAAAAAAAAAAGTCCTTGTGACTTTAACTCAAATCAATATTTCATGTCCACGTTTAGCCAGATATAAGAGACCCTGACGCAAAGATATGTCTTATCACCCCGATAATCACCGGCTGGCTGTATACTATCCCTTACATAATTGTGATTTAGCAGTTAAGACATGCTGCTGCAGTGTCTAGTTTTCTTGAAATGTGACATTAGGGTAAAACTGTAGTTGATCACTGATGGCACACATGCGCGCGCTCTATGTGGACAGTTGACTAATCCAGATTAACATGTCTGCGCGCTCTAATCTCTCTAACAAGAACAACAGTTTTCCTCGTCCACCGTTTTCAAGGATAATGTAAAAGATATAACAGATGCAGGCGATATCCGATATAATCATAAGAGAGCGTAAAATCAAATTAAATTAAAACCGTCTAAAATTAAATGAATTCTGTTGACTCCGTTTTCATTGCAGTCTTGAGCAATAATACACAATACAATAATACACAAAGTCCTTGTGCATCAGTCAAGTAACAAAATTAACATTTAAATAGTTTCTCCATACAAAAAGTGAGTATGTTTGTGTAGACATCTACTCACAACGGTCTCTGTCACATTGATGTGAATGACGGATTTGCTGAAGCTCTGTAAATTCCCGTTTCGAGTTGAACAATCTGTGCACGTCTGTGCGCGTTCATGAGCCTGGCAATTACTCAAAGGTAATCACAAGTGAACCCGAATATGTTTAGCACAAACTAATATTACAGATTTATCAGCAACAGTCCACACCATTATTTTAAAATACTTAATGCATGACTAGATTAAAAACAAAACAACAACAACAACAACAACAACAAAAAAAACTAATATACTAATTTAATAATGTTAAAAATAACCCAACATAGTGACCCAATATGTGTAATCCAACGGTTGGGTTAAAAAAAACAACCCAACGTTTTTTTTTTTTACTGTGTATACAGGCCTAGATATAGTATTTTGTACCCTTTTAGTGCAAAGTGCCACCTCTTTAATGTGCATATGTGTAACTTAAGGGAAAGCAGAGCATGTGAAAGCAAGGATATGACCAAGTAAGGTTAAATAATGGACTTGCAGTTCCTGACCTACATCTACCCTGCCTGGTTGAATAAATACTTAAATATTGTGGCCATCTGGCTCCCTCTTGTGGATTGACATGTGTGTGTTTTATCTTGAGTGTGAGGCAGGTGCTGAAAGACTCTCGCTATTTGTGGCGAAGGTGAAGCTCTGGATAAAATGTATTTGTATATGTGTGCAAGAGAAAACCTGGATACTAAAAGTATGTTAAAAATAAATAAATAATAATAATAAAAAAAACATGCTTCTGTCATGCACAGAAGCATGACACACTAAACTGGAAACAGACATAACCCAATAAGTGATACTCAAAACATACTTGATAAAAAATACTATAATACTGAAACAAAAAAATGTAAGTATTATAGAATCCTCCAATAAACACGTGCACTGTTAAGGCTAAACAGTCATTGATCAAAATCTGGAAAATGACAAAGATTTTTAGCCTATGAGCTAACAACCATTATGAACAAATAGCTGTCAGTAAAAAAAAAATCTATAGGACATTTTCATTCAGATTGCTTGGCCAATATTTTTTTTAACATCATGGTAAAATTGTTAGACTTTCTCAATGTAACTTACCTCTCGTCTGAGTTTGGGAAGAGCAGAACAGAAAAAATTACCTTTGCTTTGTAACATTTTACTATCAGATCATTCATGTAGGTTACAAGTACAGTGATAGGCACCTGTAGTGTCCTCTGATGGACACTAGATGGAGCCAAGAGAACCCTAACCAGCCCTCTCACGACTCACCTGCTCTGCTCAACATCATGAGTCATCTGTTGTGCACCATGCAGAGTTTGATCTTATTTCATACACCGCCACATTTGGCAGATATAATCATTCTGCAACTGGTCCTAACCTCTCTGCACCCCCTTCTTGTAAGCTCAACGAGAAAGAGCTCTTTCTTGGTTTTGCCACCTGTGTGTCATTCCTTACAGCTGAGTTTGGATTCATGTTGTGATGTAAATATAAACCTGTCTTACTTCAACTGCTGGACCAGTGGTGAGGCATATGTCACCTGCCAGAATCCTCTACCTATTTCTGTCCTGAGATATGAACAATGCTAGATGGTTGCTTCCTTTTATATTTTTTATCCGAGTCTCCTAGAGTCTAGCTCCTCATTGGTGACAATCTATTTGATGATGTTGTATCTCAGGGACTTTTCAAGAAAGGCTGCATTATGTGTGAAGTATGCCACATCTTGAATTTATACAGCAGAGCTGGTTCCATATTTGTGTTGAAGACTCTCCACTTAATGTTAAAAGAATCTGTTTGAGCTCCAAACTAGTATAAGGCCTCTGTTGTCTTGCCAGCACTTGCTTATTTGTTTTTTTATCAGTCCTTGAAATGGTCATGGATTCTACTCTGACCTTTAATTGTGGCATTCTGAGAGAACATCGGGAACTATTCTAAGCAGGCACAGAATAAACAATTGACCCAAATGGGCATTCACTACTGTTCAAAAGTTTGGGGTGGGTAAGATTTTATGCTCGCAATGCTGCATTTGTTTAGCTGCAAATGATCAAAAATGCAGTGTACGGAAATATTGTAAAAAGGTATTACAATTTTAAATAACTGTTTTCTATTTTAATATATTTTAAAATGTGATTTATTCCTGTGATGGTAAAGATGAATTTTCAGCATAATTAATCCAGTCTTCAGTGTCACATGATCCTTCAGAAATCATTCTAATAAGATGATTTGTTGCTCAAGAAACATTTCTTATTGTTATCAATGCTGAAAACAGTTGCTGCTTTTTTGTTTGTTTGTGGAAACTGTGATACTTTTTTTCAGGATTCTTTAATGAGTAGAAAAGAACAGCATTTATTTGAAATAGAAATCTTTTGTAACAATATAAATGTCTTTGTTTCTCATTTTTTATCAATTTAAGGTATCCTTGCTGAATAAAAGTATTCAATTCTTTCAAAAGCAAAAAAAAAAAAAAAAAAAAACTGGTCTAAACTGGTCTTTGGGGCCTAAAACTGGATAATGCATGAAATTAGTATCAATGTAGAAGTGTGTCATAATAAAGAAATGATTTTTGTATAATATATGTTTGTTTTAGGGGAATTGGGGTTAAATACCCCTTATAATGCAAAATATATTAATCCTTTCCAAAAGTGTAAACCAAAAGAAAAAAGAAAATACCAAAAGATAGCAATTAAGCAGCTTTGCATCATATTCATTATTATTATTAAATATTTGATGAAGCCTGAGAAATGGAATATTAGCTGTTGCTCATTTGATTTGTGATTAAATTGCTCCCTATACTTGCTAGGGCTAGTTTTAGCAACAAACTGCCCAGTGGCTAACAATATGCCATGTGAACTTTAATTGACACTGATGTGCAACATCACGGACAGCTGTGGAGTTCTCTACATTGCAGCTGCTGAAAGTTTTTGTGTGCCCTAGGGTCAAGGGAGTGACCTATGAACCTATGAGGCGCTATACTGTGTGCTCCTATATTTGCAGGACAACTTTGACTCAACTCCATATTGACTGGTTGTGTCGAGGTCAGTTCTCAACATCAACTGAACTGAGTTTTAATATCATCTTGATTTCCTGGGTGGGGAACTCAGTGTTCCTGTAATCTCCCACATTAAAATTAAGGTTCAGATGACTATGACCAGATATGACTGATGCTTCACTGGCTCATAGAGACTGATCATGACTCATTCTGGTTTAAGCTGATAGGAAATGAGTTGATTATTTATAACATTTGAACTTCAATTTCAAGTTTAAAAAGAGATACAGACAAAACACAGACACTTTCTATCAACAGATATATCATTGGCCTTTAAAAACCATCTTTGAAAGCTTGAACAAGCTATCACAAACACCCAATATCACTGTTTTCTTTTATTAATTATGCTGTAATTCTAAAATAGTCTGTTTCTCAAACCTTCAAGTGACACATCCATCTGGTGACCTCAGGAAGTCTTCTGAGCAACAGACAGAAATGATGGACTTAGATGGACCATGGCATTAATAATTCATATGTTTTTGAATGCAATGTCAGTTCTGTGCAGTAGTAACAAGTGAAGGTCCATTAAGATAATCAAAAATACAAAAATAATCTCAAAATTGTAAATTACCCAACCTCATATTTTGTAGTTCATCTTGAAAATGCATGTGATGGCAAGAATAATGAAATTCATACGAATTAAAAGACTCTTGCGGCACCATTTACACTGCTTGAACCCTTTGAAGAACCATTATCTGGCAACCTGAGGAACCCTAAATGGTGCTTCAAGTATTATTTGATTTTCATACCATCATAGGATAAAAAAAATAAGATAACTAAAATGAGGAAATACAAAATACAGAAATAAATAACCATGTATATGCAAATATTATATAAACTAAACACTGAAAAAGAAATGTCACAGATTAAGTTATTAATAAAGGAGTGATTTAATAAATATTACATACGACTATAAATTGTGCGAGAAAAACTTATAGTAGCCTAGCCTAGTACACAATTGTTGTTGTTTTTTGTTTTGTTTTTGTTTTGTTTTTTATTTTACTATATTGTTTTTTGTTCCCGATAAACTATTCCGTTTTGTTGGGATTCTCTTAACTCGATTCCAGTCAATCTAACAATCAGTTGCCGCGAGAAGTCGTTGTTTCGTGGCATATAATATCAACAATGCAGGTGTGTCTGACACACAATTCACACGACAACGAATAACTGCGATTAATGCGTTTAAGTTTAAAGACTCGTTTTTGCGGCGTAATATTACGTTTTTCTTTCGCTTGCATATTAAAAAGTCTGCCGTGTGTCCCCGCCCAAGCTGAACTCCTGTTTCACAGGGGAGGGGTCAGACGCTTTCACAGTGGGACGACGAGCAAAGAGAGGAGTGAACAAGGGGAGCGAGATAGATTGGTGGGTTTTTAAAAAGACTGCTTAAATTTGTTCATCTCAGGTTTCTTCTTTGTTTTGCTTCATCCAGGGGAAACGCGTTACAGGCCACGCGTTAGAAAGCCAACTCATAAAATAGGGCAGATGCGTCTAGCGTAGCGTGGGGCTGAAACGCCCAAATATAGAGCAGCAAACGTTTGGAATTACAATCACTTCCTACCGCTTGGAAAATCTGAAACTGGCCATAGAGAAGCCCGTTTCGATAGGCCACGACCTCACATCGGGACTTTAACGAAACCAAAAACAAAGGTAGACACTATGGAGACTCTTCTGTTTGCTCTGATCTCTCTGTTGGCTTTCTTTGTTGTCTTCTGGTTTTCCCTGTTTGGCCTCTTAATTGTGGAGTAGAACAAAGTTAGCCAGCTCTCCATGTTAGCAAGGCTAGTGGAATTAGCTGTCGTGCTAATCCAAATGGCACGAGCGTGAGGTTCATCGGGACGGAGGAAGCTTGTTTCCCTGAAATTCCTTAAAGTTCATCTTTAAATCGAGTGCATAGTCTTTTCCTTATATTGTAATGCAGGCTTCGAGAAAGAAACATTGGTAGCGCAGCGTTTCGGTGTGTTTTTCTCCAACCTTATTGCAGATATCAGGATAAATAGAACCGATAAAGTTATTGGTTTTTGAGAACTCTTGCTTTGTGTGCGAGTAAATATTATGATAATGTTAAAGCCATCATTTCTGCAAATTAATCCCGAATTGGCTTCAGTGCCTCATCTATAATGTGGCGATTTCAATAGTTTATACACCTCAGTGAGACTTTTCCTCCGTTTTGCACTTTCAGGACTGTAATGTATTTTGATAGAATTGTAGGTGTTGTCACTATGATTTCTATATGTGAATTTAAAGTGGATAGTAATGCATTTGTGGGTGAATAAATGACAGTGAGGGTGAAGTGTTCACTGCAGTGAAGTAAAACAGGTCAAGGCCCATTAACACACCTGGGTTTGCGGAAGTCACCTGACCGTTTTAAAAATCATTGTTTTTTGATAACACGAGTTGCAAAATGTAGTTAGCACAATGTTTTTTTTTTTTGTTTTTTTTTGTTTTTTTAAAATATAGATTTTGTAGTTAAATCTAATGAATCCGTGTGACTCTTAATGAATTACTGGCTTTAAATAAAAAATTATGAATTATGGAATTATGATTTCCAAGTGAGAATTAATGAGTTTAAAATTGTGATCTGTAGCACAGTATATTGGTTCGATTCACATTGGCTGTTTTGTATTTAAATAAGTAGTATCACATTCGCACTTACTGCTTTACCTGAACTGATCGGAGCCTCACAGGTGCAACGACTATTTCTCAGGTTTACATGATTGACTCCGAATAGTGTTTTTTTTTTTCCCAGAAGAGGGCGAAATTCAGTCAGTTAACTCATCGGGTATATGCAATAATCATTACGAAAAAAAGTTTGGAAACCTGTTGAGTTAGTATTTTAGTGAAAGGGTGTGTGTATGTGGGGGATGGGAAAGGCGCGGTTCAGTGTGTGTTAACAGTGACTCTCATTTACACACAACCCGTGTGAAGCAGCAGGTTAAACTCTGTGGATGTGCGTAACTTCATGTCTATTGAGTCCAATGTGAAACTCAGCGTGAGTCAGTGCCGCTCATGATGCTTATCAGGCCCTGAGCAAAAGCCTCAAAGCAGGAATGTTTGGGATTTTTGATACTCGTCTACCGTGACCTGAGAAGGCCGGTACATGTGTGTACACGCCCGATTTGAGACGCCCCCCACCCATCGAGGAGGGTCGATTCTCCTGGCCGTTAGGCTACTAAAGAATTTCTCAAAAGCTGTGAGGGGAGGTGTGTCTTTGAAGACGACGACTCAATGACGGGTAACCAAATAGTTTGACCGCTGTAATGACCGGCTCTGATGTGAGCACCATGCAGGGTGTGTCTTTCAAGCGCGGAAGGACACAGCGCTGTTATTAAAAACACTGTTTGATCATTTAAGTAATATGCATTCAAAATACAGTTAACATTGCATACATGTAGTACATAATGTGTGCGCCAGTTAAAAAATATATCAGTAAAGTGACTTAAAAGGAGTAAATATTTAAAAAAAAAAAAAAAAAAAAAAAAGAACAAGCTGTAAAGAACAAATCTGGACCTTGCACGTTTAAAGGTAGGGTAGGAAATTTCGGAGATGCTAGCAATAGCAAGCTAGCTTTGAAAGCATTAGATCCCACCCTCCCTTCAGAGAGCTCTCCAAAGTCACGGCTCCATTAACAGACATGAATGAGCATAGCAGAGTCTGAGGGTGTTAAACTCTCTCGTCTCAAAGCACATAACATTGCAATAATAATGAACCTAAACCACTTACAGAGCTCTTGTACCACCTGACTGGTGCAGATTTATTTAAAGTATGTTGACAGGCAGGTAGGACATCGTATCTTTGCATTCGGACCGAATGTAATGATTGGATGAACTTTTTTTTTTTTTTTTTTTTAATAAATATTTAGGCCACTTCTATGTACTGTGGTCAAAAGAAATCTGAAATATTAAAAATGTGACGCTTTGAGCACTGTTGAGTGGAATTGTAAACACCTCTGATTGCCCATTGTGCTCAAGCGCAAATATGTCTGTGATTGGCTTCAATGATCAGCGCTTCAAAAACATGTTGTAAATATACATCAATGACGTTCTTACCGAGCGCTTACACAGATACACATGGGAGCGTTTGAAAGCAGGCGTCTATCATCGGACTGATTTCAAACGCTTCCGCTTTCAAACACTTTTGTCTGCTTTCAAACGTTCCGTGCGTTGATCATTGTAGCAAATCAGACATATCCGATGAGTGCGTGAACACAATGGCCAATCAGAGGTGTTTACGATTCCGCTCAGCGCTCAAAGCGTCACATTTTTTTAAATTTTCGTATTTTTAAAAAATTCTGTACTTTTGAAAACACTCCTTCTATGATTGTTTGCTATCAGGGTATGAAGCGAGTTTCAACCAGAATAACAAAGTTTTTATGGGAAAAAAAAAAAACTTAAGTTTGCAATTTTTGCTTATGAGATGTAGCTAAAAATCACTGTTGTTGTTGTTGTTGTTGATTATTATTATTATTATTATTATTATTATTATTATTATCATTATTTTAAATGTTGAGAAAATTTGAAACTCTAAAAGAACTGTTCAGGACCTTGGCCACTAAGTGTACAAATTTGTCTATGAAGTTTAGCTAAAATTACAGATCTTACAGAATAAATTCAAGACCTTTTATAATTTATTACATTGCTAACTTTTTAAATGCATATTATTCTTAATATATATAATTAAAATGTAACTGTAACAGTAAGATGCTCTACTTCATGTTAGTGACGTGTATGGTAACCCATACTCAGAATTTTTTCTCTGCATTTAACCCATCTAAGTTAGTGAACACGTGTTAGGAGCAGTGAGTAGTGAACACACACACACACATACTGCAAACCGTGGGCACACACACCCGGAGCAGTGGGCAGCCTTTTTTTGTTGTTGCGCCCAGGGAGCGATTGGGGGTTTCCAGTCTGACTCTCTAACCATTAGGCCACAACTGCCCCACAACTGTTGGTACAGTGGCCATTCACAATATGCTATGGCCTCTCATATCTTTTTACTTAAAGGGATAGTTCACTCCAAAATTAAAATTCTATCATTTACTCACTCACCCTGCATGACTGACTTGTGCTTTTTTTCTTTTTTAAAGATTGTTGCTTACCAAACAGTTTTGGTGACCATAGACTTCCATTGTATGGACAAAGAACACAGAAATCTTTCTCAATCATCTTTTATTCTACAGAAGAAAGTCACAGATTTGAAATATGAGGGGGATTAAACGATGACTATTTCCATTTTGGGTGAACTATCAATTGAAACATTACGTATTGTCAATGGCAGCTTATTTAGCAATTAAAGAACGGACAGGATAGATGGTGTGTAAAATTAACATGAACCTCTTATTTTAAAACATATTTGAAGAGAACCAACCATCCAGTCTTTTATTTATTACTGTCAAAAAATATTTATTTTGTTTTTGAAAACTAGTTGATCCCATCGAACCCAGTTTGTGAGTAATTGTTAGTTATAGTTTTGATTATTTTATTTTTTATTTTTTAGAAGTTGAATAGGAGATGAAGGCCTTGCTTAAATAAATTATTCTTCTAAATGTATAGGGAAGTCTTATGTATTCATAAATATGATGATAATTTTCCAGTTCTATCAAAAATGGTCCACTCCAATATATGAATTATATCTCTGTTGAACCAATTAAATAAAATACTTTAGTACTTGATCTATTGCATTTCTTGCAAAGGAAAGAGCTGTGTGGAGAGAAAAAGTGCTAGTAATAGTTCTTCCAAGCAAGGAGTGCATAGTTTAAAAAAAGCACATCCTCTTTTCGCTTAGTGGTTACAGCACTATACTTTGGATTTTCAAATTCCAGGCAGTGTCATTACAGGAAAAGAAAAGATGCTCCGCCCATGGTTTGTTACCTTTTACCTGCAGTAACATTCTCAGGTTGATGTTTAAAAAGTGTTACGTCACCGGCACTCCCATTTCCTGGTCTATGCGGTGTGACTGCAAGCTATCTGAATGAGAAGTAAAGGCTATAATGTGTAATGACTGATTGACATGTCCGTGCAGAAAAGGTCAGTAGATGCTTCCCTAATGCTTTGAGACTTGAACACGCACTGAGCGCGGGTAGTGTTTCGAGTTATAGTGGGTTAAAGCGCATGGCTGATCGTAGATCAGTTGGCTGCCTGTGTACCAAAGTTCACTGAGCATTAGTTTGGAGCCAGGCCAGTGCTGATGGTGTTGCTCTTTACATTTCAGGCTCAGCATTGCCTGAGTCAGCAGGAACCAAGAAGTATGCGTGATGTTTGGTGAAATAGTACTACAAATGCTATTATTGGAATTCTCACATTGGTATGTGCATTTAAAAGGTGTTTTCCTACCCGAGACACCTGTATTGACTTTGTCTCAAAGTCACTCCATATAAAGGCACATTATAGTCAGCTTATTGTTTTTCTTCCCATAATCCACATATTTGGAGCAGAAGTCAGCAGCTGTTGTCTGAATTGCCTCCCACATGCATATGATCATATTTGACTGCCTGCTGCAGCTGCAGTGTGTTATACAGCATGATCTATTTACTTGTCCTTAATGTGTTTAAACTGTGTCCGGTTATACTCACTATAAGTGCTATCTCGGCCCAAGGTGTTTAGAGTTTGGATGCTTAGTGGCTTAGGTGTCTAAAACCTCTGCTATCCCATTAGAAATGAATTACTCAGGCTTATGTTTAATACTGCTGGAGTTCTAGAATCAAGTGGTTTTGATGATGCATTGATGTCACACAGGGCACTTTCTCTGTAATCCCGCCAGAGCTCAGGGCAGTCTTGGTGGGGTTTTGGTGCATGATGATTCACACTTTTTTTAATTTGGACTGGCATTTGACCAGATGTTGTTTTTTTTTTGTGCCAGTGATGCTGGGTTTTTGTTGCATAGTTCAGCACACTGAACTCTGCAGATATAGTGTACCTGTGGTGTTAAATCATGTTTTATGTGTTTGCCCAAGTTTCAGGGTGTTCTAGGTCAGGTCTATTTAGAGAGTCGTCCCATGGCAGTTTTCTCCTTAGAAGACGAGAACTCTTGCAGTTGGTATAGCGTCCTGTGGAGGCCTATTTGTAATGCACACAGGCTGTTTCCGACAATGCAGCATCCGTAGGTTGGAAGGCATCAAGGCCATGTTCAAGTCCAATATTTGTGTAATATCCTGTCTGCTAGGAAGCCTTTAAGTTTGTGATTTGGATGACTAGTTTCCTTATTCCTGTTACCTTCCTACAAAATCGCTGTCTGTGAATTCATTGATTGACTAGTCAGCAAGACAGCTGCCTTCTATTTTTAAAGATTTTTTTTGTCAACCACAATCCACTAGACATTACGCCTATAACACAACACTAGTTGTTTTGTGGACTTTATAGTGTCTGAGTTTGCAATGTAACTTCCTTGTGTCATTACGGTTAAGTAGTTACATCAAAATTGGCACGAAATGGATATTCGCCTTGTTATATGTACTATGTTTTCTTGATTCATCTTAATGATCTTATTGTAAAATTCATCCATGTGTTTTTTTTTTTTTTTTTTTTTTTTTTTTTAATAGTTTATTTGACCTTGTAATGTTTCATCAAAATGTCATGACTCAGTCTTCTGGTGAAACGTCAGACTTCTCCAATTATTTCGTACACATAATGTACACGGGCTCCTTTCTTTCAGTCGACCACAAGGTCTAAATCAATGATCATTTTTGCTCTGATGTACATCACAATATGGAAGAAATGGTCTGTCGCTACTTCTGTTAGATTACGACTTGACTTTTTTTTTTTTTTTTGCGACCACTTTCATTTGAATTAGCGTTTTTTTTGCACACAGTTTTGATGCCACAATCAAATTTTTTTGGGGAAAGTTCCTCTATTAGAAATCACGTACATGTAACCAATAGGGCTGGGTAAAAAAATATTGATTTCTCGATTTTAATTGACTCTCATTTTTATGAACCAATATCGATTCTTAAATCCCAAGAATTGATTAGTCTATCCTGTTTTCAGTTGATGAATGAACGGAACATTGTAGCGTGCCTCCCATCCAATAAATCGCAATAATCTTTGTGCTTTGTTACTTTTGATATAAAACCATGTCTCAGATTTCAAATTACATCCATTTTGTTACGAAATTAAAAAAATAATACTGCTTCGGTGCTGTTTAATGTGACGTGACTGATCGTATCGCACGTGAACTCATTTAATACCAGTTACAGCGTGAAATAAACATGAATGTACATCTGAAGGTAAGTTAAAAGAGAGAGTACAACTTCCCAAAATCCATATCACGTCACATGTAATCACTCAGTGTTTCAACTGAGGAAACATGTCAGTAAAACAGCCTGTAAACAATGTCATGTAATGTCACATTTACCTCAGAAAAAACATATCCAGTAACCTCAAACTTGTTTAGTCAGCTAGAAAATTAACTCTAGGAGCATTTTGATAAATATATGCACTACATTACATATTCATTATAATTTTTAATGTTCTTCAATATTTAATGCATGTTTGAATAAATCAGTAAAGTTTTTATGACAGCCACCATTTAAATGGTTATTTTTCAAAAAACGAATTGGATTGTAATTGTAAAGTTACTATTATAACTTTATTATTATAAAAAACATCCTTGAGTGTAATTTAAGTGTTTGTATACACATTTTTTTCAATCATGTATAGTTTACAGCATTCATTGAGGTTTTTTTTTCCTCAAATTTGCCATGTACTGTATCTGATATATCCAAAATAATTGATATTGAATTGAAATTGGAATCAAATCGAAAACTTGTGAATAGGAATCGAATTGTGAAAAAAACAAAACAAAAAAAAAACACATCCATTCTGTCATCCTAAATAGGGTTTTTGTAGTAATGATGTCCAGCTTACTGTACATTAGCACACTTTACAAACCACCTGCTATATGAACAAATGGACCGGAAATAATGATTTAAGTTATAACGATAATGGACTGAGACCACAGAGTGATACAAAAGTAACATTGCATAAATACAAAAATATTTGACCACAAAATGTTGGGATCGTCTAATCAGAGTCAACTAAGAGCCGTATATTACATATAGTTTAGACACACCCTTCTGATTTGTACTCTATGAAGAGTCCATCAGAAGTCTTTGTTGTCTAAATGATGCATGCATCAGAGTGAAACGGTCTGAGACGTGAATGAGTCATCGGTTACACACTCTTCAATCAGATGCTTAGGGAAAGAATGAGGACATATGTCATAGAGAATGCAGCAAAAGAGCGACATATAAGGAAAAAGGAAGGGAAGTGTTTTCCAGTTATTTTCAAGCTGCCAGAGGAGCTGAGACAGGATCTGACATGCCACAATACGAGCTGGAATGTGTGTGTGTGTGTGTGTGTGCGTGTGTGTGTGTGCGCGCTCATTCCTCGCTTTCTACGAGAGTCTGTTTGCTTTGTGGGGAGGGAAGTCGAAGAGAGGTGGAAAAACAGTTTCAGTCCTAGTTGAAACCGACTGCTGCGTCTGTGTTTTCAAGGACAATGCGATCACACCCACCCACACCCCCCAGCGAACTAAAGTCACCACGGCATATGCACACCCTGCTGCTGTCCCTCTCTCAACCGATTCTCTGTAGTGGACACACATTTGCTATTGTTCTGTTAACCACTAAGCAGACAGCTGCAAATATTTTTCTCTCTCTCTCTCTCTCTCTCTCTCTCTCCGTCTCCGTTGTGTGGCGAGAGATAGAGAGCGGTCGTGTGCTGGGTTGAGTTTGCTGCCTGAATCGTCAGTGGCTACAGCACTCGGTGGGGCGGAGCTTTTCCTATGCTGCTGTTTTGGACATTTTGGCCTTGACTCCTGCTTGCTTCCATTTCAATCCTGCTCTCATGATAGCCACTGTGTGTTTTGGGGATTCTTTTTCGTTCTTGGATTGTTGTGCTTTTGTGGTCTCCTTAAAGTTTCTGACATGCACAGTAGTTTTTCTGTTTGTACTTTAGTGGATGCCTAGAAATGCTTTATTTTTGCAGTTGGTTTGTTGCAGATGTAGGGAAGGTTCAATCCCTGCAGATCCGTAGATAAAGATTTAAAGCCAAGATTAGTCAATTTAAACTGACATTTTTTTTAAAAATTGAATATTGCTGTATTATAAATGATTTATTAATGCACGATTTATTTTTTTTTTTATATTCATGTGTCCTCATAATCTTAATCTCTTCTCTGATGACATGTTTACTGGTGCAAGGGCAGGACAGCCTGTCACTCACATGACATCACAGCAATGGCAAACCACAACCATCCAATGATCCAGTCAATTCCTGATGGACAACATCACCCTACTTTTTTTTTTATGTTTAGGATAGGAAGCTGTTTCACTTGGTAATACATCACAATAGGGAAGAAAAGACAACTTCTGTTTTACGCTGACTTTAATTATACCAGGTCTTTTATTCAGTATTCCCATAAAGATCCACCTGTTTTGGAGTGCTTTGACTAGGTGTTAGGCGACTTGTGATCTTTATTTTAAAGAAATTGTCCACCTAAAATTAGCTGTCGTTCACTCACCCGTGTGACGACGTTGTGTGACGCCGTATCGATTCTGTGCGCTTTTGAATGTAACCAATTATCACGTGACGTCAAGTGGTGCCAATTTTAGCAACGCGAGCAGCAGTGCGAGACATTCAGTTAGTTTTTACTTTTATGGAATATGTTTTGTTTTGTTTAGTTATTGAGCATTGTTGACACGCTTCAGTGTCACTAATTTAGGGCTGGTTAAAAAATATTGATTTCTCTATTTTAATCAATTCTCATTTTTACGAACCGATATCTATTCTTAAATTTAAATGAATTGTCATCCTGTTTTCAGTTGATGAATGAACGGAACATTGTAGCGCATCTCTCATCCATTAAATCGCAATAATCTTTGTGCTTTGTTACTATTGATATGAAACAAAGTCTCAGATTTCAAATTACATCCATTTATTACGAAATCCAAAAACATAAATACCATTTTGGTGATGTGGCATGAGATCGCTCTGGCGCAGCTCAGCTCAAGTGAAGCGGCACATGAACTGATCATCTCTTCCTCCTTAATACCAGTTACAGCGTGAAATAAACATGAATGAGCATCTGAAAATGTTAAAAGATAGAGTACAACTTACCGAAATCTGTATCATGTCACAATCAGTGTTTCAACTGTGGAAAGACGTCAATAAAACAGCTTTTAAACGATGTCATACCTCAGGAAAACCATATTCAGTGACCATAAACTGGTTAGTCAGCTAGAAAACTTAACTCTAGAGAGGAGCATTTTGCTAAATATACGCACCATTTTACATATTCATTATTTTTAATGTTTTTCAATATTTAATGCATATTTGAATATCTTTGATCGCTAGTTTGACACGTTCACCGACAGCTGATTAATGACCGTTGTGATCAAATTTTACCTCAGACGAAATTCTGACTGTCAGAAGATTTGGTGCACAGTCCTGCAGTGTGACTTCTCCTACGACGACCGTCAGATTGTCTTAGTTTTTCAAGACAAACAATGACCAAAATAAGCGCTAGATATTTCTTTGTAGCCACCATTTCAATCCCGCGTGTAATGCAGCTCACTGTCACCGTACTCGTCATTGATTGATTGATATAAAACTCCGGACGAGTTTTCTTGTATGCATCCGTTTTTAACGCGCCTTGACTATCGTGCAGTCTGACATTAATGACAACTTAGATCTTACAGTGTGATATGGCTTACAGCGGGGATCATGTTCGTACAGTCTGACAAGGAACAATCGTAAAGGACTATTATAAATCGCACAGTGTGCACCCGGCTTAAATTAGGCCTAGCGCCTTCCCTGGTATTTAGTGGATTGTGTTTAACACAAAAAGATTCATTAGTTGACTTACAGATTGGTCATAGTGCAGTAGTAATGGCATGAGGATGAGTAAATGTTGGCAGAATTTAAATTTTTTTGAAGGGACTTTTCCTGTAAACAGTTATCTGGTTGTACTTTCATTTAAGTGAGCATTGGGGGAATTTGGTTATCACATTTGCCTGTCACTTGTTTTGTGGCAGTTTTTTATTTTATTTTTTTTTTTACTTTTGGTGCACACTCTTGCACAACTCCTGTTTGTGCATGTTTTATGTTTTGATTTATCTTTTGTAAAGATGCATAGTAATGATTCATGGACAAGGGCAGGTGCAGCTATGTGCTTGTTTCTCTTTCACTTTGGCTTAACTGTAATCTTGAGAATTTGGGAAGTTCAGTTGTAAATTATCGGAAATAGTTTGTTCCCTAAAATATTTTCTCACTTTCTTCCCTTTGTCATTTATTGTAAGCTAATATACATTGTGCGAAGCCATCATGCCTTCTCTTTCTAGGTAGTTCTTCCAAGGAAGCTTTTAAACCTCTCAACCTGTAGCTCAGATTGACTCCGCTTCCTGTGTATGACATCAGTTATGTTTCAGAGCACATCAGTTATGTTTCAGAGCGCATCACTGTGCTGAAATCAGTGCTCGGATCAGCTCTCCAGAGCTCTGTTTTTTTTTTTCTTCCCACCTGCTGTTCACACGCAGCATTTGCACCTCACCCAGATAACTGGTGTTAATGAGCAAATGCAGCGTGCAGTCACATAAGTAGTTATTTATACACTACGCTACTGATATCACGATAAGTTCCAGTGAGAGGTTCTTACCAGAGAGCTATGTTTAGTAACAAATAATAAAATGTCATCTGAGCTTTCAGAGTTCTACAGCTATTTTACAAAGCTCACTGTAGCCCTAAGGCATGAATAGTCTTATTTTTAAAGCATGTTAAGGGTGAAGTGAGATGCAATGACAAGATGCTACTTACAAAGAACTAGTTGGCGGCCGATATTTGGCATTATTTTTAAATATCGGCATCGGGCAATATGTTTTTCTGTTTGCCCGATGTGTCTGAAGCGGGACTGTTATTTTGAAGGCACCCAGCTCATCCCATTCTCCGACTTCATTAGTTTACGGTCTCTGTTTAACAGTTCTGTCTAACACATTATTAGAACTTTTAAACCAAGTAAATTGCATATGAAAAAGTATCATAGCATCTGCTTTTATATTGTTAGTAATAGAAAGGCAAACACTATAATACTTTCTAATTACCATCAACATTCAGCAAAAACACATTTAAACAAATCTTTGAATATCTAATAAACATTTATTTTAGGGATGCACCGATACCAGTACTCGGGTCTCGGTCCGATACTGTGCTCGTAAAACTACCCCGATACAACCGCACCCGATACCACTTTATGGCAACGCATCTTCGGATGCGGAGCCGCGTGGAAAGTTATAAAATTCGCCGCGCACACCACCAAGCGGACCTTCGTCAACCTCTTGTCAGTTGAAAGTCGGAGGAGGCGCCATGTCAGCCGTTTGGAGATATTTTAAGATAAGCGATGATGAATCATTTAGTAACACACTGTTGCTGTGAGATGCGTTATGGTTTTGCTGTGATCTTTGTTTGGAACTATTTTCGCTGCTGAAACAGAACAAAAACAGTCAATATTTCATTTAAAATGTAAGTGACTTTATATTAATTAATTGTTTATGGAACTGTCATATGAAATCAGTGTCACATTTTCAATCGTGATGGTATTCAGGAAAACAGCACTCTTGGACGTTGCGACTGTATCATATGTTATAAATATAAAAAACTCCGCATTTCGATTTTTACTGCAGTAAGTTAACTGAGTTTCTCTGTGTGAGCGGCGCTCATTTGTTTTGATTTCTCCTCGAGAGGCTGCGTGAGCGTCAACAGCGCAACCTTGTTACCGTCAGTTCATTATACATTGTATATTATCCACTATTGATCGCCACTTACTCTAAATGAATGCAGAACCATTCTTACGTTTTGGTGATTCCCTAGTTATTTTTTTGTTATTGACATTTTAATCAAGATACTTGTCCAGTCGGGCAAGTAAAAGTCTTTCACTTGCTCCTTCAAAAAAAATCCACTTGTCCCAGACAAGCGTTAATGTCGAGCCCTGCTGGTATTAAGTACTTGTATCGGTACTTGGTATCGGCAAGTACCCAAATGTAAGTACTTGTATTTGTACTTGGTCTGAAAAAAAGTGGTATCGGTGCATCCCTAATTTATTTTCACAAACCTTGCAGACTTAGTTGAATCCAGCTGTGAGATCTTTCCGAAGTGTGCATTTGTAGCCTGCGTGAACTTGTGTACTCTGTGCGTAACGGTCGGTCAGTGCGAATTGAATGCGGACAGAAGAGTTCAGTTGTTACTGGAGACGCAACATCGACAAACTTTAAATCCTTGATTTCAAACTATGCTGCGTTATATCTAGTTGTTTACTAGGTCATATTTGTCATTTTTACTGTGTGCTGTATGTAAAATTACTTTGTTTTTGACCCATGTAAACAAACAAATGTATTGATTGTAGCAATATATTCATTGAACCCTGATATATTAAAGGCACAGCTAAATGGGACATTTATTACAGTTGGTTTATTTGAAGATTGTTTTAATTTCACTTAAATTAAATGTTTTTTTTTAAAGCCTATTAAATGTTAGTCTAGCTTTCATTTATACTGTAATGTTGAATGGCTATAATTAATGGCTAAAATCGAGAGAAAAAAATCCAAGTAATTGAGACCTCAGTAGCAGTATTGGTATCGGTTATACTGGCCTTCATTCATAGTGCTTAGTAAAAAGATGCCATTTAAGTGAATATTTAAAATATTCTGGTTTTATGTTTCTACATTATTTTGGAGATTAAATGTGAAAGTATTACAACATAAAAATATATTAAACTTTAATGTAAGGAGCGATTTAATTGCGGTTAATTAAAATCGCACATTTTCCTGTAATTAACTTAAAAAAAAAAAAAAAAAAAAATGTATCGATTGACAGCACTAATCTCGGCCATCAAATATCTTGAAGCATCATGGTACTTTAATTGTTATGATTCAGTGTCCTGGTATATCTGAAAGTACCATGATATTACCATTTTATTTATTTGGACTTTTTTTTTTTTTTTTTTTTTTTTAAAGCTGCAGTGTGTTTCTTTGGAGCCACTTTTGATTTGAATAGACCTTGGCTTATTCCTTGTTGTGTCTGCACTCGTCTACTTGCCTCTACACGATCTCTCTTCTCACACAGCATCTGAATCACTCTCCTATATGCGAGCTTGAAACCGGTCTGGTTTCCTCTGTTTTGTCACTCAGCGGTGGCAGCGTGATCACGCCTGCGTCTGAAGTGCTTTGTTAGCACCTGTCTTGCTCGCGCTCTCTTTTCACAGTTTTTACTTTCTGCTTGTCATGTTCTCTATGTCTCACATTTCTTTTCTGTCTCTTCCTGTTACCGTTTCTTGATTTAGCTTGCCGCATGGGTCACATGGTGCACACCTTCTTAAGCTATGTGTTTGTGTCTGTTTGACTGCGTGGAGCGCATGTTTTTTTGTTTTCAGGGCACTGGAGTGCGCAAGGCGCTCGGTCTCATGATGCGAGTGTGTAACCCCTGTCCTCTTTCTCTCAGTGTGTATGGAGCAGTGTGAGAATGCAGCATCTCTCCTGGCCTCCGTGCGAGAGCAGGAGATGCAGTTTGAGCGTCTGACTCGAGCTCTGGAGGAGGAGAGGAGGAGCGTGGGGCCCTCCGGTACCCTACCCCGCCCCCTCCCCACCCTGCAGGTAACGCCCTCCCAGCCAATCACGCAGCAGCAGGATTCCCCGCATCATCACCCTGCAATATCTCACCCATGCCGCAGCACTCTGCACCAATGCGTCCTAGTTGGCACCTCAAGGAGCATGGCGATTAACCCATCCTTCACTGTTGCGTTCAGTGTCACCAGAACCCACCATTTGCATCCTTTCCTCTTGTCAACATTCACGTCATGTCGCGTGGCATCACAGAACGCTCTGAAGCCACACTTAGCAAAGCAACGTTTCCATTGCATGTTTCTTCATGTCACCAATTTGTCTCACCACATCTTTTTTTTTTTTTTTTTTTTTTTTTGAATGTCAACCCTGTTGGTTCTCACAAACGCATGTCTGTACATCGTACATGTCATTAACCTGTCTGTTTGACTTAGCGGAATGAATGTTCAACGAAGAGGAATTTCTCTCCCGTTTACTCGCTGTCCTCATGGTGAAATGTCTCACTTATCACAGAAACTTTCGCAACACCCAAAACCCCCTTCCGCTGATGTCTGTGAGCGGAGAGATAAACCGGTTTAGTAAGACGAGTCTCCCTTGTGTGTAGAGGATTTCAGAAAGCTCTATCTTTTGGTGGAAGTTGCTCAACGTGAACACATCAAGTATCGTCTTAATCTCAGCTTTCTCAGTTTACTTCACTGTGTAGACCAGAGGACTTCTTGGATTGGTTGCATGATCTACTTAGACACGCCCCCTCCTTTAAGGGCGTCGACTGTGTGCGCAAGCAAGTTGAAACTCTGAAAGTTTCATTCACAGCTAGTTAGTTGCATACACAACTTTTTATTTCTCTTGGCTCTGATACATCAGACCTAACAAAACATCACAAAATTGGAAAGAATACTTAGTGCATAAATGAAAATGTTCATTTTTATTTTTTTTTTATTTTTTATTAATATATCCTATTATACTATTTATTAACTTTAATTTTTATATTTTCATTTTACCTTTTAAGTTTTACCTTCAATTATGTCAGTTTTACTGATGTTGAACTTAAACAACTGGTTATTTGCCAACATTGTTTTTAAATAAGTTTTATCTAATATATAATGTTTTTAATGTAATATTTACATTTATATTTTTAATCTACCGAAAAAGCAGTAATGACACTGGTTCCAAATCTATTACTGTCTTACAGGGAACATGACTACTTGGCAGAATGTTTAGGTTGCACTTTATTAAATAATAAATAGGTACTTAAATGTCAAACTCATAAAGCTGCAGTCCAAACATTCTGGCTGCCACATTCAGTCTTTTAACACCAAATTATAGTTAATTGAAAAGCTTTCCTTCTGTCATAGCTCTCATATGTCATTTGCATTTGTGTACATTTTAAATACGAAGCATGAGAACCAGTGCCGTTTGACATCATTGATGCTCCACATTTGAATTCAACATGCTCCACACGAATGCAAATGATATTGAGAAATATGACATAAGGACAAAGCAACCATGTGCTTTTAGAAGGCTTGAAGAAACGGTGAGTAAATTAGTATTTATTTTTGGGAGAACTATTCCTTCAGAAAAAAAATCATCTCTCTTGTTCTTTCTCCAGCACACTTTCTAACACACACACTTACACGATAAGAAGCTGGTCAGAAGTGTTTGGAATGCCACCATCATGTATATCTCCTCTCTGTTGACATGGTTGTGTAGATATTAACATGCTGAGCAGGCTCAGTTCCTACCTGCTGACAGGTTCCCACAAGCCCGACTGTCAGCTAGGATTACCGTCTACTTTCACGGCTCCCTCTGTGGACCGGGAATAGTACAGCAGCCCACTTCCCTTGGTTTGCGCGTAGAGAATTTGTGCTTTAAGTGTGAATGTTGCTGCATGCCATTTGTTGTGTAAAAGCATGAGTAATATTATCCGGTAGCGGTCAATCCCCTTCTCATTCCTGGCGTTCGTTCATCCAACCATTCATCATTCATTTCCGCAACACTGTCATGTTTCTCTTGTGCAATGGTCTCATTACCTTGTTTTTTTTTTTTTTTTTTTTTTGTGTCTTCAGTGTTTATCCTTTTTATCCTTTGCATGGACATTCATAAGATCATGTTTTTCATATGCTGTAGTAGTATTTACTAGAGGTCCTGCCATAATCTGTGGTCATTCTGAATGTTTAGCAATGTTTGGAATGTTCACCGCCACGATCACTGGCCACTTTGACGCCTTCCTCTGTTTTGCATGCATGTTTTTGTCTGTCATAATTTTTCTCTCTCTGTTTCTCTAGAACGGCCGTGTCACTGGTGATGCAGAGTTAGAACGGCTCAAATTAAACGAGGGATACATAAACGGGACTCAGGTTAGTAAAAAAATTCCAGTTTTGCAAGATGATTTTTATATTTTAAATATTATTATTATTATTATTATTATTATTATTATTATAAATAATTACAAATTAAATATTTTAAAATCTAAATAATGAAATTAATAAAAGATTATATTAAATAAAATTAAAAATATAATTAGTTATTGTTGTGGTTATTATACATTTTATTTTCTTACCCTGCCACAAATTTAATAAAATGGGTATTTTTTGCAAACATGCTTTTGTATGTGTCAGGAAAATAAACACCATTTTAACTTTTTTTTTTTTTTTTTTTTTTTTTTTTAAATTTTATTTATTTAATTTTTTTTTTTATAAAAGTTCAATATCGTGAATTGTATCGAATCGTGACATTCAGTGTATCATTACACTCCTATTTTAAAGCATAAAAACTAGGGATGCACCGATACCACTGTTTCTAAGTCCGATATTCCTACTTTCATTTTGGTAATTGCTGATGCCAAGTACCGATACCTGTATTTTCATTGCATTTGTAGTTTTTAAATATAATCTAAGTATAACATTTAAATATAATAATTTCAATAAATAATTATTATATTTAAATATTTTTTTAATTGAGTAGAGAAACTAAAAGTATTATGTAATTATGCCTGTTAAAATGTATTGTATGCGTTTTTTGTTTTTGTTTTTTTCTGTTCACTGTTCTTTTTATTGCTGTCGTATTTCATACTGCACACATTTTAAGATCACTCTAGTGCAGTGGCACAGTAATCACATGACATTTTCCTGTAATAATATATGGAACCGCGTTATACATAAAGCGCATAAGTTTGTTTTTACTTAGGCTACATATGCGATTTAGTATTAATCCAACTGTGTCCTGAGTAAGCAATCAGCAATGAAGCGCATGTAATGTAGGTTTTCTCTCTTTCTCCCCTTACTGTCAAGTAATGTTAGTAATAAGTGCTTTGTTTTACTTTCTTTTCTATTGACACATCCAACCGAACTACAAACATGCGATGTCTGTGAGAAAGGGATGTGCGCTCAACACGCTCGCACGTCTGCTGCTGCGCGCTCAATCCACTTAGCATGCTTCACTTATCAGCTCGTGCACAGCAGCTACACAGGCAAAAATAATGAATTTATTCGTAATATTCTATTAATTAGATACATTTACTACATAGACATTTTGAATCTGATATCTCCGTATCTCTTTTTATGTTGTCTGTGTTTCTTTGTCTGGACACAAACACTTACTGTTAAATCCTGGGCGTCCGTACACTTAAAAGATGCTCTTGCGCATATTTTTACACTTAATTCTTTTGCTGTTCTAACTTGCTTTTGTGTCGTCATTGATGTACACCTGTGATTGCCAGATGGTGTGTTTGTGTGAGTGGACACACTTCCTGTTCTTGGCTTATGCTCACTATTGTTCTTTGTTTGTGCGCCTGTGCTACAGTACAGGATGTTGGACCCTGGTCATATTGTTGAGTCGGTCACAGTTGAGGAGGACCCCCATGAAGCTATGCCAATTATTTCACTAGAAACTAATGATGATGGCACCACACGTCGCACTGAGACCACAGTAAGTTTGCTTTAGCCATTCAATATAATGGTAACACTTTACAATAAGGTTGTATTAGTTAACATTAGTTAATGCATTAGTTAACATGAACTAACCATGGACAACACCTCTGTTCAGCATTAGTTAATCTTTGTTAACGTTAGTTAATAAAAAATACAGCTGTTCATGGTTTGTTCATGTTAGTTCACAGTGCATTAGCTAATATTAACAAGATTTTAATAATGCATTAGTAAATGTTGAAATTAACAAAGATAAATAAATGCTTTGTAAGTGCAGTTTTAGTTCATGTTAACTAATGTAGTTAACTAATGAACCTTATTGTAAAGTGTTACCAATATAATTTAACTGGTGATATTTTGTCAAGTATGGCCTCACTTCTTTCAAGTTGGAAAGATAATTGCACTTTCTCTTATCAGGTAAAGAAGGTCACAAAGACGACCACCACACGAACAGTCATTCCCTCAGTCTCCGACACACTTTCCCTGGATGGCACTGGTTCAGTCACTGGGATACCTGGTTATAATACCCCAATGGACCGTGTGTACAGGCCACCGGGTGGCCCCATGGACTACCCCACCGCTACTGTCCCCCGTAACTACCACTATGGACCTCCAGGTGGCTATGATGATTACCGCAGCGGCCCTCCTTCTGAAGCCTACACCAGCCTCAGCCGAGGGACACGTATGGATGACCGCTACAGGTCTGTGCCTTTCAAATCAGCATATTATAATGATTTCTGAAGGATCATTTGACACTGAAGACTGGAGAAAATTAAGCTTTGCCTTCACAGAAATAAATGACATTTTAAAAGATATAAAAATAGTAATGCTTATTACAGTTTTTACTGCATTTGATCAAATCAGTGCAGCCTTGCTGAGCATAAGAGACCTCTTTCAAATACATAAAAAAAATCTTAATTATTTCTCACATTTGACCAGTAGTGTAGATGTACAAATGAGCTCCCCCTTTCTTTTTCTTTAGGCCTGTGGATGGCTACCGGACACTGGACTCCGCCTACCGCACACACAGCCGGCCGCAGTTGGATCCGTATGCGGCCCAACCCCAGGTAGGACGTATGGGCAGTGCTATGGAGATCTCTGGCTTGCAGCGCTTTGTCCCAGAGCCCTACGGCCTGGAGGATGATCAGAGGAGCCTGGGATATGATGAACCCGATTACGGCATGGGGCCACCCATGCATTACAGCACAATGCCCCGGCTGGCACATGCACACCATCCCCCACCTCCACGCCGGACAGGGTTAGTGTGTTCTGTTACATGCGAAGCAAATCGTTTCCATTTCAATTTAGGTTGAAAAAAAAAACACCAATATGTGCTGCTGCTTGTTTCGTGTAGGTCATATGAGGGCACACTGGATGGTGATATGAGTGGAGCTGGTGATATGTATTATTGGGGAGGAGGAGCTCCGCTGGCTCAGGGAGAGAGAGGCAGCATGGCATCATTGGACAGCACTCTTCGTAAAGGCCCCGCCCCCACAGCATGGAGGCAACCTGAACTTCCTGAAGTCATTGCTATGCTCAACTACCGCCTGGACCCTGTCAAAAGCAATGCTGCAGCTTACTTGCAACATCTCACTTTTAAGAATGATAAGGTTAGTGCACACTTACGCAGGACGCTCGTCACAATATGCTGGGTAGCCCCTCCCACATAGCTGTGATTTCATCACTTAGTGCTGGAATTTGACTTTTGGTGAGGATGGCGAAGTCACTCAAAGTACATGGTGTAACACAAGTTCCATGCACTCAGTCTTCTCTGCCTATCTTTGCAGGTGAAGTCCGATGTAAGAAGAATGAAGGGGATTCCTGCCCTCGTGTCCATGCTGGATAACCCAAAGAAGGAGGTCCATTACGCAGCATGCGGAGCTCTCAAGAACATCTCATACGGACGAGATCCAGATAACAAGATAGCCATCAAGAACTGCGATGGAATTCCCGCACTGGTGCGGCTACTGAGGAAGACGAGAGATCAGGATCTTACGGACACTATAACAGGTACACACTCTTTATATAACAGGTCATTTTTACACTATTATTACACTATTATTATTATTATTATTATTATTATTATTATTATTATTAATTATTATTATTATTATTATTATTATTATTAGATATTATTCCTCTCTAATAATTGCCTCACTGACACTGCATGATGGCCAGAGGAGAACTGGCAACCCGACTGAGCCTGGTTTCTCCCAAGGTTTATTTTTCTCCATTATGCCACCTGATGGAGTTTTGGTTCCTTGCCACTGTCGCCTTTGGCTTGGCTTGCTCAGTTGGGGACACTCAAATTTTCAACTAAATATTCAAATAAATTTTCAACTAAGTTACTGATCTGCCCGCATGGTCACTATATGATAATTGAAATGAGCTGGATAACATCAACGTTTTCTCCAGAACGGCTGTACAGCCGTATTCAAATTTTCCTGTTAACACTGTGAAGCTGCTTTGAAACAATCAGCATTGTAAAAAGCGCTATATAAATAAAGGTGACTTGACTATTAAAGTCTCAGTTCGCAGTCTTTGCTTCTGTATTGTGACATACAACTTGGTGAAACAGATTATCGAAAAAAAGAAATTTTATTGGGCAATTCTGGCATACATCACCAGAGAGAAGTCTGTCGTTTCACAACCTTTTGATTTAAATTACAAGCTCAAAATTTAAACTGGAAACGCATGCATTGATTGTTCACTATGATATAAGTAACATTATAAAATTAGGTGAATTTCTATTGTAATTTTGTTGGATGCATTAAATACCCCAAATATACAATAAACAAGTGACCGTAAAGACATTTTATAATGTTACAGAAGATTTATATTTCAAATAAATTAATTATTCTTTTGAGCTTTCTATTAATCAAAGAATCCTGAAAAACATATCACAGTTTATAATTCAAATCAGCATATTAGAATGATTTCTGAAGGATCATGTGACACTGAAGACTAATGGCTTCTGAAAATTCAGCTTTACCATCACAGGAACACACTTTTAAATATATTAATACATTTTAAAATATATTAAAATAGAAGTTATTTTAAATTGTAATAATATTTCACAATATTAATTTTGACAGTATTTAGCCAAATAAATGCTACCTTGATGAGCACAAGAGACTTCTTTCAAAAACATAAGTCATGTCCTTTTGAAATTTCCATTTTAATGCCGACATTAACAACAGTTTCAGACAAGATGGATTGTTGTTTACATCTGGTAGTAACTGATGGCTCATCCTCTGTCAGGCACGCTGTGGAACCTGTCGTCTCATGACTCTGTAAAGATGGAGATCGTGGACCACGCGCTGCACGCCTTGTCCGATGAGGTGATGGTTCCGCACTCAGGCTGGGAGAGGGGGAACGAAGGGGGAGAGGAGAGCTGCAAACCCAGGCACCTGGAGTGGGAGACTGCGCTCACCAACACCACCGGCTGCTTAAGGTACATAACGTTAATGCATGTTTCGCTTTCAGAAGGCCTCGCACATGAAATTTTGGTCAGAGTGTTACCTGTTTATGTTTCGGGATAGAGGTCATCTGTCAGGATGGACGGACAATGGACAGTGGGCTTATTGTGGCTTTCTTTGTACTTGTCGTTATATTACTTTATCATTGTGTGCAAGAATCAAGGCTTTGCCTGTATTTTTGAGTGTTTTGGACATCTGTTCTGAAATATGTTTGTCCAACCAAACTTCGTCTTTGCTCTTTGCACAATTCATTTTGAGAGGCATTCGCAAAGCAAACACTGCTGCTTTTCATGCAACATGCGCAATTACTCATCATACATTGTGATATAGTGTGGTTCATTGGTCTGCTGGGTCGGATTGATTTCTCCCCACAAGTGAACAGCTCCAGAGTTCGTTTTCAATTGGGCACATTGTCCAGGTGATCTCGGACTTTTTTTTTTTTTTTTTTTTGGTTGTGAAGTGCGATTGCCGTGTTCATATATCCTTGAAAGAACCGAACTAAGGGAGAAATCACACTAGTTTCTGAAACAAACGCTACAAACGAGCCAGGTGTGAAAGTGCCGTTAATAAGCCTGGGAATCAAACGCATGACTTTGGTGATGCAGTTAAGCCACTGGAACACAGAGAGATGGGCGGAGGAAAGGATTAGGATGTGTTGGGAAAGGACAGTTTCATGATTCAGATTAATGAAAGACATTATAGGGAGGAGGGGTGTGCCTCAGTGCTGCTAAAGAATTCCTGTCAAGAAAGGTTGTGTGTGTGTGTGTGTGTGAGGAAGCTGCATTTTTATGTGGAAGAAAGAGGGGAAGTGCAAAGGAAATGCTCTTGAATTGTTTGTGAGAGCAAGAACCTCTGAGGCTGTGAAAGAACCAGGACAAAGTTTGGACAAAAGAGAGAAATGTGATCTTTGAATCCACTTATTTCCCTTGAGTGCTTCTCTTTGAAAGTGTCCCTCACTTCTCCCACTCGCCTATTAGGCTTTTAGAAAGTACTCCGTTCAGTCGGAGGAGTGGTTTTACACCGTGATTACTTTTAAGTAGGGCTAACAGTGTCTTGTCTTTTTTAACCTCATTCATTGCTCAGCTTTCCTTATGCCATCTGTATACTCTTGGTTAATACGTTTTAGGTGATGACCTGAAGCTAAAAGTTTGTGCATGCCAAACGTTGCTAAACATTAAACAGGCAGTGTCCTAATTAGTTGCATGACGTTTCGCTCTCAGGAATGTGAGCTCGGAGCGGAGCGAGGCCAGGAGGAAGCTGAGAGAGTGCTCTGGACTGGTCGACTCTCTCATGTACATTGTCCAGTCACAGATCAACTGTAAAGATGTGGACAACAAGGTAACAACTGAACTTTGACTCTTCAGGTTTTTAAAACTGCATTTTTATACTCGCTGCTTTTTTATGACAGGTGAAGCATGCTTTTGGGAAGAGCAAAGAGGGAAGAAAGCATTTCTGGTCATTTATTTATTATTACATACTGAATATTTTTAATCTGTCTCCTTTTTTAGCTGTTAGAAAATTTGCACAGTAAATCTCTAAAAGTTAACCAGCCCATTTATACAGGACTAGTTAAATTAGCCCAAACACTAGTCAATTTTTAAAATAAATTGATAAACAAATTTGGTACATTATATACTACCATTCAAATGTTTTGGAGACAGTGAGAATTGGGGAAAATGAATACTTTTATTCATCAAGAAACAATTGACGTTTTAAGGGGTCATATGAAGCTATTTTAAAAAATGAGTGGGTGTAATAAAATGGGTTAACAGGCTTTTTATGTAAGAAAAAAAACATTATTTTTCACATACTGTATATTATCGCAGGTCCTCTATTCCCAGTCTGTCAGAAATGTGCTGATTTCTACAAAGCCCCTCCTGTCAAAAAGCTCAGAGTGCTCTGATTGGCCAGCTGGCCTTGTGCGTTGTAATTTGGCCACCCTTAAGTGTGTGTCGGAAATGTAATACCCCTTACCATAGTCGTGAGCTTCAGCTTCCAAGGCTTCTAAAGCATTTGTAAACGCACATTTAGTAATAATGTCATCAGTTTTATCATATCAGTTCGAGCCCGAGTCTGCATTCTGAAAATGCAGATCAAGCCGATCGATCGGAACCAACTTTGCAAGCACGACTTGAGCAGAAAGTTTGACAGTGGTAAGTAGTCTTTGTATATAGCCAGCGTGGTACTCTCCCAGGTTCAGGAAGCTGTCCTCTGTAAAATGCGCTGTGCACAAGCAAACTTTTGTACCACTCAGGCACAGCGTTATAAATAAATCGTAACCTCTGATTAATCTCTTGACTGCAAAAGCGCCTTCGCATACATACACACAGCAGCTTCACGCCATGTCGACAACACTTCAATTCACTGAAAACTCACCTTCTTTCTTTACGTATACGTAATATCTGGACTTGGATCGAGGTGTTTTAGGCAGGTCTGGATCAGTGTTTTCTGTTAGATAGTCTCCCACAAAGATTTATTCTATGAGCTTTGTAAATTTGCAGATCATATACATGCACAAACAGACACATTACATCATATCATACATCATATGACCCCTTTAAATATTTGTTACACAAGATTTCCATTTCAAATAAATGTTCTTTTTAACCTATTAATCAAAGAATCCTGAAAATATTAAGCAGTAAGTAAATGTCTTAACAGAAAAATCAGTAAAACAGTATTTGAACTTGAATGGTGGTGTGCATGTCAAATATTTTTATATACTCTTTAAAATATTATTGAAAAAAAAAAAGTCTGAACAGAATATTACACCATTTGCTTGAGCCAATATTGTTATGATGACCCAAGATTTGTGCTGCTACTGGTGCAGAAATGACATTTAAAGCCTGGTTTCACAGACAGGACTTAGATTAAGCCAGGATTAGGCCTTAGTTCAATTAGGACATTTCTGTATCTTATATAAATGAGCGTTAGAAAAAAACATTACTGGTATGCATCTTGACACAAAACAATGGCATTGAGATATTTTAAGATATGCCACTGCAAGCTGCTTTCAGTTAAAACTGCTCAAACATGCATTTTATTCTAGGACTTCTGTCTGTGAAACCGGGGGTAAGTGGATCATTGAGTGGAATAAAAATCTGCAAATTATGAATATTACTATATAGTTAGTAGGATCAGCCTTTGTTCTTTGATTTTCAACAATTTTATAAAACTATTGCTAGTTGTCCTGCTTCAGTCTCTTACAAATGATTTGTTATTTAATCATGTTTATTATGTCTGTGTGTAGCTGATTGAGAACAGTGTGTGTCTGCTGAGGAATCTGTCCTATCAAGTGCATCGGGAGATACCAGGATGCGAGCGCTATCAGGAGATGACTCCTGTCAATCATGGCCCCGCCTCTTCCCAAAAGGGCGGCTGCTTCAGCTCCCGAAAGGGCAAAGGTGCGCTTCTGATTCATTTAAAGAAAAACACAGGCATTAGCTGTGGGTCGTAACCAATTAAAATAAGGTAACTTGCTATCTTTGCATTCCAGTACATAATCTGTGTCGTGTAAACAGAGCCAAGAGGCCGTGCCTAATCCTAGTCTTTAAATCATAGTACACACTTTGAAGCCTGTGAGTTTGATTGTGTCAGATCAAGTTTGTTTGCATATGAGGGAGATGAAGCGTGCATGAATTTTCACACAAGTGTGGGCTTGTTGCTAAATAATTGTATGGTGGCTGGGGCACTATTGCAATAATTTTTTGTATGCCAAAACAGTCCTTTCCCCTCATTTTCTTCTTTATCTGTCTCTTCTGCTCATTCCGTACATCTTTTTATCCTGTAACAGACGAGTGGTTTTCCAAAGGTAAGCTTTTCTCTCTTTTATGTTCTTTCTTTCTTTTTTTTTTTTTCTTTTTTTTTCTTCAAGTAAAGGCTTCGCTTTGCTATTATGGGAATCACTTACAGTTCACCTCATAACCCATTATTAACCCTGTTATAGGTCAAAGTTCAAAAAATGGATCTGAAATGGGTGAATGTTTTAGGAGAAAATTTCTCATCCGTTTCACATTTGTTTTATGAGCTGCACTACTTTTTGTAAAGTAAGAAGGCCTATTAAGGGGACCAGTCACACAAACAAGGTTTTTATTGATCGGAAGAAAGTAGATGTGGAATCAGTAACAAGTATCAGATTATGACACTGGAAACTATCACTCTGCTTTAAAACCTAGCGAGATGCCCAATGCCGATATAGGCTGCTACCGTTTAAGGCATCCAAACCATTCATGGAACAGAGTTTTTACCCCAAATATACAAACCAGAAACAAAACTGGGAAAAGAGGGAAGAGATTTTAATTGTGTGACTGTGGCCCTTGAAAATGCTTGCAGTATTTAAAACATTTCATTCGTAACCACCAGAGGGTGCCAGAGCACAGCATTTCCAATAAATCCACTCTTTATACACCACCTTTTAATGTTTAATCAAGTAGACGTATTAAGACAATTGTCTGATTCTTTTAAACTTGCACTTTGTCACTTTGGCATATACTACTGTGAAAACTGAGCCGTCTGCATCAAGTCTTTAGTCATTAAATAATCACACCAACATGGGGTTTTCCTTCAGGGAATAAATGTAACCTTTGTCAGAACTGTATCTAAAGAGAACTGTCTTTGTCTAAAGAAAATCCCCTTTTAAATCTTTGAAGATGTTTTCTTCACACTTTTGCTTCTAAATTGTCATAAATGACATCACTATCATTAAATGGCAGATAAGATTTCTGTGTGTCACTTTATCTTTCACTTGTTGCTCATGCCGTCTGCTTTGTTCAGGAAAAAAAGAGGATGATGGAACTTCAGATATGATTGACATTCCAAAGAGAAGCACACCAGCCAAAGGTACAATGACAGTCTTGTTGGTTCTGAATAGTTGGTAATAAGCTAATAGATGAAATAATGTAACAATTGTCGTTTTGTAGGTTATGAATTGCTGTTCCAGCCAGAGGTGGTGCGTGTGTACACTTCTCTCCTGAAAGAGAGCAAGAACCCATCGGTTCTGGAAGCCGCTGCGGGGGCCGTGCAGAACCTGTGTGCAGGCCGTTGGACTGTGAGTACCCACAAAAATGCTGACATTTCAGAATGATACAGCTATGGCAGTCCAATGCATATTAAACACATTTAACATTAAATGGTCATACTTTTTATTATTAAAAAAACTTGATTTAACTTTCAGAGCTCAAAATTAACTTTTCATTCCAAGAAAAACCAAGCGGTTATGGAAATTAAGCTTGTTCTGAACTTCTGTAACATCATTTAACGAAACTAATATTTTGTATTTTGCCACAAACTTAAATGTAATACATTTTTTTTTTATTTATATTATATTATATTATATTATATACAGAACTGTTGATTTTAATCTGATTCATGTCCTGGCCACATGACCACCTTGGTATATATTAAATTAAAATGTATTGGTCCATCATAGTTCTGGCCAATTAATTGAGATCAATTACTATTTTTCAGTGATGAATTGATGAAACAAGATAACCAAGATAATAGTTGTTGTGCATTTTTCACTCACCTTAAAAGTCTCATAATTTTTTTTTTTTTTTCTATTTATATTTTAAAGTTCAAGAAAATGTTAAGATTAATAAATTCATGATGTTTCCAAAGTCAATTAGTAATTGTTAAATAATTGTGATCTCAATATTGATCAGAATAATCAATTATGATTTTTGCCATAATCAAGCAGCCCTAGTCGACCAGCATTTATTCCTTTTTAATATTTGTTTGATTGGGTTCATGAGGAGGGGAAATCTGTTTCATAATTTGACCTCTGTTCTTATTTTTGTCAGTATGGCCGGTACATTAGAGCAACAATGAGACAGGAACATGGCCTGCCGATGATGACGGAGCTGTTGTCTCATGGGAACGACCGTGTGGTCAGAGCCATGTCTGGAGCTCTGAGGAACCTGGCCATTGACGGCCGCAACCGTGAGCTGCTAGGTGTGTGAGCCAATAATACCTGTTTGTTTGTGTTAGCCTTTGTATTTGTTCATTCAGTGTTGTTACCATCAAATTAGCTATACTTGTACAGTCTCAATGAATGAATTAAGGCTGCCACTAATGATTATTTTGGTAATCGGTTGATTATTTTGACGATTAATCGAGTAATCTGATTTTCTTTCTCGTGGTAATAAAAATATACCTAAGCAAAGATCTAAGCCTTAAATGACTTAATACATGTATAACAATAAGGCAATAACAGTTGGTTCAAATAAAGTCAAAAGCCAGTAATCATATTGTTTTATCGAACAACACTGTTATAATACATAATGTACATAAGATGATTATATTATGTATTTTAACAAATGCCTGCAGAGGGCGCCAACGGCCTGATGATTGTTGTTGTTACACATACAACATGAACAAATCCTTGTTTAATATTGGCCAAACATTTAATTCAAATATCCACTTAATCTTTAATATTTGGCTGCTTCTTTATGATAAAAAATGCTACAGCTACTGTAATTTCCTGAACAAGAATGTGGACATCAAAACTCAGAGCGAGTGTTTAAACAATGAACAACAGCTTGCATGTTTAGAAACATTGGCGTAGGTTTACAAATCTGATGAAATGGCGCACATTGTGTTCCCAGATGAACGTTATAAGCAGCCCAAACTCACGGCTTATGCAGAGATGGAGTTTGAGATGCGCTCCACACAACAGTTCATGTGGAGTAGCATTTACTGTGAATGGAGCCGCGCTGAGACGCACGTAATAACGCATGCAAATAAAGCGCATGTATATATTAAATCTGCAGCGCATATTTATTTAACTGAATCACAGCCTTTGTGAGTTCACAATAGCACTAAGCTATATTAGGGGTTTTAAATGGTTTTAATTGTGCAGCCTTAGAAAACGCTCTAATAATGCGTTTCATGGATTCTTGTCCGTGGAATGCGCCACTTCTGGTATTTTGCCGGTTACTCGACACGGGTAAATTCCAATCGAGGATTATTTTTAAATCGAGTACTCTAATTTAATCGAGAAATCATGACAGCCCTAGAATGAATCCCAGTGTATTTTACTCAATCTCTCTTCCTCTCGCTGTGTAGGGAAGCATTCAGTGCCTAACTTGGTGGCCAATCTGCCAGGCAGTGGCCAGAGTCAGCCTGTGCGCGGGCTCTCGGAGGAGACTGTGGTGTCTGTTCTCAGCACTATGACAGAAGTGATCGGCTCCAGCGTGGATGCGGCCAAATCCCTACGTAGCTCCCAGGGTATTGAGAGACTGGTGCTCATCAACAAAGACAGGTATGTGCGTGTATCCGTTTCTGTGTTAATAATTGACTGGTCACATTGGTGGAACCTGGAAGAGGATATTTATTTATTTATTTATTTATTTATTTATAAACAGCAAATGCTGTTTTATGAGTCGTAGTTATATTGTTTCACAATCGTCTGTATTTTTCCCATATAGCAACCGTTCAGATCGAGAGGTTCGTGGAGCTGGGCTGGTCCTGCAGATCGTGTGGGGCTTCAAAGAGCTCCGCCGCACACTGGAGAAAGATGGCTGGAAGAAAACCGACTTCATGGTCAACCTCAACCCTCCAAACAACACCCGCAGCAACGGGGGATATGAGGACAGCACCCTGCCGCTAATAGACAGGGGTAAGAACACAGCATTCCTGCTGAATGGTTTTAATGTGTTTATCAGTCAAATGGACATGCAGGATATAACTTTGTGTCTCTGATATAACTTTGTTTGGGTTTCTTTATTAGGGGGCAAACAGGACAGAGACATGATTCCACTTAATGACATGGGACCAGGTAAAATGCACATACTTTATTCTCATACTTTATTATGCATATACTCGGTCTAAAATGAGCTTTTAGCCACATTTGCCAGAGTTGAGTTTTCATGATTCCGATTTGTTTTTGCTTTAATTTGCACTTCAACATATAATGTTACAAAAGATTTATTTTTTCAAATAAATGCTGTCACTTTTGAACAATTGAATGCATGCTTGTTGAATAAAAGTATCACTTTCTTGCAAAAAATACATGCAATGCAAAATGCATGGTTGGGGGAAATTATTTACATTTCATACATACTATGTATGTATGTATTAGGGATGTCAACGATTAATCAACGATCGATTAATTGTCGATAATACATTTAATCGATAACTTATTGATCATCGATTAATTGATCATCGTCATGCGTGTGCGTGCTGCTCAACCACGAAACACAGGAGGAAAAATGAAGCGAGTGCGAGTTCTGTTTGGGACCATTTTACAGTTGGAGTTACGCCATCTTGACTATAAGTTTGCGTGTGCATTCACAGCCTTTTGCTTTGTGTAAATGCAAGTTTTAATATTGTTTATTTTGTGTAGGCCTATCTATATCTGATTTATCTCATATAGATGCATCTGGTTAAGAATTAACGCGGTAGTGAAGCATGGCGGTGATCAGCTTCAGCGCATGCAGCTCCAACAGCAATGCACAACTTATAATAACTATGATTGGGACTGTCATGTTACATAACATTATAAAGAGAGCAATAATGTAATAAAACATTGAGTTATTTGGGTTTAGTTGGCTGTTTCATCGTGTTGCTCCAGGAAGAGCACGTGCACAACATGAGCCACGCATTCTGAATAGCACATAACTTAGTTCAAGTTCACTTGTACATTTGTGTCATTTTGTGCAGATAAAATGTGTAATGTTTATTTTGTATATATCTGATTAAGGTCATATAGGATGCGTTTCTTTGAGTTAAATAACGCTTTAGCAAAGAGCTTCAGTGTGTTCATTCTGTGCTTCAGCGCGCGCAGCTCAAACAGCATTGCACGACTCTATGATTGGGACTGTCATATTACATAACGTTGAGAACACTATTGTAATAAATCGTTGTGAATTCATTGTCTAGTTGGCGTTTTCAGTGCGTTGTTCCAGGAAGAGCGCATCCATTCTGACCAGCACGCATCTGAGGCGGCGTTGGTGATGCGTTGTATTACTCTTATATTTGATAATTAAGTAATTTAATTAAATGATCAATCACATTGACTCATTTTACAATTCTACTAGCCCTTTATTTAGATTAAAAACCCTTCTCATTCATTTGGTGAGGAACATGGCGTTTTGAGCAGCATTTGCACACCCTGTCATGCTGTTGCTAGAAAGCCACTGCTGTAGATGCATATTGCAGTTTTAAGGCTAACAATTAATTGATCGTTAATTTAAACGATGATCGATCAAGGGAATTTGTGTAAATTGACATCCCTAGTGTGTATATATATGAAATGTATGCATGCATTTTGCACTGGAAAATTTTCATATTTGCTACAATTTCAATGCAGTCACTGTGCTGTAATTTCACTGTGCGAGAGATCATTTACAAAATATCAATTTTGTCTGGCACCAGATGCTTACTCTACGCTAGACCAGAGAGGACGGAGAAACACTTTAGACGACACTCTGGATCGCTCTGACAGAGACATGCCTCAGGTAACGCAAACCTTCAGAGGAAACCTCCACCCTTGTGAAGTTACACACAACAGACAACTTGTGTTCTCACCAACTTCCTTTACAAGCAATTCAGCACACCAGACATCATAAAACCCACACACTACTCAACCTGAAACTTATTAATCTATGGTAATTTCACTAATAGTACTAAGAGGGGTATTTTCACCTCAACTAACTCACACTCCCTTCTCTTTCTATTATTACTCACCCCTTCTTTGATGCCTTTCTCTTATCCTCATTCAATCTCGCTTTCTCTTTCAATCTCAGGGAGGAATGTATGGGGAGAGACGAGGCTCTTTGCCTCTGTTGGACTCTTATGATGGTTAGGCCACTCCCCTCCCCCCACTCAGTGCATGAGCACGCATGGTATGTGTGTCCACCTTCTGCATGGGCTTCATGTGTACATTTAAGTGTATGTGCGCTGCTCAGTGTATTTGTGGTTCTAACCCTCATTAACAGTATTTTGTTATTCTGTACTTCAGTGGAAATGGGTTTATTAATTTCCAGTGTTGGGGAAGCTTTTTTGAAACTATCTTTCCAACTACAAGCTACTCCAAATGTACAGTACTTAAATTACAGTCAAGCTACAGTAGGCTTGCTGCGATAGTCGGTGTTCAGACGAAACACCGGTTACATCACTTGCCCACCGCGGCACCGCCCCACCGCCCCCACTGTCGTTTTGATTTTTATAGTAATAAAATCATTTAGTTCAGTAGATTTCATTTATCACGAGAGCGAAGAGCTGACAGACAAGGTGATCGCGGAAGATTTGGTTTCAAAGCGAAATGTAAAAGCGCCTATTTAAGTGAGTTTGTCATTTGTACTGTTTTGTTGTGTTTTTCATTAAGAATAATAGGCTAATGAACCCACCATTCAAGCAACCCGCCCCCGAATTGGCGCTAATTCTAAACCGAAAGTAAAATGAGCTCAGCCGTACTGTCATTCATTCACGGCCACACAGTGTGCACACGTTTACGGCTGCACTGTCATTCATTCACGGCTGCACTGTCATTCATTCACGGCCGCACTGTCATTCATTCACGGCCGCACAGTCATTCACGGTGCGTGTCCAGTCTGGCGCATTTTCAGTCCATGCCTATGGAAGCTTAACTTTCATAGGAATTCATTGAAAACACTCGCTTTGCTCCGCACCGCTCCGTTATGAATTCCCGAGCGGCCGTGCACATTTTACTTTCGGTTTAAAATGAGCAATTTGAAAAGTCCCCACCGGTTACTCGACGTTTGACAACACCGTCACATCCCTAAGCTACAGCTACTGAAAAGTAGTTAGGAAATAGAAGCTGCTAACAAAAACTTTTCTTTTTTTTTCTTTTTTTATTTATTTTTTATTTTTTTAAACAGTTAGAGCTATATTTATTTGGTAAATATAATACCAATTGCGATTTTTATATCTCGCCATTCTGAGAAGTCACACTTCTGACTTTTTTTCTTTTTTTTTCTTTTTTTTTTTTCTCCGAATTGCGAATTATAAATTCCAAATTGTGGGTTATAAAGTCAGAGTTGCGAGATGTAAACTCGTAATTGCGAGGGGGAAAAAAAAGTCTGAATTGTGAGAGTCAGTTACCTTTTTTATTTATTCTGTGGCGGAAACAAGCTTCCATACAAATAGGATGACACTCAAACAAAAGTCAATATTTCACTGAAAAAAGACAATGTAAAATGGACTTAAATTATATTTTAATTAATTTATGCATTCTTATAATTTAATATGAATGTATGGTGCATTTAAGCGATCAAATTTATAGTCAGCTAAAGTCAAAAACAATTGAAAACAATAAAAAATTTTTTTTTGCAATTTTCAGAATTTTCAGCGTCGCTACTAGGGATGTCAGTTTACACGAATTCCCTTGATCGATCATCGTTTAAATTAACGATCAATTAATCGATTAATTGTTAGCCTCAATACTGCAATATGCATCTACATTAGTGGCTTATAGCAACAGCATGACAGGGTGTGCAAATGCTGCTCAAAACACCATGTTCCTCACCAAATGAATGAGAAGGGTTTTTCATCTAAATAAAGGGCTAGTAGAATTGTAAAATGAGTCGATGTGATTTTATATTTGATAATTAAATAAGTAATTTAATTAAATGATCAGAGTAATACAACGTGTCACCAACACTGCCTCAGATCTGTTATTCAGAATGTGTGGACTAAACACAACTTTGCACAAAACAAAAGGCTGCTGATACACACGCAAATCGTCATGATGAAGGTGTAACTCCAGCTGTAAAATGGTCCCAAACAGAACTCCGGTGCGCTCACTTAATTTTTCCTCGTGTCTGCTTTATGTGTTTCGTGGTTGAGCAGCACGCACACGCATGACCCTGATTAATCGATGATCGATAAGTTTTATTGATTAAATGTATTATCGACAATTAATCGATGATCGATTAATCGTTAACATCCCTAGTCGCTACTATCAGTTAGTTACTCCCCAACACTGATCTCTCCCCCTCATGTGTCCACTTTGGTCACATGACTGATGTTTCAGTGGTTTTATCTGTCATCACTTTGCCACAAAATGAGTGATGTGATGTGTAATATGCACATTCTCATCGCAGCTCTTCAATGACGCATTACTGAATCATTTTCCCCTTGTTATTAGTAAACTTAATGCAAGCGAGTACCACGCTTGACCTTCACGTCTCATCTGTTTCTCTCCACAGAAAAACTGATCGTGTGCATCACCCGCCGTGAGTTTCCTCCTCCTGCCTACTGTCCCTGCTGAGCCTCTGATCTCATCACTTACGGGACCATTGCCACTAATCGCAAAGACCCTTCTGTAGATTTCAACATTCTCTAGTTGTTACTGTCCTACTCTTATTGAGATCAATGTGATTGAGAACAGCCACTACTTAAAATGGACACTACATAATGAATTCCTTTCTTGATTTTTGGTCCATACCACTCTTTTTGTTGTCAAATAATGGAAACACTAGGGAGTAAAAGGTCTATTTAGACACATCCCCAGCTTATCAAGCTTTATAAACCTTTTTTTTTTTTTTTTTTTGCTTATGCATCTATTAGAACACTAGTATAGTATGGCAGTGGTATTTTGATTCTTTTGCTTCATCCTGCTTTGTGGTTCACATTGATAAAAAGGTAATGCCAAATTACATCAGTCATATGTGGCCTGCAGAAAATAATGTATATAGAATATCTCTAAGTTTTATGTCTCGACGCATCGTGACGGACATGAGGCCTTTTTTTTTTTTTCTTGAGTCATTGTTTTCTAAAAGCACTAGACGACCACCAGTTCCCCTCAAGTTATCCATGTGTTTTTTGTGGATGGTCTCGTTGAGTGTTCAGTCTCTAGGAAGGGGTTGTTGTGAAAGTGTTGATGAAGCATTACAAAAGAGGCAGAGGGATTTTTGATTTGGGAGATTTTTTTTTAATTTTTTATTCTTTTAAACCAGTAGCATTCAAGATCTCTAGTGGTAGATGAGTACAGCTGTGCTCTTTGGGACTCTTACATTGTAAACCTTGTGACAAATTTGCAAAGCGTTCCAGAGCTGTTTTGGGATTTCTTTTTTCCCCCCCTTTGTTTGGGCTTTGAAATTGTCACTGACAACAATTAGTTTCTGTGTGGAAGCTAAAGAGTTCCTCCCCCTTAATTTTTTTTTAATAAACCACAATTAAATGGCATCAGAAGAACTCTGAGACAAATTGTAGCTCTGGTCTTAGATCAGTGCTCCCACTTTTCAATACTTTGTGAATTGGCCCTGCTGGTGGACCCAGTTGTGCTTTTTCACTTTTGTCTGAATATAAATGAATGTGTAAATATGACTGCATCTCACAAATCCACTCTGCATACTTGGGAGTGCCTCACTTGCTCGTCGCGTCGTGTGAGTGCGCGTTTTGATAAGCGGTGAACGGGGACGTTCGGCCACCCTTCTGCCTCTTGGTTTCAGTGCCTGTCTGTGTAGAGAGTAAACGAGTGTACATTTGAGGATGTATATGCATTGTTTGTTTTTCTTTTCTTTGGGATCCATAAGTACAGTGCTTGTTTCTTAGACTGCATATTCAAAGTGCACAGTAAGTCTGTTGTAGATATTTACTGAATAGAAACTGAATAGCACTATAGGGGGTCAGTGGATGGTTTTTTTTTTTTTTTTTTTTTTTTTTTAAGAATTTATTTTTCCCCAATGCCTTTTTAATCTCCTGTTTGCCAATTGTAATACAACATTTCAAGACATTACAGTCAGTAAAGGAAAGGTTGGAGTCCGAAGACCAGAAGCCCGAGACCTGATAGAGGAGGCTGTTCACAAGTTTTGAGGAATCGATCGATTTCAGTGTTTGAGGGAGGCAGATATGTTTTTAATTACAAAAAATTGCGTCTCTTTCAGGCAGGATTTAGCAAGAGCTCAGATTTTGATTCTAGTTTGATGAGAAAATAAGATAAAATAAAAGCACATTTAACTATATATACCAGAGAATATTTGTTAATTTTAATTATTTTTTTTCCCTCTTTGGTTCTTGTCCTGTTGCTCTTTCTTTTCTATATTTTATGATTGGGGCTGATTTTGTTTTTCTGGGGTGTTGTGGGTGAATGCATATGCAATCATTTTTATTTTTTAAATAAATGCATTTACAGTTTATATCTTTTAATTAAAGACGAAAGGAAAAAATTCTTTGTGTCATGTGCTGTCAGTTGACATGCTGTTTCTCTGCAACACTAACAAGTGGATCTTGATTCATAATTCCTATATTTCAACACTTTACCTTTGGTCTTAAACATTGCACCTTTCTTTCGTGGATTCAACATGTAACTTAGCAATACTGTTTTTTTTTTTTGTTTGTTTTTTTTTTGTTTTTAAAAATAAAAGAATGATTTTTTTTGACAGTGAATTATTGTGATTTTTCACAGAGCATTTTTGTACATTAACACATTTAATATAATAATACATTTAGAGTTCTTCACGTGAGAATTTAATGACGTATGAGATCAATTTGATAAATCCATTTCAGCACCTTTACTGCTGCTTACTGGAAAATTATATCATTATGGAATTGATTCACCTTTGAGTATTTAAGTCAAATTACAAACTAGTGGAGACAGTGAGAACTTTCAATTTTAAATTGAATGAAAAAAAATCATGAACTGCTAGTTGTCGGCTTAAAAAAAATACTGGAAACACCTAAACCATCTCATCCTTTTTTTGACTCCAAGGCGGGGGGGCAACAATTGTCCACAACAATATTCAAAGCCCCGACACTCTTGTTTTCTCTAAAATAAATGTCAGGATTACAGAATTTCAAGAGCCAAATGTTCTTTAAGGTTCCCACCCTTTTCCATTCGTTTATGATTAGATGAGGATTAAAGATATATATATATATATTTTTTACTAATTTCTACCTGGTAAAATATTTTGGAGCTTGGCATACCTAGATTTTATGTGTATATGTATGTATGTATGTGTATAATTAATATATATATATATATATATATATATATATATATACACACACACACACACACACACACACACAGTGGGGAGAACAAGTATTTGATACACTGCCGATTTTGCAGGTTTTCCTACTTACAAAGCATGTAGAGGTCTTTTTTTAAATTAATTTGCATTTTATTGCATGACATAAGTATATGATCACCTACCAACCACGAAGAATTCTGGCTCTCACAGACCTGTTAGTTTTTCTTTAAGAAGCCCTCCTGTTCTCCACTCATTACCTGTATTAACTGCACCTGTTTGAACTCGTTACCTGTATAAAAGACACCTGTCCACACACTCAATCAAACAGACTCCAACCTCTCCACAATGGCCAAGACCAGAGAGCTGTGTAAGGACATCAGGGATAAAATTGTAGACCTGCACAAGGCTGGGATGGGATACAGGACAATAGGCAAGCAGCTTGGTGAGAAGGCAACAACTGTTGGCGCAATTATTAGAAAATGGAAGAAGTTCAAGATGACAGTCAATCTCCCTTGGTCTGGGGCACCATGCAAGATCTCACCTCGTGGGGCATCAATGATCATGAGGAAGGTGAGGGATCAGCCCAGAACTACACGGCAGGACCTGGTCAATGACCTGAAGAGAGCTGGGACCACAGTCTCAAAAAAAACCATTAGTAACACACTTCGCCGTCATGGATTAAAATCCTGCAGCGCACGCAAGGTCCCCCTGCTCAAGCCAACGCATGTCCAGGCCCGTCTGAAGTTTGCCAATGACCATCTGGATGATCCAGAGGAGGAATGGGAGAAGGTCATGTGGTCTGATGAGACAAAAATAGAGCTTTTTGGTCTAAACTCCACTCGCCGTGTTTGGAGGAAGAAGGATGAGTACAACCCCAAGAACACCATCCCAACCGTGAAGCATGGAGGTGGAAACATCATTCTTTAGGGATGCTTTTCTGCAAAGGGGACAGGACGACTGCACCGTATTGAAGGGAGGATGGATGGGGCCATGTATCGTGAGATCTTGGCCAACAACCTCCTTCCCTCAGTAAGAGCATTGAAGATGGGTCGTGGCTGGGTCTTCCAGCATGACAACGACCCGAAACACACAGCCAGGGCAACTAAGGAGTGGCTCCGTAAGAAGCATCTCAAGGTCCTGGAGTGGCCTAGCCAGTCTCCAGACCTGAACCCAATAGAAAATCTTTGGAGGGAGCTGAAAGTCCGTTTTGCCCAGCGACAGCCCCGAAACCTGAAGGATCTGGAGAAGGTCTGTATAGAGGAGTGGGCCAAAATCCCTGCTGCAGTGTGTGCAAACCTGGTCAAGAACTACAGGAAACGTATGATCTCTGTAATTGCAAACAAAGGTTTCTGTACCAAATATTAAGTTCTGCTTTTCTGATGTATCAAATACTTATATCATGCAATAAAATGCAAATTAATTACTTAAAAATCACACAATGTGATTTTCTGGATTTTTGTTTTAGATTCCGTCACTCACAGTTGAAGTGTACCTATGATAAAAATGACAGACTTCTACATGCTTTGTAAGTGGGCAAACCTGCAAAATCGGCAGTGTATCAAATACTTGTTCTCCCCACTGTGTGTGTGTGTGTGTGTGTGTGTGTATATATATATATATATATATATATATATATATATATATATATATATATTATAAAAATGCTCGTTAAGTTTTAAGATTTTAATTTGCATAACTTTTCCAAGTCTAGAAATCACACACAAATTAGCTACCTACCTTTTTTTTTTTTTTTTTTTTTAAAGATAAAACCGATTTTGAGAAGATGCATTAAAAATAGGAAATAGGTTAGTTTTTAGTTTAGCTATTGTTTTGTCTTATTTTAAATCATTTTAAGTCACCTTGAGGACCCTAGCTGGTACTGGCTTCCTGGTTTAGAACTGCTCAACTAAAACGCCAAATAATTTTTACAGTGTAACATTACACTAGTTTCCTTAAGAGGTTTCCTGCAAAATTCACTTTATGTGCCTAATTTTACCGGCACTGTTTGGTTTGTAGTGTTGGTTGGGTGACTTACAACATAATGTTATCTACTAACATGTAGGCCTACTACATGTTCAAATTAAGTATTGACAAAAAAGTTGTATAAATAGATAAACCTTACATTTCAGCCTTTGAACCATTTTTAAGAAAACGATTGAGTAAACATAAGTGATTACTGGTATTTTATCAGCTCCGTAAATTAATTCTTGATACCTTATTATCCAAATTGTTTAGATTATTTTTAATCAGCTGGTTAAAATTCACAACCGCGCATAAAAACTTGATCTGATTTTCCCAAACAAAAAAACGCAGTCTGAATGAAAATGTAACTCCACTCTCTGTCAGTAGGTGGCGCTTATGGAACAGCAGAAATAGAGCAGTTTTCTCCGGTAACTAAGGCCCTGCGCTTATAAACACTACTTTATTAAATGCCACTTCTTTTCATTTCACAGAAGATGAACAGAAAATACCATCGAAACATTTCTCAAGGCAGTCAGTTTCCTTTAGATATACACATTTAATTCATTCATACTTTATATAATTTCCCTCAGCACTTCCTTCCGACATGTTTTCACTCAAAACGAAACCAACGCTGCATACTGCGCATTGCTTTACTTCATGCTGGACAGTACTTAAAGTGAGTTTTTCAAATCCTGGTAATCAATTACGGTTTTAATGATGATTAAAATATTAAACTGTAATACAAATCGTAGAGAATTGTATAATGGTCTATCGTCAGAGCGGTAACCGTCCGTTTTATCCCTTCTGCTTGTAACCTTAAACTAGACTAGAGTGAGTTTGGCGACCCCTAGTGGGAAAGGAATATGACAGCGGTAAAACTAATATGCTTAATTTCACTTTAAAGAAGCTACCCTGGACTGAAATATTTACAAACCCGATTCCAAAAAAGTTGGGACACTGTACAAATTGTGAATAAAAACAGAATGCAATGTGGAAGTTTCAAATTTCAATATTTTATTCAGAATACAACATAGATGACATATCAAATGTTTAAACTGAGAAAATGTATCATTTTAAGGGAAAAATAAGTTGATTTTAAATTTCATGGCATCAACACATCTCAAAAAAGTTGGGACAAGGCCATGTTTACCACTGTGTGGCATCCCCTCTTCTTTTTATAACAGTCTGCAAACGTCTGGGGACTGAGGAGACAAGTTGCTCAAGTTTAGGAATAGGAATGTTGTCCCATTCTTGTCTAATACAGGCTTCTAGTTGCTCAACTGTCTTAGGTCTTCTTTGTCGCATCTTCCTCTTTATGATGCGCCAAATGTTTTCTATGGGTGAAAGATCTGGACTGCAGGCTGGCCATTTCAGTACCCGGATCCTTCTTCTACGCAGCCATGATGTTGTAATTGATGCAGTATGTGGTCTGGCATTGTCATGTTGGAAAATGCAAGGTCTTCCCTGAAAGAGACGATGTCTGGATGGGAGCATATGTTGTTCTAGAACTTGGATATACCTTTCAGCATTGATGGTGCCTTTCCAGATGTGTAAGCTGCCCATGCCACACGCACTCATGCAACCCCATACCATCAGAGATGCAGGCTTCTGAACTGAGCGCTGATAACAACTTGGGTTGTCCTTGTCCTCTTTAGTCTGGATGACATGGCGTCCCAGTTTTCCAAAAAGAACTTCAAATTTTGATTCGTCTGACCACAGAAGAGTTTTCCACTTTGCCACAGTCCATTTGAAATGAGCCTTGGCCCAGAGAAACGCCTGCGCTTCTGGATCATGTTTAGATATGGCTTCTTTTTTTACCTATAGAGTTTTAGCCGGCAACGGCGAATGGCACGGTGGATTGTGTTCACCGACAATGTTTTCTGGAAGTATTCCTGAGCCCATGTTGTGATTTCCATTACAGTAGCATTCCTGTATGTGATGCAGTGCCGTCTAAGGGCCCGAAGATCATGGGCATCCAGTATGGTTTTCCGGCCTTGACCCTTACGCACAGAGATTGTTCCAGATTCTCTGAATCTTTGGATGATATTATGCACTGTAGATGATAACTTCAAACTCTGCAATTTTTCTCTGAGAAACTCCTTTCTGATATTGCTCCACTATTTTTCGCCAGGGAATTGGTGATCCTCTGCCCATCTTGACTTCTGAGAGACACTGCCACTCTGAGAGGCTCTTTTTATACCCAATCATTTTGCCAATTGACCTAATAAGTTGCAAATTGGTCCTCCAGCTGTTCCTTATATGTACATTTAACTTTTCCGGCCTCTTATTGCTACCTGTCCCAACTTTTTTGGAATGTGTAGCTCTCATGAAATCCAAAATGAGCCAATATTTGGCATGACATTTCGAAATGTCTCACTTTCAACATTTGATATGTTATCTATATTCTATTGTGAATAAAATATAAGTTTATGAGATTTGTAAATTATTGCATTCTTTTTTATTCACAGTTTGTACAGTGTCCCAACTTTTTTGGAATCGGGTTTGTAGAAAGTGACTAATGTAGGTCCATACAAATTGCTTAAAGTGTTCAAGAGATTTTCATTGTTAATGGGAAGCTTTATCATATGCCCTAACTAACTCCATTTCATGACAGAAAAATAAAAACTGGTCATTTGTTAATAGTAGCTCTTTATGTGAAAAGAAACTTTTTTCACACACGATATTATTTTTTATTAATCTTTTATTTTATTGATCTTTTGCCAGACTTCTCAGTGGCCCAAGAAAACATCAGCAAGTCAGTCTCGTTCACACCAAGGAGAGAACAGAGGCGGGAGAATTATTATGAATGTGTAAAAACTTATACACAATAAAATCATAGTGAATGATTCAACATACTCGTTTAAGTTGATCATCTCACATGGCGACACCTACTGGCGTAACGATGTAGGTTCACAAATCAGTGAGTGAATCTTTTTGGTGAACCGATTCTAAATATTTGAATCACTGAGATCAAAATCTCACCGCTAGAAGACGCTACTGAGTAGAGTTAGAGCGAGAGTCGGTTGACATGCGATTGTAATGTAGCGGCTCACGTGTCCTACAGATCACCTGTGTTTGCGTATGTAAAATTATTTGTTTATTTTGGATTATAAATATGGGTATCTTAGCAAGCATTGGTGAAACACGTGCACTTAACGGATGAAAACGTGGCGGAAATACTAGCGATATCATGATCAGTTGACATATTTTGTGACCTTCGAGATCGAGAGTTAGTATGGCTGAACTGATACATGTATTTGCTATTTAATACAAAATAACATTAAGACAATGCTTTGAATTTAGTTTAAAATGGCCTGATCAGTCCTCAAACTTTCAAACACATTGTCTTTTGTCTTCCCTCTATTTTTATAGGCCTATCAAAGCAATGTAAAAGCCTCTGCATATACAAATGTTGATTCTTTTAGTGTACAGCTGTTGGATCTGAATCAAGAACACAAAGTAAGTAAATATATATTTCGCAAAATTTAAGAAAGCTGAATTTTTCTGGATCATTAACAGCCTTACCTTTTGTTTTGAAGTTTCTAAATGTATTTTAGACTGAAGTTGCTGCCAGCATGTGGAAATATCAGCGTCCTGACTTTGCTTTATTCCTACTTGGAGAACTTCAGAAGCAGCAGCAGGGAAACATCTTGTGTGACACACTTCTACAGACAGAAGGTAAGAGCAGAGATCTTCTGTTTTGGAGATCACAAACTCTGGGTCTGTGTCACTGGGAAAAGCTGTCAACTTTATTAGTTGCATGTTGTAAACAACTCATATGAAGACCTGGGGGCCGTTTCAGAAAGGAGGTTAAGTGAAAACTCAGAGTATGTTAACCCTGAAATGAGGGAAACTCTAGGTTTTCCGTTTCAGAATAGGAGGTATGTCAAACCCGAGAAAGCAGGGTAAATCAAGCCCGTTTCTGAAAGAGAGGTAACTTATACTCAAGAGTCAGTTACCATGGTAACTTACTCAGTGAACCTAACCTGGTCGGGAGCAGGTTTTCTTCTCTAAACCCAGTCTCTCTCGGTCTCTCCCCCTTTTAAAGCTTAAGCAATGTTTAAATATACATCATCCATTCATTTACGCTGCAAAAGTGCTTTTCTTACTGAATATGTTTGTCTTATTTCAAGTACTAATATATCTAAAAATTCTTAAATCAAGATGCATTATCTATATAAGAAATTAATCAATTAATTGCATTTTACTTAAAACAAGTAAGATTATCTGCCAGTGGGGTAAGCACTTAAATTTTTAGTTTTTGCATTAATTTGTAGGGAGTTACATTTACATTTATTTTTACAGTTAAACTTTTTTTTTTTTGCCATATCCACATGCATATTTATTTGAGTGAAAACACACTTTCACATTTAATTATGTGAAAAGAGCATTCGACTATGTGGAAAAAGCTGCTGCACATTAAATTAGACATTGAATGATATTTATTTAGTATGTCAAATGTTTGTAAAGTCATGTTGCCTACACCCATGAGCCTTTTATGCTTAAACCTTTACCTGATTGAATTATGACTTGAATTGAATTACTTGAATTATATGTTTTTAAATTTCTTTTTTGCTGCTGCCACGTTCTTCTTTTTTTTTTTTTGCACGTGGGATACTATGAAAATTAATATTAGTTCAATAACTTACCGTTCTGCCAGTTTTCACAGTGATTATTAAGAATGAAACTTACATATTGACTTGGAAGTATGTGGACATCTTTTTGTCAGGTGCTGTTGCTATGGTGAATCGTAATTTCGGAGCTCATGCACCACGACTATCATGGCTTTTCATAGTCACGGTGCATGCACTTAACTCAGTCAGCCTACTCAGAGTTGATTGAACTAGCTCAATTCAGCTGTTCTGAAACCCAAATCTCAGAGTTCAAGTTTTAACTCAGTTGGTTGAACCTCCTTATTGAAACAGGCCCCTGATGCGAGGATTTCCACAGTCAGTAATTGTTGACAGAGACCATAGAAATTAATGTCTACTGTCATAAATGAATCCTACGTGTTGTAAAAATTTCTTGACTTTTTTTTTTACACACAAAAGCAGTTTAATCAGCACATTATTGACTTTGACTTTAAACGCAACAATAATAAAAATAGCTCAAATGATACTTAGGTTAATTTGATTTTTGTTTTTCTTTTTTGGCAGCTGATTTACTTGCTGGGCCTTTTTTTTTTGTCATTTTAAAATTTGTAATTAAAGATGTTATTATTAAGTATATAGACTTCTGTTTCTTGCATTTTGGTACTTGGAAAAAAAAAAAAATGTTCCTAAGCTTTTATGTTTAGATTTATACATTTAGCAGATGCTTTTATACCAAGTGACTTTACAATTGAGGAATACAATAAGCAATTCATCTTAAAGAGGCAATAAAAACAAGAATCGTTGGGGGGAAAAAATCAGACATTGTTCAGAGAAGTACAAGCTAAGAAATTGTAAAAGATGAAAAATAGTCAAGTGCTCGCTGAAGAGATGAGTTTTCAGCTGGTTCTTTGAGTAATGTCAGGGATTTGGCTGTCCGGATAGGATTGGGAAGATTATTCCACCAGCAAGGAGCAGTGGAACGAAAACAATGCTTTTCATATAATCTAAAATCACTTTTCACTTCTTCAGGTGTCTGTGTTCCAGCTCACAGTTGTGTGTTAGCTGCTCTAAGCCCCGTCTTCTCAAGAATCCTTTCCACTTCCCCTGCTGCACATGCAGGGCAGAACAGGCTTCTGAGCCTTGAGGCTGTAGGATCTCATGCCTTACTGAAGCTAGTTGGGTTTCTGTACACAGGGGAAATGGAGATTGAGAGTCGGCGCGAACATGAGGAAGTAATGGCTGCTGCCCACAGACTTGGACTTAGAAACCTTTTTGAAAAAAAGAGAGTGTGGGTAGACAGAGGAGATGTGGATGTTGGGAGTTGTTGGAAAGAGACTGGTGTACAGACAGAAGACAGCGTGAAGAGCCAGGAAAGTGAAATCGTGTCTGAGCCTTTGAAGATACAGAGCAGTACTGCTCCAGTTCAACATTGTGGCTTGTTGGAGCCTGATTTGCCACCATCGCAGTTGTTGGATGAAGCTAGTCCAACTAGAGGTTTTAATTTGATCAGTAACACCACTGTTCCTTCCCTCGCTGACATGACAGAAGCATCGATATCAAACCAGCATAAAACAAAGGCTAAGAAAAGGTGTAAAATGGAAAAGAGAGAAAGCCAATTAAAAAAATTAACTCGTCAACAAAACCAGATAAAGCTTCTTAATGTTGAAGGGACCAAATCAAACCAAACTGGAGTGGTGGAAAGAAGTAGGAATGTTTCAGGCAAAGACTTCCAAAAGCTTTTAGAGGGAGATAAACAAAAAAACACTACTACTGAACAGAAAGAGGCCAAATTGGACCAGCTAAAAGTAAAGATAAAACTGAGGAGAATGAGTGGAGCTTGCTGGGAGAGTAACCTCCTCGTTTCCGTCCAAGGTGAGAGTGAGAAGAAGCCAGAAGAAGCGAAAGAGTGTGGACCTCGAACTCAGGTAAGGATTTATATTTAAAATCTGTGTGCTATATTTGTGGCCACAGACACACAATATATATACTGCTCTGGGTGTGTGTTCAGGGTGTGTGTGTGTTCAATACTCACTGTTGTGTTTGTGCACTTGGATGGGTGAAATGCAGAGCACAAATTCCGAGTATGGGACACCATACTTGGCTACACGTCACATCACTTTCAGACTTATATATATACAGTGTTGGGAAGGTTACTTTGGTAATGTAATAGGTTACAGATTACAAGTGACCCTATTTAAAGTGTAATAAGTAGTGTAACTATTTAAATTACTTTATTAAAGTAATGTAACTGATTTGATTACTTTTTGATTACTTTCCAGCACTGGAACACATTTTTATCACTCGCCATGGTGGCAACTCTCAGACAGGTTGGCAAAGCAACAAATTAATATTATTCAACATATCCTAGCTTTTTACAGAAAATATTCAGATGTAACCCCATTTGTAATCATTAACATTTTCATAAGTAACTGTAATTTAATTACATATTTTTCTCAGTAACTGTAACTGATTACAGTTACATTTATTTTGTAATTAAATTGCGTAATCTAATTACATGTAACTAGTTACTCCCCAACACTGTATATATATATATGTGTGTGTATATATATATATATATATATATATATATATATATATATATATATATATACAAATGTGAAAACAGTTGTGCTGCCTTATATTTTTTTGGAAACCAGGATACATTTTTTCAGGATTCTCTGATGAACAGAAAGTTCAAAAGAACACCATTTACTCTCACTTTTGATTGATTTAATGCATCCTTGCTGAAAAAATATCAATTTCATCATAAAAACTATATATATATATATATATATATATATATGTGTGTACATATACAGTCAAACCAAAAATTATTCAGACTCCAGATGACACTTTGACCTGACCATATTTTGCTTAAGTGTTTTTTCTTTAATTGCTAATGCGACCTTTTACACCACAGACTGAACAAAATGAAGCATTGCTTGGTAATTGGTTGGCCTAAATTGGTATCATCTAATTGTGTAGTTAAATTTAACAGCTGACAGCTGATTGGTTGATTGTAATCCATTACATACCTTTCTATCAAAGTTATCTGACATTATCAAGATGAATTTGTTCTGACACAGTTTAACACTGAGTTATTGTCATATTTTATTACCATTTTCTAATCTATAGCGAGTAAACTGTGATAATGTGAGAAAATGTTGAAGGTGTCTGAATAAATTTAGGTTTGACTGTACATATATACACACACAGTACTGTGCAAAAGTCAGGCACGTTAGTATTTTCACCAACAAAACAAAAAAAAGGTTTTAAGCCAGTTATTTATATCTTTTGTTATAGTGTATCAGTAGGAAATATCAGTTTACATTTCCAAACATTCCTTTTGCCATTTTTTTGTAATAATCCAGTGAGATTTTTGTATGCACAAGGAGTCTGACAACAGCCGGTATGCTCCACACTGAGATATGATCTCACCATCATCGGGTCTGCCTGGGATTACATGATGAAATAGAAAAAACTGAGACAGACTAAATTCAGAAGAACTGCAGCAACGTCTCCAAGATGCTTGAAGAAACCTGCCTATAAAGCTACCTGAAAAACTATGTGCAAGTGTACCTGAAAAAAAAAGCTGTTTTAAACGCAAAGGGTGGTCACACCAAATATTGATTTGATTCAGTTAATAGAAGTTAATTGATGAATAAAATCTATTTATGACATTATTTTTGAAAGCATCCTCACTTTACAGCATTTTTACACAAGTGCCTAAAACTTTTCACAGTACTGTAGCTTTGCAAGTAGGTTTCTTTAAGCGTCTTGGAGACGTTGCAGTTCTTCTGGATTTAGTCCATCTCAGTTTTTTCTGTTTCTACATGTAATTCCAGATGGACTCGATGATGGTGAGATCAGATCTCTGTGTTGAGCATACCGGCTGCTGTCAAACTCCTTGTGCATACAAAAAATTTTGCACAGTAGCCTACTGTGTGTGTGTGTGTGTGTGTGTGTGTATGTATGTGTATATATATATATATATATATATATATATATATATACACACATACACATACAGTGGGGAGAACAAGTATTTGATACACTGCCGATTTTGCAGGTTTGCCCACTTACAAAGCATGTAGAAGTCTGTAATTTTTATCATAGGTACACTTCAACTGTGAGTGACGGAATCTAAAACAAAAATCCAGAAAATCACATTGTATGATTTTTAAGTAATTAATTTGCATTTTATTGCATGACATAAGTATTTGATACATCAGAAAAGCAGAACTTAATATTTGGTACAGAAACTTTTGTTTGCAATTACAGAGATCATACGTTTCCTGTAGTTCTTGACCAGGTTTGCACACACTGCAGCAGGGATTTTGGCCCACTCCTCCATACAGACCTTCTCCAGATCTTTCAGGTTTCGGGGCTGTCGCTGGGCAATACGGACTTTCAGCTCCCTCCAAAGATTTTCTATAGGGTTCAGGTCTGGAGACTGGCTAGGCCACTCCAGGACCTTGAGATGCTTCTTACGGAGCCACTCCTTAGTTGCCACGACCCATCTTCAATGCTCTTACTGAGGGAAGGAGGTTGTTGGCTAAGATCTTTCGATACATGGCCCCATCCATCCTCCCCTCAATACGGTGCAGTCGTCCTGTCCCCTTTGCAGAAAAGCATCCCCAAAGAATGTTTCCACCTCCATGCTTCACGGTTGGGATGGTGTTCTTGGGGTTGTACTCATCCTTTTTCCTCCAAACACGGCGAGACCAAAAAGCTCTATTTTTGTCTCATCAGACCACATGATCTTCTCCCATTCCTCCTCTGGATCATCCAGATGGTCATTGGCAAACTTCAGACGGGCCTGGACATGCGCTGGCTTGAGCAGGGGGACCTTGCGTGCGCTGCAGGATTTTAATCCATGACGGCGAGTGTGTTACTAATGGTTTTCTTTGAGACTGTGGTCCCAGCTCTCTTCAGGTCATTGACCAGGTCCTGCCGTGTAGTTCTGGGCTGATCCCTCACCTTCCTCATGATCATTGATGCCCCACGAGGTGAGATCTTGCATGGTGCCCCAGACCGAGGGAGATTGACCGTCATCTTGAACTTCTTCCATTTTCTAATAATTGCGCCAACAGTTGTTGCCTTCTCACCAAGCTGCTTGCCTATTGTCCTGTAGCCCATCCCAGCCTTGTGCAGGTCTACAATTTTATCCCTGATGTCCTTACACAGCTCTCTGGTCTTGGCCATTGTGGAGAGGTTGGAGTCTGTTTGATTGAGTGTGTGGACAGGTGTCTTTTATACAGGTAACGAGTTCAAACAGGTGCAGTTAATACAGGTAATGAGTGGAGAACAGGAGGGCTTCTTAAAGAAAAACTAACAGGTCTGTGAGAGCCGGAATTCTTATTGGTTGGTAGGTGATCAAATACTTATGTCATGCAATAAAATGCAAATTAATTTAAAAAATATCATACAATGTGATTTTCTGGATTTATATAGATTCCATCTCTCACAGTTGAAGAGTACCTATGATAAAAATTACAGACTTCTACATGCTTTGTAAGTAGGAAAACCTGCAAAATCGGCAGTGTATCAAATACTTGTTCTCCCCACTGTATATATATAGATCAAAAGTGATAGTAAGGATAATAATAAGAAATAATAAGAAATGTTCATTGAGCACCAAATCATCATATTAGAATGCGTTCTGAAGGATCATGTGACTCTGAAAATTCAGGAATAAAAAAAAAATTAAAAAAAAAAAAAAAGTATTTTTGTAAGTAAAAATGCAGCCCTGGTGAGCATAACTATGCTTTATTTGGTTAAATATATTACAGTATATGTATAGAATTATAGAGACCCACTTTCTACAGCAAAATTTCCTATGTTTCTTTTATAATCTTATTTTTACTTTATATCTGACTAAAGAGCTGCCCATCTATTGTACTTCCTGGTCAAAGTCTTGGAACTCTCACCCCACCAACGGACCTGCCTATTTCACCCTCTAATTCCTCCACGCATGCCTCTTCAGATAAATGTCTTCATACTCCACATCACATTTCTGTCTCTTCTCCTTTGGATATACCAACATTATCTTCCAGCCCTCCCCAAGCAGATGAATCTGATGAACATATTGCAATGCTCTTGGAGGATATGTTCATGATGGGTTTAAACATCCTGCCGTTGGTGCCATTAGACAGAAATCTGAATGAGCAGGATCAGCTAGGTCCTCTTCAGGAACAAAAAGGTGGGCAAAGGGGCGCTGAGGCCTCTACTCAAGGTGCTTGTCTTTTTGTGCAAAGTTGTGATCCAGAGATGAGGGAATCTGATGTAAGCAAGACAGCAACACCAGTTGGGTCTCCAGGACAAAGAGATGAAGGTAAAGTGTAATCTTGGAATGTCTTTGGTTCATGTTACTTTAGAGACTATGCATGTGTGCATGCATTATTTATTTTATTTTTTACTTTATCCCTGACTATACTAATTGTTTTTTCAGACCACTCAGGCTTTCACAATCAGTCAAGATCCAGTACAGTTGAGCTCCTGACTCAGTCACCTGAACAGGACAACTTGAACAAAGTTCAGAATCTAGCAACTGTGTCAAGGAACTCTACCCCCTCACTTAAAGAAGGCTTGATTTTAACCCCAAAAGCTGTCCCAGACTCTGTTGCAACAGGTGAAATGCCAAGCCTTGTTATGACCAGCATACCTGATGACAGGCTAGATTTCAAACTACTACAATGCCTTTCCCCCCTTGAATCAGAGAAAGGAGACAGTGATGTTCCATCAAAACAAGAACTATCAAAACCATCAAACGGGCAGGACTCAGAAACACAAAACGTTCCCTTGTGGCTTTCTGAATCACCACTGATGTTGGACTTCCCTCTAAGCTCAATGATTGATTCCTCCTACCCACGTCCACAGCGTGACCTCGACGCCTGCCAAAATCGATCATGCCCTGAACTTGCAGAAATGCAGGAATTAAAGACTTCCTTTTCACACAATGATTTAATCAGTGGGAGTAGCTCAAACATCATTCAGCCTGATGTGAGCGATGCTAGTGAGTGTCCTAAACAGAGAAAGACGAGAAAACGGAGGCGTGCAACTCGAAAGTCAAAAGTGAAAGGGGACACTGAGTGCCAAAACCTAGAAAATAAGGATCAGGTTCAACCAAGGATATCCAAGTGCAATAAGCCCCGCTGTGTAAACATTAAGCCATCAAATTCTGACACATATGGAGTCAGTACCCGAATGACCAGTGCAAGCAGTAGAGTAGCTGCAGGTGTGAAGAGAAGACGAGAAATTTCTTCACCTCTCACCAAACAACATGAACATGTAGATGTGTTGCCTATCACTGGTGTTGTAAAACATGGTCGTGGCAGACCACCTAAATCCAAAAAATCTTCTGTAGCTTGCTTGTGTAACAACGCAAAGAAATTGCCCACTTCAGGCCAAGATGATTGTGAAGTGGAAAAAACTAAGACAGACAATGAGATTGATCAGGGTAATAAGCAAGAACCAAATACACAGCAGGAGAAAGACTCAACAGAAATGGAAGAAGCAGATGTTAACAGCAATTTTGCACAGGCAATGCCGATTTCTCACCTAAAATCTGCTGGCCAGGCGAAGGGACCAAGTATCCTTGATCAAATTTTCCATCAGGCTCTTCCAAGTGTTGCCAGTCCCGCATGTAAGAGTTATCTGAATATTGATCAGCAGCTAACATCAAGTCTGCGAGACATGTCTTTTAGCCTTCAAAAATTCCAAGGAGGGAAAAGTGAAGACCTTAATAGTAAATTAGTGGTGAATAGCGGTGGACAGATCAATAAGGGCATTTGTGGGGAGAAAAAAGCAGAGATGTCTATGCTGATAAACAAAAAGGAAGACATGAAGGTATCTGACAATCATGCAAGGTCACCCTTGTCATGTGAAGACGTGCCAGATAATGTGAAATATTTAGTTAAAGACGGAGATATTTCCATGGAGGACAACTCAAGTAGAACAGACACTGTTTTACAGAATAGTGATTTCCAAAATGAGATGGGAAAAGACATTCAGGACCATACAACTGAGATTTCTGTCCTGTTAACATCTGAGGAGGACATAATGAAGGACATCATGACACCTGTTGAGGATATTGATGATGCTGACCATGATTTGTCACCCACAAAGACGGACTGTGTTCTTAATACCAATGAAGTGACAGCGATGGAGGGAATAGAAATGAACTTCTGTTTGAATCCTGATAGTACACAAGAAGAACATCTTAGAGATGAACAAAACTCGGAAGCTACCTTTTCTAATGAGAGCTCATTTGAGATGACATCAGATAGTGAAAAAATTGTTCAGGCAGCACATGGTGTTGACACCCAGGATATTGGCTGGGTGGCCGATTGTTTGGAGAACAATGAAAAAGAGGATCAGATGATGGAAGAAAATATGGCGGGAGAAGAAACTGAAGTTTTCAGAGCACATGAATTTGTAGAGGAAAATGCTCTGCTTGTGGCGAATGAAGGACGTTGCGAAATTACCAATGGGTTGGATGATGATGATGATGATGGTATTGTGGAGGGGGCCCAAGATGCTGAGATGATCGATGGACAGACCTTTTTGGAGGAAGAGGAATTGAATCAAGGACACATCGCAAGTGCTAAGATTGCAGATGATTCATTAAAAGGAGGTAAAATTGCAAAATTTAGAATTATAATTCAACATTTTTGTACATTGTTAATAATAATCAATATTCTTGATCCTTCTGTTTTGCCCTCATAGCTTGTCTTCAAGAAATAAGCACAGATGCTCCTTCTGTCCAAGCTGAAGGTTCAAACATTCACAGCCCCAATGAGTGCAGTGAAGATGTCTCGATGGGTCTGTCCATTGGGGCTGATTCAGAATCAAAAGATGACTGCCACTTAGATGACGAAGATATTGAAGTAGATGTTCTAGGAGAGTCTGTAGAAGAGTTTCCATTAGGGCTTTTGGCAGCTAGACAGGTTGTCACTCTGCCCATTGAGGGTCTTCTGGACCAAGAGGATGAGTTGGATACCACTGAAGAAGAGGAGGTAGATGTCACTGGAGAAGAGACGGAATGAAATTTTATGTTCATGTTAAGCATACATCTTTCACATTTTGAAATCAATAGCAGATGTTTGAAAGTTCTCAAAACCCAAAGTTTAATATGTCAAATGGTGAGAATTCTCTTTTTTGTCTGTTTGATGTTACTAAAGTGAATTGGCCTATCAATTTATTTTTGAATGGCTCATGTATAAAGTTACATATAAAATTATGTAAATTAAAATAAATTTCTATATTATATAAGTTCGTATCACACTTTTGGATGTGTGCTTAATTATTTGATATATTACCTTATACTTCGGGACTGTTAAATGCTTGAATCTGATTGGTTGACGAACGTTCTAAGGCGTGCAATTATTTTCGGGGAAACGCACGCACGCCAAATGATTTTAGTTATTTCAAAGGTCCTTACAACAGCAAAAGAACCAAAGTCCACAATGACACTGACCAAGCAAATAAATATAGTAAACAGTAGGATAAAATTGACATTATTTCCATGTTTTTTTGCCACAAATTTACATTTTATTATGTACGGAAAGCACATACTCTTTCTCCCGCTCTCTCTCCCATTCAAACGCACACACATAACATGTTGTCAGCGTTGCTCTGACGATTTTATCAGTAAAATAGTTTAGCAGCTTAAAAGCTACATGACATTCCTCACTAGCAAGGTAATAACTGTGCTGTTCTTGGAGCAGGTAAACTTGCAGTTTCGCTATTAGAGGAGAAACTGCTGCCGAACACTGTTGAGAGACATACAGACTTGGGTAATTCACTCGCTTAATCTCTCTCTCTCTAATAACTGCATTAGTCTGCTATCGGTGGCTGAAGCCTCCGTTACTATCTCTAAAATTACGTTTTGGAATTTGCAACAGAGACTTGGGATTAGATGCGTAAGAAATTAGTACTAAATGAGTGTTTTAAGGACAAAAACTACCAAATGTCTTGAAATCCACTGAACAATATTTTGAGGTGTGGTAACTGTAGTATAAGCGGAATAATTGACTCCAGGCCGTTGAATTATTGAAAAATAATGCACACCCAAGGTGTAACAGCCACCACCTCGGGTGTGCATTCTTTTTCAATAATTCAACGGCCCGGAGTCAATTATTCCTTACTTAACTATCTGGTATAATTATTCTGAATTGATTTTATTTGTGTAACTTATCTTTTGTTGTTATCTGTCATTTTTAAGGAAGAAATAAAAAAGCATAAAATATAACATACAGAAGGTAAAGGAACCTCGAAATTTTAGGTAATTTGAAAAATTGTGATGTATAATTTTTTTTTTTTAGCTGTGCTGCTTGGCTATAAAACTTTTTATCAGTTAGAATTTGTTTTTTTTTTGTGATTGTAATTTCTATAAAATTATTTTTAAATATCTGTAGCCAGTAATCACAACTGGAATTCATAGGAATTGTTTAAAAGAGACGAGAACCCTGGTAATAGCTAAATAAACGTTGAGGTACTTAATCTAGCACATTTAATAACGACAAGGCCGACAAGCAAGCAAAATTATAAAATTACTACAAGCAGAGCGTAAATTCATTTATAAACATTTTTTTCTTTTCATTTACAACCTATTTTTTACAGTCTATGTTTACAACATTAATGAAGGAGCAACGAAGCAAACGTACGTAGCAGTATTTTTTGAATAGAAAACTTTATTGTCAGCGGAAGTGACAATTACAACGCTGGATGGAAAGGATCCACGTGGGTACTTCCTCCGGTCAAGCACACACACTGAAGGTTAAGCAGGCTGTCAGAGCTCTTTGTTGAACAGGACCCACGCGCTGTCCGGTGGGTTTTGAACTAGGGTGAACCGAAAGGTCATTTGCAGAGATGGACCCCATGAAAGCGCAGCAGCTCGCCGCGGAGCTGGAGGTTGAGATGATGGCTGACATGTATAACCGGTAAGAAGCTCTTATGGTTTGTATGTGTAACAGCATGCTTTCTGTCAGATTACTGACGTTTTCGATATTTGACATAAGAAAAAATATGGACTTGTGTAGTAGACCACGCAACTATTGCATAGTATATTGTAGCAATGTTGTACTACAATTAGCCTAATGGCTATAGGCAAGGTATACGTTTTATTTAATTGTAAGATCTTATTTATACACAAGGCCTTGCTTAAGAACGCATCGTTTAAAGCACGATCAAATTTAATACTTGCTGCATTAATCCATAATATATGTAACCTGCAGTAGAGTTATTTAGTACGCCAGCATGTACTGCTATCATCAGAGTTCTTATCGTTTGTGCTGTGACAGATTTAATACATTCAGGTATCAAGCAGGTTCACAGTCTACGCTTTTCTTTCTTCGGTAAAGTCACAATACCATGCATGTACTTTAAGCTCACATACAGTTTACAAATCATTCTATATTGCCTATATGCACACAACTCGAATGTTCTTTTCTGGCTACAGTCAGAGCAGTTAGATCAATATTTTTTGCTTGCATAAATGAGAGAAGCCAAAAAGTAAAAGGATTTTTTTTTTAAAGTATATAAAAATCTCAGCAACTGTTGGCCTATGCCATTGACATATAGCAGGTCAATGTTATGTTAAAGGACAAGCACTTAAAGTGCAACAGCCTAAAATGTGTATTTTAGGAGGTGTGATTTTTAGGACGTAAAATGTTTCCATGCATTGCTTTCATTCCTGTTATGTACTGTATGTAGTAGGGCTACATAACAATTATTTTAATAATCGATTATTCTGTCAATTATCATTTCTCTTTCTCTCTATAGTTTCCAACAAAAGTATTGTTTAGTGTAAAACATGTTGAAGATTAGCGAACAGGCTGTCGATTCATTAAATAAGCTATTTAAAAGCTGTTTATTCAGCGTAGTAAAGCCTCTCCTCCATTGATATCCATTAAATAAATGGCCTCGTCTCCTTCCCTGCATACCAGCGTTAGCCGTTACGCTTTTTTGGCTGAAGGAGGCTTGCCTTCCAATTTGTTCAGGCTTAATTGAAAACTACAGGTATGTGTGTTGAAGCAGGAGCTGAGTTTGGCACCCCTGTGATCTTGACCAAAAATTGATGCACCTCTTGATGGAAATAAATGTTGTGATGTTATTTCCATCAAGGGGTGCTTCAATTTTTGTTCAAGATCTTGTATTGACAATGCAAGAGTCAAGCAAAGTAGTAAAGTCTACTCCAGCACATCCCAAAGACTCAGAGGTGCCAATTCATGTGTGAAAATGATTCTTCATGCTCCCTTCCAACCATTGTTTCACAATTTAAGCCTGATGAATCTTGACATTGTCATTCTGGAATATGGTCATAATGTGTCTTCTTACATGGTTCTGTAAGAAATGAAAAGCTACACACTCCATCAAATACAGTTAGAAGAACTGTTGCCAAACATGTAACATGCTAGAAACATAATAATCACTGCAATAATGATCCAATCATTGACTCTTTAACATTTGCCTATTCAAATCAAACTGACTTTTTTTTGGGCCGGGCAGTGTATGTACAGTGGGGAGAACAAGTATTTGATACACTGCCGATTTTGCAGGTTTGCCCACTTACAAAGCAGTGACGGAATCTAAAAAAAAAAATCCAGAAAATCACATTGTATGATTTTTAAGTAATTAATTTGCATTTTATTGCATGACATAAGTATTTGATACATCAGAAAAGCAGAACTTAATATTTGGTACAGAAACCTTTGTTTGCAATTACAGAGATCATACGTTTCCTGTAGTTCTTGACCAGGTTTGCACACGCTGCAGCAGGGATTTTGGCCCACTCCTCCATACAGACCTTCTCCAGATCCTTCAGGTTTCGGGCTGTTGCTGGGCAATACGGACTTTCAGCTCCCTCCAAAGATTTTCTATTGGGTTCAGGTCTGGAGACTGGCTAGGCCAATCCAGGACCTTGAGATGCTTCTTACGGAGCCACTGCTTAGTTGCCCTGGCTGTGTGTTTCGGGTTGTTGTCATGCTGGAAGACCCAGCCACGACCCATCTTCAATGCTCTTACTGAGGGAAGGAGGTTGTTGGCCAAGATCTCGCGATACATGGCCCCATCCATCCTCCCCTCAATACGGTGCAGTCGTCCTGTCCCCTTTGCAGAAAAGCATCCCCAAAGAATGTTTCCACCTCCATGCTTCACGGTTGGGATGGTGTTCTTGGGGTTGTACTCATCCTTCTTCTTCCTCCAAACACGGCGAGACCAAAAAGCTCTATTTTTGTCTCATCAGACCACATGACCTTCTCCCATTCCTCCTCTGGATCATCCAGATGGTCATTGGCAAACTTCAGACGGGCCTGGACATGCGCTGGCTTGAGCAGGGGGACCTTGCGTGCGCTGCAGGATTTTAATCCATGATGGCGTAGTGTGTTACTAATGGTTTTCTTTGAGACTGTGGTCCCAGCTCTCTTCAGGTCATTGACCAGGTCCTGCCGTGTAGTTCTGGGCTGATCCCTCACCTTCCTCATGATCATTGATGCCCCACGAGGTGAGATCTTGCATGGTGCCCCAGACCGAGGGAGATTGATTACACAGCTCTCTGGTCTTGGCCATTGTGGAGAGGTTGGAGTCTGTTTGATTGAGTGTGTGGACAGGTGTCTTTTATACAGGTAACGAGTTCAATCAGGTGCAGTTAATACAGGTAATGAGTGGAGAACAGGAGGGCTTCTTAAAGAAAAACTAACAGGTCTGTGAGAGCCGGAATTCTTACTGGTTGGTAGGTGATCAAATACTTATGTCATGCAATAAAATGCAAATTAATTATTTAAAATCATACAATGTGATTTTCTGGATTTGTTTTAGATTCCGTCTCTAACAGTTGAAGTGTACTTATGATAAAAATTACAGACCTCTACATGCTTTGTAAGTAGGAAAACCTGCAAAATCGGCAGTGTATCAAATACTTGTTCTCCCCACTGTATATATGTATGCCTTATATTGATATAGGCCTAACGCTTTTTAATGAATAAATGTATCTTTCTATGGCTTCCATATTTCAACAATTAAATTACAATTACATTTTTAGTGACTAGTATCACTGCTATGTATGCCCAATAAAGCTGTTGTTTAATGAACATTCAAATCTAACTTAAATTGGTGTATGTGAGAGCAGACAGCTCTGTGTGCTTTAGCATTGCTTTCGCAGCGCAGCACCGCTTCAAGTTGAACATACCTAATGCCGAGTTCACACTGCCCGATTTTAGCCCCGATTTTGACTCGCCGACAGGTTTTGCGAAATCGCAGACAAATGCCCGAAATCATAGGCAAATCGGTGCTCGTTCACGCGAGTGACAATCACGCAGTGTGAATTATCAAATAGATCTGAGAGAATCTGGACATGTCGGCGATTCAAAATCCTGCTGTGTGAAATGTGTTCTGACTGAAAATAACATCGGCGATGACCTACAGCCAACGAGAGAGCAAGATACAGGGCAGCGGGAGGTTCGGGGAGGAGTTCTAGACCAGAATATCAGTATTTTAATAGATGCATTTACAATTATATCAAACAAACAAAGCACAAACATTTGCTTGACCAGCCGCAACAGCAGCACATTGCAAAATTATTTATTTATCTTCAACTCTCTTTGCAGAGCACAATCCTTGCTCCTTGTGTCTCCCCAACCATTTCCTCCTCCATAATCTTTTTTTTCTTTTTCTCCTTTTCGCTGCAAATCAGCACACAGACAGTTTCGATCGCAAGCTTCTTGCGGGCTATCATTTTTAATAACAATTCCAGTCTCGCGCAAGAACTCCGGTCTGATGCACGCGTGATCTTGCGTTGTTTCCTTGTCACTTCTCGCGTGTTTGGTTGTGAAACGTAGTTTGCTGACGGGACAGTTGTCTGCGATTCTTCCTCTTGTACAGTCATGCAGTGTGAAACCCCCTGTCGCCGATCCATTGTGCAGTGCGAACACAGCAGCAACTGAATACTACCACAGATAGTCATGCAGTGTGAAAGGAGCAGTGATCCGACAAGTCGGCAACTCGGCATAAGCTGCGTCCCAAATCAGAGGCTGCATCTTTTGAAGGGCGTATTCAAAAGCCAATTTTGTCACTGCAGCGCGGTGAAGGCTCCTTCAAATGTGGCCTTCATGAAGGGCCCGTCCACAGGTCCATTAGTGAAGGGAACATGCAATGGTCACTTCAAGGAAGTAATTTAATAATTTATGGTCATGTTCTGCCCTTTGGAGTGAGTAGGGCGCATAGGGATGCTCACTTCCGATTGGAATTTGTTCCTAGTCTCTGGCCTGCAGAGGTGGAAAGAGTACTGAAAATTTGTACTCAAGTACAAGTACTGTTACATTGCTGAAATAATACTCAATTACAAGTATAAGTACTGGTGTCAAAAAAGTACTTAAGTAAAAGTACAAATTACTCCTCGAAAACTACTCAGAGTACTAGTTACTTTTTAGCCGGCAATATTTAATGAATTACCAATATATATTTAATCAAATCATAGATCTATTTAGAAAATAGCTACTTTCAACAAAACACACTTTTACCTTTTTGACGAAGTACATGAATTAGTGGTCATAATACTGGAATTTCTAACTTAAATACAATACCTTAAATTATCAATATATCATTTTCAATACCACATACTGTATACTTCCATATAAATATTTTGATATCTCAAATTTTGTCCATCCATTTTGTCAAGGCAATCATTATTTTCAAGCTTCAAAAAGCACAAGACTCATTGTAAAACTAATCCATTTGAATGGAGTGGTTTAATTTCAAGTCTTCTGAAGAGACGCGTCCGCTTTATACGATGAACAGATTTTAATTTAGGCTTTTGTTTACATATTTAAACATTGATCAACTAATCATTACAATAATATAACTTTAAACATTTGCTTGTATTTGTTCTTTACAATAGGGTAACTTTGTTGCAATAGCTTACAAAGAAGCTTGATATCAAACTTGATTTCAAACTGAATTTACAAAAAAGACAAGTAAACAGTCAGTAATAAAATAAGAACAAATAAAACAAATGACCTCAATTCAGTTGAAGTATTCGGAATGACAAAACTGAATTTTTATATGCAGTGTCTTAAGAGCCATATAATATGTTGTTTATTTAGATAAATCGAACAGAGCGGTTTGACCTGTAATGTCTGTAGAATGCAGTGAAGCAGTTAGACTAGATTTATATGTACAAATCATAGAAATGCCCCATTCCGAAACATTTCTAACATACATTTACATTATAAAGAAATTAAAGATCCACCTTTGATTGTTGGCGTGGAAGTCTATTCTGATTGGTTGATAACTTTTGACAACGTTTAATCGGGAGCAAAGAGAATTAAAGGGATAGTTCACCCAAAGGCCATCTGAAATGTAAGCAACTTTTTTTTCTTCAGTAGAACAGTAAAGAAGGTTTTTAGCTGAAACTGTGGACCTTGCTGATTCATATAATGGAAGTCGATGGGTGCCATCATTCTGAGAGTCAAAAAAACATATACAAAACAAAATTAATACCGTCACACGTGGCTCCGGACAATACATTGGGGTCTTATGAAGCGAAATGATCAGTCTGTGTAAGAAACTGAGCACATTTCGAGAAACATTTTGACAAACAAAACAAAAAAAATAGTAAGCTCACGTGCTCCCGCGCATACATCATAATGTGACAGGAAGCTCCAGCTCCAGACTGTGAACGGGCTCAGGACTGTTTGCTGAGGCTGTGGATTACAGGTAATGATGTTGTAAATAATGTTCAGTTTCTTACACAGACTGATCGTTTCGCTTCATAAAACCTCAGTGTATGGTCAGGAGTTACGGGTATTAATTTTGATTTGTCTGTAAATGTTTTTTTGACTCCCAAAGTGACACCCATTGATTTGCATTATATGAATCAGCAAGGCCCACGGTTCAGCTAAGAATCTTCTTTACAGTTCTACTGAAGAAAAAGTCACCTACATCTCGGATGGCCTGAGGGTGAGTAAATCAACAGCAAATTTACATTTTTGGGTGAACTATCCCTTTAATTTCTAGTTTAAGAGCACAAAGATTCGCGATTGCACGGGACACGCAGTGAGAGCGCACACAGGAGAGGCAGTTTATTTGAGAGCGCGCGTCCAGTTTTCTGCGTTTACACTAACGCGCTCTCAACATTTGTCAATAAATACGCCATAGAAACCTGCGGGTATGATTAAAATTAGGCGCAATACCTGCAATCCTGCGCTGACATTCAGGCTCTGAACTGAGGCGGGTGTCAAACTCGCTGTCAGAGGGGAGAGAGCGAGAACGCGCAGCTGGTATGTGTATATATACTGCAAACGACGAGTACTGGAACCGTGTCAGATATTTCAGTATCGATATGTATCAAAATATAGATATTATTTTTGACAACGCTACCATGCTGTTTATTTCTCCAAACTTTCAGTCCATAAATAAACCAGTCTGTTCTCCTTCACTGTGCGGTATGATCAGCTCTCCAGAATCTGCTGCTGCGCCGGCCCACGGGCGCTTTTTATAATTTAAAATATTAGGCCTTTTATTGGTCCGTTTACGATTTGATCTCTTTATTGGCTACCGAAATGTAGGTGGTCAAAGGTTTGAATATTGATTCAAATTTTAGGCGTACTCAGTAACGAATTGTGATTTAAAAAAAAAAAAAAAAAGTAACGAAGTAGATTATTTAGCTTAATTTGTATTTAAGTACAAGTCAAATTACATATTTAAAAATATACTCAAAGTACAAGTACCCGAAAAAACTACTTAATTACAGTAACGTGAGTAGTTGTAATTCGTTACTTCCACCTCTGCTAGAATGACTTGATTAGCTTGATCAGATGCATTTAAGGTTGAAGCTAAACTCTGCAGGGCTGTGGTCCTCCAGGAACTGAGTTTTGCACCCCTGAGCCCAGTTGTTCAAAAAGTTTTATCTGGATCTGAATTATCTAGATTTGGAAATCCCATGTTTAGCTATCCATGATCAGGTAATCCATTTTACTTAAACCATGCTGGTTTTTCAAAGCAAAATCAGATTGGATCACCCTGATCCAGATACACACTTTTTCAAGTGTTTCAAATCTGGATTACTAGTGCTCCAGATGTGGTCACATTTCACAATGTAGATGAAATGTGGGGTCACTTGGGGTCAAGTGTTTTATTTGAAGAGAAATAAAACAACATAAACAAACATCTTCAATTTTCAGACCCCTACAGAGGCATTAAAGGGACATGGTGATGGGGAAAAAATATGAAATGGGAGATAAATTATATATTTGAATGCTTTTGTGTTCTATCACAAATGTTCTGCGTTTTGCCAAGAAATTTTGCGTTCATTCGCAAAGAACTCAAGTTTCTTGGGGTTTCTGTAGCCCTGTAACCCATAACAAAAACAAACAAATATGCATGAAATAAGGGATGCAATTGTTAGAAACTACTTTCGACTGGTTCATATATGATGATCATGCCAATATAGTTTATATACAGTGATTAAACACTTGAAACTAGTTATATTATTGTTTGATATTGACAGCTGTTTGGGGCATTATTTTAATGGCGCCAAAATCTCTTTTTTTACTTTACTGTACTGAAAGGCTTTTAGATAGTCAGTCTAATGTCTACTTCTAATTATTACTTTAACGTGTAAGGCCCGCCCAATCATCCCAATGACGGCTTACGATTAGCGGGTGAAGGTTTCTGCGCGTTCGGTCTTTTCAGCGGGGCAAAGTAATTTACTTCCAATTTACTTTTATCTGACTCCATTTTATCATGACCTCGAATTTAGGTTAGAATGCCGATTGGTTATTTGGTCATTTATATAATAGTTTAACTACACATTTGATTATTCTGTTTAACTCTTTGTTGAAATTATACCAGTTCATCCAGATTCCGATAACACTTTGAGTCTCGCACCGGCCGGATTACGATCTCTTTATCACAAACTAGCCAGTCTTGGTCACTAGACAGAGGCGATTAACTGATATCCTAGACGCCCGTGCTCCACGTTGATCATTCTAGAATATTTTTTTCTTCAGTCCCCTTAGATCTGAACCCACTTAATTAATGCAAGACTATATCTAATCAGAGGCCATGACCATTACCATAGAACCAAGCGACCAACTTAACTTCCTCTAATGGTAACTTTACATAATCATGCCGTGGTTTCCCACGTACACATAATTAGAATAATATTACAATAATCAGTTGAGGCTCACCCTATTTAGATTGGTCTAACTTTTTGTTGCTCTAAACGGAAGACCCATTAGGTCCACTAGCTTCTACAGTCTAAGTATATGTAACTAATGCCAATGTGTTAGTCGGAGCTCTAAAACATCAGTCTGGTGTGCCCTTATGCTTCACTAAAACTGTGTTCTAGTCCGCTGCTAACCTGAGCGTAGATTTGCGGTGTTATGGACTTAACGTAATCTACTAGAGTTAATAATTCCAGAGTAAATCAGAATAAATCAGTGTAACAATTTATTATTAGTCAGATAAATGTATCATGCCAATTACATAATCACTTCAAAGATAATTGATACATAACATCAAATGTTCTGAAGTAAAGAGTAAGAAATGCATGCCTGACCTCAAGGAAATAGGATACATAATGCATAGCATTACGGGCTGATCTGGTTACAGAATCATGCCCTGACCCTCCTGCAACATCTCCTTAAATACCAGACCAAGACAGAAACCTCTTTCAAATGTAAACATGAGTTCACAATGGGAATTTGCATTAAGTAAGTCTCCAGACCTGTAGTTTACACCTTATTGAGGACAGGAGGTAAAGACTAATTGGCAGAGGACACACCCACACACAATAAGCAAAATATCTCTAAACTCTTAAAACCTTTGTTACCTTTTGCTTTACTTCTGTGAGAATGAGACCTTTGTACCAGTCGCACTGAGACATTTCAAATGATGCCAAACATGTATAATACTGTATAGTACTTGTTCACATTAACCCATATAGATTTTGAGTGAATTATAAGGAGAGATGGGGGAAGAGGCAGTGAAGGGAAAGACATGTAAATTAAGGCAATTCTTGGATGATTAACTCAGTGTGATGTCGTCTCGGATAGGGACGCTAAATGCACAAGAGTGAGTTCAGATGTTAATTTCCTTTGTTTTCTCAGAGAGTCATCTCCTACAGTTCTTCCAGTTTCTCCAGTCTTACAAACAGTTAAACTAATCAAGAGCAAAATAAAAATATAAATGTATTTTTTTTGACAAGTTTTATTACATTTATTACATTTTTCTCACCCTACTGCTGGGATCAGGATAATCCATTTTTTTTGGATCAAAGGTATCCCAATCTTCCTGAAAAGTTTGAACAACACATACTGATGATTTGATCCAGGTCAAAACCAAGATGTGTGATCTAATCCGATTTCAGAATTTTTTTTTTTTTTGCTTTTGAGCAACCCATTTTCAAGATTTGATCCAATCCGAAATCCGATCAGATTACTTTTGAACAGCTGGGCCTTGGTCTGTCATCTCATCTCTCTTGTCCTTTTTCCTTTTGCAGAATGACCAATGCGTGTCACAGGAAGTGTGTTCCACCTCATTACAAGGAAGCAGAACTTTCAAAGGGGGAAGCTGTGTGTCTGGACCGCTGTGTCGCCAAGTACTTGGACTTGCATGAGAGACTTGGCCGTAAACTCACTGAGCTTTCCGTTCAGGATGAGGAGGTGATGAGGAAGGCCGCTGCAGGCACTGGATAAGAGCTGATACAGACTCCAAGGGTGGGGCTGAAGGCCTTGGATGGGGTTTGTGGGCACTTTGGACATCCTTTACTGGGAAATCAGGCAGCGTGGACATCAATATAAATATTATAACATGAATATGAACAATATTGCGACAAATATTGATTTACTGTTAGACATGCCAAAAGAGTCCGACTTTTGGAAGGAGGTGGGATACAGTTTGCCCCAGGAGTTATTAATAGTTTGTTAGCATGAACATTATTAACATCACAGGAATAAAACGTTATCTTGTTGGGGAGATTTTTTGAGTGTTGTGAAATTGTGTCCTTGTGAAATTGTTGGTGACTTTTTTTTATGTTGACACTGGTCATTGTAATTTCTTACATTCTCTGAGTCATTTTACAAAATGTACCTTTATTGCGTAACAAAATTAAAATGTTTACCAATCTGTTTATCTTCTGACCCTTTTATTAAAAATTAACCAAAAAGGGTGGTTACATGATGGTTGAGCTTGTAGGTTTTTTTTATGTTTTGAAGTTTCAAGAGGATTCATTTAGAGTAACACCAACTGTTGGACTGTCAGTATGCTAAAAAAATCTTTTTGGGGAGATGTTACTGAATTAATCTTCTTTAAGCACCACTACACTATGGAACCCCATTTCTGCCACATAAGAAAAAATGCTTTGGTAAATCATAATTATGACAAAGTCATAATTATGGCATTAGTTGAAATTGAGATTCATATATATGACATAAAGAGTTAAAATTAGGACAAAAAATTTAAATTATACTAATATCAACGAGACATTTCCTGTTCATTTTTGGAGCTTGACATCTGAAATCGCATACTTCCCTACTAAATACAGTCACAGTCATGTGAAAATAAAGTACACCCTTTTGAATTCTACTGTTGGACAGATGGCCTCAGATTTGACGCTAGAATACTTTGATATACAGAGGAGTTCATGGTCGATTCAATGACTGTGAGGTGCCCAGGTCCTGTGGCTACAAAACAAGCCAAAAATCATCAACCCTCCACCACCGTGATTGACCGTTGGTATGAGGTGTTTGTGCTGATATGCTGTGTTTGGTCCACTTTGGTCTTGTCTGTCCAAAGGACAAGTTTTGTGGTTTGTTCAGATGCAATTTTGCAAACCTAATCTATCCTGCCATGTTCTTTTAGAGAGAAGAAGATTTCTCCTGGAAATCCTTCCAAACATGCCATATTTGTCCAGTCTTTTTTAATTGTACTGTCATGAACATTTAACATGTTAACTGAGGCCTATAGAGTCTGAGATGTAGCACTTGGGTTTTTTCTTCAAACATTGCACGGTCTGACCTTGGGGTGAATTTGCTGGGACATCCACTCCTGGGAAGATTGGCAACTGTCTTGAATGTTTTCCACTTGTGAATAATCTTCATCACTAGAAGGATGGACTTCAAATTCTTTGGAAATGGCCATATAACCCTTGTCAGATTAATTGCAGCAACAGTTGCTTCTCTAAGATCATTGCTGATATCTTTCCTTCTTGGCATTGTGTTAACACACCTGAATGCTCCAGACCAGCAAACTGCCAAAAATTCTGCTTTTATAGAGGTGATCACGCTTGCTGAGGATCAATTAATCAAAGACATTTGATTAGCAGTGCCTGATTGATACTTACCCTCTTAATTCCTATGGAAACAGTAAGGGTGTACTTAGTTTGTCACCCATGGCTTTTCCATTTTGGCCTAGTTTTTGTTAAATAAACAATGACACGGTGTAATATGTCATGTGTTGTTGTTCATCTGAGGTTGTATTAACCTAATTTTAAGGCCTGCCAAGGACAAGATGATTTTTTTTATTATGTCTTTATACGTAAAACCATAGAATTCAAAAGGGTGTACTTTCTTTTTCCACATGACTGTAGTAGGCAAAAAAAACACACAAAAAAAAACAGTATGTGACAAAAGTATTTCCGAATTCACAGTACTCATAAAAGAGTTTTTTTTTACTTATTTTTTTTTTTTAAAAGTACCCAGATGACCTACTACTTCCAGCAAGATTCTGAAGTGTGCATACGATGGACACTTTACTATCCCATGAGGCCATGGGAGAGGATTTGTGAATGTCAGTGAAGCAACGAAATTGATGCTGGTAGGTTACATGATAATGACAACCTGCCGAATGTAGTACATCTGGATTACATACTAAATAGAACATACTTTTTTAGTTGTTGTGAAGTAATTACATGTTCAAAATAAGTACCACTACCTACTCAAGAGAGTATGTGATTTTGGATGCAGCTAATGTCACTAAAAACTAACATTGTATGGAAAACAGCTGCTTGAAGATTATTCCATTAAAAAAAACAGCATCCAGTTTGGATCAACATGATTTTTTTTTTTTTTTTTTTTTTGGTCAATTGTTTTATTTTTTTAAGTTATGGTAATTGTCCTACTTCCAAAGGCACTTTTATTTCAAGCTTTCTCATTGTATATTAAAATGAGATTGCATGTGTAAAAGAGTTTCTTATGTTGATAGCAATGTTAGCTTTCCTCATTAATTTCCTTTCACAAACATTGAGCAAGAGAAGCCAAGCAGACTGTCTTCCAACTGGCTTGTGTCATACTGTATGTGCATAGGCCACATATCGAGGCACTATCCCTTTAAGAAAATGGGGAACTAGGGGAGAACGCTTTCATTTCCTTCTCTGTTTTCTTAATAAAACCCACACGCAACTGTTTATAAGGAGAAAGTTTTATTAGAGACTCGATACAAGTTTCTTAACGTTGAGTTTTAATCAAATAAAAGAGTTTGCAGAGGTTGTCGCTGTAGCGAAGTTCATCGTTACCACTTTGGTGAGTTATATTTGCTCTTAGTTAATGCTTAATGTTTGCTTCGCCTTACGGCATCGTCAAGCTTCATTAGATATACAACATTACCTATAAATGTCTTAAAATGTCGCGGTGTTGACATCGAATGAATTGGTTTTGTACACTTGTTTTAGATTTTCTGCCCACAAACCGTGGGTTTTTATTAACTCCAAATACAAATGTATGTATTATTTTATATAACATTACAGCCATACAATCGCCACATTTTCATATTTTTCTCCCTCTTCTTTGCTTCACTTGCATTTATTTTGAAATCGTCATTTTTTACCTTTCATACACATGATCTACCTGCGTTACTCGTGTGGTTAGAGAGCAGTGCAGTCGCCAGATGGCAGCAGTGATCACTGAAGATAACGTGTACAGCGAGGCTGAAGTGAACGGCGCGCCCCCTGCTGGAGGAGATGATCAAGTGCAGCTGCCCGGTCCTGAAGGAAACATACAGGGACAGGTAACCCCTCTACCATGCTACACCATGTAGGCTAGGGTATTTCTTCTGGTACTTTGGCCGTATTGACGACAAACTGCTTTAAACTTTTTGTTAACAGAAAATAATTTAATAATTCTACAATTATTTAACAACAGATTAAATAATTAACTTCTGTAAATTTAATGATTCTATATGGTTTCTAGAACTGTGTTCTTCAATAAAAACAACAATTGTTTATATGATAATAGAACATTAAATTTGATGTCATTTTACATGTTGTACGTCTTTTATTTGAGTTAGATTATTTTAATATAATTTTAAGCCATCTTGCATCCTCCTTGTTTTTTTTTTCTTTAAATAGGCCTACTCAATATTTATATGCGTGAATCAAATATACTGATATACGTATAGTGAAACTTCAAAAGTCTAAGATAGTGAAAATTATTCTTATATATTTATTGCAATGTTTTTCTTTACAAATGACCGAATCAAAGATAATTAAAACATTTACACTACCAGTCAAAAGTTTGGAATAATTCATATTTTTAAAAATGCAGTAAAACAGTAATACTGTGAAATATTATTACAATTTAAAATAAATGTTATCTATTTTAATATTTCTTAAAATGTAATTTATTCCTGTGATGATCATTGCTCCAGACTTCAGTGTCACACGATCCTTCAGAAATCATTCTAATATTCTGACTTGCTGCTCAAGAAACATTCATTATTATTACTATTATCAATGTTGAAAACTGTTTTGCTGGTTATTCAAAACCATCAAAACTTTTCTGTTTAAATTTGACAATCCTGACACTTTGTCTAAGAATAAAGTAAATATAAATTGAATATAAATTACATATAATATACATTTATTGTGTAATAAATTTTCATTGTGGTCTCAGACTTTTGAACCTTTCTTCTACTAACAGGTGGAGGAGTTTCTCGGCCCACATCCTGACTACGATGAGGAGGAGGAGGAGCGCAAGTACTACAGACGAAAGAGGCTGGGTGTAGTGAAGAACGTGGTGGGGGCCAGTTGCGGAGGAATGATCATCTACAGTGTTTACATGGGTCAGACATTGCGCATCACACACCACAGGCACACAATATGATTCAGTCAAGCGATGACCTCATACTCTTCAAAGTCTGCGCGCACTGTTGTATAAAAAGATTCTACTGTAAATACGACATTGAGTAGGACTCTACTTGTGTCACATTGTTGTTTCAGTGGGATTTCATTATGCACTGTCTGCTCCCATGCATTGCCAATGAATATGACATGCTTTGTGGATGGCATGCTTGACTGACTCTTCACTCATCTGGTCATTTTTAGCAAGTTCATTGGCATGCACACGCTCAAAGATGTCTCATTTGGTCTGTGAAATCGAGGAACAGCTGACGAATCTCTTGTCACATGCCAAAAGTAAAAGAAGGTTTTGGGAGTGTTGAGCCTGCTTTTTCACAAATTGTTTCTCTGTAGGTTTGTTACAGATGCAGTTAATTCTGCACTACGATGAGACGTACCGAGAGGTCAAGTATGGCACCTTAGGGCTGGAGGATATCGACAACAAAATGCTGATGGGCATCAACGTTACGCCTATCGTCGGCTTGCTCTACACACCAGTGCTCATTAGGTAGCATTCTGACTTTTGTCAGTGTATTTCCTTGCATTTCTGTTTTGTTCGCAATGCTCATGCAACCTACATTATTCCGCTTTGCTCATTTAGTTTGGTTCTTTGGATGTTTGTTTGTCACCCAGCAACACAGTTATTAGCAGCACTTCTTCATCTACTGTCCACTTAACGCTTGAGCAGTTTTGGCACTAAAGGTCTTCTCACGCCCATGGTGTAAACTAAAAAAGATGTGTGATGATAATTACAGTCCAGTACGGCCACTCTTTCACCTTTAATTTAAGTTTATTTCTCAATTTCTTCCTCAGATTTCTGGGGACTAAATGGATGATGTTCCTGGCTTCAGGCATCTATGCTCTCTTTGTTTCAACCAATTACTGGGAGCGATACTACACTCTTGTACCATCAGCTGTGGCCATTGGTGTTGTCATTGTTCCTCTGTGGGCATCGTTGGGAAACTACATTACCAGGTGAGGGTGTTCAAAAACATGAGGTGCGTAGATCACACCATCGTTCAAACTATTTTATTTTTGGAAGAAATTAATACATTTATTTAGCAAGGATGCTTTAAATTAATCAAAAGTGACAGTAAAGAGATTTATAATGTGACAAAAGATTTCCATTTTTTAAATAAATGCTGTTCTTTTGGACTTTTTATTAATCAAAGAATCCTGAAAGAGAATTCTATATTAAACAGAACAATGTCAACATTGATGATAATATTAAGAAATGTTTCTTGAGCAGCAAATCAGCATATTAGAATGATTTCTGAAGGATCATGTGACACTGAAGACTGGAGTAATGATGATAAATATCACAGGGATTTATTACATTTTTTAAATACATTAAAATAGAAAACAGTTGTTTTAAATTGTAATAATATTTAGCAATATTACTGTTTTTATTGTATTTTTGATCTAATAAATATGGTGAGCATAAGAGACTTCTTTCTAAAACATTAAACAATCTTACCAACCCTAAACATTTGAATGGTACTGTACGTGTCATTCATTTTAAGCATATTGGTATGTTTTTAGGCATTTACAGCACTTTATATAACTACGTAATATTGCAAAATAAAGCAAAACTGAAGGCGCAGCTGTGATGCAAGATTTATTGTTACCATATGGATTATTGGCTAATATTAGAGACTTTTTAAAAATGTGTTGTAAAATTGTGTATATATATTTTGTAGTTACTGGCCTTAATGTGAAAATAATTACTGGTATTTGTTCATTGTTATCGAGCAGAATTGTAATACTGGTGAATCTTTAGCTGTGTAATATTTTTAAAACAAACAAAAAAATGATCCTAGTTCTGCTTTTGCAGTTACTGTAAGCCATTTGTAGGCTAATATCCAATAGTGCAACATTAACTCAACCAATCAAATTTATGAGTTGGTAGACAGGAAGTATTTGGGAAACCTGATTGGTAATTATTTTTCTGATTATTTAGCTAGCGTTTCTCAGCTGTAGCCCCTTACATTGTCTTAACATGACCAAAAGCTCACTACTCAGTTATACAGCTATTTTCTTTCAGTATCTAACTTCCCACCTGTGTGCTTATCAGAATGGCCCAGCAGTACTATGAGTATGTGAACTATAAGGACGAACATGTCCAGGAGCAGAAGAAGCCCCCCAAAGGAGCCTTCCATTCTTACATCATCATTTTCCAGTCCGTCTTCTACATTTTTTTCCATGTGAGTTAAGATAAGCCATTTCAAGGCACTTCTAATATGTGTGAAAGGCTGTAAGCAGTAATAGTTAACCTGTGATTAGTTGTGCTCTCCACTTTGCCATCATAACTGAAGAATTTATATGTATTCACAGCTGCGTGTGTGTGTATGTGTCAGATGCCGGCTGCATATGTGGGTTTGTGCATTAACATGCAGTTATTTATAGTGTTCTCTCTCCGTCTCTCTTCTCTCCCTGCAGCTGAGTTTCGTGTTTGCCGAGTTCCCCATGGTGCTGTTCCTCAATAACTATCTGAATGATTACAATCACACTCTCTTCAAAGTCACACAGTGTGGTAAAATCCTCTCTCGATTGTGTCCTCTTTTTAGCTTTACACGCTGGCATTTTAAAGGCTCATGAGCAGGTGCTCAGTATGACATTTGCATAGTATTAGTTCTCATATCCTTTTGTGGAGTTTTGACATGCTTGATTCATGTAGAATCAGTCATGTAGAACTAGAACAGTCAAAAACAACTTTATAAAGTAGTCAAGACATTCTGAAGTGCTGGTTCTGGTTTCACTTATATGTTTTGTTGGATATTTCTGAGAGTTCTAACAACTATAAAAAATATCTATGAAACTACCACACCAAACATAAGGTATACATAGGTATCTATATACACTATATTGCCAAAAGTTTTGGGATGCCTGCCTTTACATGCACATGAACTTTAATGACATCCCATTCTTAATCCGTAGGGTTTAATATGGAGTTGGCCCACCCTTTGCAGCTATAACAGCTTCAACTCTTCTGGGAAGGCTTTCCACAAGGTTTAGAAGTGTGTTTATGGGAATTTTTGACCATTCTTCTAGAAGCACATTTGTGAGGTCAGGCACTGATGTTGGACGAGAAGGCCTGGCTCGCAGTCTCCGCTCTAATTCATCCCAAAGGTGTTGTTTCGGGTTGAGGTCAGGAGTTCCTCCACACCATACTCATTCATCCATGTCTTTATGGTATCCCCAAACTGTTCCCACGAAGTTGGGAGCATGAAATTGTCCCTAATGTCTTGGTATGCTGAAGCATCAAGAATTCCTTTCACTGGAACTAAGGGTCCAAGCCCAACCCCTGAAAAACAACCCCACACCATAATCCCCCCTCCATCAAACTTTACACTTGGCACAATGCAGTCAGGCAAGTACCGTTCTCCTGGCAACCGCCAAACCCTGACTCGTCCATCGGATTGCGTCACTCAAGAGAACAAGTCTCTACTGCCCTAGAGTCCAGTGGCGGCATGCTTTACACCACTGCATCCGACGCTTTGCATTGCGCTTGGTGATGTAAGGCTTGGATGCAGCTGCTCGGCCATGGAAACCCATTCCATGAAGCTCTCTACACACTGTTCTTGAGCTAATCTGAAGGCCACACGAAGTTTGGAGGTCTGTAGCTATTGACTCTGCAGAAAGTTGGCGACTTCAGTGCACTGTGCGCCTCAGCATGCGCCGACCCCGCTCTGTGATTTTACGTGGCCTACCACTTCGTGGCTGAGTTGCTGTTGTTCCCAATTGCTTCTACTTTGTTATAATACCACTAACAGTTGACCGTGGAATATTTAGTAGTGAGGAAATTTCACAAATGGACTCATTGTACAGGTGGCAGCCTATCACACTTGAATTCACTGAGCTCCTGAGAGTGACCCATTCTTTCACAAATGTTTGTAGAAGCAGTCTGCATGCCTAGGTGCTTGACTTGACTACACCTGTGGCCATGGAAGTGATTGGAACACCTGAATTCAATGATTTGGAGGGGTGTCCCAATACTTTTGGCAATACAGTGTATATTTATAAAGGAGCAACAAAACATAAAAACAAGAAAAACTTTGACACTGTGGAAAAACAATATCTCACCTCAGCAGCTGTTGCTTGAACACCAGCTCTACAAGACTTGCTAGGAAAATGAGTAACTCGATGACAGAAAAAGAACAATCTCCATTTGCAGTGGCCCCAAAAAGAATTTATATAAGCCATTCTTATAAATGTATGAATTTCATCGCATCACATAACAAACATCATACCACATTGTTTTTTATTCATACACTGTCATTCTAAAGTTTGTCAATAAGGGGACAGTTCACCAAAAAAATGAAAATTTTGTCATTACTTACTCACCCTCAAGTTGTTCCAAACCTGTATGAGTTTCTTTCTTCTGTTGAGCACAAAAGAAGATATTTTGAAGAATGTCGGTAATCAAACAGTTGACGGCACCCATTGACTTCCATAGTAGGAAAAATATACTATGGAAGTCAGTGGGTGCCGTCAACTGTCTGGTTACCGACATTCTTTAAAATATCATCTTTTGTGTTCAACAGAAGAAAGAAACTCATACAGGTTTGGAACAACATGAGGGTGAGTAAATGATGACATTTTTTGGGGGGTGAACTTAAGGTTATGAACCTTTAAGGTTATGTAATGTTTTTAAAAGAAGTCTTTTATACTCACTAAAGCTGCATTTATTTGATCAAAAATAATAATATTGTGAAGTATTATTAGAATTTTAAAGAACTCTTTTCAATTTGAATTTTTTATTTTTTTATTTAATTTATTCCTGTGATGGCAAAGCTAAATTTTCAGCATCATTACTCCAGTCTTCAGTCACATGATCCTTCAGAAATCATATGCTGATTTGCTGCTTCTTAATATTTTTGTGGAAGCATTATTCATACAAACAGCATTTATTTGAAATATAATTTTTGTGTAACAATGTAAAAGTTGATCAGTTTGTGTTTTTCTTTTTTTTAAATGATCCTACTGACCTCAAACTTTTGAACGGTAATGTATGTAGTGAAGTGAAACATTTCACAAAACAAGTTTTCTATGTTCTGTTCTATACAAAATTCATTCAGAAAATCTAAGTTAGTTCTATAGAGTAATTTGTTTGCAAATGCCACTTGGTTTTTTATCAATTAAATTAATATATTATGTTAAGTATGGCCTAAAAGTGTCCAAATACTTTAAATAAAGTGGGTGAACTGCCCATTATTTGCATTACTGAAATTCACTTGAATCAACTCCAATTAACACCAAAGGAAATAATTTTAAAAACTTATCAAAACCATCTTGAATGCGTGTTAGTTCCATGTGTTAATAATGAGATCATACCTCGCAAAATAAAATCGAATGTGTCAAGAATATTTACAGTCAGTTGGATCTGATGGAGAAAAAAAATCAGTCTTTTGGCAATTAGAAACTTCACACTTCTGACTTGCTGCAAACCAGAGCGTCAGCACATCTGCCCTTCAATGTTCTGCTGTGTCTGGCTCTCAGCAGAGATGACGTTAAGACTTTTTAAAAAAATAGCCAAATCACCAGCAGCACTGCTTAACGTGGAAAGTCGCCCACTTGCCATATTGTATGGTGAAAAACATGAAAGCAGCCTGAAGTCTTTAAACCTCATGCATCCAGATCAAACTCTAATTTAAAATGGTTGCAGCCTTGTTAGATACATTATTTTCTCTTTTCTCATCTTATCTTCTCTCTCTCTCTTTTTCTCTCTCTCAGGAGCTAGTGGGAAAGGGGTGATAGAGAATTTCAATAAGACAGTCTTACGCAGTTTGCCTCGCTCTCTGCTGCTCATCGAGGTGGAGAGTGTGCTCATGGGAGCAGCCTTCCTCGCCATGCTTATTGTAAGACTATCATTTTCATTATTATCACTATTATGACATCTCTCTTCTCCAAATAATCTTAAACACCCCCCCAAATTAGGACTAAACCAGTGATTAAAACACTAGAATATCCAACAGCAATTTGACCTTGATAGTCCTCTCACATAGACATTTTATATTGAGACAAAGTAAGTTTGAGGCTTTTTTTTAGGAAATCGAGTGATAATTAAAAAAAAGAAGAAGAAAAAAAGAAGGAATATTTCACTCATATTTCAGAAGTGAAAATCTTGTATTTAGCCTCAAGTTATTCCAAATCCATAAGATTTTCTGGTAACACTTGACTTTATTACTATAGTTATATATTTGGGGTAACACTTTATTTTACAGTGTCCTTGTTACATATGTTACATGTACTTACCATAATAATAACAGTAAATTATGCATAATTACAAGCAACTAACCCAACACCAAATCCGGTTACACTTTATTTTAAGGTGTCATTATTACAGTGTAATTATATATTTAAGTACTGATTAATATTAATGAACTACATGTACTTACTATAGAGTTAGGGTAGGATTAGGGTTTTGTTGAGGGTTAGTTGCATGTAATTATGCATAATTTATTATTATGGTAAGTATGTATGTATGTAACATATGTAACAAGGACACTGTAAAATAAAGTGTTACCCCAAATTCTAACCCTAAATATAGAGTAAGTACATTTATTACATTTATAATTAATATTACTCAGTACTTATTGGTAATTACACTGTTACAAGGACTTTAAATAAAGTTTGACTGACTTTCTTTTCTTTATGAAATATTTCCATGTGGTGAAAGTCAATGACTATCAAGCTCCAAATTGACAAAAAGCACCATAAAATTATCATATATCAAGTGGTCCATATGACGCATGCACTATATTCCAAGTCTCTGTGGGATGAACAAACTGAAATTTGATCATTTATCACTTAAAAGCCATAGCTTTCAAATCAAATACACTGTAGAAGCATTAGATGCATCACATCAGGTGTGACGTCAGTTATGTTTGTTTTTGAATTAATAACTTTTTACAATTGAAATTAAGTATGTTTTATTTTATTTTATATTAATATTTTGAATTAGTTTTTATATTTTCCATTTAATTTTTAATCATTTTTATTTTATTTTTAGTTATTTTAGTACATCAAGTTAAACTAAATGAAAATGAGAAATGTTGCCTTGGTAATTAGCTGAAATAAAATCAAATATAAAAAAAACAACATTTTATTTCAGTTAACGTTTACTTTATTTTAAGCAACACATTTTTTATGGTTTTAGTTTTAGTTAACTATAATAACCCTGAATTAAATCTTGCCCTCGATTGATATCAGCAACATATGTTTTGGTATTTTCCTCACACAAAGTTATCGTATGGTTTCAGAAGACCTGCACGAGTGTTTTTACATTGAAGAAGATTTTTCATTTTTGAGTGAACTATCCCTTTTAACAGTGTGCTGCCAATGTTCCCCTAATAGTTCCTCGTGTTGTGTGGAGCTGCATATCGGCCCACAGAGGAAATTGACCTTCGCAGCATCGGCTGGGGGAACATCTTCCAGCTGCCCTTCAAGCACTTACGTGACTACCGTATCCGTCTGCTTTGTCCGTTCTTCATCTACTCTGGCTTTGAAGTGCTCTTCGCCGTGCAGGGACTCATACTGGTGAGAGAAAATAGACTGTGTATCTGTACGCAAATATACAGGTAAAATCTGAATACCAAAAGTCACACAGTGTCGGCTCTCAGCACTGAATATTTTTAGCTTAACAAGACCACCAAGTTTTTTTGTGTTTCCATTCTACAATATTAAAGGGATTGTTGACACAAAAATGAAAATTCTGTCATTATTTTCTCTTCCTCATGTCATTCCAAACCCCTGAGACTTTGGTTAATCTTCAAAACACAAATCAAGATAATTTGGTCACACTTTAGATTAGGGTCCAATTCTCACTATTAACTAACTATTAACTATGACTTTTGCCTCAATAAATGAATAGCTAGTAAGGTAGTTGTTAAATTTAGGTATTGGGTAGGATTAAGGGATGTAGAATATGGTCATGCAGAATAAGGCATTAATATGTGTTTTATAAGTGCTAATAAACAGACAATATCCTAGTAATATGCATGCTAATAAGCAACTAGATAATAGTGAGAATTGGACCCTAAAATAAAGTGTTACCGATAATTTTATTAAGAAACCTGGGAGGTTTCTGTCCCTCCATTGAAAGTCCATGTAACCAAAACTTGTAAGATTCAAAAAGGTCTAAAAAAAACATTGTAAAATGAATCAAGCTGTTTAATAGTCTTAAAGAGATATGATCGCTTTATATGTTGAACAGATTTAATTTAGTTTACTTTTATTCATATATAAATACACACAGAGCAAATCACATACAGTAAACGTGGAAGTTTGTGTAATGCGTCACACGCTAGAACAAACCTCATTGGTACTGTGTAGTAGGACAAACTACATTGGTAAACCAACAAGGTTTGTTCTAGCGCATGACGCACGCACAAACTTCCGCATTTACTCTATGTATATGTATGTGTCGATCATTGTTTAGATGTAAATAAAAGTCTTAATTTAATTCTGTTCGTCATATAAGATATATGATTTGAATTAAACCACTCGATTCATATGGATTTGTTTTATGACACCTTGATGATCTTAAGTTTTGGTTACCTGGACCATCAATGGACAGACAGAAACCTCTCAGGTTTCATTAAAAATATCTTAATTTGGAACGACATGAGGGTGAGAAAATAATGACAGAATTTTCATTTTTAGGTGAACTATCCCTTTAAGCAACTACAAAGAAGCAAGTAAACCAATTTGCCTGGTATTTAGATTAATTGTGCTATTGAAGTAACAGCGCACAATCACTCATTACCTTAAACAGATTTTCTCCTTTTTCTCTCCCTCTCTTTCTCAGTCATATGGAGTGTGTGCGGTCGGGATGGAGAAGCTGTGGTTGTTGGTTATGGTATATGGTTTGTCATCCTCCATCTGTTCGGGCCTGGCCCTGATGCTGCTGCGCTTGCCCAGGCCGGTTATTCTTCTGGTGGGAGCTTTCGTGCACTTTGTGCTAATCATAACCCTTATGTGCTGGTCGCCAGGACCCAGAACACCTTACAGTCTTCCATATCTGTTGGTGCTCTCTGCCCTCTGGGGTCTGGGCACTGCTTTTAACAAGACTGGACTGAGCAGTGAGTACAAATGGCATTTATACATTTAAAACATACAGGAAGTAGCCATCTAGACTGATTCTGGGAGAGGTTGGATTGAATTGCAATCACATAATGTAACAATATGAAATTTAATATAACGTTGTGTGTAGCTCTGCTGGGAATGCTGTATGAAGACAAGGAGCGACTAGACTTTGTTTATACCATCTACCACTGGTGGCAGGCCATTGCCATCTTCATCGTCTACCTTTGGTCTGCATTGCCTATGCGGGTAAGGCCTTTAAGTTTTGTTTGCATACTTTGCACTTACTGTAACAGGATGTCAGACAAACAAAAATAATAGGGTGACAAATAACTTTAATTTACAAATTACAGAATCAGGTGGTTGTTCAGAAGTGATTTAGTTCAGTGTATTTAGTATAAATTAGTTCCAAATTAATGTTGTTACTTTTGTGATCCTGGTTGTTTTTGTGCCATATAAATAACATTTCTGCCTGTTTAAAAAAAATGCTAAAATTAAATATTTTTTAAAAGTAACTTAGTGGTTCAGTGAGGAAGTCAGTTGTAAACTCAGTAACAACTTGATTCTGAATGATTCACTGAGTCTGATTCAAAGGAGCAAGTTCAAAGCCATTTCGTGAAACTTTTTGACTGAAGGCGCAGTCACATTTACTGCTGTTCAACATTGTCTAGTAGTTGTTTCAATAGGAATCCACGTGATTGGCAATTTCGTGTGAAGGCAAAAGATCCTGTAGATTTGCATATCGGGTTCAGTCAGTCATACGAAATCGCAATGCTGACCAACAGAAAGCTGCTTTGTTTGCCTTTATCAAGTGACTTTTGTGTTAGTTGTGTTTTATACATCTTTACACTATTGACAATAGATAATGGACCATTTTTGTCCACGAAATTTCACTAATGTGACTGCACTGTAACTTGTTAAAGAAGGACCAGTGCATAAGAGTTTTTAGTTTGTGAATTGGACATCAGGCTGTGTTATTGCATACAGAAAACTCTGGCATGCACTGGCATGAAGATGAGATTTGATGAAACTGCATTAAACTATTGACAGACTTTTTTGTTGAATTTTGGTGGCCATTTTAGTCGCAGTCTGGAGTCCTGTCTAAGGTGTGGTCACATATATTTTAGCAAAAGTCTATTGTCGCTAGTGTAGCCATGTATGAAGCACAGCTCACACAGAAGCTACTTTCAAACCAAGAAGCTTTCTGTTGGTCATTCGCATGGCCAACTTAAACATGAGTGAACCCTGCCTGGGGAACTTTTTCGCCTTTACATGAAACTCCTGACCTCGGAGATTTCTATGAAATGACTGGATTTCGTCCGCAAAATTCTGCCGAGCATTGGTATATGTTACTGCACCCTAATATGTGGAGATTTTTTGTTTACATATTAACATAGAATTAAAAATCAATGTTTAAAATAATGATTAAGTCAGCTGCTCATTTTCTCTGATCCCTTTCTAAGGCCAAGCTCGGACTGCTGTTATTGGCTCTCATAGTGGCATCTTTCTGCTACGTGCAGATGGAGCGTCGCCTGGCGAAGAAAATTCCATTTAGGTTGCCGCGGATTCCACGCCCACGACACAAGGTGATTCAGCTATTGAAGTCGGCATGAAACAGAAGTTACGATAGCATTGGCTTTCCTATTGTGACATACAATGCCTGGCCAAAAAAAAAGTCACTGTTTGGATTTAAATAGGCGTATACTTAAGAGTCTATGATTGGATCATTATTGCAGTGATTATTATGTTTCTAGCATGTTATACTGTATGTTTGGCAACAGTTCTTCTAACTGTAATTGATGGAGTGTGTAGCTTTTCATTTAAACAACCATGTAGGAAGACACATTATGGCCATATTCCAGGATGACAATGTCAAGATTCATCAGGCTCAAACTGTGAAAGAATGGTTGGGAGGGAGCATGAAGAATCATTTTTACACATGAATTGGCACCTCTGAGTCCAGACCTTAAATTCATTGAAAGTCTTTGGGATGTGCTGGAGTAGACTTTACAGAGGGCAGAGTGCTTGACTCCTGCATTGTCAATACAAGATCTTGACCTATTTCCATCAAGAGGTGCATCAATTTTTGGTCAAGATCTTGTATTGACAGTGCAGGAGTCAAGCACTCTGTAAAGTCTTCTCCAATGATTCTTCATGCTTCCTCCCAACCATTCTTTCACAAAATAAAAAAAATATGTAAGACGGGACTTGATTTCGTCCTTGGGAATTGATTGGATCGTAGGAAGTTGGGCGTTGCTAACTAAATGGAGGCAGATCTAAATGGCAGTTTTCAATCAGATGGAGGATATTTAGTCCCACCCTCCGCCGATACACACAAAATGAAAAGAGCAGATGGCGTTTCGAGGGGGAGGGGAGGTTAACTTTTTTGATTAAAGATTACAAGTGCACATACATTTTTAAAAAATAATGATGTGCACGGATAAATCATTTATAATAAACACTGCAACATTCTGTAAAAAAAAAAGAATTGTCCATGGTGACTTTAATGTGTCACTGCAGCGAGTCTGTGGGAGATTTATAGTGAATGTATTAAAGAAACAACTTTTTTGTACACATTATTGTTAGAAGTTGAATTTATTCAGTAAAATTAAACTAAACATTTCTAGGTTCAAAACAACTTTAATGACAGCACCTGTCAATTACCGCAAGCAATAATTTTGGCTCTTTGCTAATGTCTTGCATTACTATCCTGTTCCTCAAAGGTCAAAGGTTACCGATATCTTGAGGAAGAAAATTCCGATGAATCAGACACGGATCTGAGTGATGCTGATGATGATGAGAAAGAAGAGGATGAGAGGAGGTTGGTTGAGGAGGACAAAAATACAGACGGCGATTCCCAGGGTTCACCGGGACCAGAGAGGAGCAGGGTTAGGGACCGCAGGAGGAGACAAGACAACGCTGCCTACGAGCAGGCGGGAGAGAGAGAGGACTATGTCCAACACATGAGGGACTAGAAAAGGAGAGGTGAAAGATGAGGGGAAGTTGTAAAATACTGAATAGCCAGATTAAAAGGGAAGCGATGGTATTGAAAACGTTTACTCACTTTTTTTATTAAATAAGATTTATTTTCTTTGAAAAGGAAAAGTGTGGGCCACCGATGAAAAAATTAAGGTCAGAATGTAGTCCACAGTAAAAAAAAAAAAAAAAAGTAGAAGTGACAGTAGTTTCATTGAAATGGGAAGTGAAAAGAGGAAACTGCTGATACCTTGTAAGGTTAGGTGGTTTGTTGCCATAGAAATGGATATTCTCCATTTTGAACTTGGTCAAGGTGATGTGCTCGAGCTGTGTATTTCATTCTAATTCCTTTTTTATTTGTGTGCACTAATTCTTTATTCACTTCATAGCTGTTTTCCTCATTGTAACTGAAGAATCAAATGGCTCTCCATTAAAAAAAGTTACATTTTATTTTCATATATGATGTTATAAAACCAATTTTAAATATTGTAATAAAGATGACAGAGATTTTATGTGATTTAAAATGCTGCTTTTTGAATGTGCTATAATGTGAATATGATTCAAAGGATAATACTTAAATTTAGTGTACAGTCTTTCAGTATGTTTCTCTTTCATTTGCATTGGATGTAGGTGCTTTATGCAGTTATATTCTTAGGGGCTGTTCACAGAAAACATGTTTTTGCATTTCACTGCTCTGCTTCTCCATTGTTTTTTTTATGTAAACATGGGCTAGCCGGTGGACTATATTTTTTAACCGTTGCTCTCGCTTCTCGTTTGCAGTGTCGCGCACATGACATAGCATTCTAAAAAATGCAGCACTCAAGTTAGAAGTTCAACAGAACACAGATATTTTTTTGCGTTTAAAAAGAGAAACGCAGGGCTGTGGAGTGGGAAAAAATGCTAAAAGGTCTAGATATGTGTTTTTCAGAAGCTAAAGAAAACTTGAGCTGTGTTTTTAGAAAACCATTTTAAGGTGCGTCACATTTACCGTCAGTGCCGGTCCTACACTTCTGGGGGCCCTAAGCAAAACTTTGTGAAGGGGCCCCTGTCAGTGCGTTCATAAAAACCCCAATCTGTTCTTTCAGATACGTTTTTCTGTCAACAAACAACATACAGTGAGTGGCTTTCAATAAACAGTATTCATTTTCAATGGTATTCAGTATACACCCATATACTATAATGGAGGTAGAACATTAAGGAAACAAATTGCAAATTATGGAATTGGAATTTTTTTTGTTTGTGTAGTACTAGAGAACCACAAGTGGAAACTACATGCAACCAGTGAAGGCAAATTTTACAATTTGCCACACTGCACCTCATAAAGTGACTGCTGCTAGACTGATTGATGTGGCTCCTCTGCTTCCTCACTCTGCACACTTTCCTTTTCCTTCCATTTTTCCCTTAGGCATTAATGTTGGATTCTGCGGATGGACTGGATCTGAGGGGTCTGGCAGTGGGAGCCCCAGTCCTTCCAGTGCTGGTAGTCTCCGCTGTGCTTGTCACACTCCATAACGTACTGCTGTCCTTGATAGCCAGGGTTGGGGATAGGCTGGGTTATTTGGGAAGCTGAACAAGGTTATCTTTCCCTCACAATCAGAAACACACTTCTTTAGTGACATTGTTGATGTTGTGGTCTAAAAAAAAAAGTGCTGCCGACAGCTTCCATAACCCGAATGAAGCTCGTTGATGGGCGCGACTTGCAATTCTGACTTTATAACTCGCAATTCTGACTTTATAACTCGCAATTGAGACTTTATATCACGCAATTCTGACTTTATATCACGCAATTCTGACTTTATAACTCACAATTGAGACTTTATATAACGCAATTCTGACTTTATAACTCGCAATTGCGACTTCATATCACGCAATTCTGACTTTATAACTCGCACTTGAAACTTCATATCACGCAATTCTGACTTTATAACTCGCAATTGCGACTTCATATCACGCAATTCTGACTTTATAACTCGCAATTGAGACTTTATATCACGCAATTCTGACTTTATAACTCGCAATTGAGACTTTATATCACGCAATTCTGACTTTATAACTCGCAATTCTGACTTTATAACTCACAATTAAGACTTTATATCACACAATTCTGACTTTATAACTCGCACTTGAAACTTCATATCACGCAATTCTGACTTTATAACTCGCACTTGAAACTTCATATCACGCAATTCTGACTTTATAACTCGCAATTGCGACTTCATATCACGCAATTCTGACTTTATAACTCGCAATTGAGACTTTATATCACGCAATTCTGACTTTATAACTCGCAATTGAGACTTTATATCACGCAATTCTGACTTTATAACTCGCAATTCTGACTTTATAACTCACAATTAAGACTTTATATCACACAATTCTGACTTTATAACTCGCAATTGAGACTTTATATCACGCAATTCTGACTTTATAACTCGAAATTCTGACTTTATAACTCGCACTTGCAACTTTATATCACGCAATTCTGACTTTATATCATGCAATTGAGACTTTATATCATGCCATTCTGACTATAATTTGCAATTGAGACTTTATATCACGCCATTCTGACTTTATAACTCTCACTTGCAACTTTATATCACGCAATTCTGACTTTATAACTCGCAATTGAGACTTTATATCACGCATTTCTGACTTTATATCACGCAATTCTGACTTTATAACTCTCAATTGATACTTTATATCACGCAATTCTGACTTAACTCACAATTGAGACTTTATATCATGCAATTCTGACTTTATAACTCGCAATTCTGACTTTATATCATGCAATTGAGACTTTATATCATGCAATTCTGACTATAACTCGCAATTCTGACTTTATAACTCACAATTGAGACTTTATATCACGCAATTCTGACTTTATAACTCGCAATTCTGACTTTATATCATGCAATTGAGACTTTATATCATGCAATTCTGACTATAACTCGCAATTCTGACTTTATAACTCACAATTAAGACTTTATATCACGCAATTCTGACTTTATAACTCACAATTGAGACTTTTTATCACGCAATTTTGACTTTATATCACGCAATTCTGACTTTATAACTCGCAATTGAGACTTTATATCACGCAATTCTGACTTTATAACTCGCAATTCTGACTTTATATCATGCAATTGAGACTTTATATCATGCAATTCTGACTATAACTCGCAATTCTGACTTTATAACTCACAATTGAGACTTTATATCACGCAATTCCGACTTTATAACTTGCAATTCTGACTTTATAACTCGCAATTGAGACTTTATATCACGCAATTCTGACTTTATAACTCGCAATTCTGACTTTATAACTCACAATTGAGACTTTATATCACGCAATTCTGACTTTATAACTCGCAATTGATACTTTATATCACGCAATTCTGACTTTATAACTCGCAATTGAGACTTTATATCACGCAATTCTGACTTTATAACTCGCAATTGAGACTTTATATCACGCAATTCTGACTTTATAACTCGCAATTGAGACTTTATATCACGCAATTCTGACTTTATAACTCGCAATTGAGACTTTATATCACGCAATTCTGACTTTATAACTCGCAATTGAGACTTTATATCACGCAATTCTGACTTTATAACTCGCAATTGAGACTTTATATCATGCAATTCTGACTTTATATCACGCAATTCTGACTTTATAACTCGCAATTCTGACTTTATAACTCACAATTAAGACTTTATATCACGCAATTCTGACTTTACAACTCGCAATTGAGACTTTATATCACGCAATTCCGACTTTATAACTCGCAATTGCAACTTTATATCACGCAATTCTGACTTTATAACTCACAATTGAGACTTTATATCACGCAATTCCGACTTTATAACTCGCAATTGCAACTTTATATCACGCAATTCTGACTTTATAAGTCGCAATTCTGACTTTATAACTCACAATTAAGACTTTATATCACGCAATTCTGACTTTACAACTCGCAATTGCAACTTTATATCACGCAATTCTGACTTTATAACTCGCAATTCTGACTTTATAACTCACAATTAAGACTTTATATCACGCAATTCCGACTTTATAACTCGCAATTGCAACTTTATATCACGCAATTCTGACTTTATAACTCGCAACTGAGACTTTATATCACGCAATTCTGACTTTATAACTCGCAACTGAGACTTTATATCACGCAATTCTGACTTTATAACTCGCAACTGAGACTTTATATCACGCAATTCTGACTTTATAACTCGCAATTGAGACTTTATATCACGCAATTCTGACTTTATAACTCGCAATTGAGACTTTATATCATGCAATTCTGACTTTATATCACGCAATTCTGACTTTATAACTCGCAATTCTGACTTTATAACTCACAATTAAGACTTTATATCACGCAATTCTGACTTTACAACTCGCAATTGAGACTTTATATCACGCAATTCCGACTTTATAACTCGCAATTGCAACTTTATATCACGCAATTCTGACTTTATAACTCACAATTGAGACTTTATATCACGCAATTCCGACTTTATAACTCGCAATTGCAACTTTATATCACGCAATTCTGACTTTATAACTCGCAATTCTGACTTTATAACTCACAATTAAGACTTTATATCACGCAATTCTGACTTTACAACTCGCAATTGCAACTTTATATCACGCAATTCTGACTTTATAACTCGCAATTCTGACTTTATAACTCACAATTAAGACTTTATATCACGCAATTCCGACTTTATAACTCGCAATTGCAACTTTATATCACGCAATTCTGACTTTATAACTCGCAACTGAGACTTTATATCACGCAATTCTGACTTTATAACTCGCAACTGAGACTTTATATCACGCAATTCTGACTTTATAACTCGCAACTGAGAATTTATAACTCGCAATTGAGACTTTATATCACGCAATTCTGACTTTATATCACGCAATTCTGACTTTATAACTCGCAATTCTGACTTTATAACTCACAATTGAGACTTTATATCACGCAATTCCGACTTTATAACTCGCAATTGCAACTTTATATCTCGCAATTGCAACTTTTCTGACTTTATATCACGCAATTCTGACTTTACAACTCGCAATTGAGACTTTATATCACGCAATTCCTACTTTATAACTCGCAATTGCAACTTTATATCACGCAATTCTGACTTTATAACTCGCAGTTGAGACTTTATATCACGCAATTCTGACTTTACAACTCGCAATTCTGACTTTATAACTCGCAATTGAGACTTTATATCATGCAATTCTGACTTTATAACTCGCAATTGAGACTTTATATCACGCAATTCTGACTTTATAACTCGCAATTGAGACTTTATATCACGCAATTCTGACTTTATAACTCGCAATTGAGACTTTATATCACGCAATTCTGACTTTATAACTCGCAATTGAGACTTTATATCACGCAATTCTGACTTTATAACTCGCAATTGAGACTTTATATCACGCAATTCTGACTTTATAACTCGCAATTGAGACTTTATATCACGCAATTCTGACTTTATAACTCGCAATTCTGACTTTATAACTCACAATTAAGACTTTATATCACGCAATTCTGACTTTACAACTCGCAATTGAGACTTTATATCACGCAATTCCGACTTTATAACTCGCAATTGCAACTTTATATCACGCAATTCTGACTTTATAACTCGCAATTGAGACTTTATATCACGCATTTCTGACTTTATATCACGCAATTCTGACTTTATAACTCGCAATTGATACTTTATATCACGCAATTCTGACTTAACTCACAATTGAGACTTTATATCATGCAATTCTGACTTTATAACTCGCAATTCTGACTTTATATCATGCAATTGAGACTTTATATCATGCAATTCTGACTATAACTCGCAATTCTGACTTTATAACTCACAATTGAGACTTTATATCACGCAATTCTGACTTTATAACTCGCAATTCTGACTTTATATCATGCAATTGAGACTTTATATCATGCAATTCTGACTATAACTCGCAATTCTGACTTTATAACTCACAATTAAGACTTTATATCAAGCAATTCTGACTTTATAACTCGCAATTGAGACTTTATATCACGCAATTCCGACTTTATAACTCGCAATTGCAACTTTATATCACGCAATTCTGACTTTATAACTCACAATTGAGACTTTTTATCACGCAATTTTGACTTTATATCACGCAATTCTGACTTTATAACTCGCAATTGAGACTTTATATCACGCAATTCTGACTTTATAACTCGCAATTCTGACTTTATATCATGCAATTGAGACTTTATATCATGCAATTCTGACTATAACTCGCAATTCTGACTTTATAACTCACAATTAAGACTTTATATCACGCAATTCTGACTTTATAACTCGCAATTGAGACTTTATATCACGCAATTCCGACTTTATAACTCGCAATTGCAACTTTATATCACGCAATTCTGACTTTATAACTCACAATTGAAACTTTTTATCACGCAATTTTGACCTTATATCACGCAATTCTGACTTTATAACTCGCAATTGAGACTTTATATCACGCAATTCTGACTTTATAACTCGCAATTCTGACTTTATATCATGCAATTGAGACTTTATATCATGCAATTCTGACTATAACTCGCAATTCTGACTTTATAACTCACAATTGAGACTTTATATCACGCAATTCCGACTTTATAACTCGCAATTCTGACTTTATAACTCGCAATTGAGACTTTATATCACGCAATTCTGACTTTATAACTCGCAATTCTGACTTTATAACTCACAATTAAGACTTTATATCACGCAATTCCGACTTTATAACTCGCAATTGCAACTTTATATCACGCAATTCTGACTTTATAACTCGCAACTGAGACTTTATATCACGCAATTCTGACTTTATAACTCGCAACTGAGACTTTATATCACGCAATTCTGACTTTATAACTCGCAACTGAGAATTTATAACTCGCAATTGAGACTTTATATCACGCAATTCTGACTTTATATCACGCAATTCTGACTTTATAACTCGCAATTCTGACTTTATAACTCACAATTAAGACTTTATATCACGCAATTCTGACTTTACAACTCGCAATTGAGACTTTATATCACGCAATTCCGACTTTATAACTCGCAATTGCAACTTTATATCACGCAATTCTGACTTTATAACTCGCAATTGAGACTTTATATCACGCAATTCTGACTTTATAACTCGCAACTGAGACTTTATATCACGCAATTCTGACTTTATAACTCGCAATTGAGAATTTATAACTCGCAATTGAGACTTTATATCACGCAATTCTGACTTTATATCACGCAATTCTGACTTTACAACTCGCAATTGAGACTTTATATCACGCAATTCCTACTTTATAACTCGCAATTGCAACTTTATATCACGCAATTCTGACTTTATAACTCACAATTGAGACTTTATATCACGCAATTCCGACTTTATATCACGCAATTCTGACTTTATAACTCGCAGTTGAGACTTTATATCACGCAATTCTGACTTTACAACTCGCAATTCTGACTTTATAACTCGCAATTGAGACTTTATATCATGCAATTCTGACTTTATAACTCGCAATTGAGACTTTATATCACGCAATTCTGACTTTATAACTCGCAATTGAGACTTTATATCACGCAATTCTGACTTTATAACTCGCAATTGAGACTTTATATCACGCAATTCTGACTTTATAACTCGCAATTGAGACTTTATATCACGCAATTCTGACTTTATAACTCGCAATTGAGACTTTATATCACGCAATTCTGACTTTATAACTCGCAATTGAGACTTTATATCACGCAATTCTGACTTTATAACTCGCAATTGAGACTTTATATCATGCAATTCTGACTTTATATCACGCAATTCTGACTTTATAACTCGCAATTGATACTTTATATCACGCAATTCTGACTTAACTCACAATTGAGACTTTATATCATGCAATTCTGACTTTATAACTCGCAATTCTGACTTTATATCATGCAATTGAGACTTTATATCATGCAATTCTGACTATAACTCGCAATTCTGACTTTATAACTCACAATTGAGACTTTATATCACGCAATTCTGACTTTATAACTCGCAATTCTGACTTTATATCATGCAATTGAGACTTTATATCATGCAATTCTGACTATAACTCGCAATTCTGACTTTATAACTCGCGCAATTCTGACTTTATAACTCGCAATTCTGACTTTATATCATGCAATTGAGACTTTATATCATGCAATTCTGACTATAACTCGCAATTCTGACTTTATAACTCACAATTGAGACTTTATATCACGCAATTCCGACTTTATAACTCGCAATTCTGACTTTATAACTCGCAATTGAAACTTTATATCACGCAATTCTGACTTTATAACTCGCAATTCTGACTTTATAACTCGCAATTGAGACTTTATATCATGCAATTCTGACTTTATAACTCGCAATTGAGACTTTATATCACGCAATTCTGACTTTATAACTCGCAATTGAGACTTTATATCACGCAATTCTGACTTTATAACTCGCAATTGAGACTTTATATCACGCAATTCTGACTTTATAACTCGCAATTGAGACTTTATATCACGCAATTCTGACTTTATATCACGCAATTCTGACTTTATAACTCGCAATTCTGACTTTATAACTCACAATTAAGACTTTATATCACGCAATTCTGACTTTACAACTCGCAATTGAGACTTTATATCACGCAATTCTGACTTTATAACTCACAATTGAGACTTTATATCACGCAATTCCGACTTTATATCACGCAATTCTGACTTTATAACTCGCAATTCTGACTTTATAACTCACAATTAAGACTTTATATCACGCAATTCTGACTTTATAACTCACAATTGAGACTTTATATCACGCAATTCTGACTTTATATCACGCAATTCTGACTTTATAACTCGCAATTCTGACTTTATAACTCACAATTAAGACTTTATATCACGCAATTCTGACTTTACAACTCGCAATTGAGACTTTATATCACGCAATTCTGACTTTATAACTCACAATTGAGACTTTATATCACGCAATTCCGACTTTATATCACGCAATTCTGACTTTATAACTCACAATTGAGACTTTATATCACGCAATTCTGGCTTTATAACTCGCAACTGAGACTTTATATCACGCAATTCTGACTTTATAACTCGCAATTGAGAATTTATAACTCGCAATTGAGACTTTATATCACGCAATTCTGACTTTATAACTCGCAATTCTGACTTTATAACTCACAATTAAGACTTTATATCACGCAATTCTGACTTTATAACTCGCAACTGAGACTTCATATCACGCAATTCTGACTTTATAACTCGCAATTGAGAATTTATAACTCGCAATTGAGACTTTATATCACGCAATTCTGACTTTATAACTCGCAATTCTGACTTTATAACTCGCAATTGCAACTTTATATCACGCAATTCTGACTTTATAACTCACAATTGAGACTTTATATCACGCAATTCCGACTTTATATCACGCAATTCTGACTTTATAACTCGCAACTGAGACTTTATATCACGCAATTCTGACTTTATAACTCGCAACTGAGACTTCATATCACGCAATTCTGACTTTATAACTCGCAATTGAGAATTTATAACTCGCAATTGAGACTTTATATCACGCAATTCTGACTTTATAACTCGCAATTCTGACTTTATAACTCGCAATTCTGACTTTATAACTCGCCTCTGAGACTTTATATGACGCATTTCTGACTTTATAACTCGCAATTGAGAATTTATAACTCGCAATTGAGACTTTATATCACGCAATTCTGACTTTATAACTCGCAATTCTGACTTTATAACTCGCAATTGCAACTTTATATCACGCAATTCTGACTTTATAACTCACAATTGAGACTTTATATCACGCAATTCCGACTTTATATCACGCAATTCTGACTTTATAACTCGCAACTGAGACTTTATATCACGCAATTCTGACTTTATAACTCGCAACTGAGACTTCATATCACGCAATTCTGACTTTATAACTCGCAATTGAGAATTTATAACTCGCAATTGAGACTTTATATCACGCAATTCTGACTTTATAACTCGCAATTCTGACTTTATAACTCGCAATTCTGACTTTATAACTCGCCTCTGAGACTTTATATGACGCATTTCTGACTTTATATTATGCAATTCTGACTTTATAACTCGTAATTGAGACTTTATATCACGCAATTCTGACTTTATATCACGCAATTCTGACTTTATAACTCGCAATTCTGACTTTATATCACGCAATTCTGACTTTATAACTCACAATTAAGACTTTATATCACGCAATTCTGACTTTATAACTCACAATTTAGACTTTATATCACGCAATTCTGACTTTATAACTCACAATTAAGACTTTATATCACGCAATTCTGACTTTATATCACGCAATTTAGACTATATATCACGCAATTCTGACTTTATAACTCACAATTAAGACTTTATATCACGCAATTCCGACTTTATAACTCACAATTAAGTCTTTATATCACGCAATTCCGACTTTATAACTCGCAATTCTGACTTTATAACTCGCAATTGAGACTTTATATCACGCATTTCTGACTTTATATCACGCAATTCTGACTTTATAACTCGCAATTGAGACTTTATATCACGCAATTCTGACTTTATAACTCGCAATTGAGACTTTATATCACGCAATTCTGACTTTATAACTCGCAATTGAGACTTTATATCACGCAATTCTGACTTTATAACTCGCAATTGAGACTTTATATCATGCAATTCTGACTTTATATCACGCAATTCTGACTTTATAACTCGCAATTCTGACTTTATAACTCACAATTAAGACTTTATATCACGCAATTCTGACTTTACAACTCGCAATTGAGACTTTATATCACGCAATTCCGACTTTATAACTCGCAATTGCAACTTTATATCACGCAATTCTGACTTTATAACTCGCAATTGATACTTTATATCACGCAATTCTGACTTAACTCACAATTGAGACTTTATATCATGCAATTCTGACTTTATAACTCGCAATTCTGACTTTATATCATGCAATTGAGACTTTATATCATGCAATTCTGACTATAACTCGCAATTCTGACTTTATAACTCACAATTGAGACTTTATATCACGCAATTCTGACTTTATATCACGCAATTCTGACTTTATAACTCGCAATTGAGACTTTATATCACGCAATTCTGACTTTATAACTCGCAATTCTGACTTTATATCATGCAATTGAGACTTTATATCATGCAATTCTGACTATAATTCGCAATTCTGACTTTATAACTCACAATTAAGACTTTATATCACGCAATTCTGACTTTATAACTCGCAATTGAGACTTTATATCACGCAATTCTGACTTTATAACTCGCAATTCTGACTTTATAACTCGCAATTCTGACTTTATAACTCGCCTCTGAGACTTTATATGACGCATTTCTGACTTTATAACTCGCAATTGAGAATTTATAACTCGCAATTGAGACTTTATATCACGCAATTCTGACTTTATAACTCGCAATTCTGACTTTATAACTCGCAATTGCAACTTTATATCACGCAATTCTGACTTTATAACTCACAATTGAGACTTTATATCACGCAATTCCGACTTTATATCACGCAATTCTGACTTTATAACTCGCAACTGAGACTTTATATCACGCAATTCTGACTTTATAACTCGCAACTGAGACTTCATATCACGCAATTCTGACTTTATAACTCGCAATTGAGAATTTATAACTCGCAATTGAGACTTTATATCACGCAATTCTGACTTTATAACTCGCAATTCTGACTTTATAACTCGCAATTCTGACTTTATAACTCGCCTCTGAGACTTTATATGACGCATTTCTGACTTTATATTATGCAATTCTGACTTTATAACTCGTAATTGAGACTTTATATCACGCAATTCTGACTTTATATCACGCAATTCTGACTTTATAACTCGCAATTCTGACTTTATATCACGCAATTCTGACTTTATAACTCACAATTAAGACTTTATATCACGCAATTCTGACTTTATAACTCACAATTTAGACTTTATATCACGCAATTCTGACTTTATAACTCACAATTAAGACTTTATATCACGCAATTCTGACTTTATATCACGCAATTTAGACTATATATCACGCAATTCTGACTTTATAACTCACAATTAAGACTTTATATCACGCAATTCCGACTTTATAACTCACAATTAAGTCTTTATATCACGCAATTCCGACTTTATAACTCGCAATTCTGACTTTATAACTCGCAATTGAGACTTTATATCACGCATTTCTGACTTTATATCACGCAATTCTGACTTTATAACTCGCAATTGAGACTTTATATCACGCAATTCTGACTTTATAACTCGCAATTGAGACTTTATATCACGCAATTCTGACTTTATAACTCGCAATTGAGACTTTATATCACGCAATTCTGACTTTATAACTCGCAATTGAGACTTTATATCATGCAATTCTGACTTTATATCACGCAATTCTGACTTTATAACTCGCAATTCTGACTTTATAACTCACAATTAAGACTTTATATCACGCAATTCTGACTTTACAACTCGCAATTGAGACTTTATATCACGCAATTCCGACTTTATAACTCGCAATTGCAACTTTATATCACGCAATTCTGACTTTATAACTCGCAATTGATACTTTATATCACGCAATTCTGACTTAACTCACAATTGAGACTTTATATCATGCAATTCTGACTTTATAACTCGCAATTCTGACTTTATATCATGCAATTGAGACTTTATATCATGCAATTCTGACTATAACTCGCAATTCTGACTTTATAACTCACAATTGAGACTTTATATCACGCAATTCTGACTTTATATCACGCAATTCTGACTTTATAACTCGCAATTGAGACTTTATATCACGCAATTCTGACTTTATAACTCGCAATTCTGACTTTATATCATGCAATTGAGACTTTATATCATGCAATTCTGACTATAATTCGCAATTCTGACTTTATAACTCACAATTAAGACTTTATATCACGCAATTCTGACTTTATAACTCGCAATTGAGACTTTATATCACGCAATTCTGACTTTATAACTCGCAATTGCAACTTTATATCACGCAATTCTGACTTTATAACTCACAATTGAGAATTTTTATCACGCAATTTTGACTTTATATCACGCAATTCTGACTTTATAACTCGCAATTGAGACTTTATATCACGCAATTCTGACTTTATAACTCGCAATTCTGACTTTATATCACGCAATTGAGACTTTATATCATGCAATTCTGACTATAACTCGCAATTCTGACTTTATAACTCACAATTGAGACTTTATATCATGCAATTCTGACTTTATAACTCGCAATTGAGAATTTATATCATGCAATTGAGACTTTATATCATGCAATTCTGACTATAATTCGCAATTCTGACTTTATAACTCACAATTAAGACTTTATATCACGCAATTCTGACTTTATAACTCGCAATTGAGACTTTATATCACGCAATTCTGACTTTATAACTCGCAATTGCAACTTTATATCACGCAATTCTGACTTTATAACTCACAATTGAGAATTTTTATCACGCAATTTTGACTTTATATCACGCAATTCTGACTTTATAACTCGCAATTGAGACTTTATATCACGCAATTCCGACTTTATAACTTGCAATTCTGACTTTATAACTCGCAATTGAGACTTTATATCACGCAATTCTGACTTTATAACTCGCAATTCTGACTTTATATCTCGCAATTGAGACTTTATATCATGCAATTCTGACTTTATAACTCGCAATTGAGACTTTATATCACGCAATTCTGACTTTATAACTCGCAATTGAGACTTTATATCACGCAATTCTGACTTTATAACTCGCAATTGAGACTTTATATCACGCAATTCTGACTTTATAACTCGCAATTGAGACTTTATATCACGCAATTCTGACTTTATAACTCGCAATTGAGACTTTATATCACGCAATTCTGACTTTATAACTCGCAATTCTGACTTTATAACTCACAATTAAGACTTTATATCACGCAATTCCGACTTTATAACTCGCAATTGCAACTTTATATCACGCAATTCTGACTTTATAACTCGCAACTGAGACTTTATATCACGCAATTCTGACTTTATAACTCGCAACTGAGACTTTATATCACGCAATTCTGACTTTATAACTCGCAACTGAGAATTTATAACTCGCAATTGAGACTTTATATCACGCAATTCTGACTTTATATCACGCAATTCTGACTTTATAACTCGCAATTCTGACTTTATAACTCACAATTAAGACTTTATATCACGCAATTCTGACTTTACAACTCGCAATTGAGACTTTATATCACGCAATTCCGACTTTATAACTCGCAATTGCAACTTTATATCACGCAATTCTGACTTTATAACTCGCAATTGAGACTTTATATCACGCAATTCTGACTTTATAACTCGCAACTGAGACTTTATATCACGCAATTCTGACTTTATAACTCGCAATTGAGAATTTATAACTCGCAATTGAGACTTTATATCACGCAATTCTGACTTTATATCACGCAATTCTGACTTTACAACTCGCAATTGAGACTTTATATCACGCAATTCCTACTTTATAACTCGCAATTGCAACTTTATATCACGCAATTCTGACTTTATAACTCACAATTGAGACTTTATATCACGCAATTCCGACTTTATATCACGCAATTCTGACTTTATAACTCGCAGTTGAGACTTTATATCACGCAATTCTGACTTTACAACTCGCAATTCTGACTTTATAACTCGCAATTGAGACTTTATATCATGCAATTCTGACTTTATAACTCGCAATTGAGACTTTATATCACGCAATTCTGACTTTATAACTCGCAATTGAGACTTTATATCACGCAATTCTGACTTTATAACTCGCAATTGAGACTTTATATCACGCAATTCTGACTTTATAACTCGCAATTGAGACTTTATATCACGCAATTCTGACTTTATAACTCGCAATTGAGACTTTATATCACGCAATTCTGACTTTATAACTCGCAATTGAGACTTTATATCACGCAATTCTGACTTTATAACTCGCAATTGAGACTTTATATCATGCAATTCTGACTTTATATCACGCAATTCTGACTTTATAACTCGCAATTGATACTTTATATCACGCAATTCTGACTTAACTCACAATTGAGACTTTATATCATGCAATTCTGACTTTATAACTCGCAATTCTGACTTTATATCATGCAATTGAGACTTTATATCATGCAATTCTGACTATAACTCGCAATTCTGACTTTATAACTCACAATTGAGACTTTATATCACGCAATTCTGACTTTATAACTCGCAATTCTGACTTTATATCATGCAATTGAGACTTTATATCATGCAATTCTGACTATAACTCGCAATTCTGACTTTATAACTCACAATTAAGACTTTATATCAAGCAATTCTGACTTTATAACTCGCAATTGAGACTTTATATCACGCAATTCCGACTTTATAACTCGCAATTGCAACTTTATATCACGCAATTCTGACTTTATAACTCACAATTGAGACTTTTTAGCACGCAATTTTGACTTTATATCACGCAATTCTGACTTTATAACTCGCAATTGAGACTTTATATCACGCAATTCTGACTTTATAACTCGCAATTCTGACTTTATATCATGCAATTGAGACTTTATATCATGCAATTCTGACTATAACTCGCAATTCTGACTTTATAACTCACAATTAAGACTTTATATCACGCAATTCTGACTTTATAACTCGCAATTGAGACTTTATATCACGCAATTCCGACTTTATAACTCGCAATTGCAACTTTATATCACGCAATTCTGACTTTATAACTCACAATTGAAACTTTTTATCACGCAATTTTGACCTTATATCACGCAATTCTGACTTTATAACTCGCAATTGAGACTTTATATCACGCAATTCTGACTTTATAACTCGCAATTCTGACTTTATATCATGCAATTGAGACTTTATATCATGCAATTCTGACTATAACTCGCAATTCTGACTTTATAACTCACAATTGAGACTTTATATCACGCAATTCCGACTTTATAACTCGCAATTCTGACTTTATAACTCGCAATTGAAACTTTATATCACGCAATTCTGACTTTATAACTCGCAATTCTGACTTTATAACTCGCAATTGAGACTTTATATCATGCAATTCTGACTTTATAACTCGCAATTGAGACTTTATATCACGCAATTCTGACTTTATAACTCGCAATTGAGACTTTATATCACGCAATTCTGACTTTATAACTCGCAATTGAGACTTTATATCACGCAATTCTGACTTTATAACTCGCAATTGAGACTTTATATCACGCAATTCTGACTTTATATCACGCAATTCTGACTTTATAACTCGCAATTCTGACTTTATAACTCACAATTAAGACTTTATATCACGCAATTCTGACTTTACAACTCGCAATTGAGACTTTATATCACGCAATTCTGACTTTATAACTCACAATTGAGACTTTATATCACGCAATTCCGACTTTATATCACGCAATTCTGACTTTATAACTCGCAATTCTGACTTTATAACTCACAATTAAGACTTTATATCACGCAATTCTGACTTTATAACTCACAATTGAGACTTTATATCACGCAATTCTGACTTTATATCACGCAATTCTGACTTTATAACTCGCAATTCTGACTTTATAACTCACAATTAAGACTTTATATCACGCAATTCTGACTTTACAACTCGCAATTGAGACTTTATATCACGCAATTCTGACTTTATAACTCACAATTGAGACTTTATATCACGCAATTCCGACTTTATATCACGCAATTCTGACTTTATAACTCACAATTGAGACTTTATATCACGCAATTCTGACTTTATAACTCGCAACTGAGACTTTATATCACGCAATTCTGACTTTATAACTCGCAATTGAGAATTTATAACTCGCAATTGAGACTTTATATCACGCAATTCTGACTTTATAACTCGCAATTCTGACTTTATAACTCACAATTAAGACTTTATATCACGCAATTCTGACTTTATAACTCGCAACTGAGACTTCATATCACGCAATTCTGACTTTATAACTCGCAATTGAGAATTTATAACTCGCAATTGAGACTTTATATCACGCAATTCTGACTTTATAACTCGCAATTCTGACTTTATAACTCGCAATTGCAACTTTATATCACGCAATTCTGACTTTATAACTCACAATTGAGACTTTATATCACGCAATTCCGACTTTATATCACGCAATTCTGACTTTATAACTCGCAACTGAGACTTTATATCACGCAATTCTGACTTTATAACTCGCAACTGAGACTTCATATCACGCAATTCTGACTTTATAACTCGCAATTGAGAATTTATAACTCGCAATTGAGACTTTATATCACGCAATTCTGACTTTATAACTCGCAATTCTGACTTTATAACTCGCAATTCTGACTTTATAACTCGCCTCTGAGACTTTATATGACGCATTTCTGACTTTATATTATGCAATTCTGACTTTATAACTCGTAATTGAGACTTTATATCACGCAATTCTGACTTTATATCACGCAATTCTGACTTTATAACTCGCAATTCTGACTTTATATCACGCAATTCTGACTTTATAACTCACAATTAAGACTTTATATCACGCAATTCTGACTTTATAACTCACAATTTAGACTTTATATCACGCAATTCTGACTTTATAACTCACAATTAAGACTTTATATCACGCAATTCTGACTTTATATCACGCAATTTAGACTATATATCACGCAATTCTGACTTTATAACTCACAATTAAGACTTTATATCACGCAATTCCGACTTTATAACTCACAATTAAGTCTTTATATCACGCAATTCCGACTTTATAACTCGCAATTCTGACTTTATAACTCGCAATTGAGACTTTATATCACGCATTTCTGACTTTATATCACGCAATTCTGACTTTATAACTCGCAATTGAGACTTTATATCACGCAATTCTGACTTTATAACTCGCAATTGAGACTTTATATCACGCAATTCTGACTTTATAACTCGCAATTGAGACTTTATATCACGCAATTCTGACTTTATAACTCGCAATTGAGACTTTATATCATGCAATTCTGACTTTATATCACGCAATTCTGACTTTATAACTCGCAATTCTGACTTTATAACTCACAATTAAGACTTTATATCACGCAATTCTGACTTTACAACTCGCAATTGAGACTTTATATCACGCAATTCCGACTTTATAACTCGCAATTGCAACTTTATATCACGCAATTCTGACTTTATAACTCGCAATTGAGACTTTATATCACGCATTTCTGACTTTATATCACGCAATTCTGACTTTATAACTCGCAATTGATACTTTATATCACGCAATTCTGACTTAACTCACAATTGAGACTTTATATCATGCAATTCTGACTTTATAACTCGCAATTCTGACTTTATATCATGCAATTGAGACTTTATATCATGCAATTCTGACTATAACTCGCAATTCTGACTTTATAACTCACAATTGAGACTTTATATCACGCAATTCTGACTTTATATCACGCAATTCTGACTTTATAACTCGCAATTGAGACTTTATATCACGCAATTCTGACTTTATAACTCGCAATTCTGACTTTATATCATGCAATTGAGACTTTATATCATGCAATTCTGACTATAATTCGCAATTCTGACTTTATAACTCACAATTAAGACTTTATATCACGCAATTCTGACTTTATAACTCGCAATTGAGACTTTATATCACGCAATTCTGACTTTATAACTCGCAATTGCAACTTTATATCACGCAATTCTGACTTTATAACTCACAATTGAGAATTTTTATCACGCAATTTTGACTTTATATCACGCAATTCTGACTTTATAACTCGCAATTGAGACTTTATATCACGCAATTCTGACTTTATAACTCGCAATTCTGACTTTATATCACGCAATTGAGACTTTATATCATGCAATTCTGACTATAACTCGCAATTCTGACTTTATAACTCACAATTGAGACTTTATATCACGCAATTCCGACTTTATAACTTGCAATTCTGACTTTATAACTCGCAATTGAGACTTTATATCACGCAATTCTGACTTTATAACTCGCAATTCTGACTTTATATCTCGCAATTGAGACTTTATATCATGCAATTCTGACTTTATAACTCGCAATTGAGACTTTATATCACGCAATTCTGACTTTATAACTCGCAATTGAGACTTTATATCACGCAATTCTGACTTTATAACTCACAATTGAGACTTTATATCACGCAATTCCGACTTTATATCACGCAATTCTGACTTTATAACTCGCAATTCTGACTTTATAACTCACAATTAAGACTTTATATCACGCAATTCTGACTTTATAACTCACAATTGAGACTTTATATCACGCAATTCTGACTTTATATCACGCAATTCTGACTTTATAACTCGCAATTCTGACTTTATAACTCACAATTAAGACTTTATATCACGCAATTCTGACTTTACAACTCGCAATTGAGACTTTATATCACGCAATTCTGACTTTATAACTCACAATTGAGACTTTATATCACGCAATTCCGACTTTATATCACGCAATTCTGACTTTATAACTCACAATTGAGACTTTATATCACGCAATTCTGACTTTATAACTCGCAATTCTGACTTTATAACTCACAATTGAGACTTTATATCACGCAATTCCGACTTTATAACTCGCAATTCTGACTTTATAACTCGCAATTGAGACTTTATATCACGCAATTCTGACTTTATAACTCGCAATTCTGACTTTATATCATGCAATTGAGACTTTATATCATGCAATTCTGACTTTATAACTCACAATTGAGACTTTATATCACGCAATTCCGACTTTATAACTCGCAATTCTGACTTTATAACTCGCAATTGAGACTTTATATCACGCAATTCCGACTTTATATCACGCAATTCTGACTTTATAACTCGCAACTGAGACTTTATATCACGCAATTCTGACTTTATAACTCGCAACTGAGACTTTATATCACGCAATTCTGACTTTATAACTCGCAATTGAGAATTTATAACTCGCAATTGAGACTTTATATCACGCAATTCTGACTTTATAACTCGCAATTCTGACTTTATAACTCGCAATTCTGACTTTATAACTCGCATCTGAGACTTTATATGACGCATTTCTGACTTTATATTATGCAATTCTGACTTTATAACTCGTAATTGAGACTTTATATCACGCAATTCTGACTTTATATCACGCAATTCTGACTTTATAACTCGCAATTCTGACTTTATATCACGCAATTCTGACTTTATAACTCACAATTAAGACTTTATATCACGCAATTCTGACTTTATAACTCACAATTTAGACTTTATATCACGCAATTCTGACTTTATAACTCACAATTAAGACTTTATATCACGCAATTCTGACTTTATATCACGCAATTTAGACTATATATCACGCAATTCTGACTTTATAACTCACAATTAAGACTTTATATCACGCAATTCCGACTTTATAACTCACAATTAAGTCTTTATATCACGCAATTCCGACTTTATAACTCGCAATTCTGACTTTATAACTCGCAATTGAGACTTTATATCACGCATTTCTGACTTTATATCACGCAATTCTGACTTTATAACTCGCAATTGATACTTTATATCACGCAATTCTGACTTAACTCACAATTGAGACTTTATATCAGGCAATTCTGACTTTATAACTCACAATTGAGACTTTATATCAGGCAATTCTATCTTTATAACTCGCAATTGAGACTTTATATCAAGCATTTCTGACTTTATATCATGCAATTCTGACTTTATAACTCGCAATTGAGACTTTATATCACGCAATTCTGACTTTATAACTCCCAATTGAGACTTTATATCAGGTAATTCTAACTTTATAACTCACAATTGAGACTTTATATCACGCAATTCTGACTTTATAACTCACAATTGAGACTTTTTATCATGCAATTCTGGCTTTATAACTCGCAATTGAGACTTTATATCACGCAATTCTGACTTTATAACTCGCAATTGCTACTTCATATCAATTCTAAAAAATATATATATATATATAGATATACAAACCCGATTCCAAAAAAGTTGGGACACTGTACAAATTGTGAATTAAAACAGAATGCAATGATGTGGAAGTTTCAAATTTCAATATTTTATTCAGAATACAACATAGATGACATATCAAATGTTTAAACTGAGAAAATTTATAATTTTAAGGGAAAAATAAGTTGATTTTAAATTTCATGGCATCAACACATCTCAAAAAAGTTGGGACAAGGCCATGTTTACCACTGTGTGGCATCCCCTCTTCTTTTTATAACAGTCTGCAAACGTCTGGGGACTGAGGAGACAAGTTGCTCAAGTTTAGGAATAGGAATGTTGTCCCATTCTTGTCTAATACAGGCTTCTAGTTGCTCAACTGTCGTAGGTCTTCTTTGTCGCATCTTCCTCTTTATGATGCGCCAAATGTTTTCTATGGGTGAAAGATCTGGACTGCAGGCTGGCCATTTCAGTACCCGGATCCTTCTACGCAGCCATGATGTTGTAATTGATGCAGTATGTGGTCTGGCATTGTCATGTTGGAAAATGCAAGGTCTTCCCTGAAAGAGACGACGTCTGGATGGGAGCATATGTTGTTCTAGAACTTGGATATACCTTTCAGCATTGATGGTGCCTTTCCAGATGTGTAAGCTGCCCATGCCACACGCACTCATGCAACCCCATACCATCAGAGATGCAGGCTTCTGAACTGAGCGCTGATAACAACTTGGGTTGTCCTTGTCCTCTTTAGTCCGGATGACATGGCGTCCCAGTTTTCCAAAAAGAACTTCAAATTTTGATTCGTCTGACCACAGAACAGTTTTCCACTTTGCCACAGTCCATTTTAAATGAGCCTTGGCCCAGAGAAAACGCCTGCGCTTCTGGATCATGTTTAGATATGGCTTCTTTTTTGACCTATAGAGTTTTAGCCGGCAACGGCGAATGGCACGGTGGATTGTGTTCACCGACAATGTTTTCTGGAAGTATTCCTGAGCCCATGTTGTGATTTCCATTACAGTAGCATTCCTGTATGTGATGCAGTGCCGTCTAAGGGCCCGAAGATCACAAGCATCCAGTATGGTTTTCCGGCCTTGACCCTTACGCACAGAGATTGTTCCAGATTCTCTGAATCTTTGGATGATATTATGCACTGTAGATGATGATAACTTCAAACTCTTTGCAATTTTTCTCTGAGAAACTCCTTTCTGATATTGCTCCACTATTTTTCGCCGCAGCATTGGGGGAATTGGTGATCCTCTCCCCATCTTGACTTCTGAGAGACACTGCCACTCTGAGAGGCTCTGTTTGTACCCAATCATGTTGCCAATTGACCTAATAAGTTGCAAATTGGTCCTCCAGCTGTTCCTTATATGTACATTTAACTTTTCCGGCCTCTTATGGCTACCTGTCCCAACTTTTTTGGAATGTGTAGCTCTCATGAAATCCAAAATGAGCCAATATTTGGCATGACATTTCAAAATGTCTCACTTTCAACATCTGATATGCTATCTATATTCTATTGTGAATAAAATATAAGTTTATGAGATTTGTAAATTATTGCATTCCTTTTTTATTCACAATTTGTACAGTGTCCCAACTTTTTTGGAATCGGGTTTGTATTTATATCGGTATATAAATAGATAAAAAGTCGCAATGACCTTTTTCATTTTTTATTCTATGGCGGAAACAAGCTTCCATGAAAGACCAATTCTTGGGATTTAAGAATCGATATTGGTTCTTCAAAGTGAGAATCGATTAAAATCGAGAAATCCAGCCCTACTAATGTGTAAAAAAAAATATTTTCATCTGCCATGTAAAAACAAGACTCAGATCGCTAATAAATTATCACTGTGTTTAATTATCAGTTTCTGTGATGATGTGCACTGAAATGTTGATATAACATCATTACATAACAGATGCAGTATTGCTGTTATGTGATGCATGATCTCTGTGTGAGTGCTGATGCAGTCAAACAAAGATCTTTTATCTGATGGTATGTTGCAATGGACTGTTTTGTGAAAGCAAAATCATTAACACTTCACAAGTACAAGGACTGGATACTAAGGAATGTGAGCTAATGACGCTGGTCTCATCTGTGTTGTGTGTATGTGTATTGTCAGCACAGCTGTTGAGCATGAGAAATGTTCAGGAGAACAGTAGTTTGGCACTAATTGTGTTTTGCCGAGCATTACTCACGTGCCACACTGCACATGCATGGAGCCCACTTGCTTGTCGCACCAGCCCATGGCCTGAAGAGACGGGTAATCGCCACACAGCTCTACATTGCGGCCCAGGAAGTTCTCCTTCTCATAGATGATCATGTGACTGCTCTGGTGGGCCTACAAATGGAGAAAGAGATTGGAAGGAAATAGGGAAAAAACTTTTTGCAGACGGGGTGCAGGGACATCATCCTTTCCCTTTAGAAATCACTCTAATATGCTGATTTGCTGCTCAAGAAACATTTATTATTATTGTCAATGTTGAAAACAGTTTTTGGAAAACCATGATACAATACTATTCAATAGTAAATACAAATACACAAGCATTCCAAACTTTTGACTGGTAGTGTATAAAATACTTACAATAGGTTTGGAAGAATATATGATGTTTTGTTTTCATTTTAATATACATTTCGGTATAGTAAGGTATTATAATAAGCATTGCGTCCATATTGCTGGTCTTTCTTGCTTTGTTACCTAGCCTTTAAATTATATTGAGTTAAGTTAAATTTAAGTTATGTCGTTTTTTCAAAGACAATTCTGAAACTATACAACTATTCTTGAGTTATGGCAGCTCAGACATTCTCATAATTATTTCCCAAATCATCATCACATTTTACAAATCATCTCAGGATGAAACACTTAAAAGCTTTCAAACACATCTAAAAGCGTAATTTCCTTACTAACTGGCAAGATTTTGCAATCATTAACACAGAGTGGGCGACTCACGCGCCACTCTCCACACGGATAGAGCGGATGTTGTCAAACCCACGCTCCTGGATGTTTCGGCACTCTGAGGTGAGTTCCTGACACTTGCCTTGGAAATGCTCCTGCTCGAACACAGTCACCTGACAAACACAGATATGCACATGCCACAGTTCCATTATCTAATTTGGAAAAACTCGAAATCTCTCTCTCCTACACACACAACCAGAGGCCTCCTCTCCTTTTATTATGTCCTCTGTTAAATAATACAGAATTCTGCACATCTTGGACAAGAATAAGCAGCAGCAGCAGCAACCGTCCACAGAGCATTCATCTATAAAGTCTCAAAAATCAATGCCCAAGCAGAAGAAGCCTTTGTTAAATCATTGATGGTTTGGCGCCTTGTTTCTCACTCTCAGACAAAGAATCAATAGTTTGTTTCTCACTCTTTCATTGTGCTTCTTACATTAGAGAAAGAGTGGAAAGGTTTTTACCTTAAAGCAAGGAGCCATGTCTATCCCAGATGTTGATGGGTTTGTTTGGATCTTAGTAACTTTGTTCATCTTCTTTCCTGCACAAGAGGGAAGGCTGAAAACTTCTTCAAATGTATTTTACTACAAAAACAAACCTACTGAGATATTGTATGACGCACATTTGGGCATTTTAGACAATTCCTATAAGGACTGCTAATGGAATTTTTATAATCTTAATTCAAGTATTTATAATTCTTAGAATATTTATGTATAATTTTTGATAAAATTATATTACACAGCTCTCCAGAATACTTAATTCTGATAAGGATTTCATGTCTCTTGTATCACTTTTGTGAAAATTTGGCAATATATTGCTAGATACTCAGCAGTTCTCAGGAAAGAAAAAGGAAGACAATCATTCAGATATTGCTTATCCATATTTAAATAGGCTTAATATATTGCATATATATATATATATATATATATATAAAGCCAATTTAATACTAATGATATACACTCACCTAAAGGATTATTAGGAACACCTGTTCAATTTCTCATTAATGCAATTATCTAATCAACCAATCACATGGCAGTTGCTTCAATGCATTTAGGGGTGTGGTCCTGGTCAAGACAATCTCCTGAACTCCAAACTGAATGTCAGAATGGGAAAGAAAGGTGATTTAAGCAATTTTGAGCGTGGCATGGTTGTTGGTGCCAGACGGGCCAGTCTGAGTATTTCACAATCTGCTCAGTTACTGGGATTTTCACGCACAACCATTTCTAGAGTTTACAAAGAATGGTGTGAAAAGGGAAAAACATCCAGTATGCGGCAGTCCTGTGGGCGAAAATGCCTTGTTGATGCTAGAGGTCAGAGGAGAATGGGCCGACTGATTCAAGCTGATAGAAGAGCAACTTTGACTGAAATAACCACTCGTTACAACCGAGGTAAGCAGCAAAGCATTTGTGAAGCCACAACACGCACAACCTTGAGGCGGATGGGCTACAACAGCAGAAGACCCCACCGGGTACCACTCATCTCCACTACAAATAGGAAAAAGAGGCTACAATTTGCACAAGCTCACCAAAATTGGACAGTTGAAGACTGGAAAAATGTTGCCTGGTCTGATGAGTCTCGATTTCTGTTGAGACATTCAGATGGTAGAGTCAGAATTTGGCGTAAACAGAATGAGAACATGGATCCATCATGCCTTGTTACCACTGTGCAGGCTGGTGGTGGTGGTGTAATGGTGTGGGGGATGTTTTCTTGGCACACTTTAGGCCCCTTAGTGCCAATTGGGCATCGTTTAAATGCCACGGCCTACCTGAGCATTGTTTCTGACCATGTCCATCCCTTTATGACCACCATGTACCCATCCTCTGATGGCTACTTCCAGCAGGATAATGCACCATGTCACAAAGCTCGAATCATTTCAAATTGGTTTCTTGAACATGACAATGAGTTCACTGTACTAAAATGGCCCCCACAGTCACCAGATCTCAATCCAATAGAGCATCTTTGGGATGTGGTGGAACGGGAGCTTCGTGCCCTGGATGTGCATCCCACAAATCTCCATCAACTGCAAGATGCTATCCTATCAATATGGGCCAACATTTCTAAAGAATGCTTTCAGCACCTTGTTGAATCAATGCCACGTAGAATTAAGGCAGTTCTGAAGGCGAAAGGGGGTCAAACACAGTATTAGTATGGTGTTCCTAATAATCCTTTAGGTGAGTGTATAGGCCTAAATATGTGTATGTATAAAGAACTTCAAATGACAACTCCTTTGATGTTGGCCATATAGGTTATTTTATTCTATGCAATATCCCAAACGCAACAGTCAAGTTGACCAAGTTTGACTTGGCACTCCTAATAGTAGCTAGTTGACAAATTACTTGGCTATTTTTTTCTCTTTATAGGTAAATTACCATAAAACAATGATTCAATCTATTACTCTAACTTTATCTTACCTGAATCTCCACCTTTCCTACTTTACAGCTATGCTCGTCAGTCCTGTTTTGCGAGGAGTTTTATGATTATTTGGCGCTTCTATTTTATAGCGACCATCACAGCTGAGTGCACGTCGCGACGCTGAAACTGATGGAAAGACCTGTAAGGGAGGGAGTGTGTGGGAGTGTGTGTGTGTGTGTGTGTGTGTTTGTGAGATCATTCTCTTCATTGTGAGTCCAGAGTAGTGGAGCATTTCGCGCCGTCAGCGCAATGGATTTGATGAAGCCGTGAGTGAGTGAGTGAGTGAGTGAGCGCGCGCGCACATGGAGCACAATGGAGCTCAAGCAGCTGTATTTCTATCGGTCAGCACTGTGCATCGTATGGTACACAATGAGCGGCCTATAGGTGGAGAATACAGGGATTTGACCCACTGCATGGGTGAACGTCCTCTCTTTCAAACCTCAGAGAAACATATCTGTAGTTTGTCTGCTGTCTTAAGGTCACGACAGCTTAGTAGCCTAATCTTCAGAAAGCTCAGTTTTGGCAAATTCATAATATAACAGATGGGTAGCACAGTCCTGTTTCCCAGGTACATGTACTTATTACAGTAATAACAATTACTGGGTAATAACTAGGCACTAACCCTGAACCTACCCCTAAACCTAACCGTAACCCCTGTAATTATCTTATATTACCCAGTATTTTCTTAGGTACACTTTAAGTACATGTAAGTACACATAGCCTACTGTAAAATAAAGTGCAACCAACAGATTTAACCATTTTGGAATAGTCATACCAAAATATTGATTTATGCTGCTGTTTTTAAGGTTTAAAATAATATGTTGTTGGCCCTATTGTAAGTTTTGGGATTGTTTTTCTTTTCTCTTTCGGTATTATAAAGACATCATGAATCCTATTCGATCTGTTTAGTTTTTTCCTATCATCTTGGAAAAAAAGATATTGACATTTTGTGACTGTGTAAAATAAAAAAGAATGTATTTACATAGTTTTGTAACATGTTTTTAAGCTACAAGTATTAGGCTAACAGCATCTTCAAACCAAAGAAGCTTCAATTTTAACTGGTGCAGTTTTGCTGGCATATTACTCCAAAAAAAAAAAAAAAACTTTCACAGTTTGCAGCACGGTTGCCAGAGTTTTAACACAACATATGGACTGCATAAGCAGGTTAACTGAGACAAAAACTTTTATTGGCGTCAAATTAACTTGCATTTTATGAAAAATATAACAAATTCAGTGTATGGAAATTCGCCAAGTCTTCAATTTGGTGCCTTAAGGTTTGGCTTTGGTGTTCCATTACATTGACAAATGCGATTTTGTTCTGTCAATTATAACACAACATAAGTGTACTGTGGCAGCAGGTGAATGTAGTTTGTAAATAAGACAAAACCATAATAAACTTCTTGGCACCAAATAAACTAGTCTTTTATGGAAAATACCATAGCATGATCCGTAAAAGAGTGGAAAATATGCCAATCTAAGCCTTCAATTTGGTATGTGAGGGTTTGGCTATGGTGTTCATCACCATCAAATGTGATTTTTTTTCCTTTGGTTTTACTTTTATCAGGTTTTATGTACTTCATTTCACAGTCTGGAATTTGTCCTGTGAAGGTGTCCAACAGCTTAATTTTGTCGTCACCTTGTAAAGTTTCAGAACTGGACACACACCCACACAAGATAAGCTTACACGGTTATGAAAAAGACTTCTTGAGTTATAAAGAAGTACTACTCTCTCCTCTTTCCTTCTCTCTCTCTCTCTCTCTCGCTCTCTCTCTCTTTCTGTTTGATGATGGGGTGATTTTTCTGTGTGTGGGTTGGTGAGCTCAGCGAGTTTGTTTCTGTTGGCCTAATCCCCCCATGCTAGGTGCCAGCCTATAAAAGGGACACATGTTTGCTTTCAGTACACACACTGACACACTGATTGAGACAGACAGCGGCTACTGACTAACACACAGGTAAGAGACTGTGGTTTGTGAGTAAAAACAAACTTAGAGAAAGTCATTCCCACATTTTATTTGATTGAATAGTCTACAGCAAAGAAACTCCAACATGAGAATGTAAGAATATCTCTAACAGTTTTGACACATTAGTCACCGGTAGAAAGCAATTACAATGTAATCCTTTTTGAGCATAGAAATTTATACATTGTCAGGGTGAACTGTAACCTTTTAGTCATAACATAAAAATTTATACAGATAAGAAAAAAGCTGTCTCTATGCTGTGGATATGAAGAGAGTGAGAGAGAGAGAGATAAGGTGAAATTAAATGAAAAGATAGTTTATAAAATATAAAAAAAGTAGTACCAAGTGATGAGTTTTATATATTTATTAATCACAGAGTGCGCATTTTAAATTACTGTTAATTACATACTGGGGTGGCTGTTAGTTTTAATTAAACAGGTTTATGTTTAAAGCCTTGTGAAAATCTGTGGCCAGGCTAATTAAATATCTTACGCAAATATTTTGTAAAAAAGGCAAGAATTATATCAGTCATTTTGACAATATTTCATCAGTATTCCATCAGATACCTTAGAGGTCTTATTCCATGTTTAAGTTTTAATATTCGCTTGAACAATATTACAATGTACCATTTTGTCATATATTTCTAAATGAGTAATCTCGGGCAAAATATATGTTGCGTATGAGCATTGCACATCTATAATACTATTGTGAAAGTGTTTAAAATTGAGTGGTGAACAATTCATCCAAGAGCTATACATGTACTCGATTTGAAAAAATGGGATTCATTAATTGCTTTGAGCAATATTTAGCAGTTGACATCACTACATGTCCAACAATAGATATTTCCAGCAAGGAGGCTGCAAATTATTCACGTTTCTCCACTCATGCATATGTTCTCTTATTGTAGTCATCATGTCCACTGGTGGAGAGAAGTCCAAGCCCGCCTCCCAGCCTGATGGGAAGGCTGCTCAGACTCAAAAGAGAACCGAGATGGGAGTGGGAAACTACAAGGTATTTACCAGTTTACAGATGCATAAAAGTATGATGGATAAAATGACAACGTGTATGATGGCAAACAGCTGATCAAAACTCAGTTTCCATAGAAATAGATGTGGGTGTTGTATATGCAGTATTTTTAAGCTAAGCTAAACTAAACTAACTTTAATTTATAGTTGCATAGCAAGCGAAAATGACCCGATTGTCTCCTCCCTTTCCTCTCTTTCAGATGTATGTGTTTGATCAGGAGAACTTTCAGGGCCGCATGATCGAGATCTCCAACGAGTGCATGAACGTGTGTGAAATGGGCATGGATAGAGTGCGTTCCCTCCGTGTGGAGTGTGGCCCGTGAGTCTTTCTGTGATACATATGAGTGACTTACCAATTGTTCTGTATGTCAACACTTCCTCAGTTCTCTCTGTCCTTCTTTCTCCTATTTAGTTGGGTGGGTTGGGAACAGATGAACTTCTGCGGAGAGATGTACATCTTGGAGAAGGGTGAGTACCCCCGTTGGGACTGCTGGAGCAACTGCCACAGGAACGACTACCTGCTGTCCTTCAGACCTGTCAGAATGGTATTCATCCCTTTTATTCATTAAACATATGTATAAATGTTTTCATTTAGTTTTTTTGCAAAATCTTCAAAACATTAATCAGTTTGTTTCATTGAGCCATGGTACTCATTTGGGCAATGCGAGTTTGAATCTCATTCCTATTTTGTTCCTGTCCATAAGAGTAGCAAAAGGCTAAAGGTAAACTGAAAAAGAAAAAATAATTTTTAAATCCATATTCATGGATGTATTCGCTGCCACACTGAGTCATGGTGCTTTTGCAGGCAATGCAAATTTAAATCTCGAATCTGGCTCTCAACATTTCCTAATTTCATCACACTCTTCTCCTATCATTTCCTGGCCTATCATCTCACACTGACTGAATACATCAAAGTGTCAAAAAGGCCAAACATATTTAAATCCATATTCATTGATGTATTCACTGACACACTGAGCAATAGTGCTTGCTTTTGCAGGAAACACAAGTTTGAATCTGTCTCCCAACATTTCCTAATCTCTTCCTACTCTTCTCCCATCATTTCCTGTCCTATATCACTTACCATCAAAGCATTTTTTTTTTTAATCCATAGTCATTTCTTAACAAATATTACACATTGATTTCCTTGTTCGTGCTCCTCACAGGACCCAGAAAAGCATAAGATCTGTCTGTATGAAGTTGGTGAGTTCAAGGGCCGTAAAATGGAGATTATTGACGATGATGTGCCCAGTATGTACACCTTCGGCTTTACCGACCGCGTTGGCAGCATCATGGTCAGCTGTGGCACGTAAGTGGTCTCGCATCAAAGAAATCTGAGTGCAAGTAGACTGTGATAGCTGAACATAAAAAATAGATCTGATAACAAATGAAGTCTGTGATCTATAAGTCATACACTCACTTCCTAAACCCACTGAGTTTAAAGCAGAAGTTTGTAGTTTATTTTTTTTATGTTAAAAAACTTTCTCCTAGCCCTTAAAAAGTGTATAAAATGTAGCACTATCAAAACATTTTTTGCAGGACCAACCCAACATCACGGGAAAACGTAACTATTTTTTGAGGTGGCGATTTTGTATGAAAACGTGATTTTAAAAGCCCACCACTGAACATAACTGTCACTGGGGCGTAAGCAGATCATACGAATTAGCCAGCAGTTTGCCAAAACATAAAATACTTAAAAACTGCCATGAGAATGTTTTGTTTAATAGCAGGGTTTCTGGAAACCTGTTTGAAAACAGTCATTACTTTTGCTTTGCATTACACAGTTCAGCATTAATTACCATTATAGTTACTCAACCTAGATAAACTAACAGTATTGATACTTCTAATATTAAAATATGAATAAAATAATTTCCAGTGCGATAGTTTTTACAATATATAAGTGATAAGAGGCTCTTCTCTATTCTCAATTCTGTTCTTCACTTTTATTTATTCTCTCTGTTTGTGGTGTCTGTTTGTCTTTCCTCTCACCTCTTGTCTTAGTTGGGTGGGTTACCAGTATCCTGGTTACCGTGGCAGCCAGTACCTGCTGGAGAAGGGCGACTACCGTCACTTTAATGAGTATGGCGCTCGTCATCCCCAGATGCAGTCCGTCAGGCGCATCCGTGACATGCAGTGGCACCCAGACGGCTGCTACACTATGGCCACCAAGTGAGGGCTAGGGAGGACGAGAAAGAGAGGGAACAGGGGAGAGAGAAAGAGAGGAGGAGGAGAAGATGAAGGAGGGGGAGGGTGGAGGGCCAAGAAGGAGAGGAGGAGCGCACTACCCGTATGAGTCATCCTGGGAAGGGAAAGAAGGAGAGAGGGATTGAGGTCAGTCAGATATGGGCAGCAGCTTAGCAAAAGAAAAAAAAGTGACAATAGAGAATGTGGCTGCTGATATCAAATGACTGCATGGCTTTTTCTTTCCCACCCCTCTTTATTCTCTCTCTACTCTTCACCTCTTCTCCCATCTTCTTCGTTCTTCCCTCTTCCTCCTCTTCCTCATCCTCCATTTACTTTTCCCCTGAGGAAATCAGTCCATCACAACGAGCCTTAACTGATGCCTGACTCGTGTGGGTCAGGGATGATGATTGACAAGGGTGGGTTGGGGGCGGGGCAATGGGTGGCAGGGGGAGGGGTGTTTTGGCCATGGCCATGTAAAACCTCCACATCCTTTTGGAACGGTAATAAAAGTGACACCTGTGACCGTTGTTCCCTGATATCACTGCTGATTGTCTCACTCTTAACATCAATACATCAGATCACATTTCCACTCAGACTAAAATGACTAACATCAGAACAAAAAAAAAATGTCTCATGTCAGAACACATTATTATAACACCGATTTAACAATGATTTAGTGTTCAGCATACTACTATTATTCAAGTTGGTATATAACCAAAGATAATAGTACTGTCAATATTTCAATTATTGCAATTTTGAATAATTTAATAAATGAATACCTTTTTACAGTATTTTTAGAGAGGGCATAAATGCAATATAATAACTAGCCTTAATAATAAACATCAATAAGCCTACTAGACAAACAAAACGTGGTAACATATTTCAATCCCAAAATTATTTAAATAGGCTACTGACAAATCGCATAATGAGTATCTTTATACAATGTCGTCACATAAACAACCAGTAACCAGAAAGCTGTATGTGTTTGGCTTATTAAAAAGAACAGAATCATAACAGTCATTCATACGGGAAACAGACTGGTTGCGCTGTAGATTCAGCAAAGGTGATGCAGCGCCACTAGAAAACTCTGACTCTGTCCAAAAAATGCATACTTCTTTTGAAGTACATAGATTGCGACCGTTAAAAAAGTACATTCCAGTATGAAATGTGAATGTAAACTGACATACTACATTTGTCATGTTGTCATTGTCATTTGACCTACAGCGTCAGTTGTGTCGCCGTTCACAAATCCTCTCCCATGAATTTGTATGATAGAAAAGTGTCCCCTGGATTTCAGACATAGTATTGATTTCACATACTGTTTTTCACCTACTGTAAAGTAGTGAAGTGCATATTCGGATGTAACCTATATGTCAGGGCTCCTACCTTTCAGATGAATCTTTTATTTAGAGAGTTTACAAAGAAAGTTATAGCAAAAATACATTGAATTTAAATTTAATTTAAATATAAAACGTGATCCTAGAGAATATGGTCATAAAAACTAAATTATGACACTTTTAATGCAAAAAATAATCCAATAAATGGAATAAAAACATTCAAATATTAAAATAACATTATGATATGACCCATTAAATGGTTTAAATACAGCAGTAGATTACTCTTTTAAAATTAAGATTCTGAGTCAGCTGTCAAGTCAAATGAACTAAGATAATTACATAAGCTGGTTATTATTAACACTTTTGGAGCATGTGCATGTGCAGTGCATGCACTGAATAAAAATCAGTGTTTGTTTTGTCTGTCGGTTCTTTGGATTGGAATCGAATAGTGGATTAATAGCATCAAAAAAACAGACAAAAATAAGACAGATATAGGCTTCTGTCATCATGAACAGAATGATTGTGGGTTTATACAACACCTGACCAATTTCTCCATGCACATGCATGAGTATGTATTTCTAAACCTTCCTGAATGAATTAATAATTCATTTGAAACTGACATCATCCTTCCCACAAGGCCAAAACAAATACACAAACACAATTAAGATTCACCTCAGCTCCACACAAAATCAAGCCCTTGCATTGACGTCAGTCGTCCTGGGGTCTTATTCACGTAAACATCTACACACACACTCTTGGCACCTTGGGAAATCTACCAACTCTACATCCTAAGTGTGTGATCAGCCTGTCTCTAACACATTTTTCCTCCTCACACTCTGAGAGGTAATGAAGAGAAGATAGAGGATGATTTAGGACAGAGGCTGGAATGATTTAGAGGGAAGCTAGTTATCACACAGCTCAGTGGGATGCTGAGATAATTGAATCTGACTCTTGTAGTACTACACGGCCACCACAAGAAGGTACTAACAATTAGATTGTCAAAAGAAGCTTGTGTTTTGTCAGTCCTCTTTTGCTTGTTTCACACATTTTTCTGTACTTTTCCATGGAAAATAATTGTAGTAGCTTGCTATTCGCAACAGTCAGGAAATACGTCAAGATGACGTCAACAACATCATGGCTTCACATCTACACACACTTCCAGTGAAGATGTGCAATTGTTACCTTAAGAAACTATTTCTACCTGATCTGACTTTTACAAATACTTCAGTCATTTAAAATCATATTTATCATCAGTTAAATCAGATTAGCACATTGGTTTATCTGACAAAACCCTTGTACAGTGCAATATCCTCTTTAACTAATGGATTTTCTGTTTTCCATTTAAACACACACACGCACACACACACACACACACACACACAGAAAATCTACAGACATATCCTTTGCCATTTTTTATCTCTTTCCTTCTGAACCACATGCATAGAGAGCCTGCAAGAGCTGTATGTGTGTGTGGCTGGTCTCTTTCTTGCGTCACGGCTGTGTTGTGAGTTAGCCGGGGGAGAAGCGGTTCTTTTTATGGAACTTCCTAAAAAGTCTTTCCGCCGAGAGTGATGTAAGCTATTTGTCTCAATGTTTAACAAATGAGTGGGTGTGAACCTATCAGTGAGATAGAGAGAGTTAGAGAGAAAGTGACAGAGAGAGTGGAGAATAGGCAGAGTGAAGACACCTACAAATTTGCATATTTATCAAATAGGTGAAAAAGTTTTACCTGAAAGAGCTGTTTCTACCTGATCTGACTCTTAATTATTATTTTGAATAAAACTAGTAAGTTTAGATGTTACCTGACAAAATGTTTTAACAGTAGGCTCTCTACACTCTTTAACAACTTGTCAGTCATGTATCTGATGCATTCAGGTGTACATTATGAGGATTTTTATCTTTGATCATTATCGAGCACTTTGTTCTCCCTCTGTCTCCTCTCCTTGCCACAGCTTGTCCCCGTTTTGCCAGCCTCATTCTCTCTTTCTCTCTCTCTGGCTGATGGTGTCAGTGCTGCATGTGGATCTGCGTCATCAGTGAGCAGTGTCTGATTGACTGGGTTAAAAATAAAGAGTAGAGAGGGGTGAGAGTGTGTGCGAGTGTGTGCGAGTGAGTGCATGAGGCTGAGAGGCCAGAAACTGCGTTGGGATGCTGGGGCAAGTCTGAGGAATCTGGGGGAAGAGCCATATGTGAATAGAGGGTATTTTTAGCAGGAGAAATTGAGTTAGTGTTAGATAAGAGTAACATTGGAAACAGGAAGATATATGTTATTCATAACCTCTATTTGAAAAAAAAAAAAAATTATATGAAGTTTTAATCTGTTGGGAATAAAAACATCATAAAAAGACGACTGGTAGCCTAGATGTGGAAGTGTTCTGAATATTTATTAATTTTGTTGTGTTTTCGTTAGTTTTAATACTTTTCTTTTTTTTTTAGTTTAAACTTCAGTTTTAATTATTTTATTATGTCAAGTTTAACTAAATGAAAAAAATTTAGCTTTTTTATATTGTATTTTTTTATTTATTTAAAGGAATAGTTCACCCCAAAATTAAAATGTTGTCATCATTTACTCACCCTCATGTTGTTCCAAACCTGTATGGGTTTCTTTATTCTGTTGAACACAAAAGAAGATATTTTAAAGAACGTTGGTAACCAGACAGTTGACGGCACCCATTGGCTTCCATAGTATTCCCCCCCCCCCCTACTATTTCCTAACAGAAGAAAGAAACTGATTTGGTTAGTCATCATTTTTGGGTGAACTATCCCTTTAACATTTATTTTATTTTAAATACGATTTTTTTTATGGTTTTAGTTTTAGTTAACGATAATAGCCCTGTCTTATATTCAGTAAGATATATAACATGATTGCAAATGTGATATTGGTTTAATATTTATTTACTTAGCAGATGCCTTTATTCAAAGCTACTCACACATTTGAAATACAAGCAGAGGAAATAAGCCAAATTCCTGCAAACACCAGAGTAGAACAGTGCTAGTGTAGAAGCATTAGTGTAATTTTGTGCAAAAAGGCTAGTTAGTTTATCATGTGCTTCTGGAAGAGGTGTGTTTTCAGTGGGCTGAGTCTGAAAGCTTAGGCATCTGACTTGTTGCCTCCCTCCCTCATTAGCCACTGAAGTTTGCGTTGAACTAAATAGAGAGAGCTTTTTTGATAACCAAGCAAATATTTAACCACTATATTAATTTCTTCACTAAAAAGTCAAAAGTTTAAAAAAAAGATATTGGCAAAAAACTACATTTATGCACAAACTGACTGCCAGCCGAAATTTTCAGATGCCATTGTTTTCCTCACACTCAACTGCATGCACAGGATAATGGACATAATAAACAGTGAAGGATACATGCTGCCTTCAAAAATTGATCAGATGAAGGTATGTCAGTAGACAGAATCAATGTGACATGATCAGTGGGTTTGGACATGCCTTGCTGCTGTCCTACCTTCATTTGCTGCCTGCGGAGGCAGCATTTCTCAGCTTTTGGAGACAGCCTTATACAACAGTTCAATTACCTTTCAATAAAAGTTAGCATCGAGCATTTTGTTGGCCAGTAATAGGCTATGTATATTTTTTCTTCTCCAACATACCTGAGTAACTCCACTCCTGGTTTTCCAATCCTGGGGTCGGTTGCACTATATACTAAAGTGAAGATCATGGTAACTCACTAGTAATGACTCAAGTATTACCAAATCCTTCATAAGGAATTACTAATTATTTGGATCAGTATTCTAAAGTGAATACATGATATCTCATTGTAAGCTTTTGAGGTTTTTGTAAGGTTTTGGATAGTAATTCCTTCCGATAGATTTGGTAACACTTGAGTCATTAGTAGTGGGATACCACTTCAGAATACTGATCCAAATAATTAGTAATTCCTTTAGATGAATGTAGTAACACTTGAGTCATTACTATCCAAAACCTTACAAAAACATCAAAAGCTTACAATGACTTCAGTCATTCCTAGAGAGTTATCATGTTTTACACTTTAGAATACTGATCCAAATAATTAGTAATCACTTCTGAAGGATATGGTTATACTTAAGTAATTTCTAGTGGGTTACCATTACCTTCACTTTAGAATTAATTATACATTATGCATTATTCACATTAATTATGAACCTGTATATAGTAGTTCTTAGTAGTCCGGGGGGTATGAAAAAAATAGTAGTTATTTATTAGCTAATATTGAACTACCACATTCAACTAAGCGCTATTACTTACTAATTTGTTATTCAGAGTGTCTTGTTAGTTAATAGTAGTTACTAGAATGTTAATGTTACTCATTTGCTCCTGTGTAGTTATTCATTCATTCATGTGTAGCAAGTTTCCACTGACTGACTTTATGAATGGGTCATTGAATCATTGACACACCCGATTACCGGTAGTTCAAATACGGTGAATTATTCAAGAATGAAACACCACAATGTGTTGCTGAGAGATGCAACTTTTCTGCATTGGAACTATTTTTGCGCGCCACACTGGTCTCGTATCTCTCATGGAGGAGCTATAGAAGCATAAAAGGAGGAGCGACGACAGCAAAGGATGAGAGAAGACCAGTCCTGGACTTTACGTTGTGTTTGTTTATGTGTATGCGGCAGTCGTCCATGAGGGGCTGTCGCATTTACTTTTGTTTTGTTGTTTGTTTATTTTGGATATTAAACTGTTTTAATAAACTGTTGTATAAAATGAAGATCATATTTGTAATCATGCTGAATTTCGAGAAAATAGTTTGAATGATTATCACTTGCTTTATCACTTGCTTTATCACTTGCTTGTGTGAAATTGCTTAACTATATTGTGTTATAAACACAAAATACAAGAACTCATACAAGGGCAATTCATATCTTGAATTTTGGGGGTTTTTTTATTATTTTTGGTGGCATTTCTGACCTTGCATGCCAAAAAACAAACACAGCAACATTTTGCAAAACATCTCGGGTTACTCAGTGTAACCATGGTTGCCTGAGAGGAGGGAACGAGATTTTGTGTAAATAGCTTATGCTTTGGGGAAACTCCTTTCTCCGAAAATCCTGAAGCTCGAGTGCTCACACTGTGGGTGGGGTCAGCCGCTATATAGGTAGCGCCGAGCGCCAGATTATCTCAGAATCTTTTGACTTAGTGAGAACTACTCACAGACTCTGAGGACGGTGTACATGGCGATCTACGCAGTATCTCATTCCCTCCTCTCAGGGAACCATGGTTCCCTTTCGAGTCAGTCTCTCGACATTGCGTAATAGCTTACGCTTTGGGAAATATGTTAAATCCCCACTGTGTAAAAACAGTTATTTCCCAAATCTATGCAGAGTTGACACGGAAAAATGTTACACATGCTGTAGAAGGTGAATACAACAAAGCACGAGGGGCCCGCCTCACCTTCGGGGTCGGGTACCAAACCAACTTAAAACACTAATACTTCTAGCTGGCAGAGTGACAAAACGGCGTCGGCGCCTTCAGCACCGGCCTGCGCATAGTCGAGCCAATGAGAACATTGTTCTCTTTTTATAAGAACGGGCGTAACGATGTTTATCCGCCCCTTCCACCACTGAGAGCAGGTGGGTTCTTTGGGTATTGGTTTGGGCTGAATGAGGGAAGTGCCATGACCGTGTGAGCTCCTTGTGGGGTTCAGAGAAGAAGGGAGCTGGTCTCTGTGAGGTGTCTAACTGGCCGCCTGCATGGAAATAAGACCTGTCCATCCACTTCTTCATCGGCTGCTCTGGGACTGACCACTCCAGGCCCATCTCGGCCACAGCCTCTGAAAGGATACTCATGAGCTTCCCATACAGAAAAGCCTCTTCCATAGGGACCTCCAACATTGTGTCGTCCTCTCCATACCCAAAAGAGAACAGGTGCCGTGCTTCAAAAGAAGGCAATAGCAAGTGCAATAGCGTGATTCAATCAGGTTTCAGGATTTTTGGAGAAAGGAGTTCCCCCAAAGCATAAGCTATTACGCAATGTTGAGAGGCTGACTTAAAAGGGAACAGATGTTGTCTTACATCATGATGTGTAGCGGTCAAACTTTTTTTGTTACAAATCATTGTGAATGTGTCCATTCTGAAGTGTAATAGCCACATTCCTTCATGAAAGTTGGGTACCACACAAGCCCACCAGTCACTGCTACTCAGCCTGAGCCATACATCTACGACCCTTTCTTGCCCATCAGGGCATAAAAGTTCTGCAACAACATCTAACGTGTTTTATGTGACGTTTTGAACTGACCGTCTGAAAAGACTATTGAGCGTTGCGATTCCTCCAATCAGTTTTCTATATGTGGTCTGTCTCCTCCTTAGGTCTCTGATATCACTCTTAGAACATGATTCGACCAATAAAATTAGAGGACTGAGACTGACTGTTGAATCAAAAACAGGAAATGACACCTCTGTTTGACAGAGCTATGATCACATTGTCACATTTACAGGGAGACACATAAACACAGTGTAGTGGTTCAAGCTGTGTGACACACAAGCGCAATTCCACAATGCTGTTCTCACACATATACAGGGTCGTACAGTTCTAGCTGTGTCTGTACACAAAGACACAAACATCACACACTTTGCCCACACACGGATCACACACACAGAAGGCAGTGAGCAAACTAACACTTGCATCCTTCTCTTTGAGTCTGACAAAGAGTCAGTGCAGAAAAGAAGGTGAGGAAGAAAAGAAGGAGTGAGAGAGGAAAACAGCACGGTAGAGGAGGAAAGTGAAAATGTCACCAGAAGACAAAAAGAAAACTGAAAAAGAGAGAAAGAATGAGGCAAGAAGAGAGTTATGAAGAATCAAAAAAGGGACATGTCAGAAAGCTAGAGAGAATAAATGTGCCTAAAAGAAAAACAGAAAGAGGGAATCGCAAAGAGCGAGAGAGACTGCTTTTGTGGAGACTACTGTGCATTGAGGGTTTTATTTGGGAGAAAATGAAGGCAGACACTCAGCAGTGACTGTGGATCATCAATGGCAAAGAAAACAGATGAGTAAGAAAATAACAGAGAAATGGACTGAAAGATGTGGGTCAGGGTCGCAACAACTGCACAAAGAGCTAAGGAAGGGAAGAGTTTGTTACACATAGATGTAGGTATGGATATACATGCAAATACAGATAGGTGCCTATAGACCTTTCTCATCAGTCACATCCAGTCCAAGTCTTGCAGTCTCTACTAATGAGCTGATGGGTTGAATCAGGTATGTTAGATGAGGAAGACATACAAAAATGTGCAGTGGTGGGGGGTCCCCATGCAGGACAGGTTTGAGAAGCAGTGCTATAGACAACCCTGTTCCTGGAGTACCCCCAGCACTGACCATTTTAGATGTCTAAATATAGTTGGGACACCCCATGTTTTTTTAAGAATAAGGTTAAACATATGGACATTTGATCTTCATTTTAACAATATTGGAAGATTCAAGTAATATAACTAAACAAATAAAACCAAAGAAAAGTCATTTTAAAATTATCTGTAAAATGTAATTTAAAAAAAATGCAATTTCTTGTGATGAAAAAGTTAGGACACCCCCACATTTATTCGTACTTAAAATGGCTAAAATTACCTACATGTGTATCATATCAGGTGCAAATGATTAGAACATTGTGACAGAGCATTTTGAAGGAGGCTTGTCTTATTTAAACCTCAGACATTTAGTTTGGTTTGCTCTTAATTGTTGAAGTGAGAGGTATCAGAAAGAAGATTGTAGATGCTTATGAGTCTAGTAAGGGATATAAAAAGATCTCAAAAGAATCTATAATCAGCCATTCCACTGTCCGGAAAATCATTTGCAAATGGAGAACATTTAAAACAACTGCCAACATGGCCAGGTCGTTCAAGCAAATTCACCTCAAGAGCAGACCGCAAGATGCTTAAAGAAGTCTCCAAAAACCCTAAAATGTCTTCACAGGACCTACAGTAAGCTCTTGCTACAGCTGATGTCAAAGTGCATGTATCTACCATCAGAAAGTGACTACACAACTTTAATTATCATGGGAGGTTTGCACGGAGGCTGTCTAAGAAAAACATGATGGCAAGACTGAAGTTTGCCAAAGAACACAAAGGCCAGGATGTCTGGAATAATGGACTTTGGACAGATTAGTCTAAAATTTAATTATTTGGATACCATATAACAGATGGCATGTTTGGCATAAACCGACCAAAAGAACCTCATACCAAATGTGAAGCATGGAGGTGGAAGTGTCATGGTCTGGAGATACTTTGCTGCAGCAGGGCCTGGCCAGCTCACCACCATAGAATCCACTATGAATTCTACATTGTATCAGAAGGTGCTTGAGAGACATGTGAGACCATCTGTCAAAAATTTGAAGCTGAAGCGGAACTGGACCTTGCAACATGACAATGACCCAAAACATACCACCAAGGACTGGCTGAAAAGTAAAAAAATGGAGAGTTCTGGAATGGCCAAGTCAAAGCCCAGATCTAAATCCTATTGAGATGCTGTGGGGTGATTTGAAACAGACTGTGCATGCAAGAAACCCCTCAAACATTACACAGCTGAAAGAATTCTGCATTGAGGAGGAGGACTTTCTTCCAGTCGATGTCAAAGACTGGTAGAGGCTACAAGAAACGTTTCATTGAGGTTATTTCAGCCAAAGGCGGTCACAGCTATTAGGGAACACACATTTTTTATGATTTCTTTAATTTAATAAATGAAAACAAAGTGATGCATGTAACAATTTTTTTGTTGTTACATACAATTACATCACCATCTACAGGTACAAATAAAAAAATATCAGAAATCGATATGTTGACATTTCTTAATAAAGAACTGAATATTTAATGGGTTGTCCTAATTTTTTCACATGACTAGATATAGATGTACTGTATGCATCTGTAAATGTATCATATCATTGTAATTGTCATATATAATTAAGTATATCATTAAACTGCAGTAAAAATATATATAAAGACAACAGTAGTAAAGACTTACAGCTGCAGTTTAGCATTTTAGATAGAACAGCTTGAGTATATAAATAATTGTGTTATACCAGATACTGAAGATGAAAACCTTAGATCAGTGACGCAGCCTTTCACGAGATATGCTTTATAAAAACATCAGTGACGTTCAGCTTCTTAGTGTATTAGAGGCGCATTTTGAACTTTGCAATACATAATTAATAAACCGTCTCGCCCAGTACAAAGATCTGAGAGTGTCAGATTAACATTTTATAGCATTCTTTATTCACCCTGAATCACATGAAGGTCTTTTCATGCTTGTATTATTCTCAGCATGGTGTACGACGGTGACACAAACCACAGATGTGGGGGAAAAAGCTTTTCAAATGAAATCAAAGTCACATCAGGCATTTGAACACAAAGCGTCTGAATGCGCAACTAGGCTGTTTTTTTCTGCATGGATGATGTCATCACACACTAAAAGAAAGCAGTCTAGTGTTGATTTTAGTACTGTGACACATTCAGGGAATTATGTCATGTGTACAGTCAGCTTACTGTATTTAATGCTGTACCTTTACCTTGATTTACTCTGGCCCTCAAAACACCTAAGTATACTTAAAAACTTTTGAATAGAAGTGCATTAGATAACAAAATATTAAAACAAGTGGCATTTGCAAAAAAATTGTTAAAAAAGTTAAAAAGTAAAATAAAAAAAAAACCGCAACTGTGGTTGCCAGAGCTTAACTGAAAAAAAAAATATAATATAAAGAATATATTAAATACTATAATAAATACTATGTTAAAATACCAACCTACTAAAGTACTAAAATCAGTTTTGTCCATTTATAATGCCCTGACAACCACCAAAAAACACAGGTGGTAATAAAGTTTGGTAGCACTTTATTTTACAGTCTTGTTTCACATGAACATACTATGTACTTATTGTAGTAATGACAACTAAGTACTAACCCTGAACCTACCCCTAAACCTTAGCTTAAAGGTGCTGTAAGTTTTTGACTGTACTAAAGCATAAACATACCATAATATGTTTGCTGATATTTAGGAAACATGCTAAATTCACATACTCGTTTCTCTGAAAAGCAATGCTACAGCCAGTTATTCTACTTTGAAATATACGTTCCGTGTCAGAATGTCTGTTTTTGTTTAACCCATGTAGTTACCTTACACTACTCAGTACTTTTGTGGGTAAGTATACTGTAAATACAATGAAAGTGGATGTACTGTAAAATAATGTGCAACCCAAAGTTCACTTATCGTAGAATCAAAGTTCTTGACAACTTCCCAAAAGCTGAAGTATATAAGGTGCAAACAGTGTCAAGCACACAAAAACTAAACATCATCATAGTAACACACAACGCTAATATAATGCAATAAACATTAATTTACCAACATAAGACGTAACATAAATTCTTAATGTACATAACTGATAAAAAAACTAAGAAGAAACCGTTATTTTAATTAAAAACCTTCAAATGTGGAATTCTGGGAACGTCAAATATGTATTTTCACTGTAAATTTTCACTGTTTAAACTGTAAGATGCCAATTTATTACAGTTATTCACTGTACAGTATATAGTAAGGAAATGTATCATTAGCCAATTAACGTTAAGTTTTTTTGCCAATTAACGTTAAGTTCAATTAAGTTTTTGCTGCTGTATTTTTACAGTTAAAATATAATCATTTTTTACACTTCAGATGTCGTTCTTCATAATTACTATGTAAATGTTCCACTATACATGTGTGGAGGAATCATAACCTTCTTTTTATGATTTTTTTTGTTGTTGTTGTTGAAAAAAGCATGCTACTATATCTTATGTGATACCTTATGTGATACCTTATGTGGATGTTGTTTTAAAGGGATAGTTAACCCAAAAATGAAAATCACCCCGTGATTTACTCACCCTCAAGCCAACCTAGATGTAAATGAAATATTAAAAACTGTCCTGGCTCTTCCAAGCATTATAATGGCAGTAAATGGCAGCCCAAAAGACCAAAAAGTAAAATGAAGACCAAAAAGTAAAATATCTAGCTTCCGGCAGACCATCTTCCGTATTCAGCTTACGAAGAAAGTGTAACTGGCGCGACGATGTCAGATGAAGCGTAAGCATTTTGAACTGCGAGAGGCGTTACACTTTCTTCGTAAGTTGAATACGGAAGGCGGTCCGCCGGAAGCTAGATATTTTACTTTATAATGTTTTAAATATGGATATTTTTCTTACAAAAACCCATCGATTCGCTTCAGAATCGCTTCAGGCCTTTATTAACCCCCCGGAGCCGTATGGACTTTTATAATGGATGGATGCACTTTTTTGGTCATCATATTTTGGGCCATTCACTGCCATTATAATGCTTGGAAGAGCCAGGACATTTTTTTAATATAACTTCGATTGTATTCGTCTGAAAGAAGAATTTCATATACACCTAAGATGGCTTGAGGGTGAGTAAATTATGGGATAATTAAAATATTTGGGTGAACTATCCCTTTAAGGCAACATCCATACATTTCTAAGTGCTACTTCTAAGTGTCCAGATACTTTTCACTAGATTCATTGATCGATTTCTTAATTGTTACAGTAAATATGGCCAGTGCAGAGTGCATGACAGCTGTTTTAAAGAGAGCGTGAACAAGTATGAGAAACACTGAGAGGAAGTGGCTCTGTAAGTAGGCAGAGGAGAAAGAAAGACAACGATTAACTAAATACAATGCTTCTGTCAAGACAGAGAGAGGAAAGTCTGACAGCTTGTCGTTCTCTTTTTGTCTGAAGCGTGACTTGACGTATCTAACTAATTATAATCTTGTGTTGTCATAGCAGACAGTGATGTATAAGGCTGAAAAACTTTCCAGATGCAAATGGGTTTTTTTTTTTTTTTTTTTTGTTTTTTTTTTTTTTTTTTTTTAACTACTAACAACTTTTTTTAACAATCTAGTTTTAATTAAAAAAAATTCAATGTAATCTTCCTAAAATAGTATTGCATGTATAATCATTATACATAAACTCATTGTAACATTTATTGTATGAAAATTATTTTTTATCGTTACACAAATTATGACTGTCCCTCAGTTCTGGTGTGGTATCATAACCAAGAATTTTGCTATAAAGGTTACAAGTGCACTTGTTTACCAAGGACCCAACAGCACTGGTGAAGAGCAAGAATATGATGAAATATGAGAGTTGAAGAAAATATGGTATGAGAAATATGAAATATGTGATCTGTGAAGAAAAGGAAAACTCAAGGGAAATATCTCTTGCAAACAGAATATTTTCATTGTGAGTCATATCAAATAAAGCTGTAACTTTAAATAAAAGAACATTATTTAATTGTGCAGTTCAGATCTAAAATGGTGGTTTGAGATGGAAATGCAAAATAATTACAGAATATTCCCTGCTGGACATATAGTAGAAACATTATTTTGGTCCCATGATCCAACTGATATTGTTGTAAAGTCCTGGATAACTTCTGACTCTTATGCAATCATGGCAGCATTATCATTATGTTTTTACAGTCTTCAAGATGAGCCACTTGAGCCAACCTCAATGCTTTACACAACAGCGGCATCAATTTTCTGTCGAATCTCTAGTGGACACTTTGTTTTGAATAGCCCAGCAAACGTGTCGAAGATGGATTTCATCTAATCAGAGCAATCAAAGCACATTTTCAGAGGGGCAATTGGAGCAGATGCTCTATAGTCATATAAGTCAATCTAATAAAGACTTTATGCCATAGACATAACACTTTTGTAAGTTATTTACACCTATAGACTGCAAATATGCATAAATATTCATGGAATTAATTGACAAGTGTAGGTGTGATGACAGTTTACATTAGCATGTAAGGCTCCTGATACTACCACATCAGAATTTTACATTAACAAAAAACAAATGTCAATTTATGTATGGATTAAGGTCCAAAAACACAACAATAGTCAAACATCGATAATAAACATATAAACTACAAATGACGCACACAGGAGGATGTAGATTGAAACACACTAAGCACCTCCTCACATTGGTGATAGAAGCAGCAAGACATAAAGAGTTCGGGGAGAAAGAAATAATGAGCAAGAGAGGGAAAAAGAGATAAAGAGAAAGAGAGAGTAAAGGTACCCCAGGGGATTTTAACATTTGATTGTGGTTGTGCATCATTAGATTCTCCTGAAATCTGATTACGCTGCTCTTGGCTTTGTTGTAACTATTCTTGTACCCATGCTGAGGGAGTTACTGTACACAGGAAGTACTGTAGTACTGTGACGGGTGTGTAGTCCACCTCACATATTTGGCCTTTACCATGATTTGACTGGGTTATTTTGGAGCTTAATTTAATATGTTTGTTACGATACTTAAATCCCCTTATAAGAAAAACACCGGACAAGAAAATTAGTTAAAAGTTTATTAAAATCTTGAGTATACAGAAGGGTGCACACTTCTTATATTTCTCTTTGCTGTTTAACTTTACCTGAGTCCTAGATTACTCTGGTCCATGGAGTGACAGCCGCATTCCATGTGGCAGCAGACAAAGGAAGAGGCGGGGCTTCAGCCTCCAAACTTATGCTGTTCCAGAGGAAGTTGGACTGTACCATGTTCTGATTTAGAAGGGATTTTTTTTTTTTTTTTATATTCAGTTATCCCTTTGTTTGGTTTGAGTTTTCTTTTCATATGTTTGGTTATATGATTGTATTATGTTAGGCATGATAATGGATATTGTGTTGTAAATGTTATTTTGTTTGAGTTTATTTGGTAAAGGTATTATTTTGATATTTACCTTTTATTTTTGTTTAGTAGAGGCTAAATGGGTATTTATAGCATTGTTGGGAAGAGCAGAAGTTGGTCAGTATTGTCCAGTCACAGTAACATCATGACCTGCTGACCTTAGTGGTTTGATTTGTTATTTTGTTAACAGGGGAGATTTATTTTTAGGCCTGTTTAATTTTTGTTAGTTTCAGTTAACATACATCTCAAGTTTTGAATTTTGTATGGACTTTGTTTGAAATCTGCCCTTGTATATAATTTTTTTTTTTTTTTTTTGTCTTTTTGTTGGAAGAAATAAACTTTTGTCTCTTTTCACTACCTGTCCTGCCTGTTCTTGGCCTCGACCACGACAAGTACGTACATAGTATGTTGTAGTTAATAGTGAGAATTGGACCCTAATCTAAACAGCCCATCTAATGTGTGACCGAAATATTTATATAAAATATAAAATTTAAAGGGATAGTTCACCCAAAAATGAAAAATGAAAAATGGATAGTTCACCCAAAAATGAAAAATGAAAAAAATACAGCCATCCTAGCTGTATATGACTTTCTGTATATGAGTTAAAAAAAATGTCCTGGCTAATCCAAGCATTATAATGGCAGTAAATGGCAGCCCAAAATTTGAAGCCCAAAAAAGTACATCCATCCATTATAAAAGTAATCCATACAGCTCCGGGGGGTTAATAAAGGCCTTCTGAAGTGAATCGATGGGTTTGTGTAAGAAAAATATCCATATTTAAAACTTTATAAAGTGAAATATCTAGCTTCCTCCATACTGCATTCAACTTACGAAGAAAGTGCAACCCCTCTCACGGTTCAAAACGCTTACACTACGTCCAACGTCATACGTCACGCCAGTTACACTTTTTCCGTAAGATGAATACGGGAGGTGGTCTGGCGGAAGCCAAATATTTTGCTTTATAATGTGTTAAATATGGATTTTTTTTTTTTTACACAAAAGGTGTAAGAAAAAAAAAATTGCTTCGCTTCAGAAGGCCTTTATTAACCCCCCGGAGCCGTGTGGATTACTTTTGTAATGAATGGATGCACTTTTTTGGGCTTCAAATATTGGGCTGCCATTATAATGCTTGAATTAGCCAGGACATTTTTTTAATATAACTCTGATTGTATTCGTATTTTTTCAAAATATCTTCGTTAGTGTTCCACAGAAGAAAGAAAGTCATACAGGTTTGGAGCAACAAATAATGGCATTATTTTAGGGTAAACTTCCCCCCTAATTTGGGGATCAGACTCCTCCAAACCACCCCTTCACCCTCAATTCGCTTCTATAACACACAGAAAACCAATGAGGGTCATGACGCAGGTCTCTAAAGTTATCAGTGCTGATTATATTCTGCTATCTCTATGCAACAGGGCAAAGCAAATCTGTCATTGTATGTGGGCTGCCACAGTAGAGCACTCCCTTAGGGCACTACAAAGCCACTCTTGGAACACTACAGGGGATACAGCTTTCATGCATTAGGCTGCTGGCCCGCACACTAATCAAGCCTTATGCGCAACATCCTCTAAGTGCAGTCCCATATCACTCTTGTTCCACCATCTATGAGTCATGCGTCGCTTCTCTCCCATATTTTTAATTCCATAAACTCCTCCTTTCCAACCACACGCTGTACTTCCTCCTTATCCTTTTCTTCCCCGTCACTGTCTTTTTGTTGTTGCCTTTTCATTCATTTTCTTAGACAACTGTACCACGACCCAGATGCTGTCAGTCATCGCATTCATTTGACTGACTGTTGGCAATAGGGTAATATACATGAGACATGAAAACCCTCACACACACTCACACGTCCAGCTGGTAGGTGTAGGTGGAGCGGGGAAAGCCTGTTCGTCCAGTCATCTTGAGTTTTTGTGGAGGTGGAGAGGGAGGGAGGAAAAGAGAGAGGTGTCCAGAACATGAGCGAATGGAGGAGGTGCTAAACAACAACATGGACATCCTCGGGTCTACCGTCGTCTTTCAGTTTGTCTGTCTGTTTATTACCAGGCTCTCTGGAATAGCTACTTGATTCTGGTTTGTCAGTCATGGCATTGACCAGGCAAATACTTCTGAATAATGACTAATGTCCAGGACAGTACTGTATAACTGACCACTCACCCTAAAAACATGTTTACTACATAGCTGTGCTTGTGTTTGCTCTCTTCTTGGTCTCTACAAGAAAACTAAGAAGCCATAATTTGACAGGTTGATCAATACTGATTGAGTTCAGTTTTCCTGGACACACTTGTTTTCACATAATTTCAACTCAAATCAATATTTCATGTCCATATATTTGTTTATTTTGCGTCAGGGTCCTGATTACCCTAGTTTATTTTGGAGTAATGAACATCTGGCTTTAGATTATCCCATTACAGGAATAGAGCTGTATGAGCATAAGAAGCACTTTTCACATATACACTTTTAATGAAGCTAATATATATAAATATATATGATGTGAACCTTGTATATGGGCCAGTGTTATAGCATAGGCCTATACCTACATGGCAAAAAGCTTTGGAGTAAATAACGTTCCATTGGAAAGTGGCTTAAGAGTCCAGGAAGCTGCCTATATTTTGCTGAGACCAAATTTGGTATTGGTTTGTCTTTCCTTTCAGCAGTAAGTGGCAGTAATTGCTTTAGTCTCCCATTATCAAATCCCTTAACGATTATCTCAGTGTTAAAGCTTCAAATTCTATATTTGAAGTCATGACTTATGTCTCTAGAGCATAAAGTCTCCCCTGCAAACAATGAGTTTGTTTCATTCAGGCGTCTCATTAATAATGTGGAGGACAACATAATCCAAAGAGACGTAGATGCAAAGCCAAGAAACGGGCTGTGTGCCTCTTTCATGTGCCTCGTGCGCTCCTCCTCGCATGCTCTTTGTTCAGTCATTACCGGGCGCCGTGCCTGCGCTCCCCCGCCCTTTCCAAACTACGTCTCTACAATCGTAACTCTGAGCTAAGACGTCGAACTTCCCTCGGTCCAAACTGGTGCGCGAGAGCCCTCCCCTCCTCTCTCCGTACCGCCTTTTCCGTTTGCCACCCTCGCTTGGGCTTGACCCGACTGGTGACGTAGGAGAGAATCCGTGGTGCCCACAGCCGTAGGCGCGCGCTGTGCTCGGGTATAAATTGGGCCCGGGACCCATCATTCGGCACTCTCTCAGTCGCTCCGACTCGGGAACCAGAGCACCAGCGGAGATAGCAGGGAATCAGTCGCTAAACTCCTCAGGCTAACTCGCTCTCGGCTTTGGTTCGGAATGGAAACATCAACTTTTACGCGGAGCCAACGCTCCTTTGCGCACAACTTTAAAAGTGAGTTTCTGCTTCTTTTATTTCAATCTTTAGTCTAAATGTGTTTTTTAAAAGCTTAACTTTCTTAACTGTTCTAAGTAATGGAAATTAATGCATTTAAAATAATTCAAGAATTTAGAATAGGCTATGACCAAATTGGCTGTTGAAAATGTGCTTGGTTTTACGCAGGGGCAGTTTGTTGGAATATATTTTGTCTTTGGTGCTTACGATGTTTTGCATTAATGTTTTAGTGCTTTATATTAATATTTTATTTGTACCAAGTGTACGCATGTATTTAAAAGTTTAAAGTTTTCGGAACTTGGAAATACATTTTGATTCAAATAGATGGAGATGTTCGGAGTAATTGGATGTAAAAAAAAAAAAATCTAAACTGATGCATTAAATTTGTAAGTTACAATCTGCAGTGATAAGTTCGAATTTAATATTTAAACTTTAAAATTAACTTTAAATGTAGGAGTTGAAGTAGACGTATAATATCGTAAACGTATAATATCGATGAGAGAATAATTAGAGAAATTATTTTCACAACTTACATGGATGGAAACAAATTATAACGAAGAAGATATTTTAGTTTATCTGTAGAAGTTCGTTTTGAGATTCATGAATTTTGAACATTTCTCAAAAAACAGTAGTGATTATTATCTTTTGCATTTAATTTTCGTTAATTAATGTATATAAGACGAGACTTACGGACCAGGAGAGCTCCCCTCTAGACATTAAGCAGGAAACATGCACTTTAATGCCCTAATAAGACTTTGTGATGTGACGTGCTCCTCTCTTTTCATCAGGCGCGCTCTTGCTCTGGCTGGTTGTCTGGCTGGTCGTGGTAAAACCCGTGCCTGCGCTGAACTGCCCTCACCGGTGTGTGTGTTACCCGACCCCCATGACTGTGAGCTGCCAGGCGCAGAACTTCACCATTGTGCCCCACGGCATGCCCTATGAATCCCAGCGCGTTTTTCTGCAGAACAACCGCATCACTGAACTGAGAGTGGGGTCTTTTGCTTTTGGCACACAGGTAAGGAAGTGTATATGGGCTCTATATATGGGACAGAATAGAACATTTAATATTTAAATTTGTAAATATACATTTGAAATATATCAGTCCTTTTGGTTGTGCCATTTACTAATTTTATATTCTTTCTCTACATCTTCACCTCATTACCTTTTCCTCCCTCTACCCTTTTCCTTTCTGTCCATCAATTCATCACATACCAGGTTTTGTGGCTCTTCTCCAACAACATCACCTGGATTGAGGCTGGTGCATTCAGCGAGCTGCGCGATCTGGAGGAGCTCGATTTGGGTGACAACCCTCACCTGCACCGCCTTGAGGGTGGAGCTTTCCGCGGCCTGGAGAAGCTTCAGAGCCTCCACATGCATCGCTGCCGGCTCGCCGCCCTTCCCCATGACATCTTCCACAAGCTCTACAGCCTGCAGTTCCTCTACCTGCAGGAAAACCAGCTCCACTTCATCCAGGATGATCTTTTCGCCGACTTGATCAACCTCAGCCAGCTCTTCCTGCACGGCAACCGCATCCGCACTCTGTCCGAGAATGTGTTCCGTGGCCTGGTCAACCTCGATCGTCTGCTGCTGCATGACAACAGAGTCCGTCAGGTCAATCGCCGCGCTTTCCGCGACCTGGGCCGGCTGACCATGCTCTTTCTCTTCAACAACTCCCTGGCAGAGCTGCCCGGTCAGGCCATGCGTGACATCTCCTCCATTGAGTTCTTGCGTCTGAACAACAACCCCTGGGCATGCGGCTGCGAGGCTCGTCCCCTGTGGGAGTTCTTCAGAAGTGCCCGTGTGTCCAGCTCCGAGGTTATGTGCGCTTCCCCAGCTCCTCGTCGTGGAGAGGACCTGCGCTTCCTGAGGGAGATGGACTTCGCTCTGTGCCCACTTCCCGACCCCGGCTCCCTCGCTGGCACCACCACCACCACCTTCAGCACCAAGACTCGCTGGTGGTTCTCCAAGCACAAGCCCGTTAGCACTTCCAAGGGCATCTTTGAGAAGAGCTCCGAGACCAAGGCGTACCCCTTCACTGGAGGAAAATCCCAACATCCCTCTATCACATCTACATCCACAAAGTATGAGCTTGGGGAGGAAGAGGCTCTGCTTCCCAAGCTTGACCCAGAAGAGTATTGGGCCAACTATGGCAATGAAGATGCAGGCATCACCTCCCTGCGCTGCTTTGAGCTTGAGTGCCCTCCCGAATTTGACTCTCTGCCACCATCTTCCTCATCTTCTCGCTCCTCATCTTCTGTTCTCTTGCTACTCTCCATGTCTGTCTTGACTTTCTGCATCCATCTTCTGTTTGGCTGAATCTGTCTATCTCAGAAGAACCCTCTTTCCCCTGATTTTTTTTCTCCTCTCTGGAGGAGGGAAAACCCTGTTTGCTCGATTTAACTCTTCAATGCCTTGATTCCTGTTTACCATCAGCCTCACCTGTATCTTTGTTCTGTTCAGTTTGAGCCTCTAGTTCCTGGTATCTAGAGGGCGCTACACTGATTTAGGATACAGTGGGTAAGCATGGAACGTTGGGCAGTACAGGCCCATAATGGAAAGTAATGAAAGCTGTTCACAGGGCTTGGCAAGTTAAGCAGATACTCGGTCCTTCTTTTTTGGAGGACAAGTGTATTCTAAGCCATTTCTGTCACAGTCAGTGCAGACAGAGGATAGAAATTTCCATCTTAGGTTTACGTACAATATTTGTATGCTTTTAGACTTTTCAGCCACTCTAAGTGCTTCTATGATAGTTGTAATTATAGCTTGTGATGTCACCATGACACCCTCTTTCCAACAACGCTACAGCTCCATTTTTTTCAGTAGTTACTGGTAACAATAGCATAATGAAAAAATCTTTTTATTCCCATTGGGAGTGATCGAATGTAATATTTCCTCTATTATAACAGAAGGGGCTCAAAATCATTCAGGGCTCGAAAAGCACAAAAGAACAGCGTGCAGCAACAAAGCAAGATAGACAAAGCACAATGAAGTGAGGAGTTTGAAAGTGTTGCAATACAGCTAAAACGAGATAAGATGCACAATGTGAGAGAGAGAGAAAGCACGCGCAAGAGAAAGCGAGCCAGAGAGTACGCACAAGAGAAGGCGAAAGATTTCATTACATCACCCACCAGCTATGACAGCAATTATCACTTGTGTAAATATGACATGCTGGCAGAGGGAGCTGTAAATAGCGCTATGAAAGGCCTTATGTTTGTCACTGTTCTGAATGGCCAAGAATGTCACTGTGAGTAATGTCTGTGATATTATTTCAGTGGTCAGTGCATGGAATGATCAAACAATGGCAGTTTGCGAATGTTGGGTTTTTTGTATATTTGTCAAAATACTGTTAACATGTTATGTTATTACTGTAAAATACACAACCTACATTGTTCCAAGACTTATGTTTTATTCTTCTTTTCAAATTCAAGTGTAACTGATTTTATCTGGATAACAGCAAATTCCATCCTTTCTCATTTAAAGTATTGATTTAAAATCAAACCAGTCAATCAACAGCTTGCAGCTAGTCAAAAAAGAATTGGCAAAATGCTAAAACTAAGACTGAATCCAAGGCAAGGCAATATATGGAGGGCACTGTGGATAGACTGTTTCTTAATGTGAATTGACTACTTGGGCAAAGCCGATTGGAATATCAGTAAAATGTGCTTACTGACAGATTGGTAGACATTCAGACTAATGTCTACCATTGGTCACGGCCGTGATGAACTGTTTGGGCTGCTCTTTGTGGGCATGCTGAAGGCAATGGCTTTCTTTGCTGGTCCTTGCCTATTCCCTTTTCCTCCTCTTTCGAACTGCAATAACGACTCAAATTGCTTTAGGAAAAACGAACAGAGAGAGCAAGGACAAGAGGAGAGAGAAAAGGAAAAGGAGAAGGAGAGAAAAAGAAAAAGCAGAGGTGGATGTGGGCGGTAGAGGCGAAGAGATAGATGATAAAGGATGGACATGCTGATAAAGAAAGAGAAATGCAAGTTCCTTAATACAATAGGTAAAGATTGGAAAATATTTTTTTCAACTGTTAATTCTAGCAATATCCTGTTTTGTGTTTACCCTGAGACAGTAGAGAAGCAAATAATACAGTTTTTTGTCCCACAGATGTTTCTATGACAAATTTATGTATTGTAATTGTTTTTATGACGTGTGAATGTATATCTCAGCTGGACGGGTAAGGTCAAACTGCCTTGAGGTGCTCTCGAGTGACCATGTTTGTGAGGTCGCTCACAGATGACCAAAGCATTAGTTATACCTTTTTACCCAGAATGTATGCATTTGAATGTAAGAATGTAAAAGAATGAGCTGCTGAATCTTTTCACTATAACACAAATTGACGGACAGAAAGCATGACAAAAGAATAAATGCTTATCCGTGGATACGAAACATCTCTGGTGTGGGCGTACTTTCTTTATATCTTCATCCAACGGCTACGACTCTACAGTACAATCTCACATGTGCCTTCTCTCCCTCGCATCTTTCAGTCTGACCTCCCTTGACACATACAGACAGACAGACAAATAAGACAGACACACTGGTTCACACACATCTACTCCTCACTGCTTGTAAAGTTCTTTGAAGGCAACATCATTCACTATAACACACAGTTACCATGCAACGCACTGGCCACCATTCAGAGCTTCAATTCATTTCAGAGTTGCAGAGTATGCAAGATGTGCGCACACCGGCCAACACAAGTAAACACACTCCTTAGGCTGTCAAAAAGACGCAAAAGGAAGATGTTATTGGAGGAGGTATTCACAAAGCACTCCAGCTGTATTGAATTGTTTTTTGTCAATTCAGATTCAGAAAGCCTTTCTCTTTATTTCTTCTTTCTTTCTAAAGCTGTACTGTCTTTGGCAGATGGGTCTCACTGAAAGAGCAGCAAGATGCAGAGAGCTTGCTTCAGTCTCCCACCATGTGCAAATGCAGGCTGTGCTTAACACAAACGTGAACGCACACATATACACACACATATGCAGCCCCGGTGAAAGGCTCAAGTGCTTTTTCTCTCGATTCCACTGTAAATGTCCATGAAAACTACTGCCAACAGGCTGTTTCATTTTCCATCCAATGCTTAATCTTCAGCCTGTTTGCGTTACATCTTGCACTGATTGCAGATTAAATATATCGGTGTCATGTGAATTATGCTTTTGTCAAAATTTTGTAGACTCTGCCAGACTATGATTACTATATTATTCAAATAGTCAATCAACTAACAAATTGAGTAAACTGATTATGGCCAATTATGATGAATGAGGCTATTTTTTGAAGCAGGCCTTTGAATGTAAGACATCTGCATCTCGATGCCCCATTGGACGGCGTACAGTTGCGCAAATAGTCCCTTCACCATCCCACCCACCATCTGCGTTCCCATTGGCTGTCGGCCACGCTACTTAACAATGAGACACAATGAGTTGGCTAGCAATGGAGGGGTGGCAACCACGTCAATATCACTGAATATTAGCTCAAGAATGAGTCATTGAGTCGCATGAATGGGGGATATGTGTGAGGAAGACAGAAATGGGAGGGGCAACGACTTACTTTGTTTTTGTGTGTGTTTGTGTGCGAGTGAGTTTACCGGAAGTTGCTCATCGGAGTGAGTGTTTGTAAGTGTTGATAATCGCCCCCATGAGAAAGAAATGTCAAATACAAACCCGATTCCAAAAAAGTTGGGACACTGTACAAATTGTAAATAAAAACAGAATACAATGATGTGGAAGTTTCAAATTTCAATATTTTATTCAGAATACAACAGATGACATATCAAATGTTTAAACTGAGAAAATGTATCATTTTAAGGGAAAAATAAGTTGATTTTAAATTTCATGGCATCAACACATCTCAAAAAAAGTTGGGACAAGGCCATGTTTACCACTGTGTGGCATCCCCTCTTCCTTTTATAACAGTCTGCAAACGTCTGGGGACTGAGGAGACAAGTTGCTCAAGTTTAGGAATAGGAATGTTGTCCCATTCTTGTCTAATACAGGCTTCTAGTTGCTCAACTGTCTTAGGTCTTCTTTGTCGCATCTTCCTCTTTATGATGCGCCAAATGTTTTCTATGGGCCATTTCAGTACCCTGATCCTTCTTCTACGCAGCCATGATGTTGTAATTGATGCAGTATGTGGTCTGGCATTGTCATGTTGGAAAGTCTGACAACAGAACAGTTTTCCACTCTGCCACAGTCCATTTTAAATGAGCCTTGGCCCAGAGAAAACGCCTGCGCTTCTGAATCATGTTTAGATATGGCTTCTTTTTTGACCTATAGAGTTTTAGCCGGCAACGGCGAATGGCACGGTGGATTGTGTTCACTGACAATGTTTTCTGGAAGTATTCCTGAGCCCATGTTGTGATTTCCATTACAGTAGCATTCCTGTATGTGATGCAGTGCCGTCTAAGGGCCCGAAGATCACGGGCATCCAGTATGGTTTTCCGGCCTTGACCCTTACGCACAGACATTGTTCCAGATTCTCTGAATCTTTGGATGATATTATGCACTGTAGATGATGATAACTTCAAACTCTTTGCAATTTTTCTCTGAGAAACTCCTTTCTGATATTGCTCCACTATTTTTCGCCGCAGCATTGGGGGAATTGGTGATCCTCTGCCCATCTTGACTTCTGAGAGACACTGCCACTCTGAGAGGCTCTTTTTATACCCAATCATGTTGCCAATTGACCTAATAAGTTGCAAATTGGTCCTCCAGCTGTTCCTTATATGTACATTTAACTTTTCCGGCCTCTTATTGCTACCTGTCCCAACTTTTTTGGAATGTGTAGCTCTCATGAAATCCAAAATGAGCCAATATTTGGCATGACATTTCAAAATATCTCAATTCAAAATATTTCAACATTTGATATGTTATCTATATTCTATTGTGAATAAAATATAAGTTTATGAGATTTGTAAATTATTGCATTCCTTTTTTATTCACAATTTGTACAGTGTCCCAACTTTTTTGGAATCGGGTTTGTATATAAGATTACTGGTACATATCGACAAACAAACAAACCTTTAGTGTGTTGTTCAGTTCATTTATGCAGAGAGAAGTGCACACTTTTGCAGAGCTGAAATCGCATTTTCTCTCCAACAAACATGATTACAAACTTATAATTACAAATCTCTCATTTCTAGCTGCTGCTGGGGTTTCATTCAGTATAAATTAGCAATAATTTTAATACATTCCCACATCTCTGTCTAGCATGCAGTTCAGCACAGCTCTAAGCTCTCTTTCTTTGTTACACGTGCTGTTTTTTCACACTCTCTCTCTCTCTTTTCAGTCTTTCCGCTCCGTTTGTCGTCATCAGCTCCTCTCTCACCCCTCCCTCACCAACGTTTTCCAATTCACTCCCTCTGCTTCCTTACTTTCTCCAGCTCTCTTTGACATATATGTCACCTTTATCTTCATATCACCCATCTCCCATCCCCTGACACTCCTCTCTTTTCTCAGTCTTTTAGGTTTAATTATAGGTGTTCAGAGACCAGTGCTTTGTTAAATAATGAACCCAAGTATCGATTTGTGTTTGATGCCCAGCATTTAATGATGTCCTCATTACCAGTAAGACTATCTGTGGCGTGATGAAAATAAAGAGTGGAGAGGCTGCTAATTTGATGCATCAACTCCCATGTATGCCTTAAACACACTAGCAGGTTTTCTTCTTGTATGTTTTGATGTGCCTTCAAAGTATGAGCGCCGTAAAATTCATATTCCTCTGCGTAAATGGAAGAAAAAGACAGCCGCTGACATTAAACCTGAAAGGGAACCAAAAGAGAGACAGAGAGAGAAAGACAGGCTGCAAGAGACATCAGCAGGGCTGAAATAGTGTGTGAAGCGATGAATAAAATGCAGGGAGGAGTGAGAGGAGATGTGAGATATTTGAGTCACATTCTTGGCAGATTCCGGCGCCACAGCCATTTGGAGAGTTTATGAATTGCGTATGCAAAGTCGCACACTTGCGCGGGTGCACACACACACAATCATTTAGTCCTAATCACACTTTTGCAGAACGCTGCACTCTTCCCGCAGTGAGGCAGACGGTTTTCAAATGGAGTGCGTCATCGCTCTCATCACTGGACCGTAGAGGGTTCACGTGCCTCCACTGCCTGCATATCAATCAGTCTCATACACATACCTGCAACTCAACTGTCTGATGATACTGCTTTCATGTAAAACTTAAAGCATATACCTTAATCCTAAACAGTCATATTCACTGCATCCATATAAGTCTGATTAAAGCTGTCAGGTATGTGTAGTGACTCTGAGGAGTGACTGAGGGTCTGGCGTAGGGATGCGTGATGTGTCGCTAAACACTTGATAGCAGAACATGTTGTCGTGTGTTTGGATTTTGGAGGTATCACACACCCCTAACCAGGAGTGCAGTAACAGTGCTTACTCACTTAGCCCGGCTTCCAGAGATGAAATATGGATTGGTCTTTCATTTTATATTATATTTTATTCATTTTATATTTTCTTTTACTGAAACACTAAAGTCTGTACCTCTTACTGAGAGAAAGCACATGATATCAGTATGTTTTGGGAAACTTTCTGGTCAGAACTGGAGCTCAACCAACTCCAACCTTGGAGAAACTGTGTATCTGTGTATGTGTGCAGTATTCTGTGTTACAGATCAGTATTGGAGGTGGATTACGGGCATCCTAGGGAGAGTGACAGAATGTTGCTCTGGACAAGCTGGCGCCTGCTCCAGCTCTGGAACGTCACTACGTGCCTAATTCCAGGGTGAAAGCGTCAACAAGTGATCTTTGGACACGTGCATCTGATTAACTGACAATGTGTGGAAATTTACCATGACTGTCTATTTTTTCTTAGTCAATCAGAATCATTCAACTTGCAGTAATGACATGGCTAGACCTTGAAAACAGTATAACTGTTGAGAAATTGTACGTACGAGTATCTGGTAGAGGGAGAGCGCGGCCTACGAACTCCTTGTGAGACTTGAAGCTGGCTTCTGCTGATGAAACTGCAAACTATTCTTCAGTAAATTTTTCTTTAATTAATTGCACTCCTGACTCTTGGTCTTCATTCTTCACAACTGGTCTTGGGTCATAAACTGTTATTCCCTTAACAGTGTGTGTGTTTGTGTGTGTGTGTGTGTGTGTGTTTCTGTGTGCATGGCTTGTTTCCAAAACCTAATGAGCTGCCTTATAAGGCTACACAACCCAATCTCACAGGAAAACGTAAATATTTAACGAGGTGCCAATTTAGTATGGATTCATACAATGTGAACCCAACCCCTAAACATAACTGTCACTGAGGCATAAGCAGATCGTACAAATGAGATTGTATGAATTCATACGAATTAGCAATCAATTCACCAAAACATAAAATAGTTACAAATTGCCATGAGATTTTGTTGGGCGACATCCTTATCAGAATGGAACTTCATCAGTGACCTATTTAGAATGCTTTGCATAGGCAGCAACTATCCGCACTGCACAAATAGTGCTCTACCAATGAGATGACTTGGGTGTTAGCTTGTTGCTATGCATACTTTCAAATTATATACTGTCCCACTGATGTGCATCATACAGAAGTGTAGTTGTGTAGTATTAAAAATTCCCAGGCGTGAAATGTAGGATGGTATAGGGAGGCACGTTAATATGTATAACGAAAACTCTGATTGGTCGGTGCAAAAGCAAGTTAATCAGCAGGGGCCATATTCACAAAACATTTTATCTTACCACTTTTACTAAACCAGATTTACTAAACAGGGCAAATTACCGTGAGAGCGCAATTCCAAAAAAGCGCAGATGGGAGTGGAAAGTTCTGCACTTGATCTACTGACGACATGCAAATTAAATCAAATCAAATCAAATCGCCTTTATTTATATAGCGCTTTTTACAATGCCAATTGTTTTAAAGCAGCTTCACAGTGGTAACAGGAAAATAATGCAACAGAATTTGATTCGGCTGTACAGCTGCTCTGGTGAAAACGGTGATGTCATCCAGCTCATTTCAATTATCATATAGTGTCAATGCGGGCAGATCAGTAATATAGTTGAAATTTAAGTGTCCCCAACTGAGCAAGCCAAAAGCCAAAGGCGACGGTGGCAAGGAACCAAAACTCCTTCAGGGCCAGAATGGAGAAAAAACCTTGGGAGAAACCAGGCTCAGTCGGGGTGCCAGTTCTCCTCTGGCCGACGAACAAATAGTGTATGATTATGATTCTGACAACATTACAGGTCAGAAGTCATATTAGATCAATAGATATTCGTAGGATTATTCGAAAGATTGGAGTCGTCACGCCGGGGACGGGTTTAATGAGGATGTCGTGTCGATGCGGCATTTACAGGGGGGAGTTTAATTGACACGGTCTCTACAGACACTTCAGGGATGCGTTCGTCATGTCCATGCTAAGGTCCACCATCTGGTTCGGATACGGCCCGGATCCGGCCGACTGCAGTAAACCTCGGGATAAACAGAGAGACTAACATTAGCGTAGATGCCATTCTTCTTATGATGTAACGAGTACATCAGGTGTTATGGGAAGTGTTCCCGGTTCCGGCTGACCTAGTTTATGCAGCCTAAAACAATAATTTAACTGATTTGAATAATATAAATTAAAAATGTTTTATGTGTATGCCATAGTAAAGAGATGTGTTTTTAGTCTAGATTTAAACTGACAGAGTGTGTCTGCTTCCCGAACAATGCTAGGAAGACTGTTCCAGAGTTTAGGTGCTAAATAGGAAAAGGATCGACCGCCTGCAGTTGATTTTGATATTCTAGGTATTATCAACTGGCCAGAATTTTGAGACCGCAATAGACGTGATGGAGTATAATGCGTTAAGAGCTCGCTCAAGTACTGGGGAGCTAAACCATTTAGTGCTTTCTAAGTAATCAGCAAGATTTTAAAATGTATACGATGTTTAATAGGGAGCCAATGCAGTGTTGCCAGAACCGGGCTAATATGGTCATACTTCCTGGTTCTAGTAATAACTCTAGCTGCTGCGTTTTGGACAAGCTGCAGTTTATTTATTAAGCGAGCAGGGCAACCACCCAGTAGAGCATTACAATAATCTAGCCTTGAGGTCATGAACGCATGAACTAACTGTTCAGCATTTTGCATTGAAAGCATGTGCCGTAATTTAGATATATTTTTAAGATGGTAGAATGCAGTTTTACAGATGCTAGAAACGTGGCTTTCAAATGAGAGATTGGTATCAAAGAGCACACCCAGGTTCCTAACTGACGACGAGGACTTGACAGAGCAGCCATCGAGTGTTAGACAGTATTCTAGGTTACTACTTGTGGAGTTTTTTTGTCCAATGATTAAAAATTCATTTTTTTCTGAATTAAGTTGCAGGAAATTACTAGTCATCCAATTTTTTATATCAGCTATGCATTCCGTTAATCTTGTGAATTGGTAAGTTTCGTCAGGGCGTGAAGAAATATAGAGCTGAGTATCGTCAGCATAACAATGAAAACTAACGCCATGCTTCCTAATAATATCTCCCAGTGGTAGCATGTACAGGGTGAAAAGCAACGGTCCTAGCACTGAGCCCTGCGGTACTCCATACTGAGCTTGTGATCGGTGTGACATCTCTTCATTTACTGCTACAAACTGATAACGGTCAGATAAGTATGATTTAAACCATGCCAATGAAATTCCACTAATGCCAACATAATTTTCGAGTCTATTCAAAAGAATGTTGTGGTCGATAGTATCGAATGCAGCGCTAAGATCGAGTAACACTAACAGAGAGATACAACCACAATCGGATGATAAGAGTAAATCATTTGTAACTCTAATGAGAGCAGTCTCAGTACTATGATACGATCTAAATCCTGACTGGAAATCCTCACAGATACCATTTCTTTCTAAAAAGGAGCATAATTGTGAGGACACTGCCTTTTCTAGTATTTTTGACAGAAAGGGTAGATTTGAGATTGGCCTGTAATTGACTAATTCTGTAGGATCAAGTTGCGGTTTTTTAATAAGTGGTTTAATAATAGCCAACTTAAAAGTAACATATCCTAATGTCAAGGATGAATTAATGATATTAAGAAGAGGATCTATGACCTCTGGAAGCATCTCTTTTAGTAGTTTAGTCGGTATAGGGTCGAGCATACATGTTGTTGATTTTGATGATTTAACGAGTTTAGCCAATTCTTCTTCTCCTATAGCAGTGAATGAATGTAATTTTTCCTCAGTGACACTACAATGCACTGTCTGATGTGATACTGTAGTAGACGGCTGCATGGTTATAATTTTTTTCCTAATATTATCAATCTTACAAGTAAAGAAGTTCATAAAGTCATTACTGCTGTGCTGTTTACAAACATCAGAAGTTGAAGCTTTATCTTTGGCTAATTTAGCCACTGTATCGAATAAATATCTAGGGCTGTGTTTGTGTTCTTCTAAGAGAGTCGAGAAATAAGCAGATCTAGCAGTTTTTATGGCCTTCCTGTATGCAATCATGCTCTCTTTCCACGAAATGCGAAAAACTTCCAGTTTTGAACACAAATTAAAGAACACAGATGCAGGATCATTTCCATAATGGCAATCTACCAAGAGCAGCGCAAATTAGTGTCTGGTTTAAGACATGCTTTTTGGGCATTAAATAATGCCACAAATACCAGTAAATTGACTAGCGCAAACCTTAGTAAATCACCTTGCGTGATTCATTTAAATACTCTCCTCCCATACGTTTTTCGTCTTAAAGGGAAACTCCTACAAATGCATATGCAATAAGGTCAGCCGCAAAAATAACTGTGCCCATGCCTTTTCAGTGCTAATTTTTCACTGCGTGTCTTTAGTAAATCCTGATAGTAGTTTTTTAATGCCAAAAGAGGTTTTGCGCTGGCGCAAGCTGTTAGTAAATCTGGCCCTAAGAGTTCTCCTAAATAGCAGTAAAAGTTCTTAGTTAAGAGTTTTCCCTTAAAACCTATTCACAAAGCTGCTGAAGACCAACTTTTACTAAGGAATAGAGAGAAGAGTAAGGGGCAGGGTTGACCTTGTTGCTATGGATGATGTCAACACGCTTACTAACTCTGTCAGTGATTTAATCATAGAAATATTGTAGAATGAGGTATCGTTGCCATATTCAAATAAAGATTTTAAAATAAAAATGTTGCCATATTCAATAAAGATTTTCAAATTTAGGCCAAGTGTCATTATTAAACAAGTATATGTTCAGCTAATTGTCAGCCTCTTACATGTCTGCATCTCAAGATATTGCAGAATTCAAGCGACAAATTATGTTTTATATTCAAATGATTGTTCAAATGATCTATCTAATCAGCTCGAGAGGAGGCATATACACAGCCGACTCACCTAGTTACCTCGACAGTTTTCTGCATCCTTCCTCCACCCCGACTCCTCACTCCCAGCCGGGTATACGGGGGAGTTCTAAATTCTGGGCTCGGAGCCTCCCTTTGGACAGCACGCCAAATTATTATATTTTTTTACTCTATTCATTTGTAAGTGTGAATTCGTGAAAACAACTGCCACAGGTAATCTGCCATTATTTATTTATTAAAGATGTATTTTTTTTGCCATTTTTGCCTTTTAGGATTGCTGAGGCGGATTGCCAGCAACAGCCATTAGGATTGTTTGTGATTTGGTCTTAGTGACTTAGGAGTCCTTTTGACTACACATAACTTTTCACAGATTTAGGGGATCGTTTTAGTGCTAAAATGCTTTGTGAAATACTCTTAGAGCAAAAATGCAGGAGTCATAAAATTAGGACAGACACGCCCATTTTTTTAAAAGAGTTTCTCCTAAATCGGCAAGTTAGGAGCTACTTTTAGCCTTAAGATGTTTTGTGAATATGGCCCCTGATCAGTATGGTTAAGTTTAGGGTTAGTGTAAGAGGGGACTTTAGGTACTGGGGCCAAGAAATTTGTTAGTTTCAGATTTTTTTTTTCACATACTACATACTACATCTGCCATTGTGATACTGTGTTCTTTGAAATATGACTCAACATGAAACGCAAAAATTATTTACTCAACTCTGAAGTACAATTTAACTACGATGAACAACTTTCTTGGTACCTAGGACTTGAGTGATTCTTCAACTATGGTAACTTTTGGCTCTGAGGACATTTAAAACATAAACGTAACATTTTTCTTGCTCGTACTAGTTCATTTAATTAGTCAAAATAACAACATCCAGCATTGAAAATGAATGCATCAAATGAGAATTCTGTCATTTCCACCACATCCCAAATTATGTGTTGTGTTTAATCAAATTCTGTTGTGGAAATTACAATGGTGGAAATAACATTTTTAACATTTTTGGAATAAAATGACAGACTACTTTGTTTTGCGAGGGCTAGTGACCTAACTGGCATTTTATGTATCCTATTTCATATTATGTATCCAAAATACATACAATTAAACAATAGGTTTTGCACTTCTTGCATAATTTAACAAAATAACAGCTTGATTAAAAATGACCTACAATAAAATATTCTCTATTTACCTTGGTATTTCTTTTTCAAGCATGCTCTTCACTGACACAGTTGTCTCCTTGGCAACCAGGTGCACTAAGTTTAAAAAAAAACTTTATTAGTAGCAAAATTATAGAAACCAAAGTTGAAGAAACACCCACTTAGAATTTACAGTTCTTTGCCATTTTTGTTTTTCAAACTTTCAAGTGTGACCTCTCCATAAAAAGCATACTGCTCTTTGCATATTATCTATTAGGGATATATGCATACTCAGACACAAGTTGTGTATGTGAGTGTATGACTTTTTTGTGAGTGCACTGAAGATAGAAAAACAGTTGCAACGGCAACCTACTCGCTCCGCTTCAAGCGGGATTTGAACCGTCATTTCCGGCATGGCAGGCGGGCGCACAAACAAGGGCGCTAAAGATCGCAACCTCTAGCGTCAGATGCTAGTGCGCCTCTTGAGGCCAGGGGAGTGAGGTTTACTCGGACAGCTCTTACTAGCTGGTCTCCGTTACACAGAGTTAAACTACATCATCTGGAATTTTTGACTGCATTTGGTTTTATGCATGTGAAGTTTTTGGGTAGTTGACATGACATGTCAAGTAGCGACACCTTATCATGCTTGAAATATTATGTAAAATTCAGGCTAAAATAAACGCAAAGGTGATGCATCGAGCCAGCTGCCACAGAAGGTGAATACACAGGAGTGTCACTGACTAAGTGCTCTAAAACTGCTAGTGCAATCTGCTTGCACTTGTTTCTGCAAAGATAGATCAAGCACTCTTGTTTGCATTAAGAACCAAATCAAGATCTAAGTTGGAACAGTGGAAATGAGATGCACGCTTTCATCTCTAAGGGGCCGTTCACACAGCATGTGCTCTTGCGTTCAAAACAGCTAGACAGAGCAAAATGCAGAGGATGTCTCCAGACTTTTTTAAAAGCTGAACTATTTTTAACTTGACATGACATCTTAAAAAACGCATCACTTATGGCAGAAGATGCCATAAAAAAAGATGAAAAAAAAAATCCTGAGATCCTGACTACTCACAGCACCTAAAATATGTACTTTGTTATACTGTCACAGCTGGTTGAAATGATAAGGGAGAAAGGATCTAATTGCAGCAGTGATAATTGTTTCATAAACAATGGACTCAGGAAACAAGACTTTGGGCCCTATTTTAACGATCTGAGCACATGGTCTGAAGCGCATAGCGCAGGTGCACTTAGGGCGTGTCCGAATCCACTTTTGCTAGTCTAACGACGGAAAAACGGTTGGTGCGCCAGGCGCATGATCCAAAAGGGTTGTACCTAGTCTCTTAATGAGTCATGGGTGTGTTTTGGGCGTAACGTGCAATAAACCAATCAGAGTCTCATCTCCCATTCCCTTTAAAAGCCAGTTGCGCTTGCACCAGGGCAGGTTCGCTATTTATATGGCGGAATTTGCGAGCGGAAAGACTGAACTGAACGCTTCTCCAGAGAGGAATCATTTTATTTTTAATATTTAAAAATGTTTGTGTGCTGCTGCGCGTTCCTGTGTGTGTGTGTGTGTGTGTGTGTGTGTGTGTGTGTGTAACAAGCAGAGTGTATGCGCGTTGTGCACCCGCCTATAGACCACGTTTTTATTGGTCAATGGCGCAGTTGTTTCAGTTGGCTCCAAATAGCAGCGCGCCAACAATGCGCCTGAACACACCTCGTTTTCAGACCAGCACGCCCATGGGCGAACAGATTTGCTATTTGGCATTTTGCTATTTAAACAACGTGGCGCTGGACGTGAAAATGATAACTGCATCAGGCTGAAACTAGCAAAAAACACTTGTGTCGCGCCTGGCGTCGCATTGCGCTGGGTGTATGATAGGACCCACAAACTGAACAACCGCACTAAACGTGATGACAACGGTGAAATGAACAGAGATTAAGTACACTGAAACAAACCAATGAACATCAGGTGCAAACACTAATTAACTCCGATTATATCCGATTGGAATCTGAAATTATTGACTGTCCATATTGTGTATCACAACTGTTCAGATCCGATTTGTGTGTCCATGCCGCTCTTTAGTTTTCCGGAATATCTGTATTGGTTTCTATGGCAATGGCGTTGCACTGGTAGGTATACATCAAAAACAACAACAGCAACATGGAGGGGTTTGCAATACAGATGTTGTCTTATTTACAACATGACATTGTGTAGCTGCCGCACAGTGGACTACTGTGTCTTATGAGGCAGTGGCAGGAGGCTGATATGAGCGGTTTTATCGTCTCCACCGGTTCCAAAACATGTCTCTGTTATATTGTCATTTTCTGCTTGTCTGGTACTTTGCAACAACACAGTCTTGTTTCTGCAGCGACTTTCAGAAGGTTTCCTATAACAACGTCTGACGTTTACATTTTACGTGGCATAAGAAAGTCACATAAACCATGCCCAGATCTGGCCCACACCCTGTAAAACGACTTGTATTGTTTTATGTGGCCCAGGTCTGGCCCAGCCACTGTAAGACAGATCTGGCTGAGAGTCGGCTGGGTCCCCGGGCCAGATGTGGCCCAGAAACTGGCAGTGAAACACAAATTCAACCATTTAAAAAGATTAAGGATTTTTATTATAAATGAACAAATACACTTTAATATAAACATGTATTAACAATGAACAAATACACTGTAATATTAACATTTATTAACAACACATTTTTTTAAACCACAAAATAACTAAATTATATTTACTGTATATTATTAAAAGAAAAACATCATTCTCTTTCACACTAAATAATTTACTTTTGCAAAAGTCAAGTCACCTTTAAATATATAAAGACTGTTTCAAAGCAGCTTTACAGGGAGAAACAGGAAAATGATGATGCAAACAGAGTTCAATTTGGCTGTAAAGCAGCTCTGGAGAAAGCAGTGATGTCATCGTCCAGCTCAGTTTAATTCTCATCCAAAAGTGTCAATGCAGGCAGATCAATAATATTGAATATTAAGTGTCCCCAACTAAGCAAGCCAGAGGCGACAGTGGCAAGGAACTCCATCAGGTGACAGAATGGAGAAAAAAAAACTGGCTCAGTCGGGGGGCCAGTTCTCCACTGGCCAAGCAAACAGGGTGTGGTTATGATTCCAGGCTGCTTCACAAGTATTTAATTCAGCTCCTTCTACTTGAAGATTGGAAAATATCATGCCAGCATTTGGTGGGAGGGGAGTTGAAGCTGGCCATTGGGTCTGTGCAGAGGACTTGTCTGGTTCTCGTGGTCTTTGCTGAGGATCTGTCGATGACTGTTGTCTCAACGAGGTCTTCACAGGCAGTTTGTTTCTAGGTCTTGTCTGACATTCAGGGCTGCACCGTGGTCATCTAAGGGTGCAAGTCCACTTGGTCTGGATATGGACTAGATCCGGCTGACTACAGTAACCTTGGGATAAGAATGAGACAGACAGACTAATATTACCATTCCTCTTACGATGTAACAAGTACATTCTGTGTTATGGGAAGTGTTTTCAGTTCTGGTTGACCTAATTTATGGAGTCTAACAATCATTTAAGGGATTTGAATTATAGAAATGTGATAGTGTGTTATGTTCATGCTAGGTTAAAGAGATGGGTCTTTAATATAGATTTAAACTGAGTGTGTCTGCCTCCTGAACAACACTAGGAAGACTTATCTTGTGTCTTTTCAATCTGCTGTCAGTTGGAGGCTGGAGCCACCAACGGACCCCTTGATCTCCATTTCAGCGGGATTAGCCATAAGGGGTTCTCTTTTGCATCTTTTAAATAAAGGAATACATATTAGTTAATAAAAATACAACTGTTCAATGTTTGTTCTTGTTAGTTCACAGTGCATTAACTAATGTTAACAAATACAACTTCTCATTTTAATAATTAGTAAATGTTGAAATGACCAAAGATTAATAAATGCTAAAGTACTGTGCTTTCTTAGTCTATGTTAACTAATGTAGTTAACTAATGTTAACAAATGAAACCTTATTGTATAGTATCTGTAAAAGGTTTTAGTGTTGAATTCCAAACTATGCATTCAGATGAAACTTAAGTTTATGTTCGCTCATAATCATAGTAATCCCAACTGCAGTAAAATATGTTAAGTACTACGAATACTAATTTTAATCACATTATACGGGATATATACGCTTTAATATTTTTCTTTCGCTCTAAACAAAGTACACCTGCTCTAATGAAGCAGATTACGTTAAGTTCAAGAACACAATTTAAGAAGCTGCACTTATTTTGCAGTTTACGTATCTATAGCAGTGTTACAACAAAATAAATCTTATTTAATTTCAGATTGCACACATATGAGTTTGTCTCCGCGGGTGTTTTCAGCTGGTGGTCAGTGTAGTTCGATTCACAAACAAATGACTCTTTTGAAAGGTTAGTGAATCAAATCACACAGAGCCGCCTGTATAGATAACTATGGCGCCGAAAGCGTAGTCTGACTCCTATGATTCGATAACTAATCACTCGTTGAAAAAGACGAATTGAATGACTAAATTTTAGCAAACAAAATGGAATATAACTCAATATCATTTAATTAGCCAACATTACAGTTCACTGGATACAGAGCAGTTTTTCTATTAAAAAAATACATAGTTTTATCCTAAAAAGAGACCGTAGGCCTTCATCAACATTCCGTATCTCCGGGACCGAATGGGTATTCTGCCGTTACGTAATTATCATTGCAAACATCTAGATATTAAACAAACTATTTTTATCTTGACAATTAAAACATCAAACATCACTAAAACAATAAATTAATTAAATTACTTACTCGTTTTTCAGCTGAAATGATTCCTCTCGAAAACGAAATGGTCTTCATCGCAGGATCCTCCTCAGGATTTAACCGCCAAAACGTTTTCCCGCAGCTGAGTTCCTTAATTCCTGTAGTTGCCCGCCTGTGACAAAACGAACTCGGACGAAGGTAAATACACGCCGCTACACCGAGTTTGAACCAGTATGAACCTGACACCAGTACAACTGCGTTCAGACGATGCTGGCCCATGCAGAAAAAGACGTCTGTTAGCCAGATGTTTTTTGCACAGTCGGCACGGATCTGGCCCATTATCTTTTCACCGATGCCGACAGTGAGCCAACAGTGGCGCATTTCAGCCGGAATCGGACCAACTGTGCTTGCTATCTGGGGTCAGACTGAAACAGATTTCCAGAAATGCGATTTGAATAGGATTTCAAACCCCATGAAAGTGGCTCGAAACGGATTTGTAAAAATCGCATTTCATGTGATTTTTGGCCGTTCACACTTGCTAAATCTGTTTCAATCGGATATGCACAAAAATCGGATTTGGACTGGCAGTCTGTAGCCAAAGTCAAACTCAAGCAAATACAAACACAAAAACTAGACATAACCCTGACATATACATTGTAACCTAAAATCTTGATGGGAAAAAAAGAAAAAAAAGTGAACGCCCATGTTATGCTGCCTTCACGTTCTATCGGAATTTTCGTACTTCCCACTTCTGAAGTCGTGATTGCGAGCTCATCGCATTCAAGTTTTGACTTGAGAGGGCATTCATGTCCAGTTTTTTTAAACAAGAAAACTGGTATTTACGATAATTCCGATAGCACGTGAAGGCAGCATTACTTCTCAAATTCCTATTTATTTTTTCACTGTCTGCTACTGGAAGAGTACCCATAAGTCCCTGAGGTGGAATAATTTGCATATAACAGCCTGAGTTTGACTTGATCTGTTTCTGATAATTTACATTAATTCTAACAGTTTAGTGCTGTTGTTCTTCTTAGTGGCATATTTCTTTCGCACTATGTCAGGTGAGAAGAAAAGTCTTGTGAAGACAATATCAGTTTAGCTTCCCATCGACCCACACTACACTATTAATACATTTTGCAGACAGTTGATGACGAAACAGATAAACAGATTAAGCGTCATCCATTTTTTCCTTCTTCTGGCAATCCTTTGATTCCACATCCACATAATCAGTCACACCCCGGCACCCACTAATACACTCATATGAATAACATGAATGTCAGCCCAGCTTTTTTTCTTTCTTATTGTGCTTTGAATGCTCAGGACTTTTTGTGATGAAGATATAGTCACAGACTCACTTATTTTGCACTTTTGTGTGATTTCCAAAGTTTGAGACATTTTACAATGTAGCAACCAACATCGCTGTCTCACATCACAGTCTATAAGGACAGAAGCTAGATGTCTGTCTGCTGTACTTGACATGATAAAAATATCACTATGCCTCTTTATATGAATTTCTGTAATACATTCTCACAATTATTAGCATATTCAAGTAGTTTCAATAAAAGTGCTTTGTACTGCTTTGTAATGTCTCACATTTTGTTTATGTTTTATGTGACAGACCAATAGATTTGCAAACATGAATCAGCAAAAATCTATATTTCATTTGTACAGTGTTCTTTATTAAAGCTAGCACTGTTGTAGCCTACCATCCATAACCCTATAAACTCTACTGTATCATATTTGATACAGAAAATTTCTAGGCCCTCTAAATTATCAATAGGATCAAAACTTTGCTGAAAACCCTGTTTTACACAATATTCTACATGCCTTCTGTTATCTGATTTATATAGTTTATACTTATTTTTTTACTGAGTGAAAGGCACATTATTCGTTATTCTAAAAATGTCCATCTTCAGGTTGTGGTATGTGGTACTTTTTGCTGTGAAATCTTTACTGATTTTTAAATGTAAATTTAAGAATAAATTTTATATTGTTAGTAATATTGCAGAATGAACAATTACTGAACTCAAGAAAAGGCTTACTTAATTATCCATACATGATTTTTTATTTATTTTTTTTTTTTTTAGAAAAGTCATGTTAAAATGTGAGCATCAAATTTGATACATCATACTTTTGAGGAATGTAAAAAATAGAGCTTTGGTCAAATATCATCTTACTACTATTGGGAGATGTAAGTAGTCTGCTATAATAAAAGTCTTATTGATTTACATTACAAGTTATCAGAATTTCTTCTTACTTTTTGGCCATATAAATATCAGCAACTGTCCCAAATTACATATTTTTGCTCTGTTTGGGCCAATATTGGTTAAAAAAAAATCCCTCATGAGCTCCATATATACCCCAATGCTCAAAAATAATTAATTGGTTTGAGTATGGTAAACTGAAATTAAACAAATTAGTTCAATTAAATTAACTTTTATGAATATTTAGCACTTTGTTTTTCTTTTGAGTTCACAAAACTGACACATTTTAAGTAATCAGAATTGTTTCAATGTTTTGAGTTTTATGAACTTGTCTCTTTTAATTTAGACAAACTTAAATTTACCTGAAACTGGGCTGGGATTTCTATTCCCCAGCATGCTTTGCCACTCGAAAGGGAGAGTAAATGCTAAATTAAGTGTTATATAATGATTTTTGTGCGGGGGAGGGGTGGGGGGTTACCATCATGGTGATAAGTGGACCATGAGCTTGGTTTGAGAACATTTGTTAAATGTTCTATGTTGTCGTACTCTTTCAGCAATTGATATGCTATGCTAATGCTATTAAAGCATTGTGTTACCAAATAGCAAGTTAGCATTTACTGAATTGACTAGCTAAAACTAAGTGTTCACAACTAAAAATATTTAAGTTGCAATTACATGATAATTTTAAGTTAAATGTAAAAATTAGCTTACTAAAATATTTCAAGTCAAGAGCAAGTGAAATGTATGAGTACAAAATAAAAAAATTTACATTTCTTAAAGGGATAGTTCACCCAAAAATGAAAATTCTGTCATTAATTACTCCCCCTCATGTCGTTCCAAACCCGTAAGACCTTCGTTCATCTTCAGAACACAAATGAAGATATTTTTGATGAAATCCGAGAGCTCTCAGTCCCCTCCATAGACAGCAATATAATTACCACTTTCAAGGCCCAGAAAAGTAGGAAAGACATCGTTAAAATCGTCCATGTGACTCCAGTGGTTTAACCTTAATTTTATGAAGTGTCGAGAATACTTTTTGTGCACAAAAACAAACAAAAATAACGACTTTATTCAACAATTTCTTCTCGTCTGTGCCAGTCTCCTGCGCAGTTTACGTTCTACGAGTTCTACGTCAGAACACCGCCTCATTATTGGCCAGCTCCTGCGTCAGCATCACACGCATGCGTCTTGGCGCTCACGTGAACAGCATCGGCCAATGGTGAGCCGCCGTTCTGCCATTCTGTATTTTTGTTTGTTTTTTTGCGTACAAAAAGTATTCTCGTCGCTTCATAAAATTAAGGTTGAACCACTGTAGTCTTAATTTGTGTTCCAAAGATGAACGAAGGTCTTATGGGTTTGGAACGACATGAGGGTGAGTAATTACACTGGGTTTACAGTGTATACCATAGTATATAAACCATAAAAGCCTGATGTATCAAATATGATACTAAACAAACAAACAAACAAAACAAACAACATTTTTAAGATTTTGATTAAAGGTTCAATAAACTGTTCGATTTAAAAAAAAATCTGACTATTTCATATGCCAGGCTTTACACAGTTAATACTTTTTTTATTATTAAAATAGCTTTTTTAATATTCATATGTATATGCCCATATTTATGTCTTCCTTCCTGCGCTCCTTATCAAGTCTTTTAAATGTTCTGTCCCTCATCTTTCACTGCACGCACACTGCCTCTCTCTGCATCATCTTGTCTACGTCCTCCCTCCTGCTGTTTTCGTCATTCTATTCTCTTTTGTTTAAATTCCTGCCTCTTCTCCTTCTACACCCTTTCTCATGTCTCCTCTTCAAACTCTTCTGCTTTTTGTTCTACTTCCCGCCTCAGCCTATTTTTGCTCCTGCTTGTCTCGGCAGTGCGTAGAAGGATCTCAGTGAGTCAAAAATAAACCAGGACAGATGCAGAGTTGTGCCCTGGGACACTCACGGATCCCCTATCATCCCTCTCAAGATGGCCGACGATAATGAGTCATCCGCTGCCTCTCTAATCCTCTGCCTGGTAGACTGTGCAATCTTAAAGAAAAAAAACTCACTTCTTCCTACACGGACAGACAGACGGACAGAGAGATAGATAGATAGATAGATAGATAGATAGATAGATAGATAGATAGATAGATAGATAGATAGATAGATAGATAGATAGATAGATAGATAGATAGATAGATAGATAGATAGATAGATAGACAGACAGACAGACAGACTAACTATGTGGGGCCATCATGTGATGATTTTTGCAAAGCACATTCAACCAGAAAATATTAACACCCAATTGTTTGAGGCGGGAGATGGAGGCACCTGGAATGTACTGAATTTTACTTTAAAGACATTGAATGTTTTTGCTTCACCATCTGATCCTGATCATTTGTAGTTTTCATGGGCTTCCAATGCCCTCAAGAGGTAAAACTTTGCAACAGAGTTATCCAATGACCCAGATTTGCCTCTGCTGCTCAGTATGGTTTTAATTAATATAGGTAATCTGTTGATTAGGTCTATGGGAATGCTTTGTCTGTTTATAATCTGTCTGTTTATTTCATAACTGAGAATTGTGTTGCCTATACAATAAAGTGATTTAAAACAACAACAACAATAATAACTAAATAAAAATACTCAAATTCTGATGGCATATACAAGTTTTAGCTGATGTATACAAACTCCTATATATTTATACAGATCAACAGTGTCAGTGATGGTTTTATCAATAAAAGCATATTTTTTATGTTTCAAATTAATTATTAAGTTGTTTTTTATTAGATACTGTGATGACATACTGCATTAAATCCAATACAGTGGACGGATGCTTTGTATTTCCCAAGCCTGTTTAGCACAAACTCCTCCCCGGAGTCGATTCTAAAATGTCATTACTTATGTCATTCACAGTGCTGATTGTCTACATAATGCTACAACAGATACTAAGCCCTAAACCTACCTTACACCCTAGCCTTAAACTGGTTTGGGGGGAAAACGCATCCACTACGAATTGGATTTAATGCAGTACACTCTCAGAATTTTTTTTTAATAATTGTACCTTTTGGGGTACAACAGCTTGTCACTGGGGCAGTACCCTAAAAAGGACATCTTTGTACTTTTTTACCCCTAAATATTAGTATCTTAGAGTAGCAATACGTACCTTTAGGTTCTACTATGAAACTTTTAGGGGTAAATAAGGTACAAAGATGCCCTTAAGGGTACTGCCCCAATGACAAGCTGTTGTACCCCTAAAGGTACAATTTTTACACATATTTTTCTGAGAGTGTACACAACTGCACTAGATGCTGCAGCAAGGACTGCTTTCTTCTGCCCAGAAATCTGTGATACACACCTTCCCACAAAATGAGATACAAATTCTGGACACGAGGGGGCAGCATTGTACAAATATCATCAAAGTAAAGTTTTATACTGAATTTGAACAAAGCATATAGAAAGCAAAGCACAAGAAAGATATGTCTGAATTAATCAGCTGATCTTGTAGGTTAAAATTTAAAGAACAGAATTGATAATATTTAAAGTGGTGTCAAACTGCATGGTTTCAGCTTTAGGTTTATAGCAAATGCATTGATTAAACTTATTTAATAGCCAATGCATACAGGCCCATGTTCAATAACAGAAATGAGTTTGTGTAGCATACAAAGCATCTATGAACATGGAATTACATGGCTTGTTATGCAAGAAGAAATGAACGCAAATAAAAAAAAAAAGTATTATTCAGATGTATCTTAAATTTCAGTTCTGTAAAAAGTCATGGCTTTGATTACCAGGAAATGCATGAACTGATAAACGGTGTGCCTGTAATGCAGTGTAAGTTGTTTTGGATAAATACACTAATGCAAATGCATAGTGCTGTATGGTTCAACAGGGGTGGGGAACATAAGATGAACATACATTCATTTTTTGTGTGATAAAGAATAGTTAAATTAAAATGCTATCATTATTTTACTCACCCTCGTGTGGTTCCTACTCAGTATGTGGTTTTGTCTGTGGAACACAAAGGGAGAAATTTGTCACCAAAGCTGTCATATACATATTCACTATTAACTACGACTTTTGCCTCGATAAGCTCCTAATTTACTGTTTATTAATAGTTAGTAGTTGTTGTATCATTTAAGTTTAGGTATTGGGTAGGATTAAGGGGTGTAGAACATGGTCGTGCAGAATAAAGCATTAATATGTGCTTTATAAGTACTAATAAACAGCCAATATGCAAGCAAATAAGCAACTAACTAAAAGTGAGAATTGTTTCCCATACTAAAGTGTTGCCAAACACCATAAAAGTGGTCTGTATGATTTGTGCACTATATTTAAAGTCTTCTAATATCAAACAGTGGCTTTGCATGGGAAACATTCAAATAAAATCATTCCTATCTCTTTTACAGCTCCATAATTTTATTCTTCATTCCGCAAATACTGGCACCAAAGAGTGTGAGATTTTCAGTGAATAATTATCTACTATAATAGGACTTCATACAATATGACACTTGGAATATGTGCACACGAGTCATCACTTTTGTGCTGATTTTGTCCTTTTTGGAGCTTTCATTTAAACAAATTAAACATTTTTTTTGAAGATTCTGAATTTAAGCCTTCATATGACATTTATATTGAATGGACACAGTACAAATAGCCTACACAAATACACACATGACATGAGAGCAGAGGAGAAAATAAGGAAACCCCTTTTAAAATATACAATGAACTAATAGTGTATTTGATCCAATTTTAAGTGAAGATAGTGGCGCTGCTGACACATGTACATCTCACATTAATAATCACCCTCAGCCTAAATGCTGATTTTTTGTACATATTTATAAATAGACTGAGAGACACAAAAGAGTATATTGAGCGCTATGAACATTGACATTTAATGCTGCGCTAGATGATTTGCACCCTAATTTGTTAAAAAATTTACTTTAATCTGTGCTCTATTTGTTTTTATTGTATGCCTCATGCTTGATTAAAAATCAAGTGGTTCTTTGTTATTGTGGGGGGGTTTTTAATATTCTGTGGTCAACATTCTAGTCACCTGCGTTTTGATCTAGTCATCAAATGTTGATTACCTTCATCATCCATAACTGACAATTACCTGTTACTTTTAACTTCAATACTGGATTTGCAATTACTAAAATAAATCACACTTGGATCCTACATTCAGTTTGTCTTTAGTATTCATCTCTAGTCCCTTGTGCTCACCTTAGCATTACAATAGCTCAGGCTTACTATATGCGGGTAATGCATGTAAATACACTATATTGTCACAAGTTTTGGGACGTCTGCCTTTACATGCACATGAACTTTGATGACATCCCATTCTTAATCCGTAGGGTTTAATATGGAGTTGGCCCACCCTTCGCAGCTATAACAGCTTCAACTCTTCTGGGAAGGCTTTCCACAAGGTTTAGGAGTGTGTTTATGGGAATTTTTGACCATTCTTCTAGAAGCGCATTTGTGAGGTCAGGCACTGATGTTGGACGAGAAGGCCTGGCTCGCAGTCTCCGCTCTAATTCATCCCAAAGGTGTTCTATCGGGTTGAGGTCAGGACTCTGTGCAGGCCAGTCAAGTTCCTCCACACCAAACTCGCTCATCCATGTCTTTATGGACTTTGCTTTTGTGCACTGGTGCGCAGTCATGTTGGAACAGGAAGAGGCCATCCCCAAACTGTTCCCACAAAGTTGGGAGCATGAAATTGTCCCTAATGTCATGGTATGCTGAAGCATTAAGAGTTCCTTTCACTGGAACTAAGGGGCCAATCCCAACCCCTGAAAAACAACCCCACACCATAATCCCCTCCACCAAACTTTACACTTGGCACAATGCAGTCAGGCAAGTACCGTTCTCCTGGCAACCGCCAAACCCAGGCTCGTCCATCGGATTGCCAGACAGAGAAGCGTGATTCGTCACTCCAGAGAACACGTCTCCACTGCTCTAGAGTCCAGTGGCGGCGTGCTTTAGACCACTGAATCCGCCGCTTTGCATTGCACTTGGTGATGTAAGGCTTGGATGCAGCTGCTCGGCCATGGAAACCCATAGCTCTCTATGCACTGAGCTAATCTGAAGGCCACACGAAGTTTGGAGGTCTGAAGCTATTGACTGAAGTTGGCGACTTCAGCGCACTGTGCGCCTCAGCATGCGCTGACCCCAGTTTGTGATTTTACGAGGCCTACCACTTCGTGGCTGAGTTGCTGTTGTTCCCAATTGCTTCCACTTTGTTATAATACCACAAACAGTTGACTGTGGAATATTTAGTAGTGAGGAAATTTCACGAATGGACTTATTACACAGGTGGCAAACTATCACGGTACCACACTTGAATTCACTGAGCTCCAGAGAGCGACCCATTCTTTCACAAATGTTTGTAGAAGCAGTCTGCATGCCTAGGTGCTTGATTTTATACACTTGTGGCCATGGAAGTGATTGGAACACCTGAATTCAATTATTTGGAGGGGTGTCCCAATACTTTTGGCAATATAGTATCTCATTGTATGACAATAGATTACAATTCCCTTATTGGTTTTGAAAGTAATGAATTTATAATTTCTTTATCTGTCCAGAATGTGTAAACATGAGAGGTTCCCTGTTGTTCAACTTAAGGATCATGAAATAAAAATGAGTGAATGCCCAAATTCAGAGTCTGTTTACAGGAATACACAAACGTCTACTGAACTTGGATTAGCATTTGTTATGATGAACTTGTTTGGAAGGTCACACATCATGTAGGATATGATGTGCATATCCCATTGCCATACATAACTACTGTATTCTAGTTGGCTACTTTATTTTTACACTTATTGTCATTTTAACCATATCTAGGCATTACAGACAGTTGATGTTTTCCTGTATATTTCACAGGAAATTACAGTCTGGTTTAAACCAGGCATCTGTCAGGGTGCTTGTGTTTTATGTGTGTTGTACACAGAGCAGTAGATTTGTGTTATTTTGTCTAAAAGAGGTGGTGTGACAGATGTTGGTCAGATTTGTGGGGATATTAGAGTGGGTGAGGGAGACGCTTATCTGTAAAACTCCTGCTGTCCCTTTAATCCTCAGAGCAACACAAGCGTCTTGTCTGTCTGCCTCCCTCTCAGACACACGTATTTAATATGTCACTGTGTCAATTTTTATCCTTCATTAAGCTGTTTATGTCTGTCAGTTTATTACAGGCTAAAAAAGTATTAACATATTAACAGTTTGGAAGTCCTATCACTACTCGTTCTCACGGTCCTGTACACTAGTGTTCAGGTGTCCGTTACGCTCTTTCATCAACACCTGAGATTCGAATGAGTTTGACAAGTCCTGTCAAACGCTTTCTTGCGTCTTGTCATTGGTAGCTCCTGATAGAGCGACAGCAGCTCTCGGCCAATGATCTCACAGGAGGGCGAGGACGTCAGACTGTTCTGGGAGGCTCGTGGATGTGGACTGGAGCTCGTGCCGCTGCGCTGAACTGGGTGAAAATACGTTAAACCTGTCGTTAGCTTTAAGCTACGCGAGCTTTATCAAGTCAAACGCAACAGAATATAGATTTAAACGATTATAGAGAGGACACAAAACTTGAATGAGATTGTATAAGCTCGAGTGTGTAAAAAAAATAAGGCGAAAGATTCATAGTTTGGACGCAGGCTAACTGGCTAAGTGAGCCGTCGGCAAGACCCCACCACCCAAAGATTGAAACGGAGATTAAAGCCATCATTTAATCCATTAAAGAGAATAACCAATGTCACACACACCAATCCTCTAAAGCAGCGACGCCAATGAACTGACAGGTAGGTCGCCAGTGGTGTTATATTATTTCAACGTAAACGCTGTTTTGAAAAAGGGGCGATATAATGCTAGCTGTCATGCTAATAGTCCTGCCCAGCTGTGCTATAACTAGTTGTGATTGTATGTCAATCTAACGCTTCCATGTTAACAATTTATTGATTTCTTTTAACATATGAGTCATTTATTCTGACCATGTCTTTACTGTCATTCCTCGTGTAGCAGAATAAGTCGTGTTTCAAGGGGGTGACTACAGACTGACTTCACATTGACATGTAACGTTACTCGCTGCAGTGTTCGGGTAAAAGCCTGAAATGTGCCGTATTAAATACCATTTTCGATGCAGTTTCACTGAGGTATCGATCGAGGTCCCGTTATGCTTCGCGCGACGCCAAAGCCTTGACCGCGCACTCAGTATCGGCGTCGCGCGGATTCATGTCAGGGCCTAAACAGTGCAGCTGCAGAGAAACACACCCAAAATATACACTCACCGCCTCAAAGTAAGACAACGCCGCACTGCTTTTTGATTCCTTTTAGCCATTTAATCGTGTCACCTGAGCATAATGAGCTCATGTTTATCAGTTCTGCACGTTTTGTATTTAGTCATATGGGAGTCATTAATTTTCATCAGATCACCTGCTTATTAATGCCCTATTGTAATTTTGGTTAACAACGAGTAAACAATAGCAATCAAATGAATTCCTGACAGTGCACTAACCAGGTTACATACAATCAGTGACTCACGTATGAATGAAAACTTGCTGAACTTGAGAATATGAACTGTGCACGTGAAAATCAAGCGTTTTCTGGCTGTAGTCCAGTGTGTTTTCCTAGTATTAGGTGCATAACTAGCTGTACTAACTTAGATCTGGTGTTTCTTTATTTCTAATTTGAGAGCAGAGGGGTGTGTCAGGGAAGACTGGGAAAGTTCAAAAGGGTATGTGACCTCTCTCTCTCTCTCTCTCTCTCTCTCTCTCTCTCTCTCTCTCTCTCTCTCTCTCTCTCTCTCTCCCCTTGTTGAATCAAAGAGAGGCTTTGCTTCACTCTCACCATGTGAAATTGGCAGGCATTTAGTGGATTGTGGGAAATGCAGGTTGCCTCAGTTGGCAGGGATTGTAATGCCACATGGCTTTAGGTTTCAGTCATTCTGTTGTGTTAGTAGACAGTGAGGAGGAGTAGAGAGGGAATTCACATAAAAGGGTTTAATGAAGTGGAGGAATCAGTACAGTGTGTGTGACATAGGCCTGAAACATACTCTATACAAATACATAATTGCAAATTCCTATAGCTATGCAAGCATGATTTTGTGCTGTGCTGCGTTTTGAAATCAAACAGCAATGCCTAATGCAACCTAATTCTTAGGTTTTGTAAAAACCAAAAGTGTCAGGAGAATCACTAACCTGGAGGATGTTCTAATCCCACAGAAAACTATAATCGATTTGGAGCAAATTGAGCAAAGACATTTGTTTACAAAAATCAGCTCATTCTAAAAACGACAATGCAACAAAACCATGTTTATATGAAATAATTATAATTATTTCATCATTATTGTGTTTTTGATGTCACAAATGTTGACATACATGAGCACATTGAATAAGATGCCAGATTGTCTGTAACACTGTGTCCTAACCAATAGTGACACATGATAAAAGGTATCTCTTCTAGGGGTGTAACAATACATCAAAATGGATGAATACATCAATCAAATGACTAACAATATGCTATATTTTGTGCATATATATATATATATATATATTACACACACACACACACACACACATACATACATACATACATTGGGGCTTGGACAATAAATCGGTGCATCGCGATTCTCTCTCGAATCGATTCTGAGCTTAGTTTTTAACAGCAGATGGCTCTGCATGCTTTAGAAACAGCCATATTGGCTCTGCTTGCTTCCTATTCCTTACACACACCACTTGAACCTTCTATAAAATAATCATTCATAAAGTTCAAAAAGGTTGAAGCAAATTACAAGGGTGTTTGCAGTGGGCTGTTTACATGGATCTCCTGTCATAGAAGCATTCTGAGGTGCAAGTACATCCTCAGACCCGAACGCACGAGCGCTCTTCTTCGTGAGCGTTTGAGCGTGCGGTTAAAAACTAGCCTAGAGCGCCATTTTCTGTTTAAAAACTAAGCTCAGAATCGTTTCAAGAGCAAAACGCGATGCATTCGGAAAATCTCAGAATCGATCCATGAATCACGATGCAACGATTTATTGTCCCAGCCCTAACATACATATTAGGGTTGTAATGGTTCAAATTCGATATACTTCGGTATTTGCTGTGTTCAGGAAAAAAAAGACTACTGTCAAATAATCACACTACAAGCAATAGCACAAATAAATACACTAGAGAAAAGATACCAATAAAATAAACGGTTTTTCAGGTAGGTCCAAGAGCACTTTTCAGGTACAGAAATTGAATAAAGCAATCAAAATGCAAAATAACACTGCATATAATCCTCACTGTATAAATTAAATAAAGATTAATCCTTATTAAAGTTACAAATGTTATTAAATCAAGAGCAGTGAGTGATTTCTTTGTCTTTTGTTGTTTGATTAACATTAAAAACAGACCGGAAATTAGGCAGGAAACGACAGGAAATTAGGCTTATGTCACTGTAAGACATAATGCACAGATCAAATATACTGATACTGTACATTTGCTTTGTATTTCTCAACTGTTTACGTTCAGTTAACACGACAACCTACATTGTTGACAATTTTTGTTTGAATTTGTCCGTTCAAGCGCAAGAAGACTTGAAAGCAAACTCAATTTAGTATTCATTCGCTGTCTGAGATGCGGCTTTCTGTGTGTGCGCACATAAAACTCTGTGTGCTGTTTTGATCTTACCTGCGCTCGGCACTTTCAACACCCGGGTGATGACCACATAAATGACTGGTCATATTAGAGGATACAGTACTCGCATCGAACAAAGTTTACAAAGAGGGACTGTTTTTTTCCATGTTTTTTTTTGACCATCGCTGTTGTAATGTATTATGTATATGCTCTATTAGTGGCTTGTCTCCTTCGTGTGCCAAACTGCAACACATGAGGAACTGATTGGACTGCTACTCTCACGTGAAACGCATGCAGAGTGTATCCATCAACAGAAATTGTTGATGGAAAAAAACAGAGATTTTTTTTCAACAAACAATATTATTGATGCCTCGTCAGATTTGACATTAACCGTGGTGAAAGTGCGTTCCGAACTATGGGTGGAGAACGGTGCGGTTTGTTTTTTTTTTTTCTACAGAGAACCATTACACCCATATTAGGGGTGGGAATCGCCAGAGGCCCCACGATACGATATTATCGCAATACTTAAGCCACGAAACGATATTATTGTGAAAAATTTTTTTTTTTTAAATGCGATTGACGCTGACTATTGCAATAACATATTAATACGGCCATTATGAATGGCCGTGCGCATTTTACTTTCACTTTAGAATTTGTGCTAATTCGGGGGCGGCAATTGCTTGAATGGTGGGCTCGTTGTTATTCTTAATGAAAAACACAACAATAAAACGGTACAATGACAAACTCACTTAAATAGGTGCTTTTACATTTCGTGTTGAAACCAAATCTTCCGCCATCGTCATTTCATTCAGCTCCTCACTCTCGTGATGAATGAAATCTGACTCCTGCTGCTGATCTGTGCTGCGACTCTCATTCGGCTCACGCTGCACGTTCAGTTTTTGATTGTAGTGTCTGTTCTCTAACTGAACTAAATTATTTTTTCTACTATAAAAAAATCAAAATGACGGTGGGGGTGGTGCCGCAGTAGGCAAGTGATGTTACCGGTGTTGCAGCTGAACACCGGCAACACCGACTATCGCAGCAAGCCTACTGTGTTGTATAATGAATGAGTGCGCTGACAGTGTAGATATGGAATAATATAGACATCTTCTTTGATTGTAATTGCGAGCAAAAGTTCTGTTGCGTTGCAGTGTGCAGCTGGCTTGCACTTGCATGTCAGATCAACACGTAACTAGCACATAAACATGGACAGAGCGGTCCATGTTCAGAAATATGTGAGAATGCGCTTCCTGCACACACAGCTCACTGCGCACGTGTGTGTGAGCGAGAGTGATACGCTGTTTGTGGTATTACAGTCTGAAAGAAATATTTCAAATTATTATTATTTCCTGTGTTATAAGCGCGGAGCTTACGGTAAAATTTTGCTGAAATTCAGTCCCTGAAAATATTGATACTTGTTGTCCTTGTATCGATACAATATCCCCACACAAAATATTGCGATACTATGCTGTATCGATTTCCCCCCCCACCCCTAATATAAAAATATATATATATATATATATATATATATATATAAATAAATTACATACATACACACATACGTACGTACGTGTGTGTGTGAGTTTTCTGCATAAATGTATTTTTCAACAAGTGGAGTACCTCATTTTGTTTTGTATGTCCTAATGGGGATACTAGATTTGCACATTTGAGAGAGCACAGAAGACTGAAAGTCTTTCTTGACTGTTGTCATTGCTCATCTCATTGCGCAAGTCAATAGCCGCATTTCCACTGTCGGGCCAAAAGCGTGCGTGCTAATGCGTGCCAGTCGTGTATCCATTGTCACTTCCGGGGCTTGATCGGGCCTCGTCGGGGCTTCCTCGTGGCCAACGGCCAGGGTTTTTTGGCCCGCCGAATACCTTGGTCCAAAGCGGGCCAGCTTGGGCTGGAGGAGTGGTTACGAACAAAGGCAGAGTTTATCTGAGTCTCTGGAGACGGCAGCGCCGCGGGCGCGGATGATTTCATATACCAGCTAACATCAGCATTAAAGACTTTTACAATCATTTTAGCTCAAAACTCACTTTCAGACAGCAGCAAGTGTTTGAAATAACTTATGTTTGTGATCCAATGTGGATTCTGATCACTGTATAAGGCAGAAATAGTGATGCAAAAGACTATTTGCGCTAACCATTACCATAGTAAACATGGTAAATACGACCACTTAAAGAAATCAGAGAAATCATATAGGCTGTCACAATCGTATATTTATTTTATCTGTCAGTAAAATAGGTCTCGTCTCTTTATACCGGACTGTCTGATATCCATATTTAGCTCCGCATATAAAATAAAGCAACTCCAGTTTTTCGGGAGCTTCCTCTGTTTCTCTGACTGAAAATATAGCTGTATTGGGACTGTCACTGGAGAGAGTGCCAAAGCCCCTCAGGTCGTATTTTTGTTGGAAAATTTGTAGAAATGATCGTTCTCTAAATGTGATGTAGGGCTACTGTCCTGTGACTACAAATAAACAGAAACAGACGCGACTGAATAAGTACGCGTCATCTTTCTTTAGTGAAATAATGTTAAATACCACTTTATTTCTGTGGGACTAATGTGCAATCTCGACACAAATTAATTCATTATGATCAATGTATCACTTATTATTTTAAAACCGTGGTAAAACATCAATGCTTGGGTTTTAAATCTTTAAGTATAAACAACAAAATTTTTTATCATGTTGGTTTTGCGATCTCGCTAGTTTCCAGTGATTTCTTTCTGATTAGTTTTCTGATAAAACTTCCATTTGTTGGTGAAATGATGTGTTTGTGTGACGTTGTTCCAGAGAGGCATGTTTAGTGAAGCGCTGTGCTAACCCGACAGTGGAAACGTAGCGTGGTTTTGGGCTCGGTGCTACAGGTCCGAGGCCATTAGCCCAGCCCGGCCCATTGAAAGCCCTGGCTCGCACTGGCCCGACAGTGGAAACACGGCTATTGATGAGCTGTCATCAGGCCATTGATGATCTCGTGTGAATTGTTTGTCATTTTTTAATTTTTAATTATTATTATTATTATATTTTATCATTATTTATTTTGGTTGCACTTGTAAGTTGTAATGTAATGGCTGTATAAAATAGGCACATAATGTTAATATATTGATTGCAGGCCCCTGAATCTAATAAAATTGTAATTGTATCGCAGCATGTTTTAAAGTGCCCCTATTATGGTTTTTCAAATATCCCCTTTCATGCAGTGTGTAATATAGCTGTTTGTGAATGTAAACGTTCTGCAAAGTTGTAATGTTGAAAGTGCACAATAAATAAAGTTATTGTCTGCCAAAAGAATTTAATCCGTATCTCACTGTGTGACAGTTCTACGTCAATAGAAAAGACATTTGCAGAATACCGGCCTATGTTTTATGTTGTCTGATGAAACGTCTGATTTATACCCCTAATATTTTCCATGTTATTCAGAGTTTTGGACCTAAACAGTATATTTCTGTGATGTTATGGCTGACAGCTCCATGATTATCTGAGGTACTTATGTGCTTTGAACAATGTTAAAATTGTTTAATTAGAATTAAGCATGACTTTAATTACCATGATGAAAGCTACAATGGATCATTTATCTCAGATCTTGAAAATACACTGTGCACAAACAAGTGATTTATGACAAAGATTATAACAGTCACTGAGTATGCATTTTTTTTAATGAACGTTAAGATCTTGCAGCCTTGCAGTCGTGTCTGCTCTGCTGTGGACAGACAAATTGCTTGTCTTTGGAATCTTAGCGTGTCTGATTAGGACATGGTGCTTGCATGCAGAGCGAAATTGGGGGAGATATTGGGGGAAAAATCTAGATTTGTTGATCTTGTGCTTGATCTTAGGTATGAGCTTTATGAAAAAAAAGTTATGTTTAAGGCCTTTACATGAGTTGGGTTAAGCATAATCAATGTAAGTTTGTGGATGTCAGTTCACTCAGTGGGAATGATTTATATAATTTAAACATGCTAATTAGACTTCGACCAATATTGTATTTTACCGGTAACAATAACTAGGTTGGATCGCACTGGCCAATAATCGATTGATCAGCTGATAGTTTTTAAATTGGATACTGAATGAAAACAAACATAACACTCTATAGTGCTGAAAAAATAAAAATTCAAACGTGCTTCCGCGCTTTGGCTGGCGCTGAGCCAGAGACGATGCGCTCAGTGCTTTTCATATATCACTATTCATATATCACTATTCAACCACATAATGAAGTGAAGTGAAGTGACGTGTGGCCAAGTATGGTGACCCATACTTGGAATTTGTGCTCTGCATTTAACCCATCCAAGTGCATACACACAGTAGTGAACACACACCGTGAACACATACCCAGAGCAGTGGGCAGCCATATTGCTGCGGCGCCCGGGGAGTAGTTGGGGGTTCGGAGCGTTGCTCAAGGGTCTCACCTCAGTCGTGGTATTGAGGGTGGAAAAGAGCGCTGGTTATTCTCTCCCCCCCCACCGACAATTCCTGCTGGACCTGAGACTCGAACCCGCAACCTTCGTGTTACAAGTCCATTAGACTCTCTAACAATTAGGCCACGACTGTCCACAGCGTAAATGCTTATTTGAGGTTTCGGAGATTTAAATAGACATTTAAATGAATTACTAGCCTATATAAAAAAGACATGTATAGTTTGTTAAATTTAAATTCCATACACTGATATCTATGGAAGCTGCAATAATAATGCTTTCAATTATATTTTGAATAAATGTTTTATTCATATCAGATACACATTGTGCATGAAACAAAGTTTGTTCTTCTCCCATGTTCACTGACCACTTCTATGTATTTCGGTGAAAATGGATGAATTTACGTGATGTAAACAGATCCTCTGAATTGCAAACTCATCGCGCGTTATATCAACTAAAGCCGGGGACACACTTAACGACTGTAAGGCCGATTATGAATGTAATTTGATACTTATGACTGATCATGCCCAAACGCGCTGAGTCACAGCCAGTTGCATTCAGTCTGTGTTTACAATCGTGTTTAAAATCATGCAGTGTCTAAAGATTCTAGTGTTAGAATTTAAGAACCAGCTGTTGCAGTCGTCCTCACAAAGATTTTATTAAACATGTTTAATATTTGCGACTGGCGCCGGCGATTTATGCTGAGGAGATGCGCTCCCTGTCAAACACCGGTCCATTCTTGTAATTTTATCAAACACATAATCGTTTTGATGTTTCTTTTGTATTAGTTCATAAGTTCATTTTGTTCTGCAGACGGAAAAAAGTGAAACTGCATTCTGTAAAAATTCAGAATAAGCAGTGGTTTCTCTCATTTTAAAAATAACATTAAGGACGTTTTTACACTGGCAGTTTAGTTCGGAACGGGGCATAGTTCGCATGAAAAATTGGTAATGTGAAAGCTGTCATGCGGTGTGGAGCTCGGTGTGCACCGGGGTACCGAACTCAAGACTGTCTGGAGGAGGTGGTCTGAGTTCGGTTGCACTCGATTTGTGAACAGTATGAGAAACACGGACTCGGGTGCACACTTGTTCAGGAAAAAAGTAGCCTGTGCATTCATTTTAGCCGATTATAATGTATTTAGTTCAATAACATTTATTGTATTTAGAACAATCGCGCTCGGATTCGAGTCGGACCGTAGCAAACGTGCCCAGTGTAAAAATGCACTATTCTTTTATTTCTACCTGGAGTCTAATAAAAGTTAAACAGAAAAAAATAAAATGGTAGGTAGGGCTGAAACGATTCCTCGAGTAACTTTGATTCAAAAAATAAAAATGATTTGCCTCGAAGCTTCATTTAGTCTATTTAACTACACACAGTCATGTTGCAGAAAGACAATTTTTGTGTAAGGACTCGAGTATGCACCAATTGCGGTTATATCCGCGGGTCGGGTGGTATAAAGTAATAAAAAGTAACATTCCAAAAATTGCGGGTGGATGAGAGATAAATCATCAATGTGTTGATTTTAATAAAGCGCCGAACTCTCATTTCACGGTAAAACGCAATGAATGTGTGTCATTCTTTAACTTTCGTTTTCAGCTCATTTCAAGATCAAAGACCACAATGCGAGAGAGAGCGGCATCAGCACTGGTAATATAATTTAGTCTCGCTATTTTTAAATGAAGACAACTGTGTGTTGAGCTTCAGGATGCTTTCAGAGCTGCGTGCTTTCATTGATTTGCATAATTTAAATCTCACACTTTAATCATATTTATAGCTCCTAACTTAATAAAACAAGTAGTGTTACTATGATGAATGATTAGCTCAAAATGTAGATCTGTATGTGCGATGCTACTTTATCTGAATTAAATACAAACACATCTCTCGCTTTTGCTCACGTTCCAGCAATTACTCCTCCGTGTGCTGTATAGGTTGTCGACCCTGGTTTAGGTTATTTAAGAAATGTAATTTCGCCAAAGAAGACTTTTTTTTTAAAGCAACCTACTTCATTGTAGCTAATATGTTACGATAGCATCGCGCTTAACACTGAGAATTTGAATAATTATAATGTGACGATCGGGTGCGGATCTAAATCAGAGAAAATCATGTGCGGGTGGATGGTTTGTTTTTAACAGCGGATTCGGTGACGTTAGAGCTGATCCGCGCATCTCTAGTATGCCCATCTCTACTCTTACTTTACTTTACTTGTTCTTATTCTAAGTTGCCTTCCTGTCCAATATTTTTTGCTTCTTACAAAAGCCACAAAGCCTTCCAAGAAGACAGTAAAGGCTTATGTCATGCCTGAGCTGAAGCTGAAACTTGAAAGTTAAGTTGCACAACATAAATGCAATGTTTAGGCATTATTATTCTTATTTATATTACTATTATTTTGATTTATAGGTTGTAGGTTTAGTTTTAGGTTGTACTATGTTTACCTTTTTAAAGTAATTTGAAATTGATTTTTATATTTTATGATTTTTTATTTATATATTTGTATTTACATTTTGAATATAATATGGCAATTGAATGCACTAAATTGGTATAGTTTTCACAGATATTAATGTATGCAATTTCAGCAATAAAACTTTTCTAAACATTTTTCTAAAAAGGAAACAAATTAGTTGTTCATTTTAAGATACCTGTCTTATTTTCTCTTATATATTTAGTATTGCTCTTTAATAAAGAGTAATTCTTATCCGATTGCTCGATTAATCGATTGGTAGAATACGCGATTACTAAAATAATTGATAGCTGCAGCCCTAATGGTAGGCTATCTTATATAATGGCACTTGTTTCAGAATAGTAATGTTAATGATTGATAATGTTAATTTAAATAGTCTAACGAATAAAAAAAATCACAAACATGACATTTGTAAATAAAATAATTTTATATATACACTAATTATAGCCTATCTAATATATTTGAGGAAATATGGTGAGGAAATACAGTTCCTTGAATATCTCTGCAGCTCTTCTGTCAAATGAAGTCATGCTTTCACAGAGTTGCCAGTGTTGTCAATCCCATTAAATGTTTTTGGGAGCGTTGTACACTTACTGTAGACTGATAAATTGAAAATGAAAATATACAAATAACATTTTGAATGACTTCCGTTTCAGAATAAAAAAAGCAGTATTTTATTTTGTATAGCAGTATTTTTTTATTTCTAATCGGTAACTGGTAACTCTGGAAAAATTAGAGCAGCGTTTTTGCTCATAACGAACCAATTCGTTTTTAATTCCTGATTTGTGAATAACAGTCTACATTATTGCTTGGTTATATAGGTTTAAAAAAATAGCACTAGAAATTTTGTAATTAATGAATCAGCAAATGCATAATGAAATGTGTCTGTGAAACGTTATGTTTAACGTTTCATAAAAAAAAACCCAGTATTGTTGGCAGGGTTTTTCCTTGTTTTGTTTTGTTTTTTTTTTCCTGCACAAATTGCACTGCAAATAAGTAGTGGCAGCTGTCTGTTGACATCCATGTTTGTTTCGGTACAAGTCTCGCACAGTTGAGTTCAGAATATCATGTCTGTGACTCACTTATCGTTAAGTGTGTTGTGTAGTGGACTGACTCAGTCGTAAACGTTTGTGCTCTTCTCTGACTGTCAAAGATTAAAATCTGCTCCAGTCGAAGGAAACAGTCTTTGTGTGTTCAGTTCAGTCTTAGAATGTTTCAGCTAGTCGTTAAGTGTGTCCCCAGCTTAACATGATCATTATAAACGGGGTTTAAATGACAAAACACATTCACTTCCACATATTTGACAATCAGAATATATCATAATTCATGATATAGTTAACAAGTTTGTAAATATTTTGAAAAAAAAAAGGAAAAACTAAATAAACGCAGTACTTATCTGTAGCTATTGTGACTGCATGACATGTTGGCATGGAAATAATACGTTCTAAAATAACGGTCGCTTTAAAACAAAACCTCAAACTGTGGGCTCAGCTATAGACTGCCGACTTCAGGCGTTTCTTTGGTTGAAATAAAGATAACTTTGTTTTCGTTTTGTGCAAGTTGCAACAGTTCCGTTCCGTGCATTCATAATGGTGCGTGTCCATTGTCCATTGGAGCAGAGCGAGCATTTTCAGTTCATTCCTAGTACCGATTAATTTGCAAAGTAGTTTATATATTGATTTTATTTTTTAAATAATTTTTCTTTCCAAATAGACTAGTGTAGGCAATGTGGCTGTGCAAATGTTTCCCTGTCCATTAATGGGTGCGCTACAATTTATAAGCCACATGAATATGACACCGTGAAAATAATGAAAGTAAAACCAAGAGACTGTTTAATGATTAATCTTTTGCATTCTTGTCTTGTAGACTCCTTGTTTTCTCTTTCACTTAACATACCCACTGAGTCCATACCAAGCCTTTCTAAATACTGGTCAAAATATCAGCCAGACTATTTCATGTCTGTTGCTTGACACAACTACCTGATCCAGTAGTTGATACAAGCTCTCACAAAGGTACTTGCTGTAGGATGCACTGCTTCATTGGATGCCGATCTAGGATCAGACTTTCCCAAGGCTATGATCTTATGTTGAGTCTACAAAACAAAGCTGTTCAGATATGCAGCTTCTCACTGAAATACTTTGGAGTGTTGTTCCTTGGACATTATGCAGGGGTACACAGCTATGGCAATTTTAGACCAAACCCCGGGTCAGGTTACCAAATGTCAGGCATAGCTAAATTGATAACAAGGCTGTCTGAAATTGGTTTGAACTGCATGGCTGAGCAGGCTTAAAGGGTTAGTTCACCCAAAAAAATGAAAATGATCCCATGATTTACTAACCCTTAAGCCATCCTAGGTGTGTATGACTTTCTTCTTTCAGACGAATGCAATCGGAGATATATTAAATAATGTCCTGGCTCTTCCAATCTTTTATAATGGCAGTGAATAGAGGATTAGATTTTGAAGCCCAAAAAAGTGCATCCATCCATCATAAAAGAGATCCACACGGCTCCAGGGGGTTAATAAAGGCCTTCTGAAGCGAAGCGATGCGTTTGTGTAAGAAAAATTCCATATTTAAAACTTTAAAAACTAAAATAACTGGCTTCCAGCAGATGGCTTGGACAGCTATGGCTTGAGGGTGAGTAAATCATGGGGTAATTTTCATTGTTGGGTGAGCTATCCCTTTAATTCTGCAGATCTTAAAGGGCATATTGCAGGTTAGAGCCCCTAGTGAGTCAATGTATAGAAAAATAATAATAAACTAGATTTTTATAGTATATTTTAAGGTTATAAATGAAAGTGTTTTTTTACTTTGAATGCATGTAAACCTATTGTAGGAGACTTCCAAAACAAAATTAGGAACCTTTAAAATAGCATAAGGGGAGAATGTAATAGCCGTGGAATAACATTGGAACTGAATGCTTTAAGATTTGACAGAACTGTAATTCGGGTTTGGTTTCTTAAATTGTGTTGTGAGAACAAGTAATAGCACAGTCCTGTGTTGAAAGTTCATTTGGTCATAGCACTTATAATGAGTCATAAATCTAGATAAATGTAGGTTTGGCCATAATACTAGTAAAGTAATAATACTGAAAGATTAAGTAATTTTACTGTAGAAAGATTAAATAATTATTTATAGCTTTCACCTATAGTTATGGTAGTCTATGATTAATATGGCATTTTAAAAGAATAGTTCACCCTAGGGCTGCAACAACAAATCGATAATAATCAATAGTGAAAATCATCGATAACGATTCTCATTATCGATTAGTTGTGTCTGCCCTCTGTACGCAAAGCTTCAACCAGTCGCGCCAAATTACACTGAATAACACATTTCTATAGACAAAATGTGCATCTAGAAATAGTGGAGTGGACATGATCCAAGTGCCCAAAACATGAGAATTGTTTATTTTAAGCTTCAAGCGAATGCATTAGCGTTTAACATACCCTGTCATGCACTTTGACAGATGTGTGTGTGCGTCTGCGTCCTCAGTGCAAAACGTTCTTTTACAGGTTATATCCACTGATCTGTATAGAGAACAGTAATTATTTCCTCATCTGTAAATGCTACTAATTCATGCGAGTATTTCCATTTTGCATGAAAGCGCGTCCTGACAGTCTGTGTTAAACTTCACTGAACGAGTGCCGGCGCGGCGTGCGCGCGCATGCGCGTCAAACAGACAGAACGCAGTCGAGAGGGAGACAGTTAATATTCAGCGCAAAAACACTCATTTAGCTGAAATATCTGCTGTTGGACGCTAAATTTAGGTTTAAAAGTCAACGTGTAATTCAAGTATTTTATGAGAGTAGTAACTGTAAAGGGATAACAGCGTGTAATTGAATATAAATGTTAGGTGTTTCTTGAAGCCTATTTACAGGATAAAGAAATGACAGTAACAGGTTACTGTGTCCAGAGCGAATGTGTGTGTGTGTGTGTTTTTTTTACATAATGTATAGCACAAACATACCCTTATGAAAATTAACCATGGTTTTATTATAGTAAAACCATGTTTTTATTATAATAAAACCATGTTTTTTGCCATATTGATTACCATTTGTATAACCCCACAAATACCATATAGATCCAACTATGGATTTGAAGCAAAATAATGGTTAATTTGTGGTTACAATTGAATAACTACAATAACCCTGTTATTTATTTATTATTATATTATTATTATTATTATTTTTGTTTGTTTTATTCAATGTAAAACCATGGTTAATTTATGTAATGGTAGATATATTCACTATGTATGTTTTAATAGCACAGCTGACATGTTTGTTTGAAGGACAGCACTGGACAGGATGTGGAATAGTGTTTTGTCAATAAAAAAAAAAGAGGCTTTTTATCCGATTAATCGAAAAAATAATCGGGCAACTAATCGATTATCAAAATAATCGTTAGTTGCAGCCCTAGTTCACCCTAAAAATAAAAATCGTATCACATGATATCTTGAGTATTTTTTTTTTTTTTTTAAGCTGTCCCTTTAAGATTAGCCTGTAACAGGAGTCTCTTCCTGGAGGAGTTAGTTACTGTATTGAATTGCTATTCTGAATTGCACCTTCACCACTTCACTATTCATTAATTGATGTGGACATCTGTCAACCACCACCTAATTGCTGTTACTTTAACATCTCCATTTGCAGTGTCACCTCTCTGTTGTGATTGTGTAGTTAAAAATTAACAATGTCATTGTCAGACCAGTTAAGTTCAGTTTTTTAGATAATCTAGATCCCATGACATTAAAGGTTTTTATCAGAATAAAAAGTGTACAGGTGCACAGTTCAGTTATGATATCATCACTGTGTACATGCTTGTTTTGTGATGTGTGGTTTCATGATGTAGTTGGCAATACCCAGCCCTAATGTGTGCACACAAAAAGACAGAAAGCCTTGAGACTTTGCAAATATCCCGACATCACCTTTGTTTGCATAACATTTGATAGTGAAAGCTTATGTGATGTCATCTCAACAACTAAGTTGTGTTTGGCTAACAAACAGAAACTGGTTGAGGATTACCCTACAGATCAGGGCCGTTTCCTCCGAGGAGGCAATTGAATGAGAAAATAATTCATATTACAAAAATAAAACAATGCAAATATTACAAAATTTGACATTAAAAAGTGTATAAATAACATGTTTTTCTAAAGTAACACTGCAACAGGGACACCCGCAGGTAAAGTTACAGCGGGAGTCCGCATCTCTCTTGCCTCCCCTGAGCCCATTGAGTTTTAACAGACCCCCTAAAGCATGCGGTGGATTTGGTGGGGGGTAATTGAAAATAAATGGTGGAAAGTCACATGAGAGGAGGCAATGCTTCTATCGCGCTATGATTGGATGTGATTGGTTTATGCGATAAATCCCGCCTCTTGTTTTGTGCAATTGCAAATCAGTCTGAGTGAACAAAATAATGGCGTTAATGGGAAGATTAATTATAAAGCAAGTAAACAACTCATCCACTTATTGAAATGGCCTGAAAACATGATGACTGTGGGGGTTTTTTAGTGAGCAAACAGCTTAGTGACATTAAGGTAATTTAGTGAGGTAGTAAGGTAATTTAGGTACATCTTTGTGTCTGTGACCAGTGTTTACTGAGCATGATGACTGATGATCCGAAAATAAGTTGACTATTAAAAAAGAATAGCTGAACATCAGTTCACAAATAAAATGTTGTTTAAATTGTAGTTATTGTTTTGTAATAAATGTAAAAATGCTTAAAAACACTAACTTGATGAGATTTATAAATTGATAAATAGAACGTTAATTACATTGTTAATGTGAAAATACAAAATAGAATTGTATTTGTTTGCTTTCTTTATTTTCTCTTTTCTTCTTTTTTTCTTTTTTGATGTAATTGTAAAGTTATTTATTTAACTAGGAAAATGTGACAACCTTAAGTGTAACTGGGACCTGAATTTACATTTGATTTGTGTGTGTGTGTGTGTGTGTGTGTGTATATATATATATATATATATATATATATATATATATATATATATATATATAATATGTGTATATAATATGTGTATGTATGTATGTATGTATTTGAATGATTCATTAAAAGAACTGGTTAATAAGTCATTGGATCATGAATTGGATTACACTGATCACATGGTTTGTTTAATTTTACATGCAGCCCACTAGGACAACTCAAATTGTATTATTTATATTCATAATTATGATGCAAATTAGTTATTTAAACTTGTATGCTTTCTGTAAACAGTCTTTTTTATTTAATTTCCACTTTATATTGTGACCTTTATATTTTAACCAAGCCTTTTTCATTTTCACACACAACTTATAGAACAAATTATATAAACTGAAATGTTCTCATTGTTTAAATAAATAATAGGCACATTAATTACCAAATTTGTTGTTCATGTCAACCCTACTATTTAATATCTGCTGCTCAAGTCTTTTTTTTGTTCAGAATTCAAATTTTCCCCTCTTTTGTTCTTTTCAGGTGGAGTTTATTTCCACTCTCCCAGCACACCCACTGGAAGCCCATCATTGAATGAGTGCATGCTAACTGTGTTTGTGAGTGTGCATATGGTCCGCTGAAAGAGAACGTAACTCCACAGAGTCAGAAAAGGAAGTGTAGGCATGGCTCAAGGCACTCCCTTGAGGCCACGTCCCCCTGAGTTCCTTATGTAATGCCTCCTCATCTGCTAATAGACATCAGCTGGGCCTGATACACATTCAAACACGCACAAGGAAATCCCTGAACTGTTGAACCAAGGGAGAAGTTGAACTCTTGTCCATTGTTTTTCTCTTTGACCCCCTCCTCCCTCTACCCCCGCATAAGCACCTGTGCATCCTGGGATTCCTCCGAGCTCCAGCGTTTTTATTTTTCATTAACAGAATTGCTCTACTGACCTGGATCAATTCCCAGGAGTGTTGAGGTGTGTGCGAGCAAAGTGCTGCTTTTTTCACCTATTTTTGTCTCTGTGCAAGCTCCATCAAGAGAGGTGTTTTTGCCCCACCATTCCTCTCATTTCATGCCTCTTGTCGCAAAGAGTGAGAATTTAATCTAATCAGCCATGCAGGTGTAAGCCTGTTTACTTGTGAAGATACTCGTCTGTTCTTAAAAAGTAACCTGTGGATCAGCAATGCTTCGACTCAGGAGAGAGACACATGAGGATCCATTTCTTAAAGTGCAGTGTAGCACACGTTGGTTGAAATGAAGGAGAGACATTTTTATATTTTCTGATAGTGTGGATGGTGGGGGGAAATTGTCAACATTCCTTCATTGTCGTTGCTCCCTTCAAAACTGAACTACCCCAAAACTGAGAGAAATCCTCCTGTCCCTCTCTTTGTCTCTCGCTGTTTCATTTTTATATGTATTTTGGTGATTTTTTTTTTTTTTTTTTTTAACTCCCATTCACAGCAGAAGAAAACAAATTGGCACCTTTTGAAATCCTTAACTGACTACAGTGCAAAACATCAAACTCAAATAATATATTGTTAGCAATATATTGTTAGTAATATATTCTTAGCATGTTAAATATTTGTTAGCATCAAAAAAGAAAACAAGTTCATACACATTACTCTCCTCTACCTCTTATTTCATACAGTACCACCAAATCTTTCTCATAAGGTAAACAATTTTCAAATTTTTGGTTACATTTTTAAAGCACCACTGAAGATTTAGACAGTTGAAGTGTTTAGAGATTTGAGTTTATAAAATTTAGATTTTTTTTTTTCCCAAAGCAATTCCCAAATTCCAGTAATTTTTCTTGGCATTTTATAGACTTTTTTTTTTCCCTAAGCCTTTTAAGTTTGTTTTTTCAATAATTCTTTTACATGACCAAAAAAGTAATATCTAGACTTGACAGACAAGTTTTTGTTCAGTGATTGGCTTTATACATTTAATTATTTATAAGCATCCAAACATCGGAAACTTTAATTCAAGAATTTGCTAAAACCCAAAATTTCTTCAGTTTACAACTTTGTTTTTAACCTTTTTTAATTTTTTAACTTTCTCCATCTCTCTTTTAAGGTTTTCTTTTTTGTACTGTTGAAACTATGCTCATCTTGTGGCCTTTTTTTATAATGGTAAAAGGACAGCAACTTCTCCCTTAGTCTTTCTTTTGCGTTTGTGCTGTCTCAACAACACAAACCCACTCCCAAACGGATAATTTTCCGGGGCGTGCTGCCATCCTGCCCTGTGGGTGATGCCGAGCGGCAGCATGAGTGGGGGCGTGTCTGGACCCACTTCCCCACCCCATCCCACCGTTCCATCCAGACCTCTCCGCCCTAGTCGCTACGTGCCGGTCTCTGCGGCAACTGCCTTCTTGGTTGGAGCAACTACACTCTTCTTCTGCTTCACGTGAGTACACAAGCACATTTACTAACACTTGCAATCATTTATGATGGATGAGTCAACACGTACTGGTGAATAACAGTCTGCACTATAGAGTGAATAATGGCATGTTTTTGCCTAGATCTCGCTCAGAAGTACCAAATTATTCTACATTGAACTGATTTTCACTGGCACAGTTTACTAAAATATTCTTATATTCGCAGGGCTCCTGACTGTGACCAAATGGTTGCATTTTGTGACCTTTTTGTGCACAACTGATAAGAGCTGCTATTTCTGTTGCATATGAGTAACCTCAAACGGCAAACAAAACGGAAGTGTGCTACTCGTTTGAGCTCGAACCATTTATCAGCTCGGACCAATAATAGACATGCAGCGTAAGTTCAGAACATGTACTCGCGGGGCGATCTTTGATCACGTAACACCGTTACTACGCAGCGCTGGGAAATCCAGTGAGAAAGCATTTAAATTTGCAGCAGATTTACTAACATTGCTGCGAGATCTAGTGAGACACATTCAAATTCAGCACAGAACTCTGTTATAAACCATATCAGATTGAACAGCGCTGAACCTGGAATTCAGGAATCACATTGTGCCATGAATAAACAAGTTATAGAAGGCTTTCCAGTCCTCAATGGTATTATGGTATAAATAGTCAAATATTTGGGCGATGTCTACCAAATTGGCATCGGACGATGTCTACTATGAAACATTGTGATGGACAATGACATCGGGGGTGATGATGCCCTAACATAAACCATCGCAAATGACAGGGCGTTCTAAAAACGCGGCGCTCAAGTTCAAATCAGTTCAACTTTTAAAAAAGGTAACAAAGCAAAAACGCGCTCTATGTGAACGAGCCCTTAGAATTTACAGTAAAGTGACAACTGCCAGATTCAAACTGTGCTTTCGCGCTTTGGCTGGCGCTGAACCAGAGACAGACGTGCTCAGCGTTTGTCATATATCACAACTATTCAGTGTTTTCAACCACATAATGTTTATTTTAGGTTTCAAACATTTAAATACACATAAGTACTAGCAAAACAATACATTTATAGTTTGTAAAATAAACACTGGTGTCTATGGAAGCAGCAATAACAATCCTTTCAAATATAATTTGCTGACATGTTTTATTCATATCAGATACACATAGTGTAAGTAACTATAAAGTTTACTCTATTCTTCTCCCAGTTCACCGGCCACTTACTTGCATGTATTTCGGGAAAAAAATGATGAATTCACGTGCTGTAAATCCGACTGACAGGACACTCTGAACTCTTCTTACGTTATAGATCAAGATCAAGGTCATTTATAAAGGTTTTTAAATGACAAAACACACTCACTTACATGTATTTGAGAATCGGAATATAAGATAGATGATGACATGTTAAGCAAGTTTGTGAATATTTTGGATAAAAAAGGAAAAATGAAATAAGCATCTGTCATACAGCGCTATTTTGGCTGATGTGAGTCATGTGACAAGCATGACACGTTGCCATGGAAACAATATCACAATGCCGGCTCAACATTGCAATGTCTGTCAGCCATCGGCGATGGACGATTGCATGGACTATCGGCCCAACCCTAGCTCCTAGTAAAAAAAGTTAGTCTGGAGCCCTAATTTTACAACACAGCATTGTCTTCACTTGCTAGTAGTATGATTGCTGCTCACACAAGCTAGATGAAAACTACAATGGACTACTGTTATAACACTGTTATAACATTTAAATGTCTTCCTTATTCCATATCAGGGCTGTATGTGTATCAAAACACATAATTCATTTATAATGTTAAAATCACATTAGACGGATTGATAAGAACCGAGTGCAAATGACGCTATGTTGATGAATGGAATTACATTCGTCATCACAAAGATGGATCTATAAACTGTTACACCTGTCCCAGAAGTGGTCAAATGAGCAACAACGGATGAACTGAGAGAAAACATTGTTGCATAAAGACATGATGATGTTGAAAAGTGATGTTTGAGCTATTAATATTTCAAATCTTTTCAGTCCCTTGCTCCTGATAAACTGCAGTGCGAACAATGTGCAATGTATCATTGCAAAATTAACTGAAGTGTTAGGAGACACTCAATACCATATAAGACAAAAATCCTACACAGCATTTACTACACATGGCGCACAACAGAAAGGCAGCGGCACTCAAAAATGTAATGTTTTTGCAGACATGCATGTTCAAATAAACGTTTTAAATAGTGTACTTGCCACACATACAATATTTTAAACGGTGCTACCGTATTGACAATATTATTGTTTAAAAAATAGTGGCATCAGCAGTATTTTGAAGCTTTAGTATCCTGATACTACGGTAGTACCGGCATACAGTGCAGTGTGAACGTTCACACTTCACACCCTAGTGTGAACGACCTCTTACTGATGTTATTCCTGTTCATTGGAGAATGAGGGGTGACACAACATGCACTTCTCTTCATACCATCAAATACGAAATACAAGTTATATTCTTTTCTGGGTATCTTTTATCACTGCTATAACCAACAACATTGTACAAGTTAGTTTTAGAAAGAAATTTACAGAAACTATCTAAATTGACTTCCATGAATTCATATTAGAAAATAGCAAAAGCTTGTCTGATGATGACATTGCAGTTGCAAGGAAGAACTGTCACTTTTTAACATTAAATGAGCCACATCCTGAGAATGTAATGAAGAATGTCTCAGTATTAAAATAACTTGAGTATTTTTTTAAAAATTGTTGACAGCCTAGTTTCTAAGGGATGCGCTTCTAATAATATCCTCAGTTCAGAATGTTAATGTTTAATACAGCGGGCTGTCTAGAATGTCAGAAGGATTTTTCACACAGCTTAGAATATCAGAATTTACCTTGGCTGTACTGTGTTAAAAGGCTTTTTTGCTTATTTTTTACTTAATATTTAATCATCTATATTTTACTTAAATTAGGAATCTTTGCTTCCTAATTCATGTCTTGGATGAGGCAATATCAAAGACTTTTTCTAGTCAGGATTTATACATTTGAAAAGTACATAGTTAACCAATCTAATACAGCATTTCTGGTCTTAGGAGTCACTTTGTACACTAAATTGTAAGTCACATTGGTAGCAAAGTTACAAGAAAATACCAGAGCAGGCATGCATGAGACTTATGTAGTTTTTGTTATTTACAGCAAAACCCTCTCCAAAGTCCTCTGCTAGGAGTTAATAGATTGACCTATTGACACTAGCCTGGTTTCCATTACAGATTTGAGCAAACCTTTTCCGATATTTTTTAAATGTCGATAAAAAACTATTGCGAAATGACGGCGTTTCCATTAACCGATGTTATGCGACTAAAACGTAATTTTTATCCTCGTAATAAGTCATTCCAAAAAATCATGGCAATGGATGTTTGTAGGTTTACATACACTCACCTAAAGGATTATTAGGAACACCTGTTCAATTTCTCATTAATGCAATTATCTAATCAACCAATCACATGGCAGTTGCTTCAATGCATTTAGGGGTGTGGTCCTGGTCAAGACAATCTTCTGAACTCCAAACTGAATGTCAGAATGGGAAAGAAAGGTGATTTAAGCAATTTTGAGCGTGGCATGGTTGTTGGTGCCAGACGGGCCGGTCTGAGTATTTCACAATCTGCTCAGTTACTGGGATTTTCACGCACAACCATTTCTAGAGTTTACAAAGAAAAGGGAAAAACATCCAGTATGCGGCAGTCCTGTGGGTGAAAATGCCTTGTTGATGCTAGAGGTCAGAGGAGAATGGGCCGACTGATTCAAGCTGATAGAAGAGCAACTTTGACTGAAATAACCACTCGTTACAACCGAGGTATGCAGCAAAGCATTTGTGAAGCCACAACACGCACAACCTTGAGGCGGATGGGCTACAACAGCAGAAGACCCCACCGGGTACCACTCATCTCCACTACAAATAGGAAAAAGAGGCTACAATTTGCACGAGCTCACCAAAATTGGACAGTTGAAGACTGGAAAAATGTTGCCTGGTCTGATGAGTCTCGATTTCTGTTGAGACATTCAGATGGTAGAGTCAGAATTTGGCGTAAACAGAATGAGAACATGGATCCATCATGCCTTGTTACCACTGTGCAGGCTGGTGGTGGTGGTGTAATGGTGTGGGGGATGTTTTCTTGGCACACTTTAGGCCCCTTAGTGCCAATTGGGTATCGTTTAAATGCCACGGCCTACCTGAGCATTGTTTCTGACCATGTCCATCCCTTTATGACCACCATGTACCCATCCTCTGATGGCTACTTCCAGCAGGATAATGCACCATGTCACAAAGCTGGAATCATTTCAAATTGGTTTCTTGAACATGACAATGAGTTCACTGTACTAAAATGGCCCCCACAGTCACCAGATCTCAACCCAATAGAGCATCTTTGGGATGTGGTGGAACGGGAGCTTCGTGCCCTGGATGTGCATCCCACAAATCTCCATCAACTGCAAGATGCTATCCTATCAATATGGGCCAACATTTCTAAAGAATGCTTTCAGCACCTTGTTGAATCAATGCCACGTAGAATTAAGGCAGTTCTGAAGGCGAAAGGGGGTCAAACACAGTATTAGTATGGTGTTCCTAATAATCCTTTAGGTGAGTGTATATCGCAGTCACCGCACTAGCCATTATTTTTAATCAAAGAGATGTAGGCGTGTTCTTCAAGCATTAATGGCAAGGGAGCGGCCACGTATGAAGAGTTTCTGGGTGTTTCTCCCTCCTATCTGTTTCAAGGTCTTGATAAATTGTGGCACTTCTTTGATGGTTAGAATCCAGCATTTCCGTAATTCTTTTGTCTTTGTTTTGAGTTTAATAAAGAACACTGTCTTGTCTTCTGTCCAAACATACCGTGCCATCTACGGCGGGTGACCTGTAAATGCGAATAAACTGTTTCCATTGCAGTTTTGCAAAATATTCCTTTTTCGAGTTGCCTGAAAAACCATCTCATGCTAGCGTAAAAACTTTTTTGTGATATATGGGAATTGACATGTTTCCATTGGTTGTATTTTCAATTCGCAATTTGAATTTGCGCAATTTGAAGGGCAATGAAACACAGCTACTGAAATGGACATGATTTTGATGTTTATGTAAATATGTTGCATGATTTACTGTACATATACACAAGATCTTAATGATAAGCTCCTTATTGATACACAGAATAGCTTGTGTGCACATAAACCGATAAGGTCCGTGTGTTTATGCAGCATCTGCATTTAAAGCTCAGTCAGAGCTGTTTTCTTTTGTTGAAGTTGAGAAATGACATTAACTTCCTGTTGACTTCTTGTGCCCTGGATTTTGTAAGTCGTGACCTGTGAATACAACAGAAACATAATCATCATGCCAGAAACAGTCCTTCCAGTTGGCACACAAGAGGAAATATGGGGGGGCTTAAGTCAGATGCTGTGTCACGTCTGTTCATTCTTGTCATTTGCCCCTTCTGATCCCTCTTTTCTCACCAACCCCTCCGATTAACATTGAAAGGCGATGAAAATAGGCCAACATCTGTCATAAAGTGCCACCTTCCTCTCTTATTTTTTTTGTCATTTCTCTCTCTTCCTTTTTTTGTCTTCCTACATTGCACATTTGTGGTAACCTTGTGAAATTGTGTGGTTATCTGCATTTGTCTATGTCTCTTGTGTAGTAGTAAAACATGCTACTAAAACATAGTCCCTAAATTAAGAAAAAATTACTTGTCAGTCTGACACTTTTCTTTTAAATTAGTGTTTTTTTTCAGGCAACTATGCTTAGGTTCAGTAATTTCACTTTAATGGAAATAAAAAGGTTATTAGTCAGTTATTGAAATGCCTTATTTTCAAAAATGCCACTTTAGTCAATTCATTGGTATTTGATTGAGTCCATGTGTGCTTTTTTTGCAAACAGTTCACCTCTTTGGACAAGACAGTAAACCATTACAAAGAGCTGTTCTTTAAAGTAGGTTATGTCTGTTTCTGCCAGAGTTACAGCAGCACACGAAACACTGATGTGTTTACATGCTACTCGCGTAATCCTGTCATTGCACTGTAACGATTTTCTTTAGCCTCAGAACGGGCAGAATTATGAGGTTGACGACGTTTCCTTTTGCCAGTGACTGAAACTACCACAGGTTCATCCATTTAATCATACTCCTCCATCTTGTTTAGTTAAAAATGTCTTTAAACAGGATAAAAACTTGCAGCTTGACAATTGAAAGCCGGCTCATATGTACGCCGTCATTCATCTTGAAATCATATGATTCGTTTCGCGTCTTCAGATTGGTTCTGTGAACTTGGGAGGCTTTTGCTGGCAAAGGGAAATGGTGTTTAGAGGTTTCTGCCAACGAACCGGTATTTCTGAATGGGCTGAGGAAGCGAAAGTATTTGATGAACGTATATTAATGTGAGGAGAGCATTCACTCAATATCGTTATCTAATAACGGAGGTGGTGTTTAGCGGCTTTTGCATCTGAAGTCTTCATATATAGAAGCATACATGATATGTGTGATTTGTTTCATCCTGTGTCCCATTCATGCCTTTCTTTCTTTCAGGTGCCCTTGGCTTTCAGAGCAGTTTTCTGTTGCTGTGCCGATATACAATGGCATTATGTTTCTGTTTGTTCTGGCCAACTTCTGTATGGCCACCTTTATGGATCCTGGCATCTTCCCCAGAGGTAGTGAAACAGTCTTTGATATGATGTGTCTGTGTGCTTAAGTATACAGCTGTAGTAGAACGTGGGCTTGGTGGCTACCTTTTTGGAGAAACAAACCACTTTAAACTCACCTGTTCATTAAGAGACTCCTTGAGAGCAGACAATTCAGGAATTGCACTGAATTGAAGCAGTATTTTTTTCTTCATTAAATTGCTCCTTTCTTTTAATGAACTGACCTTGGTGTACTAAACTTCAGCTAACGTTAAAGCAGTGTTGTTAGTAACTAAAAGTATATTTTTATTAATTTAAATAAACTTAAAATATAAATATTAAATGGAAAAACTTAGAAAAAAAAAATTAAATGTTGCCTTGGAAACTAACTGAAATAAAATTATTTGAAATTGAAATAGTGCAATTACTAAAACTAAAAATGAAATAAAAATAAATTAAATCTAAATAGACATAAAACTATTAAAAACGACTATTTAAAACTAAAAGCTAATTTTAAATATTAATGAACACTGTAATAGTATATAAAGATACTAAAATAAAAGTGTGTAAACATACCCAGCGCATTTTAATTCCCTAATGTTTCTTAGTGAAATGGAATATTCAATAATGGGAAAAAAGTAAATCTGCAGCTAATTTGGCTATTGGTTATTTTCTCTGCCTATGTGGCCTATGTGATGTTACTCAGAAAAAAGGTTGTTCCATTTCATTACGTTTTATTAGGAAAAATTATGAAGACAATTTTTATTCCTTTGAAGTAACATGCACAGATGAATTGTGCGCAATACACAACATGTAAGGAAAACAGTAGTGTCATAAAGTAAACAGGGCGATTTGATTACATGTTGACATTTAAAGCAGGAAGTTAATAAAATACAAGTGTAATTTTATCCACTGAGGAAGGTATGTTTAACTCTGTGTGTGTTTGTCTGTGTGTTGTAGCTGAGGAGGATGAAGATAAAGAGGATGATTTCCGGGCTCCTCTCTATAAGACTGTGGAGATTCGAGGCATTCAAGTGCGGATGAAGTGGTGCTCCACCTGCCGTTTCTACAGACCCCCACGTTGCTCACACTGCTCCGTGTGCGACAACTGTGTGGAGGTACACACACACACACACATACGCCTTATTCTAGTAATTGTGTTCAGCCTTGACCCCAGTATGTGCATTGAATAAGCACATGGCATTACAATACAGCAATATAGCAATTCCATTTACATGTAAATCTTTGCATTTATTTTTGCTCTCTTGTTTTTTTTCTCTAAGGGTCAGTCTTTATCATTAATCAGTCTGTCCACTCTTGCTCTGACTAATGCTTTGCAATCTAAACCGATCGATTTGTGTTAATTAAGTAGAGAAATGTGCATGCTTTGGACAGCCTTAAGATTTTCTCTCTCTTCCTCTCTATATCTCTCTCTCACACCATTATAATTCACACACACTCACAATTTGCCCCCTCTCTCTGCAGGATTTTGATCATCACTGTCCGTGGGTTAACAACTGTATCGGCCGGAGGAACTACCGTTACTTTTTCCTGTTCCTGCTTTCTTTGACGGCTCACATAATGGGCGTGTTTGGCTTCGGCCTGCTCTTCATTCTCTACCACACCCAGCAGCTGGACAGAGTGCATTCTGCTGTCACGTATCCTCAAACAATTGTTTGATTTTTATCTGTGCTCACGGCAAACATTTGAGGACAAATTCAGCACAGTAATCTGACTCTGTGCGGTGTCTTTTAGATTGAGAGCTTTACTTGTTACAATTTGTATTGTGCCTTACTTTTTCCTCCTTGACTTTTTATCAGTATGGCTGTCATGTGTGTCGCGGGGCTTTTCTTCATCCCAGTAGCAGGCCTCACTGGTTTCCATGTTGTTCTGGTGGCAAGAGGCAGGACCACCAATGAGCAGGTTGTGACATGTGCAATCATAATCTTATGCTGCCGTTTTTGTTTTCCTGTGAATAATCATGTTGTTGGTGGTGAACTGGGATTAAAATCCCTATTAAGCAGTTTTATAATCTCATCATAATGCTCTTCCCAAATCATTTTGCTGTTTTCTTTCTGCTCACCTCTCCTCCTCTTTGTGTGGACCACATGTGCACGCTTTTGTATCTTATTGTCTCACTATTTTTCTCTAGTGCCTCTCTTTTTCATCCCTTTTTATTTGTAAAATGTTTTTAAAACTAAAGCCAAATTTCAACTGACAAATAACTGATAAAGTAACCTTTTAAGGTTATGGTTTAATGGTCAACTCCCTGTATGTAGGTGACAGGGAAGTTCAGGGGAGGTGTGAACCCCTTCACAAACGGCTGCTTCAGGAACGTCTCGCACGTTCTGTGCAGCTCACAGGCACCCAGGTATGTCTTCAACTACATTCATAACTTTGAGCTGTATGTTGTATTTTCTGATTGAGGTTTTAACTCAGTGTTGTATTCAGGTATCTGGGTAGAAAAAGGAAGGCTCAGACAGTGTCTGTTCAGCCTCCTTTCCTCCGACCGCAGCTTACAGAGGCTCAACTGGCAGCCAAGGTGCTCGACAACGGAATCCAAGGAGACCTACACCGGGTAAGGAAATAATCCCATTTTACTTATTTTTTTCAATTGCTTCAATGTTTACAGTCATTATTATTGTAATGTTATGTGCTTTGAGACATGAGAGAATTCTGAAGGAGGGTTGGATCTTATGCTTTCAAAGCTAGCTTGTTATTGCTAGCCTCTCCAAAATTGCCTACCCTACCTTATATCAGGGAATTTATTTATTCAATTTTCCAGGCCTGAAAAAGCCATGGAATCTAATGAAATTGTATTCTCGTATGGGGCAAAAAGCTGTTTGCAAGCTATAATGATGTCCAAAGTTGTTCTTTTTAAATTGGTCAAACAGAATCACAAATTGTTCTAAGGAAATTAGGAAATGAGCCATTTTTAAACAAAAAATCCTTATCCAGTAACTGGATAGGCCATGGAAATGTTTGAAAACCGATGAAAACGAGTCGAGGCCATGAGCATTACCTCTGCTTTTGAGATGCAGATGTTCCTGTCGCCGCCAAAATCCCTAGGTCAGAGAGTGCTCTAGACTATTTTGCAAGCAACTGGCTCCAATTCCCCTCTCTGGCAGATGAAGCTAAAAAATATCTGTTTGTGCCATTTACCATGTGATTGAGGATGGCTGACACAGACAGGCTTGCATTAATATGGCTGAAATCTAGACCAGCTTTTAAACTGTCAAAAATACTTTCTTGTTCGATAATGAAAGGTTGTCTCTTGATTTGTTATTGAAGAACTACAGGAACTTTCTATTTGTTCGGAGCACTTATTACATGTTTCTGACATTTTCTTAACATTGAAACCTGGAGTTATGAGGAAAATTTGTTCACTTTTTGGCAATACGTGGATTTCTGCATTAATGGTTTCTAAAATGAAAGGCTCACCTTGTAGCTTGCTGAGTTGTAAGCACTGATAGCGAGAGGGAGGGCGAAGGTACAGTGTGGCAGAGCTGCTTGATAAATTTGCTCCACTGTGCAGAAGCGGAAGGAACAGATTAATAGAGATGTTCAATCACTTTTCAACCATTATCTTCAGAAGTCCTTGTTTTATTCCTCTGATAAGGTTGCTGAATCTTTTGGAGGTGTGTCTGCTGCAACTAGTTACTCATGGAAAGTTGGCATGCCAAATTGTCCAGAGCCTGAGAAAGAGCCTAAAGTGTATTCATGTTTCCACACCCAGCAACAAGTAGGGTTGCATGGTATACTAATACAAAGCAAGTACTGTAGTACCAAAATATTTAAAATATTACCTGACCTGCTTTTCAGCACAGTTTGGCAGTTTAAGCTATGTAACTTTGAAGCATAAATCTTTGGGTTTCACTGAATATGTATATGTATATATTTTTTTGTTATTAGCAGTAGTGACGTACTAGAAGGTGATTTCATCCCAAACTTTCAGTATCAATCTGACCCTAGATCAATGCTAAAAAGTGATGTGGTTCATAAAAGACTTCGTGCTCTAAAATCCCCCTAATCTTGAACCTTTTTCTTCAGCATGATGAAAAGCATTGCAGACTACATTGGTTCTGCTCCACATTTCCATTTGTTTTATATTAGATTTCGATATAACCTCAATAACCATTTTTTGTGACTTTGGAATTGAGAAAGGAGGAGTCACGCTTCGAATCAATGTTTAAACGCTGTATCTGAGTCCTTGCTTGTACATTTAGTGTGTTGTCAGCTGTTGTGTCTGTTTCTTTTATTTAATTAACCACTGGTGTTTTATCTTCTGCAATCTTTCAGTCTAAGAGCAGTTTGGAGATGATGGAGAGTCAATCTGCTGACGCCGAGCCTCCGCCTCCACCTAAACCAGAGCTCAGATACCCTGGGCTGTCACGAGGACCTGCCGGACACTCTGAGGGTTAGAGCCAACCAGCATGACAAACTATAATGTCATTCTGATTGATTTAATATCCTTCAAACACTCATAGATCATTTCTGCTTTATTTGTGCAACTCTTTTAGCTAACTTTTTAAACTTCAGATTACATTTTCAAAGTCACCATTTGACTTGCATTCACTAGTGTTTATTCAAGTTTTCAAAATGTAACAGCAGTGATGTCATTATTGTCTTTTCATGCTGAATTGTGATATATTTAAAGCTGCAGTCCGTAACTTTTTTTGGTTAAAAATTATCCAGAATAATTTTTTGAGCAAGTACATAACCAGCCAGTGTTCAAAACAATCTCTTTATCTTAGCCCAATTCACAACGGTAAGCTTGTAATAATGTGTTATAATTTGAGTGGTACTGGTAGCTTTCCATGGGAAATTTGAGCATGGCGCCGTTTGTCTTTGCATCATTACATCACGTCTGTATACAAGTCCGGCTAGTAGGCTATGGCATGTGAGGATGCTGCAGGTGGCCGATCATGTATAGCCTTTTCTTACAGCAGCTGGAATAATTAAACGTATCATTTTGATGGTGGATTGTAATCCAGAAATGTCAAAACGACAATCATCAGTGACAACTGGAGATTGACCCGTAGTCAAAAGCAAAAGATTAGACTGTACAGAAATTGAAATCTACAGGTAACGCTAATACACACTAAATACACATAGTCACGCAATGCTGATGTTAACATTAACAATTCAAGAACAAAGTATAACAACAATAATAATTTGCACGGTTTGATGTGATATGAGCTAAGCGATCGGTCGATTTAATTACCGTTGGTAGCACGATTTAATGTAATGCTTTTTTTCTCAGTTGGTCAGAACAAAAGTGGCAGACAGATGACATTTTCCGGTGAAAATTCTTTTGGTCATACTCCAAGACGTAAATCTGTGATTCCGAAGTACAGTATCCACACCGGTGCAGTGACTGACAGCCACACATACTCCTCAAAACATTAGATTCATCCACACTGAGGAGCCATGCCAATGCACAACCCACGTAAAGATAATAACGCCTCAACTAACTGCAATTGCAGGTTTTAAACAGAGATGGCGACAAAGAGTCAAAACTTACAGATGGCAGCTTTAATCATTTAGGAATCTAGAATTAATATTTGGGATGGATTATAATATTGCAATTACCTGTTGGAATGCTGGTTTAATTTACTTAATGTGTTCCTAAAATGTGTTTAAAACTCTGAATCTGATTTCTCATGGACTTTCTTTGATTGCAGAGAGCAGTCTGTTGAATAAAGCTCCGCCCACCCCCACCATGTTCAAGTACAGACCCACCTACAGCAGCCCGGGCAAGAACCACACTGCCCTTACACATGCATATGCCAACCAGGTAACTTTTCTGTGTTGATGTATGTGTTGTTTATCCAAAGTGTGTTCATTCACAGTCTATGGTGGTGATTCACTACATTTAATTTGTTGATGTGATGTCATTCACATTCTTTTGCATGACTGTTATTATTTCCTTTATACCACATATTTTAAGCCTTTCTTTTTCCTCTAACATTTTATTCAATCCATTATATTGTTTTCCCCCCTGCAATTTGGTTGACTCAGTGGCTTTCAGTTGAACAGTATCAGTAAGTTTACACTGTACTTCATTGTTTGTGTCTCTGTGTGTTGTTGTTAATGTTCCTCTTCTTTCTCTTTTTTATGTACATTGCATTCATTTTGTAAATGCAGCTTGTTAATGTGGCTAAATTTCTATTTAATTGTTGTTGTGTTTTGATTATCCAACTATTTAGTTTATCATCATAATAGTGATTTCATATCTTTACTTTGATATCAAAGGGTAGTGTTATATTATATAATGATGTTGTCTTTACAAAAAGACCATACTACTTTCTCAAAAGCCCACAACATATATAAAACATTTGGCACAGACAAATATGGCTGTTTTTAAACAAAAGAATAAATATAATCTCTCTCGTTTGTGTAATTGAACTCTAGTAATGTTAGTAAAGCCAACACAAACAACTGTCATCTGTCCTCACAGAGTGGCTGTGCAAAACGTTTTGCTGGTTTTAGCTCCGGGGTTGTGTCAGTTTTGGCTCTACGGTGCTGGATTAAGATAGATTAGATAAGAAACACACCACGTGATGTGAATTTGATTGACTCTGAAAGACCAGAGGCCTCATGAATAAAACTTTACTGAGCTTCCATTCTAAAAGTCGCAATAGTTTAGATTTATAAAATAATATTTATGCTGTTCTATGCTGGTCAGGGTTGGGCTAAAGTCAGAATTTAAGAATTGTCTTATGAGCTTGAATTAGGTGGGTAGCAGTATACCAGAACTGATGATAACTGTGATTATATATAAAAATTAAATATTGATATTGTGTTAATACTACACGTACATTACGCTTAAGTACGTTTACAAACTCTCTCTCCGCCTCCTTACATTCGCATTTTCAGTGCGATTGACCAAAAAAGAGAGAAAACAAAATAAACAAAGTTTGTTTATTTGACTGATAGCACTTTCTTTTCAAAATTTCTATAGATATCACAATTATATTATTATTGTGAAGACTTTTAAACACCATAATCATGTAGCGAAAACCTGATATAGTGTATTAAATTGGACCAGGTCTATTATTCCATTCTATCTTTTATTCTCTTTGATTGTAAGGCCTATACACATTCAAAATTTTTATAGTAGTTCACTCAAAAATTATAATGATCATCGTTTGGTTGGTCTCAGCCCCCAAAACAGGAATACACTTGGACTTTTATCAAATCACATTTCCAAGGTTCCATTTTGGTGGAGCATTTAGATTAGATATTCATATGCAGATCTACATTTATGTTCTTTGAAATATGTACCTGCGAGTTAAATGGATAAAAAAAAAATATCCACAGTCACTCAGCTCGACTACAGTTGACTACAATCAAATCTACAATTTCGTACTAAAAAGCCAACAGGGTAAATGTGAAGCTTGCTTGTATCTTACCTTTTATACATGAGGCCCCAGGGCTTATTCCCCTGCTAGCAAAGACCAAAAGGCAAGAAAAGATAGATGTTGTGGTCTTTTGACTTTTTAAGGTTGCTCATGTGGTGCCTTGTTGAAACAAAAGGCAGAAATGACACACATTCAAACTCCTGTGAGAAATGACAGTGCTCTGCCCTTAGTGCTTCCAAGTTTGTTGCAAGTACTTCAGTGTTCCCTGCCTTTCCAAGCTTAGCCTCTCTGTCTGTCATATCCTGTAATGCTGGCTCTTTATTATAGCTATAGAAAACACTTTCCCAAATCATCTATCCCAGTGGCCCACATTATCCTTACCATGGAGTTTGTCCTTAATGCCTCTTTGAATTTGGCTTTCAGATTTCTCTTGTAGCTTTATAAACTCTTCTGCTTGCTGTCTCTCTCTCGCTATCTCTGTAGATGAGCCGTGGGGACAGTCTTAAAGAGTCCTCTTCCACTCTCCTCCAGTCCAGTCAGCAGCCAGGCTATCGCTCTGAGCCCAGTCTGGATGGGCGTGAGGGGGGCGGAGTGGAGCGTAGCGGGGCAGAGCGAACAGGTGGGGGCCCTGGAGGACCTCCAGGCTCAGGGATCCCAGGATACTCCCTAGGAGGGCGCTCGTACCCTTCCTTCTCTGATCCTACGGTGCTTGCTGGAGGGGCCTCACGGTCCTCCAGTGTTCGCTCTTCCCACAATGCCCCACCGTCTGAGGCTACCACCTCCACCAGCTACAAAAGCTTAGCCAATCAGACGCCACCACCGGTTCCTCGGAACGGCTGTCTGTCGTACGATAGTCTGCTTACACCTTCTGAAAGCCCAGATTTTGAATCGGCGGCACCAGAGATGTCACCAGGGCGACCACGCACGCCAGTAGTCGGATACAGTTCACCCTTCCTGTCAGCACAGATCGCCCATCAACGGGAGGCGGAACTCCACCAGCCATCCGCCTCCAGCACCGCCCTCCTCGCCTCCCCGCAGCATGCCGTCTATCTACGTGGCTCCACCGTCTCCCCGCCCGCTCCTCCTGAACGCGAGCGAGAACGCCTGCTGCACGACTCGCAACCGCACCATCATCACCACCACCACCACCATCATCATCACCATCGGCCGCCTCGCTTTTCTCGACCCCCGCTGCTCTCTGACTCGGGCCCCTCTCAGCCCTCATATCCATACCGCACTCGCTCCACTGACACGCCCCTGCCGCCCAACACCCACCCTCCACGCTCACCACACCCCCCGCCACTGGGGAAGTCTCTGTCTTACTCTAGCGCTGCCGCTGCAGAGATGCAGTACCGCCTGGTCCGCAAAGCCTCGGCCTCGGTCGGGGGAGGGGGCATACAGGCGCCAAAGTGAGTAACTCCCCCACAACCTTACGACGCTCTGCGCAGCCTACTGCCTCCTTCCTCCTACTCTTCCTCCTCCTCCTCCCAGACTCCTGTGAGTGTATCTCTTCTTTCTTCCTTCATCTTTTTCCCACTGGTCTAAACTCATTGTCTAGGCAGCTCTTTAGTATTTTATGCTCTCATTAGTGATCATCTGTTGCTTTCTGCAACTTGGTTACTATGTGTTGAACGTATGTGAATCATAATTGTCAAAGTATTTAAACAGCATAAAAATCTATTATTTTTAATTAATTGTAAATTGGTAATTAAATGATTAAGGGACTTTTTAAATGTATTATTAAATTATTGTATTGTACTTTTTTTAAATTATTTATAACACTGGCAAAACCTTAAAACAACACTTTAAAATCAAAGTTTAAATAAAAATTGTAGATAATAATCCTAAAGGAATTTATTTTAAAACATCCCTTAACCATTTAATTGTAAATGTCCAGTTAACCAGTGCAATTTTTAAATTCCATTTTTATTATTATAATTAGTTTTTATTTATTTAAAAACTTGATAACATTGCCAGTGCAGTTTTTAAATTCCTTTGTCTATATTATTATTATTATTATTATTATTATTAATTTTTTTTTTTTTTTTAATGAATGACTCGTGTGTTTAGTTGCTTGTAGTTTGAATGTTAAAAAAGTAATTAATTAAACTAACATTTTAAACATTTTTGGTTTAACCTGAACAATCAGGTTGAATTTCAAGTTTTTTTGGGGGGTTTTTTTTTTTTTTTTTTTGCCATTCAGGACATTATAGCCTCGTTCAGACTGTCAGTCCAAATCCGATTTTTGTGCATATCCGATTGGAATCCGATCGTATGTGACAAGTGTGAACAGCAAAAAGTCACATTCATTTTTTTTTTCAGTCTGACTGCTCTAATCAGATTTTGCGTGGTTTATGTGACTTTCTCATGCCACGTAAAACGTAAACATGTCAGGCGTTGTTGTAGGAAACCTGCTGAAAGTCACTGCAGAAACAAGGTTGTGTTGTTGCAAAGTGCCGGTCGAGCAGAAAATTTAAATATAACATTGAATTTTTATACCGATGAAGACGACAGCACAGAATAAAGCCGTGCGTACCTGCCGCCTTTGTTTCTGCTGCTGCCTCAGAAGATGTAGTAGTCCAGTACGGCGAATACACAACAGTAAATAAGACAACATCTGTATTGCAAACACCTCCATGTTGCTATTGTTGTTGTTTTTGGCATATGCCTAGTAACTAGAGATGCACCGATACTAAATTTCTCAAGCCGATACCGATAGCCGATTATTCAGAATGATATCTGCCGATACCCAAAGAAACCTCTCCCAAATAATGCTGCAAACTATACAGAGAACTCTCTCATTTGGTACACAATAATATTGGTTGCAATTAACAACAAAGGTATTATATTAAACTGCTATTTATTTTCAGATATAATAGACTAATTACACCCAAATAAAAAAACTGAAATGTTTGTATACAACTCAGTTGCACATACAAGGTATTTTTCATAAGCACTTGTCTTCAAGACATTTATTCAAGCATACGGTTGAAACACCGATTGAGTGATTACATGAGTCATGATATGGATTTCGGTAAGTTGTAGTGTGTTTGATATTCATGCATGTTTTTCAAGATATAACTTGTATTAAAGTGGAAGAGATAACTTGCGCTCTGCGCTGCCGCTTGATCTGAGGCACTACAGCGATCTGTCACGTCACATTTAGGAGTGTCAAAACGCCATTTATTTTTTGAATTTCGTGATAAAATGATCAATTGAAAGATGACACTTTTGGCTCTTTTCCACTGTGTGGTGCAGCTACCACTTCAAGTGGGTGGGATTACATTGTAGTTGCTACCAACAAGAGGAACGTCTGCACCTCATCTACCGATCAGCCTTTTTTTTTTTTTTTTTTTTTTCTTTCAAGCAAGTCGTGCGAACGATCCTGCCGTGGCTGTTACTGCTAGCGGGTTTGGTGTCGCAAATCCATTGACCCTAGTAGTGACGATTCTCTCTGACCAATCAGTGATCTGTAGTGTTTACACGTCACATTTTAGTATCGGTACGGCACGCTTGGAACCCCAACCGAGGTGGTACTGTTTAAGCGAGCCGTACCATGAAGTGGAAAAGCGCCAAAGCGAGCCGTACCGAGCTGTACCATGCAGTGGAAAAGCGCCATTTGTTTCTTTTTAGAAGTAACAAAGCACAGTGCTATTTGCGATTATTGGATGAGATGCGCGCTACAAATAATGTTTAGTGTAGGGAAAAACTGCAGACCTGGCAAACCTAGCTTGAACTATGGGTATTATATAAATAAAGCCTGCTTTTATGTAGCTATTTTTTAACTGCTAATGCACTATTGTCACGTTAACTTGCCCTAAATTTAACATGACACATTTTCTTCACACACACACACACACACACACACACAGTATGAGTTGCAGTCAGACACGTTTTTCCGCACCCTTTTGATTGACAGGATACCATTGGCTCTGATCATCGGCTGTATCGTCCGATACCGATTATTGGCTGATTCATCGGTGCATCTCTACTACTAACGCAACGTTATTGCCATAGAAACCAATGCAGATATTCCAGAAAACAAAAGAGCGCCACGGGACACAGAAATCAGATCCGAACAGTTGCGATACACAGTGTGGACAGTCAATGATTTAGATCAGATTCCAATCAGATACACAAATGAGCAGGTTCAGACTAATGTATGAATGTATAAAATACAGTAATGCTTCTGTTGTCTCATGTACGTTAAGTTCAGTGCCATGGCAAGATGTCATGGTAAACATGAGCAGAAACAAAGCATGTCTATGTGGAAAGAGAGGATAAAAAAATACTTTTTTAAGGTCTCTTGACATTATGCTGCCGCTTATGAAGATCAACTGGATACTGTCTGCACTAGAATAATCAGGCCCAATTTCTTCACTGGCAAAATGACTAAATGGATAGATCAGAGACAGACAGAAAGCTTCATCACTGTGCTCATTACAGAGGTCTGGAAAGCCTGCTTTGCTTAGAGTTATTAGTCAGCATTTTAAAGGCAACAAAATTGATCTGCTAAGAAGCAGAAAATGTATCTTCTTTACGGGAAACATTGTTGCTCAGAATGAAGGAGAACAAAATTAACCGTATTCCATCATAGCAGTTTTATATTTAAAGTTGACATGTATGCATTGTTATTTGGAAAAACTAAGGGCCCCAGACAATGAGCTCTCATCATTACATCTCAGTTGCATCCTGACCGCAGAGCTGATGCTTATAATAAACCTGCAGTGCTTCAGTGCTTGAGAGAATGTTTCCTTTCCAAATTGTGTGGCAGAGAAATTGAAATTCACTGGCAGGCAAGGCTGGATTTGTCATCTCAGCTAAACTATTTTTACTGCAGTTTTGCACTCTTTGTTTTCTGAACTGATACCTATTCTGGGAGGCTTTTTAACTGACATCTGCATCATACGTTTTTTGTCATAGCCACAGGAATATGAAATAACTGGCATCCTGATACAGTTCTTTGTCGATTATCATCGCAGTTCTTTCTTGTGTGTTATGATTTACTTTTGATTATATTGTAATGCAACTTTCATATGACATCACTCTACTAGCACATTTCACATCAAGATTCTTTATTTGCTACAGGACATTGTCATACCTTTACTCTCAAATACACTACCGTTCAAATGTTTGGGGTCGGTACGAAGTCTCCTGTTCTCACCAAAGCTGCATTTATTTGATCAAAAACAGTAATTTTGTGAAATATTATTACAATTTAAAATAATGGTTTTCTATTTTAATATATTTTAAAATGTAATTTGTTCCTGTGATGGCAAAGCTTCAGAAATCAGTCTAATATGCTCAGATTTGGTGCTCACGAAACATCTTTTATTATTGTTTTTTTTTTGTGGAAACCGTAATACATTTTTAGGATTCTTTGATGAATAGAAAGTTCAAAAGCGTTTATTTGAAATAGAAATATTTTGTAACAAGTGACTTTGACTTTGGCTTTGACTTTGACTTAAAAGTATTAATTTCTTAAAAAAAAAAAATAAATAAAGCGTTATGATCCCAAACTTTTGAACAGTAGTGTAATTACTATATAAATGTACATACTAATGTAAATCCTTCTCTAATTTTCTTTGGTTTAGGGACGAGATTCAGATGAAGTCATATAGCCGGACAAACGGGCAGCCGAAACCACCTTCCACCCACTCGTCCCCCTCTCATCCTGTCAGCGTGTCGACTCGCCCAGGTCAGGCATATTCCAGTGCTGGCTCTTCTCAGAGCCCCGCCCACAAGCCTGGAGGTGGGGTGAAGAAGGTGACGGGTGTCGGAGGGACCACTTATGAGATATCGGTGTGAGAGAGCGGCTGTTTTCAGTGGTGTTGTCAAGAATAGAGCCAGGGACTCGTTTTCTTCACCAACATAGCAGAGAAAATCATGTGTGGCAGACTTTTATTGATGCACATGGGAAAGATCTGAACATTTTTCTAAATTGAAATCAGTGCTGACCAGCAGGTTTTGGTTGGATATGACGTGGAGGAGGAGGAGGAGGAGGATGAGGAGAAGGAAGAGGAGGAGCATGGGCGGTCATTCAAGCCGTGACATAATCTCTCACCAGTAAGGAGCTGTAATTGGTGTGACGGCAAAGGACCGGATTGCCTTCAAAATGTTTCAGAAAAAAAAAAAAAGATTTTTATCCAACATAAATGTGTAAATTGTTCTGTATAGAGAAAAAATGGTCACTGTTTTTGTTTTTCACAGAGTGGAATTTAATTTTTACAAAAGGGGACCCGTGGCTTTCAGTAGCCATTTCAGACCACTGTGATTGGCATGCGACAATGTATCCAATCAGCACAAGGGAAGCAAAACGGTAGAAAAGATAAAGAAATGGACTAATGCATTATTTAAAAGACAGCAGCCTTTTCAAATTGGTGTTTTCTGAGTAATGGCCTTGGAAATTCAAGGAAGAAATGTTTTTATTTAATTTTTTTTAAGTGTTATTTTATATGACTTTATAAATGGTTATTGATAAGATCAAAATGGTTTTTTTCTACAAAGGCTGATATTTGTTCTCTATGGACTTTAATCGAGCTGGTGGCACTCTAGTGGCGAGAGATCAGTCAGAGGGTTACTCGTAGCATAAAAATGCATTTGACACTGCAATCTATGGGACATATTTCAGATTTTATCCTGTAAACATTGATTGTCTGCCTTCTGGGTATGATTTTTTTTTTTTTTGTATGTTTTATTAATACATGAGAGGCAAATCTCACTGGTGGCCTTAACTAGCCAGCCATGTAGGATTTAAAGCTTTCTGCTTACGATGCCACAGAACGCTGGGTAACCATATCAGTGTCTTCTGATTAGACGGCAATCAGAGGAAGCTAGCTGTCATTATGAATCAGTGAAAGCCTTTTATTTTTAATAATTTAATTCTTACCTATTACATTCAAAAAGATTGTGACATTTCAATCAGCGTTTGTCTTGTCAGGTGTATCGATCAACATTTAGATCAGGGCTGGCCAATCAGGGGACAGAAGGTATTTTCTGGCTGATACAAAAGCCAATGAATACACTTTTAGGAATATTTTGGATCAAAAGATGGACTGAGGGGAAGTAGGGAAAAAAAGAAAGAACGAAAAGAACGTGTACTGTATAGTTCAGTGTGAGTGAGCATGGTTGTGAATATGTGCGTGTGTGTGTGTGAGCATTGGTAATAAACTCTTTATAAATCAGTTGTGCCTTTGGCTTTAATTCACCCTTCGTGCATTGCTCTGTTTTAATACATAAACTTTGGAAATGTACACACCATTAATGTCCTTGAATGTTTTTTTTTCTGTCCAGTCTCAAATCTGTGAAATCAATGTAGTCATGGTCTACAAATTTTTTTGGCACCTCATTACCATGTTGAAGCATTGAGGGGAAAAAAAACACTTTGGGTGTAGCTAAAAATAGTGTTAGTGGATGTGCTCTTATTTGTGTCGTGAATCTTAGCTGACAGAAAAATTTTAACGGTGAAATATTATACTATACTAAATATATACAGCGGTCTCAAAAAATACATATGTTCAAAATGAGCACACAAGGTTTTTGGACACTTTCAGGTTGTGAAACGTCCCATTAATATGACTAATGACACGTGCATTATAGTATTATTTGTTTGCAGATGCAGCTTTTATGTATATTTTTGGTACGAGGATGCCTTGCGATGTTTAAATTGCATTAAATTGAGTGATTTAGAAGTGCTTGGTTCAGCTTTTGGATAAATTGTCCAAACATCTCCCTGGTTGTTCTGTCAAGTCTGAATTTGAAGAAACTGGATAAAATTTACAAGCTACACAAAACAGGATGTGAAGAACAAAGTGTTTTATTGGAATGGCAAAACAAAAACTTTCCATTCACAACCACTCAAAGCACTTAGTCATCTTTCAAGCATCAATTAATTAAAGATTAGTGAAAATCAAGAAATGTTTATTCAATAGGGCACCAAAACAATATTGCTCCTTTTTGTAAGGAAATTGACAACAAACTGAAAATACTGTTTCCAACAGTGACAGCAATGACTGGAAAAGGTTAAAACATGAAGTCTGCCTGCAGCTTTCTTCAGTGCCTGTCAGTTTAAAGTAATAATAATAATTTTTTTTTTAAAAAAAGTTAAAAGCTTTAATTCAGCACAAAGAAAATTAATACAAACTTATATAACATTTAAGGCTTTAACAGCAGTATTCAGTCTGAAAATAAGTGTAACTGGGTCTCAATGTCAAAGGTAACCACATTTTGCAAAATATTATCTTGAGATCTCACTCTTAGTTTTTGTAATTTGTAAAATGACGAACTGTTTGCACAAAACACCCTCCCTTTTTAGATCAGGTTAGTAGTCAGTACCAACGTCTCAGAAAAGTAGTACAAAAATAAGAATACTAGGAGTGACAAAGGAATGGGAGGATTAACAATACAGTAAGAAAAAAAAAAACTGATATAGTTTGTTCCCCAATAGTGATGCATATGCAACACAAAATAACCCCTTACTAATAATCACTTCATAATTATCAACCATATTAGAGGTAGAAGTCCAATGTTTAATTATGTTGAACTCAATTAAAATAACACAGCTGACAGAGATCGAATATCAATGTCCCAAATGACGTGGTTTGGACGTCTGTGTATACTGTGTCCAGTACATCTATGATTATGTATTAATATTAGGATTTACTATATTATTGGACTGATTTTGAAATTAACTAATACATTATACAAAAAGAAAAAAACAATCATTCTGCTTATAACTACATACAAACTCTCTCTCTGCATACTGAACATTAGCACAATCTGGTCCAGTCCCATAGTGATTGACAGTGCTCTTCAGCAATGTGCACTTTCTATTTGTCCTTCTTGCTTTCTGTGTCCATTGCAGTGATGGTCTCAGCCTCCGGTTCCTCCTCTTCAGGCACAGGGGAAAACACAGATTCATTGGGCCTCTCGGATTTCTCTCCTTTGGTCTTGCCGAGCTTTTTGTACTTTTGATACAACTCATTAAGGTTAAACTCTCGGATGATGTTTTCCTGGGAATAAACAACAACAAAAACTAGTCACACCACATTTCTCTGTGTTGTATAGAAAACATAGAGAATAAAATGCTTTTGAGAAGTGTTTGAAGGATGTTTCTGACAAAGTTTTTCATTCTTTATATATATATATATATATATATATATATATATATATATATATATATATATATATATATATATATATAAAGTAGCCAGCCACCGTTTTTGATCATTTTCACAAAAATTTCATGGCCCCCAGAATATTTTGTTGTATGAATATCTGAACATGCGATATCAAAAGAAAGAACAGACCCTCTGCTTTTAAAAAAATAAATAAAATAAAAAAAACATTTTATTCTAGCTTCATGCATTTTTTTTTAAATCAACGCATGAATGTTGCTAAGTTTCATTAAAAAAAAAAAAGCAACATTTTAAGCAAAAAGCTGAGAAAATCACATTTTTGTCAAAGACTATATACAGATCAGATTCAGAACGATGATCAAAACATAGATGGAGTAGATCGAGTCCATCAACACCCCCAAAGCTTCACAGTCCTATACCTCATCCTGGTTCGAAATTTCATTCAATAACATTTTTGATTTATATGCTTAATGTTGTTGATCGTGTTATTTTACATATGCTATCGCTTGTTTCTGCATCTTCTTCACATGTGTTTTGATCAGGAGATTATTTACTCTTTTTTAGAAGATTTGTTCAATAGACTATTGCAGCTTCTGTTTCACACTGACTTTAAAGGTTCAGTGTGTAAATCTTAGCGGCATCTAGCGGTGAGGTTGCGAACTGCAACCAACGGCTCAGTCCACCGTTCACCCCTCCCTTTTGAAGCACATAGAGAAGCTACGGTGGCTGCCACAGGACAAAGATGTCGTCGTCTGAGACAGCAGAGAGTGACTAGTGCTCTGTAGAGCAGTTTGTCCGTTTAGGGCTACTGTAGAAACATGGCGGCGCAAAATGGTGACTTCACTGTAAGGGGACCCGCGGTGAATGTAGATAGAAATGACTCATTCTAAGGTAATAAAAACATAAAGGTTCATTATGTAAGGTCTTTATACACCACTGAAAACATAGTTATGTATATTATATTGCATTTCTGTCAATAGATCCTCATAAATATTACACACTGGACCTTTAAGCCTCACCTCTGTGAAGGTCCAAGACACTGCACGTCCCTTCTTGTCCACCTGAGGGCGCCTCATAACTTCCTTTCCCCCCTGGAAGAGCACAAGAGAGGGCAGCTGCTTTGAGAGAGGAGAGGTGCTGACCCTATACCTGAGGGGGGACAAAAAGAAACACAGGATATTGTCACAGTCTGTGTACCAGAGCATGACGAGAAACAGTGAGACACAACAGGGCAACTTACTTCTTGGATACTTCACTGTAACGACCAATGTCCACTTTGCCAAATTTTAGCCCTGCACAGTTGTACCTGAGTGAGAGAGAAATTAATCATCTCCATTCATAATACTTAAATTCACAGTAACAGTAACTACTGTTCAAAAGTTTGTGGTAAGATTTTTTTTAAATGTTTTTGAAAGAGGTCTCTGAACTTATTTTATCAAAAATAGTCACATTTTGAAATATTATTACAATTTAAAATGACTGTTCTCTATTTTAATATATTTTAAAATGTAATTTATTTCTGTGATGGCAAAGCTGAATTACTCCAGTCTTCAGTGTCACATAATCCTTCAGAAATCATTCTCATATGCTGATTTGCTGCTCAAGAAACATTTCTTTGAAAATGGTTGTGCTGCTTAGTATTATGTGGAAACCATGATACATTCAGGATTTTTTGATGAATGGAAAGTTCAAAAGAACAGCATTTACTTGAAATAGAAACCTTTTGTAACATTATAAATGTCTTTACTGTCACTTTTTGAGCCTCAATAAATGTAATAATTTCATAAAAGACCAAACAAACTTTTGAATGGTGGTGTATCAAGAGCAATGTTCTTACTTCAAGGACAGATCAGCATAGACGGAGGCGAAAGACTGACATTCCGGTGACCAGTTAGCAAAAAACTCCACGATCCAGGTCACTCGGTGGTCCTTCTCCAACTCCTCCTAAAGACAAAAGAAAAGTGAACATCTATAACTAGCATGAACCAAACAGTTTCAAACAACATGTATTTGCACACTATATCCCTCAGGCTCAGTTAAAGTTCAACTATGAATGGGGCTGAAATTTGAGCGTATAGACCATTAACATTGGGTTAAAACTTACTTCGAATTTTGGTTTTTAAACATCCAATGGCTTATTTGCAAAGGCTGCAAATGGTAATAAACATTTATGGGCTTTGAATTCCTCTTACTAATAAGACAAGTACACTCAAGCTTGTTCTCTTTGATGTTTTAAGTTGGCAACTAGTATACAATGAGAAGTTGTAGAATACAGTGTTCACACTTGTGAGAGACACTATGACTGAAGCGGAAACTAAAAATCAAGAAACTTTCATAAAATACATAAAGAATAAATAAATATCATATAAATGAGTGGTTCTCAACCAGGAGCCAGGGCCTACTGGGGGGCCTTGACAAATTTTCAAGGGGGCTGCAGGATGATTTAAAAGTATTTAAATGAATACATTATTATTGATGGTAATACTTTAGTATGGGGAACACATTCACTATTAACTACGACTTTTGCCTCAATAAACTGCTTATTAATAGTTAGTAAGGTAGTTTTTAAGTAGCGTTTAAGTTATTGGACCCAATCCTATTGGGTAGGATTAAAGGGATAGTTCACTCAAAAATGAATTACTTGAATTCGTGCAGCACTTTCAAGTTCTACTGCAGCCGATGCTGTTCACATGAGCACCACGACGCATACGTGTGATGACGCAGGAGATACACTGTATTTACAACGTAAGAGACTGACACAGGCTAGAACAAAATTGTTGAATAAAGTTATTATTTTTGTTTGTTTTTGTGCAAAAAAAGTATTCTCGTTGCTTCATAAAATTAAGGTTGAACCACTGGAGTCTCATGGACTATTTTAATGATGTTTTTACTACCTTTCTGGGCCTTGAAAGTGTTAATTAAATAGCTGTCTATGGAGGGGTCAGAGAGCTCTCGGATTTCATCAAAAATATCTTCATTTGTGTTCTGAAGATGAACGAAGGTCTTGCGGGTTTGGAATGACATGAGGGTGAGTAGTTATTGACAGAATTTACCTTTTTGAGCGAACTAACCCTTTTAAGGGATGTAGAATATGGTCATGCAGAATAAGCCAATAATATGTGCTTTATAAGTACTAATAAACAGCCAATATCCTAGTAATATGCAAGCTAACAAGCAACTAGTTAATAGCGAGAACTGAACCCTAAAATAAAGTGTTACCTTATTGTTCTATTAAAATAATCTCTAAATACTCTAAATTAAAAATGCTAAACATAAATTCAAGATGTAAACTGAAATAATGTCTTTTTCCCCTCAATAACTATTGTTTTTATTGAAGAATATGCAGTTCTTAAAACTTCTGGCATCACAAAATGAATCGTGGTTAATTCATTCAATATATCAATGCTCCCAGTTTCTGTTAATACACTTTGAAAACAAGCTGCTTTGTCTTAACTACAGGAGAAATACCAGAACTATCTTATAACTTTAATAGCCTCCCGGCGGAATATTGTGTTGTTCTTGTTCTTCTTTTTCTCATTCTGTGCAAATTTGTTTTGAGAACCAGAAGCCCATGAAGTGTGACTGAAATTATAGTATGATTTGAAATCATACTCACGTCAATGGTTTTATCATTGAAGTACTTGATGTATTCGGGGCCCATGTACAGAGGAGGTTTGCAGATCATCAGGAAAACTGCATCAGTGATAAGAGAATATCAGTATGCATAGAAATGGTAGATAGCTACACTACATTTATCTAATATTTGGTTTAGTTTTTCTAAAGGAAACTTTAGAATATTTCCACTGACTGACAGTGACATAGATCAAAAATACTGACCAATACACAAGGTCAAGTAGAGAAGCCCCAAACGTATGTCCAGTCTGAAGAACAGGATCACATTGGCTACTTTACTAAAGAGGATGATGTTTCCCACGTGCTGCTCAACGGTAACTGGGGAGCAAAGATTAAACGAAAACACATATTATTATATTATATTATAAATTCATACAAAAAATGAATAGTGAAATGGGGCGAGTTGAACAGTGGAGCTGGAGGAGGGGGAGAGAATAACAGAAACACTGAATGACAAAGGACATTGATTTAACAACAAACACAAGGACAACCGTCACTGAGAACACAGGTGCCTAAACGTTTAGTGTATAAACAAAACCTTAACATTCAACCTCAGCCTATTGACATCATGGAGATTATTTTCTGAAATTTTAATGCCAATAAATAAAGCTGTGGAGAAAATACATTTAAAAAAAAAAAAAAAAAAGAGTGGTTTAAGGGGAGAAACTCTTACTTGCTCTTCTGTTTTTCATCATGACTATAGCACTCAGAAACATCAGGATCTCCACCTCTCTCTGAAAAACAAAATGAACAGAACAATGGCTAAAATTCAGTCAAATGTACATACACAGTAGTTAAAGACACTTAATATAAAGTGGGTCCTATATAATATATATGGCCAAAATACATACAGAATCTGTGAAAATGTGAATAATTGATGTAATTCTTTTTTTTACTGTCCTGAATAAGACATTTCCATAAAAAATGTTTACATATGGTCCACAAGACAAAAAAAAGGAATTTATTAAAATGACCACATTCAAAAGTTTATGAACCATTGATTCTTAATACCCGGCTCTTAATGCATCATGTTTCCTTCTGGAGCATCAGTGAATGTTTGAACCTTTTTTTAACAGTTGTGTTTGAGTCCCTCAATTGTCCTCAGTGTGAAAAGATGGATCTCAAAATCATACAGTCACTGCTGGAAAGGGTTCAAATATGCAAAAGATGCTGGAAAACTGAAGAATTCTCGGGACCTGGAGGATTTTTCTGGTTCATCTTTTTTTGAACGGGGTCATTTTAATAAATTCAGCTATTTTTTTTTTTTTTTTTTTTGTCTTGTGGACTATATGTAAACATTTTTTATGTAAAATATCTTATTCAGGACAGTACTAAATAAAAAAATAACATATATGATCCCTCTTATTTTGTTAAAATTATTCACATTTTCACAGATTCTGCAAGCGGTTAATATACTTTTTCTTGCAACTGTATATTATAAATTATACTACTAGCACAACAATTTGAGTCAAATGTTGAATGATTACAGAACATTCCAAAGAGCATCTTTTGAGTGTCAATGGAAGCAAGCAAAAGAGGTCAATGTCAATGAATGTATATATATATATATATATATGTGTGTGTGTGTGTGTGTGTGTGTGTGTATGTATGTGTGTTATGTCTTATGTTTCCAAGTTCCCTATAATAAATAATATAATAATAAATATAATGTCGAAGCAACAACACAACAGTGTGTTTATTCAGTGATACACATGCACCACACGTGGTGCAAGTTTTTTTTCCCCACATGCATCATTCATATATGCATGGTATTCCAAACTCTTTTACCATGATTTAGGGATGTTCCCGTGCCAGCTAAATAGCGACCCCCAAATTCTATAGACCATCATCTGCTGGCCACTGCCCTGTTCCCCTTGTTACAAAGCAGGTTAGCTATATATATATATATATATATATATATATATATATATATATATATATACACACACATTATCAATATCATTCAGCATGGAAACCCAAAGGTCTGCTTTATACATACCCAATCAAAATCGCAAGAATTGCCATCCTCGCGCTGCGTCGAAAGATGTTCACAGATCCCAGGCGTTTTGCGGATAAGCAGGAACGCGCAAGACATAAATAACGAGGCTATGTAGTATGGTTTTAGTAGCCATTTGTAAACCTGCGGCAAATGATACAGAAACGCGAACAGAGGTGTTAACAATGCCATTTTTCTTTGTTTTTTTCCTCAGAAAACGATTGTTGCGGAGATCCGAGACGAAAGGGTCCGCATCAATACCGCTATCAATGAGAAACAATATTTGTCGGCAAATGAATTAAACGATTTAAAGGGACAGAGGTCACTGCGGACGAAGGGAAAAAATCGCCCCTCCTCTTTAAAGCAGGCCCGTTGATTGGTCACTTTACTGAAGCGACGGCGCTTATTGGTCATGATGTCACATAAAGGGAAGGACAAGCGGAAGTATGTTGCGTTTACCGTAAATAAATCAAGCGACGATTTTAACATGCGTCACTGACACAAACATTCATTTTTTATCTCCTTGTTCATAATTATTTATGCAATTAAAGTGCCGTATTAAACAATATCATGCATTTTAGGACGCATTATGTAAGTCTATTTAGTCAGATGTAGGAACTGGTCACAATACGATCGTGCACGTACTTGATCAATTACGGTAAATTTCCCCAAGGTACAAGAACAACCGGAAGCAATTGTCAACAGAACGTCAGGGACGTTCACAGCAATAGTAAAACCCATACAAACGTCTACACAATAATAACAACATCGTAGGGTAGTTTTGTCAACATGACAGAAATCTTCTCCTCACTGTATGGTCAGCCTGATTCCCAGGGTCCAGCAGGACCTTCTGCTCTGGGCTTCGGATCTGGGAAACCTCAGGTACCCCAAAACATGGGCCCGATGTGTTTCCCGCATCAGATGGTGGATGAAGGGGGTCCGATCAGAAAACCCTCCGCGATGAACGAGCCCTTCTACCTGCTGCGAGAATTGCCCAGTGAGCGCCTCTTTTGTGTTTTTATTTTCGCTATAGTACTGATATAAATTACTGTGTCAGTTATCGTTATACAGTGATTGTATGGTATCGTAATACCGATTACCAGTACTGAATGATTATCGTATTCTTGTGCCATGGTATTTACAAAGTACTTCAAAGAATACCGTGGTACCATGTCTAAATAACATTGTCTTACAGTGGTACGTTTAGGTACTGTACTTACGGTAATTATGAAACCATAGTTACCTATGCCTTGGTGCTAATGATGCTTTCACCGTAATTAATACCAACTGTGATGGTATGAGATATACCACATAGTACTTATGTATGAAATATATGTCATCATGCAAGACCCTCGTAAAAATAGTTAGCAGCTGAGAGAATTCACATATATCACATATTAATTTGTTATGTTTATTGTAGTAACAATATTAGTCACTGTATCTAGATAACTGGTTCTCATCCAGGGGTCCGAGGCCCACTAGGGGGCCTCAGCAAACTTCCAAGATTACTTAAAATAAGACAAAGCAAGCTTGAAAATAAGCTAAAACAACAAAAATCTATATATTTCTTATAATTAAGCCCTCAACAACTGGACAACAGGATTCCCACGGTTAAAAGTGTGATTTTTTTTTTTACCTGTAAAAGTCATGTAAATTAATATAATCTAAAATGCCATTTTTTATAATAAATATATATTATGTATCATTTCTTTTGTTACAAGCTCTAAGCTATTTTATCGGGTAGAAATTGTAGGTAAAAAATATTTTAAAAAAAAATAAAAAAAAATGCCTTATCCAGTAAATCTCAAACGACTGGAAAAGTGATGTAAATTCATTGGTTAAAAAGAATTTTAGTGTTGCTTCACTGCAATTCACAAATCCTCTCCCGTGGCCTCATGGGATAGTAAAGTGTCCATTGTATGCACACTTCAGAATCTTGCCGGAAGAAGTAGGTCATCTGGGTACTTTTTGCCTACTCTTTTATGAGTACTGTGAATTTGGAAATACTTATTTTGTCACATACTTTTTTTCGCCGACTATATAGTAGGGAAGTACTCAATTTCGGATGCAGCCGTAGACATTTTTTCCCCTCCCGTTTCATATTTTTTCCGTAGAACCCTGAAGAACATTCAGCATTTAAAACTTCTGGAATTCTGACATTTCATTATTTTAAATATGATTGTTTTAAGTACTTATTGTAATGTATTGACACGTTTGAAAACAAAACATTGTCATTATAGCAGATGTACCAGAGAAAACCAAGCTTTCAATCAGCTTTGAAGTCAAAAAAGCTGAGAACTACTGATTTAGGGTATTTTGCAAAGTTACCAGAGTAAAACCTGTAATGGTAGTGGTACATTTAGAGTCAGTAGAGCTGTTTTGATCACCTCTGTGAACCTACTAACCCCCTCATATCTTCTTGACAGTGGAGAATGAGCTGACGGGACACACTAATCTCATCACACACTACAACCTGGAGCACGCTTATAACAAGTTCTGCGGAAAGAAGGTGAAGGAGAAACTCAGCAATTTTCTTCCAGAGCTTCCTGGTGTGTGTGCATATTTTCACCATACTTTCATGATTCTAGAGCAGTTCTAGAGAAATATTCCAGTAGGGAAAAAGAAACAGTAGTCCAGTAGTAGCCTGTGTTGAAACTACATTGTTTTTTTCTGGATTCCAGGTATGATCGACAGCCCAGGCATTCAGGACAACAGCTCTCTGCGCTCTCTCATTGAGAAGCCGCCAGTGTGCAACAACTCTTTCAGTCCTCTCACTGGGGTCATGCTCACCGGCTTCAGGCTACACACTGGCCCTGTAAGTGTGCGTGTTTGTGTGTGTGTGTATATATATATATGAGAGAGAGACAAAAGAAGGACTCTCTTTTTCATTTAGGGGGGCTAGTGTAACTGATGTTACCTCTGCTTTGACTGTACTCTGAGGTTTGTCTATATCTTTTATCTTATATGGTTATGTGGGTCAATCATGTATTGCTGTTTTGCATGCATGTTTTATGTGTGTCTCTTCTGCCAAAGTTGCCAGAGCAATACAGACTGATGCACATTCAACCGCCGAAGAAGAAGAACAAACACAAACATAAACATCATCGGCCTCAGGATCCCTTACCACCAGGTGACTGTCCCACACAAAACACACAAAGAGATGAACATGTGCTTTCTTACATATTGACTGTACATATTCACTTCTTTACCACAGAAACTCCATCAGATTCAGACCATAAGAAGAAGAAGAAAAAGAAGGACGATGATCCGGACAGAAAGAAAAAGAAGAAAGATAAGAAGAAAAAGAAGGTTAATTGGAGTTGTTATACACTTTGCATAAAAATACATGTTACAAATGGACTTATTTTATAGTTCTTCTACATTCAAAAGTTTAGGGGTTTTTGAATTAAGTCTTCAAGGCTGCATTTATTTGATTAAAAATACAGTAAAATCAGTAATATTGTGAAATATTATTGCAGCTTTAAATAACTGTAATTTATTCCTGTGATGGCAAAGCTGAATTTTCAGCATCACTACTCCAGTCTTCACTGTCACATGATCCTTCAGAAATCATTCTAATATGCAGATTTGGTGCTTAAGAAACTATCAATGTTGAAAACAGTTTCTTAATTTTTTTGTAAAAACAAACAAAGTTCATCAGAACGGCATTTATTTGAAATATAAATATTTTGTAACATTATAAATGTCTTTACTGTAACTTTTGATCAATTTAATATAATCTATAGAGTCTTTTCTGAATCAAAGTATTAATTTCTTTTTTTTTTAAAACTTACTGAGCCTCAACTTTTGAACTGTAGTGCAAGTTTTTGATTTGTTCATACATTAATAATTTAGTCAATAGTACACCTGATATCTTCCAATAAATACAAAACAAATGTATACAATATTATTACTATTATTATTATATTATTTGTATGTTTTTCAGAATCGCCATAGTCCAGATCACCCAGGCATGACTGGAGCTCAGCCCAGCAGCAGCAGCAGCAGTTTGAGATAAGAATTGTCTCGATGGCAGAAAAACAAGGAATTAAAGGAGTTGCACAAGCTGGGCCTTTATGGGATGTCACAGATTTAATGTTGCAGTTATAGTGAGAGTCATATTTGTGTGTATATATATGTATATATATGTGTCAGAGTATATTGTTACATAATGTACCTGGTAAACCATCATATCTGTTACATTTTTAAGTGTCTAAGTGCCTCTGTATCTATTTATGAGATTGATGAATAATGGAACATTTTTCATTCAACTTTTTAAAAAAAAGCTTTTTTTACAAATAAAACACAATCAGCCGAGAATGGGCTCATTTGTGACACAATCTTTGTATTTATTTGATTTTTTCCCCCTTCAGGCATATTTACAGTCATGAGCACAATGCAAGCACCATTATGTTGAAAAATCACTAGAATCATTGAAACTTTGAGACTACGATTACAGCTCTGTAACGTACAGAACAGTACTTTTAAAACAGAATATAGTGCAAAACCGACGTCTGCAATAAAAATAATTGTTTGTATTTACCAGTTGTCCCATGTCCATCAAGTTTAGTCAGAGTGGGGTGGGATAAAAAACTATTGAGAACCTACAATGAAAAGATCTACAGGTTTAAAATTAAAAGGATCCATGTCAAGGTAAAGTGAGCATTAAAAATGAAACCCTGCCTCATTTACCTGCCCTGAGTCTTGATGGGAGATGAGGTTTACCCATACAGCAGAATTCCACTAAATGGCGAACATTATTTAAAAAATAGTGACTATTCATACTAATGAATTTGAATATGTCTGTGACCTGCACATACATACTGATGATCATATCATGGTAAAATATGAGTTTACAGTCAATTGTGAAACCTCTGACAGACGTTTGAGAAGGCTTTTTGACCGACTGAAGGTCAAGTTTCCCTTCGAAATTATCTCAGCAAGTTTTTCTGAAAGATTATTAAACACAAAATGATTGTTTTTGGTATAACATGCACTGATAAATTATGCACAATAACACAGTGAACAAGTATTGAAAAGTAGATTTTAATTTCATACTAACTTGAACAAAATTGACGAGGCAGGAAGTGCTTTGTGGAAGGAAGTTTAGATGCTTTTGGCGATATTTAACCCCTCCTTGTTGTTTTACTACCATTTTACTGGACATTACAAAGTGTCAATGTAATAATAATGAAGAAAACTGTGTTTCCGCAGCCAAACTACATATTTTAGGCCCTAGCATAATGTTTTTGTTTGGTGCAACCACGAAAATACTGTAAATGTGGTTGTGATGGTGAGACTTTTAAGATAGACAAACGTCTTTTGAAGTTAACTAACAAAATGCTCAGTGTGTCTGTCAATTTGCTCTACAAGTCAACAACGTAGAGGAGGTGATAATAAAAGCCTTGAAAATACATCCTGCCCAGTCACACAGTCAAAGCCTTGATTGATACTTTGAATTGCACTTTCGCTTGATTTTTGTTACAGATTTATATTTGTCAAGTCTCTACAGTGACTGAACAGGAAGCCCAATAATTCAGTTTCTGAAGTGCAATGGAACAATACTGTAACTGTCATAAATCAGGTCTATAATTCACATACGTTTCCATAATAAATGTTTTCCAGCTCAGATGTTCCCGTTGGTTTGATATTTTGAAGAATCATTTGTTTGGTTGAGGCTGACGCTCTCCTGAGCTGACAGACTATCACGCACTGCCTTCTCCTTCATAAGCTGTCTCCGATGGTAGAAGAGGTATCCTGGCAGCAAGAATCCAACCAATGAGAACAGAAGCAGGCCCAAGTTGATCTGTTGATTCAAAAAGTGTCATATATATAAATACACATTTGCCACACACATGAATGGTGTATTACACTCAACAATGTTTGTCTCACCCAGTAAGGATCACCCTTCAATGGTCCCAACATCCACATGAAGAGTGGTTGTTGCAGGAGGGCAAACACAGCACTGATCATGGACTGCAAGCCCGTCAGAGTGCCAAAGTGATTGGTTGGGTAGCTAAATACACAAATAAACAGCTTGAAGATAAAACAAATAGCAAATATTATACATATCCAACTTACTGAGCCCTTTTTACTAAAAGCTAAAACTAACAAACACTATATAGATATACTAAAAATTATACAACAAATTTACAAAAATGAAAATATAAAATATAAATATAAAATCTAATTCAAATATTAACAAAAACTCTAATAGTATATTAATGATACTAAATGAACACTGATTTGAATGATTCCTTTCCTTCATTTCTGCCTTTTAGCAGGAATTATTAGCCTAATCTTCATGCGAGCATATTGTTTGCTGTGTTTAGGTAGTTTCACCCTTAAGCAGCTAAAAAAATCTAGTGGATTTTGATAAGTGAAACTCACACAGCAGCATAGAGCCCACCACAGCAGGAGTGGATAAAACCTCGAACTGCAGTGTGAAGAATAAAAGACACCACCTGAAAAAAGAGAAATATAACAATTAACAGAAAATATTTGTTTTGCAGCATAACCACAGTAAGGTCAAAAAAAATCATAGACCACAGAAAATCTTGGATCCAAAATTAAACAAATAAAATAAAATAATGATTGCATAAATAATATAAGATATGTACAATTTGTACTTTTTGCAGGTTATATAAATTATATAAAATACATAAATTTGCAATTAAAGCGCTTCCCAGAATAATGTTGCCACAGAATACTGATATTATATTCACTGTTACTTTTACTCATACAATGCATTAGATATCAACATAATAAACCAAATAAATGATACCACATTAAAAATCTGGGATTCAAAATAAATGTTGATAGCACTTTATTTTACAGTCCTGTTCCCCATGTACATACTATGTACTTATTATAGTAATTGCAATAACTGTGTAATAATAACTAGGTAACCCTGAACCTACCCCTAAACCTAACCTTAACCCCTCTAGTTACCGTATATTACCCAGTACTTTCTTAAGTACATTGCAAGTACACGTAAGTGCACAAACTGTAAAATAAAGTGCACCCTAAAAATATTTATATATATATATATATATATATATGTGTGTGTGTGTGTGTGTGTGTGTGTGTGTGTATATATATATATTTATATTATGTATGAGTGGAAAATTATATATGATTATATAAATAATATACTATAAAATATATAAAATCTGTAATTAAATAACATTCTCCAGGTTATATGAATTATATAAAATAATTAAATAATGTAATTAAATAATATAAATTAGATTAATATAAAATAAATAATATTTCTAAACAAATAAAAAAATTTGTGACAAATTAGTGTCTAACCTGTATGGGTAGATTGTCTATGAGGGAGATGATGCCGAAAATGACTAGCAGTATATTAGTAAAGATGAAAGCTCTGATGGCGTTAGTGAGTTTTTGTATCTTTCTGTCCCTCTTTGGAGGCCCAGTTGGACTGAAGAAAACAATGAGAGGGAAAATGTAACCATATCACTGACATATCAAAGTAATTTAACATTTCACTCCTTCTCTTTCTCCACCTTCACCTTTTTTCTCCCTCGGCTGAATTCACCATGTCCTCACACTCCTTCATTCTCCAGTCCATGATGTAGCCAATCAGAGGACAGGACAAAAGGCAGAGCAGCTGAAGAGTGCCAAAGATGGATGAGTAGAGACCCACTATAAAACACACACACACACACACACACACACACACACACACACACATGAGTTGGGTTTCCATGTTTTGTGGGGACTTTCCATAGACGTAATGGTTTTTATACTGTCCAAACTGTATATCCTATCCCCTACACTAACCCCATACCCCTAAACCTACCCATCACAGAAACCTTTCTGCATTTTTACATTTTCAAAAAACATCACTTTGTATGATTTAAAAGCTGTTTTCCTCACGGGGACCAAAAAATTTCCCCACAGGGACAAGGATTTCGGATATTGCCATCTTTGTAGGGACATTTTGTCCCCACGTATACAGGGTTTACCAGGACAATACACACACACACAAGCTCTTTGAATCCTGGAATAATGTTGACATTTAATACTGATATTATACTCACTGATACTTTTACTGATACATTGCATTAGATAGCAATGTAATAAACCAAATAAATGATATTAGATCTTTTCTCAGAAGTAATTTAACTTTTCTGAGCCATTTTGAAACTTTTACCAACTGGTGTTAAGGTCAACAAACTTTTTTTTGTGAAATGTCTCACTTGAAAAGTGTCCTTCAAAAATAATTACTGTCTGGTTTGATATTTTGTTATCTAGTGCAAAGCAATATCATTTACACATTAAGTGAGTCGTAAGTGTCCAGATACTTTGTAGGGCCACTGTTTGTTCCAAAACCAAAAGAAATGTATATTGTTTAGGTGAAAATAACTATTTTTCTTACCTTGTACCTCTGCCTCCTTCTGCAACTCCTCTGAGGCTAAAACAGACACAAACAGGCGGTAGAAAATAGTGCAATATAAAACTATGTTTACGACCCACTTACAAACACCCACCCACAAACACATGCTCCTGCAAAACTATAGCATAAGTCTGTAAGCTTTTGCTAATTACATTTACCCATCTGTTGTTGAGCAAAGTTACATAAACACATTTAAAAGAGCATATCTTTTTATTTCACATTTTTCAATTTCATTAAAACAAATGACTCAAATATTTAGCTGATGCTCACGGTTAGGGTCACCATGGGTAACCAGGAACTCCAACATCTTATTCATGGCACCCATGAAAAAAATGACACGGAGCTGGGTCATCGCCATAGTGATGATACTCCACAGGAAAATAGGTGAGCACACAGAACGACGAAAGGGAGGGGGTCCTGCTGTCACACAAACATTGATAACATCAGGATTATTTTATTATCAACTTTATAATTCTTTATAATTCATTTTTGTAGACAGTGTGTTTGTGAGACTTACCCTGGTTCTCTGCTACTGTTCCATCGCTGGGTGCTTCATCAGAAGAAGGTTTTTTGGTCACCTCTTGCTCTTTAAGAGTCACGTGAGTGTTAGTCATCGTATGGTCCACTACTTCACCTCTCAACTTCACCATTGTACTATGAAATAAAAAGAAACAGAGAATTTTACAAAAATAGACAATTATTTGTGTATATCTTGTGTAATATATATATACACTCACCTAAAGGATTATTAGGAACACCTGTTCAATTTCTCATTAATGCAATTATCTAATCAACCAATCACATGGCAGTTGCTTCAATGCATTTAGGGGTGTGGTCCTGGTCAAGACAATCTCCTGAACTCCAAACTGAATGTCAGAATGGGAAAGAAAGGTGATTTAAGCAATTTTGAGCGTGGCATGGTTGTTGGTGCCAGACGGGCCGGTCTGAGTATTTCACAATCTGCTCAGTTACTGGGATTTTCACGCACAACCATTTCTAGAGTTTACAAAGAATGGTGTGAAAAGGGAAAAACATCCAGTATGCGGCAGTCCTGTGGGCGAAAATGCCTTGTTGATGCTAGAGGTCAGAGGAGAATGGGCCGACTGATTCAAGCTGATAGAAGAGCAACTTTGACTGAAATAACCACTCGTTACAACCGAGGTATGCAGCAAAGCATTTGTGAAGCCACAACACGCACAACCTTGAGGCGGATGGGCTACAACAGCAGAAGACCCCACCGGGTACCACTCATCTCCACTACAAATAGGAAAAAGAGGCTACAATTTGCACGAGCTCACCAAAATTGGACAGTTGAAGACTGGAAAAACGTTGCCTGGTCTGATGAGTCTCGATTTCTGTTGAGACATTCAGATGGTAGAGTCAGAATTTGGCGTAAACAGAATGAGAACATGGATCCATCATGCCTTGTTACCACTGTGCAGGCTGGTGGTGGTGGTGTAATGGTGTGGGGGATGTTTTCTTGGCACACTTTAGGCCCCTTAGTGCCAATTGGGCATCGTTTAAATGCCACGGCCTTGCTGAGCATTGTTTCTGACCATGTCCATCCCTTTATGACCACCATGTACCCATCCTCTGATGGCTACTTCCAGCAGGATAATGCACCATGTCACAAAGCTGGAATCATTTCAAATTGGTTTCTTGAACATGACAATGAGTTCACTGTACTAAAATGGCCCCCACAGTCACCAGATCTCAACCCAATAGAGCATCTGTGGGATGTGGTGGAACGGGAGCTTCGTGCCCTGGATGTGCATCCCACAAATCTCCATCAACTGCAAGATGCTATCCTATCAATATGGGCCAACATTTCTAAAGAATGCTTTCAGCACCTTGTTGAATCAATGCCACGTAGAATTAAGGCAGTTCTGAAGGCGAAAGGGGGTCAAACACAGTATTAGTATGGTGTTCCTAATAATCCTTTAGGTGAGTGTATATTGTATTCTTCTGTTCTCATTCTAATATGCTGATTTGGTCTTTAAGAAACAGTTCTTATTATCAATGCTGAAAGCAGTTGTGCTGCTTAATATTTTAGCTGTGAAAGTCTTACTGACTCCAAATGTTATACACATTTTGAAATGAAATTAAACTGTTAAAATAACACATAGGTGCAATGTTTAGGTGTCTGAATATTTTGGGGCATATGGTGTATATATTTGACAAGTACTGACGTGTATCTGATGTCCTCAGGGCCAGGAAAAGATTCTCCTGGCCAATTAATAAAGCAGTTGAGGAAGACAAGGCAGGCAAACCCTGCCCATACCCAGAAGATCACAGAAAACGATACGCCAACATCATAGATCAGCTGAAGGACAAGACAGAGAGAGCAAACGTTGGTTCAAAAGTTGTGTTGCAGGAGAAAAGTCTTTGAGCATAATGTCTAAACACTTTGTACTTCTGTCGTTTAAAGTGTTGGTGGTTTGTACAAAAAACTCTACCTTGACTCCAGGGAAGGTGACAGCAGAGGAGGCATATGAGCCAATCATGAGAGAAAGAATTGTAGAGCGCACATTTCCAAACATATTTGGCAACTGAGAAAATCAATCAAGAAGAGAGAATCATAAATGAATGAACTAATGTATTCAAACTGTAATGTTTGTCTGTTGCCACTAGAGAGCATTAGGAGCTATAAGTTTGAAATAGCCTTTAGCTGCACAACATTTGAAGACACAGCTCCTCTTTATAGGTTATAGCCTTTCAGACTAACAGCACCTCTCTGTACCATCTCAAGATTTACACTATTTAAAGGGATAGTTCGCCCAAAAATGAAAATTCTGTCAATAATTACTCTCATGTCATTTCAAACCCGTAAGACCTTTGTTCATCTTTCGAACACAAATGAAGATATTTTTGATGAAATCCGAGAGCTCTCTGACCCCTCCATAGACAGCTATTTAATTAACACTTTCAAGGTCCAGAAAGGTAGTAAAAATAGTCAGTGTGACTCCAGTGGTTCAATCTTAATTTTATGAAGCGACAAGAATATTTTGTGCGCAAAAACAAACAAAAATAACGGCTTTATTCAACAATTTCGTTCTAGCCTGTGCCATACTCTTACGCAGTTTCCGTTGTAAATAGTGCAGCTCTCTCGAGATCTACGGCAGCCGATGCTGTTCACATGAGCTTCACGACGCATGCACGGGAGCTGCACTGTATTTACAACGTCAACAGCGTAGGAGACTGACACAGGCTAGAACGAAATTGTTAAATAAAGTCGTTATTTTTATTTGTTTTTGCACACAAAAAGTATTCTTGTCGCTTCATTAAAATTAAGGTTAAACCACTGGAGTCTCATGGACTATTTTAACGATGTTTTTAATACCTTTCTGGGCCTTGAAAGTGTTAATTAAATAGCTGTCTATGGAGGGGTCAGAGAGCTCTCGGATTTCATCAAAAATATCTTCATTTGTGTTCTGAAGATGAACGAAGGTCTTGCGGGTTTGAAATGACATTGAAATGAGGGTGAGTAATTAATGACAGAATTTTTGGGTGAACTAACCCTTTAAGTGGGTGTTTGCTACTTCTTATAAGTAGATACAAGATGCAAGTATAAATAAATGTTTGATGATATGTACATAAAAAATAAATAATTTATATGCTATGTAATTTATTTATTATTATTTAAATATAATTATTTTTAATATATAATATACAATTATATGTAGTACATTAAATACATCAATCAATAAATAAATGTATATTATTTTATTCATTTAATAGTTAAATATAATTGGTACATATAATTACATATCATATAACATATAATTATAGGTATTTATATAATTATATAATATATATGTAGTACATTTAGTAAATATATATTTTTATATTATTTTATTTATGTATTATTATTATTGGTATCATATAATTATTTGATATGTAATTATAAATAATAATAATAAAAATAAATAAATAAATAAATGTGTACACAGTTAAAAGAGTGATTAAATAAAATAAAAAATCTGGCACTTGTTTCTGCATGGGTTGCAATCATTTGTTATTTATCAACCATTCTGCCCATCTTTCTTTTTTTCTGAATTTAAATCAAAAGTTCCCAGATTTATTTGACTTGCTTAGTATATCATAATAAATTTGTGGGTTATGAAGCACAGGTAGCAACAGCCATAATAAAATGATGACCTAAGGATATTCCTGTGCTGCTATGCCAACAATGCTCTAGCACTCCAAACAGATAAACACACACACACACACACACAGACACAGACACACACACACACACACACACACACACAAACACAAACACAGCAAACAGAATACAAACACAGTCAGATAACCCTATTCAAACTGACACAAACGCAAACAAGTGGCATGGCAAGAGGCTGTCAATGAGAAACAGTTAATTACCAGCTCTTAAATATAACCCTACTATTTTAGCATATAAATAGTCTGCTGAAATGAAATACTTTCAGGAAGCTGACATGTCCTTCAGTGTGGCATGCTATACTCCATCTGAAACTATTTAAACAGCATTTTGCTAGTTTGTTTACATTATACATGCAGTTTTTATGACCTCATATATATTGAACAGGATTCAGGTCTTTAAGTTCAATTCAGGACGTGCGTGCGTGCGTGCGTGTGTATGTGTGTGTGTCAGCATGGAACTATGAAATTTGACAGCCAGGACATGACAGCAGTAAATTCACAAAGATCACAGACACACAGAGAGAAGATATGGGAGGTGGGAGGAAGAGTTCAGTGAGGTTGATACGCTAAAAGGGAACATTGTGGCAATGTTTGCATGTCTATAAAACAAAATGATCTAATTGGCAAATAATCTGGCACATTTACAAGTCATGCACAGTTTTACAAAGCTACCAAAACTCTTTTCACCCTCAAATCAAATCCACATGAATTAAATAAATTCCCGTCATACATTTTTGCTTGTTGAATATGCTGCTGTACTCAGAACTACATTGGATTATGGAAGTAAAATTGGTTGTGAATTTTGGGTTGACATTAAGGTTAACATTAAGTACAAATATTCACATACATGAAGTGAATGATGATATATAATCTAGATTAATTCTAATAATAAATGTATGGTCCATTTATATATGGTAGATTATGGAAGATTAGTTTTGCACAGTTGTTTTGATATTGTAAAAATAAGGGGGACATACGCACATGAGAGAAACAGACACGTGATAGAAAGCAAGGACAGTGCATGTTAATGTGTGCTTATTGGGAGAAGGTGGGCTTGGCGGAGTTGAGGGCGTGAAGACGGATCTGTGCTGTGATTGGCTGATCAGCATGCCAAAATGTAGAGTGAGGGGATGGAAAACATGTGCAGCACTGAAGTAATCAGCAAAAGACATGCAAGAGTAGTGCAGCTCTTCCATGCAGAACAAGAAAGAAAGCAAACACGTGTTTTGATAGTGTGTAATGAGGAGCAATATTCATATGTTTAATAGCAACTTAAAGTAAGTGTGGTCAAAAAGCTTCATACATTTCAGCTTACACAAAAGTCTCTTATGTTCACCAGTTATTTTTGGATTATTTGATCAAAAATACAGTAAAACAGCAATATTGTAAAATATTACAATTTAAAATATTTTATATATCTGAATATATAAAATGTAATTTAATCCTGTGATGATGAAGCTGAATTTTCAGCATCATTACTCCAGTCTTCAGTGTCACATGATCCTTCAGAAATCATTCTGATATGCAAGAAACATTTCTTATTATCATCAATATTGAAACAGTTGTGCTGCTTAATATTTTTGTGGAAACTGTGATACACTACCATTTAAAAGTTCAGCAAGGATGCATTAAATAGATCAAAAGTGACAGTAAAGACACATAATGTTATAAAAGATTTATGTTTCATAATGCTGTTCTTTTGAACTTTCTATTCATCAAAGAATCCTGAAAAAAATATATTTTTTTTGTCCACACAAAAATATTAAGCAGTAAAACTGATTTCATGTGACACTGAAGACTGGAGTAATGATGCTGAAAATTCAGATTTGCTGAATATATTAATATATTAAAAGAGAAATCATTATTTTAAATTGTAATAATAATACAGTATTTCACAATATTGATGTTTTTTACTGTATTTTTCATCAAATAAATGCAGCTTGGTGAGCATAAGAGACTTTTTTCAAGAACATTAAAAAGTCTTAATTATTTCAATCTTTTGACCAGTTGTGTATATAGACAAACACACATAATTAAACACCAATACAGAGTTGAGTGTCAACATGACCACCACCCACTAACAAACAGTGTTCAGGATATAAGAATGTACCCAAACACATTCAAACTTCAAGAGGACCTCAGAATATAGAACAGCTGAATGGCAACTTTGCATCATTATCATTACCATAGTTGTCTTGGTATATATGCAGTATAAGAATTACCATATAGCACCATATAGCTGAGTGAAAATGTTGAAAAGTCAGTCTATTTTTATAGTGTATTTTATATTTCTGTGAACATGTGTGAGTGTGTCTTACTGTTAGCGAAGTGAAGGTTAGACAGATTCCTCCAAACCCATTCATGGAAACAGCAATAAATATGAGAGCTGATAACACTTTGAGGGAAAGCAGAAACAATGCTTTCATTACTTATAAAACATTAAAAATACAGATTCACTAATTATAGACTGTGGAAAATATGTAGCAATAAATACATATATACATATGTACAAATGCATACATACATTCATATATAAATACACACATAAACACACATATACATAAACGTGTATATATATATGTGTGTGTGTGTGTGTGTGTGTATATATATATACAGTTGTGGTCAGAATTATTGGTACCCCTGGTAAATATGATCAAAGATGGTTGTAAAAATAAATCTGCATTGTTTATCCTTTTGATCTTTCATTCCAAAAATTTGCCAAATTCCCTTAATCATCCATCACAATGAGTAAAACCAAAGAATATAGTTCTGATGTGCATCAAAAGATTGTTGAGCTTCACAAAATAGAAGGTGGCTGTAAGAAAATTCCCATCACCATCAGGGCAATAATTAAGAAGTTCCAATCAACTAAAGATGTTACGAATCTGCTTGGAAGAGGACGTGTGTCTGTATTGTCTTAATGCACGGCGAGGAGGAAAGTTTGAGTGGTCAAAGACTCTCCAAGAATCACAGATGGAGTATTGCAGAGATTGGTTGAGTCTTGGGGTCAGAAAGCCTAAAAATCAAACAACCCCTACATCACCTCATGTTGTTTGGGAGGGTTGGTGCACCAGATGGGTTTGGTGCAAACAGGGATAAAAAGTACCCCATGCCCACGGTTAAAAATACCGCTGGATCTTTAATGTTGTGGGCCTATTTTTTTGCTGGAGGTCCTGGACATCTTGTTCAGATACATGGTATAATGGATTCTAGCAAATACCAACAGAAAAAATCAAAACCTGACGGCCTCTGCTAGAAATCTTATAATGGGCCGTGGTTGGATCTTCCATCAGGACAACGATCCAAAACAAACATCGAAATCAACACACAAATGTGTCACTGAACACAAAATGAAGCTTCTGCCATGACCATCCCAGTCCCCTGACCTGAACCCTATAGAAAATGAGTGGGGTGAACTGAAGAGAAGAAGCACCAACATGGATCTGGGAATCTGAAGGATCTGGAGAGATTCTGTATGGAGGAATGGTCTCTGATCTCCTGTCAGGTGTTCTCCAAACTCATCAGGCATTATAGGAGAAGACTCAGAGCTGTTATCTTGGCAAAAGGAGGTTGCAAAAAGTATTTATTAAAAGGGTGCCAATAATTATGGCCAACCTTTTTGGAGAAAAGCATTTATTTCATAATGTGATGTACCCCCCACTTTCAATTCTTTTACTTCAATGAAAGTTTAGATTTTTGTGAATTTTTTTAATAAAAGATCAAAAGGATAAACAATGCAGATTTATTTTTTACAGCCATATTTGATCATATTTACCAGGGGTGCCAATAATTCTGACCACCACTGTATATAAATAATTTATTATTTCTATGGTATATGTTTTATCTGCATAGTACTTTGGTTCTGAATGTTCACTTAACAATAAAAGCATAAATAAGCATTACTACTGACCTTTTGGATCATAAGATGCGACTGCAATCAAAGCCATGGAGAATGCAAAACACGCACTACAAGAGTCATAAAAACAGAGAGTTGGAGAAAGTGACCATGATATGGGTTACAGGGTGAGTGATGGATATTCATATAGAATATCATGTTCATATGAAGCAGACATGCTGCAGATGAACGCCTTCAAACTTAGAGTCAAGCCAACGTTCTGCATTGGTTTTGAGGAAATTCTCAAGTTTTAAACTGATAGCTGCATGTCTCTCACCTGCCAAACAATCTGATTGGACGTGGCCCAAACTTGTCCATCAGGACACCTAGTGGCAGAGTGGCTGCACTGATGATGAACGAGCCAATCGTAAAGCCCAGATTCAGAATCTCCTCCTGTTCAATACAGCTCAGCCAAACCGTTGGCTCCATTAAACTCTCATTAGTGTGACTCTCTGTGACATTCTCTGATAGTATCAGAGGAAGAAATAGATAGTCAAATACGTTAAAGCTCTGCATGTTGCTGTTTCTTAAAACTGCTAGTAACAACTCAGCGAAAGACTGTGCCTGTCAATGTGGATGTGTTCTAATCATGTACCTGAACACAGGTGTGAGTAGAAGCCCTCATTCTTCAGCATGATAAGGAGGGAACCCCAACCCAACAATACGGCAGAAAAGAGCAGGTTTTCTATGATTGACGTGACAGCCATCCACCAGCGCCTCCTGTAGGCCTGCAAGAGTGACGGAGCCATTGCACTGGAAAATGAAAGAAACCACAAAATGTACCACATGTAAATCAAGTTTACATGATTTTAATACAACAATTCAATACTGTACATTCAGAACAAGACTATCCTTAATTCATAAATACAAAACGACAACAGAAGAGGCAGCATTTGAAGTGTTCAACATTTGAACACTTAATTTCATTACAACACCATTTCCAGAAAAGTTGGGACATTTAGTAAAATGCAATAAAACCAAGAATCTGTGATTTGTTAATTCTCTTTAACCTTTATTTAACTGACAAAAGTACAAAGAAAAGATTTCCAATGTTTTCACAGGCCAGCTTTATTGTATTTTGTAAGTATGAATGAATTTTGATTTTGATGGCTGCAACACTCCAAAAAAGTTGGGACAGAGGCATGTTTACCACTGTGTCCCATCACCTTTCCTTTTAATTACACTTTTAAAACATTTGGGAATTGAGGATACTAATTGCTGCAGTTTTGCAAGTGGAATTTTTGCCCAATCTCACCTGATACAAGATAGCTGCTCAACAGTCTGTGGTCATCGTTGTCTGATTCTCCTTTTCATGATGGGCCATTCATTTTTAATAAGAGACAGATCTGGACTGCAGGCAGGCAGTCAGGCACATCCCTTCTACGGTGTAGAGTGTCTAAGAAACCACTGTTTTAGCATGTGCAGAATGAGGCCTGGCATAGTCTTGCTTCCCAGGAAAGATGTCATCTTGATGCCATTAAATGTCTCTGTAAAATCTCAATATATGCCTCCACGTTAGTGGTACCTTCACACATATCACACATCCATGTTGTTTGCACTGATGCACCCCCATACCATGACAGATGTTTGCTTTTGCACCTGTCGCTGATGAAAATCTGGATGGTCCCTTTCATCTTTGGGACTGAGAACTCAATGTCTTTTTTCCCAAAATCAAGCTGAAACGAGGATTCATCTGACCACCGCAAATATTTCCACTGTCTTTTGGACCATCTGAGATGAGCTCGGGCCCAGAGAACTTGCCGGCATCTCCACATTGAACAGATGTATAGCTTTCTCTTTGCGTAACAGAAATTCAAGTTGCATTTCTTGATGCAGTGGCAGACTGTTAAGTGACAACGGTTTTCTGAAGTCAATGTGGCTAGATTTAACATGACAGTTTCTCATGGAATGCCATCTGAGGGCTCGAGGTCATGTACATTCAACAGAGGTTTCCTGCCTTGCCCTACACAGACTGAGATTTATCTGGATTCTCTGAATCTTTTCACAATATTATGTATGGCAGATGGTGAAAGACCTAAATACTTTGTCATTTTCCATTGAGAAATGTGATTTTTTTTAATTGTTTGACAATTCTCTCATGAAATTTGGCACAAAGTGGTAAGCCATGACCCATCTTTACTGGCAATGACTGAGTCTTCGGTGGATGCTCCTTTTATACCCAATCACGATACCCTCACCTATTACCAATTCACCTGCTAATTGTGGACTGTTTCAAAACAGCTTAACTTAGATATTCTATAATCTTTTCACTTTTATTTTGCCTCTGTCCCAACATTTTTGGAGTGTGTTGCAGCCATCAAAATCAAAATGTGTTTATATTTACAAAAAGCAACTGAGTTAGTCAGTGAGAACATTGGAAATCTTTTCTTTGTACTTTTGTCAGTTAAATAAAGGTTAAAGAGAATTAACAAACCACAGATTCTTGATTTTTTTACTGCATTTCACAAAATGTCCCAACTTTTCTGGAAATGGGGTTGTATGTACCAAATGTGAATTTAAGATAAGAATATCATAAGAAACAGAACTGTTATGTCAGAACTTGTTCTCTTTGTTCAGCACATTCTTGAACAGCACACATCTATCTTGCAAAATGAAATGGGAGACTGTGATTTAGAACGAAGTTCAAGTGTCTGTCACCTAAATAACTGCAATCTGGGAGTTTACATGTGATTTATATCTGTTTATGTTCTGAACTCAGCTTTTTATACTTGTCCTCGTCACATGGATGAAAGAGGCTGAAGTATTTTTATTATCCATAGAGCACATGTCCACACACCCCCTGTCCTGTTGACACCAGAAATAGTCACAGACCTTCATGGCACACCATAAGCATCTTATCTGATTTCAGCAACACATAGAATAAACATCGCTATAACACTCATATGAACTTTAATCGTGTTGTAGCATATCCAAACCAGATCATTACCATTAGCATGAGCACTATATTAACAGTAATGTCAGAATTTTTTTTTATAATCCATCTTTTTTTTGTGTGATAATCTCCAAATATAACTGTAAACAACAAAACATTTATTGGCAGACATATTGAAGAATAGTAGACAGGCAGTCAATTTATTAAGTGATGAACTGTTTCTGTACAAATGTTTATTCAGCATACTAAATATCCTCCATTGAGTTCCATTCAAACAGAAAAAGCATTTATACCCTGTTAGAGTTAATGCCTTTTAAAATAACTTAACCAAACATGCACCTTTTACTGATATACAGCACATCTACAGACAAAAAGTTGCCATTTCAATTGCTTTAGTAAAAAGAAATTATGAGTCAAGTAAATTCTGAACAAGTTCATTGATGGCGTAAATTGTATTTACATATTTCTGACATGAAACACCATAAATATGTTGCAGAATCAAGCAGTGATTCCTGCAGCGCTCTACATAAAACGTGACCTGTTTAGTCTGATTCAAAGTCAAACCATTAGTATGAGTCAGTTGCTGAATTCGGAACTCCATACTAGTAGCCTATACTACTCGTACAACGTTTACCATATCTTTCTATGGCAGAAATAGTAGAGTAGTAATATGCGGTTCCGAATTCAGCAAATGCACAAACTCAGGAGTTACTGGTTTGAATCAGTCTGACGAACCATTCACTGAATGAACACAATGAATCTATCTGAGTGGCTACTGAATCAATATATGACTCGCTTACTGTGTTGATGAGAAGCACAACTTATCTGTATTCTTGTTTTAATTTGTAGTCTTGACCTTGAATGCAAATATTTTATTTCCCTGGTGCAACTTAACCCCAAGACCTAATTTTTCCACACAGTAAAAGGATTTCTCAGATTTTCCATGCTTGCTCTGGGATTTCTAAAAATATAAAAATGACAGCAATACTACTATAAAGTATGAGAAACATTGCATTGCTTGCGTTCCCCCAAGAAACTTTGCGTTCAATATATTTTTCCATCACCATGTCCCTTTAGGGTCTCCGTACAAAAGTATTTACCTAATTAACAATTAAAAAGTTTAACTTGTGCAACCCCAGCTAACAGAGATCATTCTCACAATTTTGGATAGCGTTCTGTCAAGGTTCTCTCAAAGTTATGAACAAACATTCTTCCAGTAACATTAATAGAATGTTACTGGTCTTTAATATTGTTCTCAAAACGTTAGCACAGAAACATTATTTATACATTGTTTGTGGAAAGTTTTTATTTCTGAATTGTTTTAGTTGGATGTTCATCTAGTATTTTTTTAAATGTTACTACTTGTTGCAGAATGTTCAGAGAACATTCAAAAGTAATGTTTAATGTTCCCATAATGTTTGCAAAATGATAAAACGGAATGTTCCCTTGATGTTTGCATAACCAAGAATTTAAAAAAAAAAAAAAAAAAAAAAAAAAAAAAAAAAATTAAGAAAAAGACGTTCAGAAATATTTTCACAACTTAAAACAGAATGAACATTAGCAAAACGTTCTTAAAAACATATTTTTGTTAGCTGGGACGATCTATGATGAAATGCTTCCACCCAAGAAGATGAACTGAGTCTCAAAAGGTCAAAAGCAGCCTTCCAAAGTAAGCAATGACGCTCAACTCACACACACACACACACGCACACACAGCTGTTTCCTTCACACTGGCTGCAGTTGCTACCGCGTGCTCAGCAGCTCACTGGAAGTGCCGCGTGCGCACTTCAGTTTCCTAAAGGAAAAAACACCGCGCGCACTTGAGACCACTGATAATTGCCTATATCAGTTGTAAAAGGTCATAATTAATAAACTATACCGTAATGCTCATTATTGCATTGGATTGTGTACTTTGACGTGCTATTTTAAATAAATACATAAAATGAGAATACGCACGACCCTAAACAATCAGATCACATATAGGCTATATAATTTCAAAAGCACAATTCAAGCTTAAAAAAAACAAACGCAGCCAATTTTGTCACTTACAAAGTTTCCTTATGCCACAAAAGTACACACGTCTTAGAAATTTAAATGATAAAGAGAAAAAAATATGTCAGTTATGTAGCCTATTTACAAATCTTTTTTTTTTTTAAATGGTTTGCAAAAACTGAGCATTGATTTATCAACTTGGCTCTTACAACAAGTTTCCAAAATCTTGGAAGCATGTAGAGAGTAAACTTACCACTGTCTTATGTAGTGTTATTTATAGCAATGGCATGTGTCTGGTTTTCTTCAGTGCTGGTATCCTTTCCAAACTCTGGTGCTCTAAATTTGCGTTTTTCTGTTTGTGCACTCCAGGTTGTACGTGCACGTTTGGACAAACTAAAAAGATATGTCAAGTCGTGTATGCTCTTTCTCTCTCCCTGCTTTTTTTTGTCTATAAATGGCTCCCGGCATTGACCCTCCTCCCCACCTTTCCAAACGAAAACTCAATTTATGGATGTTTCCGAGAGAGCACACGAGACTGATTGTTAGTGTAGCCTGTCAGATCATTCACAGTGTCAGCGGCGCCCTCGTGTGGCCATGACGCCGAAACTTTGGTTGGCTGGCTGTATGGAGATTTTTCTCCTTCTCTTGGTGATGCAAATTACCCAAATAATGTATTAATGTTGTTCTAGGCTCAGTGGCGAGGTAGAAATCGTGGTGCACCTCTATTCTGTGTCTCTTTTCAAAGTCAGGTTGAAACTGTTCACAGAAAAATGAAAATTCTGTCATAATTTACTCACACTCATGTCGTTCCAACCCGTAAGACATTCGTTCATCATCGGAACACAAATGAAGATCTTTTTAATGAAATCTGAGAGCTTTATGTCCCTCCACTGACAGCCTACGCAACTACCACTTTCAAGCAAAGTCTGTTCACACTGCGGCCATATTTGCAACGCCTCCGGTCAATTATTTCGAGCATCCAAGACCAAGTCCTATCTATTTGAATGGGGGAATCCTGAAATCTCAAAAAGTGCTTACCGAACTCACAAATAAATTTCAAATCAGCAACAAAATCTGACATGAACAGCCCATAAATGGTGCTTCTTATGCTCAAAAAGCGTTAAAAAAAAACGTATTTTTCAGGCTAGACCAGCCAATGCCCATGTGCAGTCTTAAAGGGATAGTTCACCCAAAACTGAAAATTACCCCATGATTTTCAGTTTACTTTTATAATGGATGGATGCACTTTTTCGGGCTTCAAATTTAGGATAAATGGGCTGCCATTTACTGCCATTATAATGCTTGGATTAGCCAGGACATTTTTTAACATAACTCTGATTGTATTCGTCTGAAAGAAGAATGTCATATACAGCTAGGATGGCTTGAGGGTGAGTAAATCATGGGGTAATTTTCATTTTTGGGTGAACTATCCCTTTAAGCACTAGTCTCAGGTTATGTGAACCGAAGCAATGACTTTTTGAAAATATTTTTTTTTACTTTTTTTAATTTCGTGTTTTATATTATTTGTTATTTGTTATTTTAAAAGTTAATTTTATAGCATTTATTGTTGTTAACAACTGATTTTAAAATTGTGGTTATGTTCAAAGGTTATGTTTCCCGCGATTTTAATTCCTGTGTAAATGCATTGATGCCGCTTCAGAACGGCATTAAACAGTCTGTGTAAATGCACATTTTCGTCAGCTCTCATCAAAAAGATCTCCATTTGTGTCCTTGGAACGACATGAGGGTGAGTAAATAATGACAGAATTTTCATTTTTGGGTGAACTAACACTTTAACTGGTCAATAATCTTTGTGTAATAATCTGTTTGTTATATGAGGCCAGTTTGGGACGAACCGATTCACTCGAATGAGCGCTACCTAAGAGCCGAGAGAGTGTGGTTGTTCATTAAGGCAAAAAAAAAAAAAAAAAAAAAAAAGAAGAAGAAGAAGAAGAAGAAAACAAAAGGTAGAGGGAGAGTGGGATGGTTGCAACACTTTTTCCATTTTCTTGAGAATTGTTTGTATTGGAGCCAAAAATGTTGTACAATTTATACTTGAATAGACAAAGTCAAATGTTGCAACTGTTGCACAGGGGCAGTTGCAACATTCATTAAAATGTAATAAAATAATTTTTTAACAAATTTTATTTATTTTACTTGTGCACATACAGGGTCTTCACTAAGTTAAATTGGCTGTATAAAGACAAGGACTTGTAAAAGGGAGAAAAAAATCAAGTAACAAGTATGCTAACAACCAGGTTTTGTTTACAAAATATATATACATATTTTTTAAATCAAAATCAACACTTAAATTTAATAACACATCTGTGAACATGTGAAAGCTTACAGACCTGTGTGTGTGTGTGTTTATGTGAATGTTGTAATATATTCTTCAACATGCAGAATCATTGCTCCGTTTGATTTCTTTGTCATCGTTAAATTTTATTCTGCAGAAACATTTTATCCACAGACCACAAGACTGTGATTTTCAACCGTAGAAGAAATAATCACTCTAAAAGAGAAATAAAACCGCACAATTGTGGACGAATTATCTGTCAGAAAACTCGTGTTCTGAGTAAAAAGTCAGAATTGTGAGGTATAAATTTGCAATTGAGAGAAAATTGTCAAATTGTGAGGAATTTGCAATTACTCACTGTATGGCTATCAGAGGCGCTTGTTTTTTTTTTGTAAAAACATAATTTGGGCCTACCAAATAAACCAGATATGATTATTTTTAAGTGTAGTTTTAATTATGTATTCAGCATTGGCTAGGTGACAGTCATAAATATGTGTGGACCATGCCATCCTGGCCCTTGTGGTCGGCATACCTGCTGTAGCCCCTTCCATCTTTAAAATGCGCCTTATAATATAAAAGCTTTCTTTTTTTCTTTTTTACTACTGGTGACATTATTGATTTGGCAAGATTGTGCTGCTTTAGACCAGTTAATTCAAGAATGTTTTCAAGCCCCAAGGTAATTGCAGTGTTGCCAACTTAGCGACTTTGTCCCTATATCTAGCGATTTTTCAGACCCCTTTAGCCAAATCTAGCGACTTTTTGGACAAACGTCAGTTACTTTACAAATGTCGCCAATAGCCTAACTGTCCTGCAAGCGCGAGGTCTTGCTTCCCCCCTTCCGTCACACCTCTCTCTGCGTCTACCCTGTTCAGTGAATGGCTGAGAGGAGCAGTAGCGCATGCTGTTGAACGCACCAATCAGCTGACAGACGTGAATGAACGAGCTGCACACAGTGTTGCCACCACGGATTTATCTCTTATCTGTTTCCTTTGTTTTATATTTAAAGAATTTAAACTTTCCTTGGAAAATAGTTGGCAACACGTTGCGCTGTCTTTGATATTTAGTAAGATGAGAGCATGAAGCAGAACTGAAACTACAGCCTGCGGCGGCATGACAGAACTCTGCAAGTCTGCATTGTATTCCTGTGATGTAGGTACTAATATCACTTACAGGAACAACATAGGCTGCTGAACTTTTTTTTTTTTTTTTTTTTTCACATTTGAAGAGATTTTTGCTGGTTAGTGTGTAATACAGAACATTAAAAAAAATGTTTTGTTGTGCAACAGCATTATAACAAATTTGTGAAATAAACTATTGAAAATGTCTTTAACATAACCGTTTTATCTTATATCTGTATGTTCACCATATATAATAGGCTACTACTGTATACATATAAATAATATAGAATAGACTTTCATATCTTAAAAAAGGTTCAATAGGGTTCTTGACTAAATGTTATGCCTAAAAGAAAAAATGTATTTAATGATTGCGTGAATACTTTCACGTTTGACAGATTTAAAAAAAAAAAAAAAAAAAGTATGTTCATGTTCATGGGAACCCCTAAAAGTTTCTATATATGAAGTGCCTGACTGAACCCTTTAAGGTTCTATAACATTTTTTTTAAAGAGTGTATTGCTTAAATATAGTAAAATGTTTTGTTTTGGCACTGACCTTCAATGTCGTAATATTGTAACCTAAAATATTTAAAATAGGCTAATGTATACACTCACCTAAAGGATTATTAGGAACACCATACTAATACTGTGTTTGACCCCCTTTCCCCTTTAGAACTGCCTTAATTCTACGTGGCATTGATTCAACAAGGTGCTGAAAGCATTCTTTAGAAATGTTGGCCCATATTGATAGGATAGCATCTTGCAGTTGATGGAGATTTGTGGGATGCACATCCAGGGCACGAAGCTCCCGTTCCACCACATCCCAAAGATGCTCTATTGGGTTGAGATCTGGTGACTGTGGGGGCCATTTTAGTACAGTGAACTCATTGTCATGTTCAAGAAACCAATTTGAAATGATTCGAGCTTTGTGACATGGTGCATTATCCTGCTGGAAGTAGCCATCAGAGGATGGGTACATGGTGGTCATAAAGGGATGGACATGGTCAGAAACAATGCTCAGGTAGGCCGTGGCATTTAAACGATGCCCAATTGGCACTAAGGGGCCTAAAGTGTGCCAAGAAAACATCCCCCACACCATTACACCACCACCACCAGCCTGCACAGTGGTAACAAGGCATGATGGATCCATGTTCTCATTCTGTTTACGCCAAATTCTGACTCTACCATCTGAATGTCTCAACAGAAATCGAGACTCATCAGACCAGGCAACATTTTTCCAGTCCTCAACTGTCCAATTTTGGTGAGCTCGTGCAAATTGTAGCCTCTTTTTCCTATTTGTAGTGGAGATGAGTGGTACCCGGTGGGGTCTTCTGCTGTTGTAGCCCATCCGCCTCAAGGTTGTGCGTGTTGTGGCTTCACAAATGCTTTGCTGCATACCTCGGTTGTAACGAGTGGTTATTTCAGTCAAAGTTGCTCTTCTATCAGCTTGAATCAGTCGGCCCATTCTCCTCTGACCTCTAACATCAACAAGGCATTTTCGCCCACAGGACTGCCGCATACTGGATGTTTTTCCCTTTTCACACCATTCTTTGTAAACTCTAGAAATGGTTGTGCGTGAAAATCCCAGTAACTGAGCAGATTGTGAAATACTCAGACCGGCCCGTCTGGCACCAACAACCATGCCACGCTCAAAATTGCTTAAATCACCTTTCTTTCCCATTCTGACATTCAGTTTGGAGTTCAGGAGATTGTCTTGACCAGGACCACACCCCTAAATGCATTGAAGCAACTGCCATGTGATTGGTTGATTAGATAATTGCATTAATGAGAAATTGAACAGGTGTTCCTAATAATCCTTTAGGTGAGTGTATATAAATATATACAAATTATTTTGAGAGTTATTTTTAATGTATTCAATTTATTTTAATTTGTGAGATGTATATTACAATACACAAATTATAACATTATAATGTATAAAATATAAGTATATATAATAATAATAATACACCGATCAGGTAACATTATGACCGCTGACAGGTGAAGTGAATAACACTGATTATCTCTTCATCACAGCACCTGTTAGGGGGTGGGATATATAAGGCAGCAAGTGAACATTTTGTCCTCAAAGTTGGTGTGTTAGAAGCAGGAAAAATGGGCAAGACTAAGGATTTGCGCGAGTTTGACAAGGCCAAATTGTGATGGCTAGACGACTGGGTCAGAGCATCTCCAAAACTGCAGCTCTTGTGGGGTGTTCCCGGTCTGCAGTGGTCAGTATCTATCAAAAGTGGTCCAAGGAAGGAACAGTGGTGAACCGGGGACAGGGTCATGGGCGGCCAAGGCTCATTGATGCACGTGGGGAGCGAAGGCTGGCCTGTGTGGTCTGATCAAACAGACAAGCTACTGTAGCTCAAATTGCTCAAGAAGTTAATGCTGGTTCTGACAGAAAGGTGTCAGAATACACAGTGCATCACAGTTTGTTGCGTATGGGGCTGCATAGCCTCAGACCAGTCAGGGTGCCCCTGCTGACCCCTGTCCACCGCCAAAGCGCCAACAGTGGGCACATGAGCATCAGAACTGGACCACAGAGCAATGGAAGAAGGTGGCCTGGTCTGATGAATCATGTTTTCTTTTACATCACGTGGATGGCCGGGTGCGTGTGCGAATGGAGGAATGGAGTTTGAGGTGTTGACTTGGCCTCCAAATTCCCCAGATCTCAATCCAATCGAGAATCTGTGGGATGTGCTGAACAAACAAGTCCGATCCATGGAGGCCCCACCTCGCAACATACAGGACTTAAAGGATCTGCTGCTAACATCTTGGTGCCAGATACCACAGCACACCTTCAGGCTCTAGTGGAGTCCATGCCTCGACGGGTCAGGGCTGTTCTGGCAGCAAAAGCGGGACCAACACAATATTAGGTCATAATGTTATGCCTGATCGGTAAATGTTGGTTATTACAAAGCACATCACAAATAAGTGTTACTGTTTACTACTATACTTCTTCATTCATATTACATGTAAACGTATCATTTATAAACTAAACTTATGACAGGGTTGAAATAATGTATATTTTAAGGATAGGGTTAGTAATAATAAATGAGTAATGTTACTTTGCAAGGCTGTAACCTTACTGGTGGAAAAAGATTAAGAACTAGCATCTTTGTTGACCATCTGAATATCTGGGGAGACTGTCCATATCCCCATATGGATGTATGGAAAGCATAACAGACAAATATATATTTATAAATAGATTTTTGTATGTTTGTTTGTATGTTTAAATGAATAATAAAATGAATACTATACTGTGCTGAGCATAGTGCGTTATACAAACGTACAATAAAAATGTGCAGTGCATTGGCACATCATGGTCAAAAGTGAGGGAATTTTGTATAGTGCTGTGGCAGAAATTCATTTCTTCAAGCATTTCTTAAAGTGCAGCCATTATGCTTTTTCACAAAGGCTACAGTGCTGTAACAGCCGTGCCAGAAGACAGATCTGAAAGGAAATTTCAGATTCAGGAAGTTTCTGTTGCAAATTTTTCCCACCTGAGATCTGCCAGTCAAGAAATGTAGTATCTTGTCACATAAGCCCAATTTCCTGCTCTACTGGGAAAAAAAAAAAAAAAAATTCAGCAAGTTTTAAGGGAAAAAAGAAATCTTAAGTTGACCAATTGTCCAAAAGTTTGCGTGCCAGAGATTTGTGGTGTCATCCACTGCCCTGTTTGAGCAGTATAGGCAAAACTGAATTGGTTAAAAGGTTCTGGGAATACTGCTCCATACAGAATTACATCATTTCCGATAGTTTCCCAGGAGGAAGTGACAAGCAATGAGCATACAGGAGAGCTGTCTGAAGGAAATTCTAACGAATGAACAATAGTGTTGAGACATATCCAATCCATCATGCACACACCCACACGAAATTCACATTCTTCAGAAGCTTTCTCTGAAAATCCAGTTTTGGAAGTTTGTGATAAAAGGGGACAGGACCTCAAGATATATAAGATGGAGAATCAGGAACATTTGGAGAAGCTGTGGCTCAGAAGTCAGACAGGGTACCCAACTGTAAAACACTGCCAGCAAAGACTTTGTGTTTGACACCAAGGAGATACAAGTAAGACTTTATACCACTGAGTAAATGAATGAATTACTTTTGAGTTTGGCATTTCATTGCTTTGTCAGTGTATAAGCTTTCTGTTGATGAACATGCATGTATTATGTGGGTTTTTTTTTTTGGTTTTTTTTTACAGTGCATTCTACGATTTATGCCTTCCTAATGATGCTGTGTGTGAGGTCTGGTAGCCTTGCACCACACCGTAACCACTCTGCAGTCAAATGGAGTCCAGAAACCTGCACAAATATAGGGATCCAGTTTTACAAATTAAGACAAATGTTGACCATTGAAAATGTAAGTGCAAGTGTCATTAATATCAGTCTATTTTTAGTTCATTTTCAATCTAATCTAATGATAATTCAATTTGTATATTTAGTTCACACCTACTCAAAGTGCAAGCAGTGTCATCTCTACAAAAAAAGACTGTAGAATGGTAAGTTACTGGCTGACATTTTGCTTTTACCAGCTTCTTTTAGTTATCTGGTACAGTTTGGTTCATTGAAAGTGCTTATAGCCACTGCACTGTATCTGACAAGATATGCATTTGTTCTTTTCTCAGTCAAAGTGTGAAGTTTTACAGAAACTTGGTGATTACTTTAACTGTGAGCTGGCATTCGAAAAAAATGGCGATAAAATCAGGAACGAAACTCAAGGCCTAATTCTTAACTTGAAGGTAATGAAAAGTGTTATAGATGAATGCAGGACATATGCAAATTTTGCACATACACAAGATGAGTTGCAATGTCTCTTTGTTTTTGCAGATGCTTAGATGCTCAGAAGAAGAAAAAACATGCAATTCATCAGATTTTTCGTGCCCCTCGAAAATTCCACCGTCTTTGTGGCACAACACTAGAGCTTTTGAGAAGCAGGTTATTTGGGCAAGTTCGCAAATAATGCAACATGTATGCTAAAGTGTCTTAAAAAGTACTGGGAATATCTTGCCACTTTTATATTTATATATTTAATATTTTTATTTATCATTTGGTATGTTTTTATATGATGATATGTTTTATACATTGTTTGTGCACCTGACCTCTGGTACAAATGTGTATTTTTTTATTGTGATATACATTTAAAAAAAAAAAAATAAAATCATGTTTTACATTTTAATATTTACAGTATTTATCGAATCCGTTTCATCAAATTTTTCTAAATGCTACAAAGCACAAACACAGCTAATGAATTTTAAATCAAGAGTTTATTTTCCATTTCATGAAGCAGTTTCCATTTCCCTGTTAATGGAACAGCAATTAAATGACAATTATGGTATCAACTGCATGAATAACAAAATACTACAAAATTCAAAATGTCTTTTTCAAGAAATAGGAAATAAATAGAATCTAAATGACAAATAGAAAGAACAGGATTTTCATTCTTGTATAAAGCTCCTTTTTGTGGAATAGTTTTCAATGGAAAAAAAAAGCAAACATTAAAATAAGACTCAGATAGATGAGGGAAACAATGACCAAAAGGATAAAGACATGAAATAAACAGGTTATGAACATTTCCCTTTTGACACCTTAGTTTTCTCTGTTCTTAACAACAATTGATCCACAACCGATCCTGAAACTCAAAAAAAAAACAAAAACACTTTCTTTTTGGGCCCTGATCAATTATAGATGTTATTGCCAAACGTTTTCAGCATCCATCTGATAAGCGGAATATGATAACTGGACACCTGATAATTATGTTTGGTCTTAATAAGCAATAAATGGCCTCCAATGTATAGTAGCTGGTCAGACTCACAGGGCACAAGAGTCGTATTAAAGGATAAAGGCAGGCATGTCCTGCCATACAGGCACAGCAATAAAAATAAAGCAGTCACATTGAAAAGATTTCAAAAAATCCCCAACGTAATTTTGAAAGTAATGATTCAACATTAGTGTGAGAGTTCCAAAACCACAAACCGCTATAAGAGGGAATGAAGTGTGACAACGCATGTTATGCAACCTGTATAACCAGTTTTATTTACTCCCAGTATAGCTGACATACCCCCAAAAAAAAGCTCTTCAAAAATGTAATGCAATGACAAGGAAGGGTTCCGGGTAAGATACTGAAAGCTTTGTTTTACCCCAAGCACAAAAGAAATAACATTAAACAAATAACGTATGGAACGTGGTATTTTAAAAAAAAAACAACAACACATTTTTAACTCTCTTCCTGGGATATTTACTTTTTCAACTTGCTTAAAAACATCACCTCTAAACATTTAATAAAACATGTTTTTAGGCCCAACAAACATATTTTAATGTATGTGGCAGTATGTGGTTAATATGTCATTAATCATGAAAAATTATTCTTTGACAGACAATTGCAATGCTTTGGGGGTGTTTTAGCTATATTTCTTGTCATTTCTGTGCAAATAGCAGCACCAAACAAAGTTTCTACTGTCTTTTGTCAGTCAAATGGATAGTCCCGCTAAATTCATGCTAATGGTTGAGCCAATGTTGTTGTCTCACTGGTCGGGCTGATTAAGCAAACATTTCCATTTGGTGTCGCTAGTAATACAAAAATTACACAAGTAACCTTTAAAAAGCAACTAATTAAAAAAAAAAACTAAAATTAAAATTGTATTAATTTCAGCCTAAAATTAATACAGATGTATGTGCACTTTTAACTTATTTTCAAAAAATAAATAATACAAATAATAAAAAAAACAAAGAACAATGCAAAACCAGTGACACATGGGGAAGTTGGTCATGAGCACATCACTTGCTATTTTTTAAGACTGAACTAAATTTTTCTCCCTCTGTCTGTCCCTAGCTTTTCCCAGCATTCATTTATATGTGATTGTCCTGGTCTTGCTCTACCTTTTACAGAGCATGGTGATGGACAAAATGTGTTCAATGGTTTTTGTTTACTCACAAAACTTTTGTGTTCTTTGCGAGTGAAGGCAAAGTTTCTCTGCACAACGCAGAAGTTTTGCAAACAAACGCAAAGTTTCTCGGGGGAACGCAAACATTTTTCGAGAGAATGCAAAAGCATTGACATCACCATTTTTCCTTCACCATGTCCCTTTAGTGGCTCCATAACTGCTCATTCGTACTTCCGTTTTTCACGTTCAGCACAAAATTCATTCTACATTAGATCCGTAAACTGCTTCTGTTCATTAGATGCTTTTCTCCTCTGGCTCCCTCTCTGACTCAGACACACACATACATACATACATACATACATACATACATACATACATACATACACACATACACACATACACACATACACACATACATACACACATACACACACACACACACACACACACACACACACACACACACACACACGCATATACATACTCGCACACATACTCCTTCCTTCTAATCCCAGAAGATATTGGTTATGTCTGAGTCCAGGCTGAAGATCCAGACCAGAAAGGGGGCAGAGATGAGCACAAATGACCAGGACACACCCCTAAATGCCTGCTGCAATTTGCCAATCACCCCACTGGCAGTATTTCCATCTTCCTCCAGCTGCAACTCATTGCCAGGCTCAATGTAGTTTCTGGCCAAGAACTTCAGGGCTTCATCCATCAAAATAACAGGCAGAGACATCTTCAGAACAGTCACCCACTGAGGCCAAGATAATGGCCTGATCTGAAATATGAACTACAGAGACAAACAGTAACAGACACGGCTATAACTTACAGGAATAGTTTAGCTAAAAAGTTCTGTCATCATTTACTCACCCTAATGTCATTCCAAACTTTCTTCCATGGAACACAATAGGCAACATTTTAAATGTGCGAGCAGCTTTTTTTTTTCATTCCAGTAAAAGCTAATGAAGCCAAACAATAGCTTTGTGTAATAAACAGTTACACAACTTCATTGGACAGTTAACCATTGCAATCAGATTATTGAATGAGTTGAACTTCAGAAACCAGATCAGTTTGATTTGTGAAGAAGTTTTTTGAGAACTGAAGCACTGAATTGGATTCATTGATAAGATTCAACTCAAAGAATAATTTTTTTTCACAAATATGATGTCTTCTCTCATGAACAACACAAGGGGCCCTATCATACAGGCGCGACGCAAGTGTTTTTTTTTTTTTGCTAGTTTCAGCCAGCTGCAGTTATCATTTTCACGTCCAACGCCCTGTTGTTTAAATAGCAAATGCACTTGCGCCCATCTGTTCGCCCATGGGCGTGCTGGTCTGAAAATGAGGTGTGTTCAGGCGCGTTGCTATTTTGAGGCAACTGAAAACGACTGTGCCATTGACCAGCAAAAACCTGGTCTAAAGTCAATAGCGCAGTATTTTTTGTGTTATTTAAAGGGCGCATTAGTATTATGCGCCTATAGGTGGGTGCACAACGTGCATACAGTGCATCCGCAAAGTATTCACAGCGCTTCACTTTTTCCACATTTTGTTACGTTACAGCTTATTCCAAAATGGATTAAATTCATTATTTTTTTCGTCAATTCTACAAACAATACCCCATAATGACAACGTGAAAGAAGTTTGTTTGAAATGCAAACTTATAAAAAAAAAAAAAATTAAATAAAAAAAATCAATCAATAAATAAATAAAAATCACATGTACATAAGTATTCACAGCCTTTGCTCGATACTTTGTTGAAACACCTTTGGCACCAATTACAGCCTCAAGTCTTTTTAAGTATGATGCTACAAGCTTGGCACACCTATTTTTGGGCAGTTTCTCCCATTCTTCTTTGCAGGACCTCTCAAGCTCCATCAGGTTGGATGGGGAGCATCGGTGCACAGCCATTTTCAGATCTCTCCAGAGATGTTCAATCAGGTTCAAGTCTGGGCTCTGGCTGGGCCACTCAAGGACATTCACAGAGTTGTCCCATAGCCACTCCTTTGTTATCTTGGCTGTGTGCTTAGGGTCGTTGTCCTGTTGGAAGAGGAACCTTCGCCCCAGTCTGAGATCCAGAGCGCTCTGGAGCAGGTTTTCATCAAGGATGTCTCTGTGCATTGCTCCATTCATCTTTCTCTCGATCCTGACTAGTCTCCCAGTTCCTGCCGCTGAAAAACATCCCCATGCTTCACTGTAGGAATGGTATTGGCCAGGTGATGAGCAGTGCCTGGTTTCCTCCAGACATGATGCTTGCCATTCAGGCAAAAGAGTTCAATCTTTGTTTCATCAGACCAGAGAATTTTGTTTCTCGTGGTCTAAGAGTCCTTCAGGTGCCTTTTGGCAAACTCCAGGCGGTCTTTTACTGAGGAGTGGCTTCCGTCTGGCCACTCTACCATACAGACCTGATTGGTGGAGTGCTGCAGAGATGGTTGTTCTTCTGGAAGGTTCTCCTTTCTCCACAGAGAAATGCTGGAGCTCTGTCAGAGTGACCATCAGGTTCTTGGTCGCCTCCCCGACTAAGGTCCTTCTCCCCCGATCGCTCAGTTTGGCCGGGCAGCCAGCTCTAGGAAGAGTCCTGGTGGTTCCAAACTTCTTCCATTTACGGATGATGGAGGCCACTGTGCTCATTGGGACCTTCAATGCAGCAGAAATTTTTCTATACCCTTCCCCAGATCTGTGCCTCGATACAATCCTGTCTCTGAGGTCTACAGACAATTCCTTGGACTTCATGGCTTGGTTTGTGCTCTGACATGCACTGTTAACTGTGGGACCTTATACAGACAGGTGTGTGACTTTCCAAATCATGTCCAATCAACTGAATTTACCACAGGTGGACTCCAATCAAGTTGTACAAACATCTCAAGGATGATCAGTGGAAACAGGATGCACCTGAGCTCAATTTTGAGTGTCATGGCAAAGGTTGTGAATACTTATGTACATGTGATTTTTTTCGTTTTTTATTTTTAATAAATTTGCAAAGATTTCAAACAAACTTCTTTTATGTTGTCATTATGGGGTATTGTTTGTAGAATTGAGGAAAACGTCTCGGTTACGTATGTAACCCTCGTTCCCTGAAGGAGGGAACGGAGACGTACGTCGGAACTGACCGACGCATTGGGATCTGTTTTCAGAGACCAATCTACTTCGAGTGTATAAAAACGAGCCAATAACGTTGGCATGCGGTCCACGCACCGCCCCGCAGTGCGGGTATAAATACGGAAGTGGAATACCGCATCCTCGCTTTTCCAACTGAGCCGAAATAGTGACTCGGCCCTTCAGCGGAAGCACAGCACCTGGCGACGGGACGTACGTCTCCGTTCCCTCCTTCAGGGAACGAGGGTTACATACGTAACAGAGACGTTCCCTTTCAGTCGGTCACGTTCGACGTACGTCGGAACTGACCGACGAATTGGGATCCCTACCAACACGCCAGGGATGCTGGCCCTTCCAGCGCCCTGCTTGAGCTCGCTGGAGTGCTCCTAGGTTGGAGCAGGAGTCAGGGCTCCAAGCAGGGAAGGTCCGTCACTGCTGTTTCTGCAAGACCCACTCAGTGTGACTATTGGATAACGCTGGGAAAGCGTGCCCGTCTCGTGGAGATGGTACGCTGCGGAGCCACGTCCTTCAATGGAAGGAGAGGTGGCGGAATACACATAAGGACTAACCTATCAGGGTAGTACTACATATGGCAGTCTCTGGGGTGGATCCAACCTAATCCCAGGGGGGAAAGAACACCACCAGAGACGACAGAGCGGGCTCTGTCAAGGGAAAGACACGGGGCTAGCCAAGTAGGGTAGCTGGTACCGTGGAGAATACACATATGGGGTTGCCGTTAGGGAACCGCTACATATGGACCCCAGCCTACACACACGTTCCACAAGCATACGGGTGCAGGCCTGGCATTAGACAGCCGCAACGTCTGACACCGAAGGGGTGTCGGAGGAGCTCGACAGGGTTAGCCATTTCTGGGGAACACAACTGGAGACAATAGACGCACATATCCGGCCCAGCGGGCGGGAGTGGCGTTGCAAGCCGACACAAGAAAGGGCACTTTGCGCCTACCGGCCACTGGGGGCGAGTACACGGGAAGAAACCAGCTCTACACGGAGGCTATAAAATCTAGCGAACGTGTTAGGTGTCGCACAGCCCGCAGCTCTACATATATCTGTCAGCGAGGCGCCTTGAGCCAGCGCCCAGGAGGAAGCCACACTCCTGGTTGAGTGTGCTCGCAACCCGAACGGGCAAGGCACGTCATGCGATTGGTACGCTAAGACGATAGCATCCACTATCCAGTGGGCTAACCTCTGCTTGGAGACAGCCTTTCCCTTCTGCTGGCCTCCGTAACAGACGAAGAGCTGCTCTGAGGTCCTAAAGCTTTGAGTCCGGTCAGCGTAAGTGCGAAGAGCGCGGACGGGACATAAAGCCAGGGCTGGGTCTGCCTCCTCCGAGGGCAGCGCTTGCAGGTTCACCACCTGGTCCCGGAAGGGAGTGGTGGGAACCTTGGGCACGTATCCGGGCCGGGGTCTCAGGACAACGTGAGAGTTGGCCGGCCCGAACTCTAGGCACGATTCGTTGACCGAAAGTGCGTGCAGGTCCCCTACCCTCTTGATGGAGGCCAATGCAGTCAGGAGTACTGTCTTTATGGACAGAATTTTTAACTCTACAGACTGCAAAGGCTCAAAGGGAGGGCTCTGAAGTGCTCTTAGCACCAGAGTTAAGTCCCAAGAGGGTATCGAGTGTGGACAAGGAGGATTTAGCCTCCTCGCACCTCTGAGGAACCTGACAATTAGGTCGTGCTTCCCTAAGGACTTACCTTCAACTGCGTCGTGATACGCCGCTATTGCTGCGACGTACACTTTGAGGGTGGAGGGAGACAGCCTTCGCTCCAGCCCATCTTGCAGGAAAGAAAACACAACACTAACTGAACACCTTCGGGGGTCTTCCCGGCAGGAAGAGCACCACTCAACAAACAGGTTCCACTTCAGGGCATAGAGGCGCCTCGTAGAGGGGGCTCTAGCAGAAGCGATGGTGTCTGCCACCGCTTGTGGCAGGCCACCTAGAACCTCCACGTCCCGTCCAGGGACCAGACATGGAGTTTCCAGAGGTCTGGACGCGGGTGCCATAGAGTGCCCCGTCCCTGAGAAAGCAGGTCCTTCCTCAGGGGAATCGGCCAGGGAGGGGCTGTCGAGAGGAGTGTGAGTTCGGGGTACCAGGTCCGGTTGGGCCAGTAGGGCGCAACTAGCAAGACCTGCTCCTCGTCCTCCCTGACCTTGCACAGGGTCTGTGCGAGAAGGCTCACTGGGGGAAAACGCATATTTGCGTAGGTCCCGGGGCCAGCTGTGCGCCAGTGCATCCGTGCCGAGGGTGCCCCCGGTCAGGGAATAGTACAACTGGCAATGGGTCGAGTCCGGAGAGGCGAACAGGTCTACCTGCGCGGCTTTGAAAAGGTCCCATATCAGCTGGACGCTACGGGGGTGGAGTCACCACTGTCCCGGAGGTGTCGACTGACGAGAGAGCTCGTCGGCTGTCTGGTTCAGCACACCAGGGATGTGAATGGCCTGAAGCGACCTCAGATGCTTCTGACTCCACAGGAGGAGATGGCGGGCAAGTTGCATCATGCGACGGGATCCGTGAAAACCACAGCATGCCTGGACACTTGTTCTAAGGGCACTCCAGCCCGTAGAAACAAAGAGGCTGACCACGGGCTGAAGGTTTGGCGACAGTACGGAGTAACTGGGACCCGGTACTTGCCGCTCTGCCACGCCCATCTCGGGACCCGGCCATGAAGCCAGTGCTGAAGCGGTCTCATATGAAGCAATCCGAGCGGCGTTACCGCGGCTGCAGATGCCATATGCCCCAGGAGCCTCTGAAAATATTTCAGTGGGACCGCCATCCTGCCTTTGAACGTATTCAAGCAGTTCAACACTGACCGGACTCGCTCCTCTGTGAGGCGCGCAGTCTGATTGACCGAGTCCAGCTCCATGCCGAGATAAGAGATCCTCTGTGTGGGACAGAGTTTGCTCTTCTCTCGGTTGACCCGAAGGCTCAACAGGCTGAGGTGACGGAGCACCAGGTCCCTGTGTTCGCACAACTGCTCCCGAGACTGGGCGAGTATGAGCCAGTCGTCGAGATAGTTGAGGATGCGAACGCCGTGTTCTCAGAGCGGAACAATGGCTGCCTCTGCGACTTTCGTGAAGACGCGAGGCGACAGGGACAGCCCGAAGGGCAAGACTTTGTACTGATATGCCCTCCCCTCGAACGCAAAGCGCAGGAACGGTCTGTGTCGAGGAAGGATAGAGACATGAAAGTACGCGTCCTTCAGGTCGATCGCTGCAAACCAATCTCGGGGACGGATGCATTCGAAAATGCGTTTCTGCGTTAACATCCTGAACGGAAGCTTGTGCAGGGCCCGATTCAGGACACGCAGGTCCAAGATTGGCTGTAACTTACCCCCTTTCTTGGGTACAATGAAGTAGGGGCTGTAGAACCCCGACCTCATATCGGCTGGAGGAACCAGCTCGCCCGCGTCCTTTGCCAGTAGGACATCGATCTCTGACCGCAAGACGTGGGCATCGCTGCTCCGCACGGAGGTGAAGAGGATGCCCCTGTACTTGGGGGGCCGGCACGCGAACTGAATCGCATAGCCGAGTCTGATAGTACGGATGAGCCAGCGAGACGGCCTGGGGAGCGCCAGGCCCCCAGAGACCGTGCAAGCGGGACCAATGGCACCACAGACGTACCCGGGGTGGGGCAGCGAGGTGGAACGCTCAGACCCGACCCGGAGTGTTGTCTGACCGTTCCAGGGTGGGGCAGTGTGTGGGAGAGAAGGCCCGGGAGCGTCCTCTAGCCTCACACCGCCCCCTGGCGAAAAGAGGGGGAGCCAGGAGTGGCAAGGCCCGGGGGCGTCGCACACAGCCGGCTTGGCCCTCTTGGGGCCCAGGGAGGGAGGAAACTGCTCTGAGAATGTGGGTACCGCTGGACTCCGGAGAGCCAGCGGCAGGACCGAAACCGAAAAATATTCTCCCCCCGGTCCTCCTCCGGGGGAGGGAGGGGTGCGGACACCGTCTCCCAGAGAGCAGATCCCCTTTTCACTGGGCTGCCCGTTTCAGGGCCGCTTGCCCTTGCAGGGGACATCACAGGACCCTGGACGGGTTGGGACGCCTCCCTTGCGCCCGGCCACCTGCTGCCTGGGTGGAGGCTGCTGCTTGGCTTAGCAGGGGCGGAGGCAGACGCAGGGGGACACCCTCGGCGACAAGCAGGCAGAGGCGCTGCGGCCGACGACTGGGTGGAGGCAGCAGCTGGTCGTCGGGGCAGGATGTTTTTTAAACCACCTCTGTCTGCTTCTGGGCCACCAAGAACTGCTGGGCGAAGTTCTTGATGGCGTCGCCGAAGAGGCTAGCCTGACAGACAGGGGCGTTGAGGAACCGCACTTTGTCGGGCTCACGCATATCTGCCAGGTTTAACCCCAGGTGACATTCCTGGACCACTAGTGTGGTAATCGTCTGACCCAGGGAGCGTGCAGTGACTTCCGTCACCCAGAGAGCGAGGTCCATCAGCGCACGCAGTTCCTGCATAACCCCTGGGTCTGGACTACCCTCGTGCATGCAGGACAGAGGGTAGTGAGAGAGGGAAAAACTTATACAGATTATGGCCCTTTTGGCATTCCATATTTTGACACCAAATAGTTCCACACTGCTAAATTTTTCCGATGCACATCCGGGAAAAAAAAAAAAAGACACAGGGGCAGGCAAGGCGATTTACGCGTTGCACTACACCTCAGCCACCCAGGAAAGCATGGCTGTCAACTGAATCTGATTCAGCATGAGCATACACTATTATAGTGTAAAACTCAGCATTATCATTTCCAGCGCATAACAGCCCTCTCTCCGATGCAGCAATTGACATCTGTCCAGAGCCCCAAATGAAACGCTGGCCCTTTTTTTTTTTTTAGGACCAGCAATCCCACCTGTAAGCTACCAGCAGGCATGTGAGACAGTGAGCGTGGCCGTCAGACTCAACGGCACACGGCGCGCTGAACACTCAAGCCCCTATGAAAGAGGCAAGATGAACAACGCGCCGACTTGGCATGTTCTCATGAGAGAACATGAACCACCCACGAACAAAGTCTCAGCACGCTCGTGATGCGATAGAGGAGTGGGGGCCCGAGGAGATGTACCCGGCGGGGAAGCCCCACTGTAATCCTCAGGTCACCAAGGCTTATTAGCCGAAGTAGCCCTTTTCTGGTGCACCAGAAAATAAACTAGATCGGGGAATAGATGAAGGGACTCAACCCCGTTTGAGGTTTCATAGTCTTGACCGTGCATCTAGAGCGCCGAGTGACGCGCTGGGTTGCCTTGACAACCCCCGCTGTCAGCAGGCGCTCGACGGCACATGGCACGCTCAGCGCTCAAGCCTTTACGAGAAAGGTGAGACGAACAGCACGCCGACGTGATCACATTCTCCTGAAAGAACATGGATCACCCACGAACGCAATCTTACGTTTATATGCGAGAGAGATCGTGGCCGTCAAATGAGGACAGGAAACAACCGCATCCAGAAACACGATTTGAATGACATCTTGAAAAAGACGCAGGGTCAAACCGTGTTGCTCTTTTAGAAGGAAATGCTCTTTTAGAAGTGCTGAAGCACTCAGGGAGATGGCCGTGGCTCACAGCAGTCCGATTGCAAGCCTGCGTGTGAGCACTCAAGAACGGAAACGCCCAGCCAACCAACACAGGAACAAGTGTATGTTGCAGCGGCCACTCGCTGACTCGCGCCGTCACACCAGCACCCAGGTAAGAGAGCGATCCTCCTCGAGACTCGTTCTAAACACTCTTCGTAGAAACAGCTTGATACAGCAAACCATTCGGCTCCGAAGTAAAAAAGCGAGGATGCGGTATTCCACTTCCGTATTTATACCCGCACTGCGGGGAGGTGCGTAGACCGCATGCCAACATTATTGGCTCGTTTTTATACACTCGAAGTAGATTGGTCTCTGAAAACAGATCCCAATTCGTCGGTCAGTTCCGACGTACGTCGAACGTGACCGACTGAAAGGGAACAATAATGAATTGAATCCATTTTGGAATAAGGCTGTAACATAACAAAATGTGGAAAAAGTGAAGCGCTGTGAATACTTTCCGGATGCACTGTACACTCTGCTTATTACACACACAGCAGCAGCACACAAACATTTTTAAATATTAAAAATAAAAGGATTCCTCTCTGGAGAAGCGTTCAGTCTTTCCGCTTGCAAATTCCGGCATGTAAATAGCGAATCCGCCATGGTGCAAGCGCAACTGGCTTTTAAAGGGAATGGGACATGATACTCTGATTTTAGTCTGTCCCTCACATAAAGGTATCGTATAGTTTCTGAGGACTTATAGTCCACGAGACGTATACAGCATTTATGACACTTTCATGGTGTTTTTTTTTGTCACTTTGAAGCTTGATGGCACAAGTCCTAATTCAGTTTATAGAGTGACCAAGATAGTCTTCAAAAGATTAAAAAAAAATATATATATATATTTCACCTTTTGTGTCCCACCAAAGAAAGAAAGTCATATGGGTTTTTGGAATGACATACAACATTTTTCAAAAGCTGATAGGGTCAGTAAGATTTGTTTAAAGAATTTAATACTTTTATTCAAGCAAGGATGCATTTTATTGATCAAAAGTCATAGTGTTAAAATACATAACGTTACAAAAGATTTCTTTCTTTTGAACTTTCTATTCATAAAAGAATCCTGAAAAAATATATAACAATTTGCCTAGAGCATCAAATCAGAATATTAGACTAATTTCTGAAGAATCATGTGATACTAAAGATAAATTCAGCTTTTTCATCACAGGAATAAATTATATTTTAAAATATATTAAAAAAGTGTTTTTTAATTGTAATAATAATTCACAGTATTACAGTTTTACTGTATTTGTGATCGAATAAATGCAGCATTGGTAAGCATAATAGATTAAAACATTAAAAAAAATTGTGAAACATGCTTAAAGATGACAAAATTCCCTTAGCATTGTATAATTCTATTGATAAAGTCACAAATATTACACAAAGTCTGAGGGGGTTATGATTTACTGTATTATCTTCCATCATATCCGTTATTGTTTGATTTCATCATCAATGAAATGAGCAGCTAAAACCCTCATTTCCTAGATTTATTAGGCAACCACTTTCATTGTGGCTTACCAGCAGACAGGCATGCACAAGCCCAACCAATTAAACTCACACATTCCTCTTTTATTATGCCCAGACATTTTTCTGAGATATTCCTGCATCATCTTTTCAAATCTCTGACACACATATTCATACTTACAGGAAGAGGGTCCACATATAAGATGAGGAAGTGTAGGGCCATGGAGAGACAGATGGCTCCCACCAGCCAGGGGTTTGACCACGGTGGCATCTTGAGTAGAGACTGATTTTCTGACAAACTGAAACACATACACAAAAAAAGACAATAAGAGCAGTCCATACTTCCTTGTCTTAAAACCAAACATAGGTAGAATGGTCTGCCAGTATTATTACTGTTTAGAAAGACATATTACTTCAAAGCATAAATTATATTTATGACATTTAGCATAACATTTGGGAAGGACGAAGGACGGTGCTTGTTACAGTATAGTGTCCCCATCACTATACTGGGACATTAGGACCCACACAGACCACAGGGTGAGCACCCACTGCTGGCCTCACTAACACCTCTTCCAGCAGCTACCTAGTTTTCCCAGGAGGTCTCCCATCCAGGTACTGACCAGGCTCAACCCTGCTTAACTTCAGTGGGAAACCAGTCTTGGGCTACAGGGTGATATGGCTGCTGGTTCAATTTACACTGATTCTTTAGTACTGGGATAATTTAGGCAACAAAGAAAACAAGGAATTATTTTGGATTTATCTGATCAGAGTCCCCTGTTTCTTCCATGTTCTCAGAAAAAGCTGTTTTCCTTGCTTCAGATACAAAAATAATGTGTCAAATACACTACCATTCAGTAAGATTTTTTAGTTTTTGCTTTAGAAGGCTGCATTTATTAGATCAAAATACAGTAAAAACAATAATATTGTGAAAACTAAAAAAACTATTTTCTAATTGAATATATATATATATTATATATATATATATATATATATTTATTATTTATTCCTGTGATGGCAAAGCTGAATTTTCAGTATCATTACTCCAGTCTTCAGTCACACGATCCTTCAGAAATCATTTTAATATGATGACTTGTTGCTCAAGAAACATTTCTTATTATTATCAATGTTGAAAATAGTTGTGCTGCTTAATATTTTTTGGAAACCATAATACTTTTGATTTTTAAGGATTCTTTGAATAGAAAGTTCAAAAGGAAAGCATTTATCCAAAATATAATTTTTTGTAACAATATAAAAGTCTTTACTGTCACATTTAATTAATTTAATGTGTCCTTGCTGAATAAAAGTATTAATAAACTTTTAAATGGTAGTGTGTAATAATTTTGATGAAATAAAGAGAAAATCAAATGAAATGGTATATTTGCATTAAGAATATTTTAGCATAATAGTAGGTATAGTTGTAAGACATGCATTTTTCTCAAGAATGAGTGTGTCACGTTTATCCTAATTGAAAGAGCACATTAGAAATACTTTTCTGTCTCCGTCCTCCCATGAAATAGTGTTGGAATAATGAAATGGATGCAAATAATATTTCCAGACCATACTTCGGATTGTAGCTTTGACATGAATATACCAAGTCAAAACTTCACATATGTGCTATTCTCCCCATAAAAACATCCAGTAGTGGTTTTATGTCATGACAGCACTTCTTAAAAATCACACACCTGTTGAGGGCATTGCACATCTCTATAGTGACCAGCACAGATAGGGCCATAGTCATGGGGTACGGAGACTCGAACACTGAGCACTGCACTCCTGCAAACTCAGCATGACCTTCACTGCACTGCAGATAGTGAGACTATAGAAAAAAACAACAAAGGGAAGATGAATTTACAGAACTGGCTTACTTGGTCAAAAATTATTTTTAAAACATTGAATCTTCAGAACTCCTTTTCAAAAAGGTACTCATAGAAACTGCAGTGTGTGATTGTGTTTTGGGATTTTATTTTTTATTACCAGTTGGTAGAAGGTGAGCTTTGGTCCATCATGAGCTGCCATGAACCACCAGGCAGCAGCTCCGACTGTTGCTGCCCCTACATAACCTGCAAAACAGAGAGAGATAAAGGGATTGAAACGCAACTTAACCACTGAACATTTTCAGAGTCAGTTCATTGGTTCTTTAACTTTAATTCAGGGTTACCATCTAAAAGAGAGTGTGTGAAAGTTCATACATAGATTGTTGTAATTTTGCCTCTTGACAGTTCTCTCGACTTGTGACCAGTAGTGTTTACTAGAGCTAGGTTGACAATATTGATTAAAAGATTTTATTCCAAGATCGATCTTTTGGTCTATGCTGTTTCCTGTTGACGTGTGAACAAAACTTCACTATTACTTGTAGCGTACCTCCCATTCAGTAAGTCTTAGCTTTCAAATTCTTTTTTATCATGAAATTCAAACAATAAATACTTTTGACGCTCTTTAATGTGGTGTGACAGATTGCTGTAGTTGCCTCATCTGTCGTGCCTCATCTGTCGTGACTCATCGGTCTGTAAATCTGTCATGAAAACAAGTTCTGACAGTCACCATTAAATGTTTATATTTCAACAATGAATTGGAGAAGATTAATAAATCATTCAAAAGTGCCTGAAAACTGCACTAAAACTGCCTGAAATTGAAATGCTTTTATAAAACTCGTTTTTTAAATTTGTTGTTAATTTGTTAATTTTAACCATTAATATTAAAGTAATGTACCAACTGATAGGGTTTCCTGTATAGTTAAGTTGAGAGATTGGTTTCCTTATGAAAAATTGACGTGCTCTACCTGATATACTGTATATATCCAAATGAACCAATATCGTATTGAAATCGGAATGGTATTGAATCGAACTGAATCGTAAGCTTGTGAAATCTGCATTTTGACTTTTTTCAGGGTTGTCCAGTTGGTCTTTTTGTTAATTCTTTACATGATGTCTAGTACACTAAAGAGGGACAGAGTTTTGAACAAAAAGACTGTGAAAGATGACACAAATATAGGAGTCATCGCTGATCATGTTTGAATCGGAATGGGCCAGATGGCTCAGGCCAAATCTAATCCCCGCTGCACACCTCACAACTCTGGGCCTTATCATCCACCTGGCGCAACGCGATGCCAGGTGCGACGCAAGTGTTTTTTGCTAGTTTCAGCCCGACACAGTTATCATTTTCACGTCCAGCGCCACATTGTTTAAATAGCAAATGCACTCGCGCCCTGTTCGCCCATGGGCGTGCTGGTCTGAAAACGAGGTGTGTTCAGGCGTACTGTTGGCGCATTGCTATTTTGAGGCAACTGAAAACTAATCCACCACTGATCAACAAAAACCTGGTCTAAAGTCAATAGCGCAGTATTTTTTGTGTTATTTAAAGGGCGCGTTAGTAATATGCGCCTATAGGCGGGTGCACAACGTGCATACACTCTGCTTGTTAGACACAGAGAGACGCGCAGCAGCACACAAACAATTTTAAATATTAAAAACTAAATTATTCCTCTCTGGAGAAGTGTTCAGTTTTTCCGCTTGCAAATTCCGCCATGTAAATAGCGAATCCGCCATGGTGCAAGTGCAACTGGCTTTTAAAGGGAATGGGAGATGAGACTCTGATTGGTTTATTGCACGTTACACCCAAAAACGTCACACCCATGACTCATTAAGAGACTAGGTACAACCCTTTTGCACCGCCGACCGTTTTTTCCGTTGTTAAACTAGAAAAAGTGGATTCGGACACGCCCTAAGTGCACCTGCGCCATGCGCTTTAGACCATGCGCTCAGATCGTTAAAATAGGGCCCTCAATGTTAGACACATGAGGACAAAATGGATCTATTCCACATTGGCACTGCTTGTGTGGCATAACTGTTAAGAGCTTGTTCATCTCTGCAGCAAGGAAAAAAGTAAAGTAATGAAAGTAATGACTGCACTTGTGTATTAAAGCATCTGATCTAACCGGATAAATCCTTCATTTTAATAACATAATTTTATATACACTAATGACAGGTTTTAATCTCAATAACAAGAAGTGATGTGTGTAAATGACTCACAGCCAATGATGAGGTATCTGCAGAAGAGCCAACCAGAAATTAGTGGTTCTTTAGGGTTACGTGGGGGACGGGACATGATGTCCAGGTCAGGGGGGTTGAACCCAAGAGCAGTAGCTGGGAAGCCATCCGTCACCAGATTAACCCACAGCAACTGGACTGGGATCAGAGCCTCAGGCATTCCCAAAGCAGCTGTGAGGAAAATACTGAGAGACAGAGAGAACGATACAATGAATAAGGTGCAGTCACAGGATTCATATTCATGGTACACAGTAAAAGAAAAAAACATTACATTTAGCCATTTTAATTAAAACTGTGCAGTTATTAAGTATATATGTTAGACACAAGTTCTCAATTACACTGAACAGTATTATTACTTTATCAGCTCTTTGAATCAATGACGGTTTGCTGAAACCACCTACTGTCCAGAACAGGTACTGTTCAACAGAAGGTTATATAAATACGTTCACATAAAATGGGTTTTTGCATTCTAGTGCTGCTTTTAAATTGTTATTCTATATAAACATGCACTAGACGGATGTCTTTGACCATTGTACTACATTTCACTGTTTTTCAATGACTATAGACAGTGCAGCACCCACTGCTTTTCATCACGGACAGACGGACTACAGTAGTAGATTGACTGAATCGTTACATGAGAGACTGTTACGAAACATTATTACTTCCTCCTTGAATCACGGAAAGAACTAACGTGGCAATTGAATTCAAATTAAAATGCTGATGATATCAGGATATGCAGTGTGCATACTCTGCATACAGGCAGGGACTCCCGCCACTGGTCACATTTAAAAATTGGGAATTTCATGTGTGGGCGAAAGATTTCCCCATACAGATTTCGCAACGGGTTCAAGTTGGTCACACACATTCGCAGCGTTAAACAACAGATAGCTGCTTGGTTTGAAACTGACTTCTGTGTGAGCGGAGCTTCATACGCCGCTACACTATTGACAATAGACTTTTTGGCCCGCAAAATATTGGCAAAATGACGCTAATGAAGCCGCACCTTTACACGTTTTGGAGGCGTTTCACTGCCTTCTGGATACTACCTAAAGGCGAAGAACTGGTAAGGAAGAACGAACTAGTAAGATGTCATTTCAAACAAAATCAGACTAAACTGAAGTTCGTTTGGAGTTTATTTTGGGATTTTGAAACAGCTTGCGAAAGCGAACTTTCCAGAATAGTTCACTCCGGTTGGTATACTCCTTCAAACTGCCATTGGTCCGTGGCAATTATGTAATAGGTAGGTGTGGCTGTAAAGCTCCGCCTCCTTTGATGTGGAAATCTTCTCTGGTTCATTTCTTCTGTTCAGTCCATCAAGGTCAGACATTCGTGAGTAAAAACATGAACACACTGGAGAGCTGCTTTATAGTGTAAAATTAAGTTGTAATTCTAATTGAAAGAGACACTGATACTGTTTTTTCATGTTTAATACTGTAAATCTGCTTGCTTTAAAGCAATTTGTTGTAAAAGTGCTATATAAATAAATGTGACTTAATTGTAGTGCCGAATTACAGAGCTTGTACAAACATATCCACATCACTATGATCAAATGCTTGAGAGGAAAGCACTTTATATTTACATAAATATTTACATATTTCATCTAAACAGCAGCCTCAGGATATTCACTAACATTATAACCTCTCAAAGTTATTTCAAACTTCTTTTTCACACAAAGTAAATAAGGAAAAATAACTTAGCTGTGAGTATATCAGGGCATTAGGAGTAAGAGTGATATATAAGAGTCTGTATTTCTGTCTGCACTTACCAGACTACCTCTCCGATGTTAGAAGAAATGAGGTAACGGATGAACTGTTTCATGTTGTTGTAAATGGCTCGGCCCTCCTCCACTGCGGCCACAATGGTTGAAAAGTTATCGTCTGCTAAGATCATCTCTGAAGCAGATTTAGCCACAGCCGTGCCTGACCCCATAGCAATGCCAATCTCAGCCTTCTTCAAAGCAGGGGCATCATTCACACCATCACCCGTCTGGACAGAAAAACAAGTGCGAGGGTTCATTCGTTTTAGTTTTTTGCACTTTGCACTCAAACATAACTAGAAAAACTTACCATAGCTGTGATATCGCTTAGGCTTTGCAAATATTCTACAATGCGGCTCTTGTGCGTTGGCTCGACGCGGGCGAAACAGCGGGCGGTGCGGCAAGCCTCTCGCTGAAGGTGGGTAGGCAGCTCATCAAACTCACGTCCTGTGAGGCCACTGCCATACGGCCCACTCTCAGCCTCCTCTTCCTCCTGCTCAGTGATGATGCCCACTCGACGACAAATGGACAGGGCAGTGGCCTTATTGTCGCCTGCACAAATCAACACAGGAAGAAGACCTCAAATTGACTTCCTTTATATGCATATTTGTTTGTGCTCACTGTGGCTGGGTACAGTTAGATAATAGACAGTCTTGCATTTGGCCTTATATTTGTCCCTGAGCTTGTGATGAGACATTCATAAGAAACGATTCCATATGAATCGAGCAGCCTAATCCAAGTCCTTTGAAGAGATACGATCGCTTTAAACAAACAGATTTTAATTTAGGCTTTTATTTACATCTAAACAATGAACAACGCACATGCATAGAGCACATCACATATGGTGTGCGTCATGCACTAGAACCAATGAGGTTTGTTCTAGCGTGTGACGCGCGCATGTGACACATGTGCTTCCGTGTTTACCATATGTGATGTGTTCTATGTTTGTGTTTGAATAAAAGCCTAAATTATATCTGTTCATCATATAAAGTGATTGTATCTTTTCACAAGACTTTGATTAAACCACTCAATTCATATGGATTCATTTTACGATGCCTTTATGACGTTTTTGGATCTTCTGAGTTTTGGTTACCTGGCCCTTCAATGGAGGTACAGAAACCTCTCAGGTTTTTTAATAAAAATATCTTAATTTGTGTTTTGAAGATTAACCAAAGTCTTAGGGGTTTGGAACATAATATCATAATTTTAATTTTTGGGTGAACTATCCCTTTAAAATCACCGCTACGTATGTGTTTAACCCACCTGTGATCATAATGACCCGTATGCCAGCCTGTCTGCACATACGCACTGCACTCAGCACTTCCTTCCTGGGTGGATCTAACATTCCCACACAGCCCACGAATGTCAAGTCCGACTGAGAGAAGAACAAAGAAAAGTGTTAGTTATAGCACTAAAATATGCATTTTTAAATGCTTTTGTCAATTAAAGGGGACCTATTATGCACCTTTTTACAAGATGTAATACAAGTCTCAGGTGTCCCCAGAATGTGTCTGAAGTCCCAGCTCAAAATACCTCACAGATAATGTATTATACCATGTTGTAAATGCCCATTTCTGAGTGGAAGGAAAAACATGCTATTTTTGTGCATGTATCTTTAAATGCAAATGAGCTGCTGCTTCCCACGCGCTTTCCAGAAGAGGGCGGAGCCTACAGCTTGTGCCTCGAATTCTCTGCCAAAAACTAAAACATCTGTTTGGTTTTGATTATCATCTCTATCGCGGTCACGCTCACGTGACACTGCAGTTCTTCATCATCATGAAAGTTTATCTGCAAGCCATATCAGTTTTAACTTCTGATAAATGGTTTTCTGAGCGCACACATCCAAAGCACACGCACAAAAACCTGGATGTCAGACGGAGCGTCCCACGAGTATTAAACTAATTTCTCTTTCACATCTTACTGAGCTTAAACTGTCAAATACACATAAGGTTATGTCAAAAACACGCAAAGTTCACATAAACACAGTCTATTATGTCTGTGAATGTGAACAGCAAGTAAAGAAATTTTGTGAAATATGTATTAAAGGGACAGCAGCGTAATATACAGTACAGTATTTCGTGATTTAAAGGCACGCAAGCCTTACTGTATGTGTATACGCAATACTTCAGAGTCTGATCACCTTATTTTATTACAGATCTGCAAGATTACAATACAAACAATATATTATATTGTTATATTATATATTAGGATAAAGGTTCGGGGGAAACTTGTATTAAACAATAATGTTAGCATTTTATATGCACTTACTTTATGATGCAGTTATCAATAATTAGATCAAATTGAAGTTGTTTAAATAAAGAAATATTTCCAGGCCATGGACAATTATTAAAAAATAACTGGTCTGATCATCTTAAACAAGTCATATCCTCCATGTTAGAGTGCAATGTTTGGATAGCATTACACTGTAGACAAAAATAGGTGGTTAATCAATGCAAAAATAAACAAATTGATATTAAAAAAAAAAAAATTAAGTCAGTCCAATTATTCCTCTGGCAGTAACTTGAGCTGCATGCTGCTCAATCTCATGACTGGCAGCACCGGCAGCACAAATGATCATGGTGGTCAGATAATGTTACACAATAAAATAAAAGATGACATACACGGTTGGATATCATGCAAATATTTTAGTTTTAAATATTTACGTTTATTGTTAAGTTCAACTAAATGAGTTTAATTTCCTTCTTAAAACTGGCATCCATCCATTGACAAATTCTGACGAAAATTCTGATTATGCTAATCAGAGCCGGATGAGACGACACGCGGACTGTGATAAAGGCCTATAGGGCAGATTCCGTGCCAGTCATGGGCGGGGCATGTTCCAATGTGATGTCACATTGGAGCACATTCCTGTTTCAGATTTATGGGGAAAATAACAAATGGAGCAGATGGATTTTTACCCCAATAGTGTGGTTGTGTACACGCACTGCGGACACATAAATATGTTCAAAAACAATATAAAAGTGAATTTTGCATAATAGGTCCCCTTTAATTAGGAATTCACAAACTTATTCCCATGATTTCAATTCAGTTATCTCCGCTAACTTGCTCACCTCATATTCTATGAAGCCTGCAGAGTTTTCCAAGTTCAGGGTTCGAGGGTCAGGGGGTGAATCCCTGGTTGCCATGGCGAGGCAGCGTAGTGTATCACGTCCCGAGCCCCACTCTCTTACTGTGCTTAAGAGCTGCTCTCTTAGGTCAGAGCTCAGTGGCACCCGTGTACCACCTCCTACCCGTATCCAGCGGCAACGCTCCAGTACACTCTCTGGTGCCCCCTGTGAGGTCAGGATCAAGAGATAAAATGGATGTAGATTGGTAGATGGTTGGACAGTGAGGATACATTTCAAGAATTGAGAAGGGACTATGGGAAGGGAATATGTTCTTTTCAACTTTCTATTCATCAAAGAATCCTGAACAAATATATATCATGGTTTCCATAAAAATATTAAATGTCACAACTGTTTTCAACATTGATAATAATAATAATAATAATAATAATAATAATAATAATAATAATAATAATAATAATATAGATAAATAATTTACAGTAAAGTGGAACTGGAATTAAAACACCAATTTTTATATTCCTAAAAATTCCCATCCCTAATTTTGACCTAATGCATAATTTTAAAGGGCACAAAGACATTTTAAATGTTGGCTGTTAAATGCCAACTTGTCATCATCTTTTTTAAACATCTGCTCTTGCTAAAATAAGAGTTTTTTTATTAGTCTATTTTGTTCAAAGATTAGTATGGTTATGTACAGTGGGGAGAACAAGTATTTGATACACTGCAGTTTTTCCAGGTTTGCCCACTTACAAAGCATGTAGAGGTCTGTAATTTTTATCATAGGTACACTTCAACTGTGAGAGACGGAATCTAAAACAAAAATCCAGAAAATCACATTGTATGATTTTTAAATAATTAATTTGGATTTTATTGCATGACATAAGTATTTGATCACCTACCAACCAGTAAGAATTCCGGCTCTCACAGACCTGTTAGTTTTTCTTTAAGAAGCCCTCCTGTTCTCCACTCATTACCTGTATTAACTGCACCTGTTTGAACTCGTTACCTGTATAAAAGACACCTGTCCACACACTCAATCAAACAGACTCCAACCTCTCCACAATGGCCAAGACCAGGGAGCTGTGTAAGGACATCAGGGATAAAATTGTAGACCTGCACAAGGCTGCAGGACAATAGGCAAGCAGCTTGGTGAGAAGGCAACAACTGTTGGCACAATTATTAGAAAATGGAAGAAGTTCAAGATGACGGTCAGCCCCCCTCGGTCTGGGGCACCATGCAAGATCTTACCTCGCGGGGCATCAAAGATCATTAGGAAGGTGAGGGATCAGCCCAGAACTACACGGCAGGACCTGGTCAATGACCTGAAGAGAGCTGGGACCACAGTCTCAAAGAAAACCATTAGTAACACACTACGCTGTCATGGATTAAAATCCTGCAGCGCACGCAAGGTCCCCCTGCTCAAGCCAGCGCATGTCCAGGCCCGTCTGAAGTTTGCCAATGACCATCTGGATGATCCAGAGGAGGAATGGGAGAAGGTCATGTGGTCTGATGAGACAAAAATAGAGCTTTTTGGTCTAAACTCCACTTGCCGTGTTTGGAGAAAGAAGAAGGATGAGTACAACCCCAAGAACACCATCCCAACCGTGAAGCATGGAGGTGGAAACATCATTCTTTGGGGATGCTTTTCTGCAAAGGGGACAGGATGACTGCACCGTATTGAGGGGAGGATGGATGGGGCCATGTATCGCGAGATCTTGGCCAACAACCTCCTTCCCTCAGTAAGAGCATTGAAGATGGGTCGTGGTTGGGTCTTCCAGCATGACAACGACCCAAAACACACAGCCAGGGCAACCAAGGAGTGGCTCCATAATAAGCATCTCAAGGTCCTGGAGTGGCCTTGCCAGTCTCCAGACCTGAACCCAATAGAAAATCTTTGGAGGGAGCTGAAAGTCCGTATTGCCCAGCAACAGCCCCGAAACCTGAAGGATCTGGAGAAGGTCTATATGGAGGAGTGGGCCAAAATCCCTGCTGCAGTGTGTGCAAACCTGGTCAAGAACTACAGGAAACGTATGATCTCTGTAATTGCAAACAAAGGTTTCTGTACCAAATATTAAGTTCTGCTTTTCTGATGTATCAAATACTTATGTCATGCAATAAAATGCAAATTAATTACTTAAAAATCATACAATGTGATTTTCTGGATTTTTGTTTTAGATTCCATCACTCACAGTTGAAGAGTACAGACTGAAAATTACAGACTTCTACATGCTTTTTAAGTGGGCAAACCTGCAAAATTGGCAGTGTATCAAATACTTGGTCTCCCCACTGTATATAAAAAAAATCAGTGACTCTCCAACAACGATGCAAAAAGAAAAAAAATGGAAAAAGAAAAGGCTTTAAGGAAGGATGAAAGCCAGACCTTGACAAACATCTTGGCACCTGCAGCAGAGCGAGTGAGTTTGTTTGGAGAGCAGAAAACAGACATGGACTTCCTGTCTCGAGAAAACTCCAGAGTCAGCTCTTTCCTCATTAACTGCTTTATGACCTGAGAGAGAGAGAGAAATACAAATGTAAACAATAAACATTTTAGATGGTTTCTTTAACTCACTGCCTGTAGTGACTAATTTTCACAAGCAGTAGATCGCAAAAACATCCCACAAGCCAAAAGCCACCCAGTAAGCCATTTAACAGACCACAAAGAATCTGCACACTTTTTTTTTTTTTACCATTTTCTTTGCTGATGGTGGAAGAAATATGTTGGGGTTTTTTAGCTCCTTGAGGGTAAACTTTTAAAAACATTTAAAAAGAAACTTTTCTGTATCATACAAAAAAGCTAAACTACCACTTTTGATATATACACTATATAGAATAAAGAGAATATTTTAAACCAAGCAAATTTGAGTTTTGTAGAAGTCGGCAGAGTTCTGCCAGATTAGTTGACAAATAACATATAATAAAAAACAAGAATTATAATAATTAATATAAATATTTATAAATAAAAATAAACTCAAGTTTTAGGTGATTTGTGTGTGTAATATATATATATTATTTATTTATATATATTTTTTAATCAGAAAAATGTGTGATTAGTTAATTTTTTTTAATCGCTTGACAGCACTAATATATACACCGATCAGGCATAACTTTATGACAATATTGCGTTGGTCCCCCTTTTGCTGACCCGTCGAGGCATGGACTCCACTAGAGCCTGAAGGTGTGCTGTGATATCTGGCACCAAGATGTTGGCAGCAGATCCTTTAAGTCCTGTAAGTTGCGAGGTGGGGCCTCCATGGATCAGACTTGTTTGTTCAGCACATCCCACAGATGCTCAATTGGATTGAGATCTTAGGAATTTGGAGGCCAAGTCAACACCTCAAACTCGTTGTGCTCCTCAAACCATTCCTGAACCATTTTTGCTTTGTGGCAGGGAGCATTATCCTGCTGAAAGAGGCCACAGCCACCAGGGAATACCGTTTCCATGAAAGGGTGTACATGGTCTGCAACAATGCTTAGGTAGGTGGTACGTGTCAAAGTAACATCCACATGGATGGCAGGACCCAAAGTTTCCCAGCAGACCATTGCCCAAAGCATCACACTGCCTCCGCCGGCTTGCCTTCTTCCCATAGTGAATCCTGGTGCCATGTGTTCCCCAGGTAAGTGACGCACCAGGCCACCTTCTTCCATTGCTCCGTGGTCCAGTTCTGATGCTCACGTGCCCACTGTTGGCGCTTTCGGCGGTGAACAGGGGTCATCCTGGGCACCCTGACTGGTCTGAGGCTATGCAGCCCAATACGCAACAAACTGCGATGCACTGTGTATTCTGACACCTTTCTATCAGAACCAGCGTTAACTTCTTGAGCAATTTGAGCTACAGTAGCTTGTCTGTTTGATCAGACCACACAGGCTAGCCTTCGCTCCCCACGTGCATCAATAAGACTTGGCTGCCCATGACCCTGTCGCCGGTTCACCACTGTTCCTTTCTTGGATCACTTTTGATAGATACTGACCACTGCAGACCGGGAACACCCAACAAAAGCTGCAGTTTTGGAGATGCTCTGACCCAGTCGCCTAGCCACCAGAATTTGGCCCTTGTCAAACGCGTTCAAATCCTTATACTTGCCCATTTTTCCTGCTTCTAACACATCACCTTTGAGGACAAAATGTTCACTTGCTGCCTAATATATCCCACCCACTAACGTGCCGTGATGAAGAGATAATCAGTACATCACTTCACCTGTCAGCGGTCATAATGTTATGCCTGATCGGTGTGTATATATGGTGCTGTCAATCGATTAAAAAAATGAACTAATTAATCACACATTTTTCTGTAATCGAGATTAATTGCACCTAACGTTAAAGTTTTTAATATATTTTTTATATTGTAATAATTTCACATTTAATTTCCAAATTAAAGACAGTAGCCTATATTTTAAATATTTTTTTTAATGGCATCTTTTTTTTTTTAAGAAGGCCAGTATTATTGTTACCAATACTGCTACTGCTGTCTCTATGAAATTGTTTTTTTCCTCAATTTTAACCATTATAGCCATTCAGCATTACAGTATATTTAAAAGCTATCAATTGTAACATTTATTATACTTCAAAATATATAACTTTTAATTTAAGTGAACCTAAAATAATCTTTACATAAACCCACTGTAATAAATGCCACATTTACCTGTGCCCTTCAATATATCAGGGCTCAATTTTTTCTATTGGCCCAGTCAGACCGGTTCAGATTTTTACTTGTACAAAATGCACAAAAAGTTATTGTTTTCGCAGTTTTTGACCCATGTAAACAGTCCTTTAAGATTTCAGGTAGGATATATATACAGAAGTTATATATACCCTAGCCAACGGATGATGGAAAAAGCGGATGCTACGTTAATTGTGTTTTACAAACCCGATTCCAAAAAAGTTGGGACACTGTACAAATTGTGAATAAAAAAGGAATGCAATAATTTACAAATCTCATAAACTTATATTTTATTCACAATAGAATATAGATAACATATCAAATGTTGAAAGTGAGACATTTTGAAATGTCATGCCAAATATTGGCTCATTTTGGATTTCATGAGAGCTACACATTCCAAAAAATTTGGGACAGGTAGCAATAAGAGGCCGGAAAAGTTAAATGTACATATAAGGAACAGCTGGAGGACCAATTTGCAACTTATTAGGTCAATTGGCAACATGATTGGGTATAAAAAGAGCCTCTCAGAGTAGCAGTGTCTCTCAGAAGTCAAGATGGGCAGAGGATCACCAATTCCCCCAATGCTGCGGCGAAAAATAGTGGAGCAATATCAGAAAGGAGTTTCTCAGAGAAAAATTGCAAAGAGTTTGAAGTAATCATCATCTACAGTGCATAATATCATCCAAAGATTCAGAGAATCTGGAACAATCTCTGTGCGTAAGGGTCAAGGCCGGAAAACCATACTGGATGCCCGTGATCTTCGGGCCCTTAGACGGCACTGCATCGCATACAGGAATGCTACTGTAATGGAAATCACAACATGGGCTCAGGAATACTTCCAGAAAACATTGTCGGTGAACACAATCCACCGTGCCATTTGCCGTTGCCGGCTAAAACTCTATAGGTCAAAAAAGAAGCCATATCTAAACATGATCCAGAAGCGCAGGCGTTTTCTCTGACCAAGGCTCATTTAAAACGGATTGTGGCAAAGTGGAAAACTGTTCTGTGTTCAGACGAATCAAAATTTGAAGTTCTTTTTGGAAAACTGGGACGCCATGTCATCCGGACTAAAGAGGACAAGGACAACCCAAGTTGTTATCAGCGCTCAGTTCAGAAGCCTGCATCTCTGATGGTATGGGGTTGCATGAGTGCGTGTGGCATGGGCAGCTTACACATCTGGAAAGGCACCATCAATGCTGAAAGGTATATCCAAGTTCTAGAACAACATATGCTCCCATCCAGACGTCGTCTCTTTCAGGGAAGACCTTGCTTTTTCCAACATGACAATGCCAGACCACATACTGCATCAATTACAACATCATGGCTGCGTAGAAGGATCCGGGTACTGAAATGGCCAGCCTGCAGTCCAGATCTTTCACCCATAGAAAACATTTCGTGCATCATAAAGAGGAAGATGCGACAAAGAAGACCTAAGACAGTTGAGCAACTAGAAGCCTGTATTAGACAAGAATGGGACAACATTCCTATTCCTAAACTTGTCTCCTCAGTCCCCAGACGTTTGCAGACTGTTATAAAAGGAAAAGGGGATGCCACACAGTGGTAAACATGGCCTTGTCCCAACTTTTTTGAGATGTGTTGATGCCATGAAATTTAAAATCAACTTATTTTTCCCTTAAAATGATACATTTTCTCAGTTTAAACATTTGATATGTCATCTATGTTGTATTCTGAATAAAATATTGAAATTTGAAACTTCCACATTGCATTCTGTTTTTATTCACAATTTGTACAGTGTCCCAACTTTTTTGGAATCGGGTTTGTGTATATATATATATATACACACACATTTACATAAATAAAATTTATAATAAAAATATTAAATTATATACATCATTTTTAGAATTAGAAAAATACTGTTTAAAATAGTTTTACATGTAATATACAATATATTGTAATATAAAATGATTGCAGATTCTGTGTGGGCCAACATATTACTATACAAGTACTCACTGAACAGCAGGCAGTGGCTCTTTCAGCAGGTGCGAGGCCCTTCAGGTCTGTATCGAACACGTTCATCTTCTCCACCAGACAACAGAGTGCCGTCTCAGTCGCTTCTCCCACTTTCTCATACACCCCTTTACTCTATGTTTTTCAGAGAGATAAAGGAAATAAAATTACGTCTCTACAGCTTCATGATAACATAAAAAGAGTATGTACATGTGCACATGGTGCAGATGGTACCTCATTGTAATCCAGCGAAGAGTCATTACACAGGGCACAGATAGAGGCCATTTCCACTAGCCCTTCATACTGACTGCAGCGTACCGGTACACCGTCCTTATACCTGAAACAGAAAGAAGAGGGTGGAAGGAATTGGAGGAGAAATGCATAAATTAAGGAGAAAATAGAGAAAATAATGGGTAAAGTGACAGAAAGAGATCCAAGTCTTGTTAAAGACATCATAACCAAACTGCAGGTTAGTTCAGAAGAGTTAGTAGTGTATGTGTATGTGAGTATAGTTAGATTTGAAATTAACTCACACTTCTCCTTCAGGGGCGTAAGTAGATCCAGTTATTGTAAACTCATTCAGTAAACACCTCTCACCTGCAACGATGTCTACAATAGACATCTGAATGCAGACAAACACACATGCACAGCCATGCGCACACACAAACACACACACACACACACACACACACACACACACACACACACACACACAATTAGTAAGTTTGATAAGTGGTTTTCAAACATCATTCTGTTATTAATCTCCTAGCTACCATAAAATAATAAAATCCCACAACGCATCTGTTAGAATCATAGTGGACATAAGTCTCTCTCACCCTGCAGACAGACATCTGGTTGGTGGTAAGAGTGCCCGTTTTGTCAGAGCAGATAACAGAGGTGCAGCCAAGTGTCTCTACAGATGGCAGGGAACGAACTATAGCATTTTTGCGGGCCATGCGCCGTGTGCCAAGCGCCAGGCATGTGGTGATGACGGCAGGAAGACCTTTGAGAAAGAACAAAAGACATCAGCAAGTAATTTACGAGAAAAGAGAGAGGAGTGGAGCACAGAGGGGGTAACATTTACTATTTTACAATTAGATATTAAACAATATTTCTATAAATCTTGTCTTAATTTATGAAAATCAAGCTAATCAGTATTTTTTTACGCTGGCAAAACTTCAAGATTCTTCAATCAGCGATGGGGTACTTTTCTGGATTATTTGGAAAACAAGTAGAGGAATGGTCTGTTATCATGTCATTTTTGTTGTTTAGTTTCATTTAATTGTTATTATTATTATTTATTTTTATTATTACCGTTCATGTTTTGTATTTGCTGTGTCTGTATGTTTATGTTTTGTGGTTAATGTAAGTTCAAAATAAAAAAGCTAAATAACAAAAATTACTGTATTTTTATGTATATGAAGTTAAACTATATTACAATTTCAGTACATTTTATAACATCAGTGTTTCAATTGTGCACATTTTTAAATTTAATACAAAGAATTTATGTTAAAAGTCTAACTGAAAACGTACAAAAATGTAATTTTACATAAATGTACACTAAATTGAAATGTGGTATCTTTCGTATCTTTTGCTTGGATGACAGCAGCACTTAAGCTGCAAGTTTGAGTAAAACCTGACAATCATGTTCTCTAGAATGATTTAAGATTGATCCAAAATGCATTTGACCTTCTGTACAAAATATTCTGATCATATCACAAATTTGATTAAAGAAGACCTATTATGCTTTTTTACATTTTCAACTTTAGTGTAATGTCGCTGTTTGAGCGTTTGAGCATGAAAAAGGTCTGCTCCAAAGGAAGTTATTCTCTATATAAGTAAGTACTGATTTTGAATGCCATAAAACGCCTCAACTGTGGTCTTGATTTTTCTTCCGGGAATGTACACATCACAATATTCCTCAATTAAATAATTGACTTGTGTTAGTAGTGTGTTGAAACTTGCGGTTATGGTAAAGGGAGTGACATTTCCAAAACATGCTCAAAGCAGTTGAACAATCACAACACACTGGTCCGGCTGACCAATCAGAGCACACTCAAAGCTCTTCGGATGGAGGGGCTTCATAGAGACAGGAACTAAACAGGGGTGTGTTTCTCAAAAGCATCGTAAGCCTAAGTAGATCACATAACCATTGACATCAATGGTCTCTACGATCAACTTAGCTCATGATGTTTTTCGCGAAAAGCAGCCCAGGGCGTTACTGACAGGCTGGGTGTCACGATTCACCAGTGAGAGTGCCCCTGATTACCACCAGAGGGCACTCCACCCCGGACTGTCATTCCATCAAGGACTACATTACCCATAATCCTTTGGCCGGACTCATCACCACTCATTGTTTACACCTGTGTCTCATTACCTCATTTCCTCTGCCTATATAAAACATGTTCACCTTGTCATTCACTGTGAAGTCTTGTTAAGTATAATACTGCATTTCTGAGCCTTCTCCCACTTGCATGTTCCGTGGATTACCCTTTTGCTTGTCTCTCCTGCCTTGCTTGCCTGTGTATGACCATTGTGGATTACCCTTCAATAAAGCTGCATTTGGATTCTCAACCATTCAAGCCTTGGAGCAGTCTGTTACACTGGGAAGAGAAGTGCTTTAAATATGTGAAAAATTAGGTGCTTTTTGAACATTCTAACATAACCTTTTCTAGTAGACCCCAAAAACAAAATCAAGACTTTGTAAAAGAGCATAATAGGTCCTCACTAATAACCAAAAAAACATGACAAATCTTTTTTTCTTCATTTTGTCATAACTTTAAATTAATTTTGAATCCCAGATTTTCAATGTGCTCTCAGACTTCTGGACCCCAACATATAGCTGGATGACAAGCGTTCCTGAGCAAAGGAGTTTTTAATAATATGGGTAGGTAGAGAGAAAGAAATAGGTTAAGATTTGCACACCCTCAGGGATGGCGGCTACAGCCAGAGCCACGGCGATCTTAAAGTAGTACACAGCTCCACGCAGCCAGCTGCCTCCGTGCACTGGGTCGCTGAAGTGACCAATGTTAATGCCCCACACCGCCACGCAGATCACTGTGATCACCTTCAGAATGAGAGAGACAGAAAGAATGACTCATGCAAAACAGCTACTTCAACTCAACCTCTGAAACACGATAATGCTGCCAAGTTCTGTTACAGAGTGAATGCTGACTGTTACGGAGCAGATGAGAGGGTCTGTCAATGAAATGCTGCCGCTCAAATTAACCTGCTTTAATTTTCTTGTAAATGTATTTTAATGTTTAATGTAATTTATTTATCACATAAGCTTTTTGTAGTGGAATACTAGACAATGGATTAGATTACATGAATTCTTATTGACATTGGGCAAAGTACAAGTACACAGCCAATAAAATACAGTTATATATTATTCAAATAATAGTGTAAGCACAAATGGTATGAGGTATAGATGGCAAGAGATTCAATGTTCAATGCAAATTACTAGGAATAAAAATAGAGAGGGTGCAATGTACAGTGATAATGAGGTATAAACGGCAGATGACAATTATAGTGCAAATGACGTTGTATATAAACGGAAAAGGTAGGGATTTCATGAATAGTAAAAATGTGCAAAATAAGGTACAACAACGAGGTATAAAAATGGCAAATGACATGTTCTAAAAACACAAGGTGCACTGAGTTCAATTATAACAGGAAATTGCAAAATAGCAAGAATAAACTACAGGTTTTTTTATTTTTTAATAGTTTGAAAGGGTTTGCGTATATAGCTCAGTGGAAAGACAGTTGAAAGGAACAAGGCATTTCTACATGCTGCACAGTATATATTAAAGGGGTCATGACATGAGAAATCAAATTGACCTTGATCTTTTGACATATAAGAGGTCTTTGAACCATCAAAATATGTCATAGTTTAAAACTCCTCCTCATTGTAAACAAAGCATTTATTTAATCAAGCTCCAAAAATGTCTCGTTTGGATATTGTGGGATTTGTGACAGAGCAAGACATCGACGAATAGTCTTACATCATCATCACACCACAGGCCCCGTCCACTGGTGATCAGTCACTTAACGGCTGACGCTGGCCTAAAACAGATGCGAGTGTCGCGTGAAAAGCTAATAGAACCCATTATAAATCACTGACGCTGTCTATACTGGATACAATATACAGATGCCAGATCTTTTTGTGACATACTCCACGCGCTTGAGTCTGCCATCAACAGGACAAACAGAAGAGTAAATGGAAGTGTAAAGGAACATTCGCTTTGATGCATCCTGTTTAAATAGCTCATTTGCTCATCTCTCTAGAGACTTCAGAAGATTGCCAGCATCAAGAACAAGTGGATGGTTTATTTTTAATGCCGTCATGGATCGTGTCGGAGAATTATATGTTTGTTCGGAGCATTTGACTGCAGATTGTTTTGTAAACGGGACACAGGAGAGTTCACAAATAAACTTTTGCTAACAGATGAAGCAGTCAGCTTTATTGGATCTGACAGCAGCTACATCGCAAACCGCAAGTAAACATTATCATAATGCTTTAAATGCATCTGTAAATGACTTACAGATATGGATAATGTTCTATATGGATAATGTTTTTAAAACACTTAATCACGTGCAATAGCCAGGGGCCATTGACACTGTTTCTTATGCGATGACCAATCATTAAAAATCCATGTCATGACCCCTTTAGATACTGGCAAACTATTTTTAAAAAGTTGTATACAACATGCAAGAATAAATGAATGCTAAATTGTTGACATTACTATGTGGCATATTTCAGAAATGAATATAATTATTTTGTATTTTTAATCACATTTTGTTAAATTCAATAATCAAGAAAAAAGATATTAAAAATCCTACTTCTGGTTCATTTGTCAGATTAGAAATGGAGAATCATTTCAAGCACACTGCTCTGCTATATACTGCACATTTTGAAAATGTAGTATTATATGTATGCATACAGAAAATTTCCATAATGTGCACAGAAAGGACAAGGAGTATAGTTACTTTCCAAACAAAGGAGTGAAGTTCAAATTAAAAAAAGAGAGCACAAAAAAAAGTCCTACCTTAGATAGTTGCTCTCCAAACTGGTCTAGTTTCTGCTGCAGAGGGGTTCTCTCTGGATCGGTGGCTGCCATCTCATCTCTGATCTTCCCAATCTCTGTGTGTACACCTGTCGCCACTACAACACCTATCGCTCGCCCTGCTGCAATATTCGTCCCCTGCATAAACACATTTAGATGATTATATTTCCATTATTTCCAGTAAGGAAATAAGTAAGATCACCTACAATAGTTATAACAAGCTTATTATTTTAACCAGGTCCCAAAATAAACACTCCACAAGTGCCAAATTGCCTTTGGCAAATGAATAAAACAGTTATTGGCCAGCTAGAAAGGAATCACAACATAATACATGATTTAAATTGTATAAATGATAGAATTTTCATTTGATGTAATGTAAATCAAAGATTACAATTATCTTTTTACCTCAACTTTTATTTCAGTTGAATATATACTGTCATAACTGGCAATATACTGACAACATATTCCAGGCAATTTTGTAGCAGATGGCGTTTCACACGCCATATATGAATGACACATTGGCATGCACTGCTTGATGCATATATACAAAAAACTGTTAATTATTTTTTGTTGTTGTAGGAAAAAATCTGTATATTTTATATAAACAAAATACAGTTTAATAGTGGGCAAGAAAAATGTATGGCTGGTAAAACAATTTTTTAACACACCCACAAATGGCAGCTGAGGAAAAAAGGTCATTTTAGAGGCTGGATGTGGATATTTAAAGCCATTTCATTTATTGTTCTAGGTCACGGTTTATGTTCCGGTCCTTACATGGCCAGACATCCATTAGACAAGGCGTTCTAAACTATGGCCCTCAAGGTCCACTTTCCTGCAGAGTTTAGCTCCAACCATGATCAAACTCACCTTTATGTAGGTTTCTAGTAACCCTTAAGACTAAACTCTGCAGTAAAGTGGACCTCGAGCCTTGTGGACCTTGAGAACCCCTGCATTAGACTTTCTCATGAGGAAAAAAGTAATGGAGGCTTTAGCGTGCATGTGTGGTTGTGGGGGTGGAGTCTTTGAGGCTGGTACTCTCTGGTCATTATCCATCTGAGAGCTCAAAGCCTGTGTGATGTGATGACTCAGTCCATACCCATGTGGGAGCAAACAATATGAGTGATGTTTTATTCAACACACTGGCTCTCCACTGCCGGACATAATCCACTACACAAACAATACACATTCACATCTTGCAGCATTTTATCCAATGCCTGATCATGTAAGGTGACAAAAAAAAACCTGAAATTCATAAAGAACAGCCATAGGCAAACATTATCACTCCAGATAATCTTACAGAAAAGAGCATGTTTTTCTTATCCTGGTTGACGGCACGGGGGTCAGGCACTGGGTCTGTGTGTTTTATTACGGATACAGACTCCCCTGTCAGGATGGACTGGTCCACTCTCAGAGTAGTAGAGCGTATGGAGGTCAGTCGGATATCTGCTGGGACTTTATCACCAACTGGAGAAAAGGAAGTGCAAAAAAAGAAAAAAAGGTAATTATGTCATTTTTGTCAAGGATGCAATGCGATAAGCACAATTTAAGCAGTAAAAGCATAAAAGATATGCAGATGAAACACATGTGAAATTAACACAGATGCTTAGAAAATGTATAAAAACACAATATGATGAATTAAAACATATTGCGTTATATTTAGCAACAGACAGATCTTGAGATATCGCTTTTTTATCTTTAATCCTCTTTCCTTTATAATATATTAAATTATATTTTCTTGCAAGTTTTTTTATGCCAATGATTATAAAATTATGATGCTGTATATTTTGTTAATGTTGCAATAATACTTAATTTTATTAGACTAAATCAAAATATATTTGGGATATTTATCTATTATTTATTGGGCTTTGTTGTGCAAATTATATACAAAACTTGTGTATAAAAGATAGCATTATTGTTTCCAATCTAGGAAAGTTGATATTCTTGGGGTGTTGCCATTTTTCTATCACTGAATGCTGGGAATTCAGAAAGAAATGTATTATTATATAGCTTTAAATAGCTACTGTGATTTTGCTACAGTGGGGCTCTGAGGTTTAAACTACAATACTGCTGATTAGCACCTCATATTTTACAATCTATCTTTAGAAACCAATGTCAGTGAAGATACAGATCGACACACAAAAGGACCTCAACCTTATTTTTATTCATTAGCTTTGAGATTCTTAGAATAGAACTTTGAGTGGCAGGCCAAGAAAATTCTGAGACTGGGTCTTAACCCTTTCTGTCAAATCTGATACTAAAGATCCCAAAAAACAGAAGCGGCTTCAAATAAAAATACATACAGTGGGATCAAAAGTCAGAGACCCCTAGTGAAAATGCTCCTGTTTTTCTAATGTATTTTTTTTTTCCAGTTCAAATATACTATCAGCATAATCATTTAAGTGAAAGACTGCACTGAAAGGAGTTCACATTGTCAATGTCACAAATTTGCTTATTTGATTATTGGCATCATTTGATTTATTTTAAAGTGTTTAAAATCCCTGCAACTCTACACAGAATATGCGCTTTGGAGAACAGATGGATGTTTTTGAATCCCAGATTTTCAGAGTTTTGGCCATCCCGGTACATTTATTTAAATGAATAATAGATTTACTTTGAAGTAACCAAATCATAATTTCAAATGCAGCTGCAAAGGAGAGACAAATTAGGTTGATTGCCAATTAGCAGCTATAAATGGGGTCAGACAAGTAGGACTTTGATCATGTGAGTTTTCAAAGCAACAGAGTTCCAAAGACACCCCAATCGCAGGTGCATCAGTTAAACAGAACGCAACACAATTTAATGGGTCCAGGGAAATAGTCTGCAAAGACAACATTTGCTAATAATTCTGTGAAAACGTCACTGACGGAAAGGAACAGTGACAGCAAGGCACCGCTCACCAACAATAATGGTAGGACAGCTCACTGCACAACCGGCCTAAAGCCCAAGCACAATTTCAAAAATGTAAACAGTATTTAATCAACACAAACTTCATAAACCTGGAATTTGTGGCAGTGCTTTCAATCAGATACTGTTTTATTTATTCACAAGGGACGCATAACATACTAACACAATTTGAGCCCCCTGATTAATGAAAAGAGTTAAACAATCTGATGAGTAATTTTTCATAAAGTTGAGGGGAAACCCAACTTTACCACATAGACTTTCCAAATTCTAAATATGATGGGGACCTTTGATGTTTTGGGCAGCAATCTCACGGGAATCATTTCTTCAGATAATCACTCTGCATGTTTTTTTGGGAAAGAATCAAACTATGCCAAACACATATTTGACAATACTTTGCTTAACTGTGGGAACAGTCTGCTATTTTCTTGAGAAACATCCTTGCTGCATGTCTGCATCTGCAGCAGACTGTTCTACGCAGTTTTGATTGGCTTATACAAACAAACAATCAGAACATAGCCATCTCTATTCAGCAATGTCCTAAAATTATCTCCAGTCATATCCCTTGAGAGTGGACCTCTATTTTTTTCTTTACGGAAATACTGCCACCACTTTATTTTTGACAACTCCAGCCTCTGAGAAACTCATTAGCTGCACACAAATTATAAAATGCAACAGGGACATAAATTAAATGCATCAGTGTACAGATGTACAAACTACAGAAACCTCTCATTAAATGCATTTTATTGTGGCTCAGAAAAAGAATTGTCATTCTTACCAGCCACCTCCACAATGTCTCCAGGCACAATCTCCCTGGCTCTGACCCTCTGTACACTCTTCCTGTCCTGTCTGTACACCTTGCCCATCTCTGGCTCATACTGTTTTAGGGCTTCGATGGCATTTTCTGCATTACGCTCCTACAACACACAGAAACAGACACACAGTGAGAAGTAATTTCTAGTACAACAAAAATGCATTACTGCTTTATCCACAGGCTTAAAATAATTTAAGTTACATTAACGTTTTTTAAAACGTATTTAACAAATTTCACATGCTGTACCTGCCACACTCCTACAATGGCATTGGCAATAAGAATGAGGAGGATGACAAATGGCTCTACGAAGGCTGTGATGGTTCCTTCACCTTCCTCAAACCAGGCCAGAGTCTGAATGTGATGCAAAACATGATCAGTGCAAATGTTTGTCAAAGCTTTGGTAACAATATAATGTAACTGCTTTCAATTTCCCACTCGTTAATAACTGTGTACAAGTATACTTTCTTATGTGGACAGAAAAGGTTACCATGCAAAATTTACACCAGATTCACAAAAGCTGCATTGACACATATATTTTCATATAAAGATCCTAATTATTCTATATGAAGCTTTGAGTTGGTTCTAAATTTTATCTTAAATTTAGAGCAAACATATTTATGAATCATGATTTCTGCGTGACAATGTTTGTATGTAGGTTAAGCACAAATATGGGTCTTTAATATTAGTCTTTAACTACTACGTACTTACATAAAGGAAAAGAAAAGAACTGTTAGGTACAATGTACTTATTGTGTTCATGTTACATTGAAAAATACTTTTGCTGCTGCTATTGAGGTGGGATAAGGGCAATGTCAGGGATAGGTTTGGTGGTATGGGTAGGTTTAAGGGTCGGTTAAGGTGTAAGGAAAGGGTCAACAGTGTAATTATAGATGCAATTAAAGAAATTAATTACAGCTGTAATTGCATGCAGGTATTATTTAAATATAAGTACGATGTAAAAACATGTATATACACAATAAGTGCACTGCATAAAATGATTCATTTAAATGTTAGTACATATTAAAGACACTTAAAGGGTTAGTTCATTCAAAAACGAAAATTATCCCATTATTTACTCACCCTCAAGCCATCCTAAGTGTATATGACTTTCTTCTTTCAGCCAAATATAATTGGAGTTATATTTAAAAAATATCCTAACTCTTCCAAGCTTTTTAATGGGAGTGAATAGTAACTAAGATTTTGAAGCCCAAAAAAGCACATCCATCCATCATAAAAGTAATCCATACGGCTCCAGGGGGTTAATAAAGGCCTTCTGAAGCAAAGCGATGTGTTTTTGTAAGAAAAATATCCATATTTATAAACTACAGTGGGGAGAACAAGTATTTGATACACTGCCGATTCTGCAGGTTTGCCCACTTACAAAGCATGTAGAAGTCTGTAATTTTTATCATAGGTACTCTTCAACTGTGAGTGACGGAATCTAAAACAAAAATCCAGAAAATCACATTGTATGATTTTTAAGTAATTAATTTGCATTTTATTGCATGACATAAGTATTTGATACATCAGAAAAGCAGAACTTAATATTTGGTACAGAAACCTTTGTTTGCAATTACAGAGATCATATGTTTCCTGTAGTTCTTGACCAGGTTTGCACACACTGCAGCAGGGATTTTGGCCCACTCCTCCATACAGACCTTCTCCAGATCCTTCAGGTTTCAGGGCTGTCGCTGGGCAATACGGACTTTCAGCTCCCTCCAAAGATTTTCTATTGGGTTCAGGTCTGGAGACTGGCTAGGCCACTCCAGGACCTTGAGATGCTTCTTACGGAGCCACTCCTTAGTTGCCCTGGCTGTGTGTTTCGGGTCGTTGTCATGCTGGAAGACCTAGCCACGACCCATCTTCAATGCTCTTACTGAGAGAAGGAGGTTGTTGGCCAAGATCTCGCGATACATGGCCCCATCCATCCTCCCCTCAATACGGTGCAGTCGTCCTGTCCCCTTTGCAGAAAAGCATCCCCAAAGAATGATGTTTCCACCTCCATGCTTCACGGTTGGGATGGTGTTCTTGGGGTTGTACTCATCCTTCTTCTTTCTCCAAACACGGCGAGTGGAGTTTAGACCAAAAAGCTCTATTTTTGTCTCATCAGACCACATGACCTTCTCCCACTCCTCCTCTGGATCATCCAGATGGTCATTGGCAAACTTCAGATGGGCCTGGACATGCGCTGGCTTGAGCAGGGGGACCTTGCGTGCGCTGCAGGATTTTAATCTGTGATGGCGTAGTGTGTTACTAATGGTTTTCTTTGAGACTGTGGTCCCAGCTCTCTTCAGGTCATTGACCAGGTCCTGCCGTGTAGTTCTGGGCTGATCCCTCACCTTCCTCATGATCATTGATGCCCCACGGGGTGAGATCTTGCATGGTGCCCCAGACCGAGGGAGATTGACCGTCATCTTGAACTTCTTCCATTTTCTAATAATTGCGCCAACAGTTGTTGCCTTCTCACCAAGCTGCTTGCCTATTGTCCTGTAGCCCATCCCAGCCTTGTGCAGGTCTACAATTTTATCCCTGATGTCCTTACACAGCTCTCTGGTCTTGGCCATTGTGGAGAGGTTAGAGTTTGTTTGATTGAGTGTGTGGACAGGTGTCTTTTATACAGGTAACGAGTTCAAACCGGTGAAGTTAATACAGGTAATGAGTGGAAAACAGGAGGGCTTCTTAAAGAAAAACTAACAGGTCTGTGAGAGCCGGAATTCTTACTGGTTGGTAGGTGATAAAATACTTATGTCATGCAATAAAATGCAAATTAATTATTTAAAAATCATACAATGTGATTTTCTGGATTTTTGTTTTAGATTCCGTCTCTCACAGTTGAAGAGTACCTATGATAAAAATTACAGACCTCTACATGCTTTGTAAGTAGGAAAACCTGCAAAATCGGCAGTGTATCAAATACTTGTTCTCCCCACTGTATATTCACTAGCTTCCGGCAGAAGAGTGACCTCTAACCCGAAGCATGACGTACTGACAAACGTGGAAGCGCAGAGGATAGAGAAAAACAAAACACTGGTCACAAATTAGAAGTCTAAAATGAGAATTTTTAAAGAGAAATGTAAGAGGAGCTTGAGTTTGTTGCCCAGCCCTATTTGCTTGAACTGCGAGAGGCATTTACTATCACCTAAGCTTACGCTACTCATACAGCCTACGTTGTACGCCAGAACTCGACTCTCGTGAATGTGCGGACAGACGTTACCGAAGTTATTGATTACAGTTTATAAATTTATAATTATGGACATTGAGGATATGATGCACTTTTTTGAGCTTTCCAAAAAATGGTACCTTATATTATTAAGCTAAAGGATATTTTTTAATATAACTCTGATTGTGTTTGGCCGAAAGAAGAAAGTCATATACACCTAGGATTGCTTGAGGGTAAGTAAATCATGGGATAATTTTAATTTTTGGGTGAATTAACCCCTTAATTTTAAGTATACACACAGCTAGTGAATGCAAACCAATCTTTTTTTCTAAATGATTGTGCAAGAATTTAAAAATGAATGATCATACACAAAAAACTATTGAACTCAAGTATTATTTTAGTATATATTCTTAAAAACAAGGATAACAAAGATTTGAATTATTATGCATTTAAAATATATTCGAAACATTATTATTTGTTAGAAAAAATGTCAAGAGTTTGAATGGGTAAAGAAGATCTAGTACAAGTATGTTTAAAATGAAATGGGCAATATTAGTGTAATAATATTTATTTGAAGATTAATTCCATTTTTTTCTTTTCACTAAAGTAAATACTTGATTTATTAGATAAATAACTAATTATAATTTTTATTTGTAAGCCTAAATGTATAATGTTTAAATAATGTGTTTGGCAGTAGTATTTGTGGATGAATGGAGATTTGGGATTCTTTGATTATTTGCTGTGGCTACAATTTTATAGCATTGTCGCATGTGTATTTGGAATATATGAGTGTGAAACACTTGTGCTATTGTTCTGTGCCAGCACTACTCTTGATTACAGTATAAGACTAAACATGGCCTTTGATTTATACTTACAAAGGAAATACAGGCCGCAAGAAGGAGAATCCGAACTAGCAGATCTTCAAACTGCTCCAGAACAAGTTCCCATAGTGACTTCCCTGTAAACACATGCACAAACAAAGATTACAGATACAAATAACTCTCAGAAAATGTGTAACATGTAAACAATTGAAAACCTTTACAAATACATCTCTAAGAAACATTTTATCAAGATCTGTTCAGCTACAAAGAGAGTGCAAACCTCATCCAACCTCCTCAAGGGAATCCAGTAATAACTCTAATTAACTACACAACCAGCATCTCCCATGCAACAAAGAATATGATGAAAGATCTGCAAATAATTACACAAACCCAAGGGAAGAGCTCACCTTCTTCTGCAGGTAATTCTGTGGCACAGGTTACAGCAAAATAAAAAAAAGGAGAGAAAAAAAAAAAAAGACAAGGTTAAATGAGTATAAGGCTAAATGAAATGTCATCACGAAATTACTTATTGTTCATATTGCACAAACACTTGTATTTTTACAAGTGATGTAGTACCATTGGGACCCCATCTTTCCCTGCTTTTCCTTAACTGCTCAGAGCTCAATCCTGTTGTCTCATTGACACAGAAGTATCCCAGTACCTCCTCAACCGTCTTTGTATGGGCATTGTCCATCCCTGCAAGAGAACAATATATCTTTAAAAACGCTTTTAAAGGGCCAGCACCATCAAATTCAATTTTTGTCATCATTTACTCAACCTCATGTATGTTGTTACCATATCAAGTATGACTTTCTTTCTTGTGTGAAAAACACAAGTGTGAGACAGTCACCTTTCACATTCACTGTATGGACAAAAGATGCACTGAAAGTGAATGTTGACTGAGTCTTACTGTCTAAAATCTTCTACAAGTTTGGACCAACATGAGGGATAAATAATGACAATAATGACTATACCTTTCATTCAAGAACTAGAGGGAACTTTCAATATTCACCAAAAAAATCCTAACGTAAACATAATGTAAGCTAAAAACTGTGTGCACTTGTTGTTTATCATTGGTTACCTGTTTGAAAAAAAGAACCAGAGGTCACACTTTATTTTACAGTGTCCTTGTTACATATGTTAAATGTACTTACCATAGCAATAACTATGGTAAATTATGCATAATTACATGCAACTAACCCTCAACCAAACCTATACCTAAAGTAAGTACATGTAGTTCATTAATATTACTCAGTACTTAAATATATAATTGCACTGTAACAATGACACCGTAAAACTTAAGTGTAAAAAGTGTAACCCACTTTTACAGTATCAGCGTCACACGTTACATGTACTTACTATAGTAAGTATAGTAACAGTTATGCATAATTACAAGTAATTTACCCTAAACCAAACCCCAATCCTAACCCTGTCGCAAGTGCGAGTTAATTAATATTACTCAGTACTATTACACTGTAACAAGGGCACCATATAAATAAATATTTTCATGTAACGTTAGCTCTATTGAAACTATGGCGCACCTGTTACTGTACCTGCAAGTTCGGCTATTACGGTGACTTCTGAAGAAAACAATTCAAAATAACTGCATTCAAGAACACTATGAGAAAGCGTTTCAGAAAAAATTCGCACATTATTATTTATGAAACACCCGAGACTAAACATTTCAGCTGCGTGATTCACTTGATGCCCTAGCAAATGACGATGCAAATGTAAATAATAGCAAATCGTTTATCTTGCTGTCAAGTTTGTCTTTTAGCTGACTGAACAAATCCGCGCACACATCAGATTCCCTCTAAATGACTGATCCTGCAGCAACAGTGATCGATATTTCCTCAATCTACTGTATTATCAGACACAACACCTTACTCACCAGTTTAACTTTAATTCAGTCCTCGGCAAACCGATAACTTCCGTTATACTAAACCCGTTACACTTAACCGCGACAAGAGAGACTATCCCAGTTATAGCCCAATGCGGTGAGGTATTGTAGATCGACGTGCTGTTGAAAACCAATACGACAGAGAGGCAGAGTGATGGCACTGCAGCGCTGCTCAAGGCAAATGATGATTTTCTGCTATGCGTTTTCCTTCTAATTTCAGCATGATCCGGAAAATTATACAAAAAAATCCACGGCAAGATGAATGACTGACTTCTTAAGTGGATTTTTCGACGCTGTCGATTCTTGCTGAATGCGCCGTTAGTGTTTAAAATGGCAAAGCCGATGCTATAATCCGCGCTACCGCCTAGCTATAACCGTCGCTTTATTTAATACTAGGTCACTGAGCGACATTATTACCGTAGGTGCTTCCAGTCGCAGACATCGATGGGCAGCGCTACAGCCAATGAGCAATCAAAACATCATCCTGACGGATGGACTGGACAAATCATCTTTATTCCTCTACTGATAACCCCGCCTTCTCGTTCTTGCTGCAGGAGGGCGGGGCTTCCACCCGCATTGTGCCTTCTGTTTAACCAGTGACCGTTGCGTGCGACAGTATACGCCATACAATTTACAATTACATAAACCAATCAGACTGCGTAAATGTTAAGTGACGCAACTGGGAACCAATGAGAAACAACTCTAGGGACAACGTCGTTCGGGTCAATAATCCAGCCCCTCCCCCGTACCCATCTGTCACTCAAGGGAGGTATATTGTAGTGTCATGACGCACTAGTGGATAGTGGGGCCACAAGTGTACGAGGTCGAAATGACGAACTTGCAAATTTGTTTAAACTCATAATCCACACCGCTTTAAAGCTATTATAAGGGAATTCCAGTCAAACATGAAGGCTCATGGAGTAGAAAGGGATCTGACCTATTTCAATTGTTGCCATAATTATCTGCCCCTAATTAATACCATTCTCGAGAGGAGCTGCTGTAATTCCTGTAAGGATATATTTTACATATACATATGCCTTACTGTAAAACCCATTTAAACAGCTAGAAATGGTTAAAGTTGTTAATCTCAATTATTTCTGTGCAAACTTTAAATTGCAGTCTACTATTGAGTGCTCACTAACATGTGAAGTTAAATCAGTGGTGTGTGGTGGTGTTTTAAAATGAGGAGGCAAAGTCCTCATATTTTTTATATGTATATCAAATGTAAACGTATGTCCCTGTTACACTATTTTGTGTTTTTACTAGGCCTATGTTATATGTTTTATTTATTAAAACCAAGTATAAATTTAATCAAGTTAGTGTTTTTACGCATTTTTACATTTATTCCCAAATAATAACTAAAGGCGGTATCAATTTAAACCATGTATTTTATTTGTGAACTAATGTTCAGCTGTTCTTTTTAATAGTCAAGTTATTTTCATCAGTCATCAAGCTTGTACACACTGGTCACAGACATAAAGCTGTTTGCTCACTAAAAAACCCCACCAGTCGTCATGTTTTCACCCCATTTCAAGTTTCATTTTGATGTGACAAGTGGTGATATCATGGCTGAGTTGTTTACTTACTTTTTAATTAGTCTTCCCATTAATGTCATCATTTTATTTATTCAGATTGATTCAAGAACATGCACAAAAACAAGAGACAGGATTTATCGCACGAACCAATCATATCCAATCATAACCGATCATATCCAATCATAGCGCGATGGGGTCATTGCCTCTTCTCACATGACTTTCCCCCATTCATTCTCAATTACCCACCACTAAACTCATTGCATGCTTTGGGGGGGAGTCTGTTTTAAGTCAATGGGGACAGAGGCACAAGAGACGCGGACTCCTACTGTAACTTTACCTGCTGGTATTGTTGTTGGACAGTGTTACTTTATAAAAATGAGTGACTTTAACACTTTTTAATGTCACATTTTGTAATATTTGCATTGTTTTATTTTTGTAATATCGATTATTTTCTCATCCAGTTTTTTTGAGGAGACAATGCCTCCCTTGTCTCCTCAGAGGAAACGCCCCTGAGTTAAATCAATGTAGACTTTTTTTTAAAAGTTGTTAACTAGGAAATATTGCAGCTCACATCACAGGGAGATCTTCATCCATAAAAGATGCTCTCCGAGCATTACACAAACAAGTGCATGTATGTATTATAATAAAGTATAAACAATGCATTTGTGTAGCATGCCCATTTTCAAATGAAAATAAATTGCATTAAAGTCACTAGTAAAGGTGGCCATTTAAATGATCGATAAAGGATGCTTCCAACGAGTATAAGCTTCTGTAAATTGTATATGTATATGCATCCCCTTACATACCTTTGAACTCCACTGCATACCTGAATGCTGCTACAATGTTGTCAGATGATACATCATTTGTGAATATATTAATAAAATTGATTAAATGGAAAAAATGAGGATATGAGGGCCTGATAAGTTTATGGATATGTGCATTGTAAATCATGATTGTTTAATAAATGCCTGAGAATCAACAATGATTTTACATAGAAAAATGTTTAATAAAATGTAGTGTGATAAAGAGCAAAGCAAACATAGTAGAACATATCAAACACTATAAAAGTATTTTCTTCTTTTCTCCCCTTTCTGTCTTGTCTCTATCAGTTTTTTCAGAGGGGATAGTCACGCCAGAGACTGAAACAGAGAGAAAAAAGTGAGCATTATAGTGATAAAGGCTTTGGTTTGTGTGGTTTCTATCTGCATGTGTAAAAGGAAGAGAGAGAATATGTAAGCATGTGTTAGTAATACCTCTGTGTGTACTCTGGGTCAGTGTTCTCTTTCAGTACAATGTCTTTAATCTCCTGTGGGGGATTCAGCCCATGCAGTGCTGCCCTCTCCCATCTCTGCAGTCGACTGATCCCTAACACACACACACACATACACAGAGGGTCACACACACACTTTATTTTACAGTATGTGCACTTTCAATGTACATACAGTGTATTTACCCAAGAAAGCACTAGGTAACAGGGTAAGATGGGGAAAGATGCCCTCCAGAACAATGTTAATTTACTTTTAAACTGTAGCATATTTAGATATAGGTTTAGTATGTGCAGGATGATGATGCATCAGCCAATGTGTTATTAAAGGAAATAAATAGAAACATTCGCTAATTTATTTGATATAGTACAAAATGTAAAATATTAAAAGTGGGGGACTTAAAAGATAGCACCTGCTGGGTTAATTTGGCCCCCGCCCGGATAAACTTTTACAGAATGTATAAATTACTTTTGCTATAATTATTATTAGTAATTATATATTTTTTAAAGTGTCATTAATGTAACATAGTAAATCAACTATTCTGTTTAAAATGTTTATTATAAAAATTAAATTTTGATACAATTATTGAAAAAACGATGACAGACAAAGTAGAATCCCAATAAAAGAGATTAATCTGAAAGGTAAAATTATGATTTATATATACAGGCACATGAATATTTACATATTTGAATTGAAGATATGTCATAATAGAAACATTGTGAAATCAAATGGAATGATTTCACTAAAAGCAAAGATGTACATCTAATTCATGGATTATATTAACTAATAACCCCATAAATTACAAAATTATTACATTTAGAAATAAGGTAACACTTTATTTTACAGTGTCCCTGTTACACATTGTACATGTAGTTACTATAGTAATAACAGTCAATTATGAATAGTTACATGCAACTAACCCTAAACTAATCCTTAACCCTAATTATATAGTAAGTACATGTAATTAATTTGTTATTACTTAGTACTTAATTATATAATTACAATGTAACAAGGACACATAAAAAAAAGTGTAACCAGAAATAATAACACTAGTAATACTAACAGCATGCAACTCTGGGCCTCCTGTGCCAATTCTGAGAGGGTCATCTTACCCCAAGGGTTTTCCAGAGAAAACAAGAAAATTAGATCAGTTAACCTCCAAAACTGTTTTGGCTGACATAATCTCACAAATGTTGATAATCAGATGAAATGACAAAATTAAAAATAGTGTAGCCATTCATCAAAAGAGCTGAGATGAGATTTTGTACCATCAATGGACAGGAGAAAAAAATGAAGGAAGCAGGGGTCATCTTGGCCTATAAGGTAACTACATGGGTTAAGATTTGGTTTAGGGGTAGGTTTAGGTTTAGGGCTAGTAGTTATTACCCTTTTTTTTTTTTTTTTTTAAAGTAAACACACACGCTTGCAACAATAGAATTCAAGACCTGAAAATGATAAAGCAGACAGTTTTCAGAGTTCTATATTACATTGCTACAGAAGTCACATGAGAAATACAGACATAAACAGCATTACGCAAACTGGCACAAAGATAATTAAACCGATGATGTACCTGTGCATGGTCCGAACCGCCAGTCTTGATCAAACTTCTTCAGTTCTTGTAGATCTTTTTCTCTTTCACTCAACTGTGGGGGCTCAGGCTCTGATCAGTAATAACATGTTATAAATGCTGTTACACGACTACTGGTGCATTTACATGCTCCTTTAAATAATTTGCACAGTTTAGAAATACACTGACATATTGCAGATTTCTGCTTTCATTTAAATATGCACATACACACAGAGAAACAAACTGTCCTACCTGCTTTTGGCGGGGAAGGAGACTTGTTTCTTTTGCCCCCTCTCTTTGCCTTCTTTACAACCTTAAAGGTGTCGGTGATGAGGCCACGCTTAGGTGTCATATCTAAAATGAAATTGGTAACATTTTACAGTAAGGTTCCATTATTACGTTGAGAAATACATTTGTTACAGTATATTAATCTTTGTTAACGTTAGTTAATAAAAAAAAAACTGTTCATTGAACATTCATGTTAGACCATCTTTTAATTTTTACATTCTACAAAATAAATAAAATAGATGAGGACAGAATAGATCCTCTTCTTGGACTGTAATGCTGACTCCAATAAAATTGATAGCACTTTAAAATTAATAATTCTTTTTGGGAAGTTTCAAATACATAAAGCTAAAGTAATGTCTATTACACCCTCCTTTAGGTTTTTTCTGTAAAGATCTTAAAATAAGTTATGACTCATTAAATTCAATTACTACAAATAAGAAATGTATAAAAACATCTCTTCTCTCATGCTGAAAAAAAGTGATTTGTAGAATTTAATATTTTACCTTCTACAATGTGAGATCTTTTGTTTGTATCCACCACATTCTGTTTAATATTAAATGTCATTGTATGTTTTTGTGAAAGCTGAAGGAAAAAAAAATCTTCTTTTAGTTTTAATAATGTAATGAAGTCATACAGGTTTCCAACATGAGGTGGTGAGTCAATGATTCTTGATTTTGGGGAGCACAGTGCTCATTGAGCAAGATAATTGGCAGGATATGAAATTTATTTCAGCATGCTAATTCAATAAGTAGCCTATGTGTTAAAGGCATATCATGTTGTTTTGTAAACAACACTCGGGTTTTATTAATTTTATTAATAACAACATATCGCAGGTCAGATGCTCTCGACCATTAAACCAAAAACTAATGTATGTATTATAACAAAGTATAAACAATGCATTTTGTGTAGCATTTCCATTTTCAATTCAAAATTAATTGCATTAAAGGCGACGTTTATAAATCGATCGACCGAACAACGCTTCCATCTCGAGTATAAAGCTTCTTCAAAATTGTACGTGCATCCCCTTATATCCCCTAAATAAATTCACGGCATACCTGAATGCTCCTAGAATGTTGTCAGATGATAAAATATTTGCGAATGTTGACAGCAGTCTTCATCAAATCCTTTTAACTTTCGCTTTGTGGTTCGATCGTTTACAAAACAGACTGACATTCAATAGGAAGGGCGGGGTCACCCACAGAGCGTGATGGCGTCATGACGAACGCAATAAGCTCTGCGGCGCTCCGCACATCTACGCACACAGGACTCGGCCTTGATCCTCTCACCGAATAACAGTAATACTGATTCAAATATCTCACGTTTCATTTTCTGTGCAATAAAATTGTTCGAAATAAACTAGCACTGTTAGAAATTTACTGTAAATGTAAAATAGTTAAATAGTAAATAGTAAAAAAAAAAAAAACACTATCCGCTATTGGATGGCCGAATATGGTAGCGTTGCTAGCTCTATTTATTTGTCTATAGTTAGAAAAACATTTACAGTGCATCTGCAAAATATTTAGATTCTCAAAGTTTTATTTTACAGCACAAAGCTAAATGTTTACATCTAAATCTACCTGCAATAAAAAGTGTGCCGCTCAGTGTCATTTAGGAGCTTTCCTTCATTGATAACACTCTCGAAATGTTGGCTAATTCATAATGCCACATGCAGTGTAAAAATAAAGAAGCTATATGAATACTCTTTGATGTTTATTTATGATTTTACCCCTGCTGTCGCAGCTTTTGAACGTCACAGGTTCACTCTGTCTAAGCTGGAGTGGCTGACATGAGTGACACTCTGGAATTCAATGAAATTTATCAGGAGGTCAAGGGCACCTGGGTGAGTAGCGGCTGCAACAGTCTGGTGTCTAATCTGAGAAGTTCTTCTAGAAAACACTGAACAAAAACGACTGACTGACCTCTCTGTAGAATGATGGCCGTCTGCGCTTCAGTAAGCAGACAGTGGTGTTTAAAAACAGTAAGACTGGGAAGGTGGACAGCATTCCGGTCGCCGAGGTCACTCAGGCCCAGTGGAGGAGAGTCTGTTTGGGTCACGGCATCAAACTGTGCACCAACACTGGCCACATCTACAAATATGATGGCTTCAAAGACACTGTGAGTCAGAGATACAAATTTAAATCAATCAAAATAGATCAGTTTGATCCACCCTTTCATTCCATGCCTTAAATTTCCATCCATCTCTTTATGTACAGGACCTTGAGAAGATCTCAGAGTACTTCAAAGCCAACTACAAAGTGGAGCTGATGGAGAAAGATATGTGTGTGAAGGGCTGGAATTGGGGCACTGCTAAATTTAATGGTCAGTGATTTTGTCACTCCTGATGCAACACTATTTCTGAGATATGTACTGTATAGCATCTAGTATGGAACTTAATTCAACACTATTAAAAATAAATGTTCCAAATAGGGGCAGCGATGCCATAGAAGAACCATTTTTGGTTCCAAAAAGAACCTTTCATTGAACAGTTTTTTAAGTGTACATAACACACACAGTTTCAGCCAGTCTCATGTTAATCTTGAGTACCTATAGAGTAGTATTGCATCCTTCATATCTCCGAAGAGTCTTTAGTTTGATCATATTTATAAAAGACAGATACACTGTACCGATTCTTTCCGAAAACAGCCAAACTCGTGGAGGCGTGCAGTGGGTGGAGCTAAAGAGTCACGAGCACACACACACCTATGACACACACACACAATACATCATGGCATTATCCCTGGATAACTTTCGATTCACTATACGTTCGTGTTGTTGACATTATATGTACTTACGCGCCAACAAAACACAGACATTTGATGCAGTTTCACTCACCGCCTGCGGTTTCGACTCGTGACAGGGAACAAACAAACACACTTGCAGAACTCCGTTGCTGCTCCGGAAAAACAAACTGTATCCAATGTTTCCTTTCCAGAGTTTCGCCCTTTATGAAATCATACAGGGCCATACTCGAAAAAAAACTTTCAGAAACTTGTTTTGAATCCTGAGGGAGTGTATTTGACACAGAAACACTCCGTCATACATCCAACTCGTTTTTTGAAATTTTGGCCATGTTTGGCATGAGAATCCAACTCTTTAACAGTGTAAATAAGTCAGAATGCATGAAATAGCATTAGCCCCCCCCTTAAAAGTACCATGGTTTTCTTAGTGTGAAAAACATTTTAATAATTTAAAGAACTGTAAAGAACCTTTTGTGCAATGAAAAAGTTCCATAATGGTACATAAAAGTATTATAGTGTTATTAATGTGTTATTACTAAAATATGCAAATACTATGATACGTTCTCATATACCTTTAAATACTTGATCCAAAATATGCTGTGCTATATTCATCTATCCACTGTCATATTCACTGTGTACTTTGTCAAATTAGTGCTACCTAGTCTTTATTTGAAAAAATATGATTCCCAGTGCACACAGACTTACCAAATGACTGTGGACACAGTGACTGAGTGGTTAGTGTTTACTTCCTTTTTTTTTTAATAATTTCTTTATTTGTGAAAAATATAATAGGATTACAGAATCATGCACTAGCTAAGTATAAATCTTTTTATTTTACAGGTTTTTTTTTCATATGAATTAATTTCCAAATTATTTATTTCTAATTTAGTAAATATTATGTAAAATAAATATAAATCTCATTACATCAGTCGGTTTACATGTGTTGTTTACAATCTTTAAATACAATTCTGTGATATAATTTATCAAAAAATTGACACTATATTGGCAAAAGTATTGGGACACCCCTCCAAATCATTGAATTCAGGTGTTCCAATCACGTCCATGGCCACAGGTGTATAAAATAAAGCACCTAGGCATGCAGACCGCTTCTACAAACATTTGTGAAAGAATGGGTCGCTCTCAGGAGCTCAGTGAATTCAAGCGTGGTACCGTGATAGGCTGCCACCTGTGCAATAAGTCCATTTGTGAAATTTCCTCACTACTAAATATTCCACAGTCAACTGTTAGTGGTATTATAACAAAGTGGAAGCAATTGGGAACAGCAGCAACTCAGCCACGAAGTGGTAGGCCACGTAAAATCACAGAGGGGGCTCACACATGAGTCAATAGTTTCAGACCTCCAAACTTCGTGTGGCCTAAGAACAGTGCGTAGAGAGCTTCATGGAATGGGTTTCCATGGCCGAGCAGCTGCATCCAAGCCTTACATCACCAAGTGCAATGCAAAGTGTCGGATGCAGTGGTGTAAAGCACGCCACCACTGGACTCTAGAGCAGTGGAGACTTGTTCTCTGGAGTGACGAATCACGCTTCTCTGTCTGGCAATCCGATGGACGAGTCTGGGCTTGGCGGTTGCCAGGAGAACGGTACTTGCCTGACTGCATTGTGCCAAGTGTAAAATTTGGTGGAGGGGGGATTATGGTGTGGGGTTGTTTTTCAGGGGTTGGGCTTGGCCCCTTAGTTCCAGTGAAAAGAACTCTTAATACTTCAGCATACCAAGACATTTAGGAAAATTTCATGCTCCCAACTTTGTGGGAACAGTTTGGGGATGGCCTCTTCCTGTTCCAACATGACTGCACACCAGTGCACAAAGCAAGGTCCATAAAGACATGGATGAGCAAGTTTGGTGTGGAGGAACTTGACTGGCTTGCACGGACTCCTGACCTCAGCCCAATACAACACCTTTGGGATGAATTAGAGCAGAAACTGCAAGTCAGGCCTTCTCGTCCAACATCAGTGCCTGACCTCACAAATGCGCTTCTAGAAGAATGGTCAAAAGTTCCCATAAACACGCTCCTAAACCTTGTGGAAAGCCTTCCCAGAAGAGTTGAAGCTGTTATAGCTGCGAAGGGTGGGCCAACTCCATATTAAACCCTGCGGATTAAGAATGGGATGTCATTAAAGTTCATGTGCATGTAAAGGCAGACGTCCCAAAACTTTTGGCAATATAGTGTATATCAGTCGACTACTATAATAAATAATAGAAATAATGGAAAACTGTTAATGACTAAACTAATTGCATGTTCCAGCTTTGCATTTTTAATACACTTAGCTTGAAAATGTCTTTTCACTGCCATATCTAGGTATTAAGCTTTTTGCCCTTCTGTGGCTTTTCAGGGCCATTGCTTTCATTTGAGGTGAATGACAGTCCTGCATTTGAGATTCCACTCTCCAGTGTATCCCAGTGTGCAACGGGAAAGAATGAGGTCACTGTGGAGTTTCATCAGAATGATGACACAGAGGTATCCCTCATGGAGGTGCGCTTCTATGTCCCACCCACCACAGGAGATGAGGGTTCAGACCCTGTGGAGGTAAGTGTGTGTGTGTGTGTGTGTACGTACGTGTTTTTCTATCCTGGTGGGGACTTCAGCCTGAATGTACACTGACTCATGGGGACTCGTGTCACTGTGGGGACCTAAATTGAGGTTCCCATGAGGAAACAAGCTTATAAATCATACAGAATCAGTTTTTTAAAATGTAAAAATGCAGAAAGTTTTGTGTGATGGGTAGGTTTAGGGGTAGGGTTAATGTAAGGGGATAGAAGATACAGTTTGCACAGTATAAAAACCATTACATCTATGGAGAGTCCCCACAAAGATAGTAAATCAGACGTGTGTGCGCGCGTGTCCACCCCTACCTAAAACTGACCAGGAGATGGCGTAGTTTACCAAGCAACAATCATAACATGCTCCTAAAGAAAGGGTTTCAGTCTTTTAGATGCCATGACAGACCCCCAAATATATGATCATCCCCATTCAATGTACCCCCATCCTAAAATTTAAAAGGCAGCTATACGTTTTTGTGTATAAAGACCCAATTTATACTGGAAAAAATTTATAAAATATTTAGTTTCTTTTAAGTTTAAAATGTTAAAAAAATTCTACTCACTATAGTATTATTCAATTTAATTCACATTTATTTGTGTAGTTTTTTTTACAATGCATATTGTTTCAAAGCGGTTTTACAGATGTAAAATGCATGTTTCTAGATTACAATTTAGAGTAATCTATTATCAGACATGACTGTGTTGAAATAATGTCCATATGTTAAAAATGTACAGTTCTAAGATAATATAAATCAAGCAGTAGGCAAATATTATTTAGGCAGAAACAATGATCTCATTGAAGCAATTATTACAAGTTGTGACCATAATGATTACAATATAGAGAAAAATCTAATACACATTACTGTTAGATGTATTATTTATAATTATACTTTATAAATAATGTATTATATAGATGTATTATTTAAAATGTATAGAATGTAATTTAGAATGTATTTATTGAAATATTATTTATTTTAATCATTTTATTATTTGTTTATTTTTTTGTTTTTTGTTTGATTTGTTTCTGTTATTATGCATTTATTTTTACATGGGTTTTTCTATAAACTTTTCCACGGACCCTCTATCACTCCCTTGTAAAAACCCCTGCCCTAAAGTATAACATTTACATCTTTAAAGCCCACTTAAACTGAAATATAAAATAAGGTCAGAGTACTCTTCTCTGCTGTTTTAGGCATTTGCTCAGAATGTTCTGTCCAAGGCAGATGTCATCCAGGCTACAGGAGATGCTGTGTGTATCTTCAGAGAGTTGCAGTGCCTCACACCTAGGGGCAGGTACATACACCCACACACCCAGATATTTACCTCACAATCTTTCTGTTTTCACTTTAAAATAAAAAAAGTGTGAAGTAGCAGCACATGATGATTTTTTTCCTCTCTAGGTACGATATCCGTATTTATCCGACATTCCTCCATCTGCATGGTAAGACGTTTGACTACAAGATACCATACACCACAGTGCTCCGCCTTTTCCTGTTGCCTCATAAAGACCAGCGGCAGATGTTCTTTGTGGTGAGTGGGGCATCATAGTCTGTAAAATAGTCTTTGATTCATCTTTAGGGCTAGTATTAGAGGGCTTTGTCTATTCCATTTATATATTTTCCACAACGGGCAGTTGTGGCCTACTGGTTAGAGAGTCGGACTTGTAACCCGAAGATCACGTGTTTGAGTCTTGGTACTGGCAGGAAATGTTGTGTTCAATACTCACTGCTGTGTGTGTGCACTTGGATGGGTGAAATGCCGAGCACAAATTCAGAGTATGGGACACCATACTTGGCTTCATGTTACTTTCACTGTTTTTGTTGTGTGTCTGATTGATTGCGTTATTTGTTAATAGTTGCAACCTCCCTTCTGTTTCAGATCAGTCTGGACCCGCCCATTAAACAGGGGCAAACCCGCTACCATTTTCTCATTCTTCTGTTCTCCAAGGAAGAGGACATCAGCCTCACTCTCAACATGAATGAGTGAGTGAGAGCGAGAGAGACAGAGAATGAGTAACACCAGTGAAGGATCTGATTGGGGTCAGAAATAAACTGTTTACATTTTCTGCCAAGACTAAAAGATACCAAAGAGAAATTAATGTTTAGCTATATTCTGTGAAGTGTTTTGTCAGAAAAAAATGACTCTTCCTGAACAGCTTTCACTTCAACAAGGTCGATGACACTATTTCATTTAGCACATGCTTTATTCTAGGCAACTTACAGTACACTTATTACAGGGACTGTAACCTCGGAGCAACATGGAGTTAAAGGAATTGTTCATGAAAATTCTGAAATGAACATTCTGCTGTCGTTTGCTCATCCACTCACAGTATCATTTCTCTCTCTTATGTACTGCAGGGATGAGGTGGAGAGACGTTTTGATGGGAAACTTAATAAAAACATGTCTGGCTCTCTCTATGAGATGGTCAGTAGAGTCATGAAGGCCCTGGTCAACAGAAAGATCACAGTGCCTGGAAATTTCCAAGGGTAAAACACATATACAAAATATATAAATAATATACTAAAAAATGCTACAATAAACAACGGTAAGAGAAAATAATAATATATTGTATTTTATTTTATCTAACAAAACAATATATAGCTTCTTTTACAAATTGTGTTACAATATATGTTTTTTTAAACATCAAAGAGTATAGAAAATGCATAAATATAATAAATATACACCAAAATGCCTGAAACATTGCCATTGAACCAAATCTTCCTGATTTATTTCTTATTTCTTTAACAGTAATTTGATCAAAATACAGTAAAAACAGTATTTATGATTATAATAAATACTGATTACAATTTTAAAAACATCTGATTTCTATTTTAATATATTTTAAAACTTAATTTATTCTTGTGATGCAAAGCTGATTTTTTTTGGCAGCCATTACGCCAATGTTCAGTGTCACATGATCCTTCAGAAATCATTCTAACATGCTGATGAATAGAAAGTTTAAAAAAACTATTTAAATAGAAATCTTTTGTAACATGATAAATCTTTACTGTCACTTTTGGTCAATTTAAAGCATCCTTGCTGCATAAAAGTATGAATTTCTATTAAAAAAAAATCTTACTGACCCCAAAGTTTTGAACATTAGTGTATATTCTGGCATTATGTAGTACAACATAATATCTATACAAATTTTGTGAAGTCTGTATTTTTGTGGGAAAAAGATCACTTCCAGTGTCATTATGTCTCCCTCTCTTCTCTGTAGTCACTCAGGAGCTCAATGTATAACATGTTCATATAAGGCCACTTCAGGGCTATTGTATCCTTTGGAAAGAGGTTTTATCTATGTGCACAAGCCCCCGGTGCACCTGCGCTTTGAAGAGATCGCCTGCGTGAACTTCGCCCGCGGAACCACCACCACCCGCTCCTTCGATTTCGAGATTGAGACCAAGCAGGGCAATCAGTACACCTTCAGCAGCATCGAGAGGTACCCATAAGCCCAATGTTATTCTTGTCCAATTGTCGGGAACATAGCTTTGTGGGAACTAGACCATACCAGTAATGAAAAAACCAGTGTCCAATATCCTCTTTTAGGCACTTCCTGCCATTATGTCCTTGAGCACTTAATCTCCATCTGCCATAGAAAGTCTCTGCCTCTTTGTGGTGATTTTAAGTAACTCTTTTAGTGACCTGACCCCTTCTACATTAGATGTTAAGGAGAAAAAAACAAAGCTACTTTAATGCACATTACAGTATTTTCATTTGGATGCATATTATGACTGAATCAATACACCAAGGCATCAGTTGATCACATCACATTAATGTGGCAGAAACAACAGTTGCTTCAAAACAGTTAATCCTCATGTCGTTCAAAACCTGTTTGACTTTCTGTTTTTGTCCATACATTGAAAGTCAGTGGGGTCCAAAACACTTAGAAATGTTTCAGAGTATCTTCTTTCATGTTTCACAGAAGAAAGAAAGTCGTACAGGTTTGGATTGACATGAGAGTGAGTAAATTATGACAGAAATGTCATTTTTTGAATGATCTATCCCTTTAACATATTCTTCCACCATTCTGGTACATTCTTTTTGTAAAAACACTACAAACAACAAACATACTGCTCTTCAAATCTAATACGCAATGAGCTAATATAGAAAAACGTCTCACAAAACAAACTTTTCCTATATAACATAGGGAAAGATACTTTTTCAACACTGAACTGACTTCAGCTGAACAACAGCCGAAATGCATAATTTTCCTGTTATCACTGTAAAGCTGCTTTGAAACAATCTGTATTGTATAAAGGGTAATACTTTAGTTTAGGGTCTAATTCTCACCATTAACTAGTTGCTTATTAGCACGCACATTACTAGGATATTGGCTGTTTATTAGCACATATTAATGCCTTATTCTGCATGACCATATTCTACATATTCTTCCTAATCCTACCCAACGTAACACCTACCTTACTAACTATTAATAAGCAGTAATTAGGGGTTTATTGAGGCAAAAGTCATAGTTAATAGTTAGTTAATATTGAGAATTGGACCTTAATCTAAAATGTGACCATATAAAGATCTATATAAATAAAGGTGACTTGACTTGACTTTTCAATTGAAAAATACTGTACCGGCCCGTCTACACTAACGACAGTAACTATGAAGTTTTAATTTTATATGAATACGGAAGTCCACACCACTGCTATAACAATAATGACACAGAAGAACGATTATTTCCAGCTGATGAATGATAAAAACATCGACAGCCAATCAGAATCCACCCAACAGAGATATCTTGGTTCTCATATCAAAACCAAGCAGAGCAGAAACAAAGCGACCTCAGTGTCCGTTTTCAGGCCTTCCCTCTCTCTAACGTAACTCCAGTGCTGGAAAGCTTTTCAAATATTAACACAGATCCTAGCTCTTGAATGATCATAACCTTTCTTTTTCCAATTATATTACTCTGCCTATTTCCTCTTTGGTAATATCTCAACCATAACTCTTTCTACAGTCTTTCTACAAATGTCCCACTTGCTCACTCTCCTCCCCATCATCTGCATATGCCCCCTACTGCTGATTAGCTACAAGAGTGTTGTGGTGCTCAGTCTGATTGGTCCGATCCACTTCTTTCTCCAATTTACTCAGCCAGGACTATGTACAAACACACATTTTTTCAGCACACACACAGAACAGACATTTAGCAAGTATTCACAAAATTGTTTGTTTGGGTGTTGATTTCAATTTTCAACAGTGTTTCTCAGTTTACTGCACCTTTAAAGCGGCGACGACATAACTGCAGTTCTCTTTGAAAAATAATGTTACCGTCCGCTGATATAGTTATTGTTATAGTTATCGTTCTTGGTGTGAACGGGTTCTATATCTCTACCTTCTTCTTCAGGGAGGAATATGGGAAACTCTTTGACTTCGTCAATGCTAAGAAGTTAAGCATCAAGAACAGAGGCTTTAAAGAGGTACACCTACAGTCCTTTTTCTGTCCTATGAAGCAGCACATAATTTTCATCTGCATAGATGTCCATAGACCCCTCACACAGTGGACGGAGACTTATTCTACTCTTTGTGTTTGTGCTGTATGTCTGTATTGTGTTCATGTAGAAAAAGGTTGGTATTGCCCTGCGGTTTGGTCTGGTGTCGGTGCTCCAGTAACTCACTTGCATGGTGTTTGTTTGCGTGTCTCAATCACAACCGAGTGTCAAAAGCGTTCTCTCTTATCTTTGAAGGCTTAAAGCAGATGTCTCATCCACCAAAAGGTGGCAAGGCTCACTGGTTATGATTTGACCAGGTGAACGCTGTGTTCAGATGACTCAGACTTTTATTATAAGACTGCAACAGTATTTCGTCTAAAATCTGTATATAATTTTGTGGTCACTTTACAAGAAAACATTATGTTTTCTAGACAGTTCTGTGTGCTATGAACACAGCGTTGCTCAAGGGCGTGCTTTTGAATGAGTTAACACTGATTGCTTATATGAACGTATGTGTGTGTGTGTGTGTGTGTGTGTGAGAGAGGCCGGTGAGGAAGGGAACATGAATGGGTTTGAAATCTTTGCTTGGAGAGGGCTTTCCTGTGTCCGCTTTGTTACAAATACTAATTTTGCAATGACATGATGTCAATATTGCATTGATATAATTTTGATTTGTACTCTATCAGGGTATGAAAGGTAATGACAACATGTACAGTGACTCAGACGATGACCAGCATGATGCGTACCTGGAGCGTATGAAAGAAGAGGGCAAGATCCGTGAGGAGGCCAATGACAGTGATGACTCAGAGGGCGAGAGTGGTAAGGACTTTTTACTTATGTTATTTAGGCTAGAATTGGTTTTTGCTGTGATATCAAAATTGGTGTAGAGAATTGAAGTATTTAAAATGTTGGTATCATAACCTTATTTCCAGGAAAAATAACTATATTGCGTAGGGCTGCACAATATTAGAAAAAATTAACGTTGCGATATTTTGTTTTTTTGCGATATATATTGCGATATGAAAACAGTTTCACCAGATGAATATCTCTATTTGTAAAGAATTAATAATTCTGTAATGATTGTGGTGATTTTGTAGGAGAGTGCATCTGCATAGAAAATAATAAACAAATTACAACCATAGATAAATACAATAGAACAAAGATACAAATAAAACAAGTAGTGCTTTATGTTTTTAGGTAAATCTAACTGTATTCAGATACAGACATTGAATAATCAAATGTAAAATAACACTGCATAGTCTTCACTGTATAAATTAAATACAATTCATATAATTAATTAATACAATTTATCTTTGTTAAAGCTACAAAAGTGATTTTCTCTTTCTCTTTTGTTGTTTGATTAACACTGGTGATGACAAACAACTGTATATTAGGCTGCTGTCACTTTATGACAAAAGCACAGATCCAATATAATGATACACCGTTTTCTTTCTCAATTGTTTACAACACAAGTCTGTTCAAGCTCAAAAGAAGAGAAAGAATTTGCCGCTCACGTGCTGCCTGCGCGGCTCTGTGTGCGCGCACAGAAAACAGCGCACAAGTTCCAGTATTCTTGCGCTTGATGTTTAAACTGACAGGACCCATGCAAAGGATACATTTTAACTCTATGATGGTTAAATTTTGCAATTAGTCCGCAAATGACATGCGTTCCGAACCGGAAGCGATCAACTACAATCCCTATATAGCTACACTTGACATCACACATCCTGCGATGTGACTATCGCAGATGCGCACATTGTGATATCGAAGCTAAAACGATACATACTGCAGCCCTAATATTGCCATTGTATATTGTTATCATGAAATAAAATTACTCATATTGTGATAAGAATTTGTTTATATCACCCACACCTAGGTACAACTATATTTGGGTGTCATAAATTACAACTGGCTTGACTGACCAGAATATGTTTTGTGTGAGACAAATCAACATTTGAATTTACTTTTTTTTTCTTTTTCAGATGAATCATTTAACCCTGGAGAAGAAGATGATGATATTGCGGAGGAGTAAGAGGCTTTGCGTTGATCTGTTTGCAACAGCTTAAATTAGTGGTGCTTTCTAAGGAAAAAAATTGCTTTTACTATTGCTCATACTTGAACAAACCATAACCATAAGTATTAACAAACAAATTTGCAAAAAAAAAAAAACACCTATAAAACCACCCAGAACACCCTATCAATGACATTTGATACTAAAAACCACTCATAACACCCTAGTGTTGAGGCGGCAAGCACACTTACACTTTCTTCAAAAAATGAAAAAATCTGATACCTAATAAAGTCATATTTGTGTGTGTGCCAGGTATGACAGTAAGGCTTCTGCCAGTGAAAGCAGCGCTGATGGCGGGGACAGTGATGAAGACCGGAAGAAGAAACCAGCCAAGAAAGCTAAAATTGCAAAAGAAAGAAAACCACGCAAGAAAGAGGTGAGAAATAGAGAAGAGTGAATGATACAAATCGTGGGTGACCGTTAGGGTTTCTATAAACTATTTATGTAGCATTTATTTTAAGTACAAGCAGTACAAGTACTTACAAATTCAGTGCTACTTTATGTGTTTTTGTGTGTAGAAAAAGGCAAAGGATAGCAGCGCCCCTAAGAGGCCAATGAGTGCCTACATGCTTTGGCTGAACTCTAGCAGAGACCGCATTAAATCAGAGAACCCAGGCATCTCTGTCACAGAGATCTCAAAAAAAGCTGGAGAAATGTGGAAACAAATTGGCAAAGACAAGAAAGAGGTGACGTACACTCGCACATTTACTGGACCTTCCACAATGTTAAAGCCTCAGATTGTTTTCTCTGTCTAACTGTCTTGGTACACTTTAAACTGCTACCTGTGTCTTGATCTTTCCACCAGGAGTGGGAAGGAAAAGCAGAGGAAGCAAAGAAAGAGTATGAGCGAGCGATGAGAGAGTACAAGGAGAGTGGTGGAGGATCCTCAGGCAGCTCAAAAAAGTACTCAAAATATTCAAATAGCCTAGCCAAAAATGAAAATTCTGTCATTTACTCACCATCATGTTGTTCCAAACTATGATGTCAGCATTAATAATTGACAATGTCTCACTGTTTTCTCACATTTTATTCCTGAAGGGAGAGGAAAAAGAAAGGAGGGAAAAATGAAGAGAAGAGGAAAAGGAAGTCAGGTGGTGGGAGGGAGAAAGAGAAGGAGCGAGCAACAGGCAACGACAGCTTTAAGAGTCGAGAGTTCATATCCAGTGAAGAGAGCTCATCAGAGTCAGAAAAAGGCAAAGGACGGAAGCGCAAGGTAACACACTAACACACATTTCACAAAATTGTTTATGCAATGGGAACAGTTTCACTCAGTAACGTATTTACAGCAACAGTGTTTTACATAAGCCGCATTTCCATCACGTTCTAAAGTACCGTGAAGATTAGGAAAATTAGTCCAAGTCCCACCCCCGTAAATAGTTTATAAGGTGGGTAACTTTATAGTTGGGTTTTCAGAAATTACATTTTTAAAACGACATCAATATTATGTGTATCACATACTGAAAAGCAAGGCTATCAAACAACATTAAAGTATTGCCCAGATGTCAAAGATTATGTTTTGTTGTTTGTTTTTTTGCACCTCCTCAACAGTCCTCTAGGATGTTCAAAATCTACCAACTAAAGCAAGTCTTACAAACAGACTTTTTACATTCTAACTGATGAATGTAAAATAAAGCATAATGCAAAATTCTGTCCAATTCTTAGGAACAAAACTAATGAATTCTTTCCAAGAAGAATAAAAAAAAAAATAGAACAGTATGACTCTGATGAATTTAATTGTAAAACTTTATAATAAGTTTCCATTAGTTAACATTGATTCATGTAGTCACTAACATTAACTAACAATGAGCAATACATCTTTGTTAACTTTAGTTAATAAAAATGCAACTGTTCATTGTTAGTTCAGGTACCTTAATATAGATAGATAATACTTTTGATTTTAATAATGTATTAGTAAATGTTGAAATGAACAAACTCATATTAATAAATGCTTTAGAAGTATTTTTCATTGTTATTTCATAACTAACATAGTTAACTATTAGTAACAAATGGAATATTATTGTAAAGTGTTACCATTTTAATAAATTAAATTCTAAATTCATTCATTGTTTATTCTAAATCTAATTTGCTATTAAAATAAAATAATTAGTTCACATTTTGATTTAAACTTTTACATTCAAAATTTAGATTCATATTTAATCATTAAAACTAGTTTTATAATCTTAATATGAAACATATATCTGTATGTATAATCTATGTCCGATTGTATAATTTGTTGTGACTTCTTATCCGTGACACTGATTTTTTTGTTGTTGTCATTTGCTTTTGATGATGACTTTGATGCACTAGTCTCTGCTATTATAAATTCTAAGTTTGGTCCCGTCCGAATTCTGATTTATGCTGTGCCTGGTTTGTGTGTCTGTAACGTTGTCAGTCCAATGATGAAGATGAAAGGCAGAGAAGATCAAATAGAAGTTCTTTTAATTAAAGCTGCAGTCTGTAACTTTTTTTGGTTAAAAATTATCCCAAATAATTTTTTGAGCAAGTACATAACCAGCCAGTGTTCAAAACGATCTCCTTACCTTAGCCTGATTCACAACGGTAAGCTTGTAATAATGTGTTATAATTTGAGTGGTGCTGGTAGCCTTCCGCGGGAAATACGAGCTTCCGCCGTTCGTCTTTGCGTCATTACATCACGTCTGTATGCATAAAGGAGTCCGGGCTAGTAGGCTTTATTGTGTGTGTGGATGCTGCAGGTGGCGGATCATTTGTGGCCTTTTCTTACAGCAGCTGGAATGTAATTAAACTTGTCATTTTGATGGCGGCTTGTAATGGCGGCTCCAGAAAGTTAAAAACGTTGACAACTGGTGCGTTGATAGACAACCCACACCTACACCTCAAAACATTAGATTCTTCTGCGCTGAGGAGCCGTGCCGATGCACAACCCACGTAAAGAAGATAACTCCACAAATAACTGCAATTTCAGGGTTCAAACAGAGATGGTGACAAAGAGGCAAAACTTACAGACTGCAGCTTTAAATAAAGTAAAACAAAGTAAACCAAAGGGTAGTCTCGCATAGCCAGACCTTCAGACTGACGGCAGAAGGTCTGAACTCTTTCGCAGGACCGCCCAAGAGGACGTTTGACTGACATTAACAGTTCGTTTTGTTCCACGTCATGTTTAGGGGCGTGAAAATGTAAAGTCGATGTCCCTGCAATAACAGACCAGCGTGCATCTATAAATTATTAATTCAAGAACACTGTTCAAGTTTACTGCAACAATGGAGCCGCGAACTTCACATACTTTTGATAATCCAGCATTTAGTTGATCCTGGTAAGCGCTCATTGTCACAGTTGTAAACACGACGTCGTTCTTCTTCGACGAGGCAGTTTGACGCCGCGGCACTTGTTTCCAGGCGGACCGTTAAAAAACGCAACACACACGTCTCGCGGACATCCTGTAGAATTCAACCAATCAGATGACGACTTTGAAACTCCTGAAGTGTTTACAGATAAGTGTGCCATATGCATCAGACGTTCAGCCAACGGTCCGTGGGCGTGACGTCTGAGGCTGAGACTATCCAAAGAGTAGCAACAGCAACTAGACAACTGAAAGGAGCACAAAGAGGAACTAAAATACATAGTGATAATGACAACATAACAAACATGTGTGATGATTAAATGAGTGTCCATGACAACTGATGACTGGCGGGAAATTAGGAACAAAGGAAACACAGCAAGCAGGTAACTGATGAATGCAAACTAAAAGTCCATGAAAACGAAACTAAACACACAGCTTGTGACAGCGTCCATTATTCCTGCCACTTTATTGAATCTATAATTTTATAGATTTTATTGTCCTTTTTTAGATTTGAAAAATGTATTCACAGTATTCATTGTCTCCCTGTCATTCTTTGTTTCTGCTTCTTTTTATACAGGGGTCTGATGATGAAGAGGAAGTGGTCAGCACACCGCCAAGCTCTGAGGAGTCTGGCTCAGACTGAAAGACACTGCCAGACAGGGGCGAGTGGAAGAAAACCCTTTCTTACACTAATTTCAGTGTACATGACCTGATGAAATCCTGATAGTACATGCATTCAAAAACACTTGTGTATATATACCTTTGGTATTGTTGACTTTAATGGAATAGCTCACCAAAAAATGAAAATTCTGTCATTTACTGACCCTTATGTCATTTCAAACCTGTATGACTTTTTCTTCCTGAATGAGGACTGGAGCTTTCAAAGATGCAAAGGCACCATAAAGGTATAATAAAGGTAGCAAATACAACCAGAACATTATATTCCAAGTCTTGCCAGAGCTATACACTAGTTTTGTGTGAGGAACGTTTCTTAACATTCACTCTAGCTTTGGCTCATTCAGGAGAGAAGAAGTAATATTTGATTTATGAACAAATCATTATTTTGAGCTGGATCTTTTCAATGAATCAGTTGATCCAGTTCACGTTTCTTTCATGAATCGGAATCGGCATTTCATACAGGTTTGAAACAACACGAGGGTAAACTATTCCTTTAAATTAGTGTGTATTCATTTTATGTTGTCCTGTACTTGTTCAGATCACTCTGTTTGTACAGAGATATGCTGCTTTCCAAACAGAAACTCCATCTTTGACACATCTATTGAGCTTGCTCTATATGTATTTGTATTGAATGACAGTTATGAAACACAAAAAAATACCTTAAATGTAAAATATTTTTTTTTACATTTGTATTCACCATAAAATCAAACATATTTGATTTTGATCCGAGCTCAACATTTATTTTATACAGTATTTTGAAATGTTGTTTAGCGCACACATTACTAATTGTACACGTTTGTTGATTCATTAAATAATCTACATTTTAAAAATATTTTATTGTTTTTAAGATTTTTTTTCTAATAATTAAAAGTAATTTATGACATATCATGAAAACCAACAACCATTTTCTCATTCACATGCACATGCTCATCATCCTCTGTAATGTAAGCGGAAATATTGTGTGGTTTTTAAGATAATGTGGTTGTGGAGCCAGTAAAAGGATTTAAGACTAGTAAAAGCCAACAAACCCAACAACTAACAGAGTGCTAATGGATGTAAAACTTTCTGGAAAGTGTATCATCCTTTCATTTTCAGTTGTAAAGCTTAAGAATTACAATGTGAATATCAACATCAGCATGTATATTTTGAGGAAAAAGAAAACAACAAATTTAATAATGGTCAGTCAACCCATTAGGCGACTACCAAGGGCACCATCTTTTTGTGGGCGCAAATTTTCCAAGCCAGTTTCACTTGGGACACGGCCCCCATTAATTCACTGCCTTTTTTCAAAAACAATTTCTCACATATGTTTCATATTTTCTGTTGTCTAGAATCAGAAGGGATGTCTGGGGCCTGTTGCATAAATTGCTTAGACTAGTAGCTATTAAAAGTTAAACATCTAATTTTTTTTATTAAGAATAAAGAGTCATAACCTTTTTTTTTCAGTTGCATAAAAACTTGAGTTTGGTCTTTTTTTGAGAACGAAAAGTAAGACTATCTCTTGGCTAACTGCTGTTTGGTCAGACTACTTCTACAATCATAATGTCTGTGTCTGTGTGTTTTTTAGCCACCCTGGTTTATAGTTCCTAGAACTACCCGATGCGAAAGCCTCTAATATAACTGGACCCTGATTTTTGAATCAATCGCTTGAGTCGGTTCTTTTCCATGAATTGTACAAAAGGGGTTGCAAAAAGATCTGAGTTTACTCACACAGTGAATCGTTTAGAGCGGTTTCTCACTTGTAAAACAAAACAGAACGAACAGAACAGAATTCAATATGAACTTACAGCCAAAACAAATCTGCAAAAATGCACCTGCACAGGCAGCTTATGAACGACTATACTGCAGGTAAAGAAATTTTCCAAATCTGTGTCAAAACATGAAAACACTAAAACTAAAGTAGGGCTGCGTCTCGTCAAGGATATGGAAGCATATGGGAAGCAATGCTCCATTTGAAATGTAATATTTAAAATGGCAATGTATTTCTGTATTTTAATTGACATTTTCCATACCGAATGTGCAATGTTTGGAGCAAAATGCTAATTCAAATTCAATAATATAATTTCTACACTAGTTTTAACATATAATATAAACATATAATTTAATGTTTTATAAATTGCAAAATTAAAAAATGAAAATGCTTTACAGAAATTATTAGATATGATCATTAAATGTTATTTTTCCTAATTGCATTTACTCACAGTTAAGACACTTGCAATTGCATTTTTATTAAATGTCCCGCGATGAATGTAGCAAAATTCAATGTGGAATTGAAAATGCAATCCAAGCCGATCACGTCCCCGCCCTGGGTTTAAACATCAAAGTTATTTTTTCTATTAATAATATTATAAAATATAAATATAAATTAGTGGTGCTTGTCATAGGCAAAGCATCATTATTGTTCTCTTGCATACTTATTATTATTCCACACAACATTTTGGCACCCTCTTGATGCACCTCTCCACATGGAACCTCAGACGTGCAATGGATTGAGTCTGCCTAACATCCTCTCTACTCATTTGGGTGTTTCTTGAGAGAAAGGCAGGCCAGTAAACCTTGCACAGAGCCAGATTGTCCACAAGGAACCCTTTGTCAACCATAATTGCCATGTCCGGTATAAGTATGCCAGACAGCTTGAAGATCTCACGGTCACTCATGGATCCTGCATACAGACTAAACACGAATGTAATGGCACCACGGGGTGCCATGCCGATGGCCTTGAATGTAGCATGAGATTTGTAAGTGGAAAACACCTCACTCTGCAACAGGAGAGGGGATGGAGTCTGGCAGAATATTTCAGTGCAGTCAAGCACCACTTGTGTGTCAGGGAAAGCTGAAAACTCTGGTGGAAGTTGAGCTCTGGCAGTTTCACGTGGGATCCAAAGACGGCTTCCAAGCAGGTTGTATAGGAAATGCATCCAGGTGGCAATAATCCTGCTGGCTGTGGTGCGGTGAATGTCAAACCATTCTGCTAGATCCCTGAGAGGCAGGCCCACTGACAGATGCATGAGGAACAGCAGCAGCTCATCTATGGGTTGAAGTTTCTGTGAAAATAAACAAGTGTTAGGCCTAGATACTGTTATACACAGTGCTGGAATGTAACTCAGGACATTTACTCAAGTACAATTTCATGGTTCCAACTTCACAAATGTGAGGATTTGCTGCTTTTCCTGTATTGAGTACTTTTACTTTTAATACTTAAGTACATTTTCCTGATTATACTTACATACTTTTACTTAAAGGGTTTGTTCACCCGAAAATGAAAATTCAGGGTCTTACTCACCCTCATGTTGTTCCACACCTGTAAGACCTTTGTTCATCTCCGGAACACAGATTTCATCAAAAATATCTTAATTTGTGTTCTAAAGATGAACAAAGGTCTTATGGGTGTGGAACGTCATGAGGATGAGTAATTAATGAAAGAATTTTCATTTTTGGGTGAACTAACCCTTTAAGTAACACTCAATGCAGTAACAGTATTTTTTTTACAGTGTGGTATTAGTACTTCTACTTAAATAAAGGATCTGAATACTTCCTCCACCACTGGTTATTATAATTATTGTACACGTGCATATCGTTGTTGGTTGAGAGAACTCAGAGCTGCTGGCAGAGGCAACCTTGGTGTTGGTGATCCGCACCATCTTGGTGTTGACGGCAGGCTCCTCTAGTTTCCAAAAGGCCTGTGTTAGGGGAATAACAGAATGAAGACCAAGAGTCAGGAGTGCAATTAATTAAAGAAAAATGTACTGAAGAATAGTTTGCAGTTTCATCAGCAGAAGCCAGCTTCAAGTCTCACAAGGAGTTCGTAGGCCGCGCTCTCCCTCTACCAGATACTCGTACGTACAATTTATCAACAGTTATACTGTTTTCAAGGTCTAGCCATGTCATTACTGCAAGTTGAATGATTCTGATTGACTAAGAAAAAATAGACAGTCATGGTAAATTTCCACACATTTCAAATTTCAAATGCACGTGTCCATAGATCACTTGTTGACACTTTCACCCTGGAATTAGGCACGTAGTGACCTTCCAGGACTGGAGCAGGTGCCAACTTGTCTAGAACAACATACTGTCACTCTCCCTAGGATGCCCGTTGTACACCTTCAATACTGATCTGTAACACAGAATACTGCACACATACACAGATACACAGTTTCTCCAAGGTTGGAGTTGGTTGAGCTCCAGTTCTGACCAGAAAGTTTCCCAAAACATACTGATATCATGTGCTTTCTCTCAGTAAGAGGTACAGACTTTAGTGTTTCAATAAAAGAAAATATAAAATGAATAAAATATAATATAAAATGAAAGACGAATCCATATTTCATCTCTGGAAGCTGGGCTAAGTGAGTAAGCACTGTTACTGCACTCCTGGCATGGGCCAGACCCTCAGTCACTTTTTAGAGACCCAATACAAACTTTAGAAAACATATGGAGAAACAATAAACAGTGGTTCTATTGATTAAGTAATATCATAACTGGAAAGAATCATTAAAAATCATTATAATAATATAGGAGGATAAATATTGACTAAGGCTTTGATTATAAATTTAATTAGGATATATATACAAACCCGATTCCAAAAAAGTTGGGACACTGTACAAATTGTGAATAAAAACAGAATGCAATGTGGAAGTTTCAAATTTCAATATTTTATTCAGAATACAACATAGATGACATATCAAATGTTTAAACAGAGAAAATGTATCATTTTAAGGGAAAAATAAGTTGATTTTAAATTTCATGGCATCAACACATCTCAAAAAAGTGCTCAAGTTTAGGAATAGGAATGTTGTCCCATTCTTGTCTAATACAGGCTTCTAGTTGCTCAACTGTCTTAGGTCTTCTTTGTCGCATCTTCCTCTTTATGATGCGGCAAATGTTTTCTATGGGTGAAAGATCTGGACTGCAGGCTGGCCATTTCAGTACCCGGATCCTTCTTCTACGCAGCCATGATGTTGTAATTGATGCAGTATGTGGTCTGGCATTGTCATGTTGGAAAATGCAAGGTCTTCCCTGAAAGAGACGACGTCTGGATGGGAGCATATGTTGTTCTAGAACTTGGATATACCTTTCAGCATTGATGGTGCCTTTCCAGATGTGTAAGCTGCCCATGCCACACGCACTCATGCAACCCCATACCATCAGAGATGCAGGCTTCTGAACTGAGCGCTGATGACAGCTTGGGTTGTCATCCGGACTAAAGAGGACAAGGACATGGCATCCCAGTTTTCCAAAAAGAACTTCAAATTTTGATTCGTCTGACCACAGAACAGTTTTCCACTTTGCCACAGTCTTAGCCCAGAGAAAACGCCTGCGCTTCTGGATCATGTTTAGATATGGCTTCTTTTTTGACCTATAGAGTTTTAGCCGGCATCGGCGAATGGCACAGTGGATTGTGTTCACCGACAATGTTTTCTGGAAGTATTCCTGAGCCCATGTTGTGATTTCCATTACAGTAGCATTCCTGTATGTGATGCAGTGCCGTCTAAGGGCCCGAAGATCACGGGCATCCAGTATGGTTTTCCGGCCTTGACCCTTACGCACAGAGATTGTTCCAGATTCTCTGAATCTTTGGATGATATTATGCACTGTAGATGATGATAACTTCAAACTCTTTGCAATTTTTCTCTGAGAAACTCCTTTCTGATATTGCTCCACTATTTTTCGCCGCAGCATTGGGGGAATTGGTGATCCTCTGCCCATCTTGACTTCTGAGAGACACTGCCACTCTGAGAGGCTCTTTTTATACCCAATCATGTTGCCAATTGACCTAATAAGTTGCAAATTGGTCCTCCAGCTGTTCCTTATATGTACATTTAACTTTTCCGGCCTCTTATTGCTACCTGTCCCAACTTTTTTGGAATGTGTAGCTCTCATGAAATCCAAAATGAGCCAATATTTGGCATGACATTTCAAAATGTCTCACTTTCAACATTTGATATGTTATCTATATTCTATTGTGAATAAAATATAAATTTATGAGATTTTTAAATTATTGCATTCCTTTTTTATTCACAATTTGTACAGTGTCCCAACTTTTTTGGAATCGGGTTTGTATATATATATATATATATATATATACAGTGGGGAGAACAAGTATTTGATACACTGCCGATTTTGCAGGTTTTCCTACTTACAAAGCATGTAGAAGTCTGTAATTTTTATCATAGGTACACTTCAACTGTGAGAGACGGAATCTAAAAAAAATCCAGAAAATCACATTGTATGATTTTTAAATAATTAATTTGCATTTTATTGCATGACATAAGTATTTGATCACCTACCAACCAGTAAGAATTCCGGCTCTCACAGACCTGTTAGTTTTTCTTTAAGAAGCCCTCCTGTTCTCCACTCATTACCTGTATTAACTGCACCTGTTTGAACTCGTTACCTTATAAAAGACACCTGTCCACACACTCAATCAAACAGACTCCAACCTCTCCACAATGGCCAAGACCAGAGAGCTGTGTAAGGACATCAGGGATAAAATTGTAGACCTGAACAAGGCTGGGATGGGCTACAGGACAATAGGCAAGCAGCTTGGTGAGAAGGCAACAACTGTTGGCGCAATTATTAGAAAATGGAAGAAGTTCAAGATGACGGTCAATCTCCCTCGGTCTGGGGCACCATGCAAGATCTCACTTCGTGGGGCATCAATGATCATGAGGAAGGTGAGGGATCAGCCCAGAACTACACGGCAGGACCTGGTCAATGACCTGAAGAGAGCTGGGACCACAGTCTCAAAGAAAACCATTAGTAACACACTACGCCGTCATGGATTAAAATCCTGCAGCGCACGCAAGGTCCCCCTGCTCAAGCCAGCGCATGTCCAGGCCCGTCTGAAGTTTGCCAATGACCATCTGGATGATCCAGAGGAGCAATGGGAGAAGGTCATGTGGTCTGATGCGACAAAAATAGAGCTTTTTGGTCTAAACTCCACTCGCCATGTTTGGAGGAAGAAGAAGGATGAGTACAACCCCAAGAACACCATCCCAACTGTGAAGCATGGAGGTGGAAACATCATTCTTTGGGGATGCTTTTCTGCAAAGGGGACAGGATGACTGCACCATATTGAGGGGAGGATTGATGGGGCCATGTATCGCGAGATCTTGGCCAACAACCTCCTTCCCTCAGTAAGAGCATTGAAGATGGGTCGTGGCTGGGTCTTCCAGCATGACAACGACCCGAAACACACAGCCAGGGCAACCAAGGAGTGGCTCCGTAAGAAGCATCTCAAGGTCCTGGAGTGGCCTAGCCAGTCTCCAGACCTGAATCCAATAGAAAATCTTTGGAGGGAGCTGAAAGTCCGTATTGCCCAGCGACAGCCCCGAAACCTGAAGGATCTGGAGAAGGTCTGTATGGAGGAGTGGGCCAAAATCCCTGCTGCAGTGTGTGCAAACCTGGTCAAGAACTACAGGAAACATATGATCTCTGTAATTGCAAACAAAGGTTTCTGTACCAAATATTAAGTTCTGCTTTTCTGATGTATCAAATACTTATGTCATGCAATAAAATGCAAATTAATTACTTAAAAATCATACAATATAATTTTCTGGATTTTTGTTTTAGATTACGTCACTCACTCAAGAGTACCTATGATAAAAATTACAGACTTCTACATGCTTTGTAAGTGGCCAAACCTGCAAAATCGGAAGTGTATCAAATACTTGTTCTCTCCACTGTAGGTATATTGAAGCAGCATTGGATTTCAGAATCCGCACCCTTCACCTGGAAATGTTTGTATGAGGCAAACCTGATGTTCATGTTAGGTTTCGTTTTATTTTTTTAATTAGCTTCCTCAAAATGAAAAATTTTCACAACTCGTACACAACACATTGATTAACAGGTTGGTGTAATGCTATTTCAAAAGCCTTATAAACAGCCGAAATTCACTAGGCGGACTCTAGTTTGAAAAGGCTTTTTTTTTTTTTTTGGAAAGGGGGCTCATTTAACAGAATCTCTGCTTGGAGATAGTTATTTGTATTAGTTAGGTTTAGTTGTAAATGGATTAGAAATATTTGTTTTTGTTTTATTCTTTTCTTTTTTTTTATTTGGCACGATCCAGTTCCCTTTGTTCTCCCCAGTTCCTAAATATTGTAAATTTGCCGGTGTGTTTTGTTATTGCTTTGTGGAAATTGTTTTTCTTTCTTTCTCACTTGTAAATAATTATATTCTTTATATTTTTCTTGTAAATAAGTTATTATTGCCTGTCTATAAATAAACACAAGTTCACTTGTACTTGTCTCGCACTTATCTCCTACTTATCTTAACTTGTCTCCTACTTCTCTTAATCATTTTCAGTGTTCAGTGGTGACAATGGTCACGACTGGCCTAATGTTCCCCTTATTCTCTAGACGTTTAATAGCTAAAGAAGGGTCGTAACACGCAATAAATAATAGTCGCAATAAAACACTCATGCTGGGGGGTCATTTGGAAAATTTTTGTGGGAAAAGGTTACACAGACAAGGCTTTGTTACAGTAATATTATTTTTTTTTTTTTAAATTACATTATTTTCTGAATTCTACAGTTTGTCTTGGGTTAGTTTAATAATATAGCCTAAGCATCATTGATAACCCCTTGTTATAAATAAAAAGGGGAAAATTATTAGTAATTCTCTCTAATTGGCCTGATTAGCTAAGCCCTCTAAAAACACAAAACAAGCAGGGCCGTAACCACCATACACAATTACCGTCCCAATATATAATGTAACTTTTTTTAAACAAACGTAATATCACATGCTTTATTAATGTTTTTACTGTATAGTTGTGCAGTTTAAGGGGGATTTATGCTATTTTTATTATTTATTTGCCTCGATTTGTAATAATTTAAATATATGCATTTATATAAAATGGCAACATTTTATGTAAAATCCACTTTTAAAAAAGATCTACATTTCTCATTTTCATTCATGGTGATAACATGAAGATTTGGTGCTTTGGTTTAGTGGATGATTGCTGCCATCTACTGAAAAACAAACACTTTTAAAATTAAAATAACACTAATTTTTACCTACAGCCACTATATGGCTACTTAATGTTTTTTTTGTTTTTTTTTAGATTTATGTTTAAACATTTCTAAAATCATTATTATAACAATAAAAACTACTCTTATCAGTTTTGGGGTGCGTGGTGAGATATAAGTAGCTGAACATTTAATATTTGACAACTGTTTATGATATTTGTATTCAATGACCCACAGTAATAATACATATTATTACATGCTTGGCCTGTGTTTTCATTGCATTTACAGTTTTGACCAGCATGGGTCGCCATTTGTGTGTTTTGTGCATATCTCGCATGCATTTCTGGATTACAGTGTGCGTTTCTGGATCTGTTACTGTTTTCACTCGATATATAACGGAAATTCGAGCTCTTTTCGGGCAAGACGGCCGGATCATTTTTAGATGATCATTTATTTATTATTATTATTATTATTATTATTATTATTATTATTTGTAGATCGGATAATTTCAGGTACGTTAACACAGATTTATCCATTTCAAAGTTTCTGTTATGGCATCTGTTAAAGTAACTGTTTCTATTTAGATTTTCGGTCAAAATCAAAGTTCATCATTCCAGATAATTTACCTCAAGCGGTAAGGCTGGGAATCGATTCCAAAAAGAATCGATTCCTCGATTCCAAGGCGTTGGGAATCGAGAGTCGATTCCAAAGTTTGGAATCGATTCCATCGAGGAGAATCGACTCCTCTTTAAGAGCCCTTTTCAGTTCAACAAAGTTGAGCATTCATTTGTCTCTCGCTCACTAATAATGATTGGAAACCAATTTAATTTCTGCAAAAGGTTCTTTCGGACAGTTAGTTTCAATGAACCAGTTAAAAATAAAACAATTCAGCGGTTCTTTTGCGTCATCGCGTAATGACGTCACTAGAACGTAATTCTAACAATTTAGGGTGCGTCTCAATCAGCTCCCTAGTTCAGTAGTCAGGGCACTGATCAGGGAGTCAGCCCATTGACTTATGTCCTGATCAGTGCCCTGACTACTGAACTAGGGAGCTGATTGAGACGCACGCTTAGTTTTACGGTATGCCACGCTGAACCATTCAAATTAAGCCATATGTGAACGCATATTGCTGATTATTAGCATACCTTTCATTCACTTGGGTTAATGGTGTTTATTGTCATTGTTTCCTTCTGTGATCCTGCATCTTTGACAAGTTTACTACATTTTGCACCCAAAAACTCCATAATTTAGCTTAAATTGTGAAACTGTTATGTTGTCCACAACGGTAGGTTTTGAGCGCTGCTTGGTCTACGATAACAGATGCAGATGTGAGGGTCTTATTTTCATTTTAAATAAAATGCTATTTTTTTCTATCTGTAATCCAATGATAATTCTGAAGGAAAATGTGCCTAGAGCACAGATTAATGGCCGAGAGCCTACTGTTGCTATAGTAACGAACGTAACTTCCTCGCAACTGATTGACAAATAAACTGTGCACTCCTATATCGTTGTTGTTAATTTTGTGGTTTGCCTCGCACATTCTGTACTACGGTGGCCGAGAGAGCTCAACGCGCTGCAAATGAAGAAAACACATGCAAATAGAAAAAACACCAGCAAATAAAGAAAACATCTTCATCAGTTTGACAACACATGCGCTGCAAAAGTTCACAACACATGCAAATACAGAAACGCCCTGCAAATACTCACAACACATGCAAATACAGAAACACGTTGCAAATACTCACAACACATGCAAATACAGAAACGCGTTGCAAAAGTCCATAACACATACAAATACGCGCTGCAAATAGCACATACCAGGCCCGGCGATCTCAAGCCCCTTCTGCGATGATCTGAATGATGATGATGATGATGATAATGATGATGATGAGGCTACTTTTAAAATTAAATTAATATTTTAATTTGCCCTGCAATAATTTATAGCGCATCACGCATAACCAACGTGCTGTAATAAGATTAGATAACTCCTCATTTAAAAAAAAAAAAAAAACAAACAAAAAAACAACAACTTGTTTAACACCTACATCTCTTCTCATTTTTTTTAACTACGGGCCACAAGGGAAATATTAAAAAATAAATTAAGGTTAAATAGTGTTATCAGAACATGTTGAAGTAGAGCTCTCATCGCTGAGTTTTTAGTTTCACTTTCTGCAGTGAATAATTGACTGGGATTTGAGACAAGTATTTAAATTATTAAAAAATATATTTATTATTAATAATATTTTTTAACGCAAAATAATACCCCCCAAATCGTTTGTCCTGCCGCCGGGACTGGGACAGACCACAACGAAAGTGTTATATAGGGAACACCAACAAGTGACATACCTGGCTGGGATTGTTCAATGTTTACTCTTCAGTGGTGTGCACCTGAAAGTTTTTTTTTTTTTTTTTTTTTTTTTTTTATCTTAACATTCTGATCGTATGTGCATCATGAGCAGGCCTATTTGCAGCGCGTTTTTGTATTTGCATGTGTTGTGGACTTTTGCAGCGCATGTGTTGTCAAACTGATGAAGATGTTTTCTTTATTAGGGCCCGAGCACCGATGGTGTGAGGACCCTATTGGAATTGCTCAGCCTATTATTCTTCTCCCAAATGAATCGCATTTTTGATGGCCTAAACATGCTCGAAAACTCATGAAACTTTGCACGCGCGTGAAAAGTGGTGAAAATTTACGTCTGATATGGGTTTCGGAATTAGGCGTGGCAAAATGGCTCGATAGCGCCACCTACAACACTTCAACGAAGTGCCCCTCCCGCTACGTTTCACATACAGGTGTGAAATTCGGTAGACGCATGTAAAAGCCCAATACCTACAAAAAAGTCTCCTGGTATGAAATCTGAAAACCAACAGGAAGTGAGATATTTTGAATTTTCTTTGCAAAATTGTTGCAAATTTTGCCATTTCCAGACGTTGTACTTCAACGAACTCCTCCTAGAGATTTAATCAGATCAACATCATATTTGCACAGTCTAATCTAAACGCCTTTGCGACGTTAAATTGCGAAGATCTTGAGTTTTCCCTGAAGGGCGTGTCCGTGGCGGCCTCACAAAGTTCGACGTTTAGCCATAAAACAGGAAGTTGTTGTAACTCGGTCATACAATGTCCGATCTGCCCCAAACTTCACATGTTTTATTAGAGTCCTGGCCTGAAGACATCTACACGCGAATATTCAGTTACAGTCATAGCGCCACCTGCTGGCAACAGGAAATGGCATGTTTTACACTGTGATTAACTCCTCATAGTGATTTAACCAGATCAACATCATATTTGGTCAGTCTAATCTAAAGGCCTTTGCGACGTTAAATTGTGAAGATCTTGAGTTTTCACTGAAGGGCGTGTCCGTGGCGGCCTGACAAAATCTGATGTTTCGCCATGACACAGGAAGCTGTTGTAAGTCAGGCATACAATGTCCGATCTGCCCCAAACTTCATATGTTTGATAAGAGTCCTGGCCTGAAGACATCTACATATGAGTTTCAGAATTAGGCATGCCAAAATTGCTCGATAGCGCCACCTACAACATCTCAACGAAGTGCCCCTCCCGCTACGTTTCACGTACAGGTATGAAATTCAATACACACATGTAACAGCCCAATACCTACAAAAAAGTCTCCTGGTATGAAATCTGAAAACCAACAGGAAGTGAGATATTTTGAATTTTCTTTGCAAAATTGTTGCAAATTTTGCAATTTCCAGACACTGTACTTTAACGTACTCCTCCTAGAGATTTAATCAGATCAACATCATATTTGCACAGTCTAATCTAAAGGCCTTTGTGATGTTAAATTGTGAAGATCTTGAGTTTTCCCTGAAGGGCGTGTCCGTGGCGGCCTGACAAATTTCGATGTTTCGCCATGAAACAGGAAGTTGTTGTAACTCGGACATACAATTTCCGATCTGCCCCAAACTTCACATGTATTTGTTGGTGTCCTGGCCCAAAGACATCTACATGCCAATATTCAGTTACAGGCATAGCGCCACCTATGGGCAACAGAAAAGACCATGTTTTACACTGTGATGAGTATCCTCATTGAGATTTAACCAGATCAACATCATATTTGATCAGTCTAATCTTAAGGTCTTGGTGATGCTAAATTGTGAAGATCTTGAGTTTTCCCTGAAGGGCGTGTCCGTGGCGGCCTGTCAAAGTCTGATGTTTCGCCATGACACAGGAAGCTGTTGTAAGTCAGGCCCCAAACTTCACATGTTTGATAAGAGTCCTGGCCTGAAGACATCTACATGCCAATATTAGTTAGTCATAGCGCCACCTGCTGGCAACAGGAAATGGCATGCTTTACACTGTAATTCCCTACCAGAAACACATTTAAATATGTCATCAAGTCCCAAACATGCTAGAAACACATTAAATCAAGCAAAACTTGGCTAAGTGCTAATGTATGCGATTTACGCCACAAAACAGGAAGTTGTTGTAACTCAGGGATACAGTGTCCGATCTGCCCCAAACTTCACGTTTGATAATAGTCCAGGCCTAAAGACATCTACATGCCAATATTCGGTTATAGTCAAAGCGCCACCTGCTGGCAGCAGGAAGTGTGGCACATTGAAGTGACTTTGCCATATTTCTCCTATATTTACCCACTTAAATGCATGTCGCCCACTATTCGCTTTTTTTCTGAGGCCACCGGGTGGCGGTGCTCCCAGGTGCGAGGGCCCTTTCATCACTGCTTGCAGCTTTAATTTGCTGGTGTTTTTTCTATTTGCATGTGTTTTCTTCAGTTGCAGCGCGTTGAGATCTCTCGGCCACCATACTAAAGCACTTAAGTAAACTTTGTCATTTAACTGAACTGCACATGCATTTTAGACATGTCATGTAGTTTTAACAATGCAATAAATGCACATCTTTAAATAATGTGCTATCCTATTTATTTATTAAATCGCATTTACTGCTGGGCTATGGGCCATTTCAGGAGCATCCATAATTACAATTTAAAATCAAAGACACATGATCTTTCAGATACATGAAATGTATTTTCATTTTACAAATAAAGCTTTAGAGAAGGATACTTTCTACATCCTTATATCCTGCGGTCACTCCGGGAGTAGGTTCCTCCAATCTTTCATTAAAAAAAACAAGAATTGAAAAAGAATCCAAAACAACAGTGAGGAATCGATTCTTGGAATCGACTCCATCGATTCCGGAACCAGGAATCGGAATCGGAATCGATGGCAAAAATTTCGGAATCGAACAGCCCTATCATGCGGTCTGCTTTGAAGTTCTGTGAGGAATAAGACGTGCACAGATGGAGAAGCATTTCCATTGGCTGCAGTCTGCCGGTATTGGCCAATCACAAAAGTCGACATTGCGCAGCCCATGTCACAGAATATTCCGCTACGTTTTTATTATTATATATTATGCTACGTTTATGTGGCTATTATATTGTAGACTATTGAATGGATAAAATATAGAAATCCTTTTAATTCCCCCCCCCAAAAAATCAAACCATTTTTTTTTTCAACTGGAACGCCGTCCCCCCTCGAAATTCACTCCCCGGACTCCGTCCCCCTGAGTTTCCAGTCAAGTCCGGGGTAAGGCTCTCTGCCCTCGGCTTACGCTCCCAAACATTAGGTCTTGGTGTGGGTAGAGCGCACTCATTCCAAGAAAAGAGAACTGGTATAGCTCCTTTTTTAATATTCTCAACCCCCCAGCAGTCACTACAAAGTCTCCCGGCTGAAAATGCCTGCTACACACGAGTGATTTTCGTAGGGCTGAAGCTGTCCCTACGGATCTTGATTAGCCACTGAGCCTGTACCGTAGTATCTACGGGAAACAAATGAAAACTTATCTCTGAGTTATAGCATGACGAATTACTAAGGGGTACACAACAATGTAATGCCGACTTTTTCACCCGTTGTGGAAGGTCAGTCGCCTTTCTTTAATCCTGAATCCACAAATTTTTACTTACTATCTTGATCTTAGTGTCGATGTCAAAACTCTTGTTGTTAGCAGTGCAGGAAAGCTTAAAACGGAAGTACTGATGCGCACACTCATATCACGGAAGTTGATAGACGCCATCTTGTGCAACTAGTCCATTTCCTCGAGAAAAACCCAATAGGATTTTCCTATAGTCTTTTGGATTATCGCAAAAAACAAGCTCTGTGATCAACAAAAGTTTATAATACTTGCACGTTTTGTCCATCAAGATAATTATCACAGATGAACTCAACTTTTGTTAATTTTGAAGCCTAAATGCAGTCGCCAGAAGTAAAAGGCTAAAGGTAGGCTATAAACAAACTACACCACGGTCACTCGACTTCAGCGTCACCATCACCATCACTAAGCTTCTGACAACTCTTTCAGTTTTTATCTAAAAACATTTTCCCAGAACGTTTGAGTTAGACTGGTTTATAAGAGCACAATTATGAGCATAATGAGGCTGTAAAAGTGGACTAAGATTACCTCTTCAGTGCATGCTTCAGCGTGATGACATTTAATCTCCTTGACAGCCTCTGTAGTCCCATTTAGCCACTTGTTAGCAACTGTCTTTTTCAAGACACGTAACCACTTCAAAAAATCACGAGTGGGGTAATACTGATGTATTTTATGTCGTAGAATAAAACGTGAAAGTGTCTTGAGCTTGTGTTCACCACAGACCTTATTTCAGCCATTTAACCAAAATCCCATTCAAAAAACCCATTGACTTCATAACTGTGGATGACGCACTGAGCCTGGCCCCTCCCCTAACACTATCATAACTGTGGATGACGCACTGAAGCCACTGAGCCTGGCCCCTCCCCTAACACTATCATAACTGTGGATGACGCACTGAGCCTGGCCCCTCCCATAACACTATCATAACTGTGGATGACGCACTGAGCCTGGCCCCTCCCCTAACACTATCATAACTGTGGATGACGCACTGGAGCCACTGAGCCTGGCCCCTCCCCTTACACTATCATAACTGTGGATGACGCACTGGAGCCACTGAGCCTGGCCCCTCCCCTAACACTATCATAACTGTGGATGACGCACTGGAGCCACTGAGCCTGGCCCCTCCCCTAACACTATCATAACTGTGGATGACGCACTGGAGCCACTGAGCCTGGCCCCTCCCCTAACACTATCATAACTGTCGATGACGCACTGGAGCCACTGAGCCTGGCCCCTCCCCTAACACTATCATAACTGTCGATGACGCACTGGAGCCACTGAGCCTGGCCCCTCCCCTAACACTATCATAACTGTCGATGACGCACTGGAGCCACTGAGCCTGGCCCCTCCCCTAACACTATCATAACTGTGGATGACGCACTGGAGCCAACGAGCCTGGCCCCTCCCCTAACACTATCATAATTGTGGATGACGCACTGGAGCCTGGCCCCTGGCCCCTCCCCTAACATTATCATAACTGTGGATGACGCACTGGAGCCACTGAGCCTGGCCCCTCCCCTAACACTATCATAACTGTGGATGACGCACTGGAGCCACTGAGCCTGGCCCCTCCCCTAACACTATCATAACTGTGGATGACACACTGAGCCTGGCCCCTCCCCTAACACTATCATAACTGTGGATGACGCACTGGAGCCACTGAGCCTGGCCCCTCCCCTAACACTATCATAACTGTGGATGACGCACTGGAGCCACTGAGCCTGGCCCCTCTCCTAACTCTGGATGACGCACTGGTGCACTGGATGGCGCAATGATATCAAGAAGAGGTGGATTAATTTTGTGAACAGCATGGAGAGCTGAAGATCACTACCAACACCTGCCACCACCAACTCTGCAGTGACTTTACAAACTTTCATCGGAGACAACTGGGATTCACTGATAATCCACTGCAGAATGGGGCCAAACCGACTATCTCTGCCCCGGCCTTCATCCTCCTGTCCCTCCGACATCTGGTGCCATCGTCGGCAGTACGTGCCCACCAATGAGTGTTGTCTTGAGTGCTTAAGGCAGCTTTCCCGCGAGTGGGCGTGGTTTCAGCGCTGACAGCGGTTGAGAGCAGAGGATACGGCTTATTTTTTCAAGATTTTGATAAGCAATTTCATTTGCTTGTCGGAATTTTTTATCATTTAAATTTGGCTGGGTGGTTAATAACACCACAATTTTCTGTGGTGTGACAAACTCAGAACACATATTTAATTTTGAATTTACAGAGACTTTAAAGAAATATCTGATCTTCCTCCATAACGCAGTTGCGATTTACATCGCATATCTTAGTATAAACTCTTGCATTACCAAGGCAACGACTGACTCGTATGACATTCCAAAGAGCCCTGTTATCAGCCCCTCAGTGGAAAACCTTTTTGCCAAAATGCATGACAGAAATATATGCACTTAATTATGTTCTTTTTAAAAATAGTATTTTTATTCATGGTAATATGTGGATAAGCACTTTTTAACTGTTCTCTGAGGTAGATTTTAGGCTTGTAATCAAAAATAGGAGGACATCTGTACATTTGTTTGTTGCAAATTTACAGACAATGAAATTGAGATGTTTATATTTGCTTGAGGTAATATTGCTTGTCAACTGACAACAAAGTTTGTATTAGCATAATTGCACAAGTTTTATATTTAATAAAATCTTTAAAAACAAATTACATTATTATACATTGATTTCCCTGGCACTCCGACTGGCACCCCGACTGAGCCTGGTTTCTCCCAAGGTTTTTTTTTCCATTCTGGCCCTGAAGGAGTTTTGGTTCCTTGCCACCGTCGCCTTTGGCTTTTGGCTTGCTCAGTTGGGGACACTTAAATTTCAACTATATTACGAATCTGCCCGCATTGACACTATATGATAATTGAAATGAGCTGGATGACATCACCGTTTTCACTAGAGCGGCTGTACAGCCGAATCAAATTCTGTTGCATTATTTTCCTGTTACCACTGTGAGGCTGCTTTGAAACAATTGCCATTGTAAAAAGCGCTATATAAATAAAGATGATTTGATTTGATTCCCTTAATAAAAAGTAAATTGAGTAAGACGGTGTAAAAGGTGTGTATGGATTAGTAATCTGGCCCCTTGGTATGAAGGAGAAAACATGTTGGCCCTCGTCACTATCAAAGCCCAGCCCTCTTCTAGACATACCATTTTTTCTTGGTTATGCAGTCGTTCAGGAAACATTCCATTTTATCATTCTGCAGACATTTTTGGAACATTACTTTTGAATGTTGAACAAGTAACCTTCGAAAAAAAAAACTAAAACGTGAGAGCCCTATTAAAGACCAGATAACTTTGAACAAACATTCTATTAACATTACTATGAGCATTTGTTTATAACTTTGAGAGAACCTTGACAGAACGTTCAAAATTCTGAGAACGATCCTGTTAGCTGGGTGACCTATTTAATGTCTGAGAAACATTCTATAAAACATTTCTTTAGGCTCTACTTCTTTCTTTTGTGTTACTTATCCAATTAGTTTGATCTTGTTAACGTTAATTCCTATATTTCTCCCCTCCTCTTTCCCAGTGCTATCATTTCCCTTTAGTCTGCTTTTTTTGTATCACTCCACCTATTCATATCTGTTACGTTTTTGTGGATTTTGTCTCTCTCATAATCATGGCTCTCAAACCACTTTGCTCATTATTGCATTTGGCGCATTAATGACTTTGTTCACCAATTTGTATTGAGTCCCATCCATTTCCTCACTCTCTCCTCAGTCTCTTTCTCTCTCCCTGCTTTTCACTCTGTACCCTCCCTTCATCTCAAGATCCTGTTTCAAGACAATCAAATCAGCATGAGACATCTAACACTTAACATTATCCTTGACTGATAGACGTCTTCGTATACTCCAGCAGTACTTGAGCATGCCTCTCATTCGATTTGGTCCTCTGTCATGCGTTACTCCTGCATTGTGTGTGTTTTTGTGGGAAAGCAAGTCCCAGATCTATTAAACTTATAGAGAGAGAGATAACCGCATGTTAATGGTTCCACTCTTGGCCATGTCAAGAAACATTGCTTCTCAATTGTGGTTAAAGTGTGTGTGTGTGTGTGTGTGTGTGTGTGTGTGTGTGTGTGTGTGTGTGTGTGTGTGTGTGTGTGTGTGTGTGTGTGTGTGTGTGTGTCTGTGTGTGTGTGTGTGTGTGTGTCTGTGTGTGTCAGTGCTTGTTGTGGGATGCATCCTAAATGACCTTGTTTTTTTTCCATTTGCATAATTGAGATTGGAGTTAATGTCAGGCACTCTCATCCAGCTTGATGTTTTAGTGTTAAGAACTGATATATAAATAAAAACATGAATTATAATATAAAATATAAAATATAAATTTCAGCTTGTTAACATGTTTCAAACATTCTCCATCAAATTCAGTATATCTGCCTTCTGTCTTTTGATTATGAAATTCATTATCGTTAAAGGGGGGGGGAGAAGAAAGTAATACTTTTATTCCGCAAGGACACATTAAATTGGTCAAAAGTGACTTTTATTATGTTACAAAAAATATTTTAAATAAATGCAGTTCTTTTGAACTTTCTTTCAATCAAAGAATGGGGGGGATCACGGTTTCCACAAAAATTAGGCAGCACAATAGTTTTCAACATTGATATCAATAAGCTCTGAAGGATCATGTGACTAGTAATGGCTGCTAAAAATTCAGCTTTGCCATCACAGGAATAAATTACATTTTAAAATTGTAAAACAGTTATAAAGGTTATTTAATTTTTTTATAAATATTATTAATTGTCATTGCTGTTTTTATTGTTATTTTGATTAAATAAATGCAACCTTTGTGAGATTAAAAAAAAAAAAGTTTTAAAAAAATGTTACTGACCTCAAACTTTTGAATGGTAAAAGAGAAAAGGTTAATAAAAAATATTTATATAATAGTAAAAAAAAAAACTAATATTATTACTACTAATATTATAAATATTTTAAAGGCACAATATGTAAGATTTTTGGATTAAAATATCCAAAAACCACTAGAACAATGTTATATGTTTTGTTGACTTGTGTACTTACATTATCCCAAATGTTTCCAAGAATGATGTTTTATTAGACAGGTGAGCAACAGTTTGGATACATTCATCGACAGAAAACTAATCATTGTTATATAGCTCAACACAGTTTTCATGATTTCAAACTCGTTTTCATGATTTACCGCGAGTACCATGTTTTACCATGCCTAATATCAATAGCGGTCGTCTGCGGCATAATAAAAGCTCTGCAAAATCCAGGCGTCATCAAGCTACGCCTTTGTTTTGAATAAGCGACCTCTAGCGGTGAAAAATTATATATTGAGGCTTTAATACAACAAATATTATTACTGATAATATTATTCATAGGCTGATCTGGGAGCCAGGGCAAAGCCTGTAGAGCAGGTAGCCAGGGCGGAACAGGCAGAGCAGGTGGCAAGGGCAGAGCAGGCAGAGTAAGTGACCATGGTGAAGGTGGCCAGGGCGGAGCTGTCGGGACTGAAGACCATCTCAGCAGAGCTGAAGACCACCACAGCAGAGCAGATGACCACAGCAGAGTAGATGGGACTGCAGATTCCCACAGGAGACCAGGGCAGGCAGGACATTCCAGATTTCAGGACTTTCCATGTCCACGGTGACCTCCGTGGTCATGACAGGACAAACTGAGACAGAGTTCATGAGCAGACACCGCCACCTCAGGAGGAGTAGATGAAGTGTAAATGGTCCACACACACAAGATGACGGCTCGCCATCACAGGAAGAACAGCCGATGATGGAAGGACCTCTGAGAACCCTGGACTCTGGACCACTGAACTTGGGTGCCCTAGGCTCGAGGACAATGTTGGGACCATTGAGATGCCAGCTGTTCGCACCGATGTTCGCATCAGTGGTGGGTCCGCCAAATTAGAAGCCAGTCTCAAACGCCTGGACCATTTTAGTACTTTCAGGTGGAGCGTCCATGACAGCTAGAGACTCTGGCGTGCCGTCCTTAACGGCTGGAGGCTCTGGCGTAGCGCCAAGATGGCTGGAGGCTCTGGTGTGGCGGCCATGGCGGCTGGAGGCTCTGGTGTGGCAGCCATGACGTAAAGAGGCTGTGGACTTGGAACCACCGGACTGGGAAGCTCAGAGAGCACTGTGCTAGCGATCACCAGACTTGAAAGCACTGGAATCCGTGATGGAAACAAGGGGACAGGGGACAGGGGACAGGGGACAGGGGACAGGGGACAGGGGACAGGGGACAAGAATACAGGTGCTTAGAAAGGCAGTGGTAACACTAACAAGATACGCAATGAAAGCAAAGGAGAACACAGCTTAAATAGGCAAACACAAACAAGCTAATGAACCACAGGTGGGAGAAATCAAATCCTAATGAGTCCAGGCAATGGATTATGGGGAATGTAGTTAATAACGGGAGAGCAAAGGTGTCAGGAGGAGTGTCCTCTGGTGGGTATCATGGGCACTCCAGCTAGTGGATGAGACAGTAGGGATGCAGCTCGTCAAGAATTCTATTTTTATTACATGTATTGATTTGGCAGAAACGGTTATCCAAATAATTTATAGCGCATTCAAGTTATAGTACAGTTTATAAGTGTGTTCCCTGGGAATCAGACCCATAACTTTTGGGTGCTAAATCTAAGCTAAAGGAAAAACCGTTTTTTATGCCCTGCCATATGGCAAGAAAAATATTACCATTATTATCCTATCATTGCTGTGGTTGTTTTTTATCATATTGCTAATATTATAAATATTATTTTAAATTAATACAACTAATATTATTACTGATAATATTATTCATATTATTATATTATTTCTGGGCCTCCAAGCATAAAAACGTCTGTCAAATGCATAAAAACGTCTTTCAAATGCATAAATGCAAAAACCATGCAGTCAATCTCATCAGAACTCAGAACATGAGGTTTTAGATAACTGATATTGCAAATTACTATATACAATCAATCACCTCATGGGAAAAGATTGCATAGATGTAATCTAGTTAAAATCTTTAATGCCACACTAATGAGGCTTCCTATGTGAAACAGCTTTTTACTACTTCATGGCGCTTTCATGGTAGTCATGATATAATGTGCGTGTCCGTCATCAAGATTAAACTATTCCAGACCTCTCACACACTTAACATCTAGGCTATACATGCACCACTAACACCCTGTGTCTGATTCTGTTGTTTTGTTGTGGACACTGTATGTATGCTTATGTTGAGTAAGAGATGTTAGGAACTTCTTTGGGTCTAAGCCTTAACTTTGCCAGTAATTTGATTTGTACATTTGCTTGGTAAGAAAGCATCTGCTAAGAGTGTCAAATGTAAATTTTATATCTGGATAACGGACAGAATAACTAAAGGAGGAAGAATAAGAAAAGAGGGAGGAGAGAGGGTGTGGCTAGGAGAAATAGAGGGGGCTTTCTGTGAAAGCATCTGGTCTCAAGGACTGGAGACTTTTTACCAAGGAAACAAATAAGGAAGATTACTCAAGAGTTTTTTTTCTTTTACTTTTCTTGACAAAACGAAGGATAAAGCATTTGGACAGATTAATTACCAGCATTAGCATAGTCTATGCTTAACTAAAGTTTCACGCAAATACGTTGATACACTCATAGAGTGTAATTTTTTTGAATGCAGCAGTGTTCAGGAAAAATGTGGGGCTGTGTAACAGATTTCTTTACATATGAGACAACCAAGTCCGTGGTGGTGAAGAGCTGGACCATCGGCATCATCAACCGTGTCGTCCAACTCCTCATCATAACATACTTCATTGGGTGAGTGTTTTGACAAAACATTGTATTAATGGTGGTGGAACAGAGAGATTTAAACCCCAAAAAAAAAAAAAAACATGTCTGTGTTTAAAATCTTAAAAAAGATTTATTAAGGATGTATTAATCTTAACATTAATTTTATTTACTAATACATTATTAAAATCAAAAGTTGCATCTATTTAATGGACCTGAGCTAACATGAACTCACGCAACACGATCTCATTAAAGTGCGTATCTATAGCAAGAATTGTGTTTATCGTGCAATTTATATGCAAAAATGAGTTTTTGCGTTCATATGATACGCAATTTATGGCGTGCAACATGCACGTAACCCACACCACTAACCCTACCCAAGGGGTTTACAGTGCGTAGTTTATGCACGCAAAAACTCATTTTTGCGCATAAATTGCACGATAAATACAATTCGTGCTATAGATACGCTACACCGGACGCGGAAAAGCCTTGTTTATACTTTCGCCTGGCTCCGCAGCGCGAGCCTCCGCTGACTGCGCGCGCTCCTCTCCAAACGGACGAGGCGTTTATACTTGACGCGCTCGCCGTTGTACTATTCTTTGAAACGACAGAGGGCGACTCGGAGTAATTGTTCTATAAACCGTCAGGAAACAGCGGTGAGGAGGAGTAATGTACACAGTGACGATATTTATTTTAGTACACTTCACCAAAAACCACACTACAAAAGAATCGTGTAAAACTCAGTAAACCTTGATATTATTACTTGTGACATTAGAACAAAATGTATGTACACATGTATACGTGTATAGGTACAACTAAATTAACGATCTCTTAAATATTTCCCATTTTCACTAAACATTTTAATTTCGTTTCGTGAATTTTTTTATTAAACATGGATCTTTATTTTCAATAAAAGGGCTTAGTTCTGCTTTTGTAGGCTCATTTTGTAAATATAAGCAACTAATTTGTACGTGCAAACTGGGTGCCGGTGTGATGAGACGTCATGCTCGGCTAGATTCTCCTCGAACTCGTGCATCTTCGGATGCGGAGCCGCGCGGAAAGTTACAAAAAATGCGCTGCACACCGCCACGCGAAATGGGGTCTCGCGCACTCAACGCGCACTACAGCCCACTCCGCGATGATGTCATTTTTGCCGCGCGCACCTTCGCGCTCGTGCGGACGCGGCGAGTATAAACCAAGCTTAACAATGAGCCTAACTAACATTAACAAAGATTAATGAAGAATGTAACAAATGTAATGCTGATTGTTTGCTAATGGACTAAAATTATGGAATTAAATTACTTGTTTTTTGGTCTTTTTGTGGTGACATAATTGATGTAAAGTAGCTACAACTACTTAGTATTATTACTAATATTATTACTAATTACTGGATTTAGTATTCTTAGTATATTTAGGCTAATGAAAATCTTACATTTTTCATGTAGCATTTTACATTAAAGAAAGTAAAAAAGGAGCCAATTTGTCGCTCTGTATTTCCCGTTTTCCTAACTCTCTCTCTCTCTCTCTCTCTCTCTCTCTCTCTCTCTCAGCTGGGTGTTTTTGTACGAGAAAGCATATCAAGTGCGAGACACAGCTATTGAGTCATCAGTGATGACTAAAGTGAAAGGTTTCGGAGAGTATAACAACCGGATCATGGATGTAGCCGATTATGTCACACCTACTCAAGTAAATCTCAAATTTTAGAATATTTGATTTATATAGGCTATATATATATATTCTTTTGTGGCCAATTTTTATTACAAGTGTGTGCATATGTTAATCTATGTTTGTGTAGGCCTACATAACATAGCACATGTGTGCAACAAAATGAAATCTAACAAAATCTCCCTTTGGGGACACGTGAGGACCCAGCTAACAAAAATATGTTCTGAGAACGTTTTGCTAATGTTCCCATATTAAGTTATGAAAACGTTATTTCACAATGGTCTCTGAGCATTCAAAATGTCCCGTTTTTTAAACTTTTTTCTTTTTTTATGCGAACATTCGATTTTATCATTTTGCAAACATGAAGGCAGCATTATTGAATGTTCTCTGAACGTTCTAAAACGAAACAACCCAGTAAACACAGAACGTTCCCATATGGTTCCCGTTTGGTTATTTTTTTGGGGAACCAAATAAGAACGTTCTGGGAACGTTCTCTATTAGTTGTGTTTTTGTAACCTAACGAGAACGTTCTCAGAACGTTCCCTGCTGGTTATTTTTGGGTTTTATTTTATAAAACCCAAAAAAATAACCAAACGGGAACCATATGGGAACGTTCTGTGTTTACTGGGTTGTTTCGTTTTAGAACGTTCAGAGAAAACGAAACAACCCAGTAAACACAGAACGTTCCCACATGGTTCCCGTTTGGTTATTTTTTTGGGGAACCAAATAAGAACGTTCTGGGAACGTTCTCTATTGGTTGTGTTTTTGTAACCTAAAGAGAACGTTCTGGGAACGTTCTCTATTGGTTGTGTTTTTGTAACCTAACGAGAAAGTTCTCAGAACGTTCCCTGCTGGTTATTTTTGGGTTTTATTTTATAACCTAAAGCGAACCTTCCCAGAACTTTCCCTGCAGGTTATTTTTTGGGTTTTATTTTATAACCTAAAGAGAACGTTCCCTGCAGGTTATTTTTTGGGTTTTATTTTATAACCTAAAGAGAACGTTCCCTGCAGGTTATTTTTAGATTTTATTTTTTATAACCATGTAAACTAGTAAAACAGTGCAGATGATACCAATAGCCTACAGAGATTATTCTAATGCTGAAATGTGTAATTTATTCATAAACATAAACTATATTATATAGTTTAATGCAGCTTTTAATAAACTAGTGTAGTCAGAACGCATTATAATTTTCAGATAGCTAAAAATATTAAGTCAAGGTTAAGCATAGTGTGAAAAGAATACGCGGGTTTATTTGTAGGCTATTTCATTACTGCGCGCCTCTGATCTGCACGCGCTTCTCCAGCACGCGCTTTCTTCTGTCTTCCATAGAAAGACGCGCACTCGCGTAATTTAAAGATTAGCGGACATTTAGTTTTTACTGGCTGACTAACAGTTTATCTATGTCTTTATTGAATAATAAGTTATAATTAATAAATATACGAGTGTAAATAGTGTGATTTCAGAGAGATTTGACACGTAGGCCTAATTGAAGACAACATGATGTTAACCGAGAAGTTTCCGTTTACTGACCAAAAGAGAGACGTCCCGTTATTCAGTGGCAAGAAATGAATGTAATGTTATCGCAGTTAAAGTAATCGTTATTCATTTTTTTAATGTCTGTGAATAAAATTCATATTTTAAAACCCCATATTGTATTGAAGTCATTGTTATTTGGCACTTAAACGTAAAACCTGGTTGTGGTACAGTGTCAGTGATACAAGTTGCGAAATTTTACATATTATGCATAAATTTAATCTTATTTGACCCTCCATATTAAGGTTTATGTGCTCGGATTATTTCTATTGATTAAACAAGCTGAAAACAAAACATGGTTTGTAGTAGGTCTAGGCTACTGATTATTGACGTCCATTCATCCGTCTTCCATGCCGCTTATACCATATGGGACGCGGGAGTGCTGGATGATTACTGACGTACAGCAGGGTAAATGATATAGGAGTGAAGAGGTTAGGGCAGAGAACGTTCTGGGAAGGTTAGGGGAACGTTCTCCACACCAACAGGGAACGTTCTATTTACGTAAAGAAAACTTTCCTGGCTAACCAATAGAGAACGTTAGGATGTCTGTTCTGGGAACCAAAAATTTTTATCTGGGAAGTAAGATTATAAAACATTATACATATCTCCAACTAAAATGTTTCAGAAAAAAAGGTTCCACGAATGATGTATAAATAATGTTTTTGTGCTAATGTTTTGAGAACATTATTAAAGAGAAACATTAAGTCATCATTTACTCACTCTGGTGTTGCTGTGTATGCCCTTCTTCATTTTTTCAGACCACAAAAAAAAAAGAAAAAAAAAAAGAAAAAAAAAAAGAAAAATGCACGTGCCCATATATTGGCAGTAAATAGAGTAATGCAGGGATGACTTCAGAACCCGGAAGACTAATTCACCGCTGGTTCCCTCAAGATTTTCCTATGGGGTTTTAATATAGCACTAGAGGCTCACGAATGCGCCGTGCACAGAAGCCCAATGGCCAAGGTCAGGGTTTTCGTTAAATAATACATAAAATGTAGGTTTGTTTTTCTCCAAACCCTATCGTATACCACCAGAACACTTGGAATATATGACATGTTACGCATGGGACCATTCTGTGATACATGCATCTTTTTTAAAAGTTTGATCCTGGTCGCTATTCACTGCCATTATATGGGCGAGCGGGTCATTTTTTTTAATTGCCTTTTGTAGTCCGAAAAACAAGGAAGGCCATATGGCATTAGAGCAACACCAAGGTGAGTAAATTATGACTTAATTTTCGTTTTAGGTGATCCCTTTAAAGACAAGATAACTCGGAATGGACATTCTATTAACATTACTGAAAGAATGTTCATAACTTTGAGAAAACCTTGCCAGAACATTAGACAAAGTTGAGAATGTTCCTTGTTAGCTACATGTTCTTACTTGGAAAATCCATTTATAAATAGCCTACATCAAATACTTTATAGCCTACTATTTTAAATGAAAAAACTCCTTTAGAGTGTGAGTTAGTTTAGTTAGTAATTAGAAATAAAAACAATAGCAGATTATAGTATGTCATTTTTTTTTTTTTTTTACACATGTAAATGACTGTGTGCGCGTGTGTGCTGGTGTGTCCACCAGGGGGCGTCAATTTTCTGCGTCATCACAAAGCTCATCACGACAGAGAACCAAGTTCAAGGAAACTGTCCAGAGGTGAGTGAGAACAACACACTGCTTAGAAATAGTGTTTCTCGAAGTACGGAAATCTGTCACGATTAATGTACACACATTTCATTGATTCTTGTCTGTGTGTGTGTTCATGTGTTTCAGAGTGAGATGAAATTCAGATGTGACAATGATGGTACTTGTAAGAAGCAGATGTCAAAACCATCTAGCAATGGTAAAATTATAATATTCTTTGTAAGAGAAATATTTTTAATGAAGTTTATTGAAGGATCAAGAAGAATTAAATTTTTTACAACAAATAATTAATAATAATAATAATAATAAATGGAAATTATTTTTAATTTGGTCTTAAAGACCTGTGGTGAAAATCAAGTTTTCAGTTTTGTCTTTGTGGTGTTTTTAATATGCTTTAAGACGAACCATGATCGGTGTATGACATCAAAGGCCCTGTCCCAAATGGCACACTTCATGCACTTTAGGTCTTGAGGAAGAGGAAAACCGCGATTGTTTAGGGTGCCATTTGGGACAGGGCCAAATTACCGTGAGAGCAATTAGAGAGCAGACGGCTCCGTATGCTTTCTAATTGCTCTTGTGGTACTTTGATGTCATACACCTATCAGTTTGTGCAATATGGAAGCTTGTTTCCACACGAAATAAAAATTTTGGCCACTGCGTTCAAGAGATCAACAAACATGTCTGTGATTGGCTACATTGCTCCTTGCTGTAAATAGAAACATTTGACTTTCTCCAGAATGCAAACACAAATACGCACTGGAGCGTTTACCAAATCTGTTTTGTCAATATGATATTAATACAGTATCAACTGAGGGTGCTCTTGCTTTCGCGGGTCTGCCTGTAAATTCACTCTTCCTCTTTTTCTGAATCAGTTTCTGATTAGGGGTGTGACAAGATCTCGCGCCACGAGATTTCTAGACAAGATTTCTCGTCGAGGTGAAAAGCTGTCTCGCGTCATATTGTCATGACGGAGTGTGAGGGTGAAGTTAGGATAGAATATGCCAATGCTACGTTTACATTACGCCTCCACTGTCGTTTAGCTTTTTATAGAAATACATTTTTTTTAATTCAGGTGGATAACGGTCGCTTCAATTCCATCAGTTCATCCAAAACAAGCTGTTCGAGTCGTACATATAGTGCGCAGCACTGCCACTGATCACGTGACGAGAAGACTGACAGGACCGTGGCGGAGGATTCGTTGCGCAACAGAGGCGTCAGACAAATGTCTTATCTTTTAAAATGCGCCTTCAGCACCACCGCTCCCTATTCACAGAGTACACACGATCGCGAAATTGAAAGTGAAAGTAAATCCGAGTTACCGCTGTTTGAAAGCAGCTCCCCTGAGGCATGCAAATCTTAGGCTGGGCTGTGTAGTTGTTACCATCTCTTAGCTCTGTATCATGCTTGAAGAAAAATTTGGTCTCTATTTGCACTTTGAATATTGAGATAGTACTTTGATTATGGTTGCACTTATTGTTTGCACTTAATATCTATGATCAATTTGTGGAAAGGAGTTCTGTTAGGAGGTCAAAAGTTGTAGAAGCTGTAGGGACTCAGGGAAACAGGTCTATTTAGCTCAAATGAATGAATGAATTCATTCATAGGGAGTTTTGAAAGAGTCTATTTTACGACCGAGCAAATGACTCGTCCAGCGTTCATTTGAACGGGCCGTAACTATCAACTCTGCAGCGGATATTAATATCCACACAATAGTGAAACACTATTTAACAGCCAGGTAACTTAGATCAGCAGTTTAAGACATTAAATTCGTAAGCACATAACACAAGAACACTTATCTTTAAATACACACAAAACTGTATTGATTACTCTAACACGTAAAACTAATATCTAACACAAACACACGCACACACACATTCACATGCGTTGCAGAAAGGGAAAAGAAAGTGAGGAAAGAATGAGTTTTAAGAGAGAGAAATGATGAAGTCCCAAGTTTCTAGCAATATATGCATTTATAACACATGACCTGACTGAACCACCGATCATTAACTTAACCCTCCTATCGTTGCTTAGGCGGGTTATTCAATTTGATATCAATGCACCAGTTTCAGTTTAGAATCTGGAGGTTACTTGCGTTTGTATCTAGTGTCGTCTTTGAATGGGGATTCCCTTTTAGGTCCTGGCTGGAGAGGGGTTTCCCAAGTTCGGTGATTCTCTGAGGGTCTTGTCGTGTCTTTTGATCGACGTCTTGGGGAGCCAATCACGTGGCGTGTTGGCGGCTGGATCTGGATGGATGGAAAGTCTCGTGGATGTTTGAAGTTGAAGCGCGCTCGCCGGAGATTCGTCGAGAGAAACATTGTGGCGAAACTTAACTTAGAACACGAGACTCACGGAAAGAAAATAAACTTAAGTAAAAGAAAGGAAAATGAGTAGAGAGTTTTAGATGGCTTGAACAAAATTATTAACCCATTTTCTCAGATCTGGGTCTGCCACGATCGCCTGATCGCCTATCTCTCTTTAAGACATTCCAGAACTTCTTGAACTGATTTCAACTGCAACTCAACTGTACTGATTTCTTTGTTCGTGTTCTGAGATTAAACTCAAATTTGTTTGCCCATCCTCATGGATGGATTGACCAATCGGGAATCATCTTTGGTTCAGAGGTGACTGTCTCTCCACCCCCCTAAATTATGTTATCTGTGGTCTCTTACTTTCCTGCTCTAAGCAGAGAGTAAATTTAGACCTGATTTCTTATTATAAGAACATGATACATTCTAAACAAAATTCAATCAAACCATCTTTTGAAATATAAACAAACAAACAAACAAACAAAAAGATACCAAGAACGGTACACTTTCGACCACTCGTTCACTACTTATACAATTACATGAATTGGGAGTGATATATATGCATAATGGTCACGTGTATTGGTTATAGGACATGATATAGAATTATGCAGTAGAAGGCTGTTTGAATGCAAGTTCGACTCTCAACGATTTTGTGATTTGATGCAGTTTGACAACAGTTTCTGTGGATTTTTCCAGTGGATTGTAACCTTGTCAGTGAGAGTTCATCTAAAGGTCATTGAAACAGCAGAGGTCTGGTTTGTTTCTTTGTCTTGTGATCAAACAACTTCGTTGTCATCTTTGGGGTGGCTCAAAGTTTGCAAGGCAATAAAGCACTTAGCTGAGTTTCTGTCAACCAGACAGACTGACCGTCGTCCACTTCAATTAAGGCCATAAATTGTTGATTTGTTGAGTTGAGTTTTGTGTGGAATTATGCCTGAACGAATCATTTGGAAGATTCTTTTGTGTCTGATGCGTCCACAATTCCTACAAAGCTCATAAATCATGTGCAGTAAGGTCTGAAGAGACAATCATACAGGAAAGAAGCCAGTCAGTTGAGTTTGTGGCAAAACCTTTTACAGTGCTTGAGTACTGTTGTTTTTTACTGCATATGATAATTCATATTCAGAAAGTAGAACTGAAATGACATTCATTACAAGATGATGAGTTAAAACAATTCAAATGCACCTGCAAACAATTTTTCTAGTCATGCATTTCATCATTGAGGATTTCTTAAAAATACTATGTAAAAATCTCGTCTCGTTCTCGTGAACCCAATCTCGTGTCTCGTCTCGTGAGCTAAGTGTCTCGTCACACCCCTATTTCTGATTCAAACATATATGGCTGAATTAATTAGTGGATCAGGTAATCAGAGCTGGTGTGATTGAGTGGAGGCGGGGAATCATTTGCATATTCATGGTTCTGCGTATAGGGTAAACGTACCGATTAAGCTCACCAAAATCTATATTAAGACATTTTAGTGCACAGGGTATTGGTTTGAGTACAAGAAGTTATGTTAAATTAAAATATTAATCTCTCACACAATAATATTTTATTTTATTTTAAATGACAAAAGCGTTTAAATTAAGATATACATCATTAAATGCAAAAAGTCTGGATGTGCTTAATGGGTACATGTTTGCCATTAAGCTCACATGTTTTTTTGGGAAAATTCTTGTTTATTTTAAACAACATTTTTAAAGAATAATTTTATAAAGATTAACTTGAAGTGACAACCATCAGTTAATATTTAAAGTCTGTTTATGAAATATTTACATAGACGTAGACAATGTGGATGAGCACACTGAGCTTTATTGGAACAGTAAACCTTTTTTTAATTAATAAATATTAAATTTGTAAATTTAAAAGGACAATTTTGCTAAATAAATAATCTAGGTCATGTATTAAGTTCGTACATATTTTAATATGAACAGATATTATAGAAAATATCTATGAAATTATACTTTTTCTTATTGAAATCACACTGAAGCTGTGTGATTTTCATAGTAGTGCACCCTTTAAGCTCACCTTAAAATAATATGAAATCTTAAAAAAATTATAGAAGTGTAAAACAACAAAACATCAATAAACTGTAAATTTATAACATAATTGATTTAAAAGTACAAGCCGGTAATGCCTGTGAAGTAATATATTAGTGTAGCACACAATCTTATACAGCTAGTAAGCTAATAATGTTCTGCTGCATCTGCGCTATGTTGCTTAAACTATCTTTTGGATCTAACTGTAATTATTTCCCACATCCAGGTTCCAGGTTATAATATACAAAAGTCTAAATATTAATCTCTTAATTTTGCAGTAAGAAGTTATACTTATCGAATGTTATGAACAGCAGCTATGCTAAATTTCCATCGAATAAAGGCTTAAACATCTAAAAAATGCACATTTAAGGGGCTACTCTTTTGGTGAAAGTTTTCAGACAGCTTTCAAAATGGCCTCCAGACAGTGTGAACACATGAATACCCATAACTCAGTGTACAATGGTCTGATTAGCTTGAAGGTATATATTACAGGAGGTATATAGTAACAAACACATCATTTGGTTAAGACATCAAGTAGGATGATAAATTATTTGTCATTACTTGTTATTTGTCGTGTGCTTAATGGGTACTTGAGCTTAATAGGTACGTTTACCCTACTAAATGAAGCAAGGGTGTAGAGTTGCATTTCAAGGGATGAAGAAATATTTTTTACAGGAAAAACGTTTAAATATGTCATTGTGATTATCAAAGATGAGTTTAAAGGGATAAAATTATTGACTGCAGTGGGACTTTAACCGTTTGAGTGTTTCATTGTGGATTTTTTTGTTATCCTGAAATGGTCAAGGAAAAACCTATTAAACATTATAATAAATTGTACAGTCTATGTTATGTTCTGATCTGTTGGTTGTATCTCGAAGGGTTGCTGACAGGACGATGTGTGAACTTCAATACTACCAACAAAACCTGTGAGATCAAAGGATGGTGTCCTGCAGAGATTGATGAAATTCAACCGTGAGTCCACTTTTAAATAAACAAATGAATAGATGTGTGAATGTTGAATAAGAGGACTAATGGAGTTTTTTTCTTACTCAGAAACCTTATGATGGAGGTGGAGAACTTTACCATCTTCATCAAGAACAGCATTCGCTTTCCACGTTTTAACTTCACAAAGTAAATGCAATCAAACACAAAGACTAAAAAAAATCTTAGCATTATCATTCATAAATCCAAAAATAAACCTTTTTGGAGTTTTGACCAAGTTTTTGAAGAATGACCCTCCGTTTCATTATTAGATCTGCTTTTCTGTAAATTATGGTTTTCATCAAATATTTCTCTTTTGCTTTCAGGGGAAACTTTTTGCCCAACATCAATAGTACCTATATAAAGAAATGTAACTTTGACTTTGAGAGTAACATGTATTGTCCAATATTCAAAGTGGGTGATGTGATCCGATTTGCACAACAAGACTTTACCACTCTTGCTAAAAAAGTGAGTGTTTATTTAATTATTTTTCATTTTTTTTGTTACTTTTCCCCCTTGCTTTCTTCCTAATAGAATAATAATAGAAATATCTCGCAAGCACGACTGATGTTATTTTTTGAGTGTGAAATTGCTTTTATACAACAGATCTGTAAATAAGTTAGCAACACTTTACAATAAGGTCACAATAAGGTCTCATTTGTTAACATTAGTTAATGCTTTAGCTAACATGAACTAACTGTGAGCAATACACATTTTACAGCATTTAATAACCTTTAATGTTAATTAATAAAAATGCAATTGTTCATTGTCTGTTCACATCAGTTCACAATGCATTAACTAATGTTAACAAATACAACTTAAGATTTATTTGTAAATGTAGAAATTAACATTAACTAAGATTAATAAATGCTGTATAAGTATTGGGTATTGTTAGTTAATGTTAACTAATGTAATTAACTAATATTACAAATTAAACCTGTAAAGTGTGTTACCAGAATTGTGCAGGTATGACATCACTTTGTAGGCCAAAACATGGAAACGAGTTTGGATTTTAGCATTTCCGGTTCCTTAGCTTAGTGGTGTTAGATTGTGACGTTGAAGTCGTGGGACCGTGGTGTAGTTCGTTGATAGCCTTCCTTTAGCTTTTTACTTCTGGCAACTGCATTTAGGCTTCAAAATTTATAAAAGTTGTGTTCATCTGTGAAAACTGTCTTGATGGACAAAACGTAAGTATCATAAGCTTTTGTTGATCACAGAGCTTGTTTTTTGCGATAATCCAAAAGCCTATGGGAAAATCCTATTGGGTTTTTGTCGAGGGAACCAGTGTGATGCTAACTGCCGGTTGGCCTACAAAGTGACATCATACCTGCACCACTCTATAAGTTAATATCAATAAACATAAGTAGTTTGGTCACTTAGTTCAAATGTTTTCATCCACCAAAGGAAATCATTTCAAAAGAGGCCAAAGAAATACCTGTTGTATAAAATAATAACTGTTTTATAAAAGTATCTAATAACTGTTGTATAAAAAAAAAAAAACATTATTTCAGACAATTTTTTTAAGTTCTCAAAAAACAGCATTATCTTTATTTCTCTTTAAGTGCAAAGTCAAATGTGTAAGTAATATGTAAGTAATCTCTGTCTCTTTCAATCAGGGGGGAGTGATAGGGATAAAAATATCATGGGTGTGTGATTTAGACAAGGCAGATGATGAGTGTAAGCCTGCGTACTCCTTCACTCGTCTGGACGCCATGTCAGAGAAGACCACTGTATCTCCGGGATATAACTTCAGGTTCTAGAACCTTTTCTTTCCACTTTAAAGTTTAATCAAGAATGTTGCAGTCTGCAAGCCTCTAATGATACTGCACCAACAAATGCCTTCAATCTGTCCACATACTTCATCCATATGTTTATCAGACTTTTTGTAGTGGCCACATACTATAAAATATTACAAAAGACACCAAATCATTCAAAGTTGATAGGTTGGATAATCTTTATTGAAACTGTATCTGCTAACATGTCTAAATCTTTGTCCTTAGGTACGCAAAGTATTTTAAAATGGAGAACGGAACTGAGTATCGCACTCTGCTGAAAGCCTACGCCATCAGATTTGATGTGCTGGTTAATGGAGATGTGAGTTAATCTTAACATGTTTGTGTATTTTTAAGCATTTTCTGCATCTGGGCATAATTGCTTATTACATTTTATCTTTAAAGGCTGGAAAATTTGACATGATACCAACTCTAATCAACATGGTTGCTGCCTTCACCTCTGTTGGTGTGGTAAGTGTCTTCATTACTAGATTGTGTGCATGAACATTATAAATGGGTCGTTTTGGATAATTTTAAGTAGAAAGTGAACTCCAAATGTTAGATAAAACATGACAAATCAACAACAGTATAAATTAAACTAGAAAATAGTTAAATGGTGTAACCATAATGATTAGAGATTGTCTCTGTTACGCTTGTAACCCTGGTTCCCTGAAGGAGGGAACGGAGATGTTACGTCAAAACTGACGTATTGGGGTCTCATTAGGGAGCCCAATCACCTTCAGGTAGTAAGAAAATAGGCCAATGGAGATTGGTGAGTGAGATTTGCATGGCAAGCCACTCCCCTGGATATATAAGATTGCTAGCAACTCACTCATTTAGGTTGTTTACTGAGGAGCCGAGATGGGATCCCGGCATTCAGCAGGAACGAGGGCAACAAGTGTAACCGAGACGTTCCTTTTCAGTCAGTCACGTTCAACATTATGTCGTTACTGATGTATTGGGGTCTCTATAGAAATACTGGGCCCAGTACTGGGGCTGACCGATTGGGCATGCATATCGAGTACTGGGCCTGGCGTCAGACACCTCTGCCACGTCTGACTGCCGAAGAATGCTTGGAGGAAACTCCATCCTGGAGAGTCTATAAGGCACTCATATCTCCCCTGTTAGAGGGGAATGACGCTGCAAGCGAGACACCGAGCCAGCTTTCCCGCCACTTACCTATTATACCGTTAACACACAGGAATAAACTGGCTCCACCCGGAAATGATAGAATCTTGCAAAGATATTAGGTGTCGCCCAGCCCGCAGCTCTGCTAAAGGAGCGCCCAGGAGGAGGCAACACTCCTTGTAGAGTGGGCTCCAGCTCCAAAGGGGCATGGCATGCCTTGAGTTTGGTACGCCAAGGCAATGGCATCCACTATCCAGTGAGCCAGCCTCAGTTTGGAGACACCTTTCCCTTCTGCTGACCTCCAAAGCAGACAAAGAGCTGCTCTGAGCTCCTAAAGCTCTGTGTGCAGTCTATGTAAATGCCCAGGGTGCGAACGGGACACAGTGACGCAAGGGCTGGGTCTGCCTCCAACAAGTGCAGCACTTGCAAGTTCACCACCTGGTCCCGAAAAGGAGTGGTGGGAACTTTTGGGCACATATCCAGGGCGGCGTCTCAAGATTCAGTTCAATTCAATTCACATTTATTTGTATAGCTCTTTTCACAATACATATCGTTTCAAAGCAGCTTTACAGGATATGCACGTGTGCATTACAATTTAGAGTGATCTGTTATCAGAGGTGACTTTGTCCAAATTATGTATTTCAAAAATGTACGCAGTTAACTAACAATGTATTAATTTAAGGCAGAAACAATGAGCTCATTGAAGTAATGATTACATGTTAACATGATTAGGATATATAGAAAAATTTAGCATTGGTGCATGTTGATTCAGAGTTGCGTCATCTGAAGTCCTCGCAGGAGTTGGAGTCAACTCTTCACAGGTGTTGGAGCATCTGAAGTCTTCATAAGAGGCTGGATCCAGACTGGAGCTGACAGACTCTCTAATTACCTCAGGATGGGCATCCCGAGATAAAATGAAATGAAATTTAGCATAGCTGCTGTTCATAACATTAAGCAAAGATAATCATGTGCATTTAATCTGATATAACTGGAGTACAAGGTTATGAGATGCATTATGTGAAGGCTTGGCTGAAGAGATGCGTCTTTAATCTAGATTTAAACTGGGAGCTGAGCCCCGAACATTATCAGGAAGGCTATTCCAGAGTTTAGGACCCAAATGCAAAAACGTTCTCCCTCCTTTAGTGGACTTAGATATCCTAAGTTCTACCAGAAGCCCAGAGTTTTGTGATGGATTGTAGGGCGATAGAAGATCAGTTAAATATACAGGAGCTAAACCGTTTAGGGCTTTATAGGTCAGTAGCAATACTTTATAATTGATACAGAACTTAATGGGTAGCCAGTGCAGAGATGATAAAATTGGTGTTATATGATCATATTTTCTTGACCTAGTAAGAACTCTAGCAGCTGCATTTTGGACTAGCTGTAGCTTGTTTATTGAGGATGCAGGACAACCAGCTAGTAATGCATTACAGTAATCTATCTAGAGGTCATGAATGCATGAACTAACCTTTCTGCATCAGAAACAGATAACATGTTTAATAGCTTAGCAATATTTCTAAGGTGGAAGAAGGCTGTTTTTGTAACGTATGAAATATGTTTTTTGAAGGACAGGTTGCTGTCTAATATAACACCCAGGTCTTTAACTGTAGCAGATGAAGTAACGGTATCCTTCTAAATGCAAATTGTATTCTAAGAGATTCTGTGTACAGGTTTTTGGTCCAATAAGTAATATTCAGTCTAATTCAGTCTTATCTGAATTTAATAGAAGAAAATTACAGGTCATCCAGTATTTTATATCTTTAACACACTCCAACCTGGATCATTTAGAGATTTCATCTGGTTGTGCTGAAATATATAATTTGTTATCATCGGCATAACAGTGGAAACTAATTCCATGTTTTCTTATAATATTACCAAGTGGCAGCATATATATTGAGAATAACAGAGGGCCTAACACAGATCCTTGCGGCACTCCATAATTCACAATTGAATGTGAACACTGAATTATCTTCAGTTTTTCCCTGTTTAAATAGACAAAATGGTAACGGTCGGATAGAAACGATCTAAACCATCTTAATGCCTGTCCCTGAATACCAGTGTAATTTTGTAGTCGATCTAAGAGTATTTTATGATATATAGTGTCGAATGCAGCACTAAGATCAAGTAAAACTAGTATTGACATACAGCCTTGGTCAGCAGCTAAACATAGGTAATTTGTCATTTTAACGAGCGCAGTTTCTGTGCTATGATGGGGCCTAAATCCAGACTGAAATTTTTCAGATATCATTTTCTAGTAAGAAAGAGCACAATTGAGCAGACCAATCCAGACTAAGTGAGAATCACCTGGCCCAAATTCAAGGCACGTTTTGCTGACCATAAAGGCCTGCAGGTCCCCCACCCTTTTAATGGATGTGAGCACAGTCAGTAGCGCTGTCTTAAAGGCGTCTTAGCTGACTCTTAAGCTTGGTTTATACTCGACACGTCCGCACGAGCGCGAAGGTGCGCACGGAAAAAATGACGTCATGTTTAATAAAAATGTTCACAAAACTAAATGAAAATGTTTAGTGAAATGAGAAAATATTTAAGAAATCGTTAATTTAGTTGTATACATGTTCTCCAATCCATATTTTGTTCTAACGTCACAAGTAATAATCTCAAGGTTTACTGGGATTTACACGATTCTTTTGCAGTGTTTTTGGTGAAGTGTACTAAAATGCTTGTACCTTACTTCTCACCGCTGTTTCCTAATAGTTTATAGAACAATTACTCCGAGTCGCCCTCTGTCATTTCAAAGAATAGTACGGTGAGCATGTGAAGTATAAACACCTCCCCAAACGGAAGAGGCGCATGCACAGTCAGCGGAGGCTCGTCCTCCGGAGCCAGGTGAAAGTATAAACAAGGCTTTTTACCATCAAGACCTGCACCTCGTCCTCCCTGACCTTGCACAATGTCTGTTCGAGCAGGCTCACTGGGTGAAATGCATATTTGCGTAGGCCCCGGGGGCCAGCTGTGTGCCAGTGCATCCGTGCCGAGGGTCCCTGTCAAGAGATACTCTGCACAAGGGAGAGTTTGCTCTTTTCCCAGTTGACCCGAAGCCCCAGATGACTGAGGTGCCTGAGCACCAGGTTCCTGTGTTCGCGCAACAGATCACAAATATTTTAAGTATTAGCATATATTTCCATGAAAGCTTGATATTAATGGATGCATATGTATTCGTAATGTGTTTGTAATTTATTGTTTATTATTGTTCATGTTTAATACTGAAATTAATTCATAATAGAAAATAATTCCTAACTGTTAACCTGTTTAAGTAGACAAAACTGACACTTTTTCTTTATTTTAGGGTACAGTGCTTTGTGATATTATTCTGCTAAACTTCTTGAAAGGAGCTGACCAGTACAAGGCCAAGAAATTTGAAGAGGTCTGCATTTAAGCAAGTCGCCAACAACATTACATCTATCCAGTTATGATGGCAATGAATGCCTTACTGACTCTCTCTTGCTCTGTTTCTAGGTATCAGATTCACATATTCAGAGCGCTAGTTCATTGTACAGGACAAGGGACCACAGCCAGCAGTCAATCAAACCTGATGAGAAGTTCTCAACTGACTCCGGAGCATTTTCCATTGAACGTTATAGTTAATAGTGCCCACCGCAGCACTTGGGAAGGATTCCAAAAAAATCATTCTAATTTCGTCATTAATTTATCGCACTTCATACCAGTCATAATCTTTATCATTTTTTCACTAAACCTTGAACCTTTCACATAGAACAGTACATTTACATTTAGCTTATCCATTAATAATATTTTATAATCATCTTCAAATCAAATTAAACTCAGTCAAAATGTATTATTTGCCTGACTGATCAAATATCTAAAAACATTACTATTTTTTGTAAATAAAAGTAAGTAAATACTCAAATTCTGCAATATGCTTACAGTGTTAGCATGGCCTTTACACAACTATTGATTAGTTAAAAATATTTAATAATTCATGTGATTGTTTAGTAGTCTTTTTTTTTTAGTAGTATTATTGTATTCGTGATGATTGTTTAGTTGACACCCAAATTAAGCTATGCAACTGTATGTGTTTGTTATTTTGTAAATATAAAGCTATTAGAATAGAGTATAACTCTCACTTTTGGCCAAGTGTGGATGAAAATGTTTTTGCATGATACAATTTTTCTGAACTTTTCTAACACTGTCAGGAGTATATTTGGTTCATTCTGTTCGCTATTACGGTTTGCATGAGGGGCCGTTTACACGACACAGTTTTCAATTAAAAATGGAAAACTTTTTAATGCATTTTGGTTGCTCATTTACACGACAACAGCATTTTGGGGACCTGAAAACGCAAACTTTTGAACAAGGTTTCAAAGTGCAGGTTTTTGAAAACGATACCGTAAGCGTCTCTGTGTAAACTAAAAATAACACAAATTTGTGACCTTGCCAACTACTGGCCGGTCATGCATAATACAGCGTTTTCACAGATCCATTTGAACAGGGATAGTAGATTGTCGCTGTTGTCTATACGCAAAAAACACAAAGGAAAAACGTTTCCGTTTTTAGTACATCGTTGTCGTGTAAATGTACCTTGATTTTGTTCTGATAGTTTGTTTCCATGGTTAATCATTAGCACACCTGTTCATAGTTCTGTTAATAACTGTATATTTAAGCCCTTAGTTCCTCTCAGTTCTTTGTATGGTTTCGTTTTTGTATTATGTATTTGTGTATTATTTTGATGCCTGGGTTCTCCTGCATTTTCCAAGCAATAAATAGTTTTTCTGTTATTTCCCTATCGACATGCACATGATTACAGCCACAAAATGTTACATACTCATTGTTAGTACTTTATTTATACTACCAAATTCCAATTTGCTTGTAAATATTGATGCTCATGGGGAGGCTCAGGGCAATAAAACATGTATATGTCATTACTGATATAAATTGTTCTTATTTGAACTAATGATTTATGACAGAGAAACAAGACTGACAAGCTATCACTGTCAATGACTGAAAATTGGATTTAGAAGTAAAATAAGGTCCCTGGTTAACTTTATTAGAGACAGCATAAATATCCAAACAAATGTAGCAAACAAGAGCGTTTGGTTGGTTGCATAAGACTGCTGGATATGTATTACGGTTTAAAAGCAGTAAGAAAGATTGAAAAGTAGGAGTTGCAAAAAGAAAAGGAAAAAAGTCAAGACTGGTCTGGTTTCACACTCAGCTTGATTCTATCGAACCCTGGTGCACTGCGTTCATCTTACATCATCACAAACGTGCACAGCGCATGATAGAAAACAGAATGCGGGTCAATACATTGTGTTTTTTATTAATTTGGTGCTACTATGCACTGCTGAGTTTGCTGTATGTGCATCGCATGAAGGCGGCTTTCTGTTGCTTGCAAACGTAATCTTTTGAGGAGACAGTGGGTTGTCATTCATTTGCCGCCCTGATTGCACTCGCGATGTGTGAACACACTGCAGGCTCAGACTAAATCATTAATACTATCACCCCCTACATGTTTTTCATTGAACTAAATACATCGTCATCGGCTAAAACGCATGCGCAGGTTACTTTTCTTTCTGAACAAGTGCGCACCCAATTTATGCAGCAAAATAGCACGGCCGTCAACGCAGTACTCGTTCCCGTATCTCAGGGAACCGAGGTTACGTCAGTAATCGAGTACGTTGCCTTTCGATATTTCACCCGTACTGTGCCGCTAGACGCTATGGGGAACCCAGTACAATCACGGCGTGCTATGGCTGCGGAACAAGGCACTGGGCCAAGGGCCAACAGGTACTAAGACAATGCGGCGAGACATCGCCCAGACTAGGAGGGCACAGTGGGTTGAACTTTAGAGGTCAAAGCCCGGCCACATAGCACAATCGTTCTTAAGGCCTACATCGCTTAGGGTACTTTGGGGAGGGCCCTCGACAAGTTGGGCAAGGGGAGGCGGAACGCCTGAACTACAGGCTCGGATATCCGTCCGAGTCACAAAGGAAACCATAGTGAGATGAGCTCGTTAGAGGTTGGTTTGCCTTCGCACAGAGCCCCCCAACTCGTGTTGGCGGCATCTGTCGAGAATACTTTCCTCCTGGAGACCGCACCCAGGGCCACGCCAGACTGGAACCAGCGAGGGTTCTTCTAAGGGGTCATGGCCGCGACACAGGCCTGGTTCACCTTGATACGAAGGCGTCCGTGACGCCAGGCGTGGGCTGGAACTTGAGGTTTCAGCCAGTACTGGAGGGGGCACATGTGCATGAGACCCAGCTGAACTACTGGCGAGGCAGAGGCCATAAGGCCAAGCATCCTCTGAAACGTTATGAGCAGATGAGAGGCTCCAATTTTGAAGGAAGCCGCGAGCTGCTGTATTTTCAGAGCGCGCTCTGACGTGACAGTGGCCCGCATTTGGGTCGAGATAAAATATGCTCCCAGGAACGAAATTCGCTGGCTGGGAGACAGTGAGCTCTTGGGAAAATTGACCCTGGCACTCCAAGTGGCTGAGAAGCAAGAATCTGTGCGCACCTAGCTCAGTCTCAGGGCGTGGTTCAGATGCCAGAGATCAAGGATGGGCCTGAGGCCGGCATCCTTCTTGGGGACGAGGAAGTAGCAGCTGTAGATGCCTGACTCGCGTTGGGCTGGCGGAACCGTTTCCACGGCTCCTTTTGCCAGCAAAGCCATCACCTCTGAGCGAGCGGAGGACGTGAGCTTTGTTGCTCCCTACCGAGGTGGAAACCACGTCATTGAATTGCGGTGGCCTGCGAGCGAACTGGAGTGAGTATCCTCATTTTATCACCCCTAAAACCCAATTTGACACCCCAGGAATGGTTTCCCAAGCCTCGGCCCAAGTGACTAAGTGTGGCGTGATAAGGCGGATAGAAAAATGATAACTAAGATAAACAACAGGGAAGTTCACTTTAAGCAAAATCTCAAATAAAGTCTTAATGTAGCCAACTACGCCACCTAGGGACTTTCACCCAAGGATATGCAAGCACTCAAAGTCACAGGTTCGTCCTACCCAGAGAGGACTGAGATGGTTCTACCAATTAAAACCAATTTTTATTACATAATATTCTTAAAAAACAAACAAACAAAAAAACAAAAAAAACAAAAAACAATATTCACTGATAAATACCTTCCAGACATTTACCTCTTAATTACCCACAGATGTTGATACAAAAGAAGGTATTTTGAATCCAAAAAAAAAAAAAAAAATTATAATAATTAATAATAATAATAATAATAATAATAATAATAAATAAATAAATAAAAAATATATATATTATCAAAACTGCGGGGGAAACCCGGATTGCCAAAGACACTAACAGGGAAAAAGAATCCCCTAACCCACCCCAACGAGCAATCACTACACACTAGTGCTCACACTAAAAGACAGTGAGAAACTCACACTCAAGCGTGTTTAACACTACACCAAAAAGTAGGTGAGCAAAGTACCGGCGATGTTTTTACCAGCGTCCTCGGGGAAACCCACAGCACTTACAACAAAAAAGTTATAAATACCAAATATAAACAAAAAAAAATCATATATAAAAACACCTGGGGCAATTACCGTACCGCTGGTAGATACAATTAATTGTTCAAATTTCCGGTCTCAAATTTATCCAAAAATAATACAAATACAAATTATATAAAAAAAAAGAAAGAAAGCAAAATAACACAGATCCACAAACAATTCCCCACAAGGGACGAGACTACCAACAAAACAAAAACAATAATAAAACAAATTCACAATGAAGACAAAACAGCAGCGTAGTCCGGGTCTGTGTATCCTTCCGATTAAAGGTACGCTCGTCCTGCTCAGAGCTGGAAACAAGCCATTAGGCACGTCCCCTCAACAGCGTCACCACACTGTATATAAAATGACTGCACGCTGCAACATACTCTCGCTGCACTTTGGGCTGTGTGTAATGACTGAGATTGAACAGAGGAAAATAAGTGACCCGAACCACACGACTCCACCAGAAAAGGCAAAAAAACAAGCAAGGGGTAACCAGAAATGGCTAAACGCACACTCAGCCATTTGCGCATTCTGCTTTTATTAGAAGCGCAATCATGGTAATGATTAACCAGCCTGTTACCTGACACAGCTAAATCAATACGGCAGATTATTCCAGTTGTCCACTGGGGGGGTTATAGAGAAAAGTCTCAATCGGCTACATAAGGGTTGAATTAGTTTGAGCTGTGTAGGGGCTCGAGGTTAGTGGAAGAGGAAAAGTGCTCTCTTTTTGAATATGTTTGTTTTTTATTTTGTTCGCTGTAACAGAAACAGCAGGTAGATGCATGGGTGCGTGAGTTTGAACGGGCCCAATGCTTGCAACAAACACACTGCTTCCAGAGCCCAGAACAGGGGACTGGGAGGCACAAACGAGGCTGTTTGAGGGGTGGTCCAGCCGCAACTAGACCTAGCCTCTTCCTGTCTGTCGGATCAGGACAACTTCTGAGGCGCAGCGTCCAGCGTTATCTTAGGCCAGGGTCCTTGGTGCTTCGGGAATGGGTAGCACTTTGACAAGTGGGAAACTCTGTCAAGGCTCAGGTTGTGGGTTAAATTGAACGGTCGAGGGCACAGGCTTCATGGGCTGCTGAGTCGGCGCCGTTCTAGGCCGACTAGGAGCAGTAACAGAGCTGGAACGCTTGGGCAAGAAGTGTCGTGTTGCTTGGGACGACTTCTGCGCAGAAGTGAAACGTTCGGCAAGCCATCCACCGCAGGGCCGAAGAGACCTGAGGGGGAGACTGGGGAGTCAAGGAAGGTGGTCTTATCCGCGTCTTTGATCTCCAGCACCACCAGGCTCGCCATGGCTCTGTCGATCGCCTGGGCCGTCGCTTTTGTAGCTCGCAGGGCCAGATCAGTCGCACTGCGCATCTCCTTGAATGCGGCAGGGTTAGGGCCGGACTCGTCCAGTGAGCGGAGGAGTTTGGCCTGAAAGACCTGGAGGACCGCCATTGTGTGAAGCGAGGAAGCCACCTGTCCAGCTGAAGTGTAGGCACATCCAGCGAGGGCTGAGATGGTCCTTTAGGACTTAGATGGATGGGCGACCTTGGGCTTCCATCCTATCGCGGTGGTGCGCAGCCACAGCTTCGTCCAGAGGCGGCAGCTTTTGGTAGCCTTTTTCCTCAGCGGCGTTGGTCGTAGTGAGGGCAGGAGAGGCGGAAGTGCCCATGGCTTTGTGAGCTCGTCGTGGACCTCCGGGAAGAACGGGGCGTTTCGCTGACGAGGGGTTTCGCTGATCAGCTTGCAGGCGCAGATCGCTCGCTCACAGAGGCGGCGTCACCGGCTGAAGCTGGCAGTGCGCTGAATCTTATGGCAGAATGCCCGTTTATACAGCCAGATCGCCCCGGCCAGTTTGGCGGGTTCTGGCAGGCTTCATCGCCAAACCAATGGTCGTGCAGTTTCAATGCATGATTAATAAAGGCTTCAGTATTCTGAGAAAAAGGAGTTTTCCCATAGCGTCTAACGATGCAGTACGAGTGAAGTATTGAAAGGGAACTAATGTAATGAGGTCACAGGTGTGTATGTTTGTAGAGTAAGTCCACTTTCACACAGCAGCAGAATATGGTTGTCAGTTCTGTATTTGAGTCCTTAATAAAGTTACATCCACACACAGTACAGTTATTTACGGGAGTGACAACCGCATTCTATAACCGAACGCACACCTGTAAATTTTCAGTACTCACAACCCTATTCTCTGAAAATTTGCACTGAGTGAAAGGAACCGGACTGGACAACTAGTTGTCTGTCACGTCATACAGTGCAAGAGAGCCACTCTGCTAAGGGGTTTTATGTGTGGTTTCACTTTCGGTAACTTACAGCGAGGGAGATATGAGCTGTGTGTCATCTGAAGGTTTTAGATCCAGTCACTGTTCTCCACTGGAGCAGCTCCCATCAATTTTTTGTTCTATGCGCGTCTTGAATGCCGCATCATGCGCGAGGCACTGCAAAGGACGTGACATGCGAGTGCAACGGTTAAAGGCACCCATGTTTACATTGAAGCTGCTGTCTGTTAATGAAGATGTAATGGATAAACTTGCGGCTCAATTGGGCTTTGTTGGGTCAAAAGTGATAAGACTATCTGTTTTATAATGATGCATCTCATCTGCAATACCAATATAGACCAAAGTACTCTTAATTTAGCAGGCTTTTTAAGGGCCAACTAAGAAATTTCTCATTTTTACCAACCTGTAGACCTTCTTGACTTCAAGGCCCCTGATAAAATATTTTAGAGCTTGTCATAACCAGAAATATGTATATCCATTATAAAAATAACCAAATAATATGAAATACTCTATCTTGATTTTTAGTTCTTTTAGCTTATTTTAATGTTTGTTTTGTCTTATTTTAAATAATTTTAAGTTATCTTGAAGCCCCCTTGGAAGTTTAAGACACACTGCATTAGACTAACTAAGGATACAACATGGCCCAACAATGTTACTTTCTGTTTTAACTTTAACTTTGCTTTGCCTAAATACATTGTTATACATTTAAGCATCTAAAAAGGGACATAAACAAGAGCTGATAGTGAACACACTATTTCTGGCATTTTTTGTCTACCTGTAATAGTGAATGAGAAATTAGATGAACTAATTCTTCTTGCAGCATAATGCTGTATAATAAAAGCAGCTTGTTATCATCAGGCTGCATTTGTTTTAAAGGTGTTTCATGTGTGATGGATAACTCCATCAAAAAAATGTGCGAAAAAAATGTGAGAAAAAATGTGAGAGAAGTAGGAGGGGTTGTGAAAATGAAAGAGAAACAGTGGACTGGCATAAAGTGAAAAATTAAAAGTTATCATGTTAAAAATTAAGTCAATAGAATGTTTACACTGGCGGTTTTCTCTCTGCCTTTCATGAAATTGGAGTCTTATGTCATTGGGATGCAGTGAATTTAGTTACTTTAGTTACGCTAAATTTAGGGCCTATAGAATTTATTCGTCTTGATCGATCGGATTGCTTAAATGACTCTCATACAGTGCATTCAGAATGTATTCAGACCCCTTTATTTTTTAACATTTTGTTATGTTGCACTTACCCTGCTGAAAAAATCCAGCATCGCTGATCAACAGTATAACGTATGTTTTCCATGCTGGGACCAGCATGGAAAGCGGGAAAGCTGGTGGACATGGGATTCATGCTGGTTTATGCTGGACTTTTCAGCAGGGCAATACCACATAATGACAAGAAAACAGATTTGTGTAGCTATCTGATTAGTAAAAATGCAAAAATTTACCAAGTCTACGAAGCATTCAGATTGTGAGATGCAGCAACTTTGGCTGGCAGCGTCAAGTGGGGGTTGAAAGTGAGAGATCACAACTGTATCCGTAACTACAAGATCTAGCGGGTTTATTATTTATACAAGACAATCTCACTGAGATCACAGTTTCACAGTTTTAGACACATTTTATATAATATAATTTGCATAATTGTATATATATTCACACAATTGGGAAACTAGGCTATTGTAAGGCTAGAATCAGCACTCATAAAATTATCTTTTAAAATGCTTTTTACTTTATTTAAACAATTCATTTTGATTTAACACCATTGTAGGTTTCTCATTCAAACATCATTGCTTCATGGTAAATTGACTACCATGAAGAGCAGTTACTCTTTTGGCTTAATTTAACATTTTCATTGTGAAATAACATTTTAATCATGTAGCTAGGACCGGTTAAGTTTATTATAGTTAATAGTATTGTGTAAGAGTAAGATATATTAACTATTAATGCTGCTTTCGTACAATAAACTGTAAATTCTAAGTAATATAAAGGCACTGGATGTGAAGCAGTTTCCTGTGTGATGAAGACACCTACACACCCCGAAGATACGGTTGAAGAGGGGGAGTTGTAAAAAGAAATGAAATGGTAAAAGGTGAGTCAGATCCAAGGGTTACTGTGAGCACACACTGTAAAAAATTTCACCATAAATGTACAGTAAAATACTGGCAGCTGTGGTTCCAGCCATTTACCGTAATTTTATGGTTTCAACACCGTTTTTCCATTTTACAGCTGTGCTGTAATTTCACAGTAAAATACTGGCAACTGTGGTTCCAGCTGTTTACCGTAATTCAACAGTACCAATACTGTTGTTCATTTTACAGCTTTACTGTAATTTCACAGTAAAGTAAGTACTAGCAGCTGTGGTTCCAACCATTTACTGTAATTCTACCATTTCAATACCGTTTTACGTTGTATTTGCAGCAAAGGTTACAGCTATATTTCTACAATATAAAAAAATACTACATTACATAATACATAATAAACATCTCTAGTAAAAAAGTAGTACATAATGTATACAGACATGTCAAACTATTTTTCACTAGATGGAGAGAAAATAAATGAAGAAATAGATTATGGTACATCATTTGCTATTTATTAAAATTTACCCTGATGCTATCCCAGATGTGCACAACTGCCTTTCTTCAGCAGAACACAAACATTTTTAGAAAGACATTTGAGATCTGTAGATGCATATAATGAAAATTAAAGGCTGAAATCATTTGGAAAGTCCAAAAGTAATGCATGCACAACCTGATCAATTAAGGCCTTATGTAGCAAAACAATAGGTGTATAAAAGCTGTGTATAAAGACAATAGCTGTGTAATGCAAGTATGTTGGCATGTTGGCATGCTCACGTGAAAAGTAGAAAATTATGCTTTGATTGTAATAGAAGAATGAACGTCACATGAAAGTTCAGACATTTCAAACAGTATCAGAGCTTTGGTCCGAAGCACTAGTTTAAAGTTGAGAATGTTTTACTTATTGTTTTGTTTCTTACATTAATCACAATGGTGGAACCCATTTTCTTGCATTGTACACATCCTACAGAGCTTGAATTTCCTCCAGATTAAAAATGTACATTTGTGTTCTGATGAATAAAGTCATATACACCTTGGATGGCATCATGGTAAGTAAATAATGAGAATCTTTATTTTTGAAACTATACTGCACTATATTTTTAAACAGTATGATAACATTTTTAAGAGGAAAAAACTGTCAAAGAGAAGAGTATAAACTGCAACGTCCACTGAGAAGAACTAGTGTGTGAATAAACCTTAAGAAGAGACCAAAAAAAGAAAAAAAGACAACGCGTTACAAACACTTTGGATAGATCTGCTGTCTGCGGTCTGATGAAACTGGTCAACACGCCCAGGTCTGAAAAGAAAACATTAAGAAAATGTTAGTGACTACATAGCACATAGCAAAAGACAGTTATCATCAATACTGCACACACTTTTAAATGAAACAGAAAATGAACTGTTTAGTAGATGAACGTAATTAGAAACTTATAAAGTAAATAAATGAGGGTGTATGTTTGTTACAGTAGAAAAAAACAAGACAAATTAAAGCTGCAAGCAGCGATGAAAGGGCCCTCGCACCTGGGAGCACCACCACCCGGTGGCCTCAGGTAAACAGCGAATAGTGGGTGACATGCATTTAAGTGGGTAAATAAAGGAGAAATATGGCAAAGTCACTTCAATGTGCCACACTTCCTGCTGCCAGCAGGTGGCGCTATGACTAACTAATATTGGCATGTAGATGTCTTCAGGCCAGGACTCTTATCAAATATGTGAAGTTTGGGGCGTATCGGACATTGTATGCCTGAGTTACAACAACTTCCTGTTTTGTGGCATAAATCGCATACATTAGCACTTAGCCAAGTTTTGCTTGATTTAATGTGTTTCTAGCATGTTTGGGACTTGATGGCATATTTAAATGTGTTTCTGGGAGGGAAAATTACAGTGTAAAGCATGCCATTTCCTGTTGCCAGCAGGTGGCGCTATGACTAACTAATATTGGCATGTAGATGTCTTCAGGCCAGGACTCTTATCAAACATGTGAAGTTTGGGGCGTATCGGACATTGTATGCCTGACTTACAACAGCTTCCTGTGTCATGGCAAAACATCAGACTTTGACAGGCCGCCACGGACACGCCCTTCAGGGAAAACTCAAGATCTTCGCAATTTAACATCACAAAGGCCTTTAGATTAGACTGACCAAATTTGATGTTGATCTGATTAAATCTCTAGGAGGAGTTCGTTAAAGTACAGCGTCTGGAAACAACAATTTTGCAAAGAAAATTCAAAATATCTCACTTCCTGTTGGTTTTCAGATTTCATACCAGGAGACTTTTTTGTAGGTATTGGGTTGTTATATGTGTGTACCGAATTTCATACCTGTACGTGAAACGTAGCGGGAGGGGCACTTCGTTGAAATGTTGTAGGTGGCGCTATCGAGCAATTTTGCCATGCCTAATTCTGAAACTCATATGTAGATGTCTTCAGGCCAGGACTCTTATCAAACATATGAAGTTTAGGGCAGATCGGACATTGTATGCCTGACTTACAACAGCTTCCTGTGTCATGGCGAAACATCAGATTTTGTCAGGCCGCCACGGACACGCCCTTCAGCGAAAACTCAAGATCTTCACAATTTAACGTCGCAAAGGCCTTTAGATTAGACTGTGCAAATATGATGTTGATTTGGTTAAATCACCATGAGGAGTTAATCACAGTGTAAAACATGCCATTTCCTGTTGCCAGCAGGTGACGCTATGACTGTAACTGAATATTCGCGTGTAGATGTCTTCGGGCCAGGACTCTAATAAAACATGTGAAGTTTGGGGCAGATCGGACATCGTATGCCCGAGTTACAACAACTTCCTGTTTTATGGCAAAACATCGAACTTTGTGAGGCCGCCACGGACACGCCCTTCAGGGAAAACTCAAGATCTTCACAATTTAACGTCGCAAAGGCCTTTAGATTAGACTGTGCAAATATGATGATGATCTGATTAAATCTCTAGGAGGAGTTTGTTAAAGTACAACGTCTGGAAATGGCAAAATTTGCAACAATTTTGCAAAGAAAATTCAAAATATCTGACTTGTTGGTTTTCAGATTTCATACCAGGAGACTTTTTTGTAGGTATTGGGCTGTCACGTGTGTACCGAATTTCATACCTGTACGTGAAACGTAGCGGGAGGGGCACTTCGTTGAAATGTTGTAGGTGGCGCTATCGAGCTATTTTGCCACGCCTAATTTTGAAACCCATATCAGACGTAAATTTTCACCACTTTTGACGCGTGTGCAAAGTTTCATGAGTTTTCGAGCATGTTTAGGCCCTCAAAAATGCGATTAATTTTGGAGAAGAATAATAATAGGCTGAGCAATTCCAATAGGGTCCTCACACCATCGGTGCTCGAGCCCTAATAAAATAGTTTCATAATTACACACAAGATAGTTTTAAGCCTCACAACACCGAAGGTGGAGGACTTGTATAGGAGCAGTGAGTTATGGGAAATGTAGTCCTTGATTGAGTGGCAAAAGTCTGGGGTAGAATGCCCTCTGGTGGCTAACAAGGGCACTCCAGCTGGTGATCGTGACAGTACCTTTTTAACTTGTATTTTTATAACGCTTTATAGGCTACTATAGAAATAGTTTCAAATTAGCTCCACAATAATAAACAGAAAAGTAACAGAATTAATGATGCAAACTTTCAATATACTTTTAATTCTACATCAAATATGAGGCAATTTCAAATTCTGCTGTAAAGCAGTTGAACTAATTAAGTATTATAATTCAGCTCAATTCAGTTGTGACGATTCAGTCACTTCAACAACTAAATAACATCAGTGACTGTAAATTCATTATCTGCTTTACATCATATCATACAATCATCCTTTTGCAGTCTTGTCCATGCTTCATCTTGAGGTAAAAAAATGTCAAATTAATATTTTGTGTTCAATTATTTACTTATGTGGCAAGTAGCTACATAATAAGCTGGATACTTTCACCTTGAAGAGGTTTGTTTTGCATTAATAATCAGCTGACTGTACACTATCCCTTAGCCTTGCTGTGCCCCCCTTTTAATAACTCCTTTTTTATTACAGTCAATAATTGACTGCAAGGCAAATATTGTTAATAAAAACATGTGACCACTACATATTTTGTGTATATTGTTTATAAAGTATTTTCTATGCTCACTGATATGGCCTGTTATGAGTATCGACAGCGTAGTAACAGATATATTAACAGAGTGATGTGTTTCAAGTTTACCCTTACACAGACAAGAAAAACTACTCACCTATATGTTTTTAAAATGCCTAGAGCTCAAAGTAATAGTCACGTATGTGACTCTGTGATTTAGGTTTTGCTGTTGACCATACTAATGTCACTGAGCCCTGCTTTATGGCTAAAGCGTGTGATGTGCATGGCTTCACTGATTGGTTCAAATTGGGCCGCTACTGTGTCAAATATTTCAACAACCCTGCCAACTTCACTGAAGCTGAGGTAGGTAGCACTTTTTAAATACTTATTACATTGTTACATTAAAGATATTTCAATTGTATTATTCTCCACATTATTACCTCCACCATTTAAAAAAAATCTATGTTCTACTTGTTTCATATCCAGTTCAGCTGCAGAAGCAAAGCCCCTGGTGCACATCTGGTGTCAGTGCATAGTGAAAAGGATAATAAATACTTGCTCTGCATTGTGAAAAACTTGAACCCAAACAACCTGCGCTTCTGGCTCGGAGGCTTTGAATTCTTTAAGGTAAAAAAGACAGAAGTGTGAAGAGGTTCACAAATGGGAAGAGCAAAGAGAAATTATTGGGTTGTTGTTTTATTTTCTGTTCTTCATTGACATGCATCCACTAATTTCTCACTACCCAAACACCTTCTGACTTTATTTTTTTAAATCCTCTTTCTCACTTTCTCAGTCTGGTAAAAAATTTTTGGCTTGATGGTTCCTTCTGGGATTATCAAATTTGGACACGTGGTGAGCCCAACCGCCCAACCACAACGCGGAGGAATGCGTGGAGATGAACTGGAAAGGTAAGGATGGAAAGACAGAGGAAAGTGGTTTAAAAATAACTAATGGGTTATAGGATAATCACATAAAATTTGAACTTGAAGTTTGGCTGAATGATTTATTATAGTGAAATTGATGCTGTGAGGACAATTAGATGTTTGGTAAAACACACTGATAGATGAAGGTACAATAATCTCTTCATTTCACTGTCCGTCACATTTTCAGAGGTTGGCAGGTGGAACGACGACTCTTGTTTTGTCAAGAAAAACTACATCTGCGCCTTCAAACGTCGTGACATGGTGGAAGTAGACCCGGAGTAGATGGAGCAGTTTTTTCTGAGTATCATCCCATAAAACTTTCTGAATAAAATGATTTTCTCTGCATCAAAAACGTACAAAAAAACAATTCTTCCTTAAAATGATAATAAAGAACTTTTGCAATCAAATGATCAGTTGATTTTATTTATTTATTGTTTATCTGATTAAGTACTACTTGAATACTTCAAAGTCATCCTTTAGTTAGGTTTTAAATATTTCCTAAAAAAATTTCATTAGATAGAATTCTCACATTAGGCACAAAACTGAATTCAGGGAGTAGGATAAAAGGCAAAGGGATGAAAGGGAAAACACAATAATTGATAGCTTGTTGATTTACAGTTAATTAGTGAAATCGAAAAGCCAGCAAACGATGCACACACAAAATCTAATATTTCACATAAATCACATTATAATATGGAAAAAGACTATGATTTACTGTGCTTTACAGTTAATCAGCCGTTATGAATGAACAGGTGTGTTAGCTTTAATAATACAAAATTCCATTTTGCCTATTAACATGATAAATCATCATATTTATGACTTTTATTATAAAAAGAATTGTAAGGGTGAATGAAAAAGGTGAGTTATTTTCTAGCAAATAGTAAAATAGGACATGATCACCATTATCCACCATTATTCATCCTTCTTAAATCAGTGCAATCCAAACTCACTGTCATTTCAGTAAAGTGTTTTTCAGTAAAACACTTTTTCCACCAATAAATGTCCTTTAACTTCAATTTTGAATTTTCCAGTCTTTCCAGTCAAGGTGTCCTTTAATCTGCTAAGGAAGTAGAAAACCAGAAATAACATTAATACAATGATCTCATTACTTGATTGAATAATGAAATTGTTTTAATACAGTGTGGTCTTTCTCTATTTCTGTCAGGACCACTGCCATCAAAGATGATTGACAATTAGCATATAGTTTGGACTGGCGGTATGGTTCTGTTCTAGGCCAGAACCCTAGGGTAAACAGAACACAACCAACAATGTTTTGCAGATATCATTAATGTCAATATTAAAATGTACAACATAATTCGGGAATTTAGTCTGATTCAGGGGGAATCAGAATGCCAAATCCTGACTGACGAGAGGAGGAGCTGGGGATGAAGGAGGGTAAATGGAGAAAAACGCAATAGCTGCTGATAGTATAGAAGGAGCTTATATATGCATGCTGTGATAGGCATAGTATTCCTATAGGTAGACGTGATCAGCTGACAGTCAGCTGATGCGAGCTTGACTAACGTGACCTGCCAGAACTGACGCTACACTTGATTTGTGCTTTGCTGTGGGTTTCATAGATTAATGTCTACTGCATGTGACTTTATTGACCTGATAAGAGCAGATGATAGAGCATTCATAGAGGGACTGGTCAGGTGTGATCTGGAAATAGTCGTGAATGATGAGGAGGAGACTTGGAAAATGGGATGCTGTTAAATGATAGAGATGCACTGACAGGGGATTCATTCAGGATGTCTCCGGGAATCTTGTAGAATTTGGCGTTTGACTTTTCTTTTTTTACTAAGAGAAAAAAATGAATGCAACAAATATGTCAGAGGTTTGCACATGTTCATTTCTCTCATTTACATTCATGCCACCCAACCCTCCAGAGCGTTTTCTCACCTTTTTTGGGTGGTTTGTGGGGTCTTTTTTGGCTGAGACGGATTCGACTTTTGAGAGCAGAGGTGTCCAGCAATTCAAATGACTAAGAGAGAAAAAAATATTTCTAAAAATATTTAAAATATAAAATATTATTTGTCATTTATTCCACTTTATATCAAGTAACTGTTAAAATCAATGTAAAATAACAGTCTTTCACATATTAACATATACTTTAATGACAGAAATATAAGTATTCCCCACCTTGACTGCTGAAAAGTCCATCAGCGGAGCATCCAATGACTTTCTTTTCATTAATGGTAAATCATTTTTGGGAATAATATACACGTTCAAACAATCATAGACGTCATCTGATTTCTTTGACGCACAGTCTATCCCAGATACCATTTGTTTTATTGCATTATTTGTTAGCAGTGTCTTAGCAATAGCAAAAGTATTTGCATCCAAGTCACTGTTCACTTTTGCTACGTTGTCCGGTTGAGCATCACTAACATGATCTTGATTGTTCTTTGTATCCTCTGATTGGTCCTGCTGTGGTGTCAATCGCGGAATATTGAGCTGAGTATCTTTTTCTGTTTGGAGAACATCATATGCCACTGGTTGATCACTAGTGTCTTTCTCTGCTGGACTGGTTTTGCTGGGCAGGTAACTGAGCCATTCGTTTCCTGTGAATATCTCCTCCATTAAGTTGATTGGTTCAAGATTGAGTTTGAAGTCCTTTAAGGTACATGTTCTGCTCGGAAAGACAAGATATATTAGATTGTATTTTTATTAACTACAGTAAACAAAGATAAATGTAACAAATGTATTGCGCATTTCTAGTTATGAATTAATACACAACTAACATTAACAAATGGGACCTTATTGTAAAGTGTTACCATAGATTCAAACCTTTGTTGGGTTACACTTTATTTTGATAGTCCACTTTAGACGTTCCTCCTAACTATACTTTTCAACTACACATCAACTAACTCTCATTCATTTGCAACTACATGTCAACTCTCATTAGGGCCCGAGCACCAATGGTGTGAGGACCCTATTGGAATTGCTCGGCCTATCATTCTTCTTCTCCAAAATGAATCGCATTTTTGAGGGCCTAAACATGCTCAAAAACTCATGAAACTTTGCACACGCGTCAGAAGTGGTGAAAATGTACGTCTGATATGGGTTTCAGAATTAGGCGTGGCAAAATGGCTCTATTGCGCCACCTAAAAAAATTAAATTAAGCGCAATTCGGTACACACATGTAACAGCCCAATACCTACAAAAAGTCCCTGGGAGCAAAATCTGAAAACCCAACAAGTCAGATATTTTGAATTTTCTCTGCAAAATATTTGCAGTTTTTGTCATTTCCAGACGTTGTACTTTAACAAACTCCTCCTAGAGATTTAATCAGATCAACATCATATTTGGTCAGTCTAATCTAAAGGCCTTTGTGACGTTAAATTGTGAAGATCTTGAGTTTTCCCTGAAGGGCGTGTCCGTAGCGGTCTCACAAAATTCGATGTTTCGCCATGAAACCGGAAACTGTTGTAAGTCAGGCATACAATGTCCGATCTGCCCCAAACTTCACATGTTTTATTAGAGTCCTGGCCTGAAGACATCTACATGCCAATATTCAGTTACAGTCATAACGCCACCTGCTGCAAACAGGAAATGGCATGTTTTACACTGTGATTAACTCCTCATAGAGATTTAACCAGAACAACATCATATTTGGTCAACCTAAATTTGAGGCCTTGGTGATGTTAAATTGCAAAGATCTTGAGTTTTCGCTGAAGGGCGTGTCCGTGGCAGCCTGACAAAGTCTGATGTTTCGCCTCCGAAATTAATCGCATTTTTGAGGGCCTAAACATGCTTGAAAACTGATGAAACTTTCCACATGCGTCAGAAGTGGCAAGAATTTACATCTGATATGGGTTTCAGAATTAGGTGTGGCAAAATGGCTCGATAGCACCACCTACAAATTTTCAACGAAGTGCCCCACGTTTAACACTGTGATGCACTATTAGCAACATACTAAAATATGCAATTGAGTACTAAACATGCTAGAAACATTCTAAAACATGCTAGCAACACTTAGCTGAGTGCTAAAGCATGCCATTATCGTCATGAAACAGGAAGTTGTTGTAACTCAAGCATACAATGTCCAATCTGCCTCAAACTTCACATGTTTGATAAGTGCTCTGGCCTGAACACATCTACACGCCAAAATTTAGTTTGGCATGTAGAATTTAGTCATTTAGTCACAAAATTTAGTCATAGCGCCACCAGCTGGTAGCAGGAAGTGTGGCAAATACAAATGACTGACGTAGTCCTCCTATTTTTATATACTCAAATGCATATTGCCCACCGTGATCTGTTTTCCTAAAGCCACCGGGTGGCGGTGGCACGGGTGCGAGGGCCCTTTCATCGCTGCTTGCAGCTTTAATTAGTATTAGTATTAGTATTAGTATACTGTTAGGTTAGGGTTAAGGATAAGGTTAGTAGAATAAGTTCACATGTACTTGCAAAGTTACTTATAGTCAGTAGAATGTCTGTTGGGGAGCATCAAAATAAAGTGTTAGCAGATATAAAAGCCACAATATGTAATTTTTCGCCGCTAGAGGTCGCTTATTCAAAACAAAGGCGTAGCTTGATGACGTCTAGATTTCACAGAGCTTTTATTATGCCGCAGACGACCGCTTCCACTTTGACTGTGGATCATGCATATGTGGGGTAATGCAGTGCTGTTTTATCATATTAGATACATTTGAGTGTGTTGAAAGTTATGTTATAATGCTACTCTGTGTGTTCGCTCGGCGGCTACTATGAGACACTTGTTGCACACTGCAGTAAGCTAGATCAATATCAACTGTGTTGAGCTATATAACAATGATTAGTTTTCTGTGGATGAATGTATCCAAACAGTTGCTCACCTGTCCAATAAAACACATAAAATATTAAAGCATTTTTGGTGTTTCTAAAAATAAAAAACGGAAATCGAGGGTAACGCGGGTATGATGTCATTGATAGGCGCGGCAGGGACACAGTCCGTGTCCTGGTTAAAATTGCTTATTTCTCTGGATTTAAACATTCTTGGAAACATTTGGGATCATGTAAGTACACAAGTCTACAAAATATATAACATTGCTCTAGCGGTTTTTGGATATTTTAATCCAAAAATCTTACATATTGTGCCTTTAAGCAGAATGTCTAAAGCAGTGTTTCCCAACCCTGTTCCTGGAGGCACACCAACAGTACACATTTTGGATGTCTCCCTTATCTGACACATTCATTTCAGGTCTTGGAGTCTCTTCTAATGAGCTGATGAGTTGAATCAGGTGTGTTTGTTAAGGAAGAGTTTGAAAATGTGTAGGGTGCTTCTCAATACTCAAATTGATGCTTCCTTGTTTCCTTGCTCCTCTGTCCTCCTGCCTGTGACCCGGAAACCGATCAAAAAAGCCATCTTGAAGGACATCTCAACAGCTGATGACGCTGTGAAGTGACGCTTGAGTGATCAAGAATATTCCAATGTACAAATAAGATTTCCTTCGATTCCTCTGTCCTTATTTTTCTTTCCTTGCATCCTTCCCTCACATCCTATGGAGTGGAGCTGAGACACGAGGAAAGGAAGTGAGGAAAGGAAATGAGGATGCACGAATAAGAAATGAGAAGCACCCGTAGTATTGGGATGCGTCTCAATCAGCTCCCTAGGTCGCTTCTGTTAAGGGAACATAGTGAGCATCGATGCTCCTTGGTTTTCAAGGTGCATTGTGGTACATTTTAGGGAGGTAATGTTTCAGTGCATTAGAAGAAATTTGCGATTGAAGCAGCCCTCAAAATGGCCGACTCCCTGAACAATGCCCTGACTACTGAACTAGGGAGCTGATTGAGATGCACCCATGGTGTGCCTCCAGGAACAGGGTTGGGAAACACTGGTCTAAAGTGGACTATCGAAATAAAGTGTTACCATTTGTTGTTCCCTCAAAAAATGATACAGTGATTTTAACAGTGGACTTAGTCTGCAAGTTGAGATATCACCAGAGGCTAGCCTATTCCCCCCGTTTATCCTTTGACAGATTTTTTTCTGTACACTTTAAAAGGTTTTTCATGTTGAGGAGGTTCTGTTTATGTGGACTTAGTCATTCAGCAGTTTTTAAGGGGCAGCAATAGCAGATCTATAACATGGATGTATGTGTTTGATTTGTTCCATTACTTCACATAAAAGGAATGTCACAGAACTAGAAATGTGTTATAAATAGGTGGACTTGGTAATGCTACAAATAAGGAAGTGCTTTATATTTTTTTAAACAAATAAAACAAGTTTCAAATGGGAAAAAAATGGAATGTGCATATAACATTTAAAGTGTCTATATCTATATCTCAACTCTGGCCCTCGCGGTCCTGCAGAGTTTACGCTGCTTTCACTACATTTTGTAATTACCATAGTCTCAAGATCACAACATGTGACGTTATATTCGGAGCTGTGTATGACCTCGGATTGGGAATTATGCTTTTCTATGGCACCACTATCAATGCCTAAATGAATCTGCAGCGGTCAGGCAGTGGTCACATGGTAAAAATTCCCTTCTTACAAGCTGTAATTATGAGCTCTATGAGAACGTGAACGCTTTTTACAAGTTGAAATCACTAATTGCAGTAAATATGACATGACATTAACACACCTTTAGTTCAAATCAAACACACCTAAACAAGCTAATCAAGGTTTTCAGGATTACTAGATACAGACAGGTAAGTTTGATCAAGGCTGGAGCTAAACTCTGCAGAAAAGTGGACCTCAAGGGCCATAGTTAAGAATCCATGGTCTATAGGCTATCATGTGTCAAACTCAGCTCCTGTGGCCTGTTGCGCGAAGCTGGTTTCAGTTGCTACCGAGGTAAGTTCGAGATTAGTTTGAGCAAACTCTGGTTTTTCAGGCTCAAGAAGGTGGATTGGTTTTTAGCGGTGTTCAACACCATGGTAATTTACACTACACAGCTAACCTGCTCTGGAGCAGGTTTTATTCTGGATTAGAGATTGCAAACCCAAACTGGACCAATCAGCTGCAAGTAAAGATGCAATAAAGCCACTCCCCTTGTATATCTCGTTCCAAATTAAAGCAGTTTATAGTGAAAAAAATTTAGAGACAAAATTGCTCATCTTTTGGTGCTAATTAGGGCCCGAGCACCGATGGTGTGAGGACCCTATTGGAATTGCTCAGCCTATTATTATTCTTCTCCCAAATGAATTGCATGATTTTGATGGCCTAAACATGCTCGAAAACTCATGAAACTTTGCACACGCGTCAAAAATGGTGAAAATTTACGTCTGATATGGGTTTCAGAATTAGGCGTGGCAAAATGGCTCGATAGCGCCACCTACAACATTTCAACGAAGTGCCCCTCCCGCTACGTTTCACGTACAGGTATGAAATTTGGGAGACACATGTAACAGCCCAATACCTACAAAAAAGTGTCCTGGTACGAAATCTGAAAACCAACAGGAAGTGAGATATTTAGATTTTTCTTTGCAAAACTGTTGCAAATTTTGCCATTTCCAAACGTTGTACTTTAACGAACTCCTCCTAGAGATTTAATCAGATCATCATCATATTTGCACAGTCTAATCTAAAGGCCTTTGCGACGTTAAATTGCGAAGATCTTGAGTTTTCCCTGAAGGGCGTGTCCGTGGCGGCCTCACAAAGTTCGACGTTTCGCCATAAAACAGGAAGTTGTTGTAACTCGGTCATACAATGTCCGATCTGCCCCAAACTTCACATGTTTTATTAGAGTCCTGGCCCGAAGACATCTACACGTGAATATTCAGTTACAGTCATAGCGCCACCTGCTGGCAACAGGAAATGGCATGTTTTACACTGTGATTAACTCCTCATAGTGATTTAACCAGATCAACATCATATTTGGTCAGTCTAATCTAAAGGCCTTTGCGACGTTAAATTGTGAAGATCTTGAGTTTTCACTGAAGGGTGTGTCCGTGGTGGCCTGACAAAATCTGATGTTTCGCCATGACACAGGAAGCTGTTGTAAGTCAGGCATACAATGTCCGATCTGCCCTAAACTTCATATGTTTGATAAGAGTCCTGGCCTAAAGACATCTACATATGAGTTTCAGAATAAGGCATGGCAAAATTGCTCGATAGCGCCACCTACAACATTTCAACAAAGTGCCCCTCCCGCTACATTTCACGTACAGGTATGCAATTCGGTACACACATGTAACAGCCCAATACCTACAAAAAAGTCTCCTGGTATGAAATCTGAAAACCAACAGGAAGTGAGATATTTTGAATTTTCTTTGCTAAATTGTTGCAAATTTTGCCATTTCCAGACACTGTTCTTTAACGAACTCCTCCTAGAGATTTAATCAGATCAACATCATATTTGCACAGTCTAATCTAAAGGCCTTTGTGATGTTAAATTGTGAAGATCTTGAGTTTTCCCTGAAGGGCGTGTCCGTGGCGGCCTGACAAATTTTGATGTTTCGCCATGAAACAGGAAGTTATTGTAACTCGGACATACAATTTCCGATCTGCCCCAAACTTCACATGTTTTATTAGAGTCCTGGCCTGAAGACATCTACATGCCAATATTTAGTTACAGGCATAGCACCACCTGTGGGCAACAGGAAAGACCATGTTTTACACTGTGATGAGTATCCTTATTGAGATTTAACCAGATCAACATCATGTTTGGTCAGTCTAATCTTAAGGTCTTGGTGATGTTAAATTGTGAAGATCTTGAGTTTTCCCTGAAGGGCGTGTCCGTGGTGGCCTGTCAAAGTCTGATGTTTCGCCATGATACAGGAAGCTGTTGTAACTCGGGCATACAATGTCCGATCTGCCCCAAACTTCACATGTTTGATAAGAGTCCTGGCCTGAAGACATCTACATGCCAATATTAGTTAGTCATAGCGCCACCTGCTGGCAACAGGAAATGGCATGCTTTACACTGTAATTCCCTCCCAGAAACACATTTAAATATGCCATCAAGTCCCAAACATGCTAGAAACACATTAAATCAAGCAAAACTTGGCTAAGTGCTAATGTATGTGATTTACGCCACAAAACAGGAAGTTGTTGTAACTCAGGCATACAGTGTCCGATCTGCCCCAAACTTCACGTTTGATAATAGTCCAGGCCTGAAGACATCTACATGCCAATATTCGGTTATAGTCAAAGCGCCACCTGCTGGCAGCAGGAAGTGCGGCACATTGAAGTGACTTTGCCATATTTCTCCTATATTTACCCACTTAAATGCATGTCGCCCACTATTCGCTGTTTTCCTGAGGCCACTGGGTGGCGGTGTTTTGTTTTCATCGTTTTTGCACTTTGAAACCCGTTTTGCACTTCAGAGTTAATCGCAAACTCTGGATTAAACCTGAGTTGACAGAGAACGTTTATACCGAGCTTTGAGAGACCATTGAACTTGATCTAAACCAGGTTGGATTTATCTGGATTTGTCAACTCTAAACCTACTCTGAAACTTTGAGTTTGTTCAGCTAGCTTCATGCAAAAGGCCTCTGGAGGCCATTATCCTGGCCACTGTCCTGCAGAGTGTAGCTCCAAAACACCTCAAAGTTTCTAGTAATCCTGAAGACCTTGATTACCTGGTTCGGATGTGTTTAATTAGGATTGGAGCTAAAATAAAAAGTATGTTGGATTTACATGATTTTGGGTATGTTTACACGACAACAATGTACTATGAACAGACGACAACGTTGTGAAAACGATCCCCGTTCACACTGACTAAAAATTACTAAAAGGGCTGTATCATGCATGCCAGGCCAGTAGTTGGAGATGTCACTTTGTCAAGAAACACCCCAGGAACACGTAATACGCATGCGCACGACGTCATCGTTTTCACACATTCACATTTTTGTTGTTTACATGGCATCGTTTTCATCGTTTTTGCACTTTGAAACCCGTTTTCAAAAGCTTGCGTTTTCAGGCCCCCAAAACAATGTTGTCGTGTAAATTAATTAATTAAGTTTTCCATTTTCAGTTGAAAACTGTGTGGTGTAAACATACCCTTAATCATGTACATAGCTCCATCATGAATCTATTATGGTAAACATAATTTGTTCACGTAATTTCAACATCACTGACTTATAAGACTGTACTAGCTAGCTAACAAACAAGTTAACATTAGCCCTAGCATTCTAAGTGCTAAACAGTAAACACTCCTTGAACAAAGCATGTGCTGTACCAGTCTACAGCTTAAGCAAAAGTTTCACTCTTCTCCACAATGGAAACCCAGTGTCATTTAAAGGGGTCATGAACTGGCTTTTTTAATTTTTTTATACTGTTGTCTGAGGTCAACTTATGACGTTTGCGTGGTTTTTACATTCAAAAACATCATAATGAATAAGTAATAGGCTATTTTCTACCCTGGTTTTGAGCCTCTCTCATGGAACGCTTGGTTTTTATGGGCGTGCCGCACTGAAGACTTGATATGATTGGATGATTGGATAAGCTTTGCTTATTATAATGAGCTTCGGCTCCCCCGTGAGTACACTTGAGGAATTGTTTTGAAAGCGTGTGGGAAAACGGCAACCGGAATGATTCGCCCACAGGGCTCACAAGATGTCTTTATCAAACAAACACAATGATTTATCTCTCATCCACCCGCAATTAATTGGAATGTTATTTTTTATTACTTTGCCCGCCCGATCGGTGGATATAACCGCAAACTGTGCATCACTAACACACACGCACGCACGCACGCACAAGCCTCACTGCAGAGTCAGACAAATCAGCATGATCAAAACTTCCGCGATTGTATTTTTCCTTCAAATATCAAGTCAAGAGAGTGAACAACGCACATCAAGAAAGGAATGTTATTTCACTATTTAAGATAGCCCATCGGCAGGCCGGTGATACGTTTTGGTAGCCCGTCTGGAAAACACATAGCCCTGGGACGTTGGGCTTTGCGAGCCCTGGGCCATACATGTCCGAGTCTGACCACGAATCGCAGCACAATGAACCAACAACACCTCAAATAAAGGATTCTCCAGCCTGTGACAGCGTGCTAAGTTATGTTCAGTTAGACACGTACACATAATCAATAGATATCAAACGATCTGTAACAATGCAATACTATCACATATAAAAAACATTTTTTACTCACATAAGTGTGTTGCTTCATTCATTCATGTAATCTCATCCTGTCTGCAAATCCAGTCTCTTGTTTACAAACGAATCCGTGGTGAACAAACGCGCAATGTTTTACCCACGTGAGCTGCATATTCATTAAAAATAAAGTTCATCCATGCATTCATAATATTGGAATCCGAATGAAGCTTATGCAGCATGTTTATTGCTTGGAAGTTCGATCCGGTTTAGCTTCACGTAGGCCTATGTTATTTATCTATAACATGTCATGCACAAATCGGTGGGCAGGGCTACAGAATCAGGCATTCGACTTCTTCGGTTAAGGCGGTGTTTCACTACACTCTGACGTCACAGGGAGGCACATTCCCAGATCAAGTGTTTGCTAAGCCAGCTGTCAATAAAAGCTTTTCTTTGACTAACAAGCAAGTTCCCTTTCGAGAGTACTCTCGTATTGCGTAGCTAGCTACGCTTTGGGGAAAAGGTCCTTTTCTCGAGAATATGAAGTCAAAATTATCCTTATAATTTTATATAATGTAAAACGCAGTGCAGCTGCACAGCAGACCCACGCAGAGCGTACTAGCGCGCTGATTGGCTGTGCTGCGGCAACTGCACGAACCTATGGCGAGGCGGCTGAGGCGTGCACCAATCGGGTCGCTTCGCGCCCAAGAGCACGTCAAACACCGCCTAAATTTGCATATCTAAGCTATAAAAGCCCATGCAACGTCATAGGATTCAGATTTAATCTCCTTCAGCGAACTTACCCTTCGCTGATCTCTGGAACTGTGAAGTCACCACCGTTGACAAGCCCCCAGCGGAACCAGCTCCTGCTCTGCAGCTCTGAGGACGTCGGTTTCCTTCTCTGGACTCCGCCTTCAGCCTTCGCTGTTCCAGCTGCGCCATCCGGCGTCCATATCCTTTACTTGTGTGTGTTTTTCGTGTGTGTGTTCGCCTACTGCAACACACACACTCACAAAAAGAGCAAACGAGCATTGTTGCAAATGCCTCGTCATTCCTGTGCTTCGTGCAGAGGCCCTCTGCTCGGCGGGGATCGCCACATCATCTGCGTCGCGTGTCTCAGCCGAGACCACGCTGATGTCGCACTCTCTAAGGGTGGCTGCCTGGAGTGCGACGAGATGGCGCTGCCGACCCTGCGGGCTCGGCTCACCTCCGTCGATGCAGAACCCGCCCCCTTCGCTCCCCCTCTCGGGCCGCGCAAGAAAAAGCGCCGCAAACAGAGGATGCCGGAGCAGTCATGCGAGCCCACGCCGGATCACTCCCCGCGTGCCTCGCCCTCGCCTGTCCTGTTCGTCCAGGAGGACCAGTGCCCCTCTCAGTTAGTGGCCGGTTCCGTTTCCTTCGGCGGACCAGAAGCGGAGGAGGAGGAGGATGACAGCCTTTCCCTTGCTGCATCCGGAAGTGAGTGGTCGGACTCAGTATCCGATCCCGCACCGTCTTCTCAGGCCGCCACTAGCGTCAGAGCCACCATCGATGCCGAACTCGTTCGGGTGCTCACCAAGGCCGTGGGAGACCTCGGGCTCGAGTGGTCTCAACACCAGGAGCCCACACGAAGCAGGCTGGACGAATGGTTTCTGCAAGGCCGCCGTCAGTCCCTTCCGCAGAGGCCCGCCCCCTTCTTTCCTGAGGTACACGATGAGCTGACTAAATCGTGGAAGGCGCCATTTTCAGCTCGCGCTAAGTCCTCTCTTTCTTCAGTGCTCTCGACTGTCGACCGTGCAAAGGAAAAAGGATACAAGAGTCTTCCCCCTCTTGAAGAGGCTGTTGCCGCTCATCTTTGCCCGCCCTCCGCCAGAGGATGGCAGGCCAAAGCGTCACACCCCTTGAAGCCCTGCCGCACTACGTCAGCTCTCGCTGGTCAAGCTTATGCCTCCGCCGGCCAGGCTGCTTCGGCGCTTCACACGATGGCAGTCCTTCAGGTTTTTCAGGCCAAACTTCTCCGCTCTCTGGATGAGTCTGTCCCTGATCCTGAAGATTCACCGAAGCACAGAAGGCGTCTCAGGCCATGAGCCATTTCCTCCCGAAACGCTACAGCTCTGCTTCGGGCCGCCACACTAAAGCGCCGCCCCCTCAGCCTTCAAAGGCAGCGCCGCCGACATTCCAGCCTTGTTCAGTGTCAAGAGCACGCCACCGCTCACGCTCCACTAGCCGCATCAGACAGCCTGAGCGACGGGGACCCCGACCCAAGATTGCGTCGAACCCCGAGCCTCCGAAACCTTCCTAACCACAGGAAGGAAGAGACGGTGGTTAAGTCCCGCCACGGCCGGACTACCACCACACTCTCTCATTCAGCATCTCCCAGTTCCCTCCACTCAGGCGACTGGAGATGTCATCTTTCCGTTACAAAACACACACGCCTGTACACAAACACCGTTTTCACGGCGACCCCAATAAAACACAAAAAGAGCTTTTTCTCTGTTCTGTCTGTAGGCAGTGTGCCCACTTCACAGTATGCACCCCTGCACCCAAACACTGTCCACACAGCACCACACAATCACGCAGGTTTCCCCCTGTTGACTCGCTCGCCGGCTCGTGCCGTGAGCACTCTGAATGTAGAGCGCGCACCCACTACACAGTGCGCGCCGCCACACATAAGCGCTGTCCCCACAGTGTCACAAGCACAAACCAGCCGGGCAACAGGGTCCCTATTACACAGCGGCCCGTCCCCAAACCAAATTCAACCCCTTGCTTTACGGGCCGAGCCCTGGCAGGCCATCCCCGGTATATCAGAATGGGTGTTGAACATAATAAAACGAGGTTACTTGCTACAGTTTGCTCGCAGACCCCCGCGCTTTCACGCCGTGGTCGAGACATCGGTGAGAACCGGCGTGAGTCATGTGCTTCGCACCGAAGTATTGAAACTGTTAGAAAAGGAAGCCGTGGAAACTGTTCCCCCAGCGATAGGCGAGTCAGGCTTTTACAGTCGCTAGTACTTCCTCTTTCCGAAAAAGGATAATGGTCTCAGACCCATCCTAGACCTCAGACATCTGAACAAAGCACTTATGGCGTTCCGCCGCTTCCAGACAGTCGGAACAGCTCTTCGTTTGCTTTGGTGGCCGCACTAGAGGGTGCGCGGTCATGAAGCAGAGATTGTCACGATGGATAGTAGACGCTATCTCCCTTGCTTATGAGTCAAAAGGCCTCTGCTGCCCTATAGGCATCAGAGCTCATTCCACTAGGGGCATGGCCTCATCATGGGCTTGGTCCTGTGGAATACCACTTGAAAATATCTGTGCGGCGGCAGGCTGGGCCTCTCCGTCCACATTTATTAGATTCTATAACTTGGAGGTTCCTGCTTTGCAAGCTAGGATTCTTTCCATATAAACAAATGTATAACACATTTGTAATAACTGTAGGCCCAACTCTGTCCGGTCTAGTTGTTATCTATACCCCATATACAGTGGGGAGAACAAGTATTTGATACACTGCAGATTTTGCAGGTTTGCCCACTTACAAAGCATGTAGAAGTCTGTAATGTTTATCATAGGCACTCTTCAATTGTGAGTGATGGAATCTAAAACAAAAATCCAGAAAAAATGTATGATTTTTAAGTAATTAATTTGCATTTTATTGCATGACATAAGTATCTGATACATCAGAAAAGCAGAACTTAATCTTTGGTACAGAAACCTTTGTTTGCAATTACAGAGATCATACGTTTCCTGTAGTTCTTGACCAGGTTTGCACACACTGCAGCAGGGATTTTGGCCTACTCCTCCATACAGACCTTCTCCAGAGCCTTCAGGTTTCGGGGCTGTCGCTGGGCAATACGGACTTTCAGCTCCCTCCAAAGATTTTCTATTGGGTTCAGGTCTGGAGACTGGCTAGGCCACTCCAGGACCTTGAGATGCTTCTTACGGATCCACTCCTTAGTTGCCCTGGCCTTGTGTTTTGAGTCGTTGTCATGCTGGAAGACCAAGCCACGACCCATCTTCAGTGCTCTTACTGAGGGAAGGAGGTTGTTGGCCAAGATCTCGCGATACATGGCCCCATCCATCCTCCTCTCAATACGGTGCAGTCGTCCTGTCCCCTTTGCAGAAAAGCATCCCCAAAGAATGATGTTTCCACCTCCATGCTTCACGGTTGGGATGATGTTCTTGGGGTTGTACTCATCCTTCTTCTTCCTCCAAACACAGCGAGTGGAGTTTAGACCAAAAAGCTCTATTTTTGTCTCATCAGACCACATGACCTTCTCCCATTCCTCCTCTGGATCATCCAGATGGTCATTGGCAAACTTCAGACGGGCCTGGACATGCGCTGGCTTGAGCAGGGGGACCTTGCGTGCGCTGCAGGATTTTAATCCATGACCGCGTAGTGCGTTACTAATGGTTTTCTTTGAGGCTGTGGTCCCAGCTCTCTTCAGGTCATTGACCAGGTCCTGCCGTGTAGTTCTGGGCTGATCCCTCACCTTCCTCATGATCATTGATGCCCCACGAGGTGAGATCTTGCATGGTGCCCCAGACCGAGGGAGATTGACCGTCATCTTGAACTTCTTCCATTTTCTAATAATTGCGCCAACAGTTGTTGCCTTTTCACCAAGCTACTTGCCTATTGTCCTGTAGCCCATCCCAGCCTTGTGCAGGTCTACAATTTTATCCCTGATGTCCGTACACAGCTCTCTGGTCTTGGCCATTGTGGAGAGGTTGGAGTCTGTTTGATTGAGTGTGTGGACAGGTGTCTTTTATACAGGTAACGAGTTCAAACAGGTGCAGTTAATACAGGTAATGAGTGGAGAACAGGAGGGCTTCTTAAAGAAAAACTAACAGGTCTGTGAGAGCCGGAATTCTTACTGGTTGGTAGGTGATCAAATACTTATGTCATGCAATAAAATGCAAATTAATTATTTAAAAATCATACAATGTGATTTTCTGGATTTTTGTTTTAGATTCCGTCTCTCACAATTGAAGTGTACCTATGATAAAAATTACAGACCTCTACATGCTTTGTAAGTAGGAAAACCTGCAGTGTATCAAATACTTGTTCTCCTGTTCAAATGTTTCATTTGCTATACTTATGGCTCGAATTCTTTCCAGTCTGGGGTTTTTCATATAACCCATAATAAGCTATGTGTAACACAAGCAATGTTCATCACATTACATACTATAAGGCCCGACTCTGTCCAGTCTAGTTTGTCAAAATCCTATACAAATGTATACACATTCAATATTAATAGGGCCTGACTTTGTCTGGTCTAATTCTTATTGGATTATTACATAGGAATATTCTTCCTATATATATATACCCTTATATGAGGCTCACTATTGTTGGCCTCTTTTTGGGTCTCATACTTTTCCTCTTTTATGAGCCTCGTACTCTCTCCCCAGGCCATAATATGGGACAAAGTTTTCTAGCACGCACGGCGTTTCAAACTGGGTTCCCATAGCGTAGCTAGCTATGCAATACGAGAGTACTCTCGAAAGGGAACGACTCGGTTACTAACGTAACATCGGTTCCCTGAGAGAAGGGAACGAGCGTAACCCACCGTGCTATTGTGCTTAGATCAGGGGATCGCTTCAGTCGATTTAACCTGAATCCTATGGCGTTGCATGGGCTTTTATAGCTTAGATATGCGAATTTAGGCGGTGTTTTACGTGCTCTTGGGCGTGAAGCGACCCGATTGGTGCACGCCTCAGCCGCCTCGCCATAGGTTCGTGCAGTTGCCGCAGCACAGCCAATCAGCGCGCTAGTACGCTCTGCCTGGGTCTGCTGTGCAGCTGCACTGCGTTTTACATTATATAAAATTATAAGGATAATTTTGGCTTCATATTCTCGAGAAAAGGACCTTTTCCCCATAGCGTAGCTAGCTACACAATACTCGTTCCCTTCTCTCAGGGAACTGAGGTTACGTTAGTAACCGAGTCGTTTTCAGCTCTGAAACTTACAGGATATTCTTATATTACCATGACCTTTTATATATCAAAAGCTCAAGGGAAAGCTGATTTCTCAATTCATGACCCCTTTAAACAGTTCTAATAATTCTAACATAACGAAACAGACACTATTAAATACTATCAAGTCTCCCCCTTTTCTCATCTAAAATACACTACATTTCTTAATTTTTTTACCCTCCTCATTAAGTCTTAAGCAAAGCACGCTGGGAACTACAGTTTCAGTAAAAATCATTTTCGAGTACTTGATTGGTTCACATTCACTCTAAATAATTTAATATAATAGACTGCACATTTTAGAGAATTACATTAATCGAAATCAAAGAAATCATAGAAATCAAGTTTAGAAGAGAAACACAATTTTGTTGCGTAGATTGCAAATAATATGTTATGCAATATATGTTTTCCCATTTTTTCAGTGTGGTCTATAATTTGACTGTTCATCAACTGAAATGTCCTAATAGTAAAATTCTTCAAAAAATGCTCTGAAAATTTTGTAGTTAACAGTGTTGTAATAGTGAACTAAAACTAAAATTAAAGCTGAAATAAAGCTGAAATAAAACATAAATATTAGATGGAAATATATATATATATATATATTGCCTTGTTAACTAACTCTGACATAGAATAAGTTTAAGCACTAAAATTACTAAAACTAAAACTGAAATAAAAACAAGCCATTTAGAATTATTAAAGAAAATGGCAAAAGCACATAACAAAAATACTAAAACTTAAATATAAAAATAAAAGCAAATTCACAAAATATGAATAAATACAATAATAAATATATTTAGCATATCCCACCTCTCTAAGAAAACATATTTCCCTTTTTTTGGCGGAAGTGGTGGTGGAACCTCTGGAGCCTCGACCTCCATCCCCATCTCCATGGAATTTAGCTGCATGGTGATTCAATGCCATTTAAGTTTGAAAAAAGAGCCCAGGGAAAATTTAAATAGTTAAAATAAGCTAGCAAAAAAGTTAATTTTCAGTTCCAACATTCATTAAAGTTAGAGATCTGTCATACTTTAGATGTATGAGAATAAAAGTATGAGGAAGTAAACATACACATTTTGCTTCTTCTTCCCCACTGTCTTGGATGCCCTTGCTGTCGGCGTGCTCACAGTCATGTTTTTCTTTCAACTTTTCCATCAATTTATGAGTAAGATTCTTCATCTTGTTTTTCACTCCCTTCTTTTGCATTTTGGCGAGCGAGTTCTCCTGTTCCATCCCCCCGAAACTCATGTCTTGATCCTCCCATCCCAAAACCATAGCAGCTTTGCTGAAACTTTTCATTGTATTTGTCATGTTTTCACATTCCCGTATGTCTGAAATACTTGGAGCTGAGAGGGGTCTCTCTTCCTTACGCTTCTGGGCTACTGGATCTGAAGCGGATCTTGCTGTCCTGCTTGTAACGTTCACAGCAGTTTGATGGGTTAGAACACTGCTTGTGTCCAGACCGACTGGTTTTAAGGGGCCATCATCTAGTTGTTCATGCTTAAGCTCCATCTGTGTAGTGTCACATCTCTCTGAGGACATCGAGAGGTGAGACGTGTGTGCAGATGATTGTTGAGACGGATTGTTAAGCAATGATGCGACTCCAGCCGTGTGCTCCTCCACGCTAGGCTCTTTGTTATTTTTGTCCTCCAACAATTCACCTTCTTTTGGCCCCCGACTTGATTCTGCTGCCTGTGTTTGTATGGATAAAGAGACAGGAGGAAAACTCTTACTCTCACATTTATGAAACTCATCTGGAGGCCCTCTGAACTCTTCAACCCCTTCATTTCCATCTTCTGTTTTTGAACTCCTTGTTGGTTGTTCCTCATCACCATCAGATCTGACTGTGCTATCCAAATCGTTCCTGTCTTCATTCGCTATACGTTCTTTAGACTCCAGAGAATGGTAAAACACACTTTGGCGGGTTGCATCTGGACGTTCCTGTGATTTGAAAGTACTTCTTTTTGGACGTTTTTTTGGACTCATAAGTCTCAGCAGCATGGACTCCAGTAGTGGGATGTCATTCTGCTGACCATCCCTCACATCGCTCTGCATGAAAAAAGAAAATGAATGATTTTATGCGATCATTCACCTTTTGAAGCACTATTTCTTCAAACTTACTATACTTATTTTGTAGATTGTACAATACTAGCGACAGAGCATATTTACTCATATATCATAGAAACCTTGTATATCATATTTGATCTTTTTGTGCTCTTTAAGAAGTTAAATGCGTTTTTGAAAATTAATTTGATCTTATCTTTAACAACCTTTTCATACCTTTTCTGTTTGTTCCTCCATAGTCTCTCATTCCCGGTTATCCTTTACATATCCTGCATTGCTTAATCATTTTGAAGTGTGCTAAAACTTATTTTCTCTTTTCTTCAATCCAGAGTCTATAGCTCTTGCAAAACAGTTGTGCAACCTGTGCGGAGCACCTTGTTTCTGTGCTTCCCTCTCTTAGTCACTGCCTTCTCTGTCTTTTAACTTCCTTTTACAGTCTAGCATTTCTGTACTGCCAAAACCTGTTTTCTAAATCTTATCTCACAATCCATTTTCTTCCTCCTATAGCCTATTAAATTAAAAGTGCAGCAATGTTATTCATGCGTGTCTTTTTGCATTAAATGTTAAAAAAAATTATTTTGATTGTAGATCATTTATATTTCAACATGTGCAGTTCACAATATTATGGTGAGAGACCAAATTGTTAAATGCTTTATTTTGACTCTGCCATAGTATATCATTTATACGTAAATGTGTCAGAATGTGTCTTGATGTTATGTTGCTTTTCATAATCAAACATCTTTACCGGACTGCATGTAAGCAGGAAACATTTAAACATTGTTTGGACCTGACTGGAAATGACAAAGAGTCTTTCTGTCTTTGGAGGAGGATCTGGCCAGCTAGAAGTAACATTGGTCATGTAAACTTGACAAACAGGAAAGTCCAGTGATCTGAGAAATTCCTTCGGGGACTTTCCGCTTCATCTTTGGACTACATCCTTGATTGTAAATTATGTCCCTCATTCATGTGTATGTGCACATATCTATAGACTTCTTTCACACATGTGATGTGCTCATACACACACCCACACCAAACATGTTTGCACATGCTTACTGCATACAACAGTTCACTGCAGTGGTTCTCAACCTTTTTGACACCAAGGTCCCCCATTGTCCACAACAATATTTAAAGGCGCCATGACATTTTCAGATGTTCATGATTTATAAGGATTTTATATATAAATGTGTGACACCATATCCTGATTTTAAATCGGGAAATTCCACTTACAAGTTTAATTAGTTCAAGGACCAAATTAATAGTTCAAGGTCATGTTACTGTGAAGCCCATGACATGTGCACAGGGTAAGATTTTGTCTCAGAATTGTTCAAATATTTAACTTTTTTGGAACCGCTATAAAAGTGTTAATTTCTGTTGTCCTTTGGTGCGACACCCCTGTATTCTTAATTCTCTGTATGTCACAGCATAGGACACATTTCAGTAAAAATGTTCAAAAAACAGTGAAAGAATTGACAAAGTTAGTGACCCCTTATATTTTCTCAAACATCAGACTTCACACTACATAACAATATGCATTTTTTCTTCAAGTGGTGTTTTACAAAAAAAGCATTTTACTGCTTATTTTGCCAATTACCCATATATTGTATTTTTGGTAAAATTTTGTAAGTTGGAAAAATGTTCTATGCAACTGTTGTCATATGGCCACATATGTGTAATTTCAGTGATTTCACCAACAACATTCTGGATAATAGGATCCTAGAATAACATTCCAATCACCCAATCAGATTTGAGGGACAAGTTAGTTAATGTCTAGTTTAGGCTTACAACAAGGGTTAGGGGCTTCTACATCATTCTTATTCACATAGCCTATCATTTTTCTCTGGTTTCAGGGATAAGTTATTGGTAGGTTTAGGGATAGCGTCTTGCTTGCCCAAATCACGGCGACCGTAATTCAGAGTAGCATTAGTTATTATATCAAAAATAAAGAGATGATAGATGCTTATTTCCGTTTTTAATCCATTTTTTTGTAAATTACTTTATCATCTTTTTCACAGTCTGGTGAAAGTATACCTGGAATATACAGTATTCCATGTAGTGTGCTCTGTTGCATATTTTGGCAAAAGTCATCAGAGAAAAGGCTAAAAAAAAAATAGTACGAGTAGAATGGTTGTATGCTAATTGAGAGTTCAAGGTTCACTGTCCAACCAATGAAAGGGTACAGTGGTTGTCACGTGATCTAGATTGCGGAAAACAACCACTGTTTTGTACTTTGTACACAATATCCCACATGTTTTCTTGCTGTCGCTTTAAACGGAATTGTATCTCTTTTATCTGAAAATGACTATGTCAGCGGTCGCCCACGTTCTGGTACCCTTCCTGCTTTGCATAGCGCTTGCAAACACTCACATTTTCGACAAAGTTTTGGTGGATGTCACTTATGATCACTATGCGGAGAAGAAAGTAGACGATCTTCCTGCCTTCTTGGCCATGCCGTTTAACTGTCTGATAAATTCAGGATACATATTATTGGGAATCTATTGGATCTTGCAACGGATGTCAGACAGTAAAGACGGCAGAGCAGCCGCTTACACCAAAGACGTGTTTGCGCTCATGACAGTCGCATATGGACCGGTGCAGTGGATCCGCTTGGCCACCTTGCGGCGCGCGCCCTCTGTTTTAGACCAGTGGTTCACTTTACCTATTTTTGCGTGGGTGCTGGTGTGGTGTAATGTCATTGACAAAGGCTGGTCATCTCGTTACGCTTTAATGGTCGAATCGTGCTCTATCCTCAGCTATGGACTGGCGCTCTTTCACGACCGAGGGTTTGAGGTAGCTCTGGGTTGTCACATCGCCTGCGCCGTATTCAAAGGAGCCCGAGCGCAGATGCGCCACGGAGATACGAAGTCCATGCGCGATCTTTGGTTGGCAGTGCTGTCCTGCGCTGGTTTCGTGGTTCTGAAGCTTCTGGATCATTCTCTTGCAGAGTACTGGGTGTTTCAAAATCTCACTGGACATTTCTGGTCCAAAGTTTGCGACATTCTGCAGTTTCATTACAGTTTTTGTTTTCTCACTCGCCTTAGTGAAAATGCACAAAAACGCTCTTCATAAATGCTTACATGACATTTAATAAGTACGTAGGCCTACTGTGAATCTTGTGAACACAATACAACCGAATAATAGGACAATGAGCATATGCTATATTTTGTCTTATTTGTCATTTAACAGTAACATCATGTTACACTGACAGCCTACAGATTATACAAAGTCTAATGATTTTAATGTGATCAACGAGTTTGTAAAATCACAAACTGATCTGATGCTCTTTGATCAGTTTCATCTTCCTGATATTTTTTTCTAACATATAAAAAAATTGCCATTTATGTCAAATACTTTGACTGAATCATTTATAATACAGTGTTATATTACTAAATCAACATATATGTGTGTGTGTGTGTGTGTGTGTGTATACTGCACGAAAATGTATATTATATATGTAGGCCTATAAATATGGCATTTTCATGCAAAGCTTTGGTAAATTTCTGATCTACAGTTTATATATATATATACACTCACCTAAAGGATTATTAGGAACACCTGTTCAATTTCTCATTAATGCAATTATCTAATCAACCAATCACATGGCAGTTGCTTCAATGCATTTAGGGGTGTGGTCCTGGTCAAGACAATCTCCTGAACTCCAAACTGAATGTCAGAATGGGAAAGAAAGGTGATTTAAGCAATTTTGAGCGTGGCATGGTTGTTGGTGCCAGACGGGCCGGTCTGAGTATTTCACAATCTGCTCAGTTACTGGGATTTTCACGCACAACCATTTATAGAGTTTACAAAGAATGGTGTGAAAAGGGAAAAACATCCAGTATGCGGCAGTCCTGTGGGCGAAAATGCCTTGTTGATGCTAGAGGTCAGAGGAGAATGGGCCGACTGATTCAAGCTGATAGAAGAGCAACTTTGACTGAAATAACCACTCGTTACAACCGAGGTATGCAGCAAAGCATTTGTGAAGCCACAACACGCACAACCTTGAGGCGGATGGGCTACAACAGCAGAAGACCCCACCGGGTACCACTCATCTCCACTACAAATAGGAAAAAGAGGCTACAATTTGCACGAGCTCACCAAAATTGCACAGTTGAAGACTGGAAAAATGTTGCCTGGTCTGATGAGTCTCGATTTCTGTTGAGACATTCAGATGGTAGAGTCAGAATTTGGCGTAAACAGAATGAGAACATGGATCCATCATGCCTTGTTACCACTGTGCAGGCTGGTGGTGGTGGTGTAATGGTGTGGGGGATGTTTTCTTGGCACACTTTAGGCCCCTTAGTGCCAATTGGGCATCGTTTAAATGCCACGGCCTACCTGAGCATTGTTTCTGACCATGTCCATCCCTTTATGACCACCATGTACCCATCCTCTGATGGCTACTTCCAGCAGGATAATGCACCATGTCACAAAGCTCGAATCATTTCAAATTGGTTTCTTGAACATGACAATGAGTTCACTGTACTAAAATGGCCCCCACAGTCACCAGATCTCAACCCAATAGAGCATCTTTGGGATGTGGTGGAACGGGAGCTTCGTGCCCTGGATGTGCATCCCACAAATCTCCATCAACTGCAAGATGCTATCCTATCAATATGGGCCAACATTTCTAAAGAATGCTTTCAGCACCTTGTTGAATCAATGCCACGTAGAATTAAGGCAGTTCTGAAGGCGAAAGGGGGTCAAACACAGTATTAGTATGGTGTTCCTAATAATCCTTTAGGTGAGTGTGTATATATATATATATATATATATATATATATATATATATATATATATATATATATATATATATATATATATATAACAGTAAGTCTTAATTCAAAGAACTTAATCCAAAACTACTAAAAGTTTGCAAATTCATAAAATGTATAATCTCTCATTTTCCAGTTTTCAAGTTGAAGACTAAACATTAATGTAAATGCACAATAAACATATGAACAGCCTTGTATTGTTCTTGCCTTAACTTGACACATCAAAAAACATTCTGGAGCAAAAACATATTTATCACCTACACTGCAATATTTGTATCTCAGCACATATAGTCATAGGAAATAGTGTCTTTTGTAACAATTAAAAATCATAATATGATGCATTATAAAGTGTTGCACAAAAAAAACTTTTTTATGATCTTCTTGTTTGTAAATAATCCTCATATTTCAAGCCTTGTAATGCCAGTCAGCACTGGCTCTGGAAAAGTTGATCTCCTTTTGTTCCACAACAGTATGAGCACTGCTTCTCGGAAATCTTTATTTGTGCAGTAGATGAATGGGTTTAAACAACAGTCCAGATACGCCATTACTGATGATAGTGATCTCAGCCATTCAGGGGAAGGGGACAGATCAAGCCTTCCAAGGAGAACCAACTAGGACAACAAGAATGAGCAGAATTGTTATCATGCACAATCACATTCAAATTAATCCTTTGACAGGCCGCTGAAAAACACACAGAGCAGAATATTATTCCACTCTTACAGACTTTTCTCACCTCAGATGCAGCAAATGGAGCATAGCAGAACAGATACAAGATCACCAGCAGTGGCGTGATAGAGGACAGGTCATCCTGGCTACACAAAACAGATAAAACATGCAAACGGATATCACAGGGAATTACCTTAAAATCTTTAAACGTCTGTGTTCACCACTTTCAACTCTACAAACCTGGAACAGTCTTTCCCAAAGCCTACACAAGTCAGGATGGAGCAGCAGACTATGAAGAGGAACGGGACGAAGATGGAGATGGAGAAGGTACAGAGGATGTAAACCAGCATGTCAGAGTAACTGCTCTCCCAGAACACTGCACACAGCATTTCGGCTGGATCATACCTGAACATGGGACGCAGAGTACAGTGAGAAGATGCATATGGAGTATCTCTGAGCATCTTTATTCTAACTCACCTTATCCAGGCATAGACTACTGGCACTGCTCCAAATATAGCTCCAGTGCACCATGATGCCACACATGCAACTGCCATCACAACAGACAGTCTTTTACCTTTGGAAGGAATGCCCATAAATCTCTGAACGCAGAGAACAGCTGAGGACAAAGAAGAAAATAATGCAATAATTGTGACATAACATTATATATATAACTTAGATTTTTTTAAGCTTAAACAAGGAGTTTAGGTCTCAGAATATTCAAATATTTTGAAAACTTAAAGTTAAAACACTTCAGCTATATTAAGAATTTTACCATTTTTAAATAACTAAATAAAAAAAAAAATTTAATTATAACGAAAGAAGAAAAAATCCCAAGCTGAGGACAAAGAAGAAAAGAATGGTATAATTGTGACAACTTTTTTTTAAAGATAATTTAGATTTTTTAAGGCTAAAACAAGGAGCTTAGTTCTCAGAATAACTTTGTTTTCTAATTCACTTTAATTTTAAAAATATTAAAAAAAAATCTTCGAAACTAAAGTTCAAAGCCTTCCCTTAATCATATAAGAATTTCACCCTTTTTAAACAACTAAATAAAAAAACATTTTATTATTAATTATAATTAAAGAAGAAAAAAATCCTAAGCCGAGGACAAAGAAGAAAAGAATGGTATAATTGTGACATAACTAATATGATAAATTCAAATGATAAGTTTAGTTCTCAGAATAATTTTGTTTTCTACTTCACCTTAATTTAAAAAATATATATATATTTTTAAAAAAATCTTTGAAACTAAAGTTCAAAGACTTGCTTTAATTATATTAAGAATTAATATAAAAAATAATTATATTAATTATAATAAAAGCAGAAAAATCCCAAACTAAGGACAAAGAATGGTAGAATTGTGGCATAACTCTTTTTATAGAAAACTTTTTTTAATGTAGTTTTTATAGATATAAGCATATAAATATTTATAGATGAAAAAAGTAATGCTTAAACTAATTCTCAAACTCTAATTCACTTTAGTTTAAACTAAAACAAATATTTTAATCAAAACTAAAGTACCCTTTTTTATTAACCAAATAATAATATTAATAATACAATTTTTATTATTAATTATAATGAAAGAAGAAAAATCCCAAACACTGGGAAAAAAGTAATGTGACCTTCAGATAAGTTGCTGTTTTAATTAATACTTCAGGTAATACGCTTGAAGTATTAATTAGAACAGCAACTTATCTGAAGAAGGTCACATTACTTTTTAGATAAATATTTGGTTTCATGAAAGCTATGGTTGTGTGTGCAAGATTATTTATTATTTCCTCGTAATATCCTGTGTCCAAAGCACCTGTCTGCAGATGTACAAAGGTGTGTTTGTATTGTCCTTTATTGCTAATGACAATGAAAGCAGTATTTGTGAGGATATCCCATAGAGTTATAATTAACTCTATAAATTGTTCAATGTCAGCCATACCTATGCTTCCAATGGAAGAGGTGAGGAAGGTGAACTTTAGCAGGCTCACCACCTCACACCACGGTGAAATCTGACCGTCACTCAGTACAGCTAAGAGGGAGCCACAGATTATGAGGATGGAGCAGAAGAAATCTGAGAGCGTGAGACTGAAAAGTGGCAGCCAGTAAAGACACTGATAATGGTCTTTACACTGTGAGAAAGCAAAAAATAAAATAAATAAAGGCATGAGGTAGGTCATTATTTTTTTTTAAATTGATTGCATCTATGGAGAAAACACATTATAGATGACAAAAAACATAACATTATATGTTATTCTTACCACTACTTTAACTATCAAAACCAGTCCATTTCCCAAAACACCCAGTACCATCTCAGTTGTGAGAATGGGAGCGAGAACAGACTTCTCAATTCTGGACCAATAATTATCCTCCAATTCCGTTAAATTATTTGAAGTGTTCACTGGAAGGAATAAGATACATTTTCAAATTTCACAGTTTCTAGGAATCAGGAATCAATTTAGAAATAATGAAAGCATGGAAGATGAAAGTTCCAAAAGGAACAGTGATGCCATAGAAGAAACATTTTGAGTTTGTCAAAGAACCTTTCAGTGATTAGTTTAAAAAAGTTTAAAAAACATTCTTAGTGTGAAGAACATGTTATCATCTAAAGAACCTTTTTTCCACAATAAATAACCTTTTGTGCAATATAGGTTCATGGATGTTAAAGGTTCTTTATGGAACCATCAATAATAAAGATCCTTTTTTTTTTTTAGAGTGTATGAAACAGCACATCACATCACACTTAATTTAAAATTTATCCTTCACAGAACATTACAGAGCATTTTGTGTAAAAGTGATTGACTTACTTTGTCACCGAAGCAGAGACCTACAAAGAAACCCAACAATTAGAAAAAGGAAAGCTTCACACTCGGCTGTTCTCTGGATATGTGATACGGAGAGCAGGGAACATGGTGATTACGTGAAGACAGACGTCACAGCTTTCTTTCATTAAACTTATCCTGCTTCATTAAGCTTTAACCATTGAACAATTCAGCCTTTTTCACAGTGACAGCACTAATGGTTGTGTGTAACAGAGCATTATAAGAGAAATCTCATCATCTTCACACAGAAATATTCATTTTAGGACTTTAAACACCTGCAGAATCCATAAAGTAGTGTCATAAACTTATTATATCAACTCTGAAACTATTTTCAAAACTATGACAAGTTTCAATTACAGTTGAATAGTCACATTACTACATGGTGCAATTCTGAAACAATAAAAAAAAATCACATGTTTGAGTAAAGAATCTAAGACATTTTAATAAAATGTCATATTTTACAGTTTCTCTAAAATATGGCAAACTACATTATTGAATATGTTTATGATATAATAGTCGAACAATACAAATGTGATAAGAAAGGTAGTTTTATTAATTGTATTATTTTTAATCTAATATTTGACAATATAATTTTGTATCTTTATTTGTACTTCTGTCTTATATTTTGTAAGAAAATCTAACTTCCGGTGTTCTCCGTGTGCATTTCCTCAGTCGTCCGCTGTTCTGGTTGAGAAGGCCAAATAGCGACTGTCCGGTGAGTACAAACTGAGTTTTAAACTAAACTGCATTCTTTGTCTATTCTTTGAGTGAGCACGCGGCGCATTTTGTGCAACCGATATAATTAATTCAATATTAAGAAGGCAAACATTGGTTTAAAGGTTATACGAATAATAGCAGTATAGTCATTGAAAGTCCTTGAGAAATCAGCCTGTGGTTAAGCTACTACAAACACCGCACGGGCAGCGTTTGTCCTCGAATAAATAACACTGAGTTATAGATAATTATGCAAAGATTAAATATGTACATTGATATGTTAGTGAAACTGTGTAGTTAATGTGTGGAAAGCTAATTAGTCTGCTAACGGACATGCTTGAGTTCGTGTCATAAGCCACTTGCTGCAGTCCAAACTTCATGCATTATAATGGTCGTGTTACATGCTGTCTAAAGATTAATTTGTGATAATTGATATGTGGTTCTCAAATTAACCATATTTATGTATCTGCTGCCTCGTGATATGAGCGGAACCAATGGTTTGGGTTTTTGTTTACGTTCTGTAAGGAGAAGTAAATCATGGCAAACTATTTTGTGTAACTGCAAATGCAAATTTATTTTTTATTTTTTATTTTTTTAAAATAGATGTTTAAAAATTGTCAGCAGACGTCAACCGGAATGTTTAGTGTTGTAATCTGAACAAATACACACGACAAACCCCATTCTACCTCAATCTTGTCCCTATTGCCCACAGTGCACTTCACTGAGATGTCTGCGGCGTTACGTGTGGTCTACACCGTATCCAGGCCAGGTGGGTTTATGAAACAGAAGCATACGAATACAGTGGTATTTATGTATATCTGGACTTTTTATGTATGTCTACACATGTAGTGATCAAAATAAAGTCTTGACTCGTAGATGAGTGATGTCATGTGCTTACTCCTTAGGGTCATTTCTGGCCAGTCAAAATCTTGCACGTCCTCTCAGCCTATCAGCACACAGAGCAGGGATTAGTAAGTACTCTAATATATGTTCTTAATAAATAAACCTTTTCCCATCACATCGCTTTTTTTATGGACGCATAAGATAATTGTGAGTTTTTGCAAGTTTATATCTCACCCATATTGGATTTTCTTGCAATTCTGATGTTTAAAAAGTCATCTTACAGAATTGTAAGAAAAAAAGTCAGAATTGTGAGATACAAATTTGCAATTGCAAGGAAAAAAGTCTGAATTGCGAGATAAAAATTAACAATTTTTATTTTTTTATTCCGTGGTGGAAACAAGCTTCCATACTTTTTTCTTATACGCAGAGTATGTCAATAATCAGGAAGAAGCCACAGATATGAAGTCCATCACGGACCGTGCGGCTCAGACTCTTCTGTGGACAGAGTTGTTCAGAGGTCAGTAACAACATAAGCCTTTTATCTTCCATAAAGTCTTCACACAAATCATCCCAATAACTCGAAAAAGTAGGAACCACCTGATATTTGTGTTGATGCAGGTTTGGGAATGACCATGAGCTATCTTTTCCGTGAACCTGCCACAATCAACTACCCATTCGAGAAGGGCCCTCTGTCGCCCCGTTTCCGTGGTGAACATGCGCTGCGCAGGTACCCCTCTGGAGAGGAGCGATGCATTGCATGTAAACTTTGTGAGGCCATTTGCCCAGCTCAGGTACACTCTCTTTCTGACTGCCCTTGTTCATCCTGATATATCATGACACTGTAATGACAAGCAGTAATTGCATGTATGTTCATTTATTTGCACATGTAAATAGGAAGAGTAAAAAAAAGTAATGAAAGCCCCTAATTCTCTCTCTCAGGCTATTTCAATTGAGGCAGAAACTCGTGCTGACGGCAGCAGGAGGACAACACGTTATGACATAGACATGACCAAATGCATCTACTGTGGCTTTTGCCAGGAGGCTTGTCCTGTGGATGCTATTGTCGAGGTGAGCATCTAGCAGCACATATTTCAAATACTCATCCCGTCACTTAGCAGGTTCTTAAATGTTTTATCAGACAATGTGCCTTAAAGCAGAGGTGTTCAAACTGGTTTGATCTGTGGAAAAAAGTTTACAAAATGTGTTTTTAGAGCTGTCAGAGATAATACAGCACAGCACAATATAAAAATAAAGTAAGAAAATACAAATAGAAAATACATTATACATTCAAAAGTTTAGGGTCAGTAAGATTTTTGTGAAAGAAAAACACCAAGGGTGTTTATTTATTCAAAAATACAGTGAAAACACTATTACAATTTTTAAATAACTGTTTTCTATTTGAATATATTTTAAAATGTAATTCATTCCTGTGATGGCAAAACTGAATTTTCAGCATCACTACTCCAGTCTTAGTCACCTGATCCTTCAGAAATCATTCTAATATGAAGATTTGGTGCTCAAGAAACATTTATTATCATCAACGATGAAAACAGTTGTGCTGCTTAATGTGTTTGTGGAAACAGTGATGCATTTTTTTTCAGGATTCACTGATGAATAGACCATTCAAAAGGACAGCATTTATTTGAAATCAAAATCCTTTGTAGATTTCTGTATCTTTACTGATCAATTTAATGCGTCCTTGCTTAAAAAAAAGTGTTGACACTTTATTTTAAGGTGACTTACTATAGTAATAACAGTAAATGATGCATAATTACAAGTAACTAACCCTAAACCTAACCGTAACTCTATAGCAAGTACTTGTAGTTAATTAGTATTCACCTTAAAATAAAGTGTAACCAAAAATCTAACTGACCCCAAACTTTTGAACACTAGTGTATCTGCTTCCAAAGTGTGTGCATTGGATTATTTAGAGAAGTATTGTGATATTGTACAGCATGAGTGGGTACATGTGCAAATATTGCAGAAAATAAGCAGGTGTACATGCTTAGGATGAAGCATGAATTAACTCGCCATACATTGTACATGACCAGATTCGCTGAAGTTAATGTTTATATTTACTCCTCTGTCTTTTCAGGGCCCCAACTTTGAGTTCTCCACAGAGACTCATGAGGAACTGCTTTATAATAAGGAGAAGCTCCTCAACAATGGAGATAAGTGGGAGGCTGAGATTGCTGCCAACATTCAAGCTGACTATCTATACAGATAAACATGCTTCATGGACTCTCATCTCGAACACAGTGACAATATAGTCTTCAACATGCTCTCTTACCAATAATAACAGTTTCAATAGCATAAGGAAGAATTGGTTGTAGACAGTTACAGTTGTGCTGAATGCACATTTTCAATGCCCAGGGACTGACCTTTTTTTTTTTTTTCTTTTTTTTTTTTTGAAGATGCACATACTTGATTTCTTTCAACGTGGACATGCATGTAGATGCTCGGTTCTGATATTAAGTTCACACATTAAAATCTAAAAAAATACAGCAGCCTTAAAGTGGTGCCTCACATTTAAACATTTCTCTGTACATCTACAGCTGTCATTTTGACTTTGAACATTCAACACAACCTCATACAGAAACTGTTGAGGTAATTTGTGTAATAAAAAAAGTGTCTAATGGCAGGAGAACCAAGTTGTTCTTGAAAACCACAAAGGATGACGCACTACTTTGAGGCTAATGTTATATTCTCATTTTGCACGGTCAATCCATCCTCCCCACTTTCTTCCTTCTTCCTTTCATATTTTGACCATCCAGTGGGTTTAAATGAAGAAAGAGTTGTAACAAACAAAAGCACTTCAGCAAGTGTTGAGTTTCTCACATTGTATCCTTACAGGTAAAACATTTTATTTGTCCTTGTGAGAACTGTACAAAGACTAAATACTTGTGTACCGTATATAATAAATTAATGCTCTGTCCAAATCTTTCGCAATCTCCTGCCTCTTCTTATATTGCAATATTTTGGATAGCGATGTATATTTAAGATGAAGTTTCCATATATCTTTGTTTTACTCCTTTGAATGTCTTTTTAATGGGATGTGAAATCTTCATTTTTAACTTATAAACACCTAAAAAAAGATGGTTCTTTTAAAGGTTCTTTACAGGTAGTAACAGAACCATATCATAAGAACTGTTTTATATTAAAATTATTCTGTGGCAAGCAGGACGAGGCCGAGGGACCGTGAGAACGGGACGAGACCAGTGCGGCGCGCAGCTGTCGCTCATTATCACTCACACCACCGGCCTTGCCCTGTTCTCACGGTCCCTCTGCCTTATCCTGCTTGCCACATATTCTTTGTGTTAGAGTTTTGGGTTCTTTATTCCCACCTTTTTTCAAATCTGTAACTGTCAAAGCTACCTCATTACTGCTTTTAGATGGAGCTCAACCATCTAACTACACAGACTGTCAACACACTCAACAGGTAAATTATTTCTTTTATAAAATGTCTATATATTTTAACTTTCAAATTGAAACTTGTTTCCTACCAGTCATGACTTTTTCTCTTTAGTTTCACATTCTGAAGGACTCAAATACTGTCTATTTTTGCTACTTTTGTCTTTCATAAACATAATTATTTTTACATACACAAATGGAATAGACACACTGTAACTCTAAACTCAGTTGTGTATTTCTTCCCAGATGCTGTCACATCCCACAACCTCATCATCTGCAGAGAGAAACACTAAAATGATGGACTTAAAGATGTCATGGAGGATTGTGAGGATATTTCACTGGAACTTGGTCTTCATTACTCCTTTTTTTCTGTTTCTTTTTTGTGTTTTACTATGTATTTCTGTCATGACAACTCTCAGGGTGTTTGTTTGGCATGGTAATATGACAATGTTGATATGTTTGGTCTTGGCAGAATAGATCTGCTACGCTGCTGTTATTGCTGCTGCTATTAGTTATTTCTGCTGTAGAGCAAGTACGGGACTTGCTACTGCTAATACATACACAACACACATTAACTACAGTGTAACTATTGCTGCTGCTGTACAATATAGCGTGCATTAATACCCATAGCAGATCTAGCATAACCAATCAGCTGTGCCCTATAGAGAGTGATGTGATTGCAAGCAGTTTGGATAAAAATTATATAATACTAATATTAATAATATAAATATACTAAAATTAATGAACATAAACTATTATTAAAAAGGTTATTTATAAAACCAATTAAGTCCAATAGGGGGAGACACTTTTTGCTTCAGCATCTGTAACTCCCTGAATTTTTGCGCTAGAGTGCTCAAACTTTCATACAAAGTACCCACATTTGTTTTCTACAAAAGGCACCAATTCAAACCTCTGCAAGAATACCACAGCCCTTATGAGTTGATGTCAAATACATGGCATGTCTTTGTTACAATGTACCCCACTATCAGGGTAGGTTGTAACACATGCTGGGGTAAGTTGTAACAATTAGACAAAAGAAACAAAAACAGCACCCACACCATGGAAACAGTCCAAAAGAAAAATACAAAACAATGCCTTTCTCTCTGTGACTGATCACAACTCACTTTCTGTTTGACTCAGGAGTGTGTGTGTGTGTTAGTCTACTAGAACAAACTTCCTTAGCAGTATTTATGCTTAATGAACTCTCGACTCTAGTGTACCAGTGTAAAGAACATGTAGGTCTTACAGAAAACATTGTCATTGTGTGTGAGTTTGTGTGTCTGTGAATATCAATCAGAGCCACAATTGGTGACAAATGAATGTTGTTAACCATAGATGGTGGGCGCAGAGACTGCATAGGGCACATTTTACCCGCACTTCCTTTGGCTTACCAAATGGCTCCATACAGATAACACAAAAGTTTTTGTTGTCTTAGGTCTTGGAATCTTCACCACTGGCTTTCAACATTTTCTTCGCAACTAATATGACTGATCTGCCCTTCTTTGAAACCTCATCAGATTTAAATACTGGCAGGCACACGTCTATCTATCTATCTTTTCCACTGTCTAGGCGTTTTGTAAAATTATTAAAAAGAAACTGTTATTAGTTGTATGTAAGGGGATGTTTGTAAAACCTTTTAAAGATGTGTTACAACCCACCCCACCCCTGCCAGCCATTGTTTAGCTAGCCATATTAGCATATCCTAATGGTTTGAAATTAGCAGGTTAAAAATTCATAACATTATGCCTGAAAAACTACAATTTAATATAATATAAGTTAAATGATTTATCTGCAAAAGTTTAAGTACTAAACAAAATATAGTTTTGGTCAAAAAAAAAAAAAAAAAAAAATTCTTACCTCACCATACCTTACCATTTTGAAATAAAATCTGCATCTCCATCCTTAACAACCATTCATATAGGATCTGAGAGGAAGTGAGCAAAAACTGAAATGATTATAGGACTCTTAGCTTATCCCTGATTGGTGGAATTGGTGGTTACAAGTCTCCCCATGTGGGTTACAGCCATACTCATTCTCCTCCATAGCACTTTCAAAGCATGGATCTTTATGGAACCTTATAAAAAGGGTTCTGCTATTGTTACAAGCTGAAGAACCCTAATTTGGTACTGTTTAGAAACATTTTTATTTTGTGTATTTTGTACTACTTTGTGATACACAAAAGCTTGATGCTTTGACTTCTTTTGGAACTGTTTTTGTTGGTAGAGAAAAAATATGCACTCTTAAAAATAAAGGTTTTTTGGCAGGGTGTATGGTTCCATGAAGAACCTTTAATATCCAAAGAACCTTTCCATTGCATAAAAGGTTCTTTAGACTATAAAATGGTTAGAAAAAAATGGTTCTTTAAAGAACCTTTCACAAAACGGTTCTTCGGGGAACCAAAAACCCCCTTTTTGGTTCTTCCATGCACCTTTATTTTTAAGGGTGTACAAGCTGTTCAATTCTTGCCTGAATCACAAAATTAATTACAAATCTGGATTGTGTGATATCGTTTCACTTACTGCTTAAAAAGAAAATAGATTTTCTTTTCTTTTTTTCAGTAGGCCTACTTCAAAAGTCCCTCAGCTTGCACCAACCCGACTTTTTCGTTGGATGGAATTAAATTGTTTTAAATATGACAATTTATTTTCCAATTAAAAAAAATAATAATTAACTATATTTTAAAACATGAATTAAACAGTATTACTTTGTTTTAAAAAGTTAATTTGTTTACATTTTTATGTTTGAATTGATTACTTACTCCTTAATTTTATTTTTTAAGTGTCACCCCTAGCCCTGCAGTATGTGGGAAGTCCTGTAGCCAGCACGTCGTCTGCGTGCGGTCTGTCAAGCGCTGTTTGCATCGATCTGTGAGTTAATGGAGAAACAGGAGCACCTCAGTAGAGGAAGATTAGCTACCCGGCATACAACTGTTGCTCTAATCCGCTCTGAGAGGATAGGCTTAGGACAACTACAAGACAGAAGCGATACTGCCATATTGTTTGTTTTTTGCAATAAAAAAGAATATTTTTGAGTTTTGTCTAAAACGATAATCCTGAACGATTCTATTGGAACTCTTAACTGGGAGTATTATATTGTAGTAAACATGTTTTCTAGTTATCCAGTCTGAAAAGCTTTTAGCTTCTATACTGACTATTACAGCTATTTGAAATCTTATAAGTCTCATATTGCATTGAACCGAAGATGAAGGATCGACTGGAACAACTAAAGGCGGTAAGATAATTTTTTCTTATGAGTTATGATTTCAAACGGCAGTCTGGGGACTGAATTGCTACTGTTTGACCTTTACCTGGGAGGTCCTGAGCTCAATATCGACTAACTGGGTCATTGTAGTGAGTTATGGTTAATTACGCGTAGATTATCTAACTGCCAATAATTAAGTTACACTCATTATTATAAATAGGTTAAAAGGGTGAACAACACATTAACTGCCATCACAGTTAATTCAAGCACGTAGAAACGCGTCTGACATTGATAATAGTTGAGATGGGTGAGCATCCACATCAATATCAATAACAATATCTGTTTACCTTTGTAAATTCTGTGAAAAATGAAATGCTGTTGAAATGTTGAAGATAAGCTACAATGGATTCTATTATGTTTACTAACAAAAACAAGTAAAGGTTACTGAAAAAATGAAAGACTAGTAGTTTGCTCATCTTAGTCGGTCTCCCAGCTTGGATGTCTGTTGGCTGGTCAGACTGGGAGACCAGCTGGACGTCCAGTTAAACACCAGCTTGACCAGCCTGGAAGACTAGCTTAAACCAGTTAAGCCTGGTTTTATATGTTTGTACAGAGGAAAAAAACTGTTTCTGCCAAGTTAATAAACTTTCTGCTTTGTTCCTGTATGGCAAAATAGAAGTCGGATCAAGCTCCTGATGATGTGGAAATTCCAGTGGAAAATAAAGAATTTATGGATGAGTTCTTCGCTCAGGTATATGTGAATTAACTACATTGGAAGAAAATGGAAACAGACATTTGAAGGTCACCATTTTTTTGTAATTTCTGTATGTGTTTCTACAGATTGAGGAAATCCGCACCAGTATAGACAAGATTGATGAAAATATAGGCGAGATAAAGCGACTGTATTCTGTCATCCTCTCTGCACCTACATCAGACCAGAGTTAGTCTGATCATTTTACCTTTATTTTTATTTTCAAGTTATTTATCATTTTTCTCTGTCATCTTCTCACCATATTCATGCTTTAAATATCTCTCATCTCATTTCTCAACTAGAGACACAGGATGATTTGGAGGCAGTTACTAATGAGATAAAGAAACTGGCCAACAATGCTCGCAACAAACTCAAAAGTCAGGTTTCAGCTCTTGCATTGCTTGTTCATAAAAATATATCAATAAATGGACAATATGATACAGCACTCTTGTCTATAAATTCTGATTTTATGTATTTTGTTGACAGGCATTGAGCAGAACTTGGCATCTAACACTGAAGAGAGGGCTTCAGCAGATATACGGATAAAGAAATCTCAGGTAACCTGAGACTATACCACAAGCCCACAAGGATTTCAAAGAGTAGTTATTTTTTTTATTCATACAGTGTTTATCTCCTACATTTTAGCATGCCGTTCTTGCTAAGAAGTTTGTAGAGGTGATGACCAAATACAATGAAGCCCAAATGGAGTTTAAAGACAAGAGCAAAGGGCGCATCCAAAGACAGCTGGAGATCAGTAAGTGACAAGCAGCAAATTTTCTCAGTTTTCTCACTGATCAAAAGATCAGTGTTCGCAATGTTATATGCATGTTTAAGGCTAATGTTGGATTGTGTCTTACAGCTGGCAAAGTCACTACTGATGAGGAACTGGAGGAAATGCTGGAAGGAGGGAACGCTGCAGTATTCACAGCAGGAGTGAGTACTATTCTGTACACTTCTGTGTGTGATGTTTTGTTAAAACAACATAACTTGTCTGTATGTTTTTGAGCTAAAAGATACTTACACTACCGTTTAAAAGTTTGGGGTCAGTAAGATTTTTTTAAAAGAAATTCATACTTTTATTCAGCAGGGATGCATTCAATTGATCAAAAGTGACAATAAAGACTTCTGATACAAGAAATATATATTTCAAATAAATGCTGTTCTTTTGAACTTTCCATTCATAAAAGAATCATGAAAAACTATATCATGGTTTCCACAAAAATATTAAGCAGCACAACTTTTTTCGACATTGATAATAATAAGAAATATTTCTTGAGTAGCAAATCAGCATATTAGAATGATTTCTGAAAGATCATGTGACACTGAAGACAGGAGTAATGATGCTGAATTGTCAGTTTTGCCATTACAGGAAAAAATTTGAATATATTAAAATAGAAAACAGTGATTTAAATAGTAATATTATTTCACAATATTACAATTTTTACTGTATTCTGTTCAAATAAATGCCTTGATGAGCATAAGAGACATTAAAAAACTCTTACCGACCCCAAACTTTTGAACAGTAGTGTGTGTTTATTATTTAAACAACTCTTTTTCTATAGATTATGGACTCTGGGATATCAAAACAGGCACTAAGTGAGATTGAGGCACGACACAAAGATATTATGCGACTGGAGAGCAGCATAAAAGAGTTGCATGACATGTTTGTGGACATTGCAATGCTGGTGGAGAATCAGGTACATGTGTTTGTCTTTTCTGGAGAATAAAGCAAAGATATTGGCCCAATTTGGAGGCCTTATTATTACAGCTGCTGGTTGAACACCGGTCTGTTATATATCCTTAGCATTGTATTCTCATCTGTCACCAGGGAAGTATGATTGACAGGATTGAGAGCAACATGGACCAGTCAGTGGGTTTTGTGGAAAGAGCTGTGGCTGACACTAAAAAGGCTGCCAAGTTCCAACAGGAAGCACGCAGGGTAAGCTTGGAAATTATGAGGAGTAAAACAATTGTGTCACATACAATACAATACAATAATAAATAACACTTTCACTTTATAGTTTATTTTCATGAATAAAATGCAGACTACTAATTGTATGATTCTCAGATAGTGTTTTATGTTTCTTGCAGCATTTTTTTTGTTCAGCAGGTTTTATTGTTCATCATCCTTTGAGTTTCTATTGTTTTCCTTCTCTCTATGTTTCTGTTTCTCCCCCATCCCCATCTCTATATGTCTGTTCTCTGTCTACACCTTCCCAAACATCCTTTCTGCTTTCCTTTATATTATCATGATGCTGTCACTGTCCGCTCACTTCCACCTTTGTAGAAGAAGATGATGATCATGCTGTGTTGCACAATTCTTGCGGTCATCGGTGGTTCTCTGGTGTATAGCTGGCTGACATAAACTTCAAGGTAAGCATTCATAAATCTAAATTCATAATACTCTAGGTTGACTATTTGTGAGTAACATCCTGTCTTTTCCAGGTGATGGGGTTGTCTAGTCTACCAGAGTCTCTATCAAGAATCAAGAGAAGCATCCAGAAGTGCCGGTGAACCATAAGCATCCCTACTGGCACAACATGTTTTCCCGTGCTTGTTTATCTCATTTTGTCTTTTACATTCTTCCTGTCTTATCAGTTGGCCTTGCGTTGTTAGAGGCATCATAGTATAATGTGATGTGCAAGCTATCTGTCATTTTTAGGGCTGTGGTATGAAAAATAGCTTTAAAGGGATAGTTCACCTAAAAATGAAAGTTTTGTCATTTACTCACCCTCAAGTTGTTCCAAAGCTGTATGAGTTTCTTTCTTCTGTTGAACACAAAAGAAGATATTTTGAAGAATGTTGGTAACCAGACAGTTGACTGTAGCCATTGGTATTTTTTTCCTGCTATGAAAGTCAATGGGTGCCATCAATTGTTTGATTACGAACATTCTTCAAAATATCTTCTTTTGTGTTCCGCAGAAGAAAGAAACTCATACAGGTTTGGAACAACTTGAGAGGGAGTAAATGATGACAAATCCCTTTAATTTATTTAATTGTTTTATGGGAATTTATGATAAAGCCTATATATGATGATAAAAGATAAATATAAGAGGCAACGTTTTGTTTTTGAGGGCTAATTTTTGTAACTGACAGGTGAAACATTTTACACTACCAATGTTAAATATTTTGTGCCCAATTAGTCCTTACTGGAAAAACATAAACATTTAAATAATGTTTTATCTTTTAATTTAGTATTAGTCAAAATAATTTCAATGAGAGTAAAGGTGGTTCTGTTGTTACTGACGACACTTATTTAGTGCAGATGAATAGCACTTAGTTTATTTCTTCATTTTTCTCTTATGTACGTGATAATAGTAGTATTGTATATTTTGGAGGCACCGGAGTTTAATTTTACAGTAGTCTGACTTGAGTTATTGTCTAGACTGAGTAGTCGTGATTAAAAGAACGAGGTGTCTAAAATCTGTGCTATTCGTTCTTTCATCAATGCTTAAAAACAACAAATCATTATAAATTTTTATTTATGCGAGAAACTTTTCTGCAGTTGGTTGTGACGTTGTGGTTATCGACAGAAGTTTAGTCCAATGAGTAGCTGCGCGTTAGATGATGGCTGACCAATCAGCAACTACTTCCTGATCGATTGGGTTTAACGAAAAGTTTTACCATGCGGAGTTACCTGGGGTCGATTACGGATGATAATTCAATGTGTACAATTATTCAAGTATTTCAAGACAGTTTAATGGACTCAAAGAAATGTCAAGGACTTCACGATGACCTTATGTGAAGTTACACTCGGCTAATTCGAAAGAAAATGTAGATTTATTTCACCAGACGCCACAAGCCAGAGCTTTATATGCAGTCATGGACTGGACATCCGCCGGCGATGGGACGCCAAGCCACGTAAGATCTAAGGTACTTAAAAGCTATATTTTACTAATCACATTGCGCATAAGAAATAAAAATAAAAACAATTTGGTTGCAGACATTTTGGTAAAACTGAATGTGTGTTGATATTTTATATTTGATTGGTTGGCAACGCGAGGCTTTCAGCACATGTAAACCAATCTTTGTCTAGATGATTTGATGGGCGTGCAACTCCAGCCAATGAGAGCATGGCTCGTCTGGTTACTTGTACTATTATTTGTCTCGTAGTACCGCCTCCCCGTGAAGTGACAGCGGCATTAACCAATGGGAGTAAAATCGATTGCGTCGCATATGTCTGTGATTGGATGCCAAATCTGTAATGGGCGGGGCTTACTTCGTGGTGTTTTTGTGACGATGTGAAAATGGCGGCGAATGATCTACTACATTAACTTTGTCGTGAATTCACACAGTGGAGCTTTCTGAATGCTGCTTACTTTCACTTAGAATAGAAAAGTTACTAGACTAGTCTAGTCGGAGTGCACATTTTAGTAGTAAACAATACACGTGGACTATTTTACCCGCTGGATTTTCCCCACTGTGAGCCCGAGTTTAAGTCTTGTGGAAATGTGGTTTTATTTGAAACTTGAACAGGGATTAGCGTATGTTACTCGATAAATATACGCTCCTCATTTCTCGCCTCACTCTTCATGGGTGACTGCAATATTAGACGTTGTACATATAAGCCGTATGTATAAGCAAGACCCCATATCGTTTTGTTTAATATATATATTTTTTTTTACCACCGCGTAGTGTTTGTAGGCTGGTTAGCGGTTGGTTAGCTGGTGCTGATGCTCGTTCACTCTCCCCTCAGCAGCGCTTAGCTTGATAACCTAGCTTTTTATTATGACCTGCTGTTTTATTCTCGTTGGTGTGAGAATATAATACAATAATTGTGTCGCTTTAAGGTCCGCTTTTATGTGAATAAAGCTGCTGACGAGTTTTTAACTATTTGAAAACAGCGATTCTTTTATCCAGGCAGTATTCATGTAACGTATCGTTATTTCGATTAAACTGACACTGTAATAAAGTGTCCATCGAGCACATTTGTGGCGGTTATTTCTAACGGGATAAACTGACAGAATCACGTTCGCTGGCTCGCGACTCGCCCGTACACTGGCGGGCGGCGCGCGGCGTGAGTCTTTATTCTGACAATGGACGATCCCAAACCGCGTTACAGCAAGCGGCTGGTAAGTACAGCACACTAGACACTTGGAAAATAAAATGTTTTGCTCAGGATGGTAACGTTAGTCTACTATGGAGTTTCCGAATTGAGAGCATTTCGCTGATAAATTCCATTGCAGTTGAAATGTTTGCAGCAATGTTCGCTAGTGCTGTCATTTGAGTGGGGTAAAGAATCTGCAAAGTGCGACTTTTATTTTCATTTTATGTGCTCCGTGTTGGTTTAATGCGTCCAGATGTTTAAAATTTTGTATATAGCAGATGTCATAACGTTATTTAAAGATTTCTTGAAAGCTTTGACAAGTTTGGCACTCTCATGGAAAGATAAATACAGTAGATGTTGAATTTTTGGCTGGCTTTTGACAGAAGGACCACGTGACCAGCAAATGCTAGCAACCACTGACCCTTACAGTTTCATGATCTGAAAACATTTCCATTGTCACATAACAGAATGTGTAAAAGAATAATCTGAGTAAGTTCACAAAGTGTACTTGTAATAAATTATGGTGAGGAAAAACACCTAGAGATTTACTAGTTGGCACAGCTATTTTGTTAAAGATCTTGCAAATATCTGTCTTTCCTTTGCCTCATCAAGAAGTTAAATATATTTATTTTTAAGACTATATTCTTATGCATTATGGAGTTTACTTGCGATAAAACCTGCCAGTTATGAATCCCAACTGGTCCACAGCTTGCAGTGCATCATCAAAATTGTGTAAAACATCTACACCACGAAATTCAATAAATCATTATTAATATTCTGTTCTTATATATTGTTTTTTTTTTATTTTTAATTTATAATACAGATCTTGCTTTTCAGTTAAAGTGGTCAAATTCTCTTGATCCAAACTGACATGTCGCTTTCGCTCCATGTGCTTATTAATATTTATTTATTTTTGGATTAACCCCAACAATACCTCAGCTGTAAAAAATGCTAAATGTTAGTTGCTGACACACAATGACTTGTGCATGCAGAAACGTTTCCACACGTTGGTTCTATTGTTTAAGGCTGGGTTTTAGAGAATTTGTAGCACATAAATTAAAAGATCTCTCAGCCAAGATGTGTCATGCGTTAGAATTCATCATCTATAAGATTAAAATGGTCTGAAATTATAGTGTTGGTTTGGTTGTAACATTTGCCCCGATAGTTTTCTGAAGAGCAGGACAGTGATGGAGAGTGAGCAGGATTTGAGAGATTGTTGTGTGCAGACTGTTTTTGTAGAGACTGGGGAAGTGGAGGACGAACGATTAGATTGGTTTAGCAGACCACGTGATCAGACATGCGGAAACGGGGGGAGGAGTGGGAGGGGGCACTGCAGAGGCGAAAGGATGACAGAGGAGAACAGACAGCAGGTTTTCTCATTTTGAAAGAGGGGAAGAAATGCAGGGATGGAGAACGGACAGGAGATCCTTACGCTTGTTGACGGGGGGATGTTGTTGATGAGACGGAGAGGCAGGAAGAGGAAAAGCCAGCAGAGGGATGAAGATGTGACACTGAAGGTGCGAGGTGTGTAGTGTCTCATTGCCCTCCACAAGGGCTTTCTCCTAGCGCACTGCAGTCTAGGGCCTCGCTTGGAGAGAGGGCGATTGAAAGCTGCATGTGGACGGGTACAGAAAAGGTTTTAATCCTGGCATCAGTGGATTGATTTCATCTATAGAAGATTTTCTTGTTTTGACCTCCCTTTAGTGTGGGGACACGTTGTACTGTTTCACCTTAAATGCATATTTGCTGCTGAGAGATCTGACAGTTTGTAGATGTTAGTTGTGAATGGAAGAGATTGAAAGATGCAATGATGCAGCATCAGAGAGTGACAGATTGGCAGGGTTTGCACACAGGCCCAGAACCTGGAAAAACTGCAGCATCATTGACTAGGGATGGGCACAAGTGCCTAAGTACTCAGAAATGACAGCACTGATTGATCTTTATAACAATTGCATCTTTAAAAATGTCTGTTCTTAATATTGTGATTGTTTACAGTTGCATTTTGGGCAGTACCATGCAGTCTGATTGGTTAGAATAGGATCATGGTGTACATGGTGACTTTGTTTGTGACAGCAATTTTCAAAAGCAACTAGACAGGACATAATTTATGTAGTGGAACAGAACAGGTCTTCCTGAGACATGTTTTTAACTTGATACAGAGTTATGAGACCAATAATTGGCTGGTGTGTTTGGACTTGTGTGCTAACATAAAGGGCTTTTGTTCGTAGAGTTGTACATGGTTCAATCAGGATATGTGAATGATTTGGAGAACATTTCCTAAGATACTGCACAGTCATGCCCAATTAATTTCATTGATTTTTTATTATATATTTTTTTTCTACCCCCCCCCCTTTTTTTTTCTTGTTGTCTTTGAGAGGGTGTGACGACAGAGCTTTAGGAAGCATGTGATTGGCTTGTGATTCCACATCACCATAGAGACATTGAGGCAGAGACAAGGGCGAGCAGAGGAGGGTCTTATTGTTTTGTTCATTGTGTGCCTGTGTGTTACTCACCTGCTCTTGGTGAGCAGTGGTGCATCTCAGCATCATTAAAACTGCAAACTAGCATTATTTCAGATACTACTTTTTTATAGAATGATAATAAGAAAACATGTTATTTGAGCACCAAATTAGAATGATTCACTATTTTACAGTGTTTGATATATTTTTTGATCAAATAAATGCAGTCTTGAGCATAAACATCAAAAAAAACATTTGAATGGTAGTGTATGTTGTAGAAATCATTGATATTCACTTGAGCTGCAGTGGCATTTTTGAAAGCATCACTTCTTGTTTTAAATATAATCCTAAATGCAACTTCCTTCTCTGTAAATGATACATTGCTACCTTAGAATTTTTACTTTTTTGAACAGAGCTTGTTAAAGAAACTTCCTGAACTATACTGCTACTCACCTGTACTCTATGGATGTAAACATGCTATATTAAGCAGAAAAGAGAATGTGGCCATTTGTTGTTTTCTGCTGGAAACACACCAGCAGTTCTGCTCCAAGACTCTCAACAGTGAATCCTTGTGCATCAGCATGATTTATGATGTTTTATTAATAGTTTCTGTGTGTGGGCTAGTGCTCGTGATGGATGTGAGTTATTTCGTGTATGTTATGTGTGAGATTGTGGGCAAGTGCATATCTCAGCCTAGTGTAGGTGTGTGCTCAAATTTGAAGCTGTGGTTGTTATACAATAAATTATTAGAAGGAAGTGATTAATGTATGCAGAGAAATAGTGTTGTTCTGGCAATGGTTTTTCATTGTTTGATTTTTTTTTTTTTTTTTTCTCCTCCTTTTCTTTGTCTTACAGCGGTCTGGTACGCGGCGGCGTTACCAAGACGATGGCATTTCCGACGACGAGATCGATGGAAAGAGGACTTTCGATCTGGAGGAGAAGCTGCACAGCAGCCGCTTCAGCTCTGACCGAGTCAAACGCATGGAGGGCAAAGGTGATAAAGAGTTGCAGTTCTTATGGAACTCATCAAAGATACACATCTTTATGGAGTGCAAAGTTAAATTACACATGTGTTTTTCAGACCTCACATATGAGTACGTCCAGAGATATGGGCTCCGGGACCCCATCATCTTTGAGAGACCTGATGGACTTGGCATCAAGTAAGAGATTGTCCTTTTTTGTCTTTCTTCTTGTAATGTGCTTTACTCTCTTATTGAAATCTATTGTTCCACAGATTGTTTGTTTTTACTGTTGCTGTTTTGTCTTCTTCCTTCTCATATTTCAGGATATGTATACATTTTTACATTTGAATCCAGTCTACATTTGCTATGTTTCCATTTCAGAATGCCGGATCCAGACTTCAGTGTGAATGATGTGAAGTTGTTTGTAGGTAAGTGTTTTTGTGGTGGAAATGCTGAATTTGGTGCTGCTTTGGGATGCTTCAGCCTCTCCTCCCTGCTCGTCTTTGTTAACAGGAAGTCGGCGGATGATTGACGTGATGGATGTGTCAACTCAGAAGGGCACAGAGATGTCAATGGCCCAGTGGAGGCGTTACTATGAGACTCCTCCCTCTCAGAGAGAGAAGCTTTATAATGTTATCAGCCTTGAATTTAGCCACACTAAACTAGAGAGCCTCGTCAAAAGACCTGCCACGGTAGGTACCTTAACGCTTTGATGTGCCACAAATGCTAATATTTAGACCAGTCTGATAGCCAACATTTTGTCCATGTTGTCACAGGTGGACATGATTGACTGGGTGGACAACATGTGGCCACGGCACTTAAAAGAAAGGCAAAGAGATTCCACAAACTCTATCATGGACATGCAATACCCCAAAGTGCAGAAGTGAGCATTTCTTAGATCTTTCAATATAGTCTGTATTTATTCATTCTTGATCTCATTTCACAACTTGTGAAGGCTTTAAAACAAAAAGGGTCTGTTCACCTGTGGAGTTACCTTTGTGTCTTTTTATGCAATCAAACATACTGTTTGAGAGCAAAAATAATTATACTGTAATTTAAGAAAAAATTGTGCTCTTTATAGTGCAAGTAAATCTTTGTTTTTCTTTGTGCAGTTTATCACGCATGCACAAATTTGTTCCCTGTTCTGCTGTCATTGTTTGCGAGTCTAAAAACTTTGCTTGTGAGTTGAAAAGTTTTGAGTTCAAGTGAAGCTGCAGAGTGACAGACCTGTTTCTATTGGTCTCTCTCATTTAGCGCAATAATTCGGCCTCACCCACTACCCGGTCTCGCCATGAGTCTGAGACAGAGTGAGAGCGGGATTATGGCAGCCATCTGGCATCGCAGAGTGCATTAGATATAACACAGGAGTTTAATACACATTGTAATGCTCTAATGAATTATACATTTTTATCATTTACAGTAACAATTTTATGGACCTTTTATGTAACTTAACATAACGCAGCTGAATAAGCCAAGTCATTTCGGATCAGTCTTTCTCAGCCATGTTCAAGGGAGAATTAAATGACACTAGCTGATGACACACACTAATGACCTAACAAAATCCAAAGTCTTATTATATTTGACTCTACCAACCATAGACTATAAAAAAAATAGATGTCACCTGAAGGTTTCTAAAGAGCATTTTTGAAGTCTAAAGTTGGCCGTTGCCATCTTGGCAGCGCGTCACTCCCGAATAACAGAAAATGGGCAAAGAGGTGGGACGTGGCTAGAGCTGAGGTGACGTGATGACTAACAGACAGCAGACAAACGGCTAGTAGTGACAGCAGTGGCAATCCACCTGTCACTCAAAGTGGCCACGCCCTTAATTATGCAGAATTTATAGTCTTAATATATTATAATAATTAATTAATATAATTTATAATAAAAAAATTCACCCCCCTCACAGTTGTCATGAATGGCAAAATTAGCTGTAAAGACCAAAACCACAATTTGTACCAGGCTGTAAAAACAGGCTGTTTTTCTACTGTAAAGTTGGGCATTTTAACATGGGGCTCAATGAGATTCTAGTAGCCAGTCGATGAATTGCAGTTTAAGTCACTTTTGCGTTCACTTCAAGAGAAACTGGGGGAGGTATCCGCTTGGTACCAACCTGTTTTTATGAGCTCTTGAACTCTACACAGGTGACAGTGTAATCTGCTGCTCTATTGCACTTTCTGCCCAGTCGGCGCAGACTTTCTCAGAAATGTCCGATTGATCCTAATATACATTTGCCCACATTTTTAAATGTCTTTCTAGAAAACAAAACATTTTTATGACTTTGTGTGAATTATTTTGCCAAAATTCATCATGTAATATAATCCTACCTGGTAACACGTGCATAGTTAAAATTAAAATTAGCAACAATCTACACACAAACTCAAAACTCACTTTTAAACATCTAAGAGGTTTTTTTTTTTTTTTTTTAGAGATTTGTAATAACTTCTGATTGCGAATTAAAGTATAATGAATTATAATTAAATGAGCATAAATATATTATTTACAGCTTTTTTATATTAGCTAATAAACCAAAGACCATAACACTGCACCTTCAGCATTTCTAATGTAAGCATGATTTATTCTTATAAAAATACCCCGAATCACATGGGAAAAAAAACATCCAAACGATATGTTGTTGTAATCTATATTGTAGTCTATTTATTAGCTTCATGTTTCATCTGTACAAACGTTTCTCTCTGGTATTCTATCTGGAGTCATTTGACCCGGAACAGTGGCAGAGCCAGTGAGCGTTCATCAGATCTAGTAATTTAGTGAAAAATTAATTGAAATGACATTTTCTTTCTAAAGAAATATTAAGCAAACATGGGAATACATCAGTATTTTTTTCCAAATGTGCACACTTGTGGACAAAATGCCCTAATGGACGTTTAGTGCGATCACAAATAAAATGGAGCAGACACAATTGAATATGTATGTCTCATTATTTCCTTTAAAGTATCAATAACCACTGGTTTTGTTTGGTTTTGCATGTTCGATGTGTACTCCTGACAGAGAATAAAATTACTGTCACTGTAACTGACAGGAGTGCTATAGTGGGTGTGGCCAAAATAGTGCGCCAAGCGAGAGTGACCAATAGTAACAGGTCTATCATTCTGGTGGTTAGATATCACCCACTGGAATGCAGCTTCACTTGAATTCAAAACTTTAAGCAAAGCTTTTAGACTCGCAAACAATGACAGCAGAACAGATAGCAAATTTGTGTGTGATGATAAACTGCACAAAAACAAAGAGATCGTAAAATGAATCCATATGAATCGATTGGTTTAGTCTTTATTTTCTGAAGAGACACGAGACTCGCTTTATATAAATAGATTGAATTTAGGTGTTTATTCACATATATACTTTCATCAACTCAAACATCAGTTGTGGTAAACAGAAGCTCAACCAATGAGGTTTATTCCTGTGTGTTACACAGCACATTTGATCTTCTGCTAGAAGGTTGTTCTCGCACGTCAAGCAGGTTCGGTTGAGCTTCTTATGTTCGCTGATCAATGTTTATATGTGAATAAAAGCCTAAATTAAATTTGTTCCTCATGTAAAGCGATCAAGTCTCTTCAGAAAATTTGGACTAAACTGCTTAATTCATATGGATTAGTTTTACGATCTCTTTATGAACTTTATGAAGCGTCAAAGTGGTACTTGCGTAGCTGTCAATGGAGGGACAGAAAGCTTTGAAGCAGATTTCATCAAAAAAAATCTTTGTGTTCAGAAGATGAATGAAAGTCTTACAGGTTTGGAACGACATGAGGGTGAGTAAATGATGACAGAATTTTCATTTTTGATTGAACTATCCCTTTATTTGCAATCTTCTATTTTGTTTTTAATTGCAGTATAGTTATTTTTGCTCTCAAAATCATTTTGTTTGATTGCATAAAAAAAAGACACAAAGGTAATTCCATTATCACCAGGAAATAAGTCAATTTTCTATCCTAATTATCTTCATGTCCCGTTTCTCACACAGCTCTCTTTGTTCATTGTTATTTTTTTAACAAAACCGTCCTCTTTCCCCCATTTTAAATTAGCTTGTTCTGTGTGCAGGTACTGCCTAATGAGTGTACAGGGCTGTTACACAGATTTCCACATAGACTTTGGAGGCACATCTGTGTGGTACCACATACTGCGGGGCTGCAAGGTCAGAAAACTATGTGCATATACACTACTGTTTAAAAGTTTGGGGTCGGTAAGATTTTTAAAGTATTTTTGAAAAAAAGTCTCTTATACTCATTAAGGTTGCATGTATTTGATCAAAAATACACTAAAATAGCTGTTTTCTATTTTAAAATGTAATTTATTCCTGTGATGGCAAAGCTGAATTTTCAGCATCGTTACTCCAGTCTTCAGTGTCAAATAATTTTAATATGCTGATTTGTTGCTCAAGAAACATTTCCTGTTATCATTGAAAACAGTTGGTGCTTAATATGTGGAAACTGTGATACATTTTTTCAGGATTCTTTGATGAATAGAAAGTAAACTGCATTTATTTGAAATAGAAAATTTTGTACCAATGTGAAAGACTTTACTGTCACTTTTGCTGAGAATTTATGGTAAAATTTTACAATGTTCTATTTAACTAAATTTGTTAACCTGAACTAACATTGATAAATACTTTTTCACCTTAATGTTAATTTCAACTTTTTCTGTTTATTAAATTCAAAAGTTGTATCTGTTTTATATGATTATAATTTTATTGAAATTCATATGAAGTAGGATTAATTGGTCCTGAGCTAGCAAGAACTAACAATAAACAGTTGTATTTGATTAACTAACGTTAACAAAGTTGAATAAATAACTAACAAATTATTGGTCATTGTTAATATTATTTAATGCATTAACTAAATTTAACTAATTGGAATTTATTGTAAAGTTACTGACTCCAACAGTAGTGTGCATGCTGAAATCATTGTGATACGAGTTTAGCATAGACACTTAAGCTCATTGATAATGCCAAATGTACTGTTGTGCTTTATATCTGATAATCAGTTTGCTGTCAAAATGCCCAATATGTTTTTGGACTAGATGAGCCTGATTGCCTGTGTCTGCTACAGGTGTTTTGGTTAATCCCACCCACGGCACAAAACCTGGAGCTTTATGAGAACTGGGTGTTGTCAGGAAAACAAGGCGACATCTTCCTTGGTGACAAGGCCACTGATTGCCAGAGGATTGAGCTCAAGCAGGGCTACACGTTCATTATTCCATCGGGTAAGCATATGCAGGTACACACATTCATTTACATGAAGAGAAAACTAGATTGTTTTGTGTGCATATTTACTTGGAATATCTGAGATTATCATGTGTTTTCATGGTTTGAGTTTTGAATGATTAGTTTAAGTTAGGGCTGTCACTGATGATTATTTTGGTAAACGAGTAATCTGATAATTTATGTGGTAATAAAAATAGACCTAAGTGAACAATAGCCTTTAAAATGACTTAAAATATACACATAATAACAGTGAGCATGTTTACATGCACACCAGTAAGCTGATAACTCACAAATATCAGCTTATTGAAATAACCAGTTTTCCCCGTTTACATGCACATCAGTAACCTGACAATGCAAGTAAACCGTATTTACGTGACTTTATTAATAAATCTATTATTTAATCTGTTTATTAATAAATTAATAAATTTCCTTGTAGTGACGTCAAAACATAATCATTTTCGTATCTGACTCTGAGTATTCCATATGTTATGTCAGTTGTAATGTTAAACAAAGCTTGCAACATGTCAGCGGGAACTTCCAGCTCATGTTATCCTCTCGTGCGGTTACAGATGCAGCGTTTTGACTGAATCACTTCTACTTCTGCTGCATGAGATGAGAACACATTTTCTGGGTCATGAAAGATTCTGCGTTTGTGATATTTCCTTCTTTCTTTTACGTGTCACGTATCATGCATGCGCACTTCAATAAGCCCACAGAAAGCAGGCTAATGCGTTTACATGCCGCGCGAAATCGGGGTAAGAGGCAAAAAACTACCTGTGTCGACCGGTTTATGCTTAAGCCGTTTTGACCTTACTCCGTTAAAAGAAAACGGGTTACCGCGTTTACATGGCCACTTGCGTTGTCCGCTTATTAAGCATAATCGGCTTAACAACGTGCATGTAAATGCGCTCAGTGAGGCAATAATAATTGGTTAAAATAAAGTATCAAAAGCAAGTAATCATAGGGTTTTATTGAACAGCACTGTAAAAATACCTAATGTAATATACATAATATAAACATAATCCACTTATGTACATGATGTATTTTAACAAAGGCCTGCAGAGAGCCATGGCCTGGTGGTTGTTGTTGTTGTTGTTACACTTTACAGCATGATCAAATCCTTGTTTCAAATCCAAACTCAGAGCAGATGGTTTAAACTTCCATTTTGAAATCGCAATGAACAACATTTTGCATATTAAGACACATATAAATGTGTAGGTTTATAAATGATTTACGTTACAAATCTGGTGAAATGGTGCATGTTGTGTTCCCAGATTAACATTATAAGCAACCCAAACTCACATCTTAGGCAGAGATGGAGTTTAACCAAGCTGTTGATGCGCTCCAAGCATGAAAATAATAACAGAGCAACATTTCACTATGAAACACACAGCACGTCAGACTTTATATGCGTTCCCAAATGCACGTTATTGGAAACCCAAACAAACAGCCCATGCAGACTCTGAGTTCATGTGGAACAGCTTTTACTGTGAACTGAGCCGCTCTGACCCACTGGACGAAACACATAACCTCCACGCACGTAACAGCGTTTGTGATTTCACAATAGCACTATTCTATATTATGATTTTTAATTGGTGTAATATATCGTGCAGCCTTAGAAAACGGTCTAATAATGTGGTTCATGGATTCTTGTCCATGCAGTGCGGCACTTCCGATATTTTATCTGGTTAACCAACCTTGGTAAATTGCAATCAAATATATATATATATTATTAATTTTTTTTTATTTTTTTTTTTTTTATTTATTTATTTTTTTATATTGAGTACTCGAATTTAATCAGAATTGTGACAGCCCTCGTTTAAGTTTTCTTAATTACATGTTTTGTTTTAGGTTGGATTCATGCGGTGTACACACCAGTGGACACGCTTGTATTTGGTGGGAATTTTCTTCATAGTTTTAACATCCCCATGCAACTGCACATCTCCAGCATTGAGGACAGGACAAGGGTGAGCCCAACATTTCACTGCAGTGGTTGCCATTTTTCAGTTCATTTATAACTTGAATACCTGTTTATGGTCTTTTTAATCTCAAAAGAACATATCTGGGTCATATTTGATACTAAATTTAGAAAGGTTAATAAGAAAATACATTTTGCATTAGAAAAAAGAAGCTGCATTTTTGTAAACTTTTTGCACCATTTTGCTTTGTTACATTCTTGATAAAAATAATCATACCTCAATTCTCATCAAAATAAAGAGGGAAAATGTATCATTTCGTTACTTCAATCCAATAAATATATACATTTTAATGCTACAAATAATCATGGCAGTATTTCTTGTACTGATTTTTTTTTTTCCTGATTTTAATAAAAACAAAACCTTTGTGTCTGGACAGGATGATTTTCCTTACTCCTTTACGGTAATGAGAATGTGATGTTTTTCTCATAATTATTGGAAATTTGGTAGGAAAATATGTATGTATCTGAAAATAATGTAACTGAAAATCGTAATGGTCTCTGGTCGTCCTCAGGTGCCTGCGAAGTTCCGGTATCCGTTCTATTATGAGATGGGCTGGTACGTGTTGGAGCGTTATCTGTACAGCATGACCAACACATCATACCTCATCCCTGAGTTCCAGAAATACTCTCTGGGCATCGGTCAGTACAATAAGAACACATTCACATCCACATAGATTTGCTTGTAATGAGCACAGATAAGTTAAACTCTTTCTCTCTGATACTAATACACAGGCTTGAAGCAGGAAAGCTCGGGCTGTGAGGTACTAAATGGCCACACTAAAGAGGAAAGAGATGACAACAGTGCTCCCTCTCCACCTAGTGGGCCAGGGGTGAAGCTTCACTTGACTCCCTTTGAGCTGGAGGGGTTGTGGAACCTGATAGGGAAGTTGGAGTCACTGCCCTCACATAAGAAGTGTGTGCCTTCAGGAATACACAATGCTGCTGCCCTGCTACACGACATACGGGTCAGAACTCATGCTCACTGTGTATTATGCTTTTGTTTTTGGAAATGGTTATTCTGATGCACTTGCTGGTGTGTTATTTGTGAAGCTGTATCACAAGATTTTTTATAAATATATTTTATATATTCATATAATATCTTAATGGAATTAGTTTATATTAGGTTTTGTTGCTATAAGCTGCGTTCACACTGCCACTTTGTCACTGCATGTTGCCATTGACTGGCGGTTAAGTCGCTAGTGGGCGTTCCCACTACTGTTTGCCTAGTAATGTTTATGAATGACAGTCATCATGGATGTTATTTCATGTGGTAGAAAACTAATCCGTTTTCTAAAACTAATCAGGGTTCATATGTAATGAAAGTCATTTCCAAAATCCATACGAAAAGTTGGAAGTTAAATGAAACTAACAAAAATTAAACGAGCCAAAAAGATAAATAAATCTCCCCTGTTAACAAAGTAAAAACAAAAACAAAAACAAAACAAAACCAAAAAAACTCCACTAAGGTCAGCTGGTCATGATGTTATGGCTGAACAGCACTGACTAACTCTAATATTTTCACCACTGCTAGATGTACTAATTTAGCCTCTACCAAAAAATTATAAAGGTAAATATCAAATAATAATTTACCAAATAAATCCCAAACAACACTAATACTTGCAACAAAAATATAAACTTTATTATAACTAACATAAGCACAATATAAGAAACCACTCCAACAAACAAAACAAAAAGATAAACTGAATAAAATAAGATCCCCCTCTGAATCTGATCATGATGGTACAGTTCAATTTCCTCTGGAACAGCAGAAGTTTGGAGACTGAAGCACCGCCTCTCCCTTTGTTTGCTGACACATGGAATGCGGCCATTCACTCCATGGACCAGAGGAATCTAGGACTCGGGTACAGTTAAACAGCAAAGGAATTATAATTAAAAATTTTAGTAAAATGTTAACTTGTCCTGTGTTTTTACTTATAATAAAGGGATTTAAATAAAGTAACAAACCATATTAAGTTAAACTTCAAAATAACCAATTTAAGTAAAAAAAAAACTAAAACAACTTCTCCATCTTGCTGTTGACACTTCACTACGGGATGTAGTGACGGATTCATTCCTGTTGTTTGTTGTTGAAAATCGCAATTAATTTGCATAAAGTTAAACATATCTCAGCCTTGTCGCCAACGGTCACTTGTGTTGCCGGAAATCACCAGCTCTCCATTGAAAATAAATCATGTCGCTGCGTGTCGATGGCAGTGTGAACACCACTTAAGAAGTCATGTTGAAATATGATGATAAATGTTTTTTTTTTTTTTTCTCTCCCTTTCAGGCGTTATTAAAAGAACATGCCAATGACATCCCTAAACTCTCTTACACTGGAAAACCCATTGTCAGATGGCCAAAGAGGGTAAGATCACAGAATTTGTTTCAAGTATTTTTAATTGACTTTATAGAAAACACGTTAAGTGAACTTAAAGAATTTTTCTTTTTGTGTAGTTTTTGTTATTTGGTTTATTTCATGCCATACATAAAATAATTGGAATAATGAATTTGATTAAAATGAGGAATTTCTTATTGTATTATCTGTTATGAATTATATTGTAGTAATTTATTTTATCTTGATTTTAATTTAATATATGCTGGAACAAAATCATTGTCCTGACAGAGTGATTTTTCATTACTATATGAAATTAATTGCTCAACACGAACACAACACTTTTGATTTTTGGTGTGTGTCTAATATGACCATAACATTTTCTTTGTTGCTCTGACAATTGCACACTGCAGTGCTTACCTCTCATTTCTTTTTGTCTCTCCCAAGCCCCCCTGGTACCAGCCCCCTCCTCCCCCTCCACCTGTCATTCGTCCCAAGCTGGCAACCACACCCATTATTTCACGGCCAGTGAAACCAGCCTCCAATATGTCGGTCCTGCGACGGCGCCGCGTGCGCTGTAAACGCTGTGAGGCCTGTCTACGCACAGAATGTGGAGACTGCAACTTCTGTAGAGACATGAAGAAATTCGGTGGCCCTGGCAAACTCAAACAGACCTGTGTACTGCGCCAGTGTCTTGCTGTGAGTGTCTTCACATTGTGCATTGTTAATGTAGCCTTCCTTTGTTTGCATATATTTATCACTTTCTCTTTATGTGTGTTCTCTCAATAGCCTGGTCTGCCACTCTCTGCTGTTTGTGAGATCTGTGAGGAAGGCAACCAGGAGACTAGTGAAGAGCTCATGGAGTGCTCCAACTGTGCTCAGATAGCACATCCTAGCTGTTTGAAGGTACAAACTTTGTTACCACAGCATTTCAATCCACTTCTCAAAATCCTTTATTCAGATACATTTATCTGGAGAGCATAGTGACTGGAGGCTTTCCAAAGTGTGGGCATCATCCGTTCTCAACACAATAGAGTTCAACAATCGGCTGCTGGAAGTGAAAATCCCATTCCTGTTTGCCAAAGAGAAATTTATTTTAGCAAGAGTCCTTAATGTATAAGCCTTCAAGGACAGACATACCACAAGCTTTTGATGAGATTTTACCATGAGAGTTTAAAGGGTTAGTTCACCCAAACATAAATATTCTGTCATTAATTACTCATCCTCATGTCGTTCCAAACCCGTAAGACATTTGTTCGTCTTCGGAACACAAAGGAAGATCTTTTTGATGAAATCTGAGAGTTTTCTGTCCCTTTACTGACAGTCTACGCAACTACCACTTTCAAGCCCCAGAAAGGTAGTAAAGACATCATTAAAGTAATCCATGTGATCCCAGTGGTTGAACCTCAATTTTATGAAGCGACATAAGTGTTAAAATTTGATTTAATTAAAAATGTAATCTTAAAAAAAGACTACATATAGTACTAGTCAAAAGTTTGGAAACATTAAGATTTTTAAATGTTACAGTAAAAACAGTAATATTGTGAAATATTATTACACTTTAAAATAGTTTTTGGTTTTAATATAATTTAAAATGTAATTTATTCCTGTCAAAGCTGAATTTTCAGCATCATTACTTCAATGTACTTCAGTCTTCAATGTCACAGGATCCTTCAGAAATCATAGTAAAATGCAGATTTGTGCTCCAGTTATCAGTTATTATTGGTGCTCAATTATCAATAATGGTTCTTTTTTTTATCAATGTTGAAAATCATTTTTGCATGCTTAATATTTTTGTGGAAACCGTGATACATTTTTTTCTGGAATCTTTGATGAATATAAAGGTAAAAAAAAACAGCATTTATTTGAAATAGAAATCTTTTGTAACAATATAAATGTCTTTACAATTTAAATAACTGTTTTCTGTTTTAATATATTTTAAAATCTAATTTATTCCTAAAGCTGAATTTTCAGCATCATTACTCAAGTCTTCAGTGTCACATGATCTTTCAGAAATCATTCTCATATGCTGATTTGCTGCTCAAGAAACATTTCTAATTATCACAGTTGCTGCTTAGTATTTTTGTGGGGGGAAAAAAATACTCCCCCCCCCCCCCCCCCACACGATTCATTGATGAATAAAAAGTTTAAAGGGTACATAACACACACAGTTTCTGCCCATGTTAATCTTGAGTACCTATAGAGTAGTGTTGCATCATTCATATCTCCGAAGAGTGTTTAATTTGATCAGATTTATAAAAGACAGATACGCTGTACCGATTCTTTCTGAAAACAGCCGAGTGGGCGGAGCTAAAGAGTCACGATCTCACACACACACACACACACACTCACACACACACACACACACGCGCGCGTGTGCACACATACAATACATCATCGCATTATCCCTGGATAACTTTTGTTTCACTATACGTTCATGTTGTTTACGTCAGTGTTCATTTCGTCATTTTCATCAACGCCATTTTTGCACTGACGAAAACGAGACGATAACTAAATAAAAACCAGTGTTGAATGATAAAAAAAACTATGACAAATCTACTGTCATTTTCGTCAATGAATAATAACAAGACAAAAATGTAATGGAAGGGACGATTAGGAAAGAGATCCAGCCAAAACAGATGTCCTGTGTAATAGATGCGTACATTTTAATTGTAACGTGCTGATCTAACCGTGGGAAAACGCGGCGCTGTTGCGCGTTGTACAGGCTCACGCAACAGCGCTTCAGAGTGGTTCGCAATCAGTGAATAGCGCACATTTATGCCAGGCAATTGTTTATTAACCAGTGCTGATGAATAATGACAATGTTTACTTTAGGATGTTTATATGGTTTAGACGGTTGTAACAATGCATATTTTATCTCCCTCATCTGAACTTGAATGAGCAGCCTGCAACTGCCAATAGTAAGGCGCAGGCATTTCAAAATAAGAATCACAGTGTATTTTGAGCTTGTTTATAATTAAAAGTAATTTTATTGATATTTTGCTTACACAATAAACTGTATTTAATTTCATTCTCATTTAATTCTTAGGAGGAAGAACATTATTTCACACATATTAATGTGTAAAACAATACGTAGTCAGTAATGTAATGTAAAAAAAAATATGTGAAGATTCTCCTTATGTGAGTGATGCCACCAGATTTCATAATCGGTTAGAATTTAAAAACTCTTCTAGTCTGAGCCCAGCTTAAATCTACTGTAGATTTTGTCGACTAAAATCTTATGATATTTAGTCGACTAAAACTAAAACAATTCAGGTGACTAAAATATGACTACAACTAAATGGCATTTTAGTCAAAAGACTGACTAAAACTAAATCAAAATTTGCTGTCAAAATTAACACTTTTGGTTTCGACTCATGACCGGGATCTTTTATCGCTGCGACTGCTCCATGTTTCAAACGATCTGCAAATCCAGCATCGAACTGGGCCTTGTTTATAAAACTTTCGTCACCGGAATGCCAGGAACAAACACACTTGCACAACTCCATTGCTGCTCCGGAAAAACAAACTGCGTACTGTTCCCTTAACACTGGATTCTTTGGAAAGCTGAACAAGGTTATCTTTCCCTCACAACCAAAAACACACTTCTTTAGTGACATTGTTGATTTTTGTGGTCTAAAAACAAAATGACAGCGCTGCCGATGGCTTCCATAACCTGAACGAAGCAAGCTCTCGCTCTGGTTGATGTGTGCACGCGCTCATCCGGGAGGACTGCCCATACAAGGAATTCCGCCCTTTATGACGTCATATAGGGCCATACTCGAAAAAAACTTTCCAAAACTTATACGAATCCGAAAGGAGTGTATTTGGCACAGAAATACTCTGTCATGTGTCCGAATCATTTTTTTGAAACTTTGGCCATGTTTAGCATGAGAATCCAACTCTTTAAAGTGGGGGTCTAATGCTATTTCATGCATTCTGACTTATTTACACTGTTAAAGAGTTAGATTCTCATGCTAAACATGGCCAGAATTTCAATGAGTTGGTCGTATGACAGAGTATTTCTGTGCCAAATACAATTCGAACAAGTTTCGGAAAGTTTTTTTTCGAGTATGGCCATGTATTATGTCAAAATGGGTGGAATTCCTTGTATAGCCACTTCTCCAGGAAGAGCGCGTGCGAGAGTGAGAGCGCGCCCATCAACGAGCTTCATTCGGGTTATGAAAGCTGTCGGCAGCACTTTGTTTTTAGACCACAACATCAACAATGTCACTAAAGAAGTGTGTTTCTGATTGTGAGGGAAAGATAACCTTGTTCAGCTTCCCAAATAACCCAGCGTTAAGGAAACATTAGATGCAGTTTGTTTTTCCAGAGCAGCAACAGAGTTATGCAAGTGTGTTTGTTTGTTCCCTGTCACAAGTCGAAACTGCATCAAATGTCTGTGTTTTGTTGGCAGTCGGTGCTTAAGTGCATATAATGTCAACAACACGAACGTATAGTGAATAGAAAGTTATCCAGGGAGGGATAATGCCACGAATGTATTGTGTGCGTGTGTCTCTCTTTAGCTCCACCCACTGCACTCCTCCATGAGTTTGGCTGTTTTCGGAAAGAGTCGGTACAGCGAATCTGTCTTTTATAAATCTAATAAAACTAAAGACTTTGAGATATGAAGGATGCAATGCTACTCTGTAGGTTTCAGATTGGCTGAAACTGTTTACCCCCCCCCCTTAACAGTGTAAATAAGTCAGAATGCATGAAATGGCATTAGACATCCCCTTTAAAAGAACCACATTTATTTAATATATTTTTTTTTTATGTCAATTTAATATGTCCTTGCTGAATAAAAGTATTTTCTTTAGTTTAATAGTCTAATAAAACCTATTAAATCTTTCAGATTTTAAATCTGTTTGTCATTGCTGATTTCATTGTCAGTTGCTATGCTTTGTGGGGCGGTTTAGCTCTATTGATATGAGTACCATGATGATCTATAGTTGTACCCTCTGTACAGCAAGTAGTTTTACTGATGAAATAATCTGTTTTCTTCTGTTTCTGTAGACATCTGGTGAGGGAGTGGTGAACAAAGACCTACCGAGCTGCTGGGAGTGTCCCAAATGTGTGTTCGGCAAAGACACAGATTCTGAGGTAACACATTTTTAGCACATTCACCCACACCCAGATGTTTTTTTTTTATTTATTTTTTTTATGAGGGTTTGAGTGTTTGTTCTAATGCTACTAGCTTTTGCAAGCCTGCGTACATACACAATCATTCACACCATGTAGAAAAATGCATGCCGAAAGCTTACTGTGTTGTACACACTCCAATGTGCGTGTGTAACAGTAACGGCTGTTTTCCTGTGTGCCAGTCGTCAGGCAGCGGTGATGACATCACGGCACAGGATGGGTCAGGGGGGCGAGGGGGCGAGGGCGGGGCATGGCACGGGGTCGGGCGGCCCCCCTCTTCTCTCTCTCACGGGTCGCTCCAGAAGCGGGCAGCAGCCCCTGAGCAGCGGCTCAGGAAGAGGGTGAGAGGCTCCGCCTTACTCACGCCACTGCTGCCGCATGCACAGCCGCTTCGATCTGCATTTATTCTGTATTCTCTTCTCTGCTCTCTCTACCTCTTGCAGTAAATTCCCTCTAATTTGTTCCACCTTTTTTGTGTTTCTTCTCTCGCTCTCTCTTTGGCCCACCCTGCCCTGCTCAATCTTCATCATGCCCAATCATTGCTTTGACTGACTGAGGGTTTCAGAATAAGCTTTGTGTTTGCAGCTTGTATGATTCCATTCAGTGATCCTGATGTGTTCATCACTGTTCTTTCTTTTCAAATTCATATTAACCACAGTATGTTGTTATTCTGTTTTGCAGCTAAAATTGGAGGGCGGTAAAACGCATGTAAGTTATTTTTAGTTTTTTTTGGAAGATTGTATTTATCAGTGCTTGAATGATTTTCTAATTTTTTTTATGAAAGTAATATTAAGAACGCAAATTGTTTAACTTTTAACATTTAAATAATTTTATACTGACATGTTGCTTATATGACAAGTAGCAGACTTTTGTTGTGATAAATATTATAATTTTTTTTTTTTTAAAGTATGGGCTATCGTTTAGCTTGTTTTGCAAGTTTTTAGGCCCAATTTCTGGATGGTGGTTCGGTAGGTGCCTAGCATTGGAAAAATATTTTATCATAATTTTTGTGTGAAATGGTCCCATAAGCCACCTTCTCACCATCATTCTCGTACGATTGTTGCATTTCGCCCCCCCCAAAAATTTTCATATTGGTCGTGAAGCAGCTCTCACCCTCCGCTTATTCACCACATCTGAAAGAAAAAACATGGTAGGTTTTCTAGGGCGAATCAATTTAATAAATATAAAATAATTATTTTGCGCATAATTATTTATAACTGCCTATTTTACAGAAACAGTGTTTAAAGAATAATATTTTACTGCATAAATATAGGCTCACACTTTTTGTTACATTGACTTCCATTCATGTGGGAGACGGGAAACGCAAGCTCATGCAGTTTCCACTGTTCCACAGTTTGGTAACTCAGACCTGCAAATTTGTGTGACCAATAGAAAATTGATACGTCACAGCATGACATCTTAGTTGAATTAAAAGAATGCAAACTTTAAAGCTGCACATTTGCAATAAAGTGTAATTGATTTGTATATTTTTATTTTTAGATGTATTATATGCTGAATTATGTTTTTAAAAAAGGATGTGATTTATATATATATATATATATATATATATATATATATATATATATATATATATATATATATAATATAATATAATATAATATAATATAATATAATATAATGACCGCTGCATTGTCCTCAGAAATTTTGTGTGACTGCGACATTAGTTTTGATTAGAATATATTACATTTGAATTTGCATATGGTCTAGCTGCACACGAAGATCATTAAAAATAAAAAATTCTGCATATGTTTGGGGCTCCCATACTCTCTCCATTGGAAATTAATGACTTCCTGTCTGTCGTTTATTAGAGAATAGAGGTGGCTTTAGTGTGTGGGTTTTTTTTTTTCTTCTTTCTTTTATTTGTCTCTTACATAGTCTTTTCTCTCTTTTAGAAACGCAAATCTTCATCTCTTGATCCTCGCGTGGCTAAGATCTACCGGCGACATGGAATGGAACATGATGATGATTCAGGCAGCGATGACGATGGAGATAGTGGCAAGATGCCGTCAGTCCGTGGGGGGGTCTCTTCATCCCGCCGAGGTTATGGAGCTAGTAGGCGAGGTGTTTGGAGAGGCTCCTCGCATCGAGGGAGTCGAGGGGGAGGCAGCTTGTCAACAAGTTCGCTGAAAATGAGGCGAGGACTAGGGGCAAGAGGGGAGAGAGGGGGTCGGGTTAGGTTACGAGGAGGATCCCAGATGAAGCGACGACGCTATGAAACGGACGACGACGACGACGATGACGACGACGATGATGATGAGGAAGATGATGATGAGGATGACAGTGATGATGAGAGGCATCATGGCCGGTCAGAAAAGGAGCATCGCTCAAGGAGACGGAGACAGAGAGGTGATGACTACGATGATGATGATGACGAGGATGATGATGATGAGGAAGACAGCGAAGAACAGGACTTTGATGGAGAGGATGATGAGATGGAAGACTTGGATGATGGAGGAGAGGAAGATGATGAGGATGGAGAGAACCAATCAGACTCTGATCCTGATCCACCTGTCTTACTTGTCTCAGACTTGAATGATGATCTGCTGAATGATTCCTATCTGACTGTGACGCTCCAGCGTCCTCCAAAGGCCAAACGTGACCCGGGCTCCATTGTACCCAAACTCGAGGCGGCTATGTCTCCCCGCACACCTAGCGGTCCTGGCTTCATCCAGCGCAAAACGCTACCCAGGACCCGACTCAGGAACAGCACCTCGACACCTGCCGGGAATGGCCTTTCTCAGTCCAAAAGCTCCCACACTTCCGGCCGCCACATGAGGCGGAACTCCAACCAAGATGGTCGGGACAGAGACACAGCATCACCTTCCTCTATGTCTTCTCGTTCCTCTATTTCTCCTCCACCTCCTCCTCCAGCCGTCACCACTTCTTCTCCTCCTTCTCTCCTCTCTCATCCCTCATTCCGTGATGTAGGAAACGAGCGTGGCTGTGAAAAAGACATTTGGGTATCAGTGTTCCGCTACTTGGGTCGGACAGACTTGGCTGTGTGTATGAGAGTCTGCAAGGCTTGGTACAAGTGGTAAGTGTAGTACACAGTTTTCTTTTAATTTTGTGGGGTGGGGTGGGGGGGTTCAGACACATTAGGGCTGAATGATTAATTGAAATTAAACTGAAAGTGCGATCTACTTAGTTATGCTTAGATAATGGCTTAGTGTGATTTATCAAGTCGCAAAGGCTGCAATTTAAATAAATATGTGCTGCAGGTTTCAGAGTGAAGCACAGCACTGTGTCCTTTTACACACAAGCAGCCCATGATCCAGTGTTTTCAGTGTCTCCCATCGGATTGGTTTGCAGTAAATGCTGCTCCACACAAACTCATCTCTGCAAGTGCTGTGAGTTAGTTTGGGTTGCTTATATAGTGCATTTGAAAATGCAGTGTTGCAACCATCTAACCAAATTTGAAGTGAGAATAGGTTATAAATCTGTTGTCAACGAATAAGAAGCTTTAAGGGCTTGCTGTGGTTTTCAATCAGAATAAAAGCTATATGGTATAACATTTAAAAGCAAAGAAAAAAACCCCCCAGATGTTTATTAACAGAATTATTATTGTTAATATTAATGTTTAGTCATATTGAATGGGTTCCATAACAAACAAGTGCGAATGTGGCCTGCGACAACCAAAGTTAAGAGAGACACATTAACAGCGGTTCATTTAAGCTAAAATATTTAGCCCACTGAACTTTTGCACCAAAAGAATGCGTTTATATAAGTGTTTATAAATTGCTTTGCGCTATATCAGGCTAAATGCTTGAATTTGCTCTGCTCCGTTGTTGTGGATCCTCTCCTGCTGCAGGTGTTGTGATAAGCGCTTATGGACCCGAATAGATCTGAGTCGTTGTCGGGCACTCAGCCCTCAGGCTCTGTCAGCTGTCATTAAACGACAACCTGTGACACTTGACCTCTCCTGGACACCTGTATCAAAGAAACAGATTGCCTGGCTCATTCATCACCTCCCAAGTACGGTTTACACAAATCTCAGCCTTTTACAGTCTAAATGTTTTAATATGTACAGGAAAAAAATAAAGTAAAAAGTGTACTAAGACTAAAATACTCTCTCACACACTCTGTCTCTGTCTCTGTCTCTCTCTCTCTCTCTCTCTCTCTCTCTGTTTCTCACAGGTTTAAAAGATCTAATAATGTCAGGTTGTTCTTCATTATGCGTGTCAGCGTTAAGTTCGCAGAGTTGTCCGGGTTTGCGAACACTTGACTTGTGTTGGGCCGTAGGCGTCAAAGATTCACAAATAAAAGACCTTATTGTGCTGTCAGGTGAGGCATTCATATTTATTATTACTGGGACTGTACAGTGTGAGTTGAAGTGACTCACTTTTCTCTTTCTCCTGTCATGCAGGCAGTGAAAGCCGCAGTCGACTGAGAGGTTTGCTTACTCTGCGCTTGTCTGGTCTGGACGTGAGTGACTCTGCCCTTAAGATGATCGTCAGACATATGCCTTCACTGCGCCGGTTAGATTTGTCCCACTGCCAGGGGCTCACAGACCAGTCCATCAACCTGCTCACCGCTACTGGCTGCAACACTCGCAACACACTCAGACAGCTCAATCTTTCAGGTACCCCTGATCTTCTCAAAATACCCTTGATATTTGATTCCACATTTTGACATATTTTAAGATAGACAGTGAGTAAACAGGAAGCGAAGTGTGAGAGAGAAGAGGGGGGACGGGATCGGGAAAGGTCCACAAGCTGCAACTCGAACTCAGGTCACCCGAGCTGCCCACAAAGCTATCGGCGCTGACGATAGGACATTATTTTCAATCTGACCACAATGTTTTATTCTCCATCATTCAATGCATATTGTCTGAACACATTAACCTTTATGTTATATAATCACAGATTTAAATCTATAAATCAAAATGATCATTGCATTTATGAAGAAAAGGCTCAGCACCCAAGGCTCTATCGCTTATTGCCTCAATGGTGTTCAGTGTCTTTGGGCGGATTGCTAGCAACAGCCATTAGGACTGTTTGTGATTTGGTCTTAGTGACTTAGGAGTCCTCTTGACTACACCTAACTTTTTACAGATTTAAGGGGTGGTTTTAGTGCTCAAATGCTTTGTGAAATCCTCTTAAAGCAAAAAAGTAGTCATAAAATTAAGACCGACACACCCATTATTTTTTTTAAGAGTCTCTCCTAAATCGTAGGGCTGGGTATTGACACAAATTTCATGATTCAATTCGATTTCCATTCACAAGTTTTCGATTCAATATCGATTATTGTGGATATATATATCAGATACTGTACATGGCAAATTTTCTTAAGGAAAAAAATCTCTCAACTAATGCTGTAAACTATACATGGGTGTCAGTTGGTACTACATTACTGTAATATTGAAGGTTAAAATTAATTGATTTAAATAAGCATAAATTACACTCAAGGATGTTTTTTTTTATAATAATACATTTATAATACTAACTTTACAATTGCATGATCATATTTCTACTCCAATTTGTTTTTGAAATAAAAACCTTTAAATAGTGGCAGTCATAAAAACTTGACAGATTTATTCAAACATGAATTACTATTGAAGAACATTAAAAAATTATAATGAATTTGTAATGTGGTGCATAAATTTATCAAAATGCTCATCTCTAGGGTTCATTTTTCTAGCTGACTTGGTCATTGGATAAGGTTTTTCTGAGGTAAATGTGATATTACGTGACATTGTTTACAAGCAGATTTATTGACGTCTTTCCGTGGTTGACGCACTGATTGAGTGATTTACATGAGACATGATTTGGAAAGTTATAATGTATCTTTTAACATGCCTTCAGACGTTTATTTTGCGCTGTAACTGGTATTAAAGCGGTTTATCAGTTCACGTGAGCTACGCGCTGCCGCTTCTCTTGAACTGAGGCGCTACAGCGATCTGTCACACTACATTAAACAGCGCCAAAACGGTATTTTTTTTTTTTTTTTAAATCTGAGACTGTTTCATATCAAAAGTAATGACTAATCGATAATCAATATTTTTTTTTACCCAGCCCTACTAAATCGGCAAATTAGGAGCTACTTTTAGCCTTAAGATGTTTTGTGAATACGGCCCCAGATCAAATTAAATGTAAAAAAAAGTCGTAAATAGGGCTGTCACGATTCCTTGATTTAAATTTGAGTACTCGATTTTAAAAAATCCTCGATTGCAATTTACCTGTGTCAAGTAACGGGCAAAATACCGGAAGTGGCGCGTTCCACAGACCAGAATCCATTAACAGCATTATTAGACCGTTTTCTATGGCTGTGCGATTTGTATTAAAACCATTTAATAAAAAAAACCATACTATACCATAGTGCATAGGATGCGTTTCAGTTAAATATATGCGCTCCGGATTTAATATATGCATTTTAATTATTTACATGCACTTAGGTTAGGCATCTCAGGGCAGCTCCGTTCACAGTTAATGCTGCTCCACATGCGTGGAGCGTGTCTCAACTCCATCTCTGCATATGCTGTGAGTTGGGTTACTTATAACATTCTGGGAAGACAATGTGCGGCGGTTCATCAGATTTATAACGTAAATCATTTATAACCATTTAAACCAATATGTTTCTAAATATGCAAAATGTTGTTCATCACGATTTCAAAATAGAAGTCTAAACCCTCGCTCTGAGTTTGCATGTTTTGATGTCCACATATTCCTGTTTGAGAAATTACAGTGGCTGTAGTATTTCTATCGTAAAGAAGTGGCCAAATGTTAAAGATTAAGTGGACATTTGAATTAAATGTCATTTAGCCAATATTAAACAATGATTTGACCTGCTGTAAAGTGTAACACCAGGTCGTTGGTGCACTCGGCAGGCATTTGTTATAATACATAATGTGCATAAGATTGTTTATATTATGTATTTCAACAGTGTTGTTTTATAAAACCATATGATTACTTGTTTTTGATACTTTGTTTCAACCAAATATTATTGCCTCATTATTATATATGGTATTTTAAGTCATTTTAAAGGCTTAGGTCTTTGCTTAAGTCTATTTTTATTACCACAAAAAATATCCCATTACTCGATTATCGTCCAAATAATCGACCGATTACTCAACTACCAAAATACTCATTAGAGACAGCTCTAGTCGTAAATATTTTAAATATTTAATGTTGCAATCAATGAATGAATGCATTATGGCATGCATTTGCTTATGATCTGCTGTTGATGAATTATGACAACTATGTTTACTATATTGTAATATGTTGTAGATGGTTGTAAGAGTTCATATTTTATCTACCTCATCTTTTTGAATGAACAGCTGGAAGTAGTTAAAATTGATTTTGGATCATTTTTAACTTAAAAAAACAAAACATTGTAGCTGGAGCTACTTCTCTCTGTTTATGTATATGATGAGTCACGCAGTTACTGGGCCCGCTCTGTCTAAAATAGTCTGAATATAAACACTTATTATAGGCATACCTTAGTGATTCAGGATAAGACAAACACAGTTTGGAAGATGGATTCATGGTGTACTCGATCATATATATAATTTAATATATAATTATTAATACATAATTTTGTTAAAACTAAGTGTTTCTATGGACAAAATGCATCTAAAAATAGTGAAGGAAACAGAGTGAGCTGCTGCGGGAATGGTACATGATCCAAGTGCCTCAAACAGGAGGATTCTTTTTAAGCTTCAAGCTAATGCATTAGCATTTAACATAGGCCTACCCTGTCATACGCTTTGACAGATGCGTATGCGTCCTCAGCGCAAAACGTTAATTTTACAGGTTATATCCTCATTTGTAAATGTTACTGATTCACGTGAGTATTTCCATTTTGCATGAAAGCGCGTCCTGACAGTCTGCATTAAGCTTCAAACTTCACTGAACGAGCAGTGGGCGCGCATGCGCGTCAAACAGACAGAACGCAGTCGAGAGGGAAACAATTAATATTCAGCGCAAAAACCTTTTAGTGCTCGTAGGACCAATGAAAGGTCCCAGGATGGCACCGTATGAGGGCGAGGAGGGTTAAGCCTCCTGGCTCCTTTTAAGAATTTTACAACCATGTCCTGTCTGCCTACTGATTGGCCAGCTATCGGTGCATGAGATGCGGCGATAGCTGCCGTGTAGACTTTGAGTGTGGATGGAGTGTGTCCTGCATCCAACATCTCTTGTAGAAAAACGAGTATCTGTGATATCTTGCATAACACTGGGTTATGGTTCCTGGCTGAACACCAGTCAGAGAACACTGACCATTTAAGGGCATAGAGACGCCTAGTAGACGGAACTCTGGCCTCAATGATAGTGCTCAGGACACTCACTGGGAGGTTCTCGAGCTCCCCTTGAGTGGCCAAACATGCAGCGCCCACAGTTTGGGACGGGGGTGCCAGATTGTCCCGTTCGCCTGAGAAAGGAGATCTTTCCTCAGGGGAACTGGCCATGGAGCTGCTGAGAGTAGCTGAATCAACTCGGGAAACCAGTGGTGGGTTCGCCAGAGTGGAGCCACTAGCAGGACTGTGTGCTCGCATTCCCTGATTCTTTTTAAGACCTGGGGAAGGACTGGGACTGGAGGAAAAGCATAAAGTAGGCAGCTGAGCCATTCGTGGGCCAGCGCATCCTTGCTCTTTGAAAAATAAATTGGGCAGTGACAGTTGTCTTCGGAGGCGAAGAGGTTGACCTCTGCCCTCCCGAAAACACTCCATATCATTTGAACCGTTTGGGGATGGAGGGTCCATTCCCCTGGGGACACGAGGCCCCTGGAGAGCATGTCTGCTCCCTGGTTCAGTCTGCCTGGCACATGCACTGCTTTTAGTGAATGCAATCTGCCTTTCACCCATAGGAGGAGATGTCTGACCTGTTGGTTGAGCCATCTCGACCTGAGCCCGCTTTGGCGGTTTATGTAGGAGACCACTGTCGTACAGACTAGGACGTGGTGACCTGAGAGACGTGGTAAAAAAGTCTCGAAGGCTAGCACTACTGCCAACATTTCTAGGCAGTTGATGTGCAACTGTGACTCCGTGCCCGACCATGAGCCGAAGGCCGGTTCGCCCTCGCACAGAGCGCCCCAACCCGTGTTGGAGGCATCCATGGTGACCACCATTCGTCTGGAAACTGTCCCCAAGCTCACCACGATTTGACCACGGGGCCAGGGCTTTGATACAGCCGCGGCCCACCTTGATCCAAAGCTGGCCTGAATGCCACGCTTGGAGAGGAGCCTGTGATTTCAGCCAGTACAGCAGGGGGCGCATGCGCATCATGCCCAGCGGAAGTACTGGAGAAGATGATGCCATAAGGCCTAGCATTCACTGAAAATTTCTCAGGGGTCTGTTGGTTCCCGTTTTGAACGAGCATGCAAGCTGCTGTGTAGTCAGAGCGCGCTCGTTCGACAGCCACGCCCTCATTTGGGCCGAGTCTAAAATCGTTCCCAGGAAGGAGATTCTCTGCCTGGGAAGCAGTGAGCTCTTGGCTGTATTTATTCTGAGACCCAGGCATTCCAAATGGCTGAGTAGCACAGATTTGTGAGCTTCTAGTTCTTCCTCTGACTGGGCCAGAATGAGCCAGTCGTCGAGGTAATTTAAAATGCGCATTCCCGTTTGTCTCAAAGGGGAGAGAGCTGCATCCATACACTTCGTGAAAGTGCGAGCGGCCAGAGACAGGCCGAATGGCAGGACTGTGTACTGATAAGCCTTCCCGTCGAACGCGAATCTCAAAAACGGTCTGTGACGGGGGATAATTTGGATATGAAATTAAGCATCTTTCAGATCCACTGAGAAAAACCAATCCATCGGGCGGATTTGCGTGATGATCTGTTTTAATGTCAGCATTCTGAAAGGCCGTTTTATAAGGGCCTTGTTCAGATGTCTGAGGTCTAAGATGGGCCTGAGGCCGCCATCTTTTTTGGGGACGAGGAAGTAGCGGCTGTAAAACCCTGACTCACTCTGTGCTGGAGGCACCACCTCTATAGCTTTTTTTCATCAATAGGCTCTCTACTTTGGTTTTGAGGACGTGAGTTACGTTGCTCAAGTGTGTTATGCCCGCGAAGCGGGGTGGTTTGCGAGCGAATTGGAGCGAGTAGCCTCGTTGAATTGTTTTTATAACCCACTGTGACACACCGGGGATGGCTTCCAAGCCTCTGCCCGGTTGTACAGGGGTTTTATAGTGTGCGCGCCTTCCATGTGGTGCAGAAAGAAAGAAAAATAACTCATTTCTTGAACATTCATGTTTTTTATTGATCTCGCTATTACAGCGGCGGAATGCAGGGGAGCGCGCATTAGAGCGGGCTCGCAGTTTACATTCACAACACTCAAAACAACATTTTTCTCCCCGGCCGGAACTAAAACGGGCCGTGGGGAGAGAACTGAGTCTTTTGGGGGGGCGGACCAGCCTGGGCGGGACTCAGCCGTCCTCTCTTCCTGACCAGCCTGTCAGGACTGCTTCCTGTGTTCAGGGTCCAGCGTTATTTTAGGCCGGGGTCCCTGACGATTAGGCGGGAAACGCTTCGTCTGATACTGACGCTGATCCTGTGGTGGGCGGGGCTGCGCGGGCGCGTGCACCGTCCTGCGCTGTTGCAGCTGCTGCTGCTGGTACGGGCTCTCAGGCGAGCCGAGGAGGCAGAGCTGGCTCGTTTCCGCAGAAAATGTCGCGTTGCCTGGGACACTTTCTGAGCCATGGTGAAGCGGTTTGCAAACCCGTCCACCGCGGGGCCGAATAGGCCATTCGGAGCAATTAGAGCGTCAAGGAAGGCGGTCTTATCGGCCTCCTTGATCTCGGTGAGGTTTAGCCATAAGTGGCGCTCTAGCACAACGAGGCTGGCCATGGACCTGCCTATGGGCTGGGCGGTGGCTTTTGTGGCGCGAAGGGCCAGGTCTGTGGCGCTTCGGAGGTCACAGAAAGCCTCTTGATCTGGCCCAGTCTCAGCCATAGTCCGGAGGAGCTTGGCCTGAAACACTTGCAGGACCACCATCGAGTGGAGAGCGGAGCCTGCTTGGCCGGCGGAAGCATAGGCCCTATTCGCCAAGGCTGACGTTGTACGACAGGGCTTGGAAGGGTGGGCAATCTTAGGCTTCCAGCCTATCGCAGAGGGCGGGCAGAGGTGCGCGGCTACCGTTTCCTCGAGCAGAGGAAGCTTCTCGTAGCCCTTCTCGACAGTGCTGTCAATGGTGGAGAGCGCGTGCGAGATGGATGGGCGGAGACGAGCAGAGTAGGGGGCGCGCCATGACGCTAGCTCCTCAGGAAAGAAAGGTGCACCTCAGGAAAGAAAGGTGCAGCTCTCTGTCGAGGGGCCTGCTGGCGCCCCAGCAGATACCACTCGTCGAGGCGGCTGCGTGCAGGCTCTTCAGGGGAGGCCCAGTCCAGGCCGAGCTCATTGACGGCCTTCGTGAGGACACGGATTAGCTCGGTGTCCGCACCAGCCTTTGAGTCGCTGCACTGCTGTGATGTTGAGGATGTGGGGTCGTCGACCGAGCCCGACCATTCCTCGGCATCCGAAGCGTTGAGAGACATGGAGTCATCGTGTGGATGCTCGTCATCCTCATTGCCGCCAAATGAGACCAGGCCCTCGGCGTCGAGCAGAGGGAGCAGGTCCAATCGAGAGAACGTCACTGGGGAAGCGTCTCTCTGAGGCGGAGACGAGGTACGCGGGCACTGGGCCGACGTGAGCTTGCTAGCCTCAGTGTACTCAGCCCTCTGGCTCCGCCGTTTTTTCCGCCGAGGTTCGGACGGGAAAGGGAACGGGAGAGCGCGAGGGGCCGGGTCGCACTCTGAAAAGAGCGCTATCCGCGAGCGAAGAGAGGAGATGGGCATACTCTTGCAGTGAGAGCAGCCGGACCCGGCGAGAGCAGCATCTGCGTGGGCATTGCCCAGGCAGATCACGCACTCATCGTGGCCGTCCTCTTCATGCAGGTGAGTGTTGCATGTACCACACGTGTGGCGCGACATGACGTATGTCGTTATATTGACAGTAAAAAGGATACACCGTAGTGTTCACCGGAGAGCGCAGGGGAAAAGCGCGACAGCTCGCGGGATCGCTGGCGATTGAGCGCGTTGAAACAGGCCGCTGACTCGTTCGCAGGAAGTCTGTGCTGGCTAGCTCGTTATTCCGCTGTAGGCTCGTCTTTTCTCGGCGAAGGTGGTGTAGCTTCGAGAGTTTATCAGCGAGGACCGAGATCTTCACTGAAGGAGATTAATCTGATGTTTTAGGGCATTACAGTGTACCTTATGGGCAGATGCCCCGCTCATTTGGCGGGCTTTTGTGCTCAGCTTCGTGGGCTTAGTGCCCATTGGTTCGCTCAGTTACGCTGTTCTGCCATTGGTTCATGCAGTTCCAACTGGCCAGCCAATAGCGTGCGAGAGGTCTCGACACTGTTTTGACTGGGCAGTAGCACTGCGTGATTTTACAAATGCTTCAGTATTTCGAGAAATAGATTATTTCCCATGGCGTCTAGCAAGACGCAGTACGACTGACCGCTCGAAAGGGAACATTCATTTAGCTGAAATATCTGCTGTTGGACGCTAAATTTAGATTTAAAAGTCAACATGTAATTCAAGTATTTTATGAGAGTAGTAACTGTAAAGAGATAACAGCGTGTAATTGAATATAAATGTAAGATGTTCTTATAGCCTATTTACAGGCTAAAGAAATGACCGTAACAGTTACTGTGTCCATATTCCTGCAGAACATTTCTCTTATCTGGTAACACTGAGTTTGTTTGTTTTTTTTTGTTTGTTTTTTTGTTGTTTTTTGTGTGTTTTTGTTTTTCTTTAACATCATTTTGATGTAGGGATTTAAACTCCTTTTGCTTAGTAACTTTTGCACATAATGTATAGCACAGATATACCCTTACGAAAATATCCATGGTTTTATTATAGTAAAACCATGTTTTTTGGCGTATTGATTACATTTGTATAACTACACAAATACCATAGTTTAACTATGGATTTGAAGCAAAACCATGATTAATTCTTTGATATATTCACTATGTATGTTTTCATAGCACTCAGCTGACACGTTTGTTTGAAAGACAGCATTGGGCAGGATGTGGAATAGTGCGTTTTGTCAATAAAATAAAAAATGGGCTTTTTATCCGATTAATCGAAAAAACAATCGACCAACTAATCGATTATCAAAATAATCGTTAGTTGCAGCCCTATTTAATACATTATACTAGGACTGCTCGATTATGGCAAAAATCATAATCACGATTATTTAACACGATTATTGGTGGGTGATTTGATCAAAGTCTTATTTCATGATACGAGTAATTTTAAATGTCAGTGAAATTTCACAATTATCGATACTTCAGCAAAACAAAATACTAGGTTAATGTAAGTAAAAAGTCCTCAACAGTTACAGAAGACAATAAACAGTCAGCAATAAAATAAGTATAATAAACAAAACCGACAAAAAATACAACAGAACAAATATACAAATGAAATAAAACAGTGCTTTAGGTTTTTCAGAAAGATGTTCTAACAGTGGTATTCAGATAAGTAGCCTAAGTAATCAAATGTAAAATAACACTGCTGCATACATTAAATATAGAATAATCCTTATTTAAAACTACAAAAGTTATTCATTCAAGAGCAGTGAGTGATTTTATCTTTGTCTTTCCTTGTTTGATTAAAATAAATGACTGCGGCAGTCATGTGGCTGCTGTCACCTTTAAGTGCTGCACGGACCCAATATACTGTTAAACATGCGCCCTTTCTCAGTGTTTACATTCACTTAAGACATAACTGATTTGATCGTTTAGGTGCGTATCTGAAGCCCATAGTACACTTAGCTTATGCGCGTTCTGCTCCGTCTCGGAGCGCGCTCACAGGAGGCCGCCTAGGGAACAGCATCTCTTTTGAGGCTTAATCCGCTTTTAAATAGCACTGTTTAATATCAATCACGTCCCGCAGTTTAGGAACAGTAGACTGCATTTTACATCACTCACTTATTCAGCTGATTTGGATGTTAAGTTTTACTTATGCTGAGTTCACACTGCACGATTTTAGCCCCGATTTTCACTCGCCACCAGGCTTTGTGAAATCTCCGGCAAATGCCCGAAATCATAGGCAAATCGGTGCTCGTTCACGCGAGTGACAATCACGCAGTGTGAATTATCAAAGATGCGATCTGAGAGAATCGCTGATGAGTCACTGAGATATTTGGCATGCTGAATATCTGGATCTGTCGCCGATTCAAAATCCTGCTGTGTGAAATGTGTTTTGACTGAAATTTACATCGGCAATGACCTACAGCCAATGAGAGAGCAAGATACAGGGCAGCGGGAAGTTCGGGTAGGAGTTCTAGACCAGAATATCAGTATTTTAATAGATGCATTTACAATTATATGAAACAGAAACAAAGCACAAACATTTGCTTGACCAGCCGCAACAGCAGCACATTGCAAAAGTATTTATTTACCTTCAGCTCTCTTTGCAGAGCACAATCCTTGCTCCTTGTGTCTCCCCAACCATTTCCTCCTCCATAATCTTTATTCTTTTTCTCCTTTTCGCTGCAAATCAGCACACAGACAATTTTTAATAACAATTTCAGTCTTGCTCGAGAACTGTCATTCTGACACACGCGAGATCTTGCGTTATTTCTTTCACTTCTCGCGTGTGTTTGGTTGTGAAACGTAGTTTGCGCACCGGAGAGAGTTGTCTGCGATTCTTCCTATTGTAAATTCATGCAGTGTGAAACCCCCTGTCGCTGATCCATCATGCAATGTGAACACAGCAGCAACTGAATGCTACCACAGATAGTCATGCAGTGTGAAAATAACAGTGATCTGACTACTCTGAAAATCGTGCAGTTAAACTTGGTTACCCTGTTTTGCAGTTGAATGATTTATTTTGAGATTTTATGGGTTTGTTCTATATGGATACATTTTATCTGTCTTAATTTAATCAGTCTTTAATTTGATCTTTAAAAGACCCTGCAAACAGTAATTACACAGAAATGGCATGCACTTATTGTACTTAAGTCTTGATCAGTCTGGCCCTCACTGATTGGTGGTTTCACTTTTCTCTGTCTCTCTAGGTTGTAATAAGTTGACAGATGCGTGTCTGTCTTATATGAAGCGATTATCTGCACTGGCTCTGTTGGATCTCCGAGGCTGTAGGAACGTGACTCGGCACGGCTGTGAAAACTTCATCTCTGACCTGTCCTACTGCACCTTATTCTGTCTGACAGAGGACAAACTCATTCAGAGAATATCGTAACGTACACACATACACACACACACACACACACACACACACACACACACACACACACACACACACACATACATATACACACACACACAGAGTCTCCGCACAGCTCTGCTTAGTGAGCTCACGAGTGCTCCATCCCACTCAATACAGGCTGATCTAGCCTGAACAGGAGGATGAGGCTGAAGACAAGAGATGGGTGGAAGGATATGGCCACTGTTTTACAAGAAGGGTAAAAACAGGCCGACAGGGAAGAGGTCATTTTCAGTGAGTAAAGTGGAGGATTTTACTCCCACAACCCATGAGACTGATCCAGGCACATCCAGTGTGTGGCTTTTTCTTCTTCTCTGGGCATTCAGCCTTATCCAAAGTGACTTCTTCAGAAGATGTTGCTGATATGCTTGAAACTGAACTTCATAATCCAGTCCAAGTGGGATTTGGTGAATGAGGAAGTGAAGGTTTGATCAGAGAATTCTGTCCAGGTGTGACCACTGATGTCAAAGAATGTAGTGGCAGCACAGGATGAATCTGAATCATGAAGATTTAAGCATATTGATCCTGATCGTTCACTCATGCTTTCTTAGTGACTTTATGTCTGAACGCAAATTTTGTTAGTTCAACCTCTGAAGTTTTGCTGCCTGGATGTTTGACACTTAACCCACCACACTAAGTTTTTACTCACACGTACCAAACTTTATTTGTTTTCTTTCATCTGATGGTTTGTACTTCTGCTTGCTGTCATCTCAAATGGCCGATTCACTTGCATTCTTCTGTCCTGGGAAGGGTTGCTCACAGTTTAGGCTAAATTGTTCATTTACCCTTGGAAAGCTATAATTTAAGTGCAATTTGTAGCAACACAATAGCAATTATTTTCAGAGAACTTTTTTTGTAATTGGTGTTCATTTTAGTTTTTTTTTTTTTTTTTCATGAAAAAGCTGGAAAAATAAAGAGTGGAAAGCAAACAAGGTGTTTGATTTTTGTTTATACTGCCTTTCATCAGAATGCATGATTGTTACTTCATGAATCTATCGAGCTTAGACCTAATTTTCACTGATTCCTAGAGTTTATCATGCATGATAAAGGCTTTTCAAGATGATTTCAAGATTTTCTAAATGAATATGGAGTATTGGTCAACTGATAAGGTTTTTAATGGCCAGAGAACAGGGTGGCTGATCTACAATGGGGTCCAGAAGTCTGAAACCATGTTGAAAATCTGGTATTTTATTCCTGGAAATTTAGTCTTGGGGTTTAGACAAATGTAAAGTCTTCATTTATGATATAAAATGCGTAGTGTCATTTCTAGGTCACTAATCAAATAAGTAAATTTGTCACATTGACCATGTGACGACCTTTGTACAAAAGGTGGGATTTCCTTTCCTCCATTTGAAGCGTACTAGATTTTGTATTAAGGAAAGTAAATGAAAGCATTTTCACTGGTCCTCTTAGACTTTTGGATACTTCTGTACATATATGCACAAATGAATGATCACAAGATGTACACAAAATTGTATATTTTATATGTGCGCCTTTTATCCAATACATTGCATTCAACGTATAAACCTTAATCTCACAATATCTGTTGATATATGGTTAATATATTTTATAGCTCTTTTTATATTGTTCTTTTCTCAGTGAGCACGTACAGATTTTAAATATTAGCTTCTAATTTTTCCTCAGTAGGAACCTCCTAATGCCTGCACAGCACCTTCCAGGTAAGAGTCAAGTTTTCTTTTGCATTTAGACAGAAAAAATGTAGTGAATGAGGTGTGAATAACCATGACCTTGAGAAATGCAAATATTCTCATTTCATAGTTACAAAAACCTTCATTAGTATTGTGTATTTTGTAATTCATAATCATGTGCTCATCAAGACCTCTGCAAATCCTGAGACAAAAGTTCTCAAATTAAAGACTCTAATTTTAAAGTGATAGTTCATCCAAGAATGAAAATTTTGGAGCTTGTCTGTCCCTGACATGCTGCCAGAGTCCAGTGAACATTCTTCAAAACTTTTGTTTTCCACAAAAAAAAAAGCATACAAATTTGGAGCAACATGAGGGTGAGTAGATGACAGAATTTTCATTTTAGGGTGATCAAATCACTCTTATTACTTGGGTGATAACACATTCAGCTCCAAAATTAAATATAATTTTTTTTTTTTTTTTTTACGGGGAATATTTACATTTCCTCTAGATGCTGAATTGATGCAAAGGAGAAAGGGTTGAACTTGTATCCAGATCCACTGTAGAATTTGTTCTGAAACTCCACCCTGCAACAAATGGAAAAGTAAATAAAATGTTTTACTCCTAATGAATTTAGTTAGAATTCTCTCTCTCTCTCACTCACTCACTCACTCACTCACTCACTCACTCACTCACTCACTCACTCACTCACTCACTCACTCACTCACTCACTCACTCCTCTAAATTCACAGAACTAGAGGTTGATTCTTCAGTGATCAGCTTCATTTGAAGTATAATTTTCATATTTGCATAGCAGACACCAGAGTTTATCATTTGAAATGTTTAAATCAAGACAACACAAGGATCATGCAGTTTCAGCTCTGAGTTTGTCTCATTCGAATATGAGTAAAAATATAAATATATAATACGGTGCATATATTTAGCAAAATACTCCCATATAGCTAATTAACTTGCTGTGGCTTTCCTGTTTACGAGCTGTACTAATGACCTCTTTCCGCGGTTGAAACTGAGCGATTACATGAGTTGTACTGTATCTTTCAAGATACTTTTTGATGTTCATTCATGTTTATTTACTATTAACTAGTAGAAAAGAACATGATCAGTTCATGTGCAGCTTAAACTGAGGCGCTACAGTGATCTGTCAGGTCACATTTAAAGGTGCAGTGTGTACATTTTAGCGGGATCTAGCGGTGAGGTTGTGAATTGCAATCGCCCACCTCTCACCCCTCCCTTTCGAAGCACATAGAGAAGCTACGGGGGCCGACACAGGACAAAGATGTCGTTGTCGGAGAGAGCAGAGAATGACTAGCGCTCTGTAGAGCAGTTTGTCCTTTTAGGGCTACTGTAGAAACATGACGCCGCAAAATGGCGATTTCACTGTAAGGGGACCCGCGGTGTAACTGAACTGTGCAACTGCGCAAGTCCATGAGAGTTGGCAGCCCACATACAAGTAACCTTATATGTTTGTTTTTATCATTTAAGATCGACTCATTTGGCATAATTAAAGTTTATAGCAGGTGTTAACAGTGATTAACAACTATTAAGTGGAGGTCGGGGTGGGTTGCTATTAACCAGTAAGGTTCATTTTAATTAGAGAGACTAACAACCCTGCGCCCTTCTTGTCAATCACTGCGTCACAGCCCCCCCCACCACACACAAAACTACACCCGCCATTTACGACTACAGGTTCTCCCCTGCTACCCACCCACCGCATCCCTGCAGGGGGCCCTAACTCGAAGAGTCCAGTAAAAAAAAAAAAACCCACCTAAATACCGAATTTACTGCTCCCCAGTGAAGAGGATCACAGACACCATGCTTTTAATTATGTGTGGAAACCAAGTCATCCAATCCACATAATGTTTTCACTACTTCTATCACAGAAGCAGTACCGTAAACTAATTAACTAGTCTGTGCAACCCCTAGTTTAGTGGTTCTCAACCTTTTTGACTCCCAGGCAATATTTGAAGGCCCTCCTATCAAGCTGATATGTAACTCTGGTACTTCTGTTGTAATTCAAATAAATGAACTCAAAATCTAATGTCAGTTTAATGCTGTACATCCTTATTTTTCGTGTTTTTTTTGTAGCATTTTAATGAAGATGTTAATAAAATTTTAAGACCCTAATGGGTCCCGACCCCCTGGATGAGAACCACTGCACTATTCAGTTTATTTGTGTGTGATTTTCTCACCAGTGCAGACGCAGGGCATGCAGGAAGGCTGACAGCCCCTCCATGACGAGCAAGATAGAGACAGTGAGCATGGCGAAGATGGAGAAGATGATCAACAGCACCACAGATCCCACATAGCCTTGCCACAAGAGTGAAATTCTCATCACCATCACCCAGAGAACCTCAGACAGCTCTAACACACACAAATACAGAACTAACTAAGCACACAGCAGACAATTTCACCTATAAGTGAACATGTAATACTTAGGGATGCATGTGAGTATTTGCATACGTGCATGCGCGAGGCTAAGGGCCCACAGTCGAAGGTACGATGCAGTGTTGGAGATGCAGCCCAGGCAGTACTCTATGGTGTGGATGGCCTGGTGCATAAAAACCTCTGTCCAATCAAACACCTGTAAAGGTCAAAAAGACAAGTATACAGTATTTCAGTAGTACTGCTATAGAGGAATGGAAATTGAACTCTAAATCTGCCAGAATGTTACCCTTTCACCTCTCTCTTTGACTCTTCTAATGTTTTGCTTCATTTGAGGAATGGTGTTATGATCTTTTCTTGTTCTCACCTGTTCCTCTGTTCCCCTTCCTCCCTCTAGGTCTCCCAGTTGAGCATTTATAGAGCTGGTGTCTGTGACTAGGGGGTGCTGCTCTTCCTGTAACTGAAAAAGAGGGTCAAGACCTTTTTTAATCGGACACAGTATGGGAGAAACTGCAAGAACACTCACATTTCAGCAAAAAAAGCCACACGCCTCTTTGGTAAGTACATCACCGGGTCTTTTTTGCTCAAGAATATGTACATGCATTAGCTTTTTTTTTTACACTATCAGTTGAAAGTTGAGTTGGTAAGAATTTTTTTCTGAAAGAAGTCTCTTATGCTCAACCCGGCTGCAAAAAATACATGATTTAAAATAAATGTTTTCTATTAATATATTAAAATGTAATTTATTCCTGTGATGTGTGTGTGTGTGTGTGTGGCAAAGCTGAATTTTCAGCAGCTATTACTCCAGTCTTCAGTGTCACATGATCCTTCAGAAATCATTCTAAAATGATTAATTCTACAATTTAGGGTACATTTCACATCCACTGATAATAACAAATTTCTTTACAAAAATCATATTTTATTCATTATTGGAAAGCATAATCTCACAAATATTTTATGCACCCTATGTTTTAGTTTGTTTGAATTTGCCTTGATTACAGTTTTTGTGGTGTCTGTTTTTGAGTTCAAAATGAAAAAAAGTGTTAAAGTAATAATTGTATTTCTGAAATCTAAATACTTCAGAAAAAAAGTTAAAAATGTCAATTTAAATTTAAGAATTTAAAGAAAAAAACATTTGGCCGCAAAAGTTATGTTAATTATCTTATTAACCGAACAACTACCTGAACAACCCTGAAACTAAAAATGGTTTATCACAACACCACATGACCAAAATCATATGGTTATTTTCTTTTGTAGTGGACATTTTGAACACAATATTGTAAAAGCCCTTTCATTTTTAAAAAAAATATTTTATCTACAATAACCAACTGCCAAAGTGTATATTAATGGAGCATCAATTGTTACATTGTATGTTATATTATTATAGGTTGCGATACGTGATTGGCCAAACAAAGCCTGCCATTAAAATTAAAAGTCAAAATGGTGGAATTGTCAACTATGTTACCTGTCAACTAAGTTACTCTGTAAAGCCAAAGTAAATTCTTTAAAATATATATATTTTTCTTAAATCAAAGATGCCAGAACAGCCTAATTTCACCCCTGCTTACCATTCTCCTGTTATTCCTGTGCTTGAAATACAGGTAAAGTGGTTTTCCGAGTAACAGCACTGGAACTGCTAGCAGCGCCAAACACAATAATACTCTCTGTACTATCACCTAAAGAGAGTGACAGGATATGGATGTATTAGTCACAGCAGTAAAACTGTAGTACGATATAAAACAAGTTACAAGAATCAGTGAATACTGAATAAGTCTCTCACCTGTCCTGGATAAAGTGGTGGGTTGTCTGGGTTCTCACCAAACACAAACATGTCAATGAAGTGGATCAGGATGCTGGGAGCGCGGTCTGAATCCTGAGGTCCAAACGCAATCCATTTAAACACCACCATGAAGACAAGGTACCCAAAAAGACACAGCATGAACACTAGCTCTGGAATGAACACCAGAAACATGCTGCTCACATCCCCTGTGTACCTGAGGAGAAAGTGTAACATTAACAGGCTAAGAAAAAATAAAGGAATACGTTTTAATCCACATAAAACCAGAAGTAATGGAAGACCGAAATTAATCGTACTTTATGACTCACATGTAGTTGAAGAAGGATAAGCAGACTCCAAAAGTCATATGGATGACCCCGATGATGACGGACATCTTCATCTTATAGGAGTTGAGGAAGGTAAGGTGGTTACTGGCAAGGCTCCAGATCTAAGAACCAGGGAACGAGATACAGTCAAACCCAAGCCTCACAGTGAGCTAGACACAAGCGGGATTTGATTAAAGGCCTGGTTACCGGGTCAATGCCGAATGGATACGGTCCCTGGAATACTCCAGTTACGTTTGGATCCAAAGTGAGGTACTGGTTGCTCCTTAGAGTTTCATCACTGAACCAGCCCAGAAGAAAGAAGAAAAAAGTGAGTGTAAAATGAGAGCGCAAAGGAAAGCTGAAATGGTGGATAATTGATCAGGTTCACAGAGTCAAAGTGCGAACACATTAGCAAGGTGGTCACATTAGTGAAATTTCACGGACAAAAAAGGTCCAGTGTCTACTGTCAAACCAAGCAGCTTTCTGCTGGTTAACGTGGCGAATCTGTGTCTAACCTTCACCCTTGTGTGAAATTTCCAATCACACCGATTCATACAAACTTCTGTCATGAAACTCTAGATGGCGCTGGCTGATAGGTCCTCAATTCAATCTGCTTGCAATCACATCACTCTCTATAGGGTGCAGCTGATTGGTTCCTGCTGTATCATCACAATTTTAAATACTTGGTCAGCATTTGCTGTAGCCTTTGCAGCATGCTTTCAGAAACCCTTCACCTTCCCCAACTCCACCTGTATACAGTGGGGAGAACAAGTATTTGATACACTGCCGATTTTGCAGGTTTGCCCACTTACAAAGCATGTAGGAGTCTGTAAGTTTTATCATAGGTACTCTTCAACTGTGAGTGACGGAATCTAAAACAAAAATCCAGAAAATCACATTGTATGATTTTTAAGTAATTAATTTGCATTTTATTGCATGACATAAGTATCTGATACATCAGAAAAGCAGAACTTAATATTTGGTACAGAAACCTTTGTTTGCAATTACAGAGATCATACGTTTCCTGTAGTTCTTGACCAGGTTTGTACACACTGCAGCAGGGATTTTGGCCCACTCCTCCATACAGACCTTCTCCAGATCCTTCAGGTTTCGGGGCTGTCGCTGGGCAATACGGACTTTCAGCTCCCTCCAAAGATTTTCTATTGGGTTCAGGTCTAGAGACTGGCTAGGCCACTCCAGGACCTTGAGATGCTTCTTACGGAGCCACTCCTTAGTTTCCCTGGCTGTGTGTTTCAGGTCGTTGTCATGCTGGAAGACTCAGCCATGACCCATCTTCAATGCTCTTACTGAGGGAAGGAGGTTGTTGGCCAAGATCTCGCGATACATGGCCCCATCCATCCTCCCCTCAATACGGTGCAGTCGTCCTGTCCCCTTTGCAGAAAAGCATCCCCAAAGAATGATGTTTCCACCTCCATGCTTCACAGTTGGGATGGTGTTCTTGGGGTTGTACTCATCCTCCTTCTTCCTCCAAACACGGCGAGTGGAGTTTAGACCAAAAAGCTCTATTTTTGTCTCATCAGACCACATGACCTTCTCCCATTCCTCCTCTGGATCATCCAGATGGTCATGGGCAAACTTCAGACGGGCCTGGACATGCGCTGGCTTGAGCAGGGGGACCTTGCGTGCACTGTAGGATTTTAATCCATGACGGCGTAGTGTCTTACTAATGGTTTTCTTTGAGACTGTGGTCCCAGCTCTCTTCAGGTCATTGACCAGGTCCTGCCGTGTAGTTCTGGGCTGATCCCTTACCTTCGTCATGATCACTGATGCCCCACGAGGTGAGATCTTGCGTGGTGCCCCAGACCGAGGGAGATTGACTGTCATTTTGAACTTCTTCCATTTTCTAATAATTGCGCCAACAGTTGTTGCCTTCTCACCAAGCTGCTTGCCTATTGTCCTGTAGCCCATCCCAGCCTTGTGCAGGTCTACAATTTTATCCCTGATGTCCTTACACAGCTCTCTGGTCTTCCCCATTGTGGAAAGGTTGGAGTCTGTTTGATTGAGTGTGTGGACAGGTGTCTTTTATACAGGTAACGAGTTCAAACAGGTGCAGTTAATACAGGTAATGAGTGGAGAACAGGAGGGCTTCTTAAAGAAAAACTAACAGGTCTGTGAGAGCCGGAATTCTTACTGGTTGGTAGGTGATCAAATACTTATGTCATGCAATAAAATCCAAATTAATTATTTAAAAATCATACAATGTGATTTCTGGATTTTTTGAAGTTGAAGTGTACCTATGATAAAAATTACAGACCTCTGCATGCTTTGTAAGTAGGAAAACCTGCAAAATCGGCAGTGTTTCAAATACTTGTTCTCCCCACTGTAGATCTGCTACAGGTAATTTATGTATGCTATATTGTACAGCAGCCATAGGTGCCGATCTCGTGGGTGCTCGAGCCACCGGAAAAACACAAGATATTCTCCATTCATTTTAACCAATAAAAATAGAAACTTTTGCAGCTTTCAGACACAACTTTCTTCTCATTTTTATAGTTCATTTGAGGTTGTTTCTATGGCGTTATTTTAATGACAAATGTTGAGAGTGCATTATTGTAACGCGAGGGCGCTTCCATATAATGAATCTCTGCTCGCAGGCGGATTTCCTTCACTCACCTTTCAAATATACAGTGGTCTCATGGCTCTGCTCTCGCTCAGATTTTACGTGTCCGCGCTCAAACTTCCTGTGCACTCGTGAATCTCTACTTGCTCTTTCTCTAGAATTGTCTCTAGAAGCTTTCAGCCACCAGACTTTCACGATTGACTGATGAAATAACACAGTGTATCTTTAAATTGTAAAGAAATTACAGATTCACCTTTGTTTCATGAGAAAGCATTTTCAAGCTGATTTTAGTCAGCAAGTTCTCTAGTTGTTTTATTATTTAATAGTTATTTTTGAGTAAAGTGCTTATTGTAAATAGGTATTTATTGAATTTTATTTAGTGAACCACTACTGATCATCAGGTAGGCTATATCAGAGAGTGCGACTCGCGACAACACTCATGGATAGAATGTGCTTGTTTGGTTGGTAATGTATTTGCAGTTTGTGCGCTTATCTTCGTGAGACACAAATAACTTTTTTGTAATTCATCAACGCACCATCGAACGACAGTAGCCTAACAGTAGGCTATAATTAATAATAAGAATGTTTTAAGGGGCATTTGTTGCATATGTGTATAATTAGCCCAGTTTATCATTTGCTCATGGAAACGGGGTTTTTTTATATTTGGTTGGTAATGTATTTGCATGTGTGTGGGGTGGTGGTGGTATGGAGTGTGGGCACCCACCAGCAGAAACATAAATTGGTGCCTATGACAACAGCATGTCTTACTTGCTCACAGCAGCGCGTCGTGTATGTATTGGCAGTAGCAAGTCCCGTACATGCTTTGCAGCAGCAATAACAGCAGTAGCGCAGCAGGTCTATTCCGCCAAGATCTAACATATCAACATTGTCATACCCATTACCATGCCAAACACCCCAAGAGTTGTCATGACAGAACTATCGAAAGGACTGGATTTCGCCTGAGAAAATTTGCAGAACAATAATACATGTGACTGCACCTAATCACTGTAGTAAAGAGTCAGTCTGATTCCTTTGATTGACCACCTTATAAAAGGAAGGAAATCCTGAACTTCCTGTCAACCAGTCGAGGTGATTAACACTGTAGATTAAAGGCATTTCTGTGCTTTGCCTATTGTATATCATTCTTCAGCAGGGCGGATGGGTCTGAAGGGGTGTTTGGGACACTTGTATAAAAATTCTTCTGTGGTTTGATGTACTGTATGTATTTTTGTGTGTGGTGATCAAGGATATAGGGGAGACTGAGGCTGGTTGGGTAGGTTTTCAGGGTAGGTTTACTTTTAAAAGTCAATTTCTGTGTAAACACATTACACCTTAAAGGAGTAGTTCATCCAAAACTGTCATCATTTACACACCCTCATGTCTTTCCAAACCCATAAGACGTTTGGTTCATCTTCGATTTCTGCCCCTCCATTGGAAGTCTGTGCAACCAAAATGCTAACCCTCAAAGTTATTGAAGGCATCGTAAAAGTAATCTATATTAATTGAGCAGTCTTCTGAAGAAACGTGATCGCTTTATATGATAAACAGGTTTAATTTAGGCTTGTTTTAATCACATATAATCATTGATAAATGCACATACATAGAGCTCATCAAATATAGGAAGTTCTTTATGTCTGAATGCTTTTATGAACTAGTGTGTCAATGTTTTGGTTGAGTGGACTTTCAGAGGAGGGACAGAAATCTCTCAGTCTTATGGGTTTGGAACGACATGAGTGTGAGTAAATAATGAATTTTCATTTTTGGTTGATCTAACCCTTTAGTCTTTCTCTACAAAAAACAATTGAACATATCCACCATTATTGCCCAGGAAAGATACCCTTGTCGTTAGAGCAAAGTTATATATTATAGTTAAAATCTACCTTATTGTGGCAAGCAGGACGAGGCAGAGGGGCCGTGAAAACGGGCCCATTCGCCCCATTCTCATGGCCCCTCGGCCTCGTCCTGCTTGCCACACTTATATTTAACCTTTGCCTTGGATGTAATAGTGTGTGTGTGTACCTCCAGTTATAGTGCTGCATCATGGGTTTGAGGTGCCAGCCAGAGGAAAGAGGACTGAGTCCCTTACTGAAGCACTCATTATAAACAGCCCCAGTATAGATGGAGAACAACCCCATCAGAAGGATCAGATACCTCCCACCAAACAGCATACGCCAAATCTAAAAGAGACGCACAGAATAACTAACTAATTCTGTACAAACCTAAAGTACATTACAAAAAATGATGGAGAAAAATAGACAGATACAGTACTGTTTAAATTTGGGGGTCAGTAAGATATATATTTTTTTTAAATAAATTAAGACTTTTGTACAGCAAGGATGCATTAAATTGATTAAAAGTGACAGTAAAGACATTTATAATGTTAAAAAAATTTTTTAATTTAAATGCTGTTCTTTTAAACTTTCTATTCATCAAAAAAAAAAATCCTGAAAAATGATTTCAACAAAAAAATTAAGCAGCACAACTGTAATAATGATAATAAGAAAAGTTTCTTGGGCACCAAATCTGCATATTAGAATGATTTGTGAATGATCATGTGACAGGATGATGTGACAGTTTAAACCGCTATCTTAAATTGTACAAATATTTCACAATATTACTGTTTTTACTGTAGTTCTGATCAAATTAATGCAGCCTTGGTGAGATATATATATATATATATATATATATATATATATATATATATATATATATATATATATATATATATATATATATATATATTGACCCCAAACTTTTAAAAAGTAGTGTATAATCTCAAAGCTGAAGAAAGATGACTTGTGTTGATACTTGTATACTTGATATTCTTTTAAAAAATTAAGAGACTCTTAATGTATAGTATGTTCTATTCAAATGCCTTTTTCAGTCTTGATGGCAGCTGTAAAGATTATGATATGTACTGTATAAAATGAAAGAAACCTCATTAGTGCTATTCCTCATTTTAGGGTCTCTCTCCTCCAGAACCATCCACAGGGCAGTCAATGTCATGAGTAAACCGTGACCAACATCTCCAAACATCACCGCAAACAGGAAGGGAAAAGTAATGATGGTGTACACAGCTGAGAAGGGAATACACACACAAGACATTTACCGTGAGAAGTTTACATGTTTTTATAGGTTGTTTATCTCAAGCAACACCCTCTCAAATGGACATTTATACCAACAATAATTCACTGTTAAAAGGATAGTTCACCCAAAAATTCTGTCATCATTTACTCACCCTCATGTCGTTCCAAACCCGTAAGACTTTCGTTCATCTTCGTAACACAAATGAAGATCTTTTTTTGATGAAATCTTAGAGCTTTTTGTCCCTCTGGTGACTGCTACGCAACTACCACTTTGATGCTTCATAACGTTCATAAAGAGATCGTAAAATGAATCCATATGTATTGAGCAGTTTAGTCCAAATTTTCTGAAGAGACTCGATCACTTTACATGATTAACAGATTTCATTTAGGCTTTTATTCACATTATAAACATTCATCAACTCACACATCTATTGTGGTAAACGGAAGCTCAAGCATGTTCGCTTGACGTGCGAGAACCAGTGAGGTTTGTTCTCATGTGTTACACAGGACGTTTGAGCTTCTGCAAGAACCAGTGAGGTTTGTTCTCATGTGTTACACAGGACGTTTGAGCTTCTGCAAGAACCAGTGAGATCTGTTCTCATGTGTTACACAGGACGTTTGAGCTTCTGCAAGAACCAGTGAGGTTTGTTCTCATGTGTTACACAGGACGTTTGAGCTTCTGCAAGAACCAGTGAGATCTGTTCTCATGTGTTACACAGGACGTTTGAGCTTCTGCAAGAACCAGTGAGGTCTGTTCTCATGTGTTACACAGGACGTTTGAGCTTCTGCAAGAACCAGTGAGGTTTGTTCTCATGTGTTACACAGGACGCTTGAGCTTCTGCAAGAACCAGTGAGGTCTGTTCTCATGTGTTACACAGGACGTTTGAGCTTCTGCAAGAACCAGTGAGATTGTTCTCATGTGTTACACAGGACGTTTGAGCTTCTGCAAGAACCAGTGAGGTTTGTTCTCATGTGTTACACAGGACGTTTGAGCTTCTGCAAGAACCAGTGAGGTTTGTTCTCATGTGTTACACAGGACGCTTGAGCTTCTGCAAGAACCAGTGAGGTCTGTTCTCATGTGTTACACAGGACGTTTGAGCTTCTGCAAGAACCAGTGAGATTGTTCTCATGTGTTACACAGGACGTTTGAGCTTCTGCAAGAACCAGTGAGGTTTGTTCTCGCGTGTCAAGCAGGTTCTGTTGAGCTTCTGTTTATGTTCGCTGATCAATGTTTATATGTGAATAAAAGCCTAAATTAAATCTGTTCATCATATAAAGTGACCGTGACCATATAAATTTGAACTAAACCGCTCAATTCATATAAGTTTTATGATCTCTTTATGAACTTTTTGAAGCGTCAAAGTGGTAGTTGCGTAGCTGTCAATAGAGGGACAAAAAGCTCTCAGATTTTATCAAAAAGATCTTCATTTGTGTTCTGAAGATGAACGAAGGTCTCACGGGTTTGGAATGACATGAGGGTGAGTAAATGATGACAGAATTTTCATTTTTGGGTGAACTATCCCTTTAAATGCAACTGTGTGACGGTGTGCATGTGTTACCTGGATTAACCTCTCTGTAACTGGCCACACCATAAGCATCCACAATTTTCTGGAAGCTGGAAGTGAATGTGTTGGTGTTAAAGAGTGTTGGAGGAGATGTGGGTGCAGGTAAACGGTTGTAGAAGGAGTCTACACTGTTACCGCTTTTTCTCTAAGAAACAGAAAAAAGAAAAGACAATACACTATTGTGAGATTGACTGTTTTGAATCCTGCTTTAAATGAGTGACCTTCGGTCCACTATTATATTACTTAGTCATCTAAAAAAGTATGACAAGTGTGTGCTCCACAATCCTTCTTTAATACTTAAAAAGCATAATTTGACATCTGTGTGATGTATTTCATGTCCTAAATAGCCTTTTCTCACCGTTCCTTCTATCAGAGCGCTCTGGAGCAGAAGCAGTTTGGCCACAGGGCACCAGGCCTCTGCGATGAGACACTTGTCTGTGACTGAAGGGCTGCAGAGGTTAAGGACCGTCTGCACAGCTTTACACTTCTGCACTCGTATCTTCCACTGTGGCATCTGACACACGCAGCGAGACAGCAGCTGCTGCATATACTGCTCCGTCTGAGACAGCACCTGCAGACAGACGAGAGGGAAGTTTGAAAGTGGACCTGAAACTATTTAGTCAAAATGATATAACATATTATTATTATTTTTTAATGCACATACTGTGCACATTATTCCAAATAATATACACTACCATTCAAAAGTTGTATTTAATGTTTGTGAAATAAGTCTCTTAACATCGTGTCCTAACTACACGCGACGCGACGCCGCGACACGCGATAAAAAGGCGTCTTTTCCATGTTAATTAGAGTTTTTGTCCTAACCAGCCGCGACGGCGATACAACAGGCAATATTATTATCAATATTATTATTAACAATAGTTAATTTTTCTGGGGTGTTAAACTTTTTATTGCATAATATTTCATAGAAAACGTTGGAATAGTGGCAGACATGGCCTGTTGAAATCTCATCTAACAGTAGATACTGAATGAGAACGCGCATTTGCTTGGTGACCGTTGAGAGTTGCCATGGCAACCGTAAACACAAACAGCTGGAGAGGACAGCGTCGACATTTCTCTGTTTTATCGCCAGTTATCTAAAAAAAAGTTAAACAACGGCGTCAGATTGGTTAAGTAACATTACCTACAGTCTACTTTAAGTATTTTTGTTAATACTTATACCTCTATGGTATCTTTCCTGAATCATTTAAAATGTCAACTAGCAAATGGTATGCTAGCATAGCATATACGTTATGTTTATAATGCTGAGCACAGAGCATCTTGAATGCTTTCATTCATGTTCTGCTGTATGTCCTATGTTTTTGTTTAATAATCTGGGTGTGTTTTATTGTTAGTTTTTGTGTTTTTTTTTCAAAATAAATGAACTGAAGTCACTTTGAGTCTGCATTCGTCATTCACAGCTATTGAAATAGCCTTTAAATTAGTTTGGGCAAATTAGGACATAAATTAGGATAAACTACAGCATGTCCGCCTATTGAAAATAAATAATTATAAAAATTACCAACTGATTACCAACACACAACTATTAATCCGTGACGTTGCCATGACGTTGCAGTTACTAACTGGCAACATTACAAAGTTACGCTGTGACAACGTATCCGGGAATTTCACTTTTCCAGTTGCCACAACGTAACTAGTTACATCACCACGACTAAAGTTTAGTCCGCAGATTACGTTGCAGTTACGTAACAGTCACGTATTTGTGTTAGCTGGGAACACAAAACATGGCAATGATAATCTCAGGTAGTGTTTATGTGCTTTATTTAATGTTAAAAGCGTGTAATGTGACTTTGAATATCATTTAGTGCTCCCAGCTTTGTAACGTAGTCGTACTAAAAGCAACAATGGATAATTCACCTCAGATCTTGAAATTAAACAAATGGAAACAAGAACGTTCAAACTGTGAACATACAAGTATATTCTATAACAAGATTGTTTTAGTAACTCAGTATGTATTTTAGTAATGTTTGAATGGTGTAATATTTGTGAATTTGATTATGTAGGCTACTTATACATTTCCTTGCGAGTGCCGTCAGATTAATCTCTGGTGCCGAGAGCCCGCCCATACGCTGTTCTGATTGGCTGTGGTTTTTGATTGATTTGTCGCATCTCGTAGTCGCGTCGCGTCTGGTGTGGACAGACAAATTGCTTGTCGCTGGAATCTTATCGCGTCGCGTGTAGTTAGGACAAGGTGTTAGGCTAGGCTGTATTTATTAGATCAAAAACACAGTGATATTGTGAAATATTATTAAGATGACTGAAAAATGTTTTCTATTTTAAAATGCTATTTATTCCTGTGATGACAAAGGTGAATTTTCAGCAAAGTTACAAAATCATTCTAATGTGCAAGAAACATTTCTTATTATTATATATGTTGGACACAGTTGTGCTGCTTAATATTTTTATGGAAACCATGAAACATTTTTTCCAGAATTATTTGATTCATATAAAGTACAAAAGAACAGCATTTATTTGAAATATATATTTTTTTGTAATAATGTAAAAGTCTTAACTATCACTTTGGATAAACTTAATGCATCCTTGCTGAATAAAAGTATTAATTTATTTCCTTTAAAAAAAAAAAAAAACATTTTAATGGTAGTGTATATTTTTTTTCTAGTTGAATATCCTGTTTGACTTGGAAATACATCAGATTATGAAAGTAAAATAAGTTAATTTATAATGTGTAATGTTTTGCTTAAAAAATGTGCTTGTACCATTTTCTTTCAAATTAGTGCCACTTGATATTCTTATCTAATGTAACATACATTTTAAGTATGTCTGAACTATCTAAATACTTTACACTGTATGCTCTTATTTCAAAGAGAATGTAATTATACAAAATAAAAGGATAAACATTTCAGGATAAAAATAAAGGAACATTTCGGTCACCGTTTTGATATCTACTATCCTGCTTTCCAGCCCCTGAAGTATTACTTCTCTCTCCTCTAAGCCCTCTGGATACACAAAGGTGTGAGTGTGGAAACTATGAATAGAGAGATACAGAATATATATTACTCATGTATAAATGGAAAAGATGGGGTGGGATTAATGGAATAATGTGATATCATGAAAGTGTGCTATAGTAAGCTATAATTCAATTTAAATAAGCTATGAATGTACCAATCACAGATCTTCTTTACTTTCTGCCCAATCTGCTCTCCCCAAAAAGAAATCAGAAAGACAGTCCACTGAATCATCTCTCCCTGTGAGCAGGAAAAACATATCATGTTTATGGCCAATTGACATTTTCATCGAAATAAGTTTCTGATTCATTTTAATGTAACACTCTCTTACTGTGTCTGGCACTTCCAACCTCTCCTCCATCTCCCAGAAATCTACAATGATATAACCACGACAGGCCCGCCATAGCAGCCTCTCAAATGATGGAACCTTCCATGGATGAACCACACCAGCGACAAAGCTTTGCAGGAAAGATGTCAATAACATTATTAGTGTCTTGTTACATAGTGTTCACATTTGAAACGTGAAAATAATATTACAACTTATTGCCAAAAGGTGCCAAAATTTTGCTGGCAAATTATAGTCATTTCAATTGGAATTCCATGCGATCGGGAGTTTCACGCAAGAGTAAAAAATTTCCCTGTGCAGATTTCGCCCATGTTCACACAAATTTGCCACACTGACCAACAGAAAGCTACTTGTTTTGAAAGCGATTTCTGTGCAAGAAATCTGTGCTTCATACATTACTGACAACAGACCTTTTTTGCCCACAAAATTTCACCAATATCATGTCACTTTACTCCAGTCACATTTACCGTCCTTTGGTGAAATTTCGCTGGGCGAAATCCAGTAATCCCAATAGCAATCCATGTGTTTGGGAGTTTCTTGTTAGGGCGAAAAAGTTCCCCACGCAGATTTCAGTCATGTTCAAGTTGGTCACCTAACGTCGCTGTGCTGCCCAACAGAAAGCAACTTGTTTGAAAGTGACTTCTGTATGAGCAGTGCTTCATAAATCTCTAGGCTATTTACAATAGACAGTGGACTTTTTTTGCACGCAAAATTTTGCTAATGTGTCCGCACCTCCGCACTGCAACCTTGTTCCTGGAGGCATACCAGCACTACACATTTTCACTCTTCCTAATCAAACACACCTGATTTAACTCATCAGCTCATTAGAAGAGAGACCCCAAGACCAGAAATATATGGGTCAGATAAGGGACATTTAAAATGTGTACTGTTAGTGTGCCTCCAGGAATAGGGTTGAGAAGCACTTCCTTAACCCTTAAACGCATACCTCGGGTCTTTAGTGTCCCGGGATGTCATCCACTGCCCTCCTCAATTCATTATAAACAATATAACAAGAAAAAAATTATAAAATTATAAAAGACTGCCTGTTTTCCCATTCATTTTTTGTAAAAATTGTATAGGTCACTAAAGATCTGACGTGTGTAACAGTGTAAGTGTTTTTTCTGCACAACAATAATTGAATCTTTGATGACTGAATAAGTGCAATTCACCTTTATTCCACAAGTTGGCAATGTCTGATACACAATTATGAAGTGACGGTACACTCATAAGCTGCGTTTCCACCGCAGGAACTTTCCCCAGGAACTAGGGACTTTGGGGTGGTACTCGGTGTGTTTCGACCGCAGGAACCGGGGTCTAAATGAAGTTCCGAGAAAAAAATCCCCCTCAAAACGGCCCTGCTCGCGAGGTAGTACTTTTTCAAAGTTCAGGAACTTTCGGGGGTGGGACTTGGGCGCTGAACATGCTGAATGGTTGAGTTCAACCAACATTTTATTTCAACCTAAAAGTCGGTTGCGGTACGTGCAGTAAGAGTTGTTTGCTATTCGAATCACTGAAGTTTAAAAACTATGACCGATGGACCGACGATGAGGTTCACGCTTTATTAAGTGTATTTGCAGAAGACGAAATCCAGTGGGCTCTGGAAAGTCGCGTGCAGTCCTACGTCACTGGACTAATCTTCACAGTACTTTAGACCGCGATGGAAACGCAGACCGCAACAGGTCTGGGGGAAAAAAGTTCCTGGGACAAATTGTTCCGGTAATTTCGGTGGAAACGGGGCTATAGTTACCGCAGGCAGAAAAGAAAAGAATAGGAAGTATCATCAGCAAAACTTGAAATGGCTCAGTGATTTACTGCAGAGCAAGTTCTGAACGCAAATCTTAGTATATTATATATTATATATATAAAATATTAGTGTCACTGTTACTTGATGGTGAATCTGGTGAAGAAGCTATCAGCGATCAAAATATTGAATATGTTGAAAATGATAGTTTTGAGACTATATTTGAGAATATGAATATGAGCCAGATGATGAACATACTGGGAAATGAGCTCTTACGAGAACAGTGATGATGGTATAAAACATCTACTCAAACTGAAGCCTTCCAAGCTCCAAAAGGTAACAAAATATGCTTTATTTTATTCTTCTGTAATTGTTACTCTGATATCAGGAGAGTTTTATATTATCACGACAGGTAGAGATCCACCCGTATTAGATATAGATCCGGTTCGCTAAAGACCCAAATATGTAATAATGATTGGCGAAATGTTCATGCATTTAAGGGTTAACATTCACATTTTCATCTTTCACTAGATTGCTAAGGCAAGCATTACTATTATAATGATAGCTGCCCTCTCTCTGTTGAGGTGTGGTCACGTTAGTGATATTTATATAAACAGTACATTGTCCTTTGTGTAAAGATGTACGAAGCACAGCTCACACAGAAGTCACTTTATGCGTATTCCTATTGAAATTACTGGATTCCGCTGAGCAACAGTAAATGTGACTGCACCTTTAGACTCACCTCAAACGCATATCTTGCCTGCTGTCCAATAGTGCTGTGGTCTCAAGAGTTGGAGGAGGAAGCTTTAAAGACATTATGAGAAGGTTTGGTGAACATCTGAGAGACATCTCTTGAAGGTAAGCATGATAAGAACTGGATTTTTTTACCTGTGAGGTTGGTAGTAAAATGCTCTGCTTCAGGACCCCTCTGTATTGGCTGAGCTGGATCAGCTGGTTACTTAGACTATCCCTGTTCATTGACACCTAAATGCAAACTGGGTCAAGATCACCACTTGCGCTACATGTTTATCATGATCTCCTTTCTGGAACATAAGATATTCATGATTTCTAAGCCTATTTCTCTTTCCTCCTCTCACCTCTTTGAGTTCTCTGGCAAGTCTCTCGCTCTCCTCCTCAATGGAGAGCAGCTCTCTTGGCAGTGGGGCTGATGGGATTGGCGTGGCTGTGGGTAGAAGCCCTTTCAGAGGAGGATATAGAGAACGACTGATCTCTTGCTCCAGATATTCTAAGGAATAAGGAGAGGGGAAACGTGTTGAGGATGTGCACAGTCAGGCTACATTGATTATGCTACAACTCTTTGACAGATGATGAGCGTCAAAGAGTGCCTGAAAATAAAATAAAAAAGTAACTAGGGGTAGCTGGTCACTGAAAGGTAAATATTTACTGGTTACATAATAATAGGGGTTGGCTTTAAAGACAGACTTACTAAAGGTTTTTTCCAGCTCCTCGCATCTTCTCACTTCTGAAACAAACTTCCTTTGAAAGGCATTCACATTTGGATTCAACTGAGAAAATTGGGTTTAAGAGAGACAGAACAAGAGGGATAAAGAGCAAGAGAGGTATAAACGTACAGATTAGAGCACAAATTTTTATCTGTAAACTTCATATTTGAAAGCTTGGCCAATGTCTAGGCTCTTTGTTCTCTTTGTTGGCACTACTGTTCAAAAGTTTGGGGTTGGTGAGATTTTTTATTTTTTTTAAATAAGTTCTTTATGCTCACCAAGCTGCATTTATTTTATCACAAATACAGTAAAAACTGTAATATTATGAAATGCTAACAGTTGTACTGTTTAATATTTTTGTGAAAACAGTGACTTTTTTCAGGATTCTTTGATGGAATGAAAGTTCAAAAGAATTTTAAAATTTATTTAAAATAGAAATCTTTTTTAACCATGTAAAATTCTTGACTGCTGATTAAAAGTATTAATTAAATAAAAATATCTTACAGACCTCAGACTTTTTTCAGTGGTGTAGTGTATCCATTAAACTAACTCACGTCTCTGAATTCGACTAAGCCCAACTCCCCAAGCTCACTGACACAGTTGTAAGCCGAACCTGCCTGGAGGAAAAGCTGGACCAGGCACATCTCTTCACTTCGGAAGAGGCTTCCCATGGTAGCCTGAAATAATGCATACAAATCTCAAGAATAAACAATACAATGTAAACAGTACAAAAATGTAAGTAATTGAGAGATAAGCATATTCATATCTTGCAAATTTAAGAACAAATGAGAAGTGTGCTTATAAGTGTGACAATGAAATTAAAGGCCATTATTGGGCATAGCACAACTTATTTAATAGGGTAGCTTGTGCTTTTCTTAATTTTGATGCAAAAAACGATTATACACTGAAGGGTTCCATATGACAGTGGTTAGTTGTTAATCTAATTGAAATTTCATAGGGGATTCACCCATACCCATGTGATGAATATGCTCATGAAAGAGAAACAGAACCTCAATTAGAGTCATCTGAAACTCATCTGAGATAAGACCTGTAGCTGTGATCAGTACTTTATAACACATTATAAGAGAAGCAGAATGATATGGATCTGTATTGATTATTGATAGGACCAGGGTCCTATTAAAAAATAGAGTCTTTTGATTGTTTCAGCAATTAAAATGTAAAACTATACTAAATGCTACGAAAATATGAATGCTCATAAAGATTTTAGCATTGAATGATAATTTGTTCAAACAGTTACACACCCTTTATAAACAAGTAGCTACACAACGGTATTGCAGTAAAGGCATTTTATCGATTTTACCAGACAAGTAAGCTGTACAAAGAGACCCCTTAATTGTCTTCCAGGACAGTGTAAACAGCGGTGAAAGTATTTACAGTTATCATTTTACATATTTAATCGAAATGGTGTGTCTTTATTATAATTATTCGAGTCTGTAGAATAATCATTAAGCTCTTGTCGTAATGCAGTCTTGCTGGGCAGAGTAAAATAGCGGCAGTGTCCCGTTACTGCAGCAACAACATGGCGTAACAACATAAACAAAACCCGCCAACAGAAATAGGACATTACTGTGAACTGAACAAACGATTCATTTGCCTTTGAATAGGTTTATATAATATGCAGTATTTACAATTTATGGTTTCAATGAGCAGCTCTGTTTTATACACTAGTTCAATTCAAATGCGCATTAAACTGCCGATCTTACCGTATATGAGAGACAAGGATCGATGATAAATCCGAGATGATCGATGTTGGGAAAATGAATTATCCACAATTTGATCTCATGGTCGGTTCTATTCTGAGGTTCTGTGATGTAAACAGCGGATCTTTGAGCTCGTGGCCGCTCATTACTTCAGCTCCAGTCATTGCCATGTGATTCAATGAATTAGACCTGCAACAGCACACAAGCCAAGAGCACATGCACCATTTTACCTCTAAAACCCAATGAGAAGCTAAATAATGATGGAAGTAAGCATGTTTAGATGATGATTAGATAGTGAAAGTAACAAATAAATGATCTTCTAATGTTTATTTGTTTTCACATAAGAGTTACTTTTGATGCAGAATATAATATGAAATGAATAAACTTGAAAAATGTCAATGCAATAATGTGAGAAGCAATGAAATTCAATTCAAAATTCAAAAGTTCAATGAAATGAAGTAAAGATCATAAAAATAATATTTGCAATGGCAAATGTTAAGATAACCAACCACACAAAAAATAGGCCTAGAAAAAAATACAAATAATCCTTACAGGCTACAATTTCAATTTACATTATTGCATTTCTATTATTATTCACCAAGATACTCAACAGTATGAAGTTAAAGGCACAATATGTAAGATTTTTGGATTAAAATATCCAAAAACCATTAAAACAGTGTTATATATTTTGTTGAGTTGTACATTATCCCAGATGTTTCCAAGAATGTTTAAATCCAGAGAAATAAGCCTTTTTTTTTTTACCAGGACATGGACGCTTTAATATATTATATGTTTTATTAGACAAGGGAACAACTGTTTGGATACATTTATTAGACAGAAAACGAATCATTGTTATATAGCTCAACACGTTTAGTCTTATTGTTTGAATCTCGTTTTCTTGATTTACAGCTAGTACCATGTTTTACCATGACTAATATCGATCTAGCTTACTGTAGTGTGCAACAAGTGTCTCATAGTAGCTCAAATGTATCTAATATGATCAACAGCGCTGCATTACCCCACATATGTTTGACCGGAAGATGTGGTGAGGACAACTCCCATGAATCTGCACTCAATCTTGGGGTCATCAAGCTATGCCTTTGTTTTGAATAGGTGACCTCTAGCAGCGAAAAACTACATATTGTGCCTTTAATATAAAGCCAATAAACAAAATTATATCTCTCACAGCCTTTTTTTCCCCCCCATTTACATAAAATAAGCCTTCAACCTTGACTAAGGTCCATAAATGAAAGTGTTTCTTGAAACACCAACTGCTGCTTTTTGGACACATCATCAACACTCATTTATGGACCTTGTCAAATGGATCAGACAATAACCCCAAAACTATCTATCATGCTTGGACCGGCATCTCTCTGTTGGTTTCTGTTTGAGTTTATGTCCTTTTTGAGTAAGAGGATCCACTGACTGTGACATCTGTGCACAGAAGATGACGCATCCGTAATACCAACATAGGCCAAAGTACTCTTACTTTAGCAAGCTTTTCAAGGGCCGACTAAGAAATTTCTGGATGTTTTTTACCATCCTGTAGACCAAGGATACAACATGGTCCAAGAATGTCACTTTCTGTTTTAACTTTAACTTTGCTTCACCTAAATACATTATTATACATTTAGGCTTCTAAAAAGGGACATAAACAAGACAGAGTTAATAGTGAACACTATTTCTGGCAGGTAATGGTGAGAAATTAGATTAACTAAATCTTCTTGCAGCTTTTGTGTCGTAAAATAACGTAAAATATATATTTGGCAAGAAATAATTCTTTTTTTTAAAAAAACACAATGCAGACACAATGCAAAAATCCCTTCATTTCACTGTCCCTGACATTTTAAAAAATAAAAACAATTCTTCAAATTCAAACTTTACATGCTAATAATTTTTGCAATCAAAATGACCAGATGAATTTTTTTTTTTGCCTGATTAATGAAATTAGAAGAAGAGAATAAATGAATAACTGTGATGAAGAACAAGATGTGAGAGAAAATGGAGGGGTTGTAAAAATGAAAGCGATACAAAGTGACTGACATAAGGTGACAAATGTAAATGCATCATGCTAAAGTGAAGTTAATAGAAAAAAAAAAACTTCTGAGTCTGAAAAAGGAGTCTTGAGTCAGATTATGTCTAACGCAGTGAATTTGATAGCAACACCCAAATGTTTACATTAAAAGTTAAGAAATAATGATTGTCTGTACAGGATAATTATTTTCTAACTTTATCATGCAACTTAATGTTTCGGATTTTTATGATCAAAGTGACAAAGTGACAAAAAGCCACTCAGAGTGTGAGATGCAGCAACTTTGGCTGGCAGTGTCAAGTGGAGGTTGACACTGAGAGATCACAACTCTTGTCAGTAACCACAAGATCTAACGGTTTTATTGTCTAGTGTGGTAAAGTGGTAGCCTTTCAGATGCTTGTTGTTTACCAGCCTCTGTCCGACAAATGTACCGTCTACAAAAATAGTTTTCGCTTGGCAAGCAAGCACAATGGCGATATGGGTTAGAAATGAAATATCGCAGAAGGGTCATGGAAATGTACAGAATAAGTTGCAGTATTGTCTTGTTTGGTTTGAACCATTAGTGCAAAAGCTAGTAGTCAAAAGTGCATTACGACCTAGATTGCAGTGAAAAGAGTGCAGAGGGAATTAGCCTTAGCAAGACTTTGTAATCGTGTTTAAATCCATTGGGACACTTCTCCGGCAGTCTTCTCTTTCCCTGCATTATGTTTATCCACTGAAATTTGAATGCATATGTTGATCTCTGCACACTGTAATAAAAAAAATCAGTAGAAAAATGGAAAAGGTACTGGTAATTATCATTATTATAATGGTCAGGACATTATCCGTTTACGGACATTTTTCTTTAACCCTAAAAAAAAAAACACAATGCGTAATTCAAAATACAGGTACAAAAACCCCCTGTGAAAATGATGGAAAATTCCCTCATATTAACACAGTATTGTGCCTTATTTTACAGACTTCTGCATCTTTTGAGTGTGCTAGTTTAAAATTAATTATTATATTTTACATAATAGACATTGCTATTATTGTTCAAGATTAACATTAAGATATAATGGAAGTATTAATGTTACTTTAGTAGCAATGCACTGTAAATTGATTAGTAATTCAGGCACTATAGATGTGTGAAACGCTTTTCTGTGTGATGAAGAATAAAAAAACTGAAGATGGTAAGATTAAGAGAAGGGGAGGAGTTGTGAAAATGAATGGAATGAAATAAATAAGGTCACAGTTACTGTGAGGACAGATAGAAGACAAAAGTGCAAGAACTGCAATGGTAAGTAATGTTCTTGAATGAACACACTCTTTGTATCTATTTTATATATTATTTATGGGGGGTTTTTTTCCGCAGTGGAAATCAGGATCTTTAAGATTTGTTCTGTTGCTGACTCTTCTCTTTGAGAGTGGCAACTTCTTAACAATGGAGAGAGGTAATGTTTATTTCAACAATATATTTATTTTGAAATTTCCAAATTCTACACTTTAACAGAAACGTTTCTGTCAGGCGCTTCATATAGAATAGTGTTTTTCTAAAACACAAATGTATTATGCAAACATTTAAGGCATTTCTCCTTAAACAGAACCTTTTTGGCATAAAGAGTTCTTTAAAATCAAACCCACTGAGTGTTCCTATATTACGTAAGCCCCATTTCTTAAAGTACCCCAATAATAATAAACTAATTGTTAACACAAAACACGTGACCACTATATATTTTGTGTATGTGGAGTATTTTCTGTGCTCACTGATATGACCAGAGGCGGTACTCAAGTAAGACTTTGATTTACTTTTACTTGAGTAAAAGTAATTAAGTAGTGCATTTTTAATGTAATTAAGTATCAAATGATATTCATTTTGAAACAGTAAAAAGTACGACAAAGAACACTGATAAAGTACATATACTTGAAAAATGTACTTGAGTAGAAAGTAAAAATACTTCACTACTGCCCGCCTCTGACCAAGAAACAAGAAAAATTACCCACCTATATATTTGAAGTAAAATAGTCCTGGGTGTGATTCTGCCATTTAGGTTTTGCTGTTGACCATACTAATGTCACTGAGCCCTGCTTTATGCCTAAAGCGTGTGATGTGCATGGCTTCACTGATTGGTTCAAAGTGGGCCGCCACTGTGTCAAATATTTCAACAACCCTGCCAACTTCACTGAAGCCGAGGTAGGTAGCACTTTTTAAATAATTATTACATTGTTACATTAAAGATATTTCAATTGTATTATTCTCCAAATATTACCTATTACCATTTAAAAAAATCTATGTTCTACTTGTTTCATATCCAGTTCAGCTGCAGAAGCAAAGCCCCTGGTGCACATCTGGTGTCAGTGCATAGTGAAAAGCATAATGAATATTTGCTCTGCATTGTGAAAAACTTGAACCCAAACAACCTGCGCTTCTGGCTCGGAGGCTTTAAATTCTTTAAGGTAAAAAAGACAGAAGTGTGAAGAGGTTCACAAATGGGAAGAGCAAAGAGAAATGATTGGGTTGTTGTTTTATTTTCTGTTCTTCATTGACATGCATCCACTAGTTTCTCACTACCCAAACACCTTCTGACTTTATTTTTTTAAATCATCTTTCTCACTTTCTCAGTCTGGTCAATTTTTTTGGCTTGATGGTTCCTTCTGGGATTATCAAATTTGGACACGTGGTGAGCCCAACCACATGTACACCAACATGGAGGAATGCGTGGAGATGAACTGGAAAGGTAAGGATGGAAAGACAGAGGAAAGTGGTTTAAAAATAACTAATGGGTTATAGGATAATCACATAAAATTTGAACTTGAAGTTTGGCTGAATGATTTATTATAGTGAAATTGATGCTGTGAGGACAATTAGATGTTTGGTAAAACACACTGATAGATGAAGGTACAATAATCTCTTCATTTCACTGTCCGTCACATTTTCAGAGGTTGGCAGGTGGAACGACGACTCTTGTTTTGTCAAGAAAAACTACATCTGCGCCTTCAAACGTCGTGACATGGTGGAAGTAGACCCGGAGTAGATGGAGCAGTTTTTTCTGAGTATCATCCCATAAAACTTTCTGAATAAAATGATTTTCTCTGCATCAAAAAATAAAATCCTTAAAATGATAATAAAGAACTTTTGCAATCAAAATGATCAGTTGATTTTATTTATTTATTGTTTGTCATTTTTTATTTATTGTTATATATATATATATATATATATAAGAATTTTGTAAATATACATTAAAGGAAAAAATTGCTTTAAACTCACTAACCTTAATCTAACTATGGTTTATATTCTTGTGTTGGAAAAAGTCATCACCTTTAGTCAAGTTTTAAATACTGTAGATACAGTAGATAGTACAACGATAGTATGACTATCTATTCTAAAAAAAAAGGTAATGGTCACAGTACAGGAAAGTTGACTTCACTCATTCAAATTCCAGATGTTAAAATTCTGTCAGGATGCAAGTGAGCACATTAAGCTGCAGGAGTGTGGAGAGGTGGATATTATGGCTTGACTTACTAACATAATAATAATATACAATATTACATTTTTTATATAAATATAATTTTTTTTTATATTATATAATATCATCATATTATATCATCTGTCTTTTCAATCAGTCTTTCAATGCAATGGAACTTTTTTTGTTGTTGTTGAAGCTTTTACTTGTCTTAGAAAAGGCAGTTGCTAACAAGTGACTAAATGGGATAGCCATCAGGGACATTAAACATCATAATGGCGAACAGGTAAACTCATCTACACAACCCTCTGATGCTGTTTGCAAGTGTCAAAAATGACAGAATTTTTTCAAATTTTATTTCAATGAAATTATTGTACTATATTTTAGTTCGATAATGTTTTTTTATTTACTATTTTGTATTTTTAGGGGATTTTATGGTACTAAATTATATTTATGCAGTAGTTATAAACTATTCACTTTTTGAGAGTTGAAAATGAAATAAACTGAATTAAACTGTCATAAATCTTGAATGCTTTGGAGCACAGACTTAAGGCCAGTCTAATTTTAAAGACAACACTATTTCTGAAGTGAAAAAAGTAAAAAAAAAAAAAAAAAAAAAGTGAACTTACATTTTTTTTAACATTTGTCGTTATGAAAAATGCACAAAAATACCATTTTCAATTTTTATATTAAATATATATTTTCCAAAACACATTTTACTCTGCTGTGAAAAAATTAATCTAAATAAGCTGTGTTCCAAATTTGAGGTTGATATCTCAAAAAAAATTGCTTTCAGTAAGAATTTATTTGTGCACAGTACCAAACATTTCCAATAGATGAAATTCATCTCCTATTCATTTCCATTGCAGTTATTTGACTGCGAACAATACTATTTTTGTGTGACTATTTTTTTTTTCAGGACTGTTTAACCTTTTTGAATCATGTCCATGATTTGTGTGTTCAAAAAGGTGAATTTCAAAAAGGTTGTGTTCATTTGTTAAGATTATCATGATGTACAAAATGCATAAAAATAAATAAATAAATAAAAAAAAAAACTTGACTTGGTCACAGAGCTTATTTTCTGCAATAATCCAAAAACCAATGGACAATTTCTATTGGAGCAAGGGTGATGCTAAATTTCTGGCTTAACCTACAAAAATATGTCATGGAACTCTTTGACTCATTTCATACTCTCACCAAATGTCAGACACTCTTAGTCTCAGCAGTCTATGGCCAGAATCTCAATGGATACCCTGAACACCAGGTGTCAAGTTTGACATTGACAAAAGAAAGTCCTCCGGCAGCAACTTCCTGTAGTTAGCAAATTCCTGAATTATCAATGTAAGCCTGTAAGAAAAAATTGAAATATTTTATGCTGCTTATTAGATTCATAACAAAATCCAAGCCTTTTTTGTATTAGTTGTACTATTGTTCACTCTGGGGTGGATTATATTATTCAAATGTTTACCTTAATCTTATCATTCAATCTTGGTCATTATCATTATCACTTCAATACTGAAATATATCTCTTTTAAGACTACTCTTTTAAGAGGTTTTAGAAAATATGCAGAAGTTAATGGATGCGTGATGTCAAAAACACAATTTAGCAATGCAGTTGCATTCAGTGGGGGAAAACTATCACTATCAAAATAAATGTTTGATTATGCTGTCAAGTTATGGGGTTACAAACAGTTTCAACATTTATATTTGTGCAGGTAGAATGACAGTTTAATTTTTGTGTTTCTTTAAAGACTTACCACAATCTGCTCAAAATCAACATCTTATCTATACCGCTTATATTGAGTCATATTCATCACCTTACAAATCTCAAAAATAAATATAAGTCTTGTTACATAAATTTTCATTTGGTGTCAAAGGTCCAGGAAGAGAATGCCAGTGATGCTCGCACTGTGTAAACAGTGATAAACAATGTAAAAATTTTAATAAGAACAGCTGGTGTGTTGGATTAACAGCAAGTCCCAGAAAAAAAAAAGTCTGGTATGTTTTGAGATACAACAAATAAGCACATTTGTTCTGAGTTATTGTCTTACTTTTATCTTTATGAAGTTATGTAAAATAAAAAGGGTTGTTGAGAAATTCATATAGACAAGGGAGACTATAGCATGGCAATATAAATTCAGCAGTGATCTGAGAGCAAAAAAAAAATCCTTCTCTCCAACAGGACCAGAGCTTAAATATTCAAAGTTTCAATATTCAGCAAAATTATTAGCAGTTTACCTTTTCATGTAGGCTAAACTGCTTTCTTGACTATCAAAATATAAAATATAATTTGTATTCCAACAAGGCCAGTGTGTAGGCTATCCTTTCCACAGAGCACTCATGAGCAGCACTGCACTGAGCTAAAACTGATGCATGCTGGGATGGGAGGGGTCCTCTAGCCACGCCTCTGACGTGTATCCTGTTGCGTTTGTTTATTCAGACTTGCCAGCTTGAATTAGGCTCTTCGTCCCGGCTATGAATGGGATAGCTTGAGAAAAATATAGAAGGAACAGTTGAAGACTGGAGCACTAACATAGATGGTCCGCGTTTCTTCTCCATATTTGGGAGCATAAATTTGGTTTGAAGAATAAAATTAATAAATTGGTGTACTGACTCAGTTGCCCCTGCATTTATTTAAAAAATGACTAATCAAAATTGTTGTTAAATGTATGTAGGCTATAATTTACGTGATAAAGTTCCAAAAAATGCAAAAGCTCAGTCAGTTTCCGTAAGAAAACAAATAGTTTAACCATTCAAACACAGTAAAGAAAGGAAATGGAAAAGGTCAGTTATTAAATATCACATACCACACATTTAGAGAACAAAACTCCGACGTTAAAGCTACAGATTATATTTCTCAAAAACATGCATGAGCATGATACACTTGCCATAATTGACATTTCCTTCATTCATATAAGATACTCATCCAAAACCCACGCACATCAATCCTCACAAAAGCATAATCGTCTACATCTTGACAAATGAGCAGGAATGTGCCCGGAGCGGTTTGTATGTACGACCACAGAGCAGAGGGGCTGAGTTAAACTCTACCAGACTACAGGACACACCTACCGACACCAACAACATGATTTCCAGCCTTGCACACGGTTAAATCCGACATTTACAACTGAAACATCCATCATATTGATGAAATTGTGAGTACGCTTTGATCTTTCCCCAAATAACGTTAGCCTATCATCGTTACAATTTCTGAACTAATCTAACGCAAGCATTACGCGAATGCTTCTCTTATACAAAGTCGTTTTTTTTTCTACCAGGCGCCTAAGATGACGATAGTTTGTGTTTATAAACATTTCCCGCTGCTTTTGGTTTATATTTGATTCGAAGCAATTGTTTCTGATGAAACCAAAATCGTACAATCACATACAGAGAAATTTGCGTCTCTTACTTGAGTATGAAGTGACACCTAAATGTTTAATTTATTAGGTTACTCGACATAACTGAATCTAACTATTTAGTGCATTCGCGCGTAACGTTGATGTAATTGAGGATCCAGCCCAATCATTTAATCTAACGCCCTTCAGAGAAAGCAGATCATTAGCAGCCATTTGTGTGGGCGGGACCCAATCGCTGCACACACAGTGCACTAAATTAAAACCTTTTGTACTCTGTCCAGGCATTTTAATTCATATACGTTTCTTCAAGATCACATAAAGAACGTGTTAAAGGTGAACTGTGGGGGGCGTAAATGTATATAATTTGCAGAGGAATGCACTCAATTTGGTACAGATGTTGTTATTTCTATGATGAAATTCTGATAGATTGTAATGTAAAACAATAAGTTTTTTTTTATTTTTATAACGGTATAACAAACTTCTTAAAATGCATTTAAATATCACTATATCACCCAATAGTATGCCTAAAAGGTTTTTTAAATGCTTAGTTTTATGATCAAAGCTCTGTATTTTAACTGTGGGGTGGGGCAAAACATAATGCAATGCAATATGATCAAGAGATAACTGTTTTTCAAATGCTTGTATCAAATTTCATACATTTTAACAAGGTTTTTCTAAAAAATTACAGTCCAGTAAATGCTTATCTTGAAATATTATAACAATTTAAATGTTATTTTTACATTTATTTTATAAAATCATTGAAGATTTCTTAAAGATTAACATTGAAGATGTTCCATGACCTGAAGGTTAAATTTTTTGAAATTATACTTTTTGTATACACTGCTGTTCAAAAGGTTTTGATCTGTAAGATTTTTTTAAATGTTTTTATAAGTCTCTTATGCTCACCAAGGCTGCATTTATTTTATTAATAATACAACAACAAAACAAAAAAAACAGCAATATTGTGAAATATTATTAAAATGTAAAAAAAACTGTTTTCTATTTGAATATATTTTAAAATGTAATTTATTTCTGTGATGCAAAGCTGAATTTTCAGCATCACTACTCCAGTCTTCAGTGTCATGATCCTTCAGAAATCATTCAAATATGATGATTTGATGCTCAAGAAACATTTATGATTATTATCAATGTTGTAAAACATTTTTTTCAGGATTCTGTGATGAATAGAAAGTTCAAAAGAACAGCAGTTGTTTTTTTTGTATTTTTAATAAAATAAATGCAGCTTTGGTGAGCATAAGAGACTTCTTCTAAAAACATTAAAAATCTTACCAATCAAAAACTTTTGAACGGCATTGTATATGTATAAATGTATTTTTAAATTTATACTATAAAGCTTTTTACTTTCTAAAAACTATAAACTATCATTCAGAGGGCAGAAGGCATGTAGAAGATTGTGTACAACAGGTTTTTCAGCAACGGGTCGATCATGTTGATAATTTATGTTTAATGGGCATATGCAGCTGTCTTAAAGGGATAGTTCACCCAAAAATTAATAAATGCCTTCTGAAGTGAAGTGATGCGTTTGTGTGAAAAAATATCGATATTTAACACATTATAAAGTAAAGTAAAGTAAAGTAAAATATCTTATAAAGCTTCCGCCAGACCGCCTTCCGTATTCAACTTACGGAAAAGTTTAACTGGTGCTACGTATGACGTTGGACGTAGCATAAGCGTCTCGAACTGCGAGAGGCATTACACTTTTTTCGCAAGTTGAATACGGAAGGCGGTCTGGTGGAAGCTAGATATTTTACTTTATAAAGTTTTAAATATGGATATTTTTCTTACACAAATGCATCGCTTCGCTTCAGAAGGCCTTTTTTAACCCCCTGGATAATCTTCATTTTTGGGTGAACTACACCTATAACTAGTTTAAGACAGTATGCTTGTTTCTAGAACTCTGGTTAAAACAATAAGGTTAATGTTTTAATGTATTGTGTTTTCAGAAGCTATCTGCAATATTAATAGATAATTTCTCAAACAGATGCTGAGTGTTTGGACCCTCCTTGCAGCTGCTATTTGTGCAGGTATGACAACATTAGCTTCTTACACACTAAACAACCTTACTGAAGATGCTTCTGCAAGGACATCTAACTTACAGTTCTTTAGTTCTTTAGAATCACAAGTTGAATCATGTCATGTATTGACACATAAGACAATACAAAAAAAAAAAAAAATCAGTATGATTCTAATTGCCCAGCAGTTCTAAAGAATTCCTACTCATCTTGCAGTTCTAAACAAGATCTCTAGAATATGAAACAACAAAACAAAAATTGTCTCCCTCAGTGCCAGTCTCTGCAATATCTCGGAGGCATATAATCCACGGCCGTCAGTTGATTCTGGATCTTCCCGAAAGGACAACGAGGTTGGAGTTTGCTTCTGCTGATGAGAGAGACCAGTTTACTATCTGGGAACATAAAAGCCTCTCTCTCTGGCCCAGTAAACCCAGTAAAGGCCAAGTGAACAGCGCTAGTCATGGCTGGACTTTCAGAATCAATCATGTTACATTTGATGATGAGGGAACCTACACCCTGCTCAATCACTTTGGTGCAACCATCTCCAGTTATACAGTGAAGGTCGATAGTGAGTAGTGATTTAAACCTCCATCTCAGAATAATATCTCTGTGACTGTCCACATATCCTCACTGGGTTTTTTTGGTTTGTTTTCCAGGCAACAGAGAAATCATTGAGCGTGTTGCAGGTGAAAAACTGACTATACCACTGCAAGGACTCAAGCAGAGTGATGCAACACTTCGCTTTTACAGCAATTATTCATCTGTCACCCTGGTGGAGAATGGCGTTCCTGTGGGCAAGAACAACCCAGACTATATTAACCGGCTTAAATTGTCCAGCGAAATGATCCAGGTTCTCAATGTCAATGTGTCAGATTTAGGCAGATACGAGCTCACCGATTATAAAGGCAGACTTGTCTCAAACAATACAATGATACTAGTAGGTAAGAAAGTACTTTCTTCAGTATACTTTAAACTTGTACACACACACGCTTACTTAGCTATTTAAATGGGGACATTGTATAGACTTCCATAGTTTTTATATGCAGCTATTTATAAATACTAAAACCTTACCAGAAAACTTTCTGCATTTTTACAATTAAAAAACAAACAAACAAAAAAACTGCATTTACTTTATTTTTATGCCATTTTTACAAATAAGGATGTTCCCACTTACAAATTTACAAATAAGGATGATCCTACACTTCTGGGTACAAATTTGTGATAAGTAGGTAACCAAAATATGATTAAGTAGGTAGGTAAACACACACACACACATATAATATATACATACACTGATAAGGCATAACACCTTCCTACCTTCCTATGACCACCTTCCTAATATTGTGTTGGTCCCCCTTTTGCTGCCAAAACAGCCCTGACCCGTCAAGGCATGGACTCCACTATACCCCTGAAGGTGTGCTGTGATATCTGGCACCAAGATGTTAGCAGCAAATCCTTTAAGTCCTGTAAGTTGTGAGGTGGGGCCTCCATGGATCGGACTTGTTTGTTCAGCACATCCCACAGATGCTCGATTTGGATTGAGATCTGGGGAATTTGGAAGCCAAGTCAACACCTCAAACTTGTTGTTGTGCTCCTCAAACCATTCATGAACCATTTTTGCTTTGTGGCAGGGTGCATTATCCTGCTGAAGGAGGCCACAGCCACCAGGGAATTTTCCATTTCCATGAAAGGGTGTACATGGTCTGCAACAATGCTTAGGTAGGTGTTACGTGTCTAAATAACATCCACATGGATGGCAGGACCCAAGGTTTCCCAGCAGAACATTGCCCAAAGCATCACACTGCCTCCGCCGGCTTGCTTTCTTCCCATAGTGCATCCTGGTGCCATGTGTTCCCCAGGTAAGCGACGCACATGCACCCGGCCATCCACGTGATGTAAAAGAAAACATGATTCATCAGACCAGGCCACCTTCTTCCATTGCTCCGTGGTCCAGTTCTGATGCTCACATGCCCACTGTTGGCGCTTTCGGCAGTGGACAGGGGTCAGCATGGGCACCCTGACTGGTCTGTGGCTATTCAGCCCCATACGCAACAAACTGTGATGCACTGTGTATTCTGACACCTTTCTATCAGAAACCAGCATTAACTTCTTAAGCAATTTGAGCTACAGTAGCTCACACTTGGACCACACGGGCCAGCCTTCGCTCCCCACGTGCATCAATGAGCCTTGGCTGCCCATGACCCTGTCGCCGGTTCACCACTGTTCCTTCCTTGGACCACTTTTGATAGATACTGACCACTGCAGACCGTGAACACCCCACAAGAGCTGCAGTTTTGGAGATGCTCTGACCCAGAACAGTTTGGGGATGGCCCCTTCCTGTTCCAACATGACTGCGCACCAGTGCACAAAGCAAGGTCCATAAAGACATGGATGAGTGAGTTTGGTGTGGAGGAACTTTACTGGCTTGCACAGAGTCCTGACCTCAACCCGATAGAGCACCTTTGGGATGAATTAGAGCGGAGACTGCGAGCCAGGCCTTCTCGTCCAACACCAGTGGCTGACCTCAAAAAAAAAAAAAAAAAAAATTATATATTACACACTATATTGCCAAAAGTATTGGGACACCCCTCCAAATCATTGAATCCAGGTGTTCCAATCACTTGGCCATGGCCACAGGTGTATAAAATCAAGCACCTTGGCATACAGACTGCTTCTACAAACATTTGTGAAAGAATGGATCGCTCTCAGGAGCTCAGTAAATTCAAGTGTGGTACCGTGATAGGTTGCCACATGTGCAATAAGTCCATTCGTGAAATTTCCTCACTACTAAATAATCCACGGTCAACTGTTAGTGGTATTATAACAAAGTGGAAGCAATTGGGAACAACAGCAACTCAGCCACGAAGTGGTAGGCCACGTAAAAACACAGAGCGGGGTCAGTGCAAGAACAGTGTGTAGAGAGCTTCATGGAATGGGTTTCTATGGCCGAGCAGCTGCATCCAAGCCTTATGTCACCAAGTGCAATGCAGAGCGTCGGATGCAGTGGTGTAAAGCCCGCCGCCACTGGACTCTAGAGCAGTGGAGATGTGTTCTCTGGAGTGACGAATCACGCTTCTCTGTCTGTCAATCCGATGGGCGAGTCTGGGTTTGGCAGTTGCCAGGAGAATGGTACTTGCCTGACTGCATTGTGCCAGGTGTAAAGATTGGTGGAGGGGTATTATATGGTGTGGGGTTGTTTTTCAGGGATTGGGATTGGGCTTGGCCCCTTAGTGCCAGTGAAAAGAACTCTTAATGCTTCAGCATACCAAGACATTTTGGACAATTTCATGCTCCCAACTTTGTGGGAACAGTTTGAAGATGGCCCCTTCCTGTTCCAACATGACTGCGCACCAGTGCACAAAGCAAGGTCCATAAAGACATGGATGAGCGAGTTTAGTGTGGAGGAACTTGACTGGCCTGCAGAGAGTCCTGACCACCCCCATATATTGTGTGTATATATATATATATAAATACACACTACCATACAAAAGTTTGGGATAATTTTATTATTATTATTATAATTATTATTCAGCAAGGATGCATTAAATTAAAGACATTTATAATGTTACAAAAGATTTCTAATTCAAAGAAATACATTCTATTACATTTTTTGGGCTCATTAAATTACATGTAATGTCCCCAAACTTTTGAACAGGACTGTATATTGATATAAAAATGTTTGTATGTATACCCGTGTCTGTGCAGGTTTATTCTAGAGACTTGTGTTGCATGCATTAGTAGTAACCACTATTATTTTTGATGATTTTTCTTGTCTTCAAATGTTGCATGTAGATGAACATGCACATATGCCTAGTACGGGTCTTTTAGCTCTGCTGCTGCTTGGCATTCCTGGTGGAATATGCTTCTGCTGCAGAAGGAGAATCTGCAATAGGTGCCGGTCCACCAAATCACAGACGCACACAGTGGAGTCCAACAGCCTTAATACTGTACCAGTGTACAACACAGTGATTGATCCTGCAGTTCCTGTAGGTCCTGGAGGCCCTGGCCAGGTAAAATAAATGTGAAGATTCTGTCTCTCTCTCTCTCTCTCTCCCTGTACTTTCCTGTCCATTCCCTCAATCTCTTTTAAAATAAAGGCAAAATAATAATAATAATAATAATAACAAATTCAATAAACTCTTATAACTCAAATAAAACTCAAATAACTATTTGTGACAGGATCATGCCAAGCAACATAATTTAGTGATTTTAGTTCTTGTAGCTGCGGTACATTACAATTAATATTAATGGTTTGTGTTTTCTGACTAAAGGGCTACATCGCTGGTTATCCACCTCATCCAGATCAAGGACAGATTCATTATCCTCCACCACCAGAGTGGAGCGGACAACCTGCTGTTTCTCCCAGCCCTGTGAGCTCACATACACAGAGATTTACATCCAAAGTGACAAATAAGGAATGTTACAACACAACCCAGCAAGCAATTGTGCGTTTAAAAGACGTCTAATAACCGTCCAAACACAGCCCTGACATCTAGGCTAAAACAAGGCAAAATTTGGGTCTAACCATAGCCAAAGAATAGACTAGTCATCAATTATAGACTAGTCATAGAACATGTCAAAGAAATGAAACCAAACACCTTGTAATCACTGTTGACTGCTTACATGATGGAATATCATACATCTCGCAAGTTATTTTGGCAAAAACGACATGTAACCAAATTCAAGGTTATTTTGGCTAGAAGTGGGTTACTCATAGCCGGACTATATCGGGTCTACAGTTAACCGAGACGGTGAAATGACGGCTATTGCTTGCTGGGAAGTAGTTCATCCTAAGGAAGCAGTAACTTTTGAAATGTTTGATAGCGCAGTTCACACGTTCTGTGTGAACATCGTTTCTGTTTTGGTTTAGCTGGTGGAGCAGTATACCATGCAAAGCGTAATGCCAAAATTCAAGATATGCTGGTCCACCTTAAACCAACATGAATTCCATGCTTATTATGCTGGTTTGCTGTTGGTTTAGCTGGTGGACCAGTATTCAAGATGTACTCTCCTTGCTGAAAAGCATATGAAGCAGAGAGAGTTTATTTATATATTTATTTAAAGTGAGGGTTATATGTACACTTTAAACTGGAAAAATCCATTTTGTGCATGTTTTCTTTTTAAGGGCTTTCATCCTGCATATGTGCCTCAAAACCCTGTCTATCCTCCTGACTTTGGATCTGGAGTTCCCTCCGCTCAGCCGCCACCGTTTAATGCCCCATCCACCCAGTACAACCCATCTGCACCTGTGGTACATTCAAAATATTTTGCTATTTTTTTTTTGTTTTCATCCTGTATGTTTACTTTTCTGTTTATTTTTAATATAAAGTTAGCAAGTGAATATGTGTGTCCTCAGAACTATACGCCAATGATGTACAGCGCTCCTCCTGGGCCTGAAGCCACAGGGTTGAAGATGAATGAACCGCCTCCAACCGCACCACTGCTCACACCTCAGCCTGAGGTAAAGCTTACACTCTTTGTCACAGCCTACTAAATCATTAAATGGGTCATATAAATTTATTGTTTTTCCCTCCTACTTGTAAGTAAACATTTTAGTGCCATCTTTTAGTGTTTGCTGTTGTTTCTAATAGTCTCTGATACTCAAATAATGTTTCCGAAACTGTCCAGTCCTTCAGCCTTTTTGCAATGTCTGCATTCATTGTGACAAATTTTTAAACAAATTGCAGAAAATTTACCTAAAATTGCTGAAGAGCCATTCCACCGAATGGGTAACATTTGCTTGTTGTAACTCTTCAAAATTAAACTTTTTTTCAACACTGAGTCTAATACTACACATATTTAACTATTCAAAATGTGTATTGGTCAATCTCAGGTAACTTTATTTCATTTTAAGCAGAAGATGGATGCATGTTTTCTCAGTCCTGTTACCAACTCATGTGACATTTAAAAAGCATGTTTAAAAGCAAGCCTTTGTTTTCCTCTCAAGAAAGTGTTGAAGTGAAGTTGAAAGTGAAGAAATGGTTGGTTATATATGTTCAAATAATTGATATTTGTGACTAAACAAAATCACTATATATGAAGGCAAGGTGTATTTTAATAAAAAAATAGACATTTTTTATTTTATTTTAAAGAAGACTGAAGCCTCAAGTTTATCATTTAAAAAAAAAAAAATGTATTAAACAATTGTATAAATGATAATAATAAAAACTGTGGTTTAACTTCTTTTTTTTTTTTTTTAGAAAAATTAATAAAATTTAGTAACAGGAATGAACATTGGGTAACAGGAATGAGTGTACATATGTGTGTGCATGTGAAGGATGGGTTCTTTCCATCTTCTACAAAAGATAAGAAAGACAAAGACAAAAAGGATAAATCACTTAGTAGTGGACTGTAAGTATGGTATTCACATTGTAAAACTAATACTGAATGTCTACAATTTAAGTAATTTCAACTGTAAAACTAATAAATCAGGTGAATAGTATTATATCAACTAATATTTACACTATTAAATCAACAAACCAGAGGTCTCTACTCACTCCTGTTACTTTTACTCAGTCCTGTTATTTTTCATATGAGTAACAGGACTGAAAGTAACAGGATTGAGTTTTTAAGCAAAAAATGAGCAAATACATGACAAATTGCAACATGGTGTACATGCTAATAGTATGAGGACACTGAGGAAATTCTAGTGACTTACCTAAAGTTAATATTTTTTAAAATAAACAAATAACATCTAAGAAATGTAGGTAACAGGACAGTACGTTGAGATATAACTGAGAAGGTCAAGTTACAATTTCATCAAATATACAGAAATTAAAATGAGAGGACTTACTTTTGGTCTTATCATGGCCTGCATAAGATCCAGATGATGCAACTTCCTGTTGAAAATGTGTCTTGTGGCATGTTCCAAGTTTTTTAGAAGGGGCAATGTGTGAGGGTAGACTGAGGGACAGGACTGAGTGAAAACCTGGGGACACGACTAAAATGTGTATTTTATATAACATATTATGGATTTCTTATGAATTTTTTTTTAAGCATAGATGGTATATGGAGTAACACAACAATACAAAAAATAAGATTTCTGAACGATTTTAATGATTATATTTCATGATGAAGTTTAGGTTTAGACAGCGGGGACATTTTTTTGTGTTCTCAGTAGTTTTATTAATGTTTTAAATTATATATTTAAAATTTGAAGTTAGATTAATTTTCAGGACACTTTGCTTAATAATAAAATGTATTTTATTGTAAATTATAATGCATATTTATACATACAATGTCGCGGGGACAGAAATGTTGCCCATTCAGTGGAATGGCTTTGAAAATGAAATTGAAATTTCATACTCCCACTATCTCACTGTCTCACTCTTACCCCTCTTTTTTTCCCAAAGTCCCACCAGTCTGCTATGGCCAGTGTTTCCATGGATATCCTTAACTCCGGTGACTCTAGTGTCCAGTTTGACATTAACAAAGGAAAGTCTTCTGGCAGCAACTTCCTGTAGATACTTTTTCTGTAGAAAATCCTGAATTGTCCCTGTAAGGGAAACAAACACTGTTGATTAGATTCATACAAAACCCAAGGTTATATTTTGAAGTGATTGTACATGGTTCACACTGTGGTTTTAACCTTTTTATTGATTACCTCAAACAGATCAGTCAGTGATGGTCACTGTAAATAATAATAATAATTTCTGTCTGGAAAATTAATAGGGCTTAAAAACTGCTACTTTAATATTTTTTATCATTACACATTCTTTCAAGACTTAACCTAGTTTAAGAGCAACAGAAGGTTATTATAATTTAAATACCTTTTAAAATCACTGTTAACACTTTTTATATGAAAAACAGCTTCCAAAGAAGTGTGTAGTTTTTCTTACCTCTTAATGTCACTCTCTTGGTGTTCTTTAGTAGAAAAGAAGCAGTTGAATATGATGGCAGAATACAATGACAGATATTTCACAGTTACAAAGCTGCGTCCATTCTGTCAGCAAAATGTTTTCATATTATACTCGTGCTACATGGACAAAAGTATGAGGATTTACCTTCTGAATGGGCTTCCAACGACACCCATTGCTGACAGATGTGGCTATTGAAGTAGCAAAGCAATATCCATAGACAAACACTGGCAGGCATGTTAGGGTCTGTTCTGAAGCCTACTTTCAATGGGATAGTTTATCAAAAAAAAAGAAAAACAGGAACATAAAATAAGATATCTTCAAAAAAAGAAGTCTGTTTTTTGTCCATACAATGGAAGCCAATGGGCAGTTGGGCATCAATACTGTTTTGTTACCAACATTCTTCAAAATATCTTAGGCTTCCACAGAAGAAAGAAATGCATACAGGTTTGAAATTACATATGAGAGAGTAACTGATGACAGAATTTTCATTTTTTGGGGTAAATTATCCCTTGAAGGTGACACTGAGCTACCATTTTCACAATCCATATTCTCCAACAGTCAGCCTCAAGGCCATATTCTACACTTTTGTGTAGAACTACATAGAATAAGCCATTAATTTAGCATGTTTTTGTACAGGTGTCCCTGTACTCTTGACAACATATCTATTCATTCTCACAATTTTTCCCAACTTTTGTTTTGTACATACTTACCCCTGTCTCTTGAGAAGCATATAGTTTTACAACTGCCTTATAAAAGTAAATATACTGTAAAATATACAATGTTATTTTACCTACTTAAACTACAGGAATAAGCCATTTAATACATATATACATATATATATATACACACACACACACACACACAAATTAATTTAACACATATACACATTACTATTTATGCATGTAAGTGAATTCAAATGTATTAATGTACTGTTTTAGGGATTTCTCAGCATTAGGGATTTCTCATTCTCAACTACCACGAATAGTTTGGCAGGAGCTGCGTTTACTTAGGGATTTTTCAAAGTGCTGTTAGCTGAAATGAAACAATAAATGCCTCAAACAACAAAACATTTATACTTGAATCTTGAAGATATGCGTAAAATGTTATAGTGATGTTTTATAGTAGAGTTCATGTTGTAGCAGCTTAATTTAAATGGCCTTCATATCACAATGGATATGGAAATATAAAAAGGCCTACCATTGTTCTGAAATAAAATACTGTTATCAGTTTCTGCCTACAGGACTGTATTTCTTACTGTTTATATTGTATAATCATGTTACATGTTCTCTTGTATTTTTGTTGTATTTTGTTAGACATCTAGATCAAACTGCCAATGCCATATCCCTTGTTATATGTTGCACTATTGGCAAACAAAATTTTATTTTATTGTTATGCTTTAAACTATAATAAGAAGAATGACAATAAACATGACTATCGTAAAAAATATTCATGTAATTTCTAAGCTCTGAACATAGCACATAGAATTGAGCATCCTCAGGATTTTTTTTTTTTTTTATCATCTCCAAGATTGTATCAAAATAGTATCAACATTGCAATTGTGATTTTTTTGTATTGCTGAGGTTTCAGTAAAGTCAGCATAACAATAAAGTTTCCACTGGATTTACCCAGTTGAAGGTGATATATACAATAAGGTAAGAAAAACCGCCATCTGGTTCAGACTGAATGCAGAGGCTAATTTTTCAGTTTGTGATTTCTGACTTTAGGGATTCATTTCAGGCTTTTTCACTCCAAATAAGTCACTGAAAAATGTAGTGGATTGTTGTCATGGAGATTTCATTTATTGGACAGGATTTGTTAACACAATTATTATAATGAACTGATTGAATACATATTGATGCACCCTCCAAGTTTAGACAAATAAAATGCACTTGTAGTTGTATTGCAGGGTTTCAACTCACAATAACATGCTGAATTCTATCCTTGGATTTACCACTGCGGCAAAGAGAAATGGAAATTATATTATAGTTATATCTGGTCTGGGGAGGGTTTCCATATCATTCCATTTTGCTTTTCTCCATCTCTCTTAGTCGTCTCTCCAGCATCTTGATTTTGTTTTCGAGGTGCATATCTGGCTTTGCAGATGTTGCACCTATTCCTAACAGGACACAAACACACGCCAGGCTTGCTAATCTCATTGCTGTGGTTTCTGCAGAGGCTGCAGTGTCACTTAGAATCAATCCAAACATGCCAACGGCAAAGGTGACCTTCAGCAGCCACAGAGCCTGCCTCACAGCACCGACAACCAAGCGCAGAATGAAGGATATTATCCAGTAGGCCACAACAGCCAGAAGGGCCCATTGAGTGACAAAAATCACTCCCTCAGGAGTAACTTTTTGGAAAGGTATCTTAGCTAGATCAATGGAAAAATGTAAATGTGAGCATGTGCTTTGGTTTAAATAAATTGCAAGTAAAGATTTACTGTACAATTACCGTCAATTCCTGCTGATTCCAAGATTTCCGTAACATAGTGGATGACCATGTTAAAGACTGATGCCACTGCATCTGACAGCCACTTCACACCGCTTTGTAGAAACTGATTCCCATAAATAAAATACAATAGTGTAAATGTTTTTCCAAAGAACAACTCCACAGTACAGCACAAAGTCATTTAAAAAGCATGATTATGTAGTAATAACATACAGTGGCCCTGAAAAGTATTTGGACACTACTCTTAGAATTATTTGAATTTCACTGCATTAGCAAAATATCAAACCATATCTGCAAAGCAAATGACGCAAGTTCTGCTTTTCTCAAAACTAACCTCACTTTTCTTAACCACTTTGAACTTCCATCAGCTGGAGTCAAAGTCATTTCACTGACACTTCAGATCCCCTCAGGTTCACACAAGTGGATTATCACAGTAACCCCAGGTTTTCATCACATGAACTATGTGAAACTGATTTAACACCAGGTCTGGTTTTAACCACCAGAAGGTTTCCAAATATTACACTGATTGTTTTGCTTTTAAAACATCATAAACTTATTTTTGTCAAATGCTTTGCTTTTCCCCCCAAATAAAATAATAAATAAATGCACACTTGGTTTCTCATATAGCCAACATTCATTTTACATGCTAAGTTTAGTATAAACTAGATAGATAGATAGATAGATAGATAGATACCAAAAAGTATTTAGTATATGGAACATTTTGTTATAAAACTATATAATATCTAAAAATTATTTTCCACAATATCAGCTCACCTTGAGACACAGGTTGACTCGCTTTTCCCCGACTATAGAGACCAGGCAACTGTGAGCTTCCTCAGACAAACTTGTAATGATGGACCGCACATTTTGCAGGGGACTTTGCTTGTCCCATTCGAAAGAGTGACACAATGGTATCAACTGATATGAAACTGAAAGTATGAGTGTGGTAAAATAGAAACACCGACCCATTTTAAAAAGATCACTTTAACTACGCTTAGACAACGTTGGCGCACCCAAGATTAGTGAAGTTAGTGAAGATTAGTGAGGAAAATGTTCTTCTCAAACGACGTGCTAAAGAAACAACTTGAACAACTGAACTGACAACAGTTGTCCTAAAAGCTAAAGATGGGCTTTTTTTTCATATCAGAGTCAGATAAATGGTCTTACAAAGGACGCACGCCGGTTCTATTCTTCAATAATAAACTCGAGGTTTGCTAAACTAATCCATAAAGCGTTTCAAATGTCTGCTTCCTCTTTCCTCCCTGGAGGGAGGAGCAACCCTGCCGCCTACTGATGACTATAGAGACTGTACATCATCCAGAATAAAACGGTACACAAATTGATCCCATATATGAAAAGTGAGAAAGACCGTTCTTAACTACGATTATACTAACTCTCACAACAGAAAAAAGCCAGATATGCCAGAAAAAATGACGTATACATTTAATAACTGAGCAGTGTACATACCTTTAATTGTGAAAAACATAGCAGAGACTATTGTGTACATTATAAGCCAACATCATGACACACATTGATATTGTCATAGATTTATTATTATTTATTAGTAGTGTATTTATTTTTCATCCTACAAATACAATACAACAGCAACATGAGAGAAAAATACAAACTCACACACAAAAAAGAATCATTAAAATGGTATAAACTAAACGTTTATATAGTGTCGATGTGTTTAATATTAAATTAGATTTAAAAAAAAAAATAAACATTTACCACCTCATCCTTCTCTAATATTGTCCAATAAGAAAGTAGTTTATACCAGTGGTGTGGCTCCATATTCCAGTAGTCTGCTGATCATTGATTTATTTCCCAGATAAACTGCCTCATGCATTACAGTGCGTCCATTATAATCTTGAGTGTCCATGTCAACTCCTGATAGAAACCAAGCATTCAACAGAGGGTGATCTCTGTTCTGTACTGCTCTGTTGAGTGAGAGGTTAAACAAAAATAAGCTCATTGACTTTTGACTGATTAAAAATATAGTATTAACGTATATTAAGAAACATGCATTTTGTGGTAAAATATCCGTTATGTGTGAGATATAACATGGTTAATGCTTACTGGATCACTTCCATGGCAATTCTCACAGGGTGTAGTTTAACAGTGACTCCTTTCATGCGTAGGAATTTGACAGCATGACAGTGCCTAAAAGAAACACCAACACTACTACACTGACATGTTTGAGCTGAGCGTGTACAAACGATTCACTTCTGCTCTCTAATGTTAGTTTGAATTACATTGAATGAGAATTCAGCCTGAGATAATATAGGATAAATGAGCTGCTGTCAGTGCTGCAGGGATGACATATTTTTGTAGGCCAACCCAGAAGTCATCATCACCCTGGTTCCCTCAACATAAACCCAATAGAATTTTTCAAGTATGGCGTGTATAAACACAACAGGGAAAAGAAAACACTCTGACAATGTTACAAATCAAAGTGGAGATCAACACATTGATATAGTAATGGCAGTCAGTGGCAGAGCGGCCATGGGTGCATCTCAATCAGTTCCCTATAGCTCCCGAGCTTGTGAATCAGTATATCGTGTACACGAATTCGGAATTCACATTGGCTCACTACACATTGGGACACTGACTCAATTTCACTGACTCTATTTCCGGTGACCTGACAACGTCCTCATTGTACAACATAATTACAGATATTTATGAACAACAGCACAGCTGATATCTTTCTGACATTACTTGTAATGTTATTTAAAGTACAGTACATTATTATCAATACTTTGCTTGTTACATTTACGTGCAACATTTCAGACGTAAATAAATTATAAAAGTTAGCTAGATTGTGTTCATTTACCTGTCTAACGATGTATGTTTATACTAAAATATAATAAAATAATGCTGTAAAGTGAGCATCGATGCACCCTGGGTTTTGCGGTGCATTGTGGGACTTTTTAGGGAGTGAACGTTTCAGTGCACTGGAAGGATTCTGCGATTGAGACAGCCCTTAAAATGGCCGACTCCCTGATCAGTGCCCTGACTACTGAACTAGGGAGCTGACTGAGACCAAGCCTGCTGCACTCGTGTTGAAAACTGAAGCCAAAGCGTCTCGATCGCCCCCAGGTGGTTGGTCCCAGTATAACTCATAACCCCCGCCCCTCCGTGTATTCTAATGGACGCGGACAAACTAAACAATCAAATTACATTTCAAATAATTTTTTCCTAAAGATGGCTTCTGTCATTTTATGCAGTTTTTATCACGATGATTTCATTTCAGGTGTTCGTTTTTTAAATAAGTTTGGTTTTAGTTAGTTATTTGATGCTATAAAAACGAGGGTGTGACGTCATGACTGACAGCTGAGATTGACGGCTTCTCTGAGTGAAGTTGTCACTCGAGGCACTAACAGACTTTTTTCGGGATTTTCGGGAGGAGATTGGAGCTTTAGCTTTAACTTCTACATTTCCATAACTGTTTTTTTTCACACCAACATAATGAATTGTTCTGCATCTGCGAGAGTGTGGGCAGGCTTTTGATATCGCGGCTCTACTTCCTGCTCTCTACTGCGCAGACTCGGTCCCAAATCTGCAAGATGTCAGCGCCATATTCGGACGTTGGCGGCTTCACTTTTCTTCAGTGGAAGGTAGTGAAGACGCGTCGTCCATATTTTTTTACGGTCTATGATTGAGACGCACCCCATCTCTCGCTTCACTCAAGCGTTCTGTCTGTGCGTGCGCGCTCACATAAGAACAGCGTGCATACAATAACGTACGCCACAGAAGTCATCTTAAAGGCACATCAACATTCATGAACAATACTAAACAGGTGGCCGTTACACCGTCACCACCATTAAGCTTTCAATTTTTAAAAAAATATTTTCCCTGAAAGTTTGAGTTTGAAAAATTTGCAAAAGGCTAATTTATAAACACAATAAGGCTGTAAAAGCGAACTTGTGTGTAGATGAGTTTACCTGTTAGGCTGATGATGTTAAATGTCCCCAACAACCTCTGTAGTCCCATTTAACCACTTGTTACTGATGTTTTTTTTTTTGCTGTATAATAAAATGTGACAATATATTATCTCTATGTTCCCCAACTCACATGCTGTATGAAGGGCCGTGAATTTGTCATAGGTTTCACAACTGGCATCCATCTTAAGAGGTTTTAAAAATAAATAAATCACTTCGGGTACGAATTCTAAATTTTTGCTGTCCACATTTTTAGTTTAGGAAATGTGAAGTTTAGTAACCTTCTCTAGGAGGTGAAATCGTTGTTTTCCACAGCTCGGCAAGCACAATTGGGAATGATTCTTTCAAAGAGCAAGCTCCGTATCTGAGAGATAGCAAGGTATAAACTCAAGCCTATGAAGTAATGTTGCATTAAAGCCTAACTTTACATGCTATTACTGAACAGGTGAAATTTTTGTACATTTGTTTAAAAATCAAGTCTGGAATCAAAGATATAATGTTATATTATAGGTGTCTGCACAGATATTCCTTTGAATAACAGGGGCCGTAATGAGGTTTTCAGCTAAAACTCCTAGCTAGGAACTCATAGGAGGACTCTTTGTGGTAAAACTAAATTCTTTGTTAATACAGCCCCATATCTGTATAATCAATGTTAAGTTTCCAAACTACGAAGTAATTGACACATGCAAGTGAGTTCATGCCTCTATGCTTTTGCTATTTAGCCACTCAAGTTTCAGCACTTGGCCCAGTGTTTGCAGGAATTGTTTGCCTCGGACCACCACTCCATCAATGATGATGGGCCTAAAGCTGCCATCCTCCTTAGCTGGCCTCTGTATCACATAAACTATGAGAGGGACGGAAAGGAAGGTGAATTGTTACTTTTAAAATGAAAAAAAAAAAAAAAAAAAAAAAAAGATGCTCACAGGAAACAAATTCAATAATTTCCATTTTCAAATCGTCTTTGATTCTACGAGCAAAACAAGCAAACGTCAATGGGATCCAAAGAGCATTCTTGCATCAACTACTCGCATCATTACACTAACTATTATTAGATTTGATGGACTACAAATCATGTGACAGTAGTATTAGTACAGGTATGTTGATTCTCAGATATAAGCTACCACCTAATAGCACAACAACACGCTGACAGTGTCTCAGACTCAATTCCTGGAGGGCCACTGCCCTGCAGAGTTTAGCCAAAACCACTAGAAGGCAAGCCTGCAACCTTTAGTCAAAAAAGAGTAACGGCTAAGCTAACGGGCTAACTTTTTTGTGAGGATATAGCTTATCATTTAATGAATCGACTGCTTGTGTAATATGCTGAATAAGATTTGAATAAGATTTACTGTATGTGTTTACCCGAGGTTTAATCTAGTAATCAGTTTAAATAATTATTAAATATTCATGTTGGTAAGTACACTGAAATGTTATGTTTTGCATTAATTAATATGTTTAGTAAATTCGTATGATGTTAAAAATAAATGTTAAGTGGTTTGGGATGGGTGCATCTGATTGGTCGTGTGTGTGTGTGCGTGCGTTTACTCATAGTTGGGGAGTTCTCGCGATACGCTTCATTTTCAGTAAAACTATGCATGTGAAGCATCGCATCTGATTGTTTATTGACAAACGTGCTCCCTTACAGGTATAGCCTATGAAGCGTACATTTGCACACATGTGAATATTAGTGTTTATAAATGTATTTTTGCTAGGTATTGTGTTGTATTATTGGGTGGAGTGCGATACGGGTTGAGTACAATGTAAAGCTGTAGAGTTATCGGCTGGGGAGCACATCGTTCATGTGTGTATGTAGGGTGATTAAATGTATACGGTTGAGTTAGTTCTATAAATTGTTCTGTTTAGTTGAAGGTAGATGTATGATTTGTATTGTCGTGTGTGTTTTGTATGAGATGTGGGCTTGCGAATATAGAGAGTGTGGATGTTTTAGGGTGGGATGTGCACTACTTTAACTGTATACTCATTTATTCACTGTGAACTTGGGGTGCATTGATTGAAGGGGAAGTAAATTATATAAATAAGAGAGCTCATGCATTTGTTGTGTGTAATAATTGTTCATTTATTGCTACAATTCATTCTCAGTAAAACTATGAATGTGAAGCATCGCATCTGATTGTTTATTGACAAACGTGCTCCCTTACAGGAGTACTACACCCCTATCCACTAATCTTTAACATGTTTTATGCTAAACAATACTTTTGTTGGGAACGATATGTCGATTTTACTATGATAAAAAGATTATTTTATAAGAGAAGGCTGAGAAGGGAATGTCGCGACAGGTATGACTCATTACTGCATTACTGTATTTAATAGTAATATTGAGTGATATTGTATACTGTCTAAAGAAAGTAAAACATACCAATGTTTTCTTTCTTTGGCTTTCAGATTTTACCAGTTAATTATAAATAGTGTTACTGTATGTTGTTCAATGAAAATAAAAAATTAAGTGTTCTTTCTATTGCTGCCAGGTTAGGCTTGTATTGTAATGAATTATGCAGGGTTTCTGCAGGTTTTATGAAGGTAAATTTAAGACCAATTAAAGAAAATTTAAGGAATAAATTGAAGGGAACATAACATGTCAATATGTTCTCTAAATGTCTAAGCACACAATGAGTTGTTTTAGTGACACTTCAAAGTTAGAAAATACAATTTCCAACAGATCTCAATTACTTTTTAATTAATTGTACAAAAAATTGCTTAAAATTTGAGATGAGAAATCTTGTGAAAGTGATTTTATGATTAAAACTAGAACAAATATCTGCCAGTGTGTTCATAAAAATCAACTTCATTCAAATGTAAGTAATGTTCATACCCAATGACAGATATTTGTTCTTGTTTTAAGCATAAACTCACTTAATTTTGTTACATTTCTTAGAAAACAAGACTTAATTTCTTCATTTTGCATGTCAAGTAAATGTATCTTGATTTAAGGATGTTTTGAATTTGAATTGGAAAACAAAAATCCTAATGAAGAACATCATTTTTTGCAGTGCATGCAATTTAATTTTGCAATCAAATTTAGGGCCTCATGAAATCTTTTTTTTTTTTTTTTTTGGTTTAATCGTTTATTCTGTTTTTAAATTTTCTGGACTCTGCTTAAATGGTTAAATTAAATTTCACTGACTTTCATTCATCTTCGGAACACAGGTGAGGATATTTCCAATGAAATGGGTCCCTACACTGACAGTCTAAGCAACTACCACTTTGCGGCTTCAAAAAGTTCATAAAGAGATCCTAAAACTAATCCATACGAATCAAGCGGTTTATTCCAAATTTTCTTAAGAGACTCGATCGCTTTATATGATGAATGAAAGTCTTCTTGGACAAGTTTTTTGGAACGACATTAGGGTGAGTGAATGATGACAGAATTTACATTTTTGGATGAACTAACCCTTTAAGTGTACTGACCTACTTTTGATTTATTCATCCAAAATTTGACAAATTCCTTGACATTCCGCATTATACAGTAAATTCCATTTTTATGAATGGATTCTGCAATTTCGTTCACGTTTTCTGCATCGCAGAAATCACAGGGCCCTAATTTAATGACATTATATTGAAATGAAGACGTTCTGCTCCAATTTAAGACTTTTTTTAAGACCCGCGGAAACCCTGTAAATATATATTAAATTACAATTAAGTTTTTCGTTTAATCTTAAATGTAGTTTTATGCGCCACGCAGTGACTAATTTGCCGCTAATAAGAGATATTCGCGCTCTTTCAAAACACATTCCACAAACAATGCAGTCCTACTGTACGTTTACTGGCGATATAACACCAAATATACAACATTTATTTACAAGACTAACGCGCTAATCCACACGAAACTGATTAACTTAAACTGTAACTGCCTGGCATAAATCTTTGAACGGCGGACAATGACATCACTGCCATTAAGACGTTAAGCTTTCTCCAATGTTAAACCCCATACCCCCTCATTTCCCCAATATAAGATCATTTCTGGGTTAGCTCCAAACCTAATTAAACACACCTGATCCAGCTAATCAAGCTCTTCAGGATTGCTAGAAACAGTTTTTGAGCTGGTTGCAGGTAAACTCTGCAGGACAGGACAGTGGCCACAGGAGCTGAGTTTGAGACCACCGCGCTAATGAGGGCTATGTAACGTTAACGTTTTAACTTGCCCTTCGTTTTATAATCAATCACTTGCCCTATGACTAGAAACAAACCTCAAATCTAGTAGAACCTGATGTGTAATATATATTCAGCCAAAAATTTACTTGTTTTAGGGAGGTCCGCTACGCCGTCTGTTGTCGAATGAATTTTGCTGAGAGGAGGCGTAGCTCATGAATATTTTTCACAGACTGTGTTTTAACGGTCATCAGCATCGTAAATCCTGCATAGTTTTTGTTTTTTATATATATATATTATTATTATTATTTTTATTTATTTATTTATTTTTTATGTATGTGTATAACACTATACATTGTTTTTTATTTCTTTCGCATGAAATTACAAAAAAAGGGTGTTTCTGCCCAGCCAGCACAGCCATGTGGGGCCCATATGGGTGTCACCTGGGCTGTCTAACTGGGGCCCAGCCAGTTTTGTCCTCAGTTTCCATAGAGGCCCCACATGGGTTAGCCCAGATGAAATGAACACTGCTCAGTGTGCACACTATATGCTGTTAAATGTAACTGAATAAGTGTCCTAGTTAATGAGATAATTAAGTGATTAATTAAAGTTTGAAGTCACCATTATGGTGATCAGTATTTGCTTTAGTTAGGCTCTTGACCCTTGACTTTTTAACATTAATATTTTTCTGGCTGCTGAAACTGTTTGTTACAGCGAGAACAGCAAGAGAAAATGTATGATGTTGGCTTGTTGTTGTTGTTGATGATGATACAGTTGTTATCATCATATAGTGGCCTTATTTGCTGATCTAATGAGAGTCATTGATTATAGTAGCCTTGTGACTCTACAGCAGGAGATCCAGCAGTGTTTTAATCAGATAAACTGAATGATTTTTAAAACATGTACATAAGTTTTGTTCTCCGGTTTAATAACACATTACACAATAAACACTTCTAACTCCTGCAAGATTTATTCACACATAGACATCAAGAATCAGCCTATGAATCTCAACAATGGTGACATGCTTCATGCCACAATGCATTCTGGGTGCATCATGCAAAACTCATCCATGGCTCCCAGAATGCATTGCGGGCTGAAGCATGTCACCATTGTTGAGGTTCATAGGCTGATTCTTGATGTCTGTGTGTGAGTAAATCTCACAGGAAGTCAAAGTGCTTAGTGTACAATCTGTTTTAAAACTTAATCAGCTTTTCTGATAAAAAAAAATTCTGATAAGATCAGTGAATTAAGACACTACCCAATGATTATATTTTTATCATGGAGCAGCCGACAGCATCTGGTGGTGTTTTCTCTTGCCATAGCAAACTCAGTTACAACAGCCAGAGAAAAACTAACATTAAAATGTTGTCAAACTGCCTGACTAAAGAAAACACTGATCACCATGATGGTGACATAAAAAAACAAACAATTTTCAACATAAAGTTTAAAAGAGTTTTGTGTCTCTTTTAATACCATTTTTATCTTTTAATCATTCAGTTTATCTGTTTAAAACACTGCAGGATCTCATGCTTTAGAGTCACAAGGCTACTACAATCAATGATTCTCATGATATCAACAAATAAAGCCTCTATATGATGATAACAACTGTATCTTCAACAGGAAGCCACCATCATCTGATCACATTTTCTCTTGCTGTTCTCGTTATAACAAACAGATACAGCAGCCAGAAAAAACTAGTGATGGGTCGTTCGCGAAAGAGCCGGCTCTTGTAGGTGAACGTCGGGAGCTGGCTCGCATATCTGAAGAGCCGACTCTATTTTTAAAAACATATCCTATAGAAATTAAATCATTATGTAATAATGAAATAATGAATGATTTTAATTTTATTTAAAATAATAGACTAATTCAAAGAACAACGAAAAAATTATTATATAGGCCTAAAGGCGCACACACATTCGTTTTGACTGTCTGATCAGCCTCACATTCTGTTCCTGTCAATCATACACGCGGTGTCAACCAATTATACTGCATGAGGGAGGGCCGAGCCGACTCACACACACACACACACACACAGAGAGTCAGACGAGTAGTCGAATAATATGGGTTCTGTAGCTATTGTGTTCCTCTTTCCTTCAGTGATTCTGCTTGTTATCATCAGCCGTCTTCAATAATGTTCAGTCGTCACTCAATTAATCACTTAATTATCTCATTATCACCAACACTGATTCAGTTACATTTAACAGCCTGTAGTGTGCACACTGAGCAGTGTTCATTTCATCTGGGCTAACCCATGTGGGGCCTCTATGGAAACTGAGGGCAAAACTGGCTGGGCCCCAGTTAGACAGCCCAGGTGACACCCATATGGGCCCCACATGGCTGTGCTGGCTGGGTAATACAGTGGCTGTGCAAGTGACTGTAAAATTGACATCTTTCTTTCTTCCGACTGCCATTATCAATCTCTCTCTCAATTTTTTTTTTACTCTTTTTGAAAGTTGTGAAAACGCTGTTGTTGAGTTTTTCTTTTGCTATTTGAGCAAATGGAAACACACAAAAAAATATTTATGTAGTCTCTCAGATTCACCTCTACAGAAGTTTACCCAACTATGACTTCCGCTTCTGAGAAACCCGGAAATGTGAAAAGGGTCAATAGGAAGTGCATATGTTGCTTGATGTTCTTAGCTTCTAAACATTATTTTTTTTTCAATCAATTTATTTATTCATTTACTTTTTCTTTTGGCTAATATTTTGTGTGCCAAGCTTTTTTGTAGTGGAATTTGGCAATTCGACAGTTTTAAAATCAGTCTTAAAATTTGGAACTTGCAAATATCACATAACGTGATTAATATTCATAAGCCAACCCTTATCATCATAAGCTCATTATCTTGATAAGAGTTATGTGACTGACGAATGGCCTTGAACAGAAACTGTCTTGTTTTCTAATAACTTAGCAAACATTTACATTTGATCATTTAGCATACACTTTTATCTAAAGCGACTTACAAATGAGAACAATAGAAGCAATCAAACCAACAATATAGGCCAACAATAAGTGCTGTGACAAGTCCCAGTTAGTCCAGCACCGTAGCCTACACGAAGCAAGAAACAAAAAAATAAAATAAATAAGTAAATAGAATAGTAAGTGTTAGGCTAATGGTTCAAGTGTTTACGGAAAAAAATGCATCTTTAGCCGTTTCTTGAAAATGGCTCAGCTGCTCATGGGTGGAGAAGCTGAAATGATCAGAACATCATACTATGGTGCTGTTTTAAATTGTAAAATAAAACCACAAAAGATCACCTGTAAACTTGAAATGTAACTTCCAATAAAAATATTTTTGTTTATTTTGATATTAGATAAAAAATATACAATTCATTTTCACTCACAATTCATACAACAACATTTCAGTGCATTGCATTCTTGCACATAAGCATTACATTGGTTATAAACCACATTTGTATATGAAGTGGATATAGGATATAGGACCTCTGATTTAAATCCAGAAATGTCATACATGGGGAGTACAAATGTCATACATGGGATGATCAGCATCCTAAGCAGAATGTCGTTCACTCATGGTCTGAGAAAGAAAGAGCGAGAAAAAAAAATCAATATGGTGCACATTAGCAAACCACCTTTAAAACACTTTGAATTTGATCCTAAATGTTTACAAAATACAACACATTTCATAGTGTTTGTGACAGAAACTTTTTCCCTAATGTAATCCTGAATTTAAGTGCAGAAAGGAATACAAGTTTTCATGCTCACTTTACCAAAACACTGTGAAAACAAAACATTTGACAACAAATTCGATCAAGATCAAGCTTTGTTACTCTTTGATAAATCATCAATGAAATCACAAATCCATATATGAATTATAGACAATACAAAATCAATAAGAAAACATAAAAAAAAAAAAAAAAAAACTCTTACCGCATAGCCCATAAAGTTCCTCCGCTGATTATACAGTATAGCTGTGAAAGCAGAGGACAGTGCTGTCTGGACAGTATTGACCATTGAGATGGATAGCTTCACTCCTGTGCTGAATCTCTGTTTTAAAGAAAGAGTCCTTACTAAAATATACAAATGTTTAATTGTCTTTAAACACTTAATATAATATAATATAATATAATAGAACTTTCATCTCTATGAGATACATACAGTGGCATAATGCAGCTGGTCACACAACTGGTCTGGTCCCCTGTGGCATATGGTTGTTGGATTGGAAGCAATGTCAACATAGTATAGTATAAGTGCAATAGCTGAGATGATTACTGCCACAACAGAGACTGCCAAGCAAACAGAGACCTAAAGATAAGAGCATTTTTATCTTTTTAAACGCATACCTACAATTGAATTGGATTTTGCAGACATACACTTTTACACAGAATGTGCCTGCTGTTGTGGAGCCTTTATATTTGATTATTGGTTTGATTTGATTATGAATTAATAAGATTATAATACACAAACTGTATATATCTAGATTATGATCTAACACTGCTTGTTAGTCTGTCCTGTTGTAAGTTCAAACTCACTGTTTTCACGGTGGCAATTTTTTCCACTGCTATTGCAGCTGTGCCTGAAATGACAAACTGTTTGAAAAAAAGGGAACACAAAGAATAGTTCAGTGATAGGTCCATGGTTGGTGGATATACAGTACTATACATTTCGCTGAATACTTTGTCATCACCTTAATGGCTTAATCCATTATATATCCATTACATCCTAGGGTTATTAATGTAACATTACCATAAGGCCACTCCACCATGGTACTCCAAAGTTAAGTATCATTGTGGTCTCAGCAGAGAGCAGAGGTACAGAATAGGAGATGATCAGCAACCCTATTACTATCTGAGAGACCTATGAGACAAGAGAAATGGCTCAGTAGGAAATATATGCATCTCAAAGTAAAATATAACTTAGATTTTTGTGATATAATTCAGTTGACATGAAATTTCAATCAGTTTTAGCTGCTATTAAGTTGTGATGTAATTCTTCTAAAAGTATTTTAAACAAAAACATTCTTATATGTTAGCACATTTTTCACATTTATGCAATAGGGAGTTGTCATGTCAAATTGTGAATATATTCATGCAATCCATTTAATTCAGAATACAGAATGGTCTCCAGTGCCTTAGTGCTTTTAAAAATTTACATCATACTAAAAATATTAAGGACACACATTCCATTAATGCTACAGTCTGTAAGTTTTGCCTCTTTGTTGCCATCTCTGTTTAAAACCTGCAATTGCAGTTATTTGCGGCATTATCTTCTTTACGTGGGTTGTGCATCGGCCCGGCTCCTCAGTGCGGATGAATCTAATGTTTTGAGGAGTATGTACGGCTGTCAGTCACTGCACCGGTGTTGATACTGTACTTCGGAATCACAGATTCTACGTATGACCAAAATAAGAATTTTCACCGGAAAATGTCATCTGAACAAGTAACATGTCTACCACTTTTTGTTCTGACCAACTGAGAAAAAAAGTCATTAGAATAAATTGTGCTACCAACGGTGATTAAATCTAACGATCGCTTAGCTCATATCACATCAAACCGTGCAACTTATTATTGTTATACTTTGTTCTCAAATTGTTAATGATAACATCAGCATTACTTGACTACGTGTATTTAGTGTGTACATTTCAATTTCCATACAGTCTAATCTTTTGCTTTTGACTACGAGTGAATCTCCAGTTGTCACTGATGATTGTTGTTTTGACCTTTCTGGATTACAATCCGCCATCAACATGATACGTTTAATTATTCCAGCTGCTGTGAGAAAAGGCTATAAATGATTCGCCACCTGCAGCATCCTCACATGCGAGAGCCTACTAGCCGGACTCCTTCTTTATGTATACAGATGTGACGTAATGACGCAAAGACAAACGGCGGCATGCTCGAATTTCCCGTGGAAAGCTACCAGTACCACTCAAATTATAACACATTATTACAAGTTTACCATTGTGAATCGGGCTAAGGTAAAGAGATCGTTTTGAACACTGGCTGGTTATGTACTTGCTCAAAAAATTGGATTGGATTGAATTTTGGATAATTTTTAACCAAAAAAAGTTACGGACTGCAGCTTTAACACTGGAATACCATATCCAATCAGAAGCCAAGACAGGAATTATCTGTTTTATTATTAATATGCTACATGGACTATTTGTAGTTTTTAATTTATATTTTCTTAAGAAATATTGTTAAACATAAAAAATAAATACTTGTATGGTCTATTTAATTGGCCTAGTAGGCAAAATGGCAAGTGATTTACAATGGTAAAAATGGACAGAGGGCCAGAACTCCTATGACGGACATACTGGAAATATATAATTTATTAATTCAAAGTTTAATAAAATTCTACTTTAAAGGTTTATGCTTGTGCCCTGTTTGTGTTAATTGCCATGTTCCCTGAATCATGAGCCCTAAGAGATTTGGAGGACTACAAAGATATTATTTAAGATTATATTTTATACAGGCCAAAAGACAAGGTGCAAAGAGCAAGGAAACAAGAAGATAAATTGTAAATAAGTGATAATTTGAACACATTATTTATTTGCTGTTAGCATATTGGTCTTTCTGTGACAGAATACATTTGTTTGTGAAGTTCATTCATAAAATTATCACTGAAAAGAAAGCCCAAAAAAATTGCCAGAACACGCCCTGTGAGATTTAAGATTAATGAAGGCATAACACGACGTTCACTCACCCCGAATACTTTGGGCTCCCCCTTCTTGATGCTGTCCCGCAGAGCTTGTTGTTTGTCTTCCAGCTTTTCCTCTACCTGATTTGGGCCACTGTTCACTGACAGGTCCGTCGATACTGTCAAAGTCATCCTTCGTTTTCAAGTAGGTTAAGTTTGTAAAGGGATAACAAATGCGTTTTTAAAGTTACAGTTGAGTAATGTAAAATACTTTTAAGTACAACAAATGTACACGCGGAGCGAAATTCCACTTGAATGGGTGAGACCTAAAAAATCTGCAAGGATTCTGTTTGTAGTGTGCTGGCAGGACCGTTTTCTTCTCCTGTTGTCGAGCGAGTGCGCAATTCCAAATATAAAATCTGGACTTCTCTCTTTCTGGAATACAAAAAGAGTTAGACCCTCCCTTGCGTTTTTTATGCAAGCATCGCAAAGAAAAGGGGTCTGTCCAGCCCCCTTCTCCACATAGGGGCTTTTATTAAGTGTCTTCGATCACTTCATAAACAGCTCTATTGCTCTCTGCCACGAGCTTTCTAGGACTCGCAGAAACTACATTCGAGGTGAGGCGGTCGTACATTATTCCTATATAAATTACATTTGATTAGACATAGTTATCAATAACATATAGGAAGCATACTATTCTATTAGTGTATTTTATGGTGATGTCTGAAACTAAAAAAGTGCACTTGAAGTGTGCAGTGGTTTGCAATGGTTATCATGCTATTTTGTGACTTTATGCTGTAGGCTACAAATAAATAAAAAGGAAGGATCTGTTTTGGACATCTGGGTAGTCCAGCCCTCTCAAGGAAATGAACGTAGTGTACTAAAGTTTTTTTCTAACCCTAACCCTCTTCCTCTTATGGAAGCCCGTTTCCGCCACTAAATAAAAAAATAAAAAGAGTAGGCCTAATTGCGACTTTTTTATCTCACAATTGCGTGATATAAAGTCAGAATTCTGAGATATAAACTCGCAATTGCGTGATATAAAGTCACAATTCTGACTTTTTTTTCTCACAATTGCGTGATATAAAGTCACAATTCTGACTTTTTTTCTCAGTCAGAATTGTGACTTTATATCACGCAATCGCAATTAGGCCTACTCTTTTTATTTTTTTATTTAGTGGCGGAAACGGGCTTCCATATCCTCTGCAGTGCTGTTGAGTAATCAGAATTGTATCAAGCTGCGCTGCTCTTCTCTCCAGCCACATTTGCTGTATTATATCCGCCCACTTCCTCTCCTCACGAAGATGTTTTTCTCCAACAGCATCTGTATTCCCGCAAACGTTCCTTTAATCCAGGGGGATCAGATCATGTTTCATACTGACTCTCTCACTATTATCTCAGACTGTAGGGGAGACTGTTTTTTTGTGATGAACTTTAAAATGTTCCTATTTTTCAGTATCGGTTGACTTTTAGCTGGCTGTTGAAGATGTCAAGCAATCAAACGCAGTCTGCTGAGTCAGATCCTCCCAAATTTCATCGTCTGTTCAAGTTTCATGACCCTGAAGTGGTGGCAGTAAGTGGATGTGTGCCAATTTTTTGTCATTAAGGAAGACAGATAATGGTAGCTTGGGATCTTACTCACCGTAACCAGGGTTACCAACTCTCACGCATTTGGCGTGAGACACACGCTTTCATGCTCTGTCTCACGCTCTCACTCTGCCCAAGTAAATCTCACGCCAAATTGCCAAACCTGCTTTTGATATGAAACAAAGTCTAAGCTTTTAAATTTTTTAAGTTTTAATACGAAATTCAAACAATAAATACCGTTTTGGCGCACTTAATGTGGTATAACAGATAAAGCCAGAGCCGTTGAAAAACAGAGTTGCGACCGGTTGCGACATGCTTTCATCTCCTGGCTGCGCGCGCGGTCACGTGGTTCATGGAGCTCTCAATAGTTCTAAACAAACCAGCGCTGTCAATACATTTGAATAGACAACAGCTTTACTATACAGGTATTTGCAGCAATTTTTGGTAAACAGTACAGCATAGTGTGCATTGATTATTACGTCAACCACATTTACAGTATCATTTTATTATGGAGAGTGATGGAGATGCAACATTGTTAATGTTAATTATTAATGTTAATGTTTTTGTTGTATTTAGCCCTCAGGTATTCCTTACTAATTGGTCACACTCATACTCATTGGTGGTCAAATGTGAGCGTACACCTTAACTATTTTTCAATTAAATAAATGTTCTATATTTTAGTTCAATGATATTTATTGAATATTTTGAGGAGATCTTTTGGTACTAAATACTATTTGTGCAATAATTATGGTCCATTAATAACCACTTAAAATATTTTTCTTCTAATATTTGTATTATTTATATTACAATTAGTGTAGTAATTAAGGTTAAAATAGAGAATTCCAATGCAAAGAGGCAAAATAGAGTCATTTTGTGGCTGGAAAAATAATAATTTTCATTTGTAATGCCATTACCACTAGGTGCCTGTATGGCTCTTTAATAAATATACATGTAGGCCTATCTAGTCTAGTTGCTCAAAAAAGTATTGCAGATCACAACTGCTTACTTATTTTTAGGTTTTGCATTTGAATAAATATTTAGACATGATCAAACACTAGATTTGTTTAAATGTGACATTTTAAAACGTTAATAACTTACATCCTAATATTTTTAATGATTCTTACATAAGCACGCACAAGTGAATTTTAATGAATGCGAGCAAATATAATTTAACCCAAGAAAAGTTTAAAAAAGTGCTAAAAAGGCAAACTTATTTTTCCTTATATATGTACATTAGGCTATACATATGAATTGATACTGAATCAAGATCGAAATCGATATTTTTGCCAATCACAACCCCCCACCCCCCCTTCTCACTCCAACCTGAACTTAAAAGTTGGCAACCCTGCCGTAACAGTTTTCTTTGAGATGGTTTGTTGTTGAACATTTGTTTGAATTTTTTTTTTTTTTCTCACCATGTGTCTTCCCCTCTCTAGGTTATGGCAATATTACTAGGTTTGTTCCAGCTCCTCCTGACAGTACCAACTTACAGCATCAGCATTGATATGAAATATTTGTTTGTGTTCCCCCTCTGTATTGGTTCTGTGGTATGTTTATTTAATAACTAAGATACTGTAGTTGCTATGTTTTGAATGATTGTCAGTCTTATGATTTGCCTAAATTAACAACAAGCACAAAATATATAAAATGAGCACACACAAAATAAATATTTACACACACACACACACACACACACACACACACACACACACACACACACACACACACACACACACACACACACACATATATATATAGGCCTACTGTATATAATAGCATCAAGTCCCAGTGACCGTTTTCTTCTGACAGTTGCTTTAATGTTCAATCCAACCTTTTCTTTTAATTTAGATGTGTTTTATTTTTCTCCAATTAGTCTGTGATTGCTGGATCCTTTGGAATGGCATCTGAAAGAACTCCTAGGAGAGCACTGGTAAATTCAAGTAACTACAGTAGAGCTTTTTTTTGGATGTGGATTATTTCGACATATACAGTAATAAACAATTATGTGTTTTTTTCCCTATAAGCTAAAAATCTGTCTGATCTCTGGTATTGCTGGCCTGGTGGGGACACTGATTGGTATTGTTCTGTATGGTTATACTGCAAGTACCCCTCTAGTCCTCCCTCCTTGCGCACACGGATCTTTATATTTCGATTTTGGCTGTCCAGAAAAGGATTTTCAAGTAAGTGCAATAAGTTATATAAGTAAGTTATTGATTGATCCTGTCATTAGTCAATTATAAAAAAAAAAAAATTACAATACTCCTATACTTCCTTCAATATTTATGTATCAGTACATTACAAAATAGTATAATACAAAATGTTCTGTGCTGTGACACATTATTTTATTCAGCATTAATGGAGAATGTATTTAGGCCAAAAATTGCATATTATCGAATACTGTTATGTTTTTGCTAAATATAAACTTCTCATTTTTACCATAAACTCATTAATTCTTCTCTTTTTGTTTTGACAGAGTTTTTACAAAGCGATCTCTGAGCAGCTGTTGTTTTATGATATTGCAGCTTTGGTTATTCATTGTTTCCTAACATTTTCTGCATTTAAAGGACTGAGAATACACTGAGATCACATGTTCATACACAATACACTTCTCTTTGTTCATTTTATGTAGGAATTTTAATTAGTAGAGTGCTCTGAAAACATTATCACTGATATTGTCCTTGTGTGTTTTTTCTTAAAAATGTGAATTTACAATATATTGTCAAAAATACAGATTTGGAAGTTTTTGTGAAACTGCAGACAGTAGCTTGCTATATACTGTATTTAACCCACTATAGCTCAAAACGTTGAATTGCTACCTTAAATTTTTAAGTAAAAAAATATGTCTTTGGTAATGAAAGCCTGAAAACTCATAAATTCTGTAATCAAATATGCAAAAAAAAAAAAAACAAACAAAAAAAAAACGATGAAAACATGCAGTTTTAAAGTGCCTGTAACTACAAGCACTAACATTATTTTTGTGTTTCTAACATCTCTTTAGTGTTTCTATATGTAAATATGCAAACAGTTATTCAAACCCAAAATCTTGCTGCAATATTAAACTTTTATATAAAAAAAATCTATGTTGTCTGTGTGGTGAAATATTAGGAAACAACCCTACTGCCATGTCATATATGGAACATTCCCGTCACATTCGGGGTTTCCCTTTCAGTCAGCTCAGAGCCGCTGAACGTAGGACCACACCATGTAATGTCAAAATAGGGGAGAATAATGGCATTTTCACGAAAATATGAGAATGCCTTTCAATTATCTGCATTATAAAACCTTCATATAGTTATTTAAGTAGTACTCTAAAACTATATGTGATTTTCCAGACAATAAAGGTAAATTGTGCTTTTAGGGTATTTTAAACATATCTCACTTCCCTAGACAAAATCAACAATGGTCTCATCCAAAGATGGCCGCGATATCTGTCAACGTGAAGTGAAACTTTCCCTTAAGAATAGGAATATAGACCGTTAATTAACCTTTATTTGCTCTGTTTTGCTCGAAATGTCATCGACGCGATTTTATCGGGCACATATTATTATGTCTTTCTGAGTTGTTATTTCGTCCGACGCCGTTTTGTATTGAATAGCAACCTGCCTTGCCCAACTGCTCTCTTTTAAGTAAGCTAGCCGTCCAGCTAACCGTGGGGAGATTCCAGTCTCCGGGAATCATTTCGCGTAACTGTAAGTTACATATTTTTATTCTACCGCGCTAAATAACGCGCGACACCTCGTATCGATACTGTCTCGTACATGTTTCTCGCTAAAAGCGGGTTTGAACACTGAAGACGCTCGCGAGGTAGTTGTCAGTCTCAGCGCTTCCGTCTACATCTTGACGTCACTCGCTTCCAGTTAAGTTTGATGTTTTTCCATGAGCACCCTGCGGAGAGGACTTTGATTTGCTTGTACCTTGTAAGTATTGGGGTATTCTTTAAAATATAACAAGCAGTTAGAGTTAATCTTAGTTTCAATAGCATAATTCTTCGCAATACTTTAAGTAGTCCACTGTTACATGCACTGTCTGAATGACCGATGACTGCCATAGGTGGTCCAGATGACCTATCAGTCTTCCAGTAGTGGTTTGATATCCAAACAATGACACCAAGTATTCACTGCTAGCATAGTTCAACTTAAAATAATCGTTTACCCAAAAACTACAATTCTGCCAGTATTTAGGCTACTCATGTTGTTCCAAACCTGTATAACTTACTTTCTTCCATGGCACACAATATGAGATGTCAGTGGTATGCTGGCCTTATGAATATGATGAGCTGTAATGTAATAAGTAAATTATTAACAAAGAGTAGTAAACATTGTTGTTGATCCTCAGCTGTCCTAGCAAATCAATGGAGAAGCTTCAAGACCTCAGCCAGTCCGAGTTGCAGAATTTGCTGGACAACTCGGAGCGGGTGGAGTCTATGGCACTGGAGTCTGATGAGGTAAGATGATGATGATGATGAATCTTTGTAAATAGTTCTGTAATTATTTACTCACCTTCACGTTGTTCCAAACCCATACCATTTTCTTTCCACTGTGGAACACCAAAGGAGATGTTAGTATGGGTGTTCATGCTCCTCTCTTCCATACAATGAAAGTGAATGGTGTCTTTGCAGAAGTCCTTAAGACTCGTGCACCATATTCCAAGTTTTTTGGAATAAGTAGTCCAACAGACGAGTCTTATGTACTAAACTTCTTCCTTGTCTGCCATACCGCTCAAATCTTAAATTTGTCGATTAATGTTGGTGTGTCTAATGTTAATCGATTAAAAGGCCTTGCATCTTTAACGCCAAATCTACTTTTACACATTATTATGCATTGACTATACGTGAACATAAAAGATATGTCAGAGCTTTGGCGATTTTGAAGATTTTTTTTGTGAATGATTGGTTTGTACTTCCATAATAAATGTGAGGTATATGTTGTCATTCTCATCAGTATTTCGATGACCTGTAATTTGCCTTCTAAAATGATTTGATCAAAAAATAAAATTCGGTACAGAGACTTTGAACAGTCTCAAAAAAACATTGGCTTGATGTTTTTGACCCTTAGCTATAAAAGTGAATGATCATTGCTGCATTTCCCAAAAGCATCGTACGACTAAGTAGATAAAAAATGTTATGCTTGATTCAGTGTGTTACTTGCTGTTTCTTTGAAATTGTTCACAAATTTACTAGCAATTTCTGAGTGAAAATTGTTTCTACACCTTTTTTTGTGATGCTTTTGATAAATGCAGCACTGAAATACTAAAAAGTCCTATTTGGAATGACATAAAACTTTTATTTGAACAGCACCATTTTTGTGACATACAGTAGTATAGCAGACATACTGTGGTGTGATTAACTTATATTATTGAGGCTGTAAATAAATATTAGCATTTTTATGTATTGCTTTTCTAGACATGTTACCTTAATTTCCACAGCACAATTAATGCTGCCTTCATGTGCTGTTGGAATTATTGTAAATACCAGTTACCTAGTAAAAAATTGGACATGAATGCCCTCTCAAGTCGTATTTACTACTGGGAAACTCTGAGATAATTTTATACCCGAGTTGGGCGTGCCATAATTGCTACTGTGACTGCTGTTCTTTATTAGTTTTTTCCACAACAGCTACATCGCTTTGTCATTTAAATTAGTGCATATTTACATATATAAATCATCTGAAGCATATTGTATGTTTTATACAAAGCAAAAATAGCCTGTATGGCCCTGTCCAAAATGGCACACTTCATATGCACTTTGCGGTCTTGGGGACTTAGGTGTCAGAAGAGTGCTCGCGAGCGTCCCCTTTGTGGTTGATGTGCGCCGTCAATGCACACTTTCGAGCTGAATCAAGCTCCGCAGCAGACTTCTTCCGACAGTCAAAGTGGTGTTACGTCACGAAAGTGCGGACTCGTAGGAAGGCCGCGAGTATTAAGGTTGCCATTTGGGACGGGGCCTATTTGACCGAAATTCTAAAATTCTAGATAGCATGGCAAATGTTTATATGGTTGTAAACGAATGGGACACTAAACATAATTTCAGCTTTAATAAGATTTCACCAATAAATAGGCAAGAATAAACCTGGTGTCCTCCATTATTCCTGTTCTTTCAGACAACAAAGCACTTGAATGCGACAAGCTTGTAATCACAACTTCAGTAGGAAAGTAGGACATTTCAGATAGCACGTGAAGGCAGCATAAAACATCACAATGAATTCGGTAATCTCATCATCACTTAATACAGAAATGACCACTTGTCTACTCCGCACTAACAGCATCGTTAAGTAAACGTCACAGTCTTGACAGTCCTGCTGAGGATGGATTGTCCTTGTGGACGTCATAATGCCTGTAGCATTGTAGATTTTGTCATGTATCACTATCTTTCTTCTCTTTCAGATTCAGAACATTCAGCTGGAGAGGGAGATGGCTTTGGCTGCCAACCGCAGTCTGGCCGAGCAAAACCTGGACATGAAGCCCCGTCTTGAAAAAGAGAGAGAGCAACTGGTGGAGAAATACACTGAACTGGAGGAAGTGAGGGACAAATACAAACAGCACTGTGTCCTGAGAGGTAAGAGTAAAGAGGGACTGATTTGGGTTTCAAAGGTAAAGGTTTCAAAGAGAATGCGGGAGTGAATACTGGGTAAATTGTTGTAAAATGAAGGGGGTGAGAAATTTTTTTTCAGAGCAGGTTTTCTGAAACCAAGAAAGAGAAGCAAGTAGTTTTGCACTGAGCAGAAATGACTCATGTTGGTAATGTGTTTTTGTATTTTTCTGATTAAAACATGAACAATTTAGGATTATCATGGAAATAAACATAAACTGCATAGCCTTTTCGTAATTATTATTATTTTTTTATAAATATAAAATTACCAAACCAACTAGGGATGTGATGGTGAGGAAATTTTCCCACTGGTTAATCGACACGTGACAACACCGGTAATACCGGTATCTTTTACCGGGCTTTTAAATCGGTAATTCTAAACCGAAAGTAAAATGCGCACTGCATTCATAACGGTGCGGAGAAGTGCAAGTGTTTTCAATGAAAATCTTCCATAGGAATGAACTGAAAACGCGCCAGTGGACACGCACTGTGAACGACAGTGCGGCCATGAATGAACGACAGTGCGGCCGTGAATCATCGACAGCGTGGCCGTGAATGAACAACAGTGCTGCCGTGAACAAACGACAGTGTGGCCGTGCGCATTGTATTTTCGGTTTAGAATTAGCGCCAATTTTTGGGCGGGTTGCTTGAATGGTTGGTTCATTAGACTATTATTCTTAATGAAAAACACAACAGCAAAACAGTACAATGACAAACTCCGCTTTTACATTTCGCTTTGAAACCAAATCTTCCGCTGTCATCTTGTCAGTCTCTCGTGATAAATGAAATCTGACTCTTGCTGCTGATGTGCTGCGACTGCTGTATTGAGCAGACACGTTCAGTTTTTAATTGTCTGTTCTCCAACTGAACTAAATGATTTTATTACTATTTATAAAAAATAAAAAAAATGATGGTGGGGGCGGTGCCACGGTGGGAAAGTGATGTAAGACCGTCAACACCAACTATCGCAGCAAGCCTAAAAACAAATCAACCTTTTCAGATTTCTTTTTATACAGTAACATTATTTTTTGTCATGTTTTATATTTTACTTAAATCTTTTTTCTTTTCTTCTGTTTTGGTTATACAAGTTTCTGTTCAGCTGTAACTAAAAAGTGTATATCTTAATGTCCTGTTGACAAGTTTTTAAAAAGTGTTTCAGTGTTATATATGGAAACCAGTGCTCCAAACCGGTTCAAGGAACGAAAACAAAAACCGCAAACAAACAAAATTTTAACAGGAACATAAACGAAAGTTCAATCATTCTGAACAGAAACACTTATTTGAAATTACCATTAACCAGTTAATAACGTTATTTTATAGTTCTATTTAATATTTTAATTTGGCAGTCAACCAATCATGAATTCAAATAGTACGGCCTATGAAAATGTGACGTTGACACATCCAACTTGAGTGAAATGTCCGCGCTCAGCTGTCAAGCCATCAAAGGTAAGTCGTCGGCATTAGCTTTTTGGATCTCAGGAGTTTTTCCGAGGATATGTCACCAACCATTAAAGTATTAAGAAAATGAATAGCAGGTAATATCCAGCGTGGTGTGCGTTTTGAAACCAGCGAAAAATTGCATGTTAATGTAGAACCGCTACTATTCAGGAAAAAATGTAGGCCCTATCTTTTAAATAATTAAACACCATGTTGTCAAAGTTAGTATTTTGGCACTTGTGTTTGTCATTATGTTATTAACACTTTCCCAAAATCAAGCTCAAATTGAGTTTACGAGGCTTTTCACCAGTGAAAATCTGCGATTTGTGTTTTGTCAGTCATTAACGGCTGCATCTGAGGCAGTAAATTCAGCATTACGTTTTCATCAACTTAAAGGTTGCAAAGTTTATTGTAGCTATGTGGGCGTGTATTTTTTTCTGTCGTTTAATACCTTTGGCCGTCTTGTGCTATAAAATATGATGTGCTATCCACAGGCTGTACTGGCTTTGATTAGAGGCCAAATACCAGACTGACAATACATTAAACAACGTTTGTAAAGGCTGATGTGTTTTTTGAATAATGAAAACGCAGTACTTATTCAAAGAACCAGTTCTTTATTTACCCTTGCTCTTCAAACAAGCAGAGACGGCCTGCAAAATGTGTGCAGCACTTCATTCACGATTGAGGCAGGTAGAGCTGCTGTATAAGGTTTGGTCGACAGTTTGAGGATACGCTGGAGTTACGAGCTCTAGTATAAAGCTATTTAGTATAAAGTTCTATTCAAGTTCTGGTATAAAGTATAAGCAAAAAACATTTAAGATAATGTTAACTCACTGGTATTTTTTTCTAATCAAACCGTTTTCGGAACTGTAATGTTACAGAAGGAATGCATGAACATAAACGTTAAAATACTGATTCTGCTCAGAGTGAACTGATTGATTTTTTTGTTCCCCGTTTTTAAGCCCTGATGGAAATAATTTTGAATATTATAAAAGGGAAAGCTTAGGCAGTGTGAAAAATAGAACGAGTTCATCCGAATTAACTTTTTGAAAGAATCCATTGTTAGCACTGCTTTTAGCTCAATGATTAAGTGAAATTAAAATTACAGTGTTCTTTCGACTTTTGTTCAGACTACAGTTCAAGTGCAGTGGCAGTTTTCACTGTACTTTTGGGCACCCTGGAACCATGAACCTTTGAACAGACACAGGAATTCTTACGGGGTTTCTAAATAGAGCATGTTGTTTAGCCAGAAAATCTTGTATATGTGCATATGCCTGTCATATAGTGGTGTTCTGTGAGCTTGTTTTGTTCAGGCACTCATTCTCCTCCCCCTTTTTTTTGCATCTGTGACATTACATCACACAGTAGCTATGTGTCTGACCTCTTTCTTCTCTGTAGTCTCATTCTCCTTTCTTTCTCTGTTCATTCATTACTGTTTTTTCCTTGGTTTAAAATTATTACACATACTGTATCTAGCCAATTGATTTGTTTGCATAGTCGTTCTCATTTTTCAGTTTCTTACTCCAACCTATTTATGTATATCTCACTTCTGTTTCTCTCTCTCCCTGTCCCACTTTGCAGACAGTATCATGGGGCAGGTGTCTCCGGAGGGGCTGTTGTCTCGTCTGCAGACAGAGGGCGCCAAAACAGAGGCAGAATCAGAGGTGGGTCAACATCTTTTTTTATAATCAACTTGTATTTTCTTTTTTCATTTTGATGCTTGCATTTTCACTGCTGGTGAAACTGTCTGGGTTATCAAAGCATAGCTGTGAAACCAATGAAGGGAAAGAGAAAAAACTCTGCTCTTGCTGTTTTGCATTGAAATTATCTGTAAGTTTATAATGTTGACAAATTTATGTTATATAGTCTAACATAATGAAATTGAATGCAATTACATTAAAATTATTAGTTCCTGTATATTTAAATTGATGTACTCATATAGCGTATTTTCATATACACTACCATTTAAAGGTTTGGAAACACCAGGACATTTTTATGTTTTTTTTTTTTTTTTTTTAATAAAATGCATTTTTCAGTTCACCAGTGTAGCATTTAATATAATCAAAATATAACCAAAATAGCAGTTTAACTAAAATGAATTAGAATCTAATTTATTATAATCCAAAATAATATGTTAATAAATATTAAGGATATTTTAAAATGAAATATCATGTCGTTCATGGCAAAGCCATCAGTTCGGTTGCCAGTTGCATTAACATAGCCGTTATGTTAAGACTGTATCTTAAGAACTAGTATGACCAGCTAGCGGTTAGTCAATGGGCAATCAGTCATACTTTTTAGTTTCAAATTAGACCAAACTACGTTTTTATGTTAAAACTTAAAACAGTTATGAACAGTCATAAAGAAAAACATGTAATGACTTAGTTTATGAAGAAAATCTTGATTTATGTAATCCTTAAAATGATTCTTTGAACAGAGATCTTGAATAATACAGTATATTTTTTAGTAATTTATTAGTATTTGATTTATTTAATTCATCTGAGGTGAATAAAAGTTACAATTTCTTTCAAAAATATAAAGTCTTAGTGTTTCCAAACTTTTGAATGTAATGTATATGTGTTTTAATTTGTATTGGGAGTTTTATGAACTACTGACCTCCTAAGCATTACATAATGTTATAATGTTATAAAAATGTTATAATGTTATAATCTCTTTCTCTCAGGTTCTAGCAGACGAGTTTCTGGAAGGTTCGATATCACTGGACTCCTTCCTTGAACGCTTCCTTTCCCTCCGCTCTCTTGCTCACACGAGACGAGTGCGCATTGAAAAGCTGCAAGAAATTCTCTGCCAAAAAAGCAAAGGGTTAGGCGATGCTACGATGACATCACAACCCTGTGCCAATCAGGATGCTGGATCATCATCGCTGTGGCAACAACAGCAGCCTCAGCAGCAGCAGAGCTCCAAAATCAATGCACACTCCAATGCCTCCAGTTCTGCTCTCCCCTACTCCTACCCAGTTGCTCCCCCCTCAGCCTCCACAGCGGGCACCACTAACCCTAGCACAGCGTTTCAGCCCTACCCCAGCCAGGGTGCTCCTTTCCCTCCATCGACAGGCTACTCTGCTCCCAGGCCTGCGTTTAATCCTTCCACTTGCCCATACCCCACCCAAACCCCATTTCCTGCCCCACCGTTTGGGCAGTTTGGCCCCACGCCCGCCCCCGCCCCCTACCCTGCTCCATACCCGTATGGAGGGTACAGCTACCCCACAGGCCCCCATGGGCCATCAACCCAATCACCCACAGGTAGACCGCTTTATAGGCCAGGTTTTGGGGTACCACAACCATACTCCTGAGCCACTCTGTGTGTGTGTCTGTCTTTCTCTTTTTCTCATCGTCCTCCCTCTCGTCTCTTTCCCTCCTTTCTCCTCCTGCTCTGCCTTTTCCCTACCCTCAGATTTGTGGTTTGCATACCCATGTCACATCCTCTTCCTGTCTGAGGCTTATAAAGACACTTGAGATTGAGCGTGTGCTTGTTTCCCCCATGAAACCTCAGTCAGAGACTCAATATGGGCCACACAGTCTTAAACGGCTCAGTTTCTGTCCATTTTGAAGCATGTTTTCAAATCGGTTTGCAAAAATCTCTGATATATTGGTTATATTCAATGACGAGATGCTTTTTTTGTTTTCTGACAACATTGTGTTACAGCTCAGCCTTATTTGGCTGTTCATTCCAAGCATTTTGTCAACATTCTACTGAGAAAAAACACGCCGCACTACATGGAAGCGTTACATTAGCCTTAGGCTTTTTCTTCTTGTCTATATCAATCCTTGTTAACAGCGTCAATCCAGAAAGCACAGCACCATTTTACATTCTATCACAAATGAAAACTCCTTAATAAAGCCGAGCTTATTCTTTATCATGAATAAATTTAGACAACTTCCATGTGTGCAGATTTGAAATCCGTATCAATGGGTACAATGCGCCCTGTTACGAATGCTTAGTGTACCAATGCACCAACCAAACACTCCCAACCCTCTCGATACCTCTTTTGCTCCCTCTTTTTTCCTTTACACCCTTTCACTCCGTTTATTTGAAATACCGCTCGACACTGATCGGAAGGAATAGTCTATAGTGAGGACAGTGTACTCAACAAGTTAAACTAATATTAAAGGGAAAGCGGAGAACAAGGGACATATTAATATAGACATATCTATCTGCTATAGCACAGGATTTGGTGGGACAGGTGAAGCATAACATAGCACAGAGCATATGCAAAGGAAATATTCGCTACATAACATGCTTTCATAGTAAATATAGCATTCAGCACCTACCGTTAAGGTAAAAAAAAAAAAAACCTTTTGTGGTAAAACTATGCAGACGAATGTGTGACTGCATATTTTACACTTTGAATTTAGACACATTTGAGGCATTTGATGGTCTTGCACAGCCAGCCACCCTCTTTCAGAGAGGCATATTGCCATCAGAATCATAATGTGGTTCGGACTGAATTCGGATCAAGAGCGTTTACTCTATTTTGTGGTTTGATTTGAGCCCACCTTCAGATTCTGCCTCATAAACACTGTACAAGTACAAAAGTGTAGGCCTACCCAACACAACGGCCTGTGCGTGTCATTATGAGGTGTTGTTTAGTTCTGTAAAAGCACCACCTAACTGAGGTCTCCTTGTCGGTCAACCGGAGGACCATGTGAATCACACTAGCACTCCACACTAACAGCCCCGAACTCTTTGGCAACAGGAGCTGGGAGCGGGGCCTTCGAACTGTCCGCTTTAGAATAGGCGTGCGGGGTCACACTCTTTATTTTTGTACTTTAAAGCAATTCAAAACCAGAGGCGTCCTCAATCAAGCCTCGGGTGGCTTTGTCTAATTCATGAACTCAGTAATTAAGACTCAGGTTTGTAGCAAAACCCCCACATTTAGGTTCCCTCCCCAGCACCTGGAGCGAGGGAGAGGGGTGATACGACACGAGGATGAGAGGGGAAAAAATGGGATGGAAATTTTATTAGCACATTGATTTGCAGCATTAGAGGAAAGAAATTCTGTTGCATTGGTTGTGACGACTGTAGCCTGTTAAAAGTGTATTTTTATTTTTATTGTCCTTTTTTTCGGGTGTGATTATTAAACACTGAAGTTGATCTGATTTCTGTCTGGAATTATTTTCTGACTTTTCGTTGTTAGTAGTAGTTGTAGTAGTAAAAGTACAAAAGTTTGGGGTTAGTACGTTTTTTTTTTTTTTTGAAGAAGAAATGAATACTTTCATTCAGCCAGGATGAGTTAAAATGGTCAAAAGTGAAAGTAAAGACATTTTATAGTGTTAGAAAAAGATTTATATTTAAAATAGATGCTGCTCTTTTGAACTTTCTGTTCTTCAAAGAATCCTGAAAAAAAAATGTCATGATTTCCACAAAAATAGCAGCACAACAGTTTTCAACACTGATAATAATAATAATAGTTTCTTGAGCACCAAATCAGCATATTAGAATTTTTTCTGAAGGATCATGTGACTGAAGATTGGAGGAACGATGCTGAAAGTTCAGCTTTGCCATCAAATGCAATAACATTTTAAAATATTAAATTGGAAAACAGACATTACTGTTTTGACTATTTTTGATCAAATAAATGCAGCCTTGATGATCATAAGAGACTTCACCTTAAACCTCACCGAGCCCATTAACTTATGAACGGAAATGTTTTTTGTTTTTTCTGAGGATCACACAAAGCCAATTTTTTTTTTACAAATTTACAAGAAGACAAATGGGAGCTCATTGACTCACTTTTGAAGGCTGTTTAAATTCCGTTCATATTGAATCATAGATGAGATTTTCAAGAGGGTGTTGGGGGAATTTTTTTGTTTAGGTACAAAAACCAGTCTTTACGGGTCTCTCACCGACTGTACGATATGGTAAACCAACCCCGGCGACACCTGAGAAAGACTGAGAGAGTGAGGGAGGGAGAGAGGCGTCTGGGAAAGATTGTGAATGAAATGAAGATATGAGTAACAGTGAAATGAAAGGATAGATGTGGATATCGGTGGTTTAACAGCCTTACTGCTTTGCCACGGCACTCGCAGTTGATTCCTACGAGCACGATTAATCATCTCTGCGAAACTTACATGAAAATTTTCAGTGTGCCGTACACCACAAGAGACTCAGTTCCTGTATGCAAAAAAGAAAGATTTTTGGTTTTGAATATGCAGATTTTTGCTGATTGTTTATGTACCATCTATAATTTTTATCTATAATTTTTTGGGCAGTTTATAACCATCTATAATTTTTTAGATGAGAATTTTTCAGTTTTCAATTTTTTTTTTTACATTTAATATCAAGTTAGACAATATCACACTACTTATTACATTTTCTCCTCCTACTTACCCACACTCACAATGTTTTTTATTTCATACTTTTCACTTTTTTTGTATGCTGCTCTCTTTGAAGTGAGGAAGCAGTGCAATGTGCAATCAAACAACACTTGAGAATAAAAGACACACTCTACATGGAGAAAGAGAGAGAGAGAGGATGGGGGCGGGGAATGAAGATAGTAGCTCCACACCTCTGCTTATTTCCTTTCACTTAATTTTTCTTGTCACTTGCTGCACACATTTGTTCTTGTCAGTCACAGGCAAGGTAAGATCTGATAATATATTCTTAAAAAGCTGGTTAGAAGTCGTGGTGTTTCATAGATGTTTGATGCTCTTTGAGAAAGAAAACCTTCAAAACACTGTTGAAGCAGAGAAGTGAAGACAGTTGTCAATGAAAAACAAGAGTCATACTGTAACATATCTAAAATAACATCATAAACTATAATCTAATTTAAAAGGGAGTCCGGTCAACACATGATTGTGTCATTGTAGTGAATGATATGTTCTTGTTTATTGTGGCATAATTCATGGTACGATTTGAAATCTTTGCCGTAGGCTACTGATAAAAACTCAGGCTAAACATTTAAATATAGTCATGGTTGCTTATTATTTTGCTTGATCTGAACCAGACCCCTGAAAGAGGAAAACAAAATGAAACAACACAATTAAATCTAACAAAAAGCACTGGTTTCTTGTGTACCAAAGGTCATTCATTTGACCTCTGGGCCTGTTATCAGTTTGAGTGCATAGAGTCTTACTTTGTTCAGTCAAATGAAGTTAAATTAAGCTCTAAATGTTTGGCACAACCTTCTGCCAGATGGGAAACTCTCTGCTGATGACTCTTACGGCGCTCCTGCTCCTTGGTGTTCGTAAGTAAATTGATTATTCTTTAAATATACTTCATTGTTGTGCTCTTATATTATATGATGCATGTACAGTTACATATATCTGTAGTCAGTTACAGTTAGAGTTTTATCAGTCAGTTAAATATTTTAATATATAGATTTAATATATCAGCAAGACAAAATGGGCCAAGGAACAACACTTAAGGTGATGATACACAGGGCAACTTTTTTGAGCAGTGTTGCTGAGCGATGTTGCTTGGGCACTTTCCCATTGAGAATGGGCAACAAATTTTTTATCGGTTGTAGGCCCTGTGTCTCACTTGGTTGACCGTTGACAGCAACATTGTTCAAAAAGTTGCCCGTGTATCATCATCTTTAATATTACAATGACTAGAATATTCAGATACTTTCAGTCACAACATTGTGCATTATATAGAAGAACGTTTATAATGCAAAACGTGTTTGATAAAAAAAAAAAAAAAAAAAAGCAATAATGAATACCAACATATATAAATAAAATCTCAACTTCAGGGCCTGCAAGAATGCATTACAAAATGAGTGCAAGTGTCAATAGTGTCCTTATAAAATATGTAATTTCTTGTAGTGATTTTTATGATTCTTTCAAATTCTTACTCTTAACTCCATATGGAAACTGATGTCAACATGAATATTTTAACATTGTTGCAAGCTATCTATTTAATATTGTGATTTAACTGTCTTAATAGCGTGAATTCAGTATATGGGTCATCCTCGCAAAAATATTTTTTTTCTGCATTTTGCATACTTCAATCTTGTTTCTTTCATAAGAGAGTAGACTCTTTTACTGTTTTATTTGCATGTCCAGCGGTAGCATTTAATCAGTTATCCCATTTTGTAAAGGCTAAAAAAAGGCTAGAATCATGGAACGATCACTTTGCCTACTGTTAAAGAGGTAAATCACGCCAAATGACATTTTTCAGCCCATTGTTCCTAATAAATCATATCTTTTAAGAGTGCAATACACATTATTTGACCATTTAGTTTTGGAAAATAAGAAGACAAAAAAAAAAAATAACCTCGGAAAAAAACATTCAAAGGAACAGGTGTTGTGCTTGAGTATAAAATGAGCTTTTGATATATTTTTGTTTTCAATCAAAAATAAATGTAAATGTTTATTAAACAAGGACACTTTCTTAATTATGAATCAGTGAAAAGTGAAAATCATCAATTTTTTAAATTGTATGTTGTCAAAATATGTACATTGTACATTAGAATATATATATATATATATATGTTATTATTATCATATTATATATAGTTATATATATAATATGACACACACACACACACACACACACACACACATATATATATATATATATAAAACATGTAAATACATTTTAAAATTAGTAATACATATTATTCATTTTACTTTTTCCACTCATTTCATGCTTACATTTTATGTTCTTATGCAAATACGTAAATTCCAAAAATCACCAATATATATATAATTTTGGTGATTTCTGGTAATCCAAATCATAGCTCCGTTAAGGACCTGATTCTGAATAGTCATCTATGTTTGCAGAGTGCAATAGGGATCAAGCAATCATGCAATCAAATGTGCAAAGTGTGTGAATGCCTTCGAGCACAGTGCAAAAAGTGCAGACGCATAATGAGTGCAAATGATCCAGCTATCCGCTCTCTGACCTCAGTAACATACCGTTTTTATGCTTGAATAATGCAGTGCACGTCATGCCATATTTTACATGCAAAATGTCATATAAAGTTCTAGAGTTCTTAAAATATAATATGTTAGTGAGATGTTATTGAGAGTGACGAGTTGGAGAATACTGGTAGCACACTGTATTAGAAATATAATATCACAACTAAAGCGATGTCTTGCAATGTGATAAAATAAGAGCACAGAACTGCATATCAACTGCAATCAAATTAATGTTCATGCATATACAAGTATATAAATTCTCTGCAGCAGTATTTTAATTAACTAAAGTTTCTTTCATTTGCATTTAATACTTAAAATGTTCTAAATGATAGGAATTGTATTTATTTCCAAACTAGAAGAATGATTCTAGTATTCCAACATTGTCATGAAAGTAATTTATGTCTACGTGTGTTTTCCCTTTACAGGAGAAGGAGCATTTGATAACACAAACATCACCACCACAACCTCCTCAACCACACATGTCATTAATAATACGACATCCACTGAGACCCCATGTCCGAAAACCACCCATTATATCACTCAGTCTGTTCTGGCCCGGCTGAAGGTAATCTGGAAGAAAGGGAGTACATGTGAGGGTCAGCTGTACCTGTATTACCCTAAACAGCGTCTAGTCCCTTTGTGCTACAGCAGTTACATATCAGACAGCTGGTGGAATGAACTGTGTAAGGACATGAGATGTGGAGACTTCAAGGGTTTTAAGTCCACAAATACGGGTGGCGGTCTTGTGCTCTCAAGCAATATGACGTTAATCAATGAAAACTGCCCAGGCCTGCAAATCACTTGCGAAAGTATGTGTGTGCGATTATTTTTTTTTTTTTCTTTTCCAGAGAAGAGTTTTACTTTATACATACTATAACTCTGTATGTTGGAATGTTTCTCTTGATGTTTTTTCTCATCAGGTTTCATAGACAAAACAATTGTTAACCCTATATGCTGTGCTTTTTGAATAACGCATTATTTTTTTTCCTTCCCACATTTTCTCAGATACTCTAGGAAGTGAGTTGGCTGCTTATAAAGCAATAACTGGCATATTAATTTTCTTGATGTTGGGAGTCATTCTGGTTAAATTCAGTTGGCCCACGTACAAAGCCATCCGCAAAAGATGTGAGTCAGTGAAGCCAATGAGCGTGTCTTTTATCTCACATTACCAATAAAAATGTACATGTTTATATATGCAGGCACATGCAACATTCAAAATTTCTCTGTGTTTGCTTAGAGATGTATTTATACAGTCCAAAAAACTAAGGTTGCATTGAAAATCTGGGTAACACTTTACAGTAAGGTTCCATGGTAACACTTTATTTTACAGTGTCCTTGCTACACTTTACATGTACTTACCATAGTAATAACAGTAAATTATGCATAATTACATGCAACTAACCCTCAACCAAATCCTAATCCTACCCTAACCCTATAGTAAGTACATGTAGTTCATTAATATTACGCAGTACTTAAATATAATTACACTGTAACAATGACACCTTAAAATAAAGTGTAATGGTTACATTTGTTAACATTAGTTTCTACATTAGTTAATATTAACTAGCACTAAAAATACTTTTATTTATCTTAGTTAATGTTTACCAATACATTATCAAAATCAAATGTATTCATTTTTTTTATACATGTTTATTCGACGTTAACATGGTCAATGTACAATGCACTTTTCTGGGAAAGAGAAAAAAAAAATTAACAGATACTTCTCAAAGCAAAGGGTCAAATGTATATTTTAATATTATTTAATGGTCCTGAGCTAACATGAACTAACGTTAACAAAGATGAATAAATACTTTAACAAATGTATTCCTCAATGTTAGTTAATGTTAGTTTACTTATGTTAACTAATGGGACCTTATTGCAAAGTGTTACCAAAATCTGATTTTAGGATTTTGGAAAATTTTAAACAAGGAAACATTATGATGTAAAATGGAGAAGAAATATTTCAGATTCTGCACTCTTTATAGGTCGCTAATCAAATCTAAGCAAATTAGTGAGAGTGATCATGTGAACTCTTTGGGACAGATGTTCTTCTTCCATTAAAGCACAATAAGTTTTTTGTAGAATTCATGCATGTGGAGTTTATGCAGCTTGAGTGAATGATCAAATTCATGTCATCATCTTTCACTCAAATTGTTTTGCTTATAATATAATTTGTAAAAGCATTGTCACTATGCTTTCAGGCATTTTCTATCCCACTTTATGCAATACAAGACTGACTAAAATCGACGGGGCTCTATACTTATAAAAAATATTGTTGCTTTGCCACTGAATCTTTTAAAATCCAAAGTTAAATGTCTAATTTGACTATTTTTACCTGGTTTGATGCAGTTTCACAAAAACAGCAGAATCGCTGGATTGGCCCGACTCAGAGTCAGAGTGGTGAGTCATCTCACACATCAACACATTCATGACTGGGCAGTGAGAAAACATTCAGCATTTTATCTTTCTTCTTTAAGTGTCCTATCACAGAGGTCAAGGTCCCCCAAACAACAACACACTCAAGAGACAGTCCTTTCCTGGTGAGTCTCTCTCTCCTTCTCTCTATTTTACCATTCTGGACTCTTTCTATTAATCTCTCACTCACATTCATGTTCTTTCACTCAATTACATAATGACGAATTGAGTATTATGATGTATTGGGATTTTCATTCAAACTGCTTTCATTCAAAACACGTGTGCTTTTTTGGTCGTGAGATCTACTGGATATGTTAGATTAAACTATTATCTAACATAAAATTAACTTTGCATATAAGTATCTAAATCATGGACTATCATCAAATTTGACCGTGACCTTCTCGACAACAATTAAAATCATGCAATAATGTAATATTTTTGACATAATCTATGGATCTTTAGTTCAGTGGGGGAAAAAAAACATTTTGTCCCAAATGACAGTAGGTCTTAATTTAGGCTAAACGACTAATTTTTAATTTTATTTTTTATTAATTAATTTGTTTATGTTTATTTAATGTTAAAAACTGACTTTTTGGTAACAATGTTGCAAAAATTGGAAACCATATAAAATGAATAGAAAGTACACTGCAAAAAATGCTTTTCTTAGTATTGTTGTCTTGTTTCCAGTCCAAATATCTAGAAATTCTTAAATCAAGATGCATTTACTAAAGTAGTAAAATGCCATAAGATATTATATCTTGTTTTCTGGGAAAACAAGTACGTTTTCTTGTTTCCGGTACGAAAAATAATCTTGTCTCTGTTTGAATTATTTTTCTTACCCCATTGGCAGATAATTTAGCTTTTTTAAGCAAAAACTCACTTAATTTTGATTTATTTCCCCAGAAAACAAGACATAATATCTTATGGCATTTTACTCATCTAGTAAATGCATCTTGATTTAAGAATTTTTTGATATTTGGACTGGGAACAAGACAAAAATAGTAAGCAAGAAAAGCATTTTTTGCAGTATAAAACAGCTGAGGTTAATGATTACTGACCATTTGGTGGGGAAAAAAAATTCTTAAGAGTTTCAGACCCTATTCGTGAAAAGTGCCATGCACACACTGGTGACAATTCTTCTTTTTCCCTGTGTTGTCAGGTTTGGAGAGGCTGACAGTAAATGCGAGCAGAGAGCCCTCATCCAACAGAAACAGTGACTATGACTCGTATGGCTACAACTGAAGGCCTGTGCTCATGAAAGTCTTAAGAGTGTGTTTACTGACCCTGAGCAGACCTCTCTCGTCAGTCTCGTCTAGAATCAGCAGTCTTGTGTTGTGCAGATTTGGTTGGTTTGAGCTGTCCTTTGGCAAGTCGAGAAAGGTGTAAATATGTTTGAGAAGTACAGCTGAGAAATCCATCTAGGATAGAATTAAAAAAATACATAAATTAGTCTCAACGTAACCACCAAAGTGCTTACTTTGTATTGCATAGCAGGCTTCATTTTATTATAATTTTTTTTTTTTAATTGCAATTACTTGATTTTTCTGTATTTGCTTGTTATATTGTTATCTAAATTGCCAGAAACAAAATGGGATTTTATATCCTGAAAGACTGGCTTTTTTTGTTTATTTATACATGAACTCAACTGATTTTTGAGTTGGAGTATGAATAATTTTAAATAAACTAAAAAGAAAATCATTTAGATCTTTCGTGACTTTTGACTTGGGTGCAGGATCAGAATAAAACATATATTGTAAATAAGTGGATATATTGTAAATAAGTTGAACACTACATGATAAATATACTAGCATGGTTTTGTTTGAGCTTTGATGAGAAATTTCTTCTTCTGAGGTAACATGGAAGCGATGTAAAGGCTGGAAGAGGGAATCTGTTAATGCACAATTTTGCAGCAATGTGGTTTCCTGTCGTAATTCTATTGACTTCCTGTTTGTGTTATTTCTGTCGCTCATGCTCTAAATATACTGTAGACTCAATCTGCTCATTCTTTTCACTCTGTTTCTTTGTCTTTTCTTTCTTTTCTCCCATTTCCTTCTTTTTTCTTTCAATATTTTCTCCACTCTCTCTCTCTTTGTGACCCAGTTGATTTTTTTAATACTGCACTCATAGAGGGTTTAACAGCTTAAAATCTTATGCCTCGCCTGACTGATGGTAGCTAAGTGAAACTCTCTTTCTAAGTGCACCAGTGAGAGAGAAAGTTAAAAAGCTTGGAGGGTTTTTGTCTAAAATCTCCCAGTGTGTGTTTGCATGCACGGCATTTCAAGATGGTTGTTTCAGTTCTGTTCATTATTTTTCATTGATTATATATGGCTACCACTTTGCAGACGATTTAGTCTCTGTTCATTGTGAGAACAAACACACAGCCGAGGGAACGCAACAGCAGGTTTGGTGGGAGAGAGTGTGTTGCGTGTGTGTGGGTGGGTGGACAAGTGTCGTCTCCTCCTCATCCTCAGGTCAGAGTGAAGGATTATATCTGTAGTTTAAATGAGGTTCCAGCAGAGAACAATGACAGATGACAACAGATTACATGCACAGATTAACAAAGAGACCACACTGGGTAAAATATTTAGTGCATCCATTCGTCATTTCTCCTTCTCTCAACACTCGACACTGACATCAAACTTGCTTGTTACCTGCATTCAGTCTATTTTCACATAACTATTTTGCCTTATCCAACATAGTCAGACTGTTCTTGACTATGTTGGATAATAATCCTTCTGGTGGTCTATTATTCCCATCAGAGAGAAAGAAATCTAAAGAAAAATTAATATTCATCACACAAACTTAACCGTTTAAAGCTAAAAGTTTAATAAATTGTGCAAAAAGTGAATAATAAAACATTGGCATTTTAATAAAATATTTGTCATTATTGATGCCCTTAGAAAGTTTCATTTTTCACCTCAAGTTAAATCATTTGAGCAAATGAATCGAGCTTGATGCTTATAAAAGTGAAAACCATGAAAATTCAGCAGTTTTGCTTATTTTTAAGATATTACTACACTGAAATTGGAAATTATTTATAAATTACAATGAGTTCTTAGTTTTGACTGTAAACTTTGTGCAAACATACCAAATTGAAAGGAAAAAAAAACACAACAGCATATTGAATGTCTTTATTGACCAAAATTTCATGACAGTAAATTTAAATTTTTAAGTACAATCAACTTGGATGTTTAAGTCATTTCAACGTAAATTACATTAAACTGACAAAAAATGAGTTGAATCTTGTATAACTTTCAAAAAAAAAGTTGAATATTGCTTATTTTGATGAGTTAAAGCAATGTTAAAACATATGTTGTCATAACTTATTGATCATATAATTTTTTTACAGTATGCACACTATGTATAAGAGGATAGATGTAATGCTAAAGATAAAGGTTGAGAAAGAGTTAATATGATGTTCTTAGGATTTTATGTATTCAGATAGTTTCAGTGTTCTTTGGAGACCGATTAGATGGAAAAAGAGACAGTGGTGTGATTAAATACTTTTATTTTTTCAGATGCATATAATGCCCTCATTCTTGCTAATAGGATTTTGCCTTTAATGCCGTCTGCAGCATTTCTCCCTCATGCACTAATCATTAAGCTGCTGAAATTAAACATTAAAAGCATTGAGATCCCATTACTTTAATATATGTTCAGAAATCCTGCATGTTTTATTATAGTAAACAGAAATGTAGAGGACCGAGGGAGAGAGCGAGATTAAGATGAGATAGGAAGTGGGTTTCATCTTCAGATTTACAAAGAGTTTCTTGGAAGGATGTCAACTATCTTTGGCCAGACATATCCAAGAAATAAAGAGAGGAAAATGGGGGAGGATGAGAGCAGAGGATTATTTACCATTTTAAATGAATAAATCCGTATTGTGTAAATCCGGCACACCAGCCAAAGAGGGATAGAGAGAGTGACAGCTAACAGTGCAGAGCTATAGATGACAAAAAGAGAGAGAGAAAAAAAAACACAATAAAATAAGGAATCAAGGAAATCATTTCGACACATCTGACATACCTGAACTTGGAATATTTTTATATTTACAAAACTAAGAAAAAAAAACTAAGAACTTCCAAAGGATAGAAGCAAGCATTCTGACAGAAGATGGACTGATGAAACTCTGTGACCAAAATCACACACTGGACTGAGCATGTCTGTGCGAGGAGAGTGATATCTTACTTTCAGTTTTGCATATCTGAAAATCTGAAAGGACCATTGAGGCAAGTACAAACTTTTTGGACATTTGATAGTGTCATTGTTTTTGTTTTACTTTATATTATCTTATTTTAACTGAAATTATATTAACATGTAATTTCTTTTATCACTCTTAAAAATAAAAGTTCCAAAAGGGCAGTGATGCCATAGAAAAACCATCATTTCATTGAACAGTTCTTAAAGGAACCATTTTTTTTCTTAGTTTGAAGAACATTGTAATAATCTAAATAACCTTTTTTCAGGCTATAAAGAACCTTTTGTGGAATGGAAATGTTCCATGTATGTTAAAAGTTCTTCATGGAACCATCGATGCCAATAAAAAACCTTTATTTTTTGATGAGTATAATGTGATTTTAATGGAAAATATTAATATATTTATTTTAATCACTAATCATTTTATAAATTTATAATAAATAATTTAACAACAACCAAATTGGTCAACTATTTAAATTTTCGACAAGCATATGTTTGCTGTGTTACAGGGTGTTATGGATGTAATGAGTCTTTCTAGACTCAAATGGAAGTCTTCTACTATGAGACTGGTAATCCTTCACTTATTCATAATCCTCTGTAAGTCTGATTTATTTTTACACTCTTCCCAGAACACTGCACAACACACTTTACTTTATGACCTTGTACAGTGAGAGTTTTTCTCTCTCTTTTTAAATTATATTTTGGATAATTCTGTAGAGCACTAGGAGAAAGAAATTTTAAAGTTTCCTATACCAAATTTGAATTTAATCGAAAGAGTGTGAGCACTTTTTTATTTAATTCTTCACTTCTGCATTTAGTAAATCAAAGTTTTAGGTGTTGCAGTTCATCTGGATATGAGAAACCTATGCTTAAACAATAATGCGATTTTTATTAATCTCTCAGACTAATAACTCAACTTTTCTATTTCTCCATCACAAGCCCATTGTCAGACACCCCCCTCCCCATCGCTTCCAGTCCGGGTCACTGTTTCCTCGCCATGGCAGTCTTTCCCCCTCTCTCAGACTGATCTGGGGCTTCTCTTCACCAACTCCAGCCCCTTTTCTTCCACCCAATCCCTGCTCCTCATACCTCCATCAGGAACGGCCTCCAAACCTCTTCTCCGTGCTTCATTTGGTTCCTACACCATCACACAGGTACAACAGTCTTAATTATAGTTAATGACCTTTATCTCAACTTCAAAGATAAATAATGTGAAGTTACTTAATTTGTGCTTCCACCTCTTGTCTTCTCAAGGTGATGACTGAAGCCATTCCTCCTCTGACTCCATCTCTCACTGCATCGCTCCTTTCGAAAACCATTGTCAAAGAGATTGAGGGTGACGGAGGAGAACGGTTTGAGGTGCGAGTGCTGTTTCGTATGAGGGGTGATGTTAACAGAGGAACCTGCGTTACTCTCCATGCTTTCAAACAGACAGAAGAACTGAAAGCTTCCTGCATCACTCAGGTACTGCTGGTCAAAGGCACCATAGATGGGTCAGGACAGCATTATAAGATAAGAAGTCTATAAAGCAAAGAGTCAAATAAACCTCATTGTTATGTGATCACTCTGAACACGTACAACAATATATATATATATATACACACCGATCAGGCATAACATTATGACAGGGTCATGGGCGGCCAAGGCTCATTGATGCACGTGGGGAGCGAAGGTTGGCCCGTGTGGTCTGATCAAACAAACCAGCTACTGTAGCTCAAGTTGCTCAAGAAGTTAATGCTGGTTCTGATAGAAAGGTGTCAGAATACACAGTGCATCGCAGTTTGATGCGCATGGGGCTGCATAGCAGCAGACCAGTCAGGGTCCCCCCTGCTGACCCCTGTCCACTGCCGAAAGCGCCAACAGTGGGCACGTGAGCATCAGAACTGGACTACGGAGCAATGGAAGAAGGTGGCCTGGTCTGATGAATCACATTTTCTTTTACATCACGTGGATAGTCGGGTGCGTGAGCATCGCTTACCTGGGGAACACATGGCACCAGGATGCACTATGGGAAGAAGGAAAGCCGCCGGAGGCAGTGTGATGCTTTGGGCAATGTTCTGCTGGGAAACCATATGGGTCCTGCCATCCATGTGGATGTTACTTTGACACGTACCACCTACCAGGGCCGGCGCTACCTATAGGAGGAGTAGGCATTTGCCTAGGGCCTCGGGCTTTGAGGCGGGGCCTCCGTAACATCCCTATACTCTAGTCCACTAATCAAGATGGACAGCAAAATACTAGGCTTTTGGTCCATTGGAAAATAGATGAATTGTCACTCACCTGTAATGAAACCATTTAATGTCACCGTTTCAAATGGGTCCCACCGTCTGTATGAAAAGGGTACTTAGGTTTTCGTACTAGAGTACGAAAATGCAAAAATGCAGCTTTTCCAGCAGCTGACTGGCTTTAGTTGAAGTCGTTGAATTATGATGGCGCCGAAACGAACGCATCCTTTGGGGGCTGCGCGAAGCGAAAGGCTAAACAGGCACGGAAAGAAGCGCAGCTCGTAATGTAGCTGTGCGAGCTGTCATCATCTCTTGTGGAGTGATTGTAATGTATTCTAAAATTAAACGTGTTCTATCGATCAGCGCCATTTCGGGATAGATCATTTGCCGGTTTATTGTGAGTTTAAAGGAGCGCGAGCGCCTACAGACCATAGACTCTAATAAAGTGACAGACACGTACATTCATGATTGACATCGCGTCGGGAGCTGACTAGCAAAATACTAAAGTAGCTAAAAGTAAACAAATCCGTATGCAAAGTCAAAGAGCAAACACAGGACTAGCTACTGCATTTTAATGTTTCAAAAAAAGGACCTCAGCTGTTTGTAAACTATCTTTTAAATTCTGCTGATGATTACATTACTGCTCTGACAATGCTTAATTTCAGTTTTAAAATCATAAATAATGTTGTTATATTTATTTAAAAATAAGCATACAATTTTATGAAGAAATTCATTATTTTTTCTGCTTAGTCTCTTTCACTTCCACTAGCAGTTGATTTTTATAGGCTATATAGCGCACTGCAATATCTAGGTCCTATTCTAGGATATTGGTTCAATAGAAGTGTAAAATCCTGTCAATGCAAAATAATTATTAAAGTTTCATTTATTTTTTCAGCGCATTTGTTTTACAATATATGGCTATTACTTTCATAGGAATAATATTACATAATATTATAGCCTACATAGCATTATTATTATTAATATTAGCATTATATAGTATAATGTAGACTGAGACATTATATCACAACTAAAAAGAGGTTTGAGTCCCCTTTGAAGTTCAGGTACAAGTCAATGCACTGACTTTTTCTTTGTTTAATTTGCATGCTGAACATGGGTTGGAGCTCTTAATTTTGAACTCTCAAAGTGCACCAGACTGATGAATTTATCTTTAAAATGTACAACATTTTCTAACGGGGGACCATGCCCCCATACCCCCCTAAAGGGACACAGCTCGACCCACCAGTTTCAACAAATCCTGTGGGAAACACATTGCTATTCTTAACAAACAAATCACCATAAAGTTTCATTAATATGGACATACAAGAAAAATATTTACTATTTTAATAACAGATGTTGTATAGATAAGCATAGATAAGCGTTAGGAATCATATTTGTTTCAAATGCTTTTTATGGGTGTGGTGCGGGGGGCCTCTAACATAAATTTTGGGGCCTCCAAACGTCTAGAACCGGCCCTGCCACCTACCTAAGCATTGTTGCAGACCCTTTCATGGAAACAGTATTCCCTGGTGGCTGTGGCGTCTTTCAGCAGGATAATGTACCCTGCCACAAAGCAAAAATGGTTCAGGAATGGTTTGAGGAGCACAACGAGTTTGAGGTGTTGACTTGTGTATATATATATATACAGTATATATATGTTGTTTTTTTTCAGTCCAAAATAGATTTTAAGTGCTAAAATATGTTGTAACTAGATTTTTTCAATTGAAAATATATTTATTTAAACCTTCAAATGCTGAAAAATATTATAAAATGTACTTCAAGGGCATAGAAAATGCATTTCCAAATCTTCAATATTAGTATTATTATTATTATTAATAATAAGTATTCTTCAATTTCTTCTCAGCCACCTTTCGGGTTGTGTGTGGTCACTCTGACGTTTCCAAACGACTGGTTTGAGCCTAATCAGAACATCGAGGCAAACCTGGACCAGATTTTCAAGCAACGTCACCCGAGCAGAAACCGTTCTCGTTCCCGAAACCGTGGTAGAAGGCATCCATACGTGCCAGGACGACTCAGGGCCCAGTCTGATAAAATTCAGCTCTACTACTCTTCCTTTGGCATTGTGTCCAGTCCTAAAGCCGGACCCCCAAGGTGTGCGGAGGAAGTGTTACAACAATCAGAGAGGAAGATGTACTACATTGGTGCTGTGGGACATGAAGATCAAGAGATCAACAAAACCAAGCAAAGCACTGCATGTTTAGATAGACAGGTGGAAGAAAAATTTTGGTTGGATTCCAATGTGCTAATTGTTTACAGCAAAGGGCCTGTACGTGCTGGACAACCAATCAGAGTGTCAGTAAACTTGAGGGCAAATTTTAGTGGGGAGTCACTGACCATTAGGTAACATTAATATTATTACATAACATACAATTGCTTAGCACATTGTATGTAATAATGTATTGTATATTATTGTTCACATATATTTTTTTCACCTTCAGACTGAAAATGAAAAAAGGGTTGTTGTCTCTGGATGTCCATCCCACCACAAACTCTGACCTTTGGATGGTAAATGTAGAGAGGACATCGGGTTCTAAACATGATGTTATTTCCATCACTAGCCACAGCACTGGTACTCATCCAGACAGCACTGGGTAAGAGGAATAACTACTGACTCTAGAATTAATATGTACTAACCTATTTTACATCAATATAGTAGTGTATAACATACACTAGCATTAAAAAGTTTAGGGTCAGTAAGAATTTTTTTTAAAGAAATTTACTTAAACCAAAAATTAAAATTCTGTCATCAATTAACCACCCTCATTCTCATTGCAACACAAATGAAGATATTTTAAATTAAATCTGAGAGATTTCTGTCCACACAACTTTGACGCTTCAAAAAGTTCATAAAGAGATCGTAAAACTAATCTGAGGTTTGGAACATCATGAGGGTGAGTAAATGATGACAGAAGTTTCATTTTTGGGGGAACCAACCCTTTAAATTGATCAGAAGTGACAGTAAAGACATTTATAATGTTACAAACAAATGTTTGAACTTTCTGTTCATTAAAGAATCCTGAAAAAAATATTAAGCAGCACAACTGTTTTCAACATTAATAATAATAAGAAATGTTTATTGAGCAGCAAATCAGCATATTAGAACGATTTCTGAAGGATCATTTAGGTAATTCAGCTTTGCCATCACAGGAATCAATTAAATTTAAAATAATTAAAATAGAAAATGGATATTTCAAATCACAATAATATTTGGTAACACTTTAATTTAAGGTGATGTAGTTACAAGTTAATACATGTACTTACTATAGTAGTATATTATGCATAATTACAAGTAACTAACCCTAAACCAAACCCTAACTGTAACTCTATAGTACATGTAGTTAATAAATATTACTCAGTACTTATTTGAGTAAGTACAATGTAATTACGTCACCTTAAAATAAAGTGTAACCTAATATTTTACAAATCCACTCACAGGAATTACATTGATTCTAAAATCTCATCCACTTACAAGTCCATCACAGGAATACATTCAATTAAAAAATACAAATAAAATAAACTAATAGGCCTATTTTAAATCACAATAATATTTGCAAATCCATTACATTGATTCTAAAAGCTCATCCACCTTCGAGTCCAACCATTAAAAGTACAATTTAGACATCTTTATAGATCTAATAACACAGTTTTGTAAGAAAGAAACAATAGAAGTTCTTTATATAGGCCTTAAGCATAGTTTTGCTTTTAAATCCTCAACATCATTAACCACAAACCTGAAAGCCAGTTAAAAGAAGAATCTGCCATGCATCCTTTCATTTTTGTCTTTGTCCCTTTTCTTCTGTCACAGCACATCTGCTCTAAGCCAGGTATCCTGTCTTTCGTTTGAGGCTTTACACAGAAACTTTGGCGTCGCGATGACTGTCACTGCTAGCTGGTGGGTGGAGTACTCAACACGCAAGTTTGCAGTTTCACCACACGGGGCAGTCACGAGCTTTTTCTCCCTTATCGACAGAGAAGTGATGGGCATTGCCCCCATCACAGAGGTATAGCCTATCATAAATCTATTGTCAATTTCCATATGCATAAATAAATGATCATAAGGATCACCAACAGAATAATGTTCTCAGTGTCTTCAGTTTACTAAATATTCTTCACCTTTCCCCATTTTATCAACTTGTCTGTCTATAATTTCAGATTTATTTTATGATCTCTTTGTGAACGTTTTGAAACGTCAAGAGTTTTGGTTGAATAGACTATTAATTGAGGGACATGAATGAAAGTCTTACGGGTTTTGAACGACATGAGAGTGAGTAGGCCTAATTGATAGAATTTTCATTTTAGGTAAAACTATTCCTTTAACTGACCTTAGAATGTCACGACTGACCAATCAGAATCAAGCATTTCAGAGAGCCTTAATAATGTTAGATATTCAATGTAATATGTGTAAAGAACAGGAAAAAACATGGTGTTTTACTGAGATCTAGCTGTTTTTATTTGCAGAGCAACACTATTATCAACACAGCCATCTTGACAAGTCAGCCTGTGTCACTTCCTGTCATTGTGCTAGCGGTGGGCTTAGATGGCAAAGTATCAGATGTGACCACAGCGGTAAAGTGTCATTCAGCCAATGAAGATATCGTCAAGGTATAAAGATTTCTGAGGAGGTCGGGTCTAATGCATAAAATATATAATGTCATCTGATGGCTCTTTTCTTTGCTGGCAGGTGTCTCATGATTGCTCTGTGATTTTTGTGGATGGGAGTGAATCAGGAAGGGGCAGCATCTGTGTGGAACTGGAGTTTTCTTTAGGAATGTTCAGTGGCTCTTTGTGCTTGGCTGTGTGGGCTCCAGTAGTTCCACTACATGTGTCTCTCTCGGACTCTGTCCTGAGTCCCATCAATGGCTGGAATTACTACAGTGAGAGCGGGTATGCAATATTTGGTTACACTTTACAATAAGGTCCCATTAGTTAACATGCATTTTCTTGTGAAAAAGAACACTATAGCATACTTTTAAAAAGAGTACTTATTACAAAAATAATACACTTAAGTGCAAAATAAATGTAATATTTTCGAACACTTATTACAGAAATAATACACTTAATATTTTTGAAAAAAATATGAGAAATAAATTTAATATTTTTGGACACTTAATTGCATGTTAGTTGCTGTTAAGTAAAATTTATTTTAGTTTAAATTTATATTAAATGTAATTACTTAAAGGGATAGTTCACCCAAAAATTAAAATTTGCCCTGGGCTTACCCCCAGGGCATCCAAGATATAGGTGACTTTGTTTCTTAAGTAGAACACAAATGAAGATTTTTAACTCCAGCCGTTGCAGTCTGTCAGTTATGGAAGCCCGTTTCCGCCACTAAATAAAAAAATAAAAAGAGTAATTGCGAGAATTCTGACTTTATAACTCGCAATTGTGAGAAAAAAAGTCAGTCGTATAATGCATGTGAATGGTAACAAAATCTATGAGAGTAAAAAAACAGTAAAAAAAAAAATGCACAGACAAATCTATATTAAACCCTGCGGCTCGTGACGACATATTGATGTCTTAAGACACGAAACGATCGGTTTGTGTGAGAAACCGAACCGTATTTATATCATTTTTTACCTCTAATACGCCACTATGTCCAACAGCCTTCACCGCGCGATCACTTCCGGTGAGTGAGGTCAATGTACAACGTACACGATCTGGCGCAAGCGGCGGAAGTGATCTCTCGCGCGTATCTCTACGCCAGATCGTGTACATTGACCTCACTTACAGTGATCGCACGCTGAAGGCTGTTGGCTGTTGGCGTATTAGAGGTAAAAAATGATATAAATACCGTTCGGTTTCTCACACAAACCGATCTTTTCGTGTCTTAAGACATCAATGTGTTGTCACGAGCCGCAGTGTTTAATATGGTTTTGTCTTTTTTTACCGGTTTTTTTTTTTACTCTCATAGATTGTGTTACCATTCATATGCATTATGCGACTGACAGACTGCAACGGTTGGAGTTAAAAATCTTCATTTGTGTTCTATTGAAGAAACAAAGTCACCTATATCTTGGATGCCCTGGGGGTAAGCAGATAAACATCAAAATTTCATTTTTTCAAATTTTCACTAAGAGTGTTTTGACCCACTTAAGTAGGACATAATCATATGTAATTTTATAATTACTTCTATTATCATTGAAATATGTTTACTGTGCACTGACGAATATGACAAGCTTTTATGGAAAACATAATTTCTATTGAAACGTGTCATATGTATTTAAATATATTTGAAATTACACTTTTGTAACGATGAACTTGCAATTTAGTACATTTAAAATATATTACGTTTAAATGTAATATCAAATAACACACTATAGTTAAAATTATAATGAAGTTTGATTTACATATGATTTAGTTTGTTGGTCAACACATCGAAATAAGTGTACTTCTTTAAAGCATGTCAGAAGATTATTAAATATGATAATGTAAAGTAAAACTTTTAACTAGGCTATATTTTATTACTTTTTTTAAAAGTGTACTTAAAGGGATAGTTCATCCAAAAATGAAAGGTCTCATCATTTACTCACCATCATGTTGTTCCAAAGACAGATTTGGTTAATCTTCAAAACACAAATTAAGAGATTTTTAATGAAACCTGAAAGGTTTCTGTCCCACCATTAAAAGTCTGTGCAACTGAAACTTTGAAGATCCAAAAACGTCATAAAGGTGTCATAAAATGAATCCTCATGAATTGAGCTGTTTAATCCAAGTCTTGTGAAGAGATACAATCACTTTATATGATTTCCTTTACATTGAAACAATGAACAACACACATACATACACATCACATATGGTAAACACAGATGCTCATGCATGCGTCAGGCGCTAGAACAAACCACATTGGTTCTCGCTCATCATGCATTCACGTTTGAGCTTCTGTGTTTAACATATGTGATGTGTATGTGTGTATTTCTTCACAAGACTTTCAAGACTGGATTAAACCATTCGATTGATTCATATGGATTCATTTTACAACAGGAGGGTGAGTAAATTAATTTTCATTTTTCTGTGAACTAATGATTTAAGTGTGTTAAGAAACAGGCATGAAAATTTACTCTCTTTAAGTACACCTAAAGGAATAGTTCACCCAAAAATTAAAATTTCCCTCAAGTTGTTCCAAACCTGTATGAATGTCTTTGTTCTGCCAAACACAAAAGAAGATATTTTGAAGAATGTTGGTAACCAAACAGTTGATGGACCCCATTGACTTCCATAGTATTTTTTTCCCTACTATGGAAGTCAGTGGGGTCCATCAACTTCATATAGGTTTGGAACAACATGAGGGTGAGTAAATGATGACAACATTTTCATTTTTGGGTGAACTATCCCTTTAAGTGGCTTTTTATTTCACTAATATTATAGTATCTGCAGGTTTATGTTAACTAATGTGGTTAACTAAAGTTAACAAATGGAACCTTATTGTAAAGTGTTACCCAATATTCTTCTGCAGACCTTTCAAGTAGTGCAAGGAAATGGCATTGATCATAAGGAAATTGAAATGTCTCTTTTTTTTTAGGTGTGAACCAGTTTATCAGAGGTCTGCTATACAGATTTTGGCACAATTCAGTGCCCAATCAGCAGCGCAAGGAGGCCAACCAACCTACATGCTCGGATCACCGGATTGGTTTGTGGATGTGACCGAACTTGTCCAAGACTGGCTGAGGATAGAAAACCCGTATATTGCAGCTCTCGATAAACAAAAAAATCTAATTGGCTTGAAGCCTGGAATTACATCATTATATGTTGGTATCTGAATTTACTGTCAGAATTTTTGATGTGGCATAGCACATTAACAACCTAAAGGGATAGTTCACCCAAAAATGAAAATTCTGTCATCATATTTATGTCATTCCAAACCTGTATGACTGTCTTATGTGACACTCAGAAGAAGAAAAAACAATGAAAATGGCCATACAATGAAAGTAAATGGGGTCCAGTGTTGTTATAGACCCCACTGACTTGTATTGTTTAGACCAAAACTTAGTCTATCTTCTTTTGTGTTCTGCAGAAGAAATAATGTCCTACAAGTTGGAAACAACATGAAGATGCGTAAATGATGACAGGATTATAATTTGTTAGTGAACTATCACTTTAAGTATGGACCTGTCTTGGTTCTTAATTTCCATTGCTTCTCATATCTCTGTTTTTCAAGGTGATATCAAGTCAGTGGGATGGAGTGCTTGGAAGAGCTAATGTCATTGTAACCTCTGAACCTGTCACTCCTGGTGACCTCTCTGTTCAGTTGGTGGGAGGGCTTGACCTGTCAATTAATTCCAGCCCATCTCATCCATCTATTGTCACAGCAACAGTGAATGCTCACAACACACTGTACAACCATGGGCAAGTAAGTATAGTGAGTACTAACATTTTAATATTGATGTTCTATTTCTCATTCGTTCTGCTCTTTTTTTTTATTTTTATTTTTTTATTAGGAAGCATCTGTCAATGTTTGGATCCAGTTTAATGACGACACCACCATGTCGGTATCTGCCTTTAGTGGGATTCCCTTTACTCTCCGGCTGTCCTCTTCGGCTGAGTCTGTGGTTGCTGTGACACCGGCTCCATCACAGCGCATCTTGGCACAAGGTGATGGCGGAGGGCCTCTTGTGAAAGCCGAGCTCCTGGTCTCCCCCTGTGAACCAGCGTCTAACCATGTTGAAATGGAAGCAATCCAAAAAGGAAGTGAAGCAAAAAGATTGGCTAAAGGCTCTGGCTGGATAAGGGTGAACCTGAACATGGACTTTTGGCCAATGGGGAGTGAGGAAACCAACTTTGAGATGCATGATGTGACTGATATGCTTGTTGACTCCAACAAGGATCTGTATGATAACTTTGAAGATCAGCAAATTATGGTAAATTCTACAAGTGACTATGATGTTGGTAATGACATATTTAAAAGAAATGACTTGGAGCAGGTGGTTTTGATCCCCAACCATGAAGAGAGTGTCATGTATTTATCTCCTGGGGTGGAAAAAGAGAGGAAAGAGGTTAAAACTGCTGATAGACAAGTAGAGATTGGCATTGGAGCTGTCCTTTCTCTCCTTTGTCTTTCCTCCCTCCTTTTCCTGGTCAACTGCCTGCCATGTGCACTGAGAGAACAGAGGAACAGAGGAAGACAAGAAGGAAATGCAAAAGACAGTGTGGAGGACGACGAGGACACTGAAGAACAAGAGGAGATAAGGGTAGAGGTAAAACAGTGTAGTGAAGTGGTAACGGGTGATGACAGAAGGGAAAGGAAATGACCTTTTGACTTTTAAAATAGCTCACATTGCCTATTACCTTGTGCGTGTCCTGAATAAGTATTTATGGTCACATATTTGTAGTATTGCCCGTCAGCATGACATTTTAGCTGAGATGTAAGAATATGTATGGTAATGTAAATGATATATTATTACTTCAATTGTTTGCTATTATTGTTGTTTCTGTTATTTCTTTCAAAGACGTTAATACAAGAAGATACAATATAGCATATTGTGTTAATATTGGCATAATAATTCATTAGAGAAAACATGAATACACATAAACTTTATGATCTGAATAACTTCAAGTAAAACATAGGCTACTTGTTTTTGTGGGTGACTTTTTTACACTGCTCAAATATTAAATAAAGGTGAAAAATATGCTAAAACAAGTTGACTGAGTTATACAGATACAATTTCTATGAATTTATTATTACCATAAGACTGATGTGATTCTTATACACAGATTATCATGGTAGGTGGTGGAGTTCATTTACAACTAGAAACATATTTATACAACGAGAACCTTCATACACTATATTGCCAAAAGTTTTGGGACATCTGCCTTTACATGCACATGAACTTTAATGACATCCCATTCTTAATCTGTAGGGTTTAATATGGAGTTGGCCCACCCTTTGCAGCTATAACAGCTTCAACTCTTCTGGGAAGGCTTTCCACAAGGTTTAGGAGTGTGTTTATGGGAATTTTTGACCATTCTTCTAGAAGCACATTTGTGAGGTCAGGCACTGATGTTGGACGAGAAGGCCTGGCTCACAGTCTCCGCACTAATTCATCCCAAAGGTGTTCTATCAGGTTGAGGTCAGGACTCTGTGCAGGCCAGTCAAGTTCCTCCACACCAAACTCGCTCATCCATGTCTTTATGGACCTTGCTTTGTGCACTGATTCACAGTCATGTTGGAACAGGAAGGAGTCATCCCCAAACTGTTCCCACAAAGTTGGGAGCATGAAATTGTCCAAAATGTCTTGGTATGCTGAAGCATTAAGAGTTCCTTTCACTGGAACTAAGGGTCCAAGCCTAACCCCTGAAAAACAACCCCACACCATAATCCCCCCTCCACCAAATTTTACACTTGGCACAATGCAGTCAGGCAAGTACCGTTATCCTGGCAACCGCCAAACCCAGACTCGTCCATTGGATTGCCAGACAGAGAAGCGTGATTCATCACTCTAGAGAACACATGCTCTAGAGTCCAGTGGCGGCGTGCTTTACACCACTGCATCCGACGCTTTGCATTGTACTTGGTGATGTAAGGCTTGGATGCAGATGCTCAGCCATGGAAACCCCTTCCATGAAGCTCTCTATGCACTGATCTTGAGCTAATCTGAAGGCCACACAAAGTTTGGAGGTCTGTAGCTATTGACTCTGCAGAAAGTTGCCAACTTCTGCGCACTGTGTGCCTCAGCATGCGCTGACCCCACTCTGTGATTTTACGTGGCCTACCACTTCGTGGCTGAGTTGCTGTTGTTCCCAATTGCTTCCACTTTGTTATAATACCACTAACAGTTGACCGTGGAATATTCAGTTGTGAGGAGATTTCACAAATGGACTTATTGCACAGGTGGCAGCCTATAACGGTACCACGCTTGAATTTACTGAGCTCCTGAGAGCGACCCATTCTTTCACAAATGTTTGTAGAAGCGGTCTGCATGCCTAGGTGCTTGATTTTATACACCTGTGGCCATGGACGTGATTGGAACACATGAATTCAATGATTTGGAGGGGTGTCCCAATACTTTTGGCAATATAGTTTATTTGGCATAATGACAATGCAGAAACTGTTTCCAGATGAATCAATCAATTGTGTATATCAAACCGAATGACTACATAACTAATCTTCAGCCTTAAATAATTGTTTGCATGATTTTCCAGTTACAAAATAACACTGATCGCATATTACCTATACGTACAATAGTATTAGATGAACTCTTCATAACACCGCTCCCTGGTGGTCTAGTGGTTAGGATTCGGCGCTCTCACCGCCGCGGCCCGGGTTCGATTCCCGGTCAGGGAACAAAATGTTTTTTTTTGCCTAAGAAAAAAAGGTATTCGACGCTATCAGCTCATAGGCAAACAGTATTGTGTGTTAAATGATTTGCGCTTCTGAACACGTTCTGAACAGATACGGAGAACATATATCAGAGTAACTCCCGTGCGGTATGTTAAAGTCTTGGCTGTTATGTCAAAAAACTTTTAAATGCATTCTCTCTCACAAATGGACCGAAAAAAATCATGTAAGCCAGCAATATTGACGAGTGACTAAACAGAGCATGTTCAATAAACGTCATGTTCAATGCACTCATAACTACTAAAGAGCACCAACAGCCTTCAGTAGCAGAGTGGCGCAGCGGAAGCGTGCTGGGCCCATAACCCAGAGGTCGATGGATCGAAACCATCCTCTGCTAATCGTTTTTCCACAGTAAACTTCGTACTTCTCCAGAGAGAAACGCTTAATATTGAGCTTCGGCTTCTTTTATTTTATTTTTCAAATTTCTTATTATATTAATATTTCTAATGGTTTTAGATGATGTGGAAAGTTTTAAACAGATGAACTATCGTCTACATTAAATATAATCTTGATTTCATGTACAGGCAAGCTATACAGGCGATTTAAACATTTTCTACGAAGTTGGAGATTTGGATAATCCAGATGTTGGAAAATATGAACCCCACTTTTTCGTTCAGATCCGCTTTTGGAGTTTAGGTTGTGATGGAATTATTCTCTGAAACAAAAACAGAAATTTGCAATAATTATTTGCGCCCAACGTGGGGCTCGAACCCACGACCCTGAGATTAAGAGTCTCATGCTCTACCGACTGAGCTAGCCGGGCGGCGAAAACGCAGTTATTAGTCAAAATATTCGACACTAAAACATGTATAAACACTCAACTACACTAATATATGAACGTTTAATTATATTCAATAACAATACTTAAAATACAGCAGACTTATTTGGCCTGTCAAACCTCCTAATACAGTGCGGATAATGACAAACAAATAGAAAACCCAGATGGACGCTCTTTTATTATTAGTGCTCGTGCACCACCTGCTGTTCGCTGTTAGTATTACAATTCACGGACATTCAACATTAAAACATCGAAGTCGCTTTAACGTCAGCGTTAGTCACTGGTAGTGTTGTAGTCAAGACCTAGACTTTGAAGGATTGAGACCAAGACCAAGGCAGGGTGAGACCACCACTCCCTAAATTCATAAAGATCCACATTACCGCATGAGAAATGACTTATTAATATAATTTGAATAAGACACTATATAGAGCTGTTACCAATCAAATTAAATCATAACCAACAAAATTCTTCTTTGCACTGCAGAGGTGGCACAGAAGATGCATCTGAATTGGTACATTACAAATGCATAAATAATATATAATTATAATTTTTTTTATTGAATGTTTGTATAAAAGCAATATCAAGTTTGCAGTCATGCTCAAATTTGTGAAAACAGCTCTCTTGCTCTTGTGATACTGCTTAATTATATCACGTTATAATATAAAAATATCCAGATCACATACATGTACTTTTTTGCAACAATATCTTTTGTGAGCATGTATTTTAATTTTGGTGACATTTTTGACAGAATCCCTCATTCATTTCTGAACCGGCACAATAAATAAATCAAATTAGAAATAAGTTATTGATTGCATCTGAAGCAGTAAGTTTTACATCCAATCACATTAATGATGTTAATAAATAAATCAGACTATGATTTTAGTAATATCTCAGCAGTTGTGGTCTTGAAACAAAATCCCTAGTCCTCAAAGTCTGAGACCGAGACAAGAATGAGTACAAATGTGGACAAAGACCTTCAAAAAATGGCCTTAAGACCGGTCTCAAGTACTACAACACTAGTCACTGGTAAACACCTACACATCTTAATCTTACTGTTAATGTTTCAGTTGTATTTCTTATATATATATATATATATATATATATATACATATATATATATATAAAAAATGTAGATCTTCTTTATCCCAGGGATAGTATAATGACTCCTTTGACATTCAGAAGACCACTAGATTCATAAGAAGGCATAAGTCGGAAGCCCTGCATTGTCATCAGATGTTTATATATATCCGACTCCTCCACAGGAGGCCGACTGCTGATGTGTCTTGAGGTTGCAGATCCAGGCGAATCGTTTCCCACAGCGGGAACAGATGAAGGGTTTCTCTCCTGTGTGAACTCTTTGGTGTTTCTTCAGGTTGCCTGCCTCTGTGAACAGCTTCCCACATGTATCACACTTAAAGGGCCTCTCCCCTGTATGCACTCGCTGGTGTGCCACGACATTGGACAGCCCAGGGAATGCCTTTCCACAGAACTTACAAACGTAACCTTTCCGCCTACCTTTGTCCATGTGCTTTGGTAGTTGCAGGCCAGCAAAAGAAGGCCCAGGCTGAGTTAAGTTGGACATCATTTGGGGAATCACAGTGAAATATGAGGGGTTTGTTCTACTTACGCACTCTGTCCGAATTGTTTCGGGCCTACTGACGTGGCCTGATGCTTCAGTATGGCTTTGCCTCAAAATGGCAGCTTGATTCCACCTTTCCTCTTCTCTCATAGGTCCCTCTGCTGCACCTGCATTTCTAACAGCATGTGTTTGGGTAGATGGCGCTCCATCCCATTCACCTTTGGAGCTTCTAACAGATGATACAGTGTCTGACTGAACCAGCATACAGTCTTGATCCTGGTCTGACTCTGTATATGAGCAGGATGGGTGTGTGGGCCAGTGTGTAAAGCTGGTTTTATGCTCTGCAGGTCTCTCATACAAGCAGCCTTTTACTGAAATTTCAGTTGCTGTCTTTTCATGGTTCTTGGGTGAAGTTCTGCTTTTCACCATTCCCTTGTGTACGTGCCCTGAATCTGTGAGAGTTGCCGTTTCTCCTGTTGTTAGACCCTTGCTAGGTTGAACAACAAACTTGTGGTACCTGTGCTGTTGAGAACTACTTGGGCTGGACTCCACAGTACCTGAGTGTAAATGCGTTCAGATATTGTCAGAGCATTTTTAATTTGCAAAAATTCTTTGTGCTAAATTCAAACTTTTTTTCAATCTATTTAGTAAACTTCTTGTTGCCATGTTTACTTTATTATCTGCCTGTACAGCGACCTTGCGCTTGGGAAAGATGCTTTATAAGTAAAACATATAATTATTATTTACTCACCCTGTATGTTTATCTGCAGTCCAGTGGATGGAGAAATGTCGGTTTTCTGGTCCCTATCATCATTCAAATGGGAAAATTCCACCTCTATAGGCTGGAAACAATATAAAACTACCTTTATTTTTCGCTTTCATCCTAAAATGACTTACTATTTCTCTGCAGCAGTGATGTGATACTTTCCTGTTGACACTCTTTAGCGTTGTCCTAGTTTTTTTTTTTTTGCATTTTAAAAGAACAGTAAATAAACAAACCTTCTCTGTTCCAGGTGCAACTGTGCTTTTGGCTGGTGAGGTAGAAAGTCTCCCACTACAAATGTCTGTATTTGACTCTGCTGACCCAGAGGAAAAGAGAATAAATGTTAACTTTTTGATACAAGATTCTAGACCAAAAGAATATAAATGTTAAAGGGATAGTTCACCTAAAAAAGAACATTTCCTCTGTATAACATAAAAGAAGATATCTTGAGAAATGTCTTATTTATATATACAGTAGTATAAACAAAAAGCTCACAGGAAAAAGCATACATTGACTACAAAATTAGTTATAATTTTTCATTGGTTCTTTCTCGTTTTTGCATGTGTTCATAATTTCTTTGTATAACAGCCTGGTCAAAAATTATGTTCACACAATTTGGTATTTGGTAAGCAGTATATATATATTTTTTTTTTTTTTTTGAGCAGTTTAAAAAATTATATATCAATTTGTCCAGTGAGGAAGCATAAGTGATTGTGAATCAGTTTCACCTGCTTTGGTGTAAATGAAAGTGACAACAGGGAGAGGCAACAACAAGATAACCCCCAAAAAAGGAATGATTTTGCAGGTGGTGGCCATAGACAATTGTTCTTTCCTTATTCTGACGTATTTGTCTTTAGTTTTGTGTTTTGTTAGGGTCCTTGTCACTGTCTGTAGCATTAGGGCAGTACCTGCATCCCAATCAGGTTGCACAGGCAGTCCTGCTCCTCTAGGATGGCACATCCATACGTGCCGTCGCAAGGAGGTTTGGTGTGTCTCCTAGGACAGTTTCAAGAGCATGGAGGAGAAACCGGGAGACAGGCCGTTAACAAGAGGAGAGCTGGACAGGGACGTAAAAGGGGCGAGGAGGAACAGGAGGAGCACTGCCAGAGCCCTACAAAATGACCTCCAGCAGGCTACTGGTGTGCATGTTTCTGACCAAACTGTCAGAAACAGACTTCATGAGGGTGGCAGGAGGGCCCGACGTCCTCTAGTGGGACCTGTGCTCACAGCTCACCACCTTGCAGCTCGACTGGCATTTACCAGAGAACACCAGAATTGGCATTGGCGCCCCATTCTCTTCACAGATGAGAGCAGGTTCACACTGAGCACGTGACAGACGCGAAAGAGTCTGGAGATGCTGTGGGGAACGTTATGCTGCATGCAACATCATCCAGCATTACCGGTTTGGCAGTGGGTCAGTAATGGTCTGGGGAGGAATAACCTTGGAGGGTCGTACAGCCCTCCACATGCTAGCCAATGGTTCCCTTACTGCTGTTAGGTACCGGGATGAAATCCTCAGAGCCATTGTCAGAACTTATGCAGGTGCAGTGGGCCCTGGGTTCCTCCTGGTGCATGATAATGCCCGGCCTCATGTGGCTAGGGTGTGTAGGCATTTATGCCATTGACCGGCCCTCACGTTCCCCAGACCTAAAGCCAATTGAGAACCTCTGGGACATTATGTATCAGAGCATTTGAAGCCGCCAAGTATCACCACAGACCGTCCAGGAGCACACTGATGCCCTGATCCAGGTCTGGGAGGGTATCCCCCACACCATCCGCCATCTCATCAGGAACATGCCCAGACGTTGTCTTGAGTGCATACAGGCACGTGGGGGCCATACACACTACTGACTTTACTGACTTGATTATGAGTTTCTGTGATGAACCTCATGCAAGTTGGATCAGCCTGTAACTTCAGTTTTTTACATTGGTTTTTGGTATGATTTTGAATCCAGTCCTCAGTGTGTTGATGATTTTGGTTTCCATTGACTGTTGTCACATAATTTTGTTCTTAACAAATTATAGAATATATATAAAGATTTTCAAATGGAATATTTCATTCATTGAGATCCAATGTGAGATTTAAGGGTTCCCTTTTTTTTTTTTGAGCAGTATATATATATTCTACCATTCACTTAAGCAGCAATTAAGATGACTGCTTTTTGGCCCTCTACTCACCATCCTGCACAATTATGACTTGTGTCTGGCTTCTTTCCCACTGGTCATTTAGATCCTCCTTTATCACTATTGTTTCAGGTTCTCCATCTTCCACCTGTCCTTGCTGCTGAACACATGAAACAAGGTTTATGTTACAACATGACCCTGGCTGGCACATGAAACGTAAAGGTCGTGTATACATGTATAAAATTTTCCCTGTCTAAATGATCTAGGAATTTCTTGTATATAAGGAATTGTGAGGGTGTGCAGTGTCACAATGTTCATAATATCTAAAGGTATAAATTACAAACAGCTTTTCATTATTTAAAAAAAACTAAAGTGGGAAAGTATTTATGCAGCTGTCGAACAACCAGAGTATGATTTATTAGTATTTAACAATGGTTGTGTCCTTCAGTCTGGTATGTGGTATATATTTATTTATGTTTTCCCTGTCCTGAAACTACCTGCCTGCAGAGTTAATACATTTTATAACATCAATAAGAGGAAAGACAGGCATTGGTCTCCAAAACATACGTGTTTTGCTGTTCTTCAAAAAACAAACACAAAATGAGTGCAGAAATGTTTATTTAAACATGTCAAACACTTTTAATATACCAAAAACTGCTTGGAACCATTTCGACTAAGTCGCTTCACTTTTTCTACAGAACACCACAGCACAGAGCTTTACTCTGAAATTGTTGATTATATAAAAACACTCACATCCCTACTGATGTAAAACAATGTAAATCATGTATATAACTTAAATGAAAGACTTTATGCAGTAAAGATATGATGGTGGTATAATACACACTCATGTTCAGTGATCTTATCAGTAATCTGGTGATCATTTATTGACTCCTAGAGAAAGCAGTTCTTCTGCAGTTAACATATCTGGATGGTTCTTCTGCTGGTGGTTTTTGAGGTTCCTTATCCAGGCAAATGTCTGCCCACACTGGGTACAACTATATGGCCGTTCTCCGGTGTGGACTTTCTGGTGCTTTCTCAAGTTTCCCGCCTCTGAGAAGAACTTCCCACAGGTGTTACATTTGAATGGCTTCTCACCTGTGTGAATCCGCTGGTGGATCACCACCTTTTTGGGGCGGTTGAAAACTTTGCCACAGTATGTGCACGCAAAAAGCTTTTCGCGAGGAACTCTGTCATTTCTAGTCCGACCAGCTCTTTGTTGGTTAAAACTGACATCTCTGACATTGTGGTAGCTGTCCATGCCCTGTATTTTTGAAGATGTCGATGCCACTGCTGCAAAGCCACTTGACACCAGCGGCAGATTGGAGGAAGGCAAGAGGACCATGCTATCCTGATGTTCCTCCCTCCTGTATTGTGGATAAACACGTGAAGCCTGGCTTTTCCCTTGTGTTACTTTCCTAGCCCACACAGAAATCTCGTCCCCCTCCTCCGCAGAGTCAACCTCTATGACCTCTGAACGCCGTACAGAGGCCGTGGATTGGCTCTCAGTCAATCTTGCATTGTTCACGTACACGCAAGATCGCTGCCGCAAGTCTGCATTGTCACTCCCTTGCATTAAATAATCCCTCATAGGACTGGATTTTCCATTCAAATCAAACTTTGCTTCGGCATGTAATTCTATGGGCTCTTGTGATATTCCCTGAACACTCTCAAACTCTGGCTCAGATTTTAGCGCAGTGTCAGATCCACTGACCTCCAAAGTCGTTGGCTGCATCCTAGAGACTTGATCATCTTTCATCATCTGAACATCTCCAAAACCAGCCTCTCCAGTCTGTGGTGAAGTATTTGTTTCTCCTTAAAGAAGAGAAACAGTGTCAAGTCAAGTTTTAAAGGGATAGTTCACCCAAAAATGAAAATTAGCCCATGATTTACTCACCCTCAAGTCATCCTAGGTGTATATGACATTCTTCTTTCAGACGAATACACTCAGAGTTATATTAAAAAAGTCCTGGCTCTTCCAAGCATTATAATGACATTGACTTGATGGTTTGTTTTTGAAGTCCATAAAAGGACTGCCGGAAGCTAGTTATTTTAGTCTATAAAGTTTTAAATATGGATATTTTCCTTACACAAATGCGCCACTTCGCTTCAGAAGGCCTTTATTAACCCCCCGGAGCCGTGTGGAGCAGTTTGAGCACTTTTATGGACTTCAAAAACGAACCATCAAGTCAATGTCATTATAAAGCTGGGAAGTGCCAGGACTTTTTTAATATAACTCAGATTGTATTTTTCTGAAAGAAGAATGTCATATACACCTAGGATGACTTGAGGGTGAGTAAATCATGGGCTAATTTTCATTTTTGGGTGAACTATCCCTTTAAGATGGGTATTGTTGGGTATCTGTTACGTTTATAATAGGCAGCTTATGTTCTTCCATCCACTCACCACCATCTCCGATGAACAGTCTCTGCTGTGTTTGGTCCTCCTCAAACATCTCATCCTTTATCAGCACGGTGTCTACTTCTGATATTACTGCATCTCCTGTCTTTTGAAATGAAAGGAAATGTTTAAAAAAACCTATATGTGTATTACACACACACACACACACACATACACATACATATACATATACATATATATATATATATATATGTGTGTGTGTGTGTGTGTGTAGTGTACAACAATTCATTGCATATCTAGCTATCTGTCTATCTATCTATAATTTGTCTTTATAACAGTTTATCTATCCATCTATCGTTTGTCTATATAAGTTATCTATCTATCGTTTATCTATTGTCTATATAACAGTTTATCTATTTATTGCTTATTGGTATGACAGTCTATCTATCTATCATTTGTCTATTATTTATTGGTCTATGACAGTCTATCTATCTATCATTTGTCTATAAAAGTGTTTATCTATCTACTGTTTATTTGTCTGGCAGTCTATTTATAATTTGTCTATATAACAGTTTATCTATCTATTGTTTATTGGTCTATGAGTCTATCTATCGTTTGTCTATATAAGTGTTTATCTATCTATAGTTTATCTGTCTGACAGTCTATCTAACAGTTTATCTATCGTTTATTTGTCTGTCTGTCTATCTATCTATCTATCTATCATTTGTCTATGTAACAGTTTATATATCTATTCTATATATATATACCTATTGTTTATTGGTCTATGAGTCTGTCTATCGTTGGTTTATATAATAGTTTATCTATCCATTGTTTAATTGTCCATGATCTATCTATACGTATTTGTACATATAACAGTTTTATCTACTGTTTAATTGTGTCTACGATAGTCTATTTGCTATAAACATTATTAGATGTCACAATAAAAACGTGCTAGACTAGTGATTGTGGTTATCATAAAGAGATAGCTTACCTACCATACTGTTACTTTCATTTACAGCCTGCTGAGCAGCTGTGTCTGTCCCTCCACCTCTCCACAGTCCCGTGTTAAACTGAGCTCCAAACAGGGTGTCTGAATGTATGAAAACCGGAGAAACAACACAACACAGAATACTTCAAACACATAAGGCTTGATAGTTTATTTAGTGAGATAGATACACTTGACATTAGAATAGCATGCAAAGTTTTATAGCAACACACCGTTAGATTGGTTCCTGTATTTTTCAGACAAAGCGGCGCTCACTTGAACCCGGTTAGTGCGATTCAGTGAACTAATCCTTCTCTCTGCAAACCCTCGTGCCATCTTAAGCTCCAGTATGTGAAGTTTTCTCTTCAGCGCTTTGTTTTCACGCTGACATTGAGTCATCTGTAAGTTTATAACCGCGTAGTCGTCGTCCACGAGTTTACATATCTCAGCCACCGCTGCATTGGCCAGCACCTCCATAATGGAAGCTAACTGCGTCTGGAAAGCTATGCGATTCGACATGGTGAACGATTAAGCGTCCTACTGCACGCTTCAATAAACGTTCAGTGTTTTGGGAGCCGAATAAAAATTATTTAAAAATGTGAAATTTAAAGAAATATCTTCAAAACATCGTGAGAATAACAATCAGTTGCTCGGGTTTGATATCGTTCAGCACTTCCGGTCAGTAGTAATGACGTAAAAGCCATAAAGACCGTTTTACAGCGCACACCAATCTAGTGTCGGCAGTCGACACTGCTCAATACATTTGCCGAATGAATAAAACCGATCATTTTTGGCTGCTCTGTCAGTTATGGTTTGGTTCTTTTGGGATAAACAGCTTGTTGATGCTTTTAAAGGGACAGTTCACTGCAAAATAAAAAAAAAAAAAAAAAGTGTCTCAGTAATCTTTTCTTGACCCTCATATTGTTCAAAACCTGTTTTCTGACTGGATCCTTGAATTCTTTATTTTTTCACTGGTCTGCTGAGATTTTAGCCATGCGCTTGCTCATATGAAGCCATTCCGTAAAAGATGCTGGATTTATCATAAAATTTAAGAATAATTTTGGGTTTAAAAAAAAAAAACGTTTTTTACTGTTGTGTATTTTGAATTTTATATGTACACAATTATGTATATTTACAAACCCGATTCCAAAAAAAGTTGGGACACTGTACAAATTGTGAATAAAAACAGAATGCAATGATGTGGAAGTTTCAAATTTCAATATTTTATTCAGAATACAACATAGATGACATATCAAATGTTTAAACTGAGAAAATGTATCATTTTAAGGGAAAAAAAAAAAAAAGTTGATTTTAAATTTCATGGCATCAACACATCTCAAAAAAGTTGGGAGAAGGCCATGTTTACCACTGTGTGGCATCCCCTCTTTTTTTTAATAACAGTCTGCAAACGTCTGGGGACTGAGGAGACAAGTTGCTCAAGTTTAGGAATAGGAATGTTGTCCCATTCTTGTCTAATACAGGCTTCTAGTTGCTCAACTGTCTTAGTTCTTCTTTGTCGCATCTTCCTCTTTATGATGCGCCAAATGTTTTCTATGGGTGAAAGATCTGGACTGCAGGCTGGCCATTTCAGTACCCGGATCCTTCTACGCAGCCATAATGTTGTTAACCTTTCAGCATTGATGGTGCCTTTCCAGATGTGTAAGCTGCCCATGCCACACGCACTCATGCAACCCCATACCATCAGAGATGCAGGCTTCTGAACTGAGCGCTGATAACAACTTGGGTTGTCCTTGTCCTGTTTAGTCCGGATGACATGGCGTCCCAGTTTTCCAAAAAGAACTTCAAATTTTGATTTGTCTGACCACAGAACAGTTTTCCACTTTGCCACAGTCCTTTTTAAATGAGCCTTGGCCCAGAGAAACGCCTGCGCTTCTGGATCATGTTTAGATATGGCTTCTTTTTGACCTATAGAGTTTTAGCCGGCAACGGCGAATGGCACGGTGGATTGTGTTCACCGACAATGTTTTCTGGAAGTATTCCTGAGCCCATGTTGTGATTTCCATTACAGTAGCATTCCTGTATGTGATGCAGTGTCGTCTAAGGGCCCGAAGATCACGGGCATCCAGTATGGTTTTCCGGCTTTGACCCTTACGCACAGAGATTGTTCCAGATTCTCTGAATCTTTGGATGATATTATGCACTGTAGATGATGATAACTTCAAACTATTTGCAATTTTTCTCTGAGAAACTCCTTTCTGATATTGCTCCAGTATTTTTCGCCGCAGCATTGGGGGAATTGGTGATCCTCTGCCCATCTTGACTTCTGAGAGACACTGCCACTCTGAGAGGCTCTTTTTATACCCAATCATGTTGCCAATTGACCTAATAAGTTGCAAATTGGTCCTCCAGCTGTTCCTTATATGTACATTTAACTTTTCCGGCCTCTTATTGCTACCTGTCCCAACTTTTTTGGAATGTGTAGCTCTCATGAAATCCAAAATGAGCCAATATTTGGCATGACATTTCCAAATGTCTCACTTTCAACATTTGATATGTTATCTATATTCTATTGTGAATAAAATATAAGTTTATTAGATTTGTAAATTATTGCATTCCTTTTTTATTCACAATTTGTACAGTGTCCCAACTTTTTTGGAATCGGGTTTGTACATTAAATGCAAGACTCCCCAATATTTAGTTTTTCCCCAATTTTAATAATCTTTTTTGTTAAACATATGTATTGTTTTATACAAATAAACAACCTGTAGGCTATTTGAAAACAAAGTATATTTTATTTGTTAAAATAATGTCATGAATAATAATAATAAAAAAAAAATAGTAAACTCAGCTGTTGGGTTACTTTTAACCCAATGCATTGGGTTAAAATAACCCACAGTTGGGAAGGTATAGCACCTTCCCAACTGTGGGTTATTTTAACCCAAACCATAGTTGGGTTACTTGTTGGGTTATTTTTAACCAAACATTATTAAATGAGTATTTCATTTTTTTAATTCACTTTAATTATTTAATTCACCAATGAAATACATAAATAATACATTTAACATATTTGGGCTTATAAAACAAAATAATTAAATATATACTGTATACATATATTACACAGAAAAAATTCAAAACAACTTTTTTCATGAAGTGCATAAGTGTTACACAATTAGAAAATTTATTTTCAGTCATTATTCCACAACATCTGGTAGTATGGATTGATAAATTATGAAATCAGTGGGGTGAGGGAGAATACAATTTTAAATATTAAAAATTAAAAGCTTCATGTTTGTGAAGACAAATTCTATTACAGATGTAGTTAAATCATTCCAAGGTCCTCAGAGACAACCTCTCGTGTTTGGCTTAGCTTCTTTTCTTCGAGAGCCTGAGGAGTTTTGGGTGGTTTGTTAACTTTGCTGTAGATGGGTTGGTTCTCATCGGACATTTTGTTTTGTTGAGAGTTATTGTTTTGGGTTGCCTGTATAAACTCGGGTACACTATAAATGGGCTCCTCAATCCTCTGGCCAAGCTTTTTTCTTGAGCTTAGTGTGACATGGTCATACACCTCAGAGTACACAGGTTCTTGCTGCTTGTCATTGTTCAACATCGTCTTGGCAGGCTGACAGTCCATCGTGTCAGTATGGTTGGCACTGACACAGTTGTTAGGTTTTGGGCGGATGACATCAGCAGGATCAGAATACACTGGTTCTGAATCATCCCTATGATGAGATGGGAGAGGATCTTTATTTGCAGCATGATGGGATTTGATGAGATCTGCTGGCTGTGATTCATGTCTGCTTAATAAAATTGCAGGATTTGAATACACAGGCTCAATCAAGCTAATACCACCACTAGGATTTGAGGGTGTGCTTTTTGAGGAGCTTATGGAATCTGCAGGGTTTGCATATATAGCTTCGGTTGAGCCAATAGGACTCGCAGGTTTTGTATGTACAGGATTTGAGATCGCATAAATGTTTGGGCTAAGACCATCTGCTGGATCAGGGTACAAGGGCACGTTTGCGTCTGAAGGCTGAGGGCTGTTGTCGCCCTCTGTACCAAGCAAAGGAAAACTTTCAGGGCGCTTGGGCAAGGGTGAGCGAGGAGAGCGAGAACGTGGAGAATGTGGCGAGTGCCTCTCTCCAGTAACGGCGAGGCTCTTCTGTTGCTGAATAGATGACTCAATAAGGCGGAGGATCTCTTCACTCTGCCTGGTCTCAAAGTTAAAGGTTCCAGGGCCTGATTCACAGCGCCTGCCTGCTTCTATAGAAAACAGCATCTAGAGAGGAATAGACAATATTTGTATGCACTATTTATACAAAAATGTAATTTCAATGGAAGTTACCTTCAATTACCTTACCACAGTGAAAGTTTAACACATTATATATCATTTTATAAAATTCTCTAAAATGTATGGTTTTTGGAATATTTAACATTTAATTATAACATAAAAGTATTAGCGTATGATTTATTTTAGTTTATATTATTCAACAAGAGTGTACCCTTACAGTAAATTATTACTTTTTGTAATAATTTTTTTGTTTTTTTGCTAGTAAAAATATGAGCCACCTTATTATTTACACTGAAAAATAGTAAAAATATGTTTCACATGGGTTAAAAAAATAGTAATGGAAAAAAATTTAGATAAGAGGGAGAAGGATGTTTTCCTCCCATTTCATATTATTTCCATCAGGAGTTTTGCGAACAAACACAAATCCACCGAAGTGTAATTTTTCTTCCTGTCTCATTTTTCCCCATCACTGTGTCCCTTTAGGGGCTCTGTATTAATAAAATATATGTATGGTTATAAATTGTACAATATACAGGAACCAAAATGCCATCCTGTAGTACTTTTTAGGCTGTCCCACTGCTGCCAGCATTTTGCCATGAATTTAACAGGGTAAATTTTTTTTTACACATCATCACGGTCCTGCACTTTATCAAGACCATGGTTACGGCTGACCTTATCTCGTCCATAGCGGCGCAGCAGCTTGTATGGCCACTCCATTACAGTCTTCCTGGTCTCCAGATCCTGCAGCACTAGCATGTCTTCACCAGCTTGCAGCCAGTACTGTCCTTTCAGGCCACAACGAACCGAAGACTGACTCTGCAGCGCAACTACTTTGAACTCAGACACTAAAATGAAAGAGATATTGAGATTAGATGATCAGAATTAATCTTAATCTAAGATTTGTGCGAATCTAAAATGGTTTTAGTGTTGTCTGCTGGCTCGTTCGAAAACAAAAAACAAAAAACCCTCTTATAGGAAGTGGTGAGTCTGGCCTATCAGGAACATATTGTTCTGATACATTTGTGTGTACTCACGTTGTTCTCTGGACATGTAGATCTGATTGTCCTCCATAAGTGGTACCGGCTGTGGAGCACTTTTAGTGTGTTTCTGTAAAAAATATGAATACCATTATAAACAAGCAGACAGGGAGCAGAGTACCCTTCAAATAACCAGTTATATGTGGCTGTAGTGGTCTGCATTTTTCATTGTATTAAGATAACTTTATTAAACTTAAACCTTTGTTTTTTTCCCCCACGCATACATTACTGTTCAAGGTTTGGGGTTGGTAAGATTTTGATGTTTTTGAAAGAAGCTGCTTATGCATTTATTTAATAAAAAATACAATAAAACAGTGAGATTGTAAAATATAATTATAGAAAAGAACTGTTTAATATATTTTAAAATGTCATTTATTTCTGGGATAGCAAAGATGTGTCAGCATCCATTACTCCAGTCTTTATTGTCAGGAAAAAAAAAAAAGTAAAAGCTGTCACTGGGATGGTACCCTTTAAAAAGGGTACTTATATGTGCACGTTTGGTACCAATATGTACCTTCGAGGTACTACTATGCACTCTTAGGTACAAAGGTGGACCTTTTGAAAGGGTACCATTCTAGTGACCACTTTTACCTGAGAGTGCATGATCCTTCAGAAATCATTTGAATATGCTGATTTGGTGCTTCAGAAACATTTCTTATTTTTATCACCACTCATATATTAGGCTATACGTTAAAAGCAGCTGCTGCAGCTACATTTTTTTTTTCTCCAGGATTCTTTGACAAATAAAACATTCAAAAGAACAGCATTTATTTGAAATTGAAATCTTTTGTAACATTATGAATGTCTTTACTATCACTTTTGAGCAGTTTTGAGCATCCTTGCTGAATAAAAGTATTTCTTTAAAACAAAATCTGACTTCAAAATGAATGGTAGTGTATAATATAAATATACTTTTAAAAAATCCAAACCCTCACCTGAAAGGCAATGTTACATATTATGTCCACCCATTCTCCACAGCTTTCTTTCTCTGCTGCAAACACTAGCCTCTTGTCCTCTGTCTCCAAACAGAAGGCAGCCATGTTTTCCCCTGGACAAGCCTCTGCATGAGGAGGCAGCTTGACGACACTCACACAGTCAGCCAGACGTACAACTTTCCTCTCCGGATGTCGTCTGACCACCACAGTTGACCGTTCGTGAACGGCTTCTGATAATTCTAACCTTGCAATGCCATGCCGACTAGCCGGATGAAGGGCCAACCAATATCGCTTCCACTTCTGTTAATAACAAATCAAATTTTATTACGTATATTTATTATTTTCCTAATGCATTTTTATGACAGTTAAATTTATCACATTTCACACGATCCAGTCAGATCTGGTGGATGTTCATCAGGTGGAACTTGTACTTCAGGTAATGAACACACCTCTGGACTCATTACTCATTGTTAAAAGGAAAACGTGCTTAAAAAGCACTCCATGTTGGAGGCACGGATGTAGATTACTCACCCAGCCAATCCCTCATTTACCTCTCATGCATTGTGTGTAAGGCAGGGCCTGAATGTAGTAGGCTACAACGTGAAGTGCACTTTCATGAGGGCGTGTTTTTTTGTCAATGGAATGTGCTCAAATATAAAATGCAAGACCAAGATGTGCGCACCAAGTTTCAACTTGTAGAGACAGTCCCGTTCCAGCAATCTCATACCAGAACATAAATTTACACCAGAGTTCATGACAAAACATAGGAGCTATATTAAAAAAAAGGTTCAAGGTTCAAGCAAATACCATCAGGCTGCATTATCTATCTAATTTTTTTACAAACCAGACTATCAATATTAAGATTGTAACATCATGGTAAACAGTTTCATAACTATTTTTATAAAGACTATTTAATTTAGATAAGCTCAGAACATTTTGTAGTTTAAGACTAGAGGTTGACAAACAAAAACAAACAACTGCCTTTTTTCAATAGCACAAAATAAATGTCAACGTTCCAGTGATGTCTTACCTCACCATGTTTCTGACGTTGTAGGTAAACTTCACCTTGTTTCCCGCGAGTGTCCATGTCCTTAATTTCCGACAGCTCAAAAATTGCTTTAAAAAGTGTATTCTTTCACAGCACAATGTCTGACCTCTTTAAACTGTTAAGACATATTACCAAGCCTATTACATGAGGTAGAGTAAGTGCAAACTTAGACTCCTCCTCTTAAAGAAAAAAAGACAACCACTGTTTGATTTACAGCAATATTCACTTGATTTATATCTGTATTATACATTTGAATGGTTTTCTTATTTCCTCAACATTTACATCTCCATTCAGTCTAATGTTCTATGTTGAACTCCATAGGGCACCTTTACTTTAACTATACCATAAGCATTCTCTACAGGACATCAAGTGTAAGTTTTAAACCACTATTTGGAATCATAAATATGTTATGGAATACAAAGAACATATATCAGAACATCTGTGCACATAAACAATTTTAATAGGGTACAATCTCAACTCAACCTTCATTTTTAGAGCATATTTAAAAACGAGTCAAATCAAACTGCTTTACAATACACATTCAATCACAACATAATATACCCTTCTTTAAATACCACAAATATAAAATATCTATATTTAACATCAATTGAAAAGCTGAATTGAATACAATGAGGCTATGGCTGTTAGGTTGGCAGAGGGCAGTACTGTGAGCCTGCATTGACTGATCCAACGAGATTAATTTGGGAAATATGCCTTACATTGTAGCTTCAAAATATAAAGTGTAGCTTTTAATATTTAAGAAGAAAAAAAAATTAAATATATATATATATATATATATATATATATACATACTGATCAGGAATAATATTGTGTTGGTCCCACTTTTGTTGCCAAAACAGCCCTGTCAAGGCATGGACTCCACTAGACCCCTGAAGGTGTGCTGTGGTATCTGGCACCAAGATGTTAGCAGCAGATCCTTTAAGTCCTGTAAGTTGCAAGTTGGGGCCTCCATGGATCGGACTTGTTTGTTCAGCACATCCCACAGATGCTCGATTGGATTGAGATCTGGGAAATTTGCAACTGCAATGCACTGTGTATTCTGACACTTTTCTATCAGAACCAGCGTTAACTTCTTGAGCAATTTGAGCTACAGTAGCTCGTCTGTTTGATCGGACCACACGGCCCAGCCTTCGCTCCTCACGTGCATATATGAGCCCATGACCCTGTTGCCAGTTCACCACTGTTCCTTCCTTGGACCACTTTTGATAGATACCGACCACAGCAGACTGGGAACACCCCACAAGAGCTGCCGTTTTGGAGATGCTCTGACCCAGTCGTCTAGCCATCACAATTTGGCCCTTGTTAAACTCGCTCAAGTCCTTACGCTTGCCCATTTTTCCTGCTTCTAACACATCAACTTTGAGGACAAAATGTTCACTTGCTGCCTAATATATCCCACCCACTTACAGGTGCCGTGATGAAGAGATAATCAGTGTTATTCACTTCACCTGTCAGTGGTCATAATGTTATGCCTAATCAGTGTGTGTGTGTATATATATATATATATATATATATATATATATATATACACTCACCTAAAGGATTATTAGGAACACCTGTTCGATTTCTCATTAATGCAATTATCTAATCAACCAATCACATGGCAGTTGCTTCAATGCATTTAGGGGTGTGGTCCTGGTCAAGACAATCTCCTGAACTCCAAACTGAATGTCAGAATGGGAAAGAAAGGTGATTTAAGCAATTTTGAGCGTGGCATGGTTGTTGGTGCCAGACGGGCCGGTCTGAGTATTTCACAATCTGCTCAGTTACTGGGATTTTCACGCACAACCATTTCTAGAGTTTACAAAGAATGGTGTGAAAAGGGAAAAACATCCAGTATGCGGCAGTCCTGTGGGCGAAAATGCCTTGATGCTAGAGGTCAGAGGAGAATGGGCCGACTGATTCAAGCTGATAGAAGAGCAACTTTGACTGAAATAACCACTCGTTACAACCGAGGTATGCAGCAAAGCATTTGTGAAGCCACAACACGCACAACCTTGAGGCGGATGGGCTACAACAGCAGAAGACCCCACCGGGTACCACTCATCTCCACTACAAATAGGAAAAAGAGGCTACAATTTGCACGAGCTCACCAAAATTGGACAGTTGAAGACTGGAAAAATGTTGCCTGGTCTGATGAGTCTCGATTTCTGTTGAGACATTCAGATGGTAGAGTCAGAATTTGCCGTAAACAGAATGAGAACATGGATCCATCATGCCTTGTTACCACTGTGCAGGCTGGTGGTGGTGGTGTAATGGTGTGGGGGATGTTTTCTTGGCACACTTTAGGCCCCTTAGTGCCAATTGGGCATCGTTTAAATGCCACGGCCTACCTGAGCATTGTTTCTGACCATGTCCATCCCTTTATGACCACCATGTACCCATCCTCTGATGGCTACTTCCAGCAGGATAATGCACCATGTCACAAAGCTCGAATCATTTCAAATTGGTTTCTTGAACATGACAATGAGTTCACTGTACTAAAATGGCCCCCACAGTCACCAGATCTCAACCCAATAGAGCATCTTTGGGATGTGGTGGAACGGGAGCTTCGTGCCCTGGATGTGCATCCCACAAATCTCCATCAACTGCAAGATGCTATCCTATCAATATGGGCCAACATTTCTAAAGAATGCTTTCAGCACCTTGTTGAATCAATGCCACGTAGAATTAAGGCAGTTCTGAAGGCGAAAGGGGATCAAACACAGTATTAGTATGGTGTTCCTAATAATCCTTTAGGTGAGTGTATATATATATATATATATATATTTTTTTTTTAATTCTTAGTGGGGTATTTAGCCCCATTGTACCCCACTAATTATTAATATGCATATATATATATATATATTAATAATTAGTGGAGTACAATATGTATATAACTATATAAATATAACTTCTTTATAACTGAATCTATGTGAATGCAAGGTTTCACAGAAAACAATTTAGACATGAACAATTATATTGACAATATATTAGAATTTGACATTTTAAAGCATTTAAAATTAAGTACTTTTCTTTGATGACCCTTTTGAACACAAAAGAAAATACATAGCTGGCTACAACCTTCCTGTACAGTGTCCAAAGCACATAAGAACTATGTACATGCTCAGACTGGCACACAGACATAACTCATGCAGCCTCACAGACACACAGTATTATCTAATGTGTGTTAAAGTGAGCAATAGTCTAAAAACAGTTGGTCATTCATTCATTCACAAACACATCTTTCCCACTATTTACTTAATGAAGGATCAAGTCCATAAACCTGCCATCATCCTCTCTGGCATCATTGAATTGTTGCATCAGTAATTGAATGCCAGAGGATTCTGATAGCTAGAAAGAACCGCAGCAGCATGTCCAGGCTCTTGATCAGCACTTAATACAGGTTGCTTCTCATACAGTGGGGAGAACAAGTATTTGATACACTGCCGATTTTGCAGGTTTGCCCACTTACAAAGCATGTAGAAGTCTGTAATTTTTATCATAGGTACACTTCAACTGTGAGTGACGGAATCTAAAACAAAAATCCAGAAAATCACATTGTATGATTTTTAAGTAATGAATTAGCATTTTATTGCATGACATAAGTATTTGATACATCAGAAAAGCATAACTTAATATTTGGTACAGAAACCTTTGTTTGCAATTACAGAGATCATACGTTTCCTGTAGTTCTTGACCAGGTTTGCACACACTGCAGCAGGGATTTTGGCCCACTCCTCCATACAGACCTTCTCCAGATCCTTCAGGTTTCGGGGCTGTCGCTGGGCAATACGGACTTTCAGCTCCCGCCAAAGATTTTCTATCAGGTTCAGGTCTGGAGACTGGCTATGCCACACCAGGACCTTGAGATGCTTCTTACGGAGCCACTCCTTAGTTGCCCTTGCTGTGTGTTTCGGGTCGTTGTCATGCTGGACGACCCAGCCACGACCCATCTTCAATGCTCTTACTGAGGGAAGGAGGTTGTTGGCCAAGATCTCGCGATACATGGCCCCAACCATCCTCCCCTCAATACGGTGCAGTCGTCCTGTCCCCTTTGCAGAAAAGCATCCCCAAATAATGATGTTTCCACCTCCATGCTTCATGGTTAGGATGGTGTTCTTGGGGTTGTACTCATCCTCCTCCTTCCTCCAAACACGGCGAGTGGAGTTTAGACCAAAAAGCTCTATTTTTGTCTCATCAGACCACATGACCTTCTCCCATTCCTCCTCTGGATCATCCAGATGGTCATTGGCAAACTTCAGATGGGCCTGGACATGCGCTGGCTTGAGCAGGGGGACCTTGTGTGCGCTGCAGGTTTTTAATCCATGACGGCGTAGTGTTACTAATGGTTTTCTTTGAGACTGTGGTCCCAGCTCTCTTCAGATCATTGACCAGGTTCTGCCGTGTAGTTCTGGGCTGATCCCACACCTTCCTCATGATCATTGATGCCCCACGAGGTGAGATCTTGCATGGTGCCCCAGACCGAGGGAGATTGACCGTCATCTTGAACTTCTTCCATTTTCTAACAATTGCGCCAACAGTTGTTGCCTTCTCACCAAGCTGCTTGCCTATTGTCCTGTAGCCCATCCCAGCCTTGTGCAGGTCTACAATTTTATCCCTGATGTCCTTACACAGCTCTCTGGTCTTGGCCATTGTGGAGAGATTAGAGTCTGTTTGATTGAGTGTGTAGACAGGTGTCTTTTATACAGGTAACGAGTTCAAACAGGTGCTGTTAATACAGGTAATGAGTGGCGAACAGGAGGGCTTCTTAAAGAAAAACTAACAGGTCTGTGAGAGCCGGAATTCTTACTGGTTGGTAGGTGATCAAATACTTATGTCATGCAATAAAATGCAAATTAATTATTTAAAAATCATACAATGTGATTTTCTGGATTTTTGTTTTAGATTCCGTCTCTCACAGTTGAAGTGTACCTATGATAAAAATTACAGACCTCTACATGCTTTGTAAGTAGGAAAACCTGCAAAATCGGCAGTGTATCAAATACTTGTTCTTCCCACTGTATCTTCTGTTCCACACCACACTACTACAGACCTTCAGTCAAACTTATACCGTAAGGGAAACCTGGACAAAACTCTAATGCAGGAAAGGCAAGACAGTTTTATGGTAAAAGATCTGCTTGCATATATAAACCGTGTGGAAAGTATCAGAACATAACCTATGGGACAATGCATCTTGATTTATAAAGTCATGGTAAATGACCTTAATAGGAAATTAAAAAGAGTTATATAACCATCAATAGAATATGAAGATCTTAAAGGTTAAAAAAAGGGCAAAGATACCAGGGAAGCAAGAAACCAAAAATAAATGAGTAAAATATATATTTTTTTTAAATCCATGAATCAAAAAATCTGGAATGTTAATATGAAACATTCTTGGCCCATATAAGAAAAAAAAAAAAAAACTCGTTCCAAAAGTTGGAGCAGTTTTGCTATGACAATGTTTGATCAAGCAACACATGGCCTTTCTGTCTGCACAGTTATACCTGGAATACAAATAGTGCTCCAAGCAAATACATATTAAAATGTAAAAAATTTGCCTTCTGAGTGGCTTTGGACTAATGTTTAGGATAGCCAGTCGATGGAGTAAAATGAGACTACAGACACTGGGAAAATCCCTCATTTCGATGCGGTCAACAAGAACCCTCCCAGAAACAACAGCTACTACTACAACTTACAATATACTGCATGTGTCAATTAAAAAACAATGTCACACTCAAATGCCAAAAAATAAACACTAAATTATTCTGAAAAAATCTGGTATGCCTGACAGCATGTTATAGTCAAAACAAAACAATGGTGCTATGATGCTACAGCATTTAATGAAGTAAAACTTTGGGGTTGAGAACTGTCAAGACTGAGGTTTAGTTTACATTACATTGAAAGCACAAACACAATCAAACATCATTGGGACAGAACAAGATGTCCAAGAGGGAACCTGCTTGTTTTATTTGATTTTTTTCCATTTTTGTTAATGCATGTTGCACACTGTGACAGAACTTCAACGGAGGAAGAAGAAAAGAAACAAGAAAAATGTTTCTGTGAAAATCCCTCAAAAGTTGTCAGCTGCCACCAGTTCTGTCCATCAAAGAATGGTCCACCTGTCAACGGTCCTTGTACTGTCAGGTTTCCTTTGTCCCAGCCCTTTCCCCTCCCACTCTTATGACACACACCTCCCCGCCAAACTTCCTTTTAAAGAAAATAAAAGAGAAGACAGGAAAAAAAGAAAATGGCAATGACACGGGGACAAATTGCTAGTCACTATCACAATAGTGGAACTCACATAACTGTTCCTCTGAGATTAATACAAAGATCTTCCAGGAGAACTAGTCACAATCTGCAGCGGTCCAATAGGAACATTACACGGAGCAACCCGCCCACGTTATACATGGAGACAGACGGAAATAAAAAGCTTATAGAAGAGCATCCAGCACCCCCCCCCCCCCCCCACCCACAAGCCCCACCCCATCAAGCCCCACACAACCCCAGGAAGATTGAAGTATGTGTGAGGGTGACCCCTGGCCACCAGCGGTCACATAAAGTCTCTATAAAGGAGCCCCTAACTGGAGGGTCTCTAGTATTTCACTCCTGGAACGAACTCCTTGGCCTCTGGGTTCAAGCTGCTCTTGCGCTGTGAAAGAAAAGAGATGATGTACACATGAGTACAATATCACAAAAGTTTATTTGAGGTCTACAAAGTGGTTTCCTTTCAGGAAGGATGCGAGATTGCTTTTACACTTACTGCGATGTCTTCTGCGTTTCCGTCACTGACCGACAACCCGCTAAGCTGCTGTTGGATCTGCCCTACTCCAGGGGGAAGGTCTCTGGCAGGAATGAACCAATCCTGATCCTCCTCCTCCAACATTTCCTGGAAGCAGCGTTCAAGAAACTCCTGCTCCAAGAGTTCCTCTTCCACCTGCAGCAAGACATCAGATCCATCAAAATTTGTGTATGAAATTGTAAGGTGCCCCTTTTCAAGAGTCATTACGGTAATTCTTCGCTGTATAGTTAGAGATGAAGACAAACCCACTGCAAACAGATGTAAAAACAACGCAAAATAAACTAAATGTCGCATTTTACGGGCAACTCTGCATAACCATTTCACTGCAAAAATAAATTGGAAAAAATTAAAAGGGTCTCACTAAAAATAAGTTATAGTTAATTAGTTATCTAATTGAATTATACCTAATTTTTTGTAATGCATTATTTTCACAAGGATACAGATGTTGCACACGTTATGTCAGTGAGTAGTCTGTGTGAAAGAAAGCGTACCTTTCTCACTTGCCGTGGTCTGCAAATAGACCAAATAATTTTATAGGATATTAGTAACACTAGTTATATTGTTTAAATGTGTTCCCTGGTACAATTTTGCCATGTATCCTTAACCCTTCAACGCTTCACTGGAGCTTTAAATCAAGAGTGGGAAGAGTTCAGAAGCGACTAGAAGGAGAGCAGCAGTGTGCAAACTGAGCAGCAGCTACTGTTAGTGTTGACTAAACAGTTTAAATTATACACACACCTTGTAACAGCGTCATTATTTTACCATAGCCCGGTGATGACTGACACATCGCCTCTCTGTGTGTGTGCTTGTCAACCTGAGAGATGTATCGAATCAAAGGAAGACTATCAGCTGGTTCCGATTAGTGGCCGATCCGTTTGGAGTTAGAAAAATATAATGCGCGCTGTTGCACTCTCAATATTTAATAATTTTGCCTCAGATACAGGATTATGTACATTCGCTTTAACAAGCAGGTTATTTGCGTGTGTAAAAAGTAACTGTACACATAAGAGACCGAAAGATGCTGATAACTATACATTATTTAAGGATATTTCTGTTCATTAAGAAATTGATATATTAACTGTTGTCGTCAAGTATCCCCATTGCGAGCATGTGCGCTCCTCTAAATTGTCCGGGTGCTGCACTGCTGTTGCAGTTGACTGCTGCGGCCTTTGTTCCGACAATATCACGTTATTAACAACGCTTTAGAAAACGTAATTACTTTGTGGATCCTCCTGATTGGCTCGTTCGTCTTTCTCCATGTTTCTTTGACAACTCATGGTATAGATGGAATTTTAAAAATCTGTTACGGTTGGCATTTTATACTGTGGTAACGATATATACCGTCATACCGCCCAAAAGAAAAAAGATTATGGAGGAGGAAATGGTTGGGGAGACGCTGCGAGCAAGGATTGTGTTCTGCAAAGAGAGTTGGAGGTAAATAAATAATTTTCCAATGTGCTGCTGTTGTGGCTGGTCAAGCAAATGTTTGTGCTTTGTTTATTTGTGATGTGATCTACGAAAACCCATCACATGGTGAAATTTTACCTCTTACAGCTTTTGATGCCATATGAAAGCTGGGGTCAAGCCCTTTCCAAATATATTTCTTTCATGGCTTGTCTGAAACAAAGGTTATGGTTATCTGAAGTTGGCTGATCGCTATGATTTTTAGGAATGGAATTGAGGAAAAACAGGTTCAAATAACCGTCCGTCACCCCTTTTTTTTCACATAGACATGAAAATGCACTATCCAAACATAAATGGCTGTAATTCAAGAATGCTTTGGAATATAGACCTATTGTTGGTCTTGTTTTAAAGACACTTGGCAGATTATTGTAGAAGTGAAATAAATTATGAAAGTAAAATAGAAACAGTTATAAAAGTTTAAGTTTATGAAAATGTAAAAAGATATATTTTATAATAATAATAATAATAATAATAATAATAATAATAATAAGTACTTTACAAAACATGTTTTACTCTAAAACTACAAGCCAATCAAAGCCAGAAATATGAACAAGTTGTGTTCCAAGTTTTAGGTATCAAATTTTTATATTATATTATATATATATATATATATATATATATATATATATATATATATATATATATATATATATATATATATATAAAATTAATGCTTTGCATTACAACAAAATGCTAAGACGGGAAACAAATCAGATACTAATGATTTCTCACTGAAGGAATTTTTGGAGCTTGTAATTGATATATTTCTCTAATTTTTGAGCACATCACTACTGCTTGTGATCAAGCTCTGCAGAAATAAATTTTTCCTCTGCAAGTGACTGCGATACTGTCTGAGTATTGAGTTTTGCGTAGCAATGTAATTAAAATCAATAACTACTAAACCTTGGTTTTTAACCGTTCAAAAAAAAAAAAAAAAAAAAAGGAGTCCATTAACTTAAATGTAATATATTTATGCTCTCCACTTGAAAAGATTAGACTTTTTGAATGCCTATTGTTAATATTCTTGCTGTTATAAAACTAAGAAAGCATGCCGTTTATTGTTGTAAAGATTAAAGTGCCCCTTTATGCCATTTAAAGGTTCCTAATTTTGTTTTGGAGGTCTCCTACTACAGGTTTACATGCATTCAGGGTAAAAAAAAAAAAACACAAACAAACACAGTGTATATACATTGCACATCACTTCATTTCTCAAAGAGTCTGAAAAGGTTCGTTAGATTCAGTCTCTCTAAACCCCACCTTACCGCCAGCCTACTCTGCTCTGATTGGTCAGACAATTTGTGTATACTATTAATGCTGCCTTCACGTGCTATCGGAAATTTCCCACTTCTGAAGTTGTGATTACGAGCTTGTAGGATTCGTGCTTTGTTGTCGGAAAGAACAGGAATCATGGAGGACACCAGGTTTATTCTTGCCTATTAATTGGGAAAATCTTATTAAATGGATTGTTCACCCAAAAATGAAAATGTCATCATTTACTCACCCTCCTGTTGTTACAAACCTGTATGAGTTTCTTTATTCTGCTGAACACAAAAGAGTGTTGGGGACAGTGAATGGGACACCTAACATCACCAGACAGTTGACGGCACCCATTGACTTCCATAGTATATTTTTTCCTACTATGGAAATCAATGGCTACCGTCAACTGTTTGATTACTAATATTCTTTAAAATATCTTCTTTTGTGTTCAACAGAAGAAAGAAACTCATACAGGTGATGAAGGCGAGTAAGTGATAAAATCATTTTTGGGTGAAAGATCCCTTTAGAGCCAAAATGATGTTAGGCGTCCCATTCACTGACAATCATATAAACATTCACTGTGCTATATAGATAGCTTGCTGACAATTCTGGAATTTCAGTCAAACAGGCTATTTTCGCTGTGTTTAAAACATACAATACGCTTCAAATGATTATTCATATGTAAATATGCACTACTTTAATGTCAAGACAAGGTGATGTAGCTGTTATGGAAAAAATTAATAAAGAATAGCAGTCACAGCAGCAATCGTTCTCCCCTCCAACATGTTTAAAGTTTATGGTACGCCCAACTCAGGAACTTGGGTATCAAAATCATCCCAGAGCTTCCCAGTTGTAAATACGACTTGATAGGGCATTCATGTCCAATTTTTAACTAGGAAATTCATATTTATGGTAATTCCGATAGCATGTGAATGCTGTATACATACAGACAAAACACATTAAAGTATTCTCTTCTGAGTTCAGAAGAATATCAGGTTCACACTGACCTGTCTATTGTACTCCTCCTCATTCTCCATCCACATGTACTCTGCAAAGGGGTTGGCGTCCCCCTCCTTGTGTCCATTCACAACATTCTCATCCTTCCCTTGCCCGCTGCCTCCTCCTGGTGTCTTTGCTACCTCTGGACTGTTAATATCAGCAGGTTCTGTGGGTGTAAAATGCAATATTAATACTCAACCAAGAACACAGTAACACACACACACCACAAAACTGATGCCAATGAACATAAGATACTTTTGGGACACTGAATACAACTAGTAGAGGTTACATGCATAAGTAAAACCTCAATGATTAATGGTGCACGTGATAAATGAATTATTTGCTAAGTACATAAACCATAATGCATAAGAAAATGTGATTGTTATCACAGCCAGATTGATTCGTCCCTGTGTTTGGATAATATTCTCTCGCGCACAAACACGAAACTCGCTACCAATTTAAGACGTTTTATATTACAAACTGAAGGCACAAAAACGTTTATTAAGCTCTTCTAATACCTGCGACGCGACACAGTGCATAACGCACATGGTTTAAATATTATGTAACTATCTGTTACTATCTATCATTGTGTTGCATAAATGAGACAAAGAGGAGGTCAGTCGACACCATCTTTCTCCACATGGATTTGATTCATTGTAACGTGAGGCCTGGCTAAGGCTCCAGGGATAACTATCTATAGTACAAACCACAATGAAAGTCTCAAATTAAAACAGCTACCTTTTGCTGAAGACATTTCCTGCTTTCGCATAATAAAGTTAAACAATTGTTCTAACTTCACGTTTGGCGAGCGTATTGCGAAGCTATGCGTGTTAGCTCGAGCCACGAGTGAGCCATAACAACAGCGGTCTTTCCGCGTGAAAAAAATATGTTGCCTGGCCTCACAGAGTAAGGTTTAATGGCTATTGGCTTCAATCGAGGCAAAAACTGGTGCTAGTTGTGTTAAACAGTTAGTTTTAAAGGCTTTCGTGTAGTAAATTAAGAAACACGACGGATGCGTGAGTTAGCTACACGACTGCATCACATACACATTACTAGGCCTCAATGTTCCCTGCGCTTTACACACTCTGCCAAGTTAGTATATATGGACTTAATTTGCTTTATACTGTATGTTAAATGTGCTAATTTACTTATATTTGGCTATTCCACGCATTCAGCGATGGCTACCATTTCACAAAACAAAGAGAGAGAGTAGCATACCGCATTTATAAAGTCAAAAGATTAAACATTGTTCCTTTCAAAGATTTGAGTTGTTAAGAGAACTTACCCGGCATTGTAACACTTCTGTCCCTCTAACTATCACCAAGTAAGTCGACTAAAAGAGGTAATTTTCCTGTTTGCAGCGACACCGTTACCTGGCTAGATTTCAAGCCTACGTCAGAGTGCTCATGTGGGCCTTTCAAACAAACATGTCGTTGGCGCCTCCAGTTGGTCATTACCGGTATTTGAAAAACTCAGCGGCCACAGGCTGTAACATCTGATTATTGGATTGCTCTAGGTCCTTCTGCTACAGCTACACGGATTCAGTCGTGTTTTCCAGAAACTGCCAGGTTTAACCTTTAAAGAGCAAATAGAAAAAAATGTATAGATCTTCATAAATTGGTATTTTAAAACAAATATTTTTAGCCTCTTTAATTTTTCATCACCAAATTTGGGAGGGATTTATCAACATGGAAATTCAGTGGGAAAAATACTTGGTTTCACGCCAACGTCTTGCCTATACTTGAAGGTGGCTTGGATAGGACCGAGTAGTAAGGGAACCTCGATGTAAGGGAACATTAGCAGTTTAAAAACCACAAGTCTGACAAAATTCAAATGTAGCTTAATGGGTATAATATGGTCATGCGTTCGATTCCCAGTGAATGGACAGATACAATATTGTGTACAGATACAATATTTAATGCACCGCAATTCGTTTAGTGTGGATAAACCATCATGAGACAGGATTTAACCTCTTATAAAATTAACCCCTGGTTTCACAGATTAAAATGCATGTTTGAACTGTTCTAACTGAAAGCAACTTGCACTGACATAGTTTAAGATTGTTTTGTCTCAAGATGCATACCAAGCATGTTTATAAAAGCTACTTAAATGTAATTTAGTGCGGACACACTTGAAACACACTGAAAATGCAACATTGTAACAAAATATGTCCCTGTTTCGGAACAAAGCAAATTATATACAGGTCTGAAAACACCATAAAATCCAAATTGTTAAATATTAAAACATATAAATATATAATAAAACATATGATTTCACTCCTCCTGTATTTATTACCTGCTTTCCACCACTCCCTGGTGGTCTAGTGGTTAGGATTCGGCGCTCTCACCGCCGCGGCCCGGGTTCGATTCCCGGTCAGGGAACGTCTGTTTTTTTTAATGATGTATTGCTTGTGTTCATCGTATGTAATTGATGGTAGAATATCTGCTAAACAAATACATGTGAAGGGATTTAGGTCATGTTGAGTGCATTGTGGTGTGGCTTATAATAGAAATAGGCACAGCTCTCAAATCTCACATGATCTACAAGTCTGTTTAAACTTGGTACATCAAACAAACAAATATGGTGCTATTTTGTTCTTCTAGAGCGACCCCTAGTCACTAATGCTTTCATTGTATGGAGAAAATGCACACATTTACATGTATTTTTCTGTTTTCTGTGTGTGTGTTCCATAGAAGAAAAACATAATGATTTGGAAAAAAAATAAATAAAATTATAATTTTCATTTTTGAGGTTTGTCACCTCAGTGATCTTGACCTTTTTAAAAGTAACCAACAATAAAGATAATTCAACCATGTCATATAATTTAATGTAATTTTTATTGTTGAGCTGATATTCAATTAATAGTACAAGGTTCACAATTTTTGACCTATTCATTTCAAATGACTTTTTCATGACCTTTCCAGTTGTTTGAGATTACTGGATAAGGAATTTTAAAAATCATTTTATGGATATTGCACTCACAATCTCTAGTCAATGAATACAATAAAGTGGAATATAACCAGAATCATTTAATTTGGTTTTAAATTTCCATTCATGGAAGAATAAGATTTTTTTTATTATTTACTTTCCCAGGACTGTAAATCAGACTTTTAAAATTTCCTGATATTTTACAGGTTTTCCATGACTATAGTTAAATATTATTCGATTTCAATTTTTAATTGTCTTCTTCTTCTTCATAAATATACAACTTTATAAAAGGTGAAAGACAAACAATAATACTTCTTATGACCTTGTTTCACTGTATTTTATTACAAAGGTAATGAAAATATACCATATTTAAGGTGGAAAACTTTGAGGGTATTTGGCTGAATTGACCTCAGATGTATTGTTCTGTATATTACATCCTCTGAGGAAAGAGAGATGATGGTTGTGATAAAGACAAGGAATTTTTTGAGACCACTCATACACAGATAGAGCAACAGAAGCAGATTCCATTTCTAAAACCATCTGGATACTGCTCTTGTTCCAAAGGCACTGATCAACATCCACCTAGTTATGAGAACAGAAAACATCATCAATTCACTGATCTTTTAGACTCAGTGGGTCAAATACAGGTAAAAGTATGACCATGGAAATTGAGTCAAACATTTTTAATGTTTTCACATATTTTTCAGTTTTTCTCCTTTTATATATGCTGTCAAAAACATCTTTGTTCTGCAACAGCATAGCTTACCTTGTTTCCATCAAACACCAGAGTTCGGAAAACTTTTCCAAAAGGTTTTAGCAGCCGTAGCACTCCTGTTGCAGCACAGGGCTGGTTAGGTACATTACATACAACCAGCAAATTGTCCAAAGGCGACAGCAGCCCCTAAAGGACAGTGGGGACTTGTTGTTAAGAGTCATGGAGGATGGATGGAAGTTTGAAAAAATCTAAGGTTTAAGGTTTAAATATTTGAAATGTCTCAAGAACAAGAGATACTTGCATTTGACATTGATGGTCCCACAAAAGCATGAAACACTGACACCTATAAGGCAAAAGTTAATCAAACCCAAAAAGATGAAGTGTTTAAGCAAGAAAATATTCATTATAAAATTGTTTCCATCCATTAGTGTATTAGCTCACAGGTGAACTAAGGTCAACGGTTTGGGACACCATCTCCAAACTTTGCTGTCTCATGTGAACTGGGATAGCAGAGTAAACCTTTACCATCTCCTGGGCTGAGAATTCAGTTGGAAGCATCAATAAAGCCTGGAAAACATACACAAGCTGATATTGTATATATACTAGTGCTGAATGTCTATTGAAAATTGTTTTTAGAAAGCATTATCCCAGCTAACAAAAATGTGTTCTGAGAATGTTTTGCTAATGCTCCCATTACGTTATAAAACTTTATTTTTTTTAATGTTCTCCGAACGTTTTAAAAACACCTTTTCTTGGTTATGCGAACATTAAGGGAATGTTCCATTTTATTATTTTGCAAACATTATTGGAAAGTTTCAGAATGTTCAGATTTGAGAACAGAGAATGTCTGTGAACATTATTAAATACCAGATGACTTTGAATGAGCGTTCTGTTAACGTTACTAGAACGTTGTTCATAACTTTGGGAGAACCTTACCAGAATGTAATCCAAAGTTTATGGGTCCATGTTAGCTGAGATATTTGGTCAAAAAAAAAACAAAAAAACAATTCCGTAACACTTTAGTTTAAGGTCCAATTCTCACTATTAACTTGTTTCTTATTAGCATGCACAGGCCTAATAGGATATTGGCTGTTTATTAGTAGGCTACTTATAAAGCACATATTAATGCCTTATTCTGCATGACCATATATTCTACATCCCTTAATCCTACCCAATACCTAAACTTAACAACTAACCTACATTAATAACTATTAATAAGCAGTAATTTTGGAGTTTATTGAGGCAAAAGTCGTAGTTAATGGTTAGTTAATAGTGAGAATTTGCCTATAACAAAAGTGTGACCAAACTTAATTTAAATTTTACAAAAATGTACTGTCTTGTTTTAAAATGAAGTGTAAGATATAGGCCTATATTCTAAAACAGCACATACCTTCTTCCATTCTAGACAGGTTTCCATGTCAACCTCAGTTGCCATTAAAACCTCAACAGGGGGACTAAACGGAGATGCCATTTTGATTAGTTCACTTTCAGAGTAGTCAAGAGAGATTCCAGACACTCGAATTACACCCTTCTGTTGGAAAACACGAGAGCGATGATAGAGAAAAAAAAATTAACTGCTTTATTAAAAGAGTGGAGTTTGCCTATTACAGCACATAGTGCGGTTTCCTCTCCAAAACATTTAAGTGTCCTGATAATTCTCACACCACTAGAGGTCACTATCTCCATTTTTGTTATCATGGGACTGTGTTGGTGTGATCTAGATCCTAGTTGTTTTCAGCCCGCAATGTTGAGACTAAACTGATAGGCTACTTTAATGGTGGCATTTCAATAATGGTGGTAGTTATTACAGATCAGAGAATAAAGACCATTATGAAACATCTTTAATAAGACTGGCTTTTAAAGGGTATTGTTATCCTCATAATGCTATTACAGCAATTAGCAATAACAATCACTTGTAATACAGAGTATTACTGTTACACCTCCCAGAACTTACAGTTTGTGCTGATGTTTTTGCAGTCATCTTAGTTACTGGCATCTGAATGTTCATGGATTCAGTGGTTCCTTCTGATTTTGCAGACTTGACTGTAAAAAACTGTTGATGACCATTTATCATGGAATTGGAAGTGATGGATCTGTGTGAAGAAGGTAAGGATCTTTTTGTTGAATAATGTCTTGTTTTATTACAGCCTGGAGAGACAAAGCTGTGCCGTATGCTGCATTTTGAGCGGGAGGGAAAACAGACTGAACCAGGCCACCACCTGGTGACCTCAGCAGGCCCACGCTGCAGTCTCTTAAGGAAGGAATTCGATCCTCTTCCTGAAAGGTAGAGAAACAGAGGTTTAGTCAAACTCTTTACCATGAAACCAATGCTATAATGTATATTTTCAAGCTGTATATTTCTGACACAAAACATACCTTTTGAAAATAATAATTAGGATGTGTACATTCATGTGTACTCAAGGTGTAAGGAAAGGGTTTTTTTTACACTGTGGTTTAATATGGTTTTTCAAAACGATATTAAACCAGCATGAACACTAAATTTCTAAGAACTTGGCACATATTTTTAAAACGTGAATAGAATTTACACTAAATACAACAACTTGAAGAGATACATTTACATAAATAAAGTAAGTACGTAGGTACCAGTAATATGGGTAGTTATAATATTTTGATGTTCCATTTTTCCAACCAACATTTTTAGATATTGTAAGTTATAATAGCCACAGTTCAGCCTGGATCATTGATGCATCAGTTGTAGATGTAATAAAAACTCACCTGATGAATCTCTTAATCTTTTCAGTGCTCTAGACTGAGTTGAGAAGTGCTCATGAATGACCTCAGATGTGCCGTCTCTTTTAGCGCTGAGGGATCTATGGGAATGGGAGGATGGACAGGATTGCCCATAGGGACTTGGTAAAGCAGATCCCTGCCATTCACTGTGCCTAATACTCCTTTGATCATGATGTTTCCCATGAGCATGTGATTCAACCTGATCAGATGAGTTCCATCTAGCATGGCCATGATGAATGTCCTTTGTTTCTTTGCGCTGTTGGAGGTCTTGTATAATGAAGGGGAGTTTCTCTGTTGTTAACTGGCTTTCTGGGAAGTGACTGAGTAATTCTAGGTCCTCAAGAGAGAGGCCTAGGCTGTCTAAAGTTTTGATCAGATTTTCTGTTGGAAAACGTGGCATTGCTTGTTGCTTTGGCTCTACTTCTTCAATTTGTGGTCTATCAGGAGACATCATTGCTTTGGCTGTCATTGACTGGTACTGAGAACAGTCCACATCTGGTTTGAAGGCAAAATGTTTGCCAAGATGGTTGGTGCTGGATCTGACAAGAGGTTTCTCAGATGTTGGCAGTGGCAGTTTTGTTGGCAGAAGGTCAGTACTCTCCTTATTCGCAGTAACTGAATTAATTTCTGTGACTGATGATGAGGGATAACTAACCTTGTGAGATATGGAATCCATGTTTTTTCTGTGCAATAGATGGGAGTGAGTAAAAACCCCTGGTGGCTGGTACATGCTCAAAAATGAGGATCTTTGAATGCCAACAGGCTGTAAGAGACTTAGAGGAACAAGGATGTTCTCATAACTGCTGTTATTTCCAGCTGCAATGTTACTAATTAGATTCAAGACCAACTGAGCTTCAAGCTGAGCTAGTCTCAACAGGAAAGCTTGTGCTGTTCCAAATAGCGGTGGCACACTGGTGAAAACACTGCCCATCTGAGACAAACACACTGGCCTGGTATTGATTTGGGGAGCATGTGAATGTCTGTGGGGGGAAAAGATGTAAGAATATGAATATTTAATATTTCTGAAACATTCAACCCATAAATTCAGCACCTGTGTCAATTTTTTTGTCAGGATCTAGAAATGAATTAAAAAATATACTAAAAATGCAATTTATATATAATGCCAGTGTGAAAAACTGTGATATCATAATGGAGACTTCAAAAAATGATCTTCTTCCTCAGAATTTTGCCTTTTTTTCTTTACAAATATCTAAACATTCTTAAATCAAGATACATTTACTTGAGAAGCAAAATTACTTAAGATATTAAGTCTTGTTCTCTGAAAAATGTATCAAAATTAAGCGATTTCATGCTAAAAACTAAAAAAATAAATTAATTAAAAAAACTTGTTTTCCCTTTAAATTAAGTTTATTAGTCTTGACAGATATTTTTTCTTGTTACCCCATTGGCAGACGCTTTTCTTGCTTCAAGTGTAGTCACTTAATTTTGTATATTAATATATTTTTCAGAAACCATGTATATATATATATATATATATATATATATATGCACTCGTGAAAACTGAACAAAGGAAACAGGAAACTAATGAAAACATACTAAAAATCTGTGAATAACAAAACATAACTGTGACAATATATACAGATGTATATTGATTCATTGATTTATATGTATCTTGATTTAAGGATGTTTAGATGTTTGTAAAACGAAACAAATACTGAGAAAAGAAAGCCTCATTAAATAATTTGTCATAATCTTTTATTATCTTTTTTTTTTTTTTAAAAACTTCACTTTTTAATAAAACTTTTGCCTGCCAAATCAAAGTTGTATGGTGTGACAAACGTGCAGGAAAAAACAGGGGATAATATCACAGAGAAGACAATGTATCAATGTCAAAATCTATGATCTTTTTACCTTTATATGACAAGGCAAGTGTAATGAACTGCTCTGAGACACAAAGGCTGAGGATCCAAATGCAGTTTTATTAAAAGGGTAATCCACAATCGTAGTCCAAAACAGGCAAAGTCAAAACACAGGCAGGCAGTCCAAACAAACAAACACAACAAGGCAGGGAACATGGGCAAAAGAGTAATCCAGAAACAGGCAAAAACCCAAGAACCAAGAGACATGAAACCAGGGAGAATGCTCAGAAATGCAGTGTTACACGTACTCTAAACTCTGGATGGGAGACGGAGTCCACTCTGAACTCTGGACGGGAGACGGAGTCCACTCTGGACTCTGGTCAGGGGTTGGGGCCGATGTGTGTGCAGCCCACACACACAAAATGGCTGTTGCCATAATAGTCAGTGCTTCATTGACAGGGACAGACACAGGCTCAGGTTCAGGAAATTCTCTCTCGGGAACAGGCTCTGGCGTGGTGGTGGCCATCTTGGCAGAGGGCTCTGGCGTGGTGACCATCTTGGCAGAGAGCTCTGGCGTGGCGGCCATCTTGGCAGAGGGCTTTGGACTGGCGGCCATCTTGTCCGAAGACACAGGCTCGGCGGCCATCTTGTCCAAAGACACAGGTTCGCAAAAGTGTTTGGGGGTAGGATCCTCCTCTACTTCCCCAACTGTGTAGGAGGAACCAGACAATAATAGGGCATAGTCCAAAAACTCAGCCAGTGATCCTCGAAGACCATCCCTGATGAGTTTGGATTGGTAGCGATCATTGAGTCCATAACAATAAGGGCAAAGTCAGGAAAGTCTGTGAGATACGCAAGGTCTAGGAAATTTCGGGTGTGGTCCTCGAGTGATTTGTTACCTTGCTGCAAACGGATGAGTTGAACTGCTGGATCCATTGAAGGCAAAGTCTTCTGTTACGTACTGCTCCAAGACTTAAAAGGCTGAGGATCCAAATGCAGCTTTATTAGAGGGACAATCCAGATACGTAATCCAAAGTACAGGCAACAGGTCAAAACACGTACAAGACTTCACAGTGAATCTCTCTCTCTCTCTCTCTCTCTCTCTCTCTGATTTGTATGGCGGGTCGCAACCAACTTGTTTAGGTGCAACTTGTGCAACTTCAGAGCTTCATGTACTTAAAAAAAAAAAAAAAAATTCTCTCTATATTTTGTGTTCTAACCCTGTATCTTTATGAAAAGTAAGGAGAACCTTACTACATTCCCACATTTCCTCACTCATCGCCAAAATCCTCTTCAAACTCCATTCTTGTTCCAACTCATATATCTTATCTTGCAAGATACTCCTTTCTAAATTATATTTTTTACACCTCATTATGACATGCTCCACATTTTCTGGAACATTACAGGTATCACATTTATCTGAAATGCTTTTTCCCATTAAAAACATGGTTGATTTTAAACCAGTATGCCCAATCTTACTCTTGATATAATCACTTCTTATCTTCTACATTTCCCTTTAAAAGCCTTGACATTAATCGATTTCTGAATATTATAATAGTGTTGTCACAGTGATGTTCTGTTTTGTTCCATGGACTACCTGTTTTCATGTCACATGTTCCTTTGTTCAGTTTTCCCGCCATTAATCTGTCCCCATGGCAACCCTCATTAGTTAAGTTCCTTCCAGCTGTGTCCTGTTAATTATCTTGTTTGTATTTCCTATTTAGTTCTCCCCTTTCTCCCAGTCTGTGTCTGATATCTGTTATGTATAGAGTGTGTTTAACCTGCCTGTATTGACTCACCTGAGATTCCTTTTTCATTAAACTTCGTTTTGAGAATTGTATCAGCCCGTCTTCGTCTTCCTGCCTACACACAGCTGTGACAAGTGTCTCCCTTTGTTATCTATGTCCCACTTTTTTTTGCCATGATTCTCTCACTGCTGTTTTAATTAATGATTTGGCCTCACCTTTACCAAAGGGAACTTTCATTATTTTCTCATCCTTTAATTTCAGCGCATTCTTTGCAGTCAAATCTGGTTTCTCATTACCCACCACCCCAATATGAGCTGGAACCCAACAAAACTGTATATCAATTCCCATTCTCTCTATTCTTAACATTATCATGGATATTTCTTTAAATAAATAATCTCTTATTGTTTCAGTTGAATTCAAACTATGGAGTGCTGCAACAGAGTCAGAACACATGATTATTCTTTGAGGTCTTACTTCTTCAACCCATTGCAACCCTAAAATTATGGCTACTACTTCAGCTGTAAATACAGATAATTTATCATTAATTCTTTTGCATATGGTTACATCAAACTCTAGTATGTACACTCTTACTCCTACATGATCATTCTTTGAATCTTTAGATTCATCAGTGAATATTGGTATATAATGGTAGTAGTTCCGCTTAACATATTCATGAACCAAATATCCAATATTATCAGCATTCCTTTCAGTCCATTCTTTCTTTAGTTCTAAAAGTTTCAAGTGTACATTGGGAACTGAAAATACCCATGGAGGAACATTACCCCTATACTATGTTTGGACCATAATCAAGTCTCTTTAAACCATATTCTTCCGCTACTGTATTAATATTCCAACCGAATCCTTTACCTTTTTGTTGTTTCAAATACTCCCAGTTATCACCTAAGACCTCTGTAGCAGGTTGTTCTTTCCCAGATCATTTTAGCTTAACCCAATATGTCAGTGACAGCTTTAATCGTCTCAAGTATAATGGTAGTTCTTCAGTTTCTACAAGTAATGCATTAGTAGGAGTTGTTTTAATAGCACCAATACTAAGTCTAAGAGCTCTAAACTGTATTCTGTCTAGTTTTTACAGGACACTCTTAGCTGCTGCTCCATATACCATACAACCATAGTCAATACATTATCGTATTAAGGCCCTATATATCCAGTAGTGACTGTTTATCTGCGCCCCAATCATAACCCATAACTGATCTCATAAGATTTAATACTTTATTACATTTAGTTTCAATCTGTTTAACATGTGTCTTCCATAAATATCTCTCATCAAACCATAATCCTAAATATTTGAACTTTTTTTACCCTTTCCATACTTTGACCATACAATTTAAGCTGTATATTTTCTAATTTTCTCTTTCTTGTAAAGAGCATATAACATGATTTAGTAACTGACATCTTAAATCCCCAGTCATATGTCCATCTTTCAACTTTTATTATAGCACTCTGAATATTATTTATCATGTGTCTAATATTTTTCCCTCTTTTCCATATAGCCCTATCATCTGCATATAATGAATACCCAATACCTGTACCAGCATTCTCAAAGATGTCATTTATCATGATGTCAAACAGAATTGGGCTAATAGCACTTCCTTGCGGAATACCATTTACTATATTAAAATAATTTAAAACAGCCTCTCCAGCTTTAACACGAAATGTCCGATTTGATAAAAAGTCTAAAATCCAGTTATTGTCATAAATTCCCTGTGTGTTTATGGACTCTTTTGTTATGTCCTGTCTTGTGCCATGTTTTGTAGTCCTTTGTAGTTTTTCATGTTGATTAGTCTTCCCAGGTGTTTCCCATTTACCACACCCCCTTGTTATCTTGTTAACCTTGTTTCCCTTTGTGTATATATACCCCAGTGCTTCAGTTGTTGTTTGTCGGTCGTTGCTCCTGTATGTGTGTTCCTTTCATTGCGCTCCTGCCTGTTTTTGGATACCCTTGTTCTTGGATCTACTGTTGATGTTGTTTGTTATTAAATCATTCATGGTGCATTTGGATTCTCACTCCGCTTCATCCCTGCTCACGTTACAGTTATACATCCTACCACCAATTCCCATATTTAATTTGACCAGTAGTCCTTCTCTCCACAGGCTTTCTCTATATCAAAGTACACAATAACCATGACCTCTTTCATACTAATTGCTTTTTCTGCCTTATTAGTCATTACTAACTTTCACTAAGGTGTCTATTGTAGATCTACCTTTAGGAAAACCACTTTGTTGTGCACTAATCAATCCTTTCTGTTCTAAATAATATGCTAGTCTACGAACTATTACCTTGCCCACACATTTACATAAGTGAGATGTTAATGCTATAGGCCTGTAATTTCCTGCATTGTCTGGGTTTTTTCCAGGCTTACTAAATGGCAATATCAAGGCATTTTTCCAGTTATGAGGCAATATGCCTTCTCTCCATATCTTATTAAACAGCCTTCGTATAATTTCCGTAACTTCGTCTGGTAATTGTCTAAACATAGCATAAAGTTGGTCATGTCCTGGAGCCGTATATCCGCTTTTCTCTAATGCCATTTTCAACTCATGTGTTGTGAATTCCATGTCTAGTGCTGATCCGTCAGTTTCCTTTTTCTTTAATACATCGGAAAATTGTCTTATAGTATCCTCTTTTCTCTGTTTATGTATTTCATCTAAATGACTTCCACTATGTATACTTGCAAACTTCTTACCTAATAAATCAGCTTTCTCCTTGTTTGTTATTGCCAAGTATTCTCCATCTATCAACACAGGGATTTTAATAGATTTTCTTTTCCCAGTCATCTTTTTAATCATTGACCAAACGTCATTCAGATCTATTTCTCTACCAATAGATGAACAGAACTGTCTCCATGCAGCCTTCTTTGAGGACTTAATTATTTTCCGTGCCATAGCTTTCTTTCTTTGGTATTTAATCAGATTGTCTTGGTTCAAATGTTTCCTTAAAACTCTAAATGCACGATTTCTTTCTTTTATTGCATTTTTACATTCATTATTCCACCATGGAACCATTTTTCTTTTTCCATTTACTATGCTTTTTGGTATACTAGTTGATGCAGCATTAATAATCAAGAACGTCACTGCATCTGCACAGCTATCTACATCCCCTTCCATCGATATGGTTTCATTAAATTCCATGCAGCACACTCTAAATTTCTCCCATTCAGCTTTAGGAAAACACCATCTCTCTATTCTGTAACCTTCCTGAACATGTAATTAATTGTGCATAATATCATATAGTGATCACTCCCTATGTTGGTGTTAATCAATACTTTCCATTCAAATGAATTACACATATTTCCAGAGACTAAAGTATGATACTAGGCATGATACTGAATTTCTTGTAATATCTACCCTAGTACCACTTCCATCATTAAGACAAACAAGTGATCTCTCATCCATTAATTCTTCAACTACTTCTCCATTTTTATCTGTATGATCACCTTGCCATAGAGTAAAATCTCTGCACCATATTTCTCTTCTGCCAACACTTGGTATAATGCCTTGAAATATTTGCATTGATAACTTCTTGCACAGATTGTAAAAAATGACTAGTTTAATGTTTCCTCTGGGACTACATATTTCTATTACTACACATTCATATTCATTTGAGACATTTATTCTGCTATATGCTAGAGTATCTTTAATGAATGTTATACATCCTCCACCTTGTGATCCAATTCTATCACATCTAACACAACTATCATGACAAATTCCAAGTGTGGTCTTAACCATGTCTCTTGAATACAAATAATATCAGGACCAAAATCCATATCAGTTATGATCTTTTTGAACTTTTGCCCATTCGCAATTAAACTTCTGGCATTCCGTTGTAGGATATGAAATACCATAAATACGTTAATCACCCTGAGACAATCCATCATAATTAGTAGGATTCAGCATCTCATGAATCATTTCAGCCTTAATATCTTTTATCCCCAACAGCTCTGTTCTGCCTGTACAATTGTCTTGATTCTGTCACTTTTTCTCTGTTGCTGCATTTCCACATTCACAGTCTTACATATGAAAGTCACAAAGCTGATTTTATCCACAATCAGTGTATCCTCATTAATCTTTTTGCAACGTGTTTATTTCTTATTACTTTTGTTTTTATAAGATGGAATCTCGATTGGACATCTTCCTACAGGCTGACTTATGTTGCTTGCTGCATGCATCATTGGGTCTGGCTAGATCACTTTCCTTAATTTTTTTTAACTGCATCACCTGATTTATTATTTTGTACTTCTGTACCTCTTTAACTTGTTTTTGAACAGGGCATCCTCCAAAAGCAGCACTATGTTCACCTCCACAGTTGCAGCATCTAATTTTTGCATCTTTACCACATTTACCATATTCATGTTCCCCTCCACATCTAGCACATCTTAACTTTCCTTTGCATTGACCTGCAGTGTGTCCCATTCTTTGGCACTTAAAACATCTCATTGGGGCTGGGGATTCCCTAACGTCATAACTCAAATAACCCATTCTTATTTTCTTGGGCATAACATTTTCAAACTCAAGAAGAACTGACAGGCTATCCTTTTTCACCCCATTTCTTGTAGTTTGTAATCTTGTAGCTTTCATTAGTGATGGCAATTTCAAAACACTGCTTCTTGAAGCCTCGAAGCTTTACGAATCTTTTGTTTAGAATCAATTGTTTCGGAGCGTGTATCAAACTGCCAAAGTCACGTGATTTCAGTAAACGAGGTTTGTTACGTCATCACTGTTTCGAAACACTTAGAAATGTCAATGGTTCACCGCTAGGGGGCGATGATCTCTGTGAACCCATGAATCATTAGCAGTCACTGAGAACCATTGAAGTGTCTGTGGGTTTTACCTGATCCGTTTTATACATTTGTAGACGTTTTAATTAGACATTAGTTAAAAGGGATAATAGTAGTTAATAGTCTCGTATTGGCCTGTTTATCTGAGCCATCCATAGAACAAAACAAGCCCTGACAATTGATAAGAACATATATACAATTTATATTTAATTTTATTAGATGATTAATTAATTGCATTTGAAAGATTTTACTTTCAATAAAACATTTGCAATAGATTTGTAAGAGGTGTTTTTATACATGTTTGGCATGGGTTTTGTTGCATTTACACTGTTCTGACCAGCAGGGGTCGCCGTGGAGACGGGTGTCGAATTGCTTCGAAACAATACGGCACATTTACTTCAACTGTTTCAGTGTTTCACGAAACCCCGGTCTGCCCATCACGAGCTTTCATCACTTTACCTCCTTTCAATTCCTGTATTATCTCTTCCATTGTCATTGTCAAAGGTACATCAAAAAAAAAAAAAAAAAAAAAAAAAAAAAAATTAAAAAAAAATAAAAAACCACCAAAACAAAACTGCTCTTCAAACATACTCTCAAAATCCGCCGGAGACGCACAACTTTCCACACGTCACTTCCATCTCCTGCCCGCACAAAGCATTGTCCTGCACCCTTCACCTTGAATGAGCGTGAACATGGTTTATATAGGCTGGCCTAAACGGGGTAATGAGACACAGCTGAAAACAATGAGAGCTGATGAGTCCGGGCAAAGGATTATGGGTAATGTAGTCCTCGATGGAGTGACAGTCCGGGGTGGAGTGCCCTCTGGTGGTAATCACAGGCACTCTAACTGGTGAATCATGACAGCAAGATTAACTCGGGGTGATTAACTTAACTCCCAAAAAACATAATGATATTTATACATTATATAGATATATACACACACCTTGACACATATATTTACAAACATCTTTGAAAATAATTATTAAGATGTGTAAAGGAAAATATGTTATTATTATTAGGCTATTTTATATTTTCACACCACATTTTTACTAAATTAGTTTTAGTAAAATAACAGTTTTTAAAAACCATATTATACCAGCATGAACACTATTTTTAAGAACTTGACATTTTTTAAACTAATTTTTAAAATGAGTTTTTTCCTCTTGTTTTTGTTTTTTTGTTTTTTTGTCATGGACACTAATTGTTGTTGACACTCTGTTGACTCCATATGGGCTGGATTTCCCGAAACCTTCTTAACACTACGTCATTCTTAAGTTATAGCTACCTTAAGGTGTAGGCCCTACCTTAACGTTAATACGTGTTTCCCGAAACGATCTTAGTTAAGTATGCCTTCTGTAAGTCATTCGTTCGTAAGGTTGGTCTGGGCCACTCTTAGCTATACCTTATCACTATTGACAGTTCATTCCGATAGTGCCACCACTGTTTCTTTACATCTCAGTCTATAGGCTACGAATATAATTCTGCTAACTGAAGTGTTTTCATGCAAATAATACAATTGTCATTACACTGATGGTTGTTAGCTTTTTAATTATATTTTCCAAAGGTACATCAGCTGGCAAACCATTATGGAGTCTATTTAAAGGGAATAATCGTGGAGGGGAGTTTAGTCAAACTATGGCAGCGATACAGCGAATAGTTGTGCTAAATCAAAGACGGCGCCGTCCGCGGAGCCATTTCTATGTGCACTATTTCATCCGTGAAAACTTTAGTCCCCTGGCTACCATGTCAGAAGCTGCAATTCAAAATAAATTTCGCCTGCCACGGCAGCAAATTGAGCAGCTTTTAAGGCGGGCGTACACTGTGGGAATTCGGACACTCGGGAGGTCGTGAGATATTGCACACGCTACGAGTCAGTTAACTTGATAATCCCATCAAAGCAGCTGGTACACGGCACGACTGTATTGCACTGCGAGCAGGCGGCAATCGCACGAGCTTTCGCGCTAAACACAGAGACTGGAGCTGCTATAGCTTCAGATAGAAAAAAAGAAAAAAAAATGATTTGTGTGCAAATGATTTGTTGAAAAGCAGAGAACAGCAGCCATTCCTTTCAACAGAAACAACCAGAGAGAGAGAGAGAGAGAGAGAGAGAGAGGGAGAGCGTGCGTGAGTGACTGTGTGTGTGTGTGTGTGTAAGTGTGCACGCTGTATGGTTGCAGCCACTGACCTATAGCCTAATAATACTCATCGATCTAGCCTATGTGATGTGGTTGTGCATGATTTGACAATAGGGGACAGCCATACGCTGGTGAAAATCGGGCCGACTCCCCGAATTTTTTAAACATGTTTAAAAATTATCGTGAGGTCGGGAGGTGCTCGTAACGTGCTCGGCTCGTCTCGTAATTCATCTCACACGCTGCAAGCCACGACCATACGAGCATCCACGATTTTCACGCGATTTCTCCCGAGAGAAAAAAATCGTCTGCGAGCTCGTATGACAGCAAAAATCGCACCGCGTACGCCCGGCTTTAGATCTTGTTGGTCCGACTTTGTCAAGACAAACCCGACGGAGCTCAGCCCCGAAATTCAGCTGCTGGCGGCTCTTCTCTTTCTTTCTTTTTTTCTCCGCTATAGTAGCTGTTGATTAGCCTATGTTTCGCGTATTGCACCTTTATTGAGTAGGTCATCCAATAATAGAAATGTGTGATTTACACCAATAATGTGATGCGGGCAATTAACCATGCTTGTGGAGCAAATGAAGACTATAGCAAAATATATTATGATAATATAAATGGCATACTGCCAGTTAGTGTAGTGGGTTGATTCATAATACGTTTGGGCTTGAGAGGTTGCGGGTTCGCACAATCATTTCAAAATTATATAAAATATCCACGGTTGGATTTAGTTTACAATTTGGATTATATTTATAAGATCTCACGAGTCCTGATAAATGCAATTTCACCTATTTCTGAAGTGCTTCTATTATAAAGAGTGAATAATCGATTTTTGGGCCATTGATAAACCAAATCAGCACCACCACCACGGACAGCACCTGCTAACGTCGCACTTAAGAAGGTATACCTTAAGCAACCTCCTAAGATATAGTTCGGGGAACCCGCCTAGAAATGGTATACCTTTAGTTAAGTTATACCTTTAGAGTCTTCGTAGCGCGCTAAGAGACAACGTTATCGGGAAATACAGCCATGCTCATTATTCAAACGACATTTGTTGATAAGCTTTTCCTTTCACCTATACCATCAATCCTGACCGAGGCTCAACATTTAGCTCCCAAGCTTAAAATATAAACTGTGAAATAGTTCTCTGGTGTTGAACATGCATAAACAAATACTTTAAAGTTTAATGAATGGACGACTATAGTGTCCACAGAGCATGAAAGGACAACTTCATGGAGGCTTTTACTCAGACATGTGTTCACTTCATTATGTATAATTAATAACACGCCAACGGGGTGTTTTTCAAACACTGTGACAGCATGTCCTCGAAACATGAGTAAGAGGTGAAAGACATTTGTCTAGTGTAAAGTACCACACAGCTGCCATAGTTCCGCAGCCACAACCACATGGTTCCCTGCATGTGTGTGCACTCTCCAGGACACATTTTTGAATAATGTGTCATCCAATAAATAATTATATTTTTAAGAGGGGTTGACAAAACCTGGATGACACATTATTCAAAAATCTGTTCAAGAGAGTGCACACCTAGTAGCACACCTGTTCTCAGTTCACAAAATTGATTTAAAAGACAACAGTGAACAGATAATATACAGAACTAGGCTATCAGCTGAAGTTACATTCAAATATAAGTACCTTTATCAATAATATAAAGATATAAAATATAAGTCTTTATATAAAAGTGGCGATTCACTGTGAGAAATTACATTGTTAGATCTCAATGCTTTTCCAGTCATGTTTACCCTTGTGTAAAATAAGTGTGCTAAATTGTATTGAATGTGCACTTGTAGTGTACTTCAAATCTTAAAGGTAGGGTTAATGTTTTTCATCAACACTTTTTTGTTATACTTGTTGAAACTCAGTCTATTCACATCCTGATAGCGATTAGACTTAGAATTTGTGTTGAAATATTGGTTACTTTAGATGATCTGTTTGTCCTTGGGACTGTTGTTGAAACTGTAAGAAGACTCCGGAACTTCATATGAATAGTGTGTGTGAGGATATAACAAAGATATCGTAGCATTGAGACATTTTCTGTTGACATTGGAGAAGTTCTTAGATAGGCCGTAAAGCATCATCTATCATTTAAGGTCGGCATTAAGTGCTCTGATCCAGCTGGCCTATAACTGAAATACCAAGTGTAACGAGAATCAACAACCACTAGCTTGCTTTCCTAATGAAATCATTTGAGCCTTCTCATTCTGTCTCTCTCACTCATCGGTCACATCTATTTGGGTAAATCTTATTTTTAGATGCTCATCTGATGCAGGATCACTCCCAGAAGTATGTTCAGATTCACACATTCAGCAGATTCAATCATTCATCAACTCTCACTGGGACTAACAGCAAGAGATGTAATGAAAATGTACTTGATATGATCATAATTGCACATTTTACAATTTTTTTTCTGCAGTAATGTATATGATGACCTGAAGACATTTTGCTCAGCAGGTGGTGCTAAGTTAATAAACTAATCTGATTTACAACTCCTGGATAGATATGCATCACACTGTCTTCATTCCTGGAGGGTGGGAACAGTCCCTGCTGGTCAGTCAAGGGCAACCCAAAACTAAACATAAGCGTGATGGTAGAACAACTTAGCACAATACCTCTATCTATATGAGGTTTTAGCACATTCTGGAACTAGACCAGAAGTGTCAATGTTGTTAACTCATAGATATGTTAATGACCCAGCACCTCGAAAAGGCCAAACATACTGAATTACACAAGCCTCGCCTGAAAAATTCAGGTCTCTGTTACAGCTAAATATGCAACAACTATGGAGGTGGGGGGAATCCTGTCGCTCTGGTACATGACGTCCTCAAAGAGATTACCCAGATCAGTATAACCTCTGTGGTCTGTGCTTGTATATTTGAGCTATGTACCCCATGAGGAATGGTATTGGACAAGGTTAGAAAGAGGAATCCTGCTTCACCCATACATTTCAACACTATGCTAATGGTCTAAAATGTATTGTTCTATAGTATTAAAATTTAGTAAAAAATTAAATTATACAATATCTATATGCACTCAAATCACCTAAAACATTATATATATATATATATATATATATATATATATATATATATTAATAAATTATACTGGAGAATATCATATTTGCTCTCCAATTCCTAGTAAACTAAGAAGTAGTTTTTTGCAATGTTGGAATAAAACTAAAGACTAACAGCCTGTTGTTTGCCTGTGGGCAACAAGAGACAGAAACATGTGACTTTGACTTGAGAACAAATTAAAGACCTTGACACACTTGTGCTGTTTACGTTCACAATGGATGTTAAAAATGGAATGCAACAGGTGACAAGACTGTTCTCTGGGCACCAAAACAGTTCACGACACGTCATAAAATTCTGTGCTTGTGATGACTGATGGCTTCTTACACTATTAAGTTTTGTATGTGAAAAACGTATTGGTACTGATTTTCAATTGAAAGTAAAAAATAAATATTAAACAAACAAACAAAACCAAACTCTATTATAATGCTTCATAATGCCAATTTCCTTTAGGTAAATATGTCTGACTATCTGATTGCCACTGTTCTGTCAGGACCACTATCGTCAAAGATAATTGATTGGATTGGTGTTATGGTTCTGTTCTGGGCAAGAACTCCCTGCACATCCATGCAGCCTAGCATGGATAAGAGCAGGGAGAGCAGCAATAACCCCCCTTAGGGTAAACAGAACAAAACCAACATAATGTATTGCAGATATCATTAATGTCAATATTTAATGTACAAAATAATTCGGGAATTTAGTCTGATTCAAGGGGAATCAGAATACCAAATCCTGACTGGACGAGAGGAGGAGCTGGGGATGGAGGAGGGTAAATGAGCTCTGGAGAAACGTGATAGCTGCTGATAGTATAGAAGGAGCTTATATATGCATGCTGTGATAGACATCGTATCCCTATAGGTAGACGTGATCAGCTGACAGTCAGCTGATGCGAGCTTGACTAACGTGACCTGCCAGAACTGACGCTACGCTTGATTTCTAAGTTACATTTGCATAATTAGGGTTAGGGAAGAAAAGGTTATGTATCAATGGATCGATCAACCTCAAATTAAAAAATAAAATAAAAATGATAATTGTGAGACAGTTTAACAAATTAATTTTGAGGTAAAAATGTTAAAATCACAAGAAAAAGTAAATTCTTCAGAATACAAAGTCACAATTTCGAGAGAGAAAAAGTTGCAATTATGAGATAAAAAAGAGAGATATAAAATTATAAATTTTTATGTATCAAATACAATGATAGAATATAGTTTGGCCATGAAGCTTGAAGAGTGACAACACCAGCAACATGACCCATGCTGAAAGATTCACACTTCATTCAAACACAACATAATCCTTACTCACATGTTGGCTTTAGGTGAAGTTGAGCTGGAGATCCTTTTCCTTTGGACTGAATTCTTCATTATTGGGTCAATCTTCAGACTTCAAATATTTTGAACTGTTCCTCTTGATTATGTATCATTTCACAGCACATGAACACCAAAAACTAGAATTTGAACAAAGTGCATCCAGATTATTGACTTTTAGAGCAAAATGTCTTTTGTCGCCCTCTGTAAATCTTATCCCACTCTTCACTCTGGTCAGACACACACTGTAACACAGTCTTTCTTCTCAGTATGCTTTCACACCCCTGACCCTGCTCGCCTTCCCAACACCACCCCCTAGCATTTCCTTCTAAACACCTTCGCAGTCACATGCTCTCTCTTACACACTTGATCATATTAACAGTATTAAGACACAATAAAATGACTAATGATCATCACTGTATTTTTAGGGGTCAAGCACCAAAGAGTGGTTTAGCATGAATGACTTGAGGAAACGGGCCCCCCCTTGTCGGTTAATTGGTGATCGCTTTGCGGAGGAGGGAAGGTCCCCCTCGGTCCTCTTGGACGCAGGGCCCCCTAAAGCGATTTCGGATGGAGCCCATAATTTGTGTCTGAATCTCACTATTTCCCCAACCCAGTTGCTCTGAACTGATTGACATATTTCTCTAAACTAAGTTAAATCTATCAAAAAAAACAATACCTTGTGGAATACACAAAGGGGGGAAGTAACAAATTACAACTACTCGTGTTACTGTAATTAAGTAGTTGTTTTTTGGGTACTTGTACTTAAATACAAATTAAGCTAAGTAATCTACTTCTCTATAGTTAAATCACAATCCATTACTGTCATGTCTGTGTTGTGGTTTTGTTTCAAGTTTAAGTTTAATGTCTTTTATTTTGTTATTCTCACAGGCTGCGTCCGAAATCGCATACTCTCTTGAGTACTTTCTATTGAGTAAACACAAGCTTTTTGACAGGCGGCTTTATGTGCGCGCTCTGGGTGTTACTGCGAAACCTGCGGGAATGATTTTCAATTCTACTTATGTAAATTCAGACTAAAGGTCAAAATATAGATGTGTTTGATACAGCACCATAATTTTTTTATTCAAATATTGTCAATTTTCATAACATGCTGTTGCAAATATCGATATTCATGAGCAAACATTAATGACTTGGGTAAGTAAAACAGGGACAACCCTATACAAACACAATATGCATGAGCACAGATATTACTTTATGAATGGATAAAATAAAGTCAGTCACTTTTAGTGGCTCGTCGGTTTTGGGATGAAATGAAACAATTCTAGTGTATTTTGCATGCTGTTTCATCAATCCAGGTATGGCATTTCACACAGTCTAATAGTTGCAAAATATTTACAAAGTCTGATCCAGAAGTCAACCTTTTTAAAAATTATGGTAACACTTTATTTTGATAGTCCACTTTAGACATTCTACTAACTGTAACTTTGCAACTATGTGTCAACTACCAGTCATTACAGTATAAATAGACTGTCAGCTTAATATCTGCTAACACTTCATTTTGATGCTCCTCCAACAGACATTTTACTGACTATAAGTAACTTTGCAAGTACATGTCAACTTATTCGAGTAACCCTAACTGTCACAGGTGTGTGTGCAAGCAGGAACAAATGGAGGAATCAAACAAACTTTAATCTTTACTTCACCAGAACATGCAGACAGGCAACAGAAACACACACATAGCATAACAGTAACCCGACAAAGAGTGAGTGAACAAGAGGAACTTAAATAGCAGACAGAAACGAGATAATTAACTAAACACAGCTGAACAGAACTTAACTAATGAGGGTAACCAAGGAAACAGACAAGTGGCGGGAAACTAAGAGAAAAAAACGTGACAGAATCAAAACACAACAGAAAGACCAAACAGACATGTGACACTAACAGTCTATTAATGCTCTAATGAGAGTTAGTTGATATGTAATCACAAATGAATGAGAATTAGTAGGCAAGTTGCAAAGTTAATTATGGACTATTGAAATAAAGTGTAACCGAAATAATACAGTACTTACTTTCTCTTAATTTGAATGAACAATTTTTGAAAATCATAAAAAATCATAAACAAATGACTGCCTGCTTCATTTCTGTTTCCCCAGATTTGTAGAACCATGTGTAATTCGTCCTTTCAAAGCAACAATTCAATCTCCATGTTTAATAGAGTTCTACAGTGGAACTGCATTTGTCAAGAACATTTTGGCAGTCTTGCCATTACTATCATTACAGCATTGTTCTTAATTTTGGGAATGCCGATCAATTGCTGGTCCGTCTGGATGTTTCTTCATAGGAACATGAAGCTCAACTTTGTGTTTTCACTGAACCTCAATGTACTGGAGCTGTTTTATTGCTTTGTTTGCTTTATAGACTTAATCCTTACCAACAGTGTTTTAAGGCCAAACTATCAATTGGTTATATTTTTTATTGGTCTCTTCTGGACTGTCAGACCTCTTCTCCAGATCTGCATGTGTATTGAGCATTACCTTGCAGTGATTCATCCAGTAACATTCTTGAGATATAAGGGCATCCAGTGCAGGATTGCATTGGCAGCAGCAGCTTGGCTGATTGGAGTGGGCAACGGCTTGAGGCTCATTTTATTTATAACAAACTTTTTTCCAGATCATATATTCTTTATTCTTTTTTGCGTTGCTGTGATAATAATCTCCTTTTGCTGTGTCTCTATCCTTCGTGCCCTGAAGCGTCTAGGACCAGGCAATCGCAATAATGTAGAGATGATAGAGAAAGACAGACACAATAAAACTGACAGAGGCAGAGCTGTTGAGAACCAGCAGAAAAAGAAGGCCTTCAGAATCATCTCTCATATTTTAGTATCTATCTTGATTTGTTACATCCCTCAGGTAGTAGCTTATTTTATGCTCATAGCTAAAGTAAGTAGTCAATTATACATATGTATAGCTTTTCCGATTATTCTGTCCATCACTATGATTACTGTACTACTTTCACCACTAGTCAGGATGTGTAGTGAAGGCCATCTGAAACACATCATATGTTTTTTAAAGTTTAGAGAACAAATAAAAAGCAAATAAGACAGATAAGAGAAAAACAGAGATAACTATCTGAGCTTCAATTATTACTATTTTTTAATTAATTTATTTATTTTTTAGATTTTTTAAAAAGCAAAGGGATGTGACAAATCTGGGTATTGTATACCTGCTACAGATAAACTTCGATTGCTTCAAATATTCTATAATAAAGAGTTTTATGCTTAGTCTATGAGGAGTATTAAAGAGTAAACATTTATTACATCTTAGTCAGGATAGTCAGTATAATGAAGCACATAAATGTATCTGAAATACATAATGTGACAACTAAAGAAAAATAAAACAAATTGGTAAAAACTATTTGTATTTTGAGTGAACAATGTCTGTATTGAATACCCGCTAGAGATAAATGTAATGCAATTTCATTTTTGTTGGTTTCACTTGTACATCGGTCAGCTAATTATAAAATATATAAAATATAGCTATTTCTTAATCAAATTCATTTGTATGTTTATATACATGGAGAAGTAGTAAATTCCTGTTTTTTTGTTTTATAATGCAGCCTTTTAATAGCTTAGGTTTGACAAAATAACTTATTTTTGTCCTTAACATATTTAAATTTGTATTGTTTTACTATGGAATTAATTCATGAAGTGTTTTACATATAACTGAAACAACAACTTAAAATAGTAAATAAAAAATGTTATTGACAATGATATTTGTGTGCTATATTGAGGGATTTGTTAAAGCGATAGTTCACCCAAAAATGAAAATTTGTCATTATTTACTCACCCTCATGGCGTTCCAAACCCGTAAGAGTTTTGTTTATCTCAGGAACACAAATGAAGATCTTTTTAATGAAATCTGAGTGATTGAATATCGTTACAAATTCGCTACATTGACAGTCTACACAAATACCACTTTGACACTTCAAAAAGTTCATAAAGAGATCATAAAACGAATCCATATGAATCGAGTTGTTCAGTCCAAAATTTCTGAAGAGACACAACAAACAGATTTAATTTTTTATTCACATATAAACATTCATCAACTCACACATCAGTTGTGGTAAACAGAAGCTCAAGCAGGATTGCTTGACGTGCAAGACCCAATAAGGTTCATTCTCGTGTGTTACGCAGCACGTTTGAGCTTCCACAAGAACAATGAGGTTTGTTCTCGCACGTCAAGCAGCTTGATCAATGTTTATGTGAAAAAAAGCTTAAATTCAATCTGTTCAGCATATAAAGCCGCTCGATTCATATGGATTAGTTTTATGATATCTTTATGAACTTTTTAGTGGTTGTGTAGTTGTAAATGGAGGGACTGAAATCTCTCAGATTTTATTCATTTATTTATTAATTTATTTTTCTGTGTAGGAGTCAAAAATACCTTACAGAATTAAAAGAAAAAATTTATACATTCAGTCCAGCTGACATACTACTAATTTCTCAATACATTTGTAATATTTACAGAACCTGAATTACTCACAACACAATAAAAATAAAAAATAAGGGTGAGAACAAACAAAAGAATATATGTATAATTAAAGCTGCAAGCAGCGATGAAAGGGCCCTCGCACCCGGGAGCACCGCCACCCGGTGGCCTCAGGAAAACAGCGAATAGTGGGCGACATGCATTTAAGTGGGTAAATATAGGAGAAATATGGCAAAGTCACTTCAATGTGCCACACTTCCTGCTGCCAGCAGGTGGCGCTTTGACTATAACCGAATATTGGCATGTAGATGTCTTCAGGCCTGGACTATTATAAAACGTGAAGTTTGGGGCAGATCGGACACTGTATGCCTGAGTTACAACAACTTCCTGTTTTGTGGCGTAAATCGCATACATTAGCACTTAGCCAAGTTTTGCTTGATTTAATGTGTTTCTAGCATGTTTGGGACTTGATGGCATATTTAAATGTGCTTCTGGGAGGGAATTACAGTGTAAAGCATGCCATTTCCTGTTGCCAGCAGGTGGCGCTATGACTAACTAATATTGGCATGTAGATGTCTTCAGGCCAGGACTCTTATCAAACATGTGAAGTTTGGGGCGTATCGGACATTGTATGCCTGACTTACAACAGCTTCCTGTGTCATGGCGAAACATCAGACTTTGACAGGCCGCCACGGACACGCCCTTCAGGGAAAACTCAAGATCTTCACAATTTAACATCACCAAGGCCTTAAGATTAGACTGACCAAACATGATGTTGTTCTGGTTAAATCTCAATGAGGATACTCATCACAGTGTAAAACATGGTTGTTAAGAAGTTTCATCCAATCAGAGCGCTGCTTACTAAGTGACGTCAGTCAATGCCTAGCAGTCAGAAAAAGACTAACTGAATGCTCCAATGCAGGAGAATAATATCTCCTTTTTTTCCTTCAGTAGTGGACTTATGTGAACGAGTTAATGACAAGAATGTAAGTTGTTTATTACCTATTATCCTGTGATCATTTCGATGTGTTTAAAAGCAGATTTGTGTACTTTGAGTTACCACGAGCTTGTTTACCATCGCGGCAGTTCCCGCTAGCGCCTAAGCGCCAAAGTTCACTCGTAATGTGGCATATAACTAAGTACTTTCGTAGTGTGAGTAATCTATCTGGATGGTGGTTTATATTGTTATTTCTCTATATTTGTGTATATATTACGTTATGTGCTGTTTGTTATATCGGCTGTTACTGCCTGTAATAACACTACAATGGCGTCTCTCATAATAACTCACTTCACGTGTGCACTCTAGACGCCATCTTGTGGACTAACTAAGTACTGCAACAACTTTAATAATGTAACCAGTTTTATTGCCTATGTGAATGTTACTGATTATGTATATCTAATATTTATTGTTATTCTTTGATATTTCAGACCACTCACTGTAACCATTCAAAGTGAATCATAAGTAAACTCCAACTCTGCTTCAATTGAGTCTTATGTGTTCTTGCCGACACACCAGTGCGGATACAAATCCACCTCTTCCAGTACAAATACAGTCCTCAACTAAATCTCCAAAACAATGGTCTTTCCTGTTGCCCACAGGTGGAGCTATGCCTGTAACTGAATATTGGCGTGTAGATGTCTTTGGGCCAGGACTCTAATAATAAATGTGAAGTTTGGGGCAGATCGGAAATTGTATGTCTGAGTTACAACAACTTCCTGTTTCATGGCGAAACATCGAAATTTCTCAGGCCGCCACGGACACGCCCTTCGGGGAAAACTCAAGATCTTCACAATTTAACATCACAAAGGCCTTTAGATTAGACTGTGCAAATATGATGTTGATCTGATTAAATCTCTAGGAGTTCGTTAAAGTACAGTGTCTGGAAATGGCAAAATTTGCAACAATTTTGCAAAGAAAATTCAAAATATCTCACTTCCTGTTGGTTTTCAGACTTTTTTGTAGGTATTGGGCTGTTACATGTGTGTACCGAATTTCATACCTGTATGTGAAACGTAGCGGTAGCGGCACTTCGTTGAAATGTTGTAGGTGGCGCTATCGAGCCATTTTGCCACGCCTAATTCTGAAACCCATATCAGACGTAAATTTTCACCACTTTTGACGCGTGTGCAGTTTCATGAGTTTTCGAGCATGTTTAGGCCATCAAAAATGTGATTCATTTGGGAGAAGAATAATAATAGGCTGAGCAATTCCAATAGGGTCCTCACACCATTGGTGCTCGGGCCCTAAATATGCATACATGTATAATGAAAAAAAAACCACACACACAAACCCCCCCCCCCCAAAAAAAATGGGGTACAGTACAGTCTAGTAGCAACTTTGCATAATTAATTTACAACAATAATCTATGATTACATGATCTATTATATAATTACTCAATTTTCCACTAATTTCCTTCCATCTTTTACACAACAGAGCCCCTTTTTGCTTTTTTAATTTTAAACAAAAGGTAAGGATTTCCATCTTATATATTTCAATTACAATTGCTTTCCAGTCTTCTATAGTGGGTGAAGTAGGTTGAAGCCATTTACGGGTAAGAGCCTTTTTAGTGCAACCAGAATTATTTTCCATAGGTATATTGGTTTCATGCAAATCCAGATTTCCCAAATATAAGACATAAAATTAGAATGGAATTTTGATCTTTAATATAGCCTCTAATGTCCTGTCTGTGTACATCTTTCCAAAATATGTGAATGACTGGACACGCCCAGAATGTGATGATTTGCTACTTCTGAATTACAGTGTCTCCAACACCCTGATCCTATTTCACTATGGCACTTTGGAGCCAGTGAAATAATAAATCCAATTACATTTTTCCAGGCGAATAACTTCCGTTGTTGAGAGCCTGTGGTTTTCCATTGGGATCTACATGTTTTTAACCAAGCCTCTTGTTATAGCCCTTCTCTCAGATTTTATTACAAAATATCTTCATTTGTGTTCTGAAGATGAACGTAAGTCTTACGGGTTTGGAACAACCTGAGGAAGAGTAAATGATGACATAATTTTCATTTTTGGGTGAACTAACCCTTTAACAAATATGATTACTGTAGCCTATTATCAATATTTCATGTCCACATATTAATTTATTTATTTTGTGAGTAGCCATGTGATAAGCAGACAGGCTGACTGTACATTACTCCTTACATAGTGAGACTTGGAGGGCCAAACCTATTGCACTACATATACAGTAGACCTAAAATGCACTACAATTTTGTTTATTTTTATTGTAATATTGTATTGAAAAAATTTAGTCACTCTCTCTCTCAAATACACACGCATGCACCAATATGCAGACTGAAAAGCTGTGATTTCTTGCAATGCCATATTCAACAAATAAATGAAAAGGTTTATTAGTTTCTTAACTCAAGTTGTGTTTATTCCTTGGTGATTAAAACATTGTACACATTTAAATATCGTAAGGGCAACGCTAAAGGCAAAACTCTTTATTGTACTTTATCTAAATATCAAAAGAAACATAGCAATATCAACATTATGTAACATTATGCATTTACCATTTCTCCAAGACTAATCATAAAAGTATATTACTTATTTACTTATATTATACTTATATTACTTATTATATATATATAATATATATATACACACAAACATTACAGGGGTTGGACAATGAAACTGAAACACTGGCCAATATATTGTTGGAGGTTTCGTGCCCTCGTGGCTGATCCTCTGTCCTGTATCAGCATGATAATGCACTAATACACACAGCAAGACTTTTGAAACAATGAAAGTGAAGTTGAACATCTCCAATGGCCTGCACAGTCACCAGATCTAAATATTTTTGAGACACTTTGGGGTGTTTTGGAGGAGCAAGTCAGAAAACGTTTTCCTCTACCAGCAGCACAGTGACCTGTCCACTGTTCTGGAAGAGGAATGGCTCAAAATCCCTCTGGCCACTGTAAAGGACTTGTATCTGTCCTTCCCGAGACGAATTGATGCTGTATTGGCCACAAAAGGAGGCCCTACACCAGGGATCCTCAAATCTGGCCCACGAGATCCACTTTCCTGCTGAGTTTAGCTTTAACCCTAATCAAACACACCTGAACATGCTAATCAGTGTCTTCAGGTTCATTAGAAAATCACAGGTAGGTGAGTTTGATCAGGGTTGGAGCTAAACTCTGCAGCGCACTGGCCCTTCAGGGCAAGATTTGAGGAACCCTGCCCAATAAATTATTGTGGTCTAAAACAGGTGTTTCAGTTTCATTATCCAACCCCTGTATATGTCACGTTATAGTCACATATATAAATAATCAAGTTTATCTAGCAGGTATTTAATATACTTTCTCAAATACTGTTAAAGTTATACTCATAATGTCACATCATTTTGCTGTTTTGAAATCTAAAATGTAATAATCATTGAAGCTCATAGATATTTCTTTTTTTCCCCAGTTTGCCTTATTTGCCTTTAATTTGTCCTCTAAGCTTTGCTAAACACATTATGTGCTTCAGATGGCCTTCACTATACATCCTGAATAATGGTGACATTATTATAGTAATCACAGTGATGGACAGATTTAACGGAAAAACGTTACACAAATATGTCTTCTTACTGATATAAGCTATGAGTGTAAAATAAGCTATTACTTGAGGCAAATAACAAACCAGGATCGACACTAAAATATGAGAGATGATTCTGAAGGCCTTCCTTTTCTGCTGGTTCACAACAGCTCTACCTCTGTCAGTTTTATTGTGTCTGTCTTTGTCTGTCATCTCTACATTCTTGCGATTGCCTGGTCCTGGACGCTTCAGAGCGTGAAGGACGGAAGCACAGCAAAATGATGTTATCATCACTGCAATCCAGAAAACCAAAAAGAATATACGATCTGGAAAAAAGTTTATTCCAGTGAAAATGAGCCTCAAGCCGTTGCCGACTCCAATCAGCCAAGCTGCTGCTGCCAATGCAATCCTGCATTGGACGCCCTTATATCTCAGAAATGTTACTGGATGAATCACTGCCAGGTAATGTTCAATACACATGAAGATCTGGAGAAGAGGTCTGACAGTCCAGAAGAGACCAATGAGAAACAAAGTCAATTTATAGATTGCCACTGAGAGATAATTGGTATCAATTAATTCTACAAAGCTTTGAATACAAAACACTAGCTCCACTATAGTGACATTCAGTGGAAACACCAAGTTGGGTTTGACATTCCCATTGAGAAACAACCAGAGGGACCAGCAATAGATCGGTGTTCCCACAACTAAGGAAAATGCTGTAACGATAATAATGATACGAGTGCCAAAATGTCCCAGACAAAGGCAGTACATGAACCACTTTGGAGACTCATTGAATATGGAGGTTGAATTGTCGATTTGTACAGATGAATTGCACATGGTTGTATAGAGCTTGGAAAAACAGAAATTAATGAGTCAGTCAAGCAAATTAAGAAAGTACTTCTGTATAATAGTAAGACTTGACAAAAGGCTGATTTCTATATAAACTCATGCATTTGGTTTGTGGGTAATTTAACACTTAAATCAATAGAATTAAAGTTATTGAAAGAAACGCCATACCTGGATTGATGAAACAATCAAAACATGCAAAATATGCTAAAGAATCGTCTCATTTGATCCCAACATTAACAAGCCTGACTTTGTTTCATCTGTTCATAGGGAAGTATAAATATATCTGTGCTCATACATATTGTGTTTGCATGAGATTGTCCCACTCATTAGTGTGTTAATGAATGCAATTTGCTACAGCATATTATGAAATAATATAAACAAATTTTGGTGTATTATTTGAATAAGAGAGAGTGAGGTAAAATGAGCAGCCCCTGTATCTAACAAATTTTTGTAATCCAGCCACAATTAGTGAATTGTAATATTCTGTTTGATCATATATTGTAAACATTATTCCATTTTTCTAATAGATTAAGAATTCTTTGGCTATGCAAATGGTATTTATTATATATATATATATATATATATATATATATATATATATATATATATATATACACTCACCTAAAGGATTATTAGGAACACCATACTAATACTGTGTTTGACCCCCTTTCGCCTTCAGAACTGCCTTAATTCTACGTGGCATTGATTCAACAAGGTGCTGAAAGCATTCTTTAGAAATGTTGGCCCATATTGATAGGATAGCATCTTGCAGTTGATGGAGATTTGTGGGATGCACATCCAGGGCACGAAGCTCCCGTTCCACCACATCCCAAAGATGCTCTATTGGGTTGAGATCTGGTTACTGTGGGGGCCATTTTAGTACAGTGAACTCATTGTCATGTTCAAGAAACCAATTTGAAATGATTCGAGCTTTGTGACATGGTGCATTATCCTGCTGGAAGTAGCCATCAGAGGATGGGTACATGGTGGTCATAAAGGGATGGACATGGTCAGAAACAATGCTCAGGTAGGCCGTGGCATTTAAACTATGCCCAATTGGCACTAAGGGGCCTAAAGTGTGCCAAGAAAACATCCCCCACACCATTACACCACCACCACCAGCCTGCACAGTGGTAACAAGGCATGATGGATCCATGTTCTCATTCTGTTTACGCCAAATTCTGACTCTACCATCTGAATGTCTCAACAGAAATCGAGACTCATCAGACCAGGCAACATTTTTCCAGTCTTCAACTGTCCAATTTTGGTGAGCTCGTGCAAATTGTAGCCTCTTTTTCCTATTTGTAGTGGAGATGAGTGGTACCCGGTGGGGTCTTCTGCTGTTGTAGCCCATCCGCCTCAAGGTTGTGCGTGTTGTGGCTTCACAAATGCTTTGCTGCATACCTCGGTTGTAACGAGTGGTTATTTCAGTCAAAGTTGCTCTTCTATCAGCTTGAATCAGTCGGCCCATTCTCCTCTGACCTCTAGCATCAACAAGGCATTTTCACCCACAGGACTGCCGCATACTGGATGTTTTTCCCTTTTCACACCATTCTTTGTAAACTCTAGAAATGGTTGTGCGTGAAAATCCCAGTAACTGAGCAGATTGTGAAATACTCAGACCGGCCCGTCTGGCACCAACAACCATGCCACGCTCAAAATTGCTTAAATCACCTTTCTTTCCCATTCTGACATTCAGTTTGGAGTTCAGGAGATTGTCTTGACCAGGACCACACCCCTAAATGCATTGAAGCAACTGCCATGTGATTGGTTGATTAGATAATTGCATTAATGAGAAATTGAACAGGTGTTCCTAATAATCCTTTAGGTGAGTGTATATATATAGACTAAACATATAGACTTTGGTATAGAACATTAATTCATTTGAATTATGTTCCCTGTTTGTTTGGACCATTTTCATGTTGTATTTCCTGTTTTCTGTCCCTCTTGTAGTCAGTTTGTAGTTTTCTTGTTGATTAGTTCCCTGATTGTTCCCAGGTGTGTCTTGTTTGCCAATTGCCCCTTGTGTACATCAACCCCAGTGTTTCCCTTGTTCAGTGTCTGGTGTTGAACTTATGGAAGCCCGTTTCCGCCACAATTGAGTAAAAAAATATAATTCTTTAAGTCATAATAATGAGAAACTTTCTCATAATAATGACTTAATATCTGGTAATAATGAGAAACTTTCTCGTAATAATGACTTAACATCTCATAATGAGAAACTTTCTCATAATAATGACTTAACATCTCGTAATAATGAGAAACTTTCTCATAATAATGACTTAACATCTCATAATAATGAGAAACTGTCATTACGACGTATTGTGCGCTTGCGCCACACTATCTACTGAGGCGCCGGTGTTGCTGATGCTGATTCATGCAAACAGTGGGCCTCCATCGAAGCCCATTTCCATTCCTATTTCCGGCACATAAGAAAAACATACTTAAGTCATAATTTCAAAATCGAAATTATGACATAACTAAATCGAAATTATGACTTGCTGCTCATTGATCTGCCGCGACCCGACACAGGATGAATTGTGAACACATTAAGGAGTATTTTAACTGTGGTTTTAGCTACTAATGATTAAATTATTGCCTTATTATCTTATTATCTGAATGGCATTGAATAGCCTATCTCTGAGCAAACGCGCTCTTGAGAGGATTTTAAGCAAGAACAAGCTTTGGCGCAGAAAGAACAGAACAGAGGTGGCTGCATGAGGTGGCAACATTCATTGAACAACTTCAAACCTCTGGCCAATGTCATGATTATTGATGACACACACACACACACACACACACACACACACACACACACACACACACACACACACACACACACACACATATACATACATACACATATGTTGGTTGGATGGTGTTGTAACCGACAGAAATATGAGGTTGTGATCGGGCAGCAGTTTTCATTCAACAGTAAATATAGCTTATACTCCTGTAAAAATGATATTGTATGTTTCAATAAATGGCGCACGTGACAAATTCAACCAGAGTAGCCTATTTAATCAATATCAGAATCAAAAGGAGCTTTATTGCCAAGTAGGCTATGTTTGCACACACGAGGAATTTGTTTTGGTGACAGAAGAAGCTTCAGTACACAGATAGTAAAATGAAAAATAAAAATAAATTAATAAGATAGCACATATAATGCTTGCTGCCCGCCTCGCTTGATGTGCTGGAAGTTGCTGCCCGCATGTGCAAATTGCGCATGCGTGGATTAAGTCATAATTACGAGAAAGTTTCTCATTATTACAAAAAAGTTTCTCATTATTACGAGATGTTAAGTCATTATTACGAGAAAGTTTCTCATTATTACGAGATGTTAAGTCATTATTACGAGAAAGTTTCTCATTATTATGAGATGTTAAGTCAATATTATGAGAAAGTTTCTCATTATTACGAGATATTAAGTAATTATTATGAGAAAGTTTCTCATTATTATGACTTAAAGAATTATATTTTTTTACCCAATTGTGGCGGAAACGGGTTTCCATATGAACTAGATAAATGTATCACGTGTGTTGCTTTCGGTTCTGTTTTCGCACCATGTTTGGATTGACTTTGTTTGCCTCTGTTTTTTGGATTTACGTTTGTTATTTTTGTTAATAAACTCAGTGTACTGCACTTGAACTTTCAGCCTCCAGAGCTGAAATTCAGATCCAATTCAGATCCAAATCCTTTTTGATCTTGAATGCATGTAAACCTAATGTAGGAGACAAAACAAAATTAGGAACCTTTAAAATGAATATAAAATGCTAGAACGGTGTCCTTGTGTTGACAAATTAATTTTCTGAACAACTATACTGTGGAGGAATAATATTAATGAAAACAAATTGAACAAATCACTCTCAGTTCATTATTCTTGGGTAAAAAAAAAAAAAAAAAATTGAATGAATGAATGAATGGTCCATGAACGACCCACCTCTAAAGAGCAGATAATCTGGCAGGGGGTTGGAATTCGGCACAAAAAATGGTCATTGAATCAGTAAGTTAATTGCTGGAATAACCAGTCTGCGTGATGCACTATATAAATACATAAATCATAAGTTGACTCTACAAACCAGAAAGAATAATGATGATTATAAGGAATAATGCAAAACCCTAAAGCTAACGAAAGGTAATCTGTAAAAATGTCTGTAAAATAACCATGTGTATGATAGTGTATGATTTTCTATTCAAATATCGCAAATAAGATTTATTTGCAACATTTCATAATGTGCTGTTGTAAATATCGACATTCATAAGCAAACTGTCATGAGCTAAAGACCACAACAATTCTATGCAAACACAATTTATATGTTCAGGCACATTTATAGTTCCCTAGGAACAGATGGAAGGTATTATTTACCCTAGTTTGCATGCTGTTTCATCAATCCAGATATGACATACCTTTCCGTCATTTTAATTCATATAGTTCAGGGTTAAAACACACACAAACTAACAGTGGCAAACTAATCATCATGGCCACTGCTGGAGGAAGATGTTGAAGATTGTGGTGGCAACACAACATGCTGGCAATGATAATCCATCCTAAAGCCCTAAAGTAATAAACAGGAATCAGAACAGATTTTAATTTTGCAATACAGGTGAGGATTCTTCCTTGTCTATAAGGTTCTATTCTGTCTAAAGCTGATTTGGAACAATATTGTGCAAAGTGTTACCCAAATGTTACCTGGCATGCAGAAAATTTATTTTGAAATAATTGACTCTACAATTGACTCTTGATGATTATCATTATCAGAAATGATAATGGCCCTTTTGCAAATCCCTAAAGCAATCTATAAAAATGACTGGGCACAATAACAATGTTTTTGATAGAGCACCATGATTTTCTTTTCAAAAATTGCATCAAGATTTGTTTATATTAAATGATGCTATTTTAAATATCAGCATCCTTATTGATATTGTTGACATGACATGAAAAAACCAGGTATGCAAAAAACATGTATGAGCAAAAGGATATTTCCTTATGAACAGATGAAAGGCACTTTTGTGGCTCATTGCTGTTGGGATTAATTTAAGCAGTTTATTAGCACATTTTGCACACTGTTTCATCAATACAGGTATTACATTTCTTTTCATTCTTTTAGTGCGTATACTGCACATTTAAGGGCTAAATTACACACAAACTAACAGAGGCAAAATAATTGCAAAATTTTATCTAGAAATCAGTTTTCTGTCCAGTCTTACTATTATACAGAAACGCTTTGTGTTAATTTGAACTTTCTTTGCTTATACCTAATTTTGCTAATCATAAGATTGACTGACTCATTCATTTCTTTTTCCCCAGCTCTGTACAACCATGTGTACTTCATCCTTGCAAAGTGACAATTCAACCTCCATGTACAATGAGGCTTTAACTTGGAGATGCCTTTGCCAGGGAAATTTTGGCACTGTCTTAATTACGATCATTACAGCATTCTTCTTTATTGTGGGAACGCCGATCCATTGCTGGTCCCTCTGGGTGTTTCTTCATGGGAACATCAAACCTAACTTGATGTTTCCACTGAACATCACTGTACTAGAACTGGTTTATTGTTTTCTTTTCTCTATTGACTTGATTATTACCAACTATTTCTCAATGCCAGCCTATGAATTGGCTTTGTTTCTCATCGGTCTCTGCTGGACTGTCAGACCTCTTCTCCAGATCTGCATGTGTATTGAGCATTACCTTGCAGTGATTCATCCAGTAATATTCTTGAGATATAAGGGCATCCAGTGCAGGATTGCATTGGCAGCAGCAGCTTGGCTGATTGGAGTGGGCAACGGCTTGAGGCTCATTTTCATCGAAGCTCCTATCTTCCCAGATCATGTATTCTTTTTGTTTTTCTGCATTGCAGTGATAATAACCTCTTTTTGCTGTGCTTCCGTCCTTCGTGCCCTGAAGCGTCCAGGACCAGGCAATGGCAAGAATGTAGAGATGACAGAAAAGAACAGACACAATAAAACTGACAGAGGTAGAGCTGTTGAGAACCAGCAGAAAAAGAAGGCCTTCAGAATCATATCTCATATTTTAGTGTCTATCCTGATTTGTTATTTGCCTCAAGTAATAGCTTATTTTATGTGCATAGCTAAAATCAATGAGCAATTATATTCATGTACCGTTTTACCATTGATTCTGTCTATCACTATAATTACTGTATTCATTTCACCTCTAGTCAGAATGTATAATGATGGCCATCTGAAACACAGAATGTGCTTTTCAAAGCTTATAGAACTCATAAAAGGAAAATAAGAGATATTTAAATAAAAAGATTTTACTTCAACTTTTTGTTTTCTCTAATATTTTTTTTTAATTCTGATGTAGTCTATGCTATTTGTATATGTAGGCCTATTGACATTAGTCTTCATAAGCAAGTTTATTGAAGATCGGTATAGAAGGTGTCAACTGGGCACATTCGAAGCACTGCTTCATGAAGCTTTAAAATCTTTACGAATATTTTGCTTCAAATCAGTGCTTCGGAAAGCGTATCAAACCGACCGTCATGTGATCACAGTAATCGAGGCAAGGTTCGTATGTATTTCAAGTCAGTTTTATCTTTTTATTTCATGAATATTTAATAGAAATTACTATACATTTCTTAAGTTTATGTATATATATATATATAAAACACAAGTTACATAGGCTATAGCCTACTTGTTGGTAGGCTACCCAAAATAAGTGCTTTAAATGAATAAAAAAATATATATATAACCGGTTACCGACAATGGTATAGGTCTATTTGCTATATATCCTAGACTATTTAGGCCTACTACATTACACTATTTTGTCATTGTTTTTTTTGTGTTTGTTTTATTGTTTTCATTTTCGAAACAGTCATGAATAATTTTGTGGAACGGTATCCTCTTAAGGGGTCATGTGGGGCAGGCAGAAATGGCTTTAGATTTGGCCATTGTTGTAAGGAACTGATGACTTTAGCTATCATCTCCTGAGTGACTTGAGTGTGTATACACATTAAGCACACCAATTTCTCCTGAGTGACTTGAGTGTGTATACACATTAAGCACACCAATTTGTATGCATTGTTATAGCCCTAGGTGTTTTTGTATTTGTCCACCAGGTGGCATTGCGCCTTGATTTGATTTCTTCCAGAGCGAGCGGTGTGGAGTGTTACCATAGACAGTAAAAGAAATGGACACAGCGACCCCATAGACTTCAACGGAGAAAAGTGGTCAATTAGAAGCACTCACTTCCTGATGGCTGAGTGTACTGTGCAGCCTCAGACTGAGCTTGACGACGTAGATGTGACGTGAGCAACCTGTCTGACAGTTGTAAGTCTTCTAGTAGTTGTGCAAAGTGAAATCTGAATCACCGAATCTTGCAGAGACGGAGAGCGTGAGCAGGAGCAACTTTTCGTAAGTATTCTGATTAATTATTTTGTAATTTTGCATAGTATTTATTTATTTTAAAATTTAACGCCAGATTGCCTGCGAGCTTCTCCTCCTGTCTATACGGGTCTATACGGTAATTTCTCTACTGTGTGACAGAGAGTCGTGTGGTTATGACGCAATCGTTAGCCTATTTTTACAAAAACGGCTTCTATGGGGCGATAGTGTAAGATACAAGGTAATGGAGCCTTTTATACATTGTCATGTTTCTTTAGAAATAAACAATGGAGAAATGGAGTCTTTAAACGCCTCAGATGTAAAGTTATTCACTGTCAAAGTGACGCCAAAATGAATGGGAGTCAATGGAATGCTAACAGCAGGTTAGCAATGGCTGCCCCTATGGAAGGTACGCTTTCCGGGTGCTGGATTACCCCCTTGAGTGTTACCTGTGATGGAGTTGGGGATAAAAGTGAAGGAGATGGAGAAAGGAGTGTCTGAGTTGGTGCCGTTCATCTTTTCCTCTTCAGGATTGTTTTTATTTTCTTTGTCTTTAATAATTTTTTTATTATTATTATTTTGATTTATTTCTAATTAAATGTTCATTTGTTAAATTTACTTCCTTGTGCCCCCCCTTTTGTAATGTTGCATAGAGCCAGGTGGTCATAACAGCATTATTCCACAATATAGTGTTGCAAAAAAAAAAATTAATAAGCATGCATTAATAACACAAGCTAAATAAGAGCGACAGACATGCAAATTAAAAAAATGGGAGTAGGCACACATATGTTCATAGTTTCCTATTAACAGACCAAACAAACAAAGTGGACAATGCATGTTTGGTAGCTCGTATCTTCTGATATTTTTTTTTGGTATCAATTCAGGTAAGCCTATAACATTTTCTTCAAATTGTAATTAGTCTATATTTAAGAGTTAACCACACAAATAGTCCCTAACAAGACTTGATCTGGAATTCAGTCCTGTCCAGTCTTACTATATGAAGTACTTTTCTGTTTTAAAACTCTTGTGCACACTCATCCATTTTTTTATTTTATTTCCCCAGCTCTGTTCAACCATGTGCAATTCATCATTAATAATCTGGAATGCAACTATATTTGAGTGGTTCTGCATTTGTGAGGGACATTTTGGCACTTATTTCAATCTTTTTACTTCAATACTGTGCTTCATTGTGGGAACACCAGTCCATTGCTGGTTCTTCTGGGTACATCTCCATGGGGACATCAAACCCAACTTGGTGTTTCCACTGAACATCACAATACTGGAGCTTTTTTATTGTATTCAATGCATTGTAGACATCATTGTTATCAATTATCCTTCTATGTTGGGCCAGGCCATACTTCACTTTCTTATTGGGCTCAGCTGGACTTTCAGACCTCTCATCCAGATCTTCATGTGTATTGAACAATATTTGGCAGTGATTCATCCAGTAACATTTCTGAGATATAAGGGCATCCAGTACAGGATTGCATTGGTAGCAGCAGCTTGGCTAATGGCAATGGGCAACAGTTTGAGGCTTGTTTCCATTGGGATATACTATTTTCAAGATCACGTATTCTTTGTGGGCTTTTGCATTGCAGTGATGATAACCTCATTTTGCTGTGCTTCCGTCCTTCACGCTCTGAAGCGTCCAGGACCAGGAGATCAAAAGAATGTAGAGATGACAGACAAAGTCAGACACAATAAAACTGACAGAGGTAGAGCTGTTGAGAACCAGCAGAAAAGGAAGGCCTTCAGAATCATCTCTCATATTTTAGTGTCGATCCTGATTTGTTATTTACCTCTGGTAGTAACTTATTTTATACGCATAGCTAAAGTCAAAAACCTTTCTTATATATGTGAAGCTGTTCCACTGATTCTGTCAATCACCACAATTACTCTGTTAATTTCACCGCTAGTCAGAATGTACAGTTAAGGACATCTGAAACATATATTATGCTTTGCAAATGTTTTCAAATAAAAGGATTATTTGCACAAAATAATCACATATTTTATTTACCTCAAGCACTAATTTCACTTTTTGTTTTTTTCATATTTAAAATGCAATAATCCTTTTATTTGAAAACATTTGCAAAGCATAGTATATGTAGCATGATATTGTCACAGTAATACAGTACTATTATTTTTATTATGTGTGTTATGATTTAGGGGCATTTCCTCCGAGGAGGCAAGGGAGGCAGTGCCTCCTCAAAATAAATTAGATGAGAAAATATTCCATATTACAATGTGACATTAAAGAGTGTATAAATAACTAATTTTCTAACACTGTCCAACACCGACACCGGCAGGTAAAGTTACAGCGGAAATCCACGTCTCTCTTGCCTCCTCTGAGCCCATTGAGTTTTAACAGACCCCCGAAACTGCATGCGGTGGGTTTGGTGGGGGATAATTGAGAATGAATGGGGTAAAGTCACGTGAGAGGAGGCAATGCCTCCATCACGCTATGATTGGTTATGAATGGATACGATTGGTTTGTGTGATAAATCCCGCCTCTAGTTTTTGTGCCTGTTTGCAAATCAGTCTGAATGAACAAAACGGTGGCACTGATGGGAAGACTAATTAAAAAGTAAGTGAACAACTCAGCCACTTAGATATCACTGCTTTATGTCACATCAAAATCAAACTTGAAATGGCCTTTAAACATGACAACTGTGACAACATATAAATGGGGCATGAATTTCATATTATTTATTAAAAAAAACGTGAGGACTTTGCCTCCTCATTTCAGAATACCATCACTACACTCCACTGTTATTATTATATTGAAAACATATATTGCTAGTATTACATTAAAATGATATTCCTAATAGCAGCACCCTAGCAACCACCTAGCAACTGTCCAGAACACCCTAGCAACCACATAGCAATACCCTAGCAACCACCCAGAACATATGTTTAAGTATTAATGATTACCAAAAGGCTAATCATATTAATTACCGCTATGTGTCCGACGTTGTAAAGATCGATACCATTGTGCAGCGTTTACCTCAGTAAGTTGACGGAGTGGATCTCTGAGCTGGTGTGAGTGAGTGGAGGCGGGGCTAATTAGTGTCGTTTAATCATGTTTTTCAGGTGAGTTATTATTGTTATTGTCTGTGTTTCTACTTTTGTTCAGATTTGTTTGATGTTCAATCAGTATCTGCTTCTGGGTTTAATTTTATATCCCTTATGCTTCACTGGCTTAGGTTCACTGGATTCTTGCCATGTATGCCAATTAAAAATCTGTTTAACTTCATGTTGAGTTTATTAATGTTTAGTTGAGTTTACTCACGTGAACTTTCAGGTGAACTTTCCTTTCTACGTTTACCCAACTGGAAATGTTCAGGGAAAAACTTTCATTTTACATAAAACACACGCATTACACACAGTTTCTGCTCTGTTAACAAAAGAAAACGTGTAAACAGGTGGTTAGGGGGAAAAGACAACAGCTTTAAAAAAAAAAAAAAAAAAAAAAAAAAAAAAACACACACACACACAAAACCCCCATGCACGACTTACATGGAAAATAATTAAGCCTGTTTTAATGTAAGGAAAAAAAGTTAATTTATGGCCTATTTTATTACTACAGCTTTCTTCTAAAATGGTCCAGCCATGTACTAATAAAAAAAGAATGTCTACAATAACAAGGTGAGAATACGTAGGCCTACAGGTGTTTTTGTAAATGCACATCATGATTTTCTATTGAAATGTTGCACCAACATTTGTTTGGACCGCATGAGCTAAAACAACAGGGACAATTCTATGCAAAAACAGCATGTTTTTCTTGAAGATGCATAATCAGAAGATAGAAGATAGAAGAAGATAATCAGGTCATGCATAACACAAGATAACATTAGTCCATTGGTCATTAACTAAAACCTGAAGAAATAGTAAAACCTTACATTTTTTACCTTGTGAGGATGTTTTTTTTTTTTGGTCCCTATGAGGAAAAAAACTTATAAATCATTCCTTAATTATGTATGTAAAATGCAGAATGTTTTCTGTGATGGGTAGGTTTAGGGTTAGGGGATAGAATATAGTCCTACATTTTTTACAGTATAAAAATCATTATATCTATGGAAAGTCCCCATAAATATGGAAACCCCAAAATTAGCTTGGAGCATCCTAAGATACTGTTGCAAAAAAAAACAAACAAAAAAAAAAACCTAAATACATGGACAAACATGCAAAACAAAACAGGAGCAAGGCAAGTTTATTTATATAGCACATTTCATACACAATGGTAACTCAGAGTGATTTACATGAAAAGGAAGTAGGCACACATACATTTATAATTTCTTAGATGGTGGACGAGGTGCTTTTGTAGCTTGTTTTTTACACACAGACTGAAACAGAGGCTCGTTTAGTATCTTGTCGCTGTTAGAAAAAACTATTCTTTGGTATATTTTGCATGCTTGCCTATCAATCCAGGTATGACATTCTTTCCCATCATTTAATTCACATACTTCAGATTTAAGGATTAAACAAATAGTGGCAGTATTTGTATCCAGTCCTACTTTTAAATAAAATGCTTTTTATAATTTGAACTGCATGCTTTTTAAGGTTTCGGTGGCATAAAACACAAGAAATTACATGCTGTAATAAAAATAATATTTGACCAACGTACTCACCCATTTCTGTTTTCTTCAGCTCGGTACAATCATGTGCAATTCATCCATCCACATCAACAATACAGCTTTCATATTTGATGAGTCAGTGGATTGGTTCTGCATGTGTGAGGGATATTCTGGCCCCTATGCCACTTTTTTGACTTCAATACTGTGCTTCACTGTGGGAACGCCGATCCATTTCTGGTCCCTCTGGGTGTTTCTCCATGGGAACATTAAATCCAACTTGGTGTTTCCACTGAACGTCACTATACTGGAGCTGTTTTTTTGCATTCAATGCATTATAGATGTCATTGTTATCAGATATCCTTCTCTGGATGGTGACCGTTTAGCCAACTTTCTTATTGGTGTCAGTTGGACTGTCAGACCTCTTCTCCAGATCTGCATGTGTATTGAACAATATTTGGCAGTGATTCATCCAGTAATATTCCTGAGATATAAGGACATCCAGTACAGGATTGCATTGGTAGCAGCAGTTTGGCTAATTTCTTTGGGCAACAGCTTGAGGCTCATTTTCAGTGGGGTAAACTATTTTAAAGAGCACGCATTCTTTTTAGTTTTTTGCATTGCAGTGATGATAACCTCATTTTGCTGTGCTTCTGTCCTTTGCGCTCTGAAGCATCCAGGACCATGTGATCGCAATAATGTAGAGAAAGACAGACACAATAAAACTGGGAGAGGCAGAGCTGTTGAGAACCATCAGAAAAAGAAGGCCTTCAGAATCATCTCTCATATTTTAGTGTCTATCCTGGTTTGTTATTTGCCTATGGTAGTAATTTATTTTATGAATATAACTAAAATCAGTAAGTATTTATATTTATGTGAAGTTGTTCCACTGACTCTGTCCTTAACTATAACTGCTGTGTTTTTTTCACCACTAGTCAGGATGTATAATGAAGGCCATCTGAAGCACATAATGTGCTTTTCAAAGCTTAGAGAACAAATAAAAGGAAACTAAGACAAACTGAAAAAATGGAGCTTCAAAGATTATTAGATTTTAGATTTCTTGTAAGTGATGTGACATTAGGATCAGAATTGTATTTGTATTTGTATTTGTATTTTTTTGTTGTTGAGTTTTTAGAGTTAGACAAAATAAAACTGATCTGTGAAAATCTGAATTAAAATGTACAAGATCTGAATCAAAATGTTCTCCCTTCCCTCTTGGGCCCTAAGAAGGCCCCCTATAACTGTCTACTTGAGTCTTACTTGCAGGTTAGATAGATAGATGGATAGATAGATAGATTTAATTGTAATTAATTAATTTTGTAATATTTGTAATTAATTCTTATAGTCAATTAAAGAGTTGTTGAAAATGGAAATAAATGGATTTTTAAATGGAAACTGTCTGCCTCTTGGTTTGACTCTATGGGGAACACCATTAGCATGACCGGTGTCTGAAGCATGTGTGACAAACACGGCAATTTATTGGCTGACGACAGTCCGTTACGTCACAAGTGGAGCACCCGTAAGTATAAAAAGCCACCTGTAATACACGTCATGAACTCTTCTGTCTGAAGGAGATGTGCAGGCAGGCCCAAGGCATGGCAACGAGACACAGTGTCTCATTCCCTTTTCAGGGAAGCAGTTTTACAGTCATAACCTGAGACGTTCCAATTCAAAGTGCAGGAATTTTCGTTTTTTCTGTCCTGAAAAATAAGACCAACATGAATTTCGTAAAATGACTGCAAATGGCCAAATGGCCTTAACCAATTACTAAATAAACTTCAAAATGTTACGTTTTCTAATACATTTATTTCATGCACGGATTGCCTCTAACAGCGCTTCACGAGTTTGCGGTGCCATCTGCAGGACACTATTAGTATGTTAGCCAGGGTTCAAAGAGCCAAATGCGAGTACAAATCGGTGTTGAGACGGTGCTACTCGCCTGTTGCCCGGTAACTTTTTATGAATTTTGACAATGCATGGTGTTGAGAATGTGATATGGCTTAGTGCAATCATTGTTATTAAATAATCGATTTTTTTATTTTACAGTACAATAGTATGTATTATTGCAATATAATTTAATAAAGATTAATAATCTTTTTTGTCTTTAGCTGATCACATGCCTGGCTATGGGGAACCAATACCCACTATGCCATACTAAGGGAATGTCTGCCTAAGCTGTGAATATGCACATACATAATGGGCATAGCATAAATTGACTCTACAGATTACAGAGTCAGAGCGCCAACCCCAAGGGCGGATCCAAAATGACTCATATAGGCTGTATAGTGGCGCCACTCCCTAAGCCAATTTCTTCCAATAGTAGGAGAAGATACCCAAGCTTCTATGCTCCATAGCAAGGGAAGTCCTGGCCTTTACAACCTTCCTCCCTCCTATGCGGGGCAGGCATCAGTCTTATAAGGCCCTAAGAGCAGAGCTCAAAGGAAAAAATGGCTCTGCTATGTCAGCTTCTTTTGCCTTGACAAAGCCCTTGGGAAGTTGCAGACCAAAGAGAGAAGATCAGCTACAACCTTCGATATCACCACTACTTCCAGGGGGAGAATGCAACCCTCAATTTCTCGACAACCCACACCCAAAGACTCTCGTCACCAAAACTCAACCCCCAGGGAAACTGCAGGGGAGCTCCAGTACTTAAATACCCTAGAACAATTAGGGGAGAGTGCTCATGCCCTGCTTGTACTCTCCAGGATCCATAAAAGACTCCATTCACTTGTCTAAGTTATAGAGCGCAAAATAACGAGGAATGCTTTACCAGGCAAACTACCTCTACTTGTCAGGTATTTTAAACATGGATCACACTAGAGAGACTTTATGTAGAACCCAACCAAAGGGGAGCAAAAATACTACTTTAGGACCCAAAAAGGGGAGGGAGGTAAATTAAACACTGGAATACAAATTGCCCGTCGTACTTAAGTTAACCTTACTCAACCCTAAAGCCGAAAGAATACTTCGTTTTTTTACGGCCTTGCAAGTATACTTCTTTTGACTTGTATGCATACACAGGCGTTCGACACATGCGCAGTTCTGAGCAATCTCTCACCACGAGCTACAACCCATGTAAATACTGCAAAAAAATTAAATGTGCATGTGCAACCTGCACGTACAAAGTACCCTAAGGGGTACCCTAAAAAGCAGCTTACCAATGGGAGTAAGGTGCAAAAAGGTGCTCAGTAGTTAGCCCTTCAGGCTACAACCTTCAATGTTTCTGCTCCTCCAAGGGGAGCCTACATCCTTACTCATACTCAGGCAAAGGAGGAAAATGAGAGCAAGGTAACACAGTGTGCCCAGTAACTCTCATCACCCTGACCCCAAGGGAGCCACAGTGGAGAGGAGCTTAGGCCCTACTTAAAGACCCCAGAATACTGGCAGAGAGCAGCTTATACCCTGCCTTGAGTAAAGGCACTCTACCTAAGATCTGCTATAGCTAGCGCGTCATCTTTTTCTTTTAGTGCTAGACCATAGTATGTGACAGATAACAAGGAGGGACACCCCACAGGCAAGCTTCCTCTGCTTGTTAGCATTGTCAAAACAGACCACAGTAGAGCAACCATCAAAGGGGAGCAGTTGGGGAGGGAGGTAAATGAAGTAGAGGAAATCTAAATGGCCCTACATAACTCCATTCACCTAGCATCGACCCTTGGGGCCATCCAAACGGGAGTCCCAGACAAGAGAAAGGCAGTCTGCTCCTTCTTTAGTTTGCCAAGCGCCCCTGGAAGCGTCCACAGAGTGGTTTCCTGAACCGACATGAAAGCAACAGAGCCAGCGGGAAAAGGGACGTGGGACCCTAACCGCAAAGTGTTGATGACTCTCATTCCTCAAAAGAGAGTCAAGCATGCATGGAGCTTCCCACAACAAATGCATCACAAAGAATATATTCAACTCCCTCCCTTCATGCAAATGCTAGATTTCAATCCCTTAATTTCATAATGAACATATCCAGTTCCCTTGGGAGTTGAACACGCTCCAAAAGAGTGTTTCTTATGCGCATATACAAACAAGCGGCTCCTGAAGACAAAAAAGCGGATGACGTGTATTACAGGCACCCTTTTATACGGGCGCTCCTTGTGACGTCATGGACTGTCGTCAGCCAATAAATTGGCCGGTCATGCTGATGCGTTCCCCATAGTGTCAATCCAAGACACAGTGTCGAAGTTCCACTTTAAAAAGGAACATGGTTTCTACTACTAAAAAACATTTGTTTGAACAAATTGGATGTTTTCAGGCCATTGGAAGTATGTGTAGTTTCAGTTAGCTCTATTTTTTTCATACATGTAATTTAAATGTAATTTTAAGTAATAACTTTCTGAGTGAAAGTGTTCATGCACAGGTGGTTTTACACACAATGTCTGTCTACAATAACTATAAACAAGGTTACATGTATTGTTTATTACAGCACACCATGATGTTCTATTCAAATATGGCACTAAGATTTGTTTGAACCAGCTGGTAAATATTATGTGCACACATTCATTAAGTGAACTAAAACAACAGATAAAACACTATGCAAACACAATATGAGCGCTGGTACATTTTTAGTTCCCTATGAATGGATGAAACATGTTGGATGAGGTGCTTCTGTAGTTTGATTTTCATAGTTATACAGTATGCACTTCATAGAACATTTTCTTGACTGATTTTTTTATTTCAAGAATCAAGTTTCTGCTGTGCTAAAACTGTCACTTGACATTTAAGCCCCGTTTCCACCGAAATTACCTGGAACAATTTGTCCCAGGAACTTTTTTCCCAGGAACCTGGGAACCAGACCTGTTGCTGTCTGCGTTTCCATCACGGTCTAAAGTACCGTGAAGATTAATCTGGTGACGTAGGACTGCGCACGACTTTCCAGTTCCCACTGGATTTTGTCCTCTGCATATAAACTTAATAAAGCCTGAACCTCGTCATCGGTCCATCTGTCATATTTTTTAAACTTCATTGTTGATTAAAATAGCAAACTCTTACTGCACGCACCGCAACAAACTTTTAGGTTGAAATAAAATACTGCGTGAACTCAACCAATCAGTATGTTCAGCACCCAAGACCCAGCCCCGAAAGTTCCTGTACTTTGAAAAGGTACTACCTCGCGAGCAGGGACGTTTTGAGGAGGAAATTTTTACTCTGAACTTCATTTAGACCCTGGTCCCTGTGGTCGAAACACACAGAGTACCACCCCAAAGTCCCTAGTTCCTGGGTAAAGTTCCTGCGGTGGAAACGCTGCTTTATTTTGAGTTTATTGTCAGTATGGGGTCAGTGTTCATGCAAGCAGTCTATTTTCCATGTGTGTCATTTATGGCCCAAGACAAACCCTGTTTTGGTCATGTTGTTGTCACAGCCAAAGTCGCAACTGATCCAGATAATGTGGCGATAGTGTTAAATTGAAGATGGCCTGAGAATGTCCTGGAGCTTCATTTTCATGCATTGCAGCCCTTGAACAAGCACATATTATGAGATGACATGAGCTAAAAAAAGACCAAAAATACTGTAGGCAAACAAAATATGAGTGAGCACATCTATATTTACAGTTCCTTATGAACAGATTAAACAACATGAATGGGGCAGAATGTAGGGATGACAGACAAAGTCAGACACAATAAAAACTGACAGAGGCAGCGCTGTTGAGAACCAGCAGAAAAGGAAGGCCTTCAAAATCATCTCTCATATTTTAGCGACTATCCTGGTTTGTTATTTACAGCTTATGTCATGTGCATAGCTGAAGTCAGTACACACATATTTGTATGTGAAGCTGTTCCACCAATTCTGTCCATCACTATGATAACTGTATTAATTTCACCACTAGTCAGGAGAAATTAGTTCTTCTGTCCAGTCTTACTATTATGCAGAATTTCTTTGTGTTAATTTGAACTTACTTTGCTTATATCTACTTTTACTAATCATAAAATGAAGGAAATTGACTGACTCATTTCTTTTTGGGGAACTTGCCCAAGCCCAACGGGGCTATGATTTTTATATTTCAAGGAGGAAGATACTTGGAGAATTTCATCAGCACCAGCCACCTCGCCATCTGTGATGACATCACGCTCATGGAGATTTTGGATCAGTTTGGACAATGAGATCCGGCTTGTGGTGCCCCAGGGAAACTCCTGCTGGACGCTGGCTGAGTACATCAGCTTCGCCCTTTGGAAAAAATACAAGTAGAAGTAGAAATAGAAGAGGATCCCGCTACCAGCGTCCAGCCCCACTCAACATCTGTCACTACCCCAAAGCCAGACCCAGTGCCCACCCCATCTGTGGATAAGGAGCCAGAGCCCACCGCAGACCGAGAGACCCAGCCATTACCCACCACAGACATTATGCCTGAACCCATGCTGGCAACGGAGCCAGGGCCAGCTGCTAAGTCCGTCCCGGATGCAAAGCCTGATGTCCTGGCTGACCAGGTGTGTGAGCCTGCCACAACATTCTTGCCAGTGGGTATATTGGTGGTGCTGGATGAGGAGTAAGGGCTGATCGACTGGGAGATAGAGGTAGTGCTCCACACCCTGCCCACCCACGAACCTTCTCTGTCACTGATCCCCTCCTGCACTAATGTCTCTTCATCACCGCTGGTCCTGTCTAGCTCAAGTTCTTCGTCATTACCAGTCTCAGTCATCACAGAGTTGTCTTCACCACCATCCCTGTCCATCACAAAGCCTGCTTCCACACCCAGTCTTCCTCTCCTGCACGATCCACCAAAGCCAGCCATTTCCTCACCTCTGCTGGCTCCCTTCAGCCCCTCAGCTACACCATCAGCCCTGCCATGCTTCCCTCATATGCCTTGGGGCTTCCGGACCCCAAATCTGCCCTGGCATGAGGAGTCCCGAGCTCCATCTTGTCCCTCGGAGGCCTCAGTTTAACCTCTGCCCAATTGTCTCCACCCTGGCGCCTCGTCCCGTCGGCTGAACCCAGGACTGTCGTCCTTCCAGCTCCACCAGGGCTCCCACATCCCACCGGCTGCACCTTGGTCAGTCGTCTCTCCACCATCACCACGGACTTTCAGGCTGTCTGCTGCGCTCCATCCCTCCACCCCTATGGCTCTGTCAGGCTCCTCTATCCCTCAGGCTTCACCGTGGTCCTCACTCACTCCATCGTCACCACAGTCCTCCGGCACCCTGGCTCCATCTCCGCCACTCGTTGCCGGGACGTTGCCTTGGTCTCCCAGTCCTTCGGCATCACCGGGTCTCTCTGCCCCACAGACTCCACCTGGGCCTCTACATCTCCTGGCGTCATTGCTGTCGGTTGGGCTCAAATGACCACCTTGGCTCCTTTTCATTTTCATGGACTTTTAGTTTGTTTCTCTTAAGTTACCTGTTTCCTGTGTGCTTTTGTTCCATTTTTCCTGCCAATTTTCTATGGACACTCATTCAATCAGTACACCTGTTCATCATTTAGTTTGTTATCCTTGTATAATTAAGTTCCTTTTTGTTTTCAATTCATTGTCCGGTATTGTCGTGTGTAGTGTGTTACACAATGTCACCTGTTCATCATCTGTGTATTACTTGAGTTTGTTTTATATAATAAATACCTTTGTTTTGGAACCGTTTGAATCTTTATCATCATCATCTAGACAAAAGTGTTACAAATATCATGAGCTAAATAAGAGGAACAACTATATGCAAATAAAAAAAAATGGGAGTGGGCACAGATATGTTCATGGTTTCCTATGAACAGACCAAACACAGTGGATAATGCATGCTTGGTAGCTTGTATATTCTGTTCAAATAAAACAATTCTTCAATATATTTTTTCTTTCCATATACCATCAATTCAGGTATGACATTTCTTTACATTTTAATGAGTTCCTATATTTAAAAGTTAAGTCCCTTATAAGACTTGATCTGGAAATCAGTCCTGTCCAGTCTCCTGTTTTAAAACCCTTGTGCACACTCATCCATTTTTTATTTCCCCAGCTCTGTTCAACCATGTGCAATTTATCCTTAATCTGGAATGCAACTATATTTGAGTGGTTCTGCATTTGTGAGGGACATTTTGGCACTTATTTTACTATTTTTACTTCGATGCTGTGCTTCATTGTGGGAACACCAGTCCATTGCTGGTTCTTCTGGGTACATCTCCATGGGGACATCAAACCAAACTTGGTGTTTCCACTGAACATCACAATACTGGAGCTTTTTTATTGTGTTCAATGCATTGTAGACATCATTGTTATCAATTATCCTTCTATGTTGGGCCAGGCCATACTTCACTTTCTTATTGGTCTCGGTTGGACTTTCAGACCTCTCATCCAGATCTTCATGTGTATTGAACAATATTTGGCAGTGATTCATCCAGTAACATTCCTGAGATATAAGGGCATCCAGTACAGGATTGCATTGGTAGCAGCAGCTTGGCTAATGGCAATGGGCAACAGTTTGAGGCTTGTTTCCATTGGGATATACTACTTTGAAGATCACATATTCTTCGTGGGCTTTTGCATTGCAGTGATGATAACCTCATTTTGCTGTGCTTCCGTCCTTCACGCTCTGAAGCGTCCAGGACCAGGAGATCGAAAGAATGTAGAGATGACAGACAAAGTCAGACACAATAAAACTGACAGAGGTAGAGCTGTTGAGAACCAGCAGAAAAGGAAGGCCTTCAGAATCATCTCTCATATTTTAGTGTCGATCCTGATTTGTTATTTACCTCTGGTAGTAACTTATTTTATACGCATAGCTAAAATCAAAAACCTTTCTTATATATGTGAAGCTGTTCCACTGATTCTGTCAATCACCACAATTACTCTGTTAATTTCACCGCTAGTCAGAATGTACAGTGAAGGACATGTGAAACATATACTGTGCTTTTCAAATGTTTTCAAATAAAATGATTATTGCATTTTAAATATGAACAAAATATGTGATATTAGTACTTGAGGTAAATAAAATATGTGAAGATATGTCATAATATAAAATATGTCAGTATCTGCTTCTGGGTTTAATTGTATATCTATGTATCTATAACTCATTGTCCCTGTTGTTCTAGCTCATGTCATTAATGTGTTCTTAAAGATAGTTATGGGAAGGTCCAAACAAATGTTGGTGCAACATTTGAATAGAAAATCACGATGTGCATTTACAAAAACCTGTATTCTGGCCTTATTGTAGACATACTTTTTTTAAATAACTTTTTTTACTTAACATATCATGAATGTCTTCATGGCTGGGCCATTTTAGAAGAAAACTGTAGTAAAAAATGGGCCATAATTTCAAATATAATACTTTTTGGTTACATTTTATTTTAAGGTGACATAGTTACATTGTACTTATTCCTAATTGGAGGTTTACAGACAGACAGACAGAGAAGCTTAGCTAGAAATAGCCCTTAAGTGTTTGTTTATTTGTGTAAAATATCCTTTTATCCTTGTTCTTGTAGATTAAAGATATGTTTTAATCACTTTGTAATTCATTAATTCATATAGTCAATTAAAGAGTTGTGGAATTTTTTTTTTTTTCAAAAGTTCAAATAAGATTACTGTGAGAGAGGAGTCTGTGACTGAACTGACTGAACACAAGAAATATGTAGGCCTATATGTATATATACATGTTTCAACTGTGCATGCATGCATAACATAAAGTATTTTGGATATAGTATAACATTATTTTGTGACTCAAAATAATAAATAGGCATACTATAGGGGTCATTTAGCTGTTACTGAAAAACATGTTTTTACTACTAAAAAACATTTGTTTGAACAAATGGGATGTTTTCAGGCCACTGGGAGTATGTGTGGTTTCAGTTGGTTTATTTTCATATTTAATTTAATTTAATTTAAATGTTATTTTAAGTTAAATGTAAACATCCACACACAGGTTTTATGCACAAATACATGCTTATGCATAGTGAATGAGTTCCAATGTCTGCAAAATAACTATCAACAAGTTCTATTTAAATATTGCACTACAATTTATTTGAACCAGCTGATAAATATTATGTAGCCTATACACATCCATGAAGTGAACTAAAACAACAGATGCAAACACAATATGAGTGCTGGTACATTTTTAGTTCCCTATGAATGGATGAAACATGTTGGACGAGATGCTTCTAAAGTTTGATTTACATAGTTATATGCACTTCACTTCAACATTTTCTTGACAGATATTTTTATTTATTTATTTCAAGAATCAAGATTTTGAATCACTTGACTTTTATTTTAAGTTTATTGTCAATATAAGGTCAGTGTTCATGCGAATAGTCTGTTTTGCTGTATTACTACAGTGGGGAGAACAAGTATTTGATACACTGCTGATTTTGCAGGTTTGCCCACTTACAAAGCATGTAGAAGTCTGTAATTTTTATCATAGGTACTCTTCAACTGTGAGTGACGGAATCTAAAACAAAAATCCAGAAAATCACATTGTATGATTTTTAAGTAATTCATTTGCATTTTATTGCATGACATAAGTATTTGATACATCAGAAAAGCAGAACTTAATATTTGGTACAGAAACCTTTGTTTGCAATTACAGAGATCATACGTTTCCTGTAGTTCTTGACCAGGTTTGCACACACTGCAGCAGGGATTTTGGCCCACTCCTCCATACAGACCTTCTCCAGATCCTTCAGGTTTCGGGGCTGTCGCTGGGCAATACGGTCTTTCAGCTCCCTCCAAAGATTTTCTATTGGGTTCAGGTCTGGAGACTGGCTAGGCCACTCCAGGACCTTGAGACGCTTCTTACGGAGCCACTCCTTAGTTGCCCTGGCTGTGTGTTTCGGGTCGTTGTCATGCTGGAAGACCCAGCCACGACCCATCTTCAATGCTCTTACTGAGGGAAGGAGGTTGTTGGCCAAGATCTCGCAATACATGGCCCCATCCATCCTCCCCTCAATACGGTGCAGTCGTCCTGTCCCCTTTGCAGAAAAGCATCCCCAAAGAATGATGTTTCCACCTCCATGCGTCATGGTTGGGATGGTGTTCTTGGGGTTGTACTCATCCTTCTTCTTCCTCCAAACATGGCGAGTGGAGTTTAGACCAAAAAGCTCTATTTTTGTCTCATCAGACCACATGACCTTCTCCCATTCCTTCTCTGGATTATCCAGATGGTCATTGGCGAACTTCAGATGGGCCTGGACATGCGCTGGCTTGAGCAGGGGGACCTTGCGTGCGCTGCAGGATTTTAATCCATGACGGCGTAGTGTGTTACTAATGGTTTTCTTTGAGACTGTGGTCCCAGCTCTCTTCAGGTCATTGACCAGGTCCTGCCGTGTAGTTCTGGGCTGATCCCTCACCTTCCTCATGATCATTAATGCCCCACGAGGTGAGATCTTGCATGGTGCCCCAGACTGAGGGAGATTGACCGTCATCTTGAACTTCTTCCATTTTCTAATAATTGCGCCAACAGTTGTTGCCTTCTCACAAAGCTGCTTGCCTATTGTCCTGTAGCCCATCCCAGCCTTGTGCAGGTCTACAATTTTATCCCTGATGTCCTTACACAGCTCTCTGGTCTTGGCCATTGTGGAGAGGTTGGAGTCTGTTTGATTGAGTGTGTGGACAGGTGTCTTTTATACAGGTAACGAGTTCAAACAGGTGCAGTTAATACAGGTAATGAGTGGAGAACAGGAGGGCTTCTTAAAGAAAAACTAACAGGTCTGTGAGAGCCGGAATTCTTACTGGTTGGTAGGTGATCAAATACTTATGTCATGCAATAAAATGCAAATTAATTATTTAAAAATCATACAATGTGATTTTCTGGATTTTTTTCTGGATTCCATCTCTCATAGTTGAAGTGTACCTATGATAAAAATTACAGACTTCTACATGCTTTGTAAGTAGGAAAACCTGCAAAATCGGCAGCGTATCAAATACTTGTTCTCCCCACTGTATTTAAAACAAGAACGTCTCGATTACTTTTATAACCTCGGTTGCCTGATGGAGGGAATGAGACATGATGTTGAATGCTGACACTAGGGGTCGCACTTGGGAGCCCTAAAAGTTTATATATAGGCAGATACAAGAACTGTACAAAAACTAATTTATAAGACGGTGTGTATTGTGGCTATGCCAATATCCAGGCCCAAAAATACAGCAAGTAGTCCCACACACAAATTGTTCAAATCACTCTAAACACTTTTTTTCTCAAATGGCTACCAGGAGCCCTTTTATAGTTAGGCTCCGCCCACTTCTGGAACATACCATGTGGAGGTGAATGATAATTTTAAAGCAAGATAAAACTTCACAAATACACAAAACAAATGGTATTAACATGCAACATATGCATCACACTATTGATTAAAAGTGATTCACAAACATTGCAAACAAAAATGCATGAGAAATTCTAGTTTTGTTGATTTCCTGCTGTGATGTCACTGAAAATTGTAGTGCCCTTCCTACTGGGCAAAGGGAAGCTTTAAATAAGGCAGCTTTTGCTGCACATGGGTTTGGCAGGTGAGAAGTGACCCACAATGTAAGTACAAAAGTGTTTTACACTACCAGTCAAAAGTTTGGACACACTTTCCCATCAAAGAGAATGGGAAAGTTTGTCCAAACTTTTGACTGGTAGTTTATATGTATATGTTAGTTTGTTACATGGGAAAAAAACTGTTAATGTTTGTAAAAGAGTTTGGTGTGCTTTCTTTGAATGTTAAATCATATAACAAAACATTAAACATTGAGACAAAACAAACAAACAACAAAAGAAAAAATATATATCTACAAAACCATAAAACTAAGCAGAGGGCCACAAATGGCATATTACACCACATAAACAGAAAAGTAACCACACATCTACTATATACAATGTTATTTTGCCGGCATCGGGATTGTGTGTATAATGGTGGAAACTGTTCATGTGTGTACATGCACTTTGGCAGTCCTTTCAAAATAAAAGTCATAGGTCACAGTCTATCTGTGACGGGTTTAAAAGGAGCTGGCGTGCATCCACTCATTCAAGTTTGTGCTGAGGAGCCGAGAGTGTGTCCCGGCCATCCAGCAGTTAGTTCAGCGTTGTGGTGGGAGGGACACATGTCTCGTTCCCTCCCCTGTGAAAAAATATTTAGTAGTGAGGAAATTTCATGAATGGACTTATTGCACAGGTGGCAACCTATCACGGTACCACGCATGAATTCACTGAGCTCCTGAGAGTGACCCATTCTTTTACAATTGTTTTTAGAAGCAGTCCCCATATGAAAAAAAACCTGTATGGTTCATATACAGCAACCATATATCTCCCTTACTTAAATCAGCCAGAATTACCTTATGTGTTTCATGTAAGTCCAATATATGTCCTACACAAAATCAGACTGTTTATGGCCCCTTTCATACTAAAAAGCACACATAAAACTTGTAGGGGATTTTTGGGTCATATATGAATACTGTAAAAATCTTATATGAGTTTTACATGTCAACAGTATACAATGGTGTATGGTATTAGTAGAAAATACCTGATATTCATGTACAAATCATATAAAGTTCTTATACTGAATCATATGCTAGTCAAATTAAAATCATATAGGATTTATTTACATTTTGTCATTTGTTTATATGTATTTCATACAGATTTCATATTTTTTTAATAGGGAAATGGTGTGCTTGCTCTTCAAGCTTATATAATATACATATAAATACTACATACTACAAACTACATATAATTATCATACATGATTTCAGTCAATATTACAATATCTCTGCATATACTAACCATGTATGATTTCAGTCAATGACTTACACAAATTTGCGATGGAAACACTTATTTCAACACAAAATGAAACACACTCAAATTATACTCCACATGAGTCATTTACAGTTCCAACTTGATAGTAAACTGAACAACAACAAAAGAACAACAACAAAATACATTGGCCACGACAGTGTGTTCATCAATCATCAAAGAGAATTAAAGGAATAGTTCACCCCAAAATGAAAATTACCCCATGATTTACTCTCCCTCAAGCCATCCTAGGTGTATATGACATTCTTCTTTCAGACGAATACAATGGGAGTTATATTAAAAATGTCCTGGCTCTTCCAAGCTTTTGAATGGGAGTGATTCAAGATTTTGATGGCCATAAAAGCGCATCTATCGGTCATAAAAGTAATCCATCCCCAGGGGATTAATAAAGGCCTTCTGAAGTGAAGCCATGTATTTTTTGTAAGAAAAATATCCACATTTATGACTTTATAGACTAAAATAACTAGCTACCGGCAGACAACCGTACGCGTCGACTTACGCCAAAAGAGTGACCTCTGACCCGACGCATGATGTATTGACGAACGCGGATAACCAGAGGATAGAGCAAAACAAAACACTGGTCACGAATTAGACGTCTAAAATGAAAATTTTAAAGAGGATTAAGGATATAAGGATATATGAGAAGAAGAGCTTGATTTTGTTGCCCAGAGAGACGTCGAAGTTTACGCTACTCCTATATCATACATCATACATCGCGTCACAGGTCACTCTTTTGGCGCAAGTTGTCCGCCGGGAGTTAGTTATTTTAGCCTATAAAGTTATAAATATGGATATCTATATTATCAATATAGGATATTAACTGTTTATTAGTACTTATATTACACAGTAATTATAGTACACATTGTCATGGTTCATAAATTCATTGTCTCATTTCTCTCTGTGTTCGTGTGGTTGTGTTGGAGGCGTGGTCACTGATTACTGGGATCTGATCGTCTTCACCTGCTGCACTCATTATCCACCGCATATATACGTGTCACTCACATACCCTTGTTATCAGTCGTTGCAGTTGTCCTGTGGGTTCCTGTCTGTCGGTGTGTTCCTCCTGAGTGTTTGTGGCTTTGTTCCGGATTCCTGGATTCCGCTGGTTCCGTGTGCCCGTTGCTTCCCTGCGTTGCTGTGTCTGCCGTTCTTCCTCTGGCCTCCGCTGCCCTTTTCGGACTGGACCTGTTCACCTGTGCTACTGAACCTTTTTCTGTGCATTGCCACTGTGACTTTGAGAGTAATAAATTACTGTTCTAACTCGCTATTGGATCTTCCTGTTTTTCTGTCCGCGAACGTAACACACATATTAATGCTTTATTCTGCATGACCTTATTCTACATCCCTTCCTTAATCCTACCCAAAACGGTGTGTATAAACAACCTTACTAACTAATAAGCAGTAATTAGGGGTTTACTGAGGCAAAGTCATAGTTAATAGTTAATAAAAAAAAAGTCATAGTTAATAGTTAGTTAATAGTGAGAATTGGACCCTAAAGTGTGAACATATTTCCTATTGTACTGAACCCGTATCGAACCGTGACCCCAAAACCGAGGTACGTACCGAACCGTGACTTCTGTGTACCGTTACACACCAACTGTACAGTACAGTTCACCATATAAAGTGATCAGGTCTCTTCAAGTCTTACATTTGGACTAAACCGCTCAATTCATATGGATTAGTTTTACGATCTCTTTATGAACTTTTTGAAGCGTCATAGTAGTAGTTGTGTAGCTATTAATGGAGGGAAAGAAAGCTCTCAGATTTAATCAAAAAGATCTTCAGTTGTGTTCTGAAGATGAATGAAGGTCTTATGGGTTTGGAACGACATGAGGGTCATTTTAAGAACTCATTTTTGGGTGAACTAAACTTTAAACATTAACAAAGATTAATAAATACTGTAAAAATGTACTGTTCATTGTTAGTTAATTTTAGTTAATACATTACAATAAAGTCTCATTTGTTAACATTAGTTAAGGTCTTACCACTCACGTTACATAAACTTCTTCAACACTTCCCAATCAAAAATTAACCAGTCCTCATGGGATGAAACAGTCTGTGGCTGAACTTGTAGTACAATTCTTTTTGTGTGGTCTTCGAATATTTTCATATAGATCTTTCTGTGGAAGAAAAAGAAAGTCAGAAATGTTTTATTAATTTTTTTATTTATTTTTTTTTTTTAATCATTTTTAATCATTAGATTATTAAATAAGATTATTATTTCAATTGTGATACCACATCAAGATTTAGTCAAGAAACTAAGTTGCATTTTGTCTTAAATCAATGTAAGCTGCATCTTGATCAAAAATGTTTTTAAAAACGCACTGCTATTGAATGATGTATAATTACATCTGCATGATGATGCAAAATATAAAACTTAAAAGAGAAGAGCAACAGTTAAAGCTAGGTGAAATAAATGAATCTTTGGTTTATTTTTCCCTTTTATGTATGTACACTTTCATCAGGGAGGTATTAATTTAACTACATGTTTATTATTGAGGTTGTAGTTTGCAGTGATGCAGAACTGGACTGCATTATATTAAGAGGTGTTTCTAATATCTTGACCACTCCATTTACATACATGAATATTAGAAACACTTTTCAATATAATGTATTCCAGTATAACAACATATTCCTCTGCAGTACTTTCTATTGAATAATGTACTATATTCTGATTTTAATATTGTACATAATTTATATTCATATATATTGCATTTACATGAATGCAAATTATAGAAGTTTAGATTTTCCTTAAAGTTCAACATATATTTTGGGAAATAACTACACTTGTGCAATCTGCAAACCCAAGTTCACTAAAACAGCTCATTTAAAGTGAATTGGCACAAAATAGACTATTAATGATCACAAAAGGAACATAAACATATATCACATTACATATATTCTATCTTTTGCTTTTTGTCAGTGTCACCACAGCAAATCGCTGTACATTTATGCTAACCATGTGCTCGAGGGCTTACTTAATACCAAATTACACAGTTAAATAACAAGAATAGTCTTGGTTTTACATTTGCATTTAATCATTTAGCAGACGCTTTTATCCAAAGGGACTAACAAATGAGGAGAGCAATAGTATAGTTTAATAACTTAAATAAAAATATAATAGTTTTAACTTGTTGTGAACGATGTTTTTGCACGTTAAATAATTGTAACATTAATTGTTTAAATTTCGCGCGTGCGCAGCTTTATTAGGCTTAACGTTACTTATCAGCTAACCTAACGTTACCACTTAGGCTGTGGCGCCGACAAGATAACAGAAGCGAGCAAATTACAAATCTTTTGGCAAATCTTACCATTAAATAATTGAACATTTGCACTGAAGAATGACATGACAAACACAAATCTTACCTGGGGCTCGACACTGGAAGACGATGAACCCCGCGATTGATTTCCGCATGGGTGCGTTGACGCATGCGCAATTTGCGATGACAGAACTAATATTTGTGGGTGTTTCATTATTTTTTAATTTTGCTGATATTACTGTTAACAAATAAGTCGTGTAGGTAGAATGCCATTACGAAACAAAAATATATGGGAATATACTTGCAAAATATAATGTGATGTATTCAGTGGTGGAAATGGCCGAAATTCACTAGGCGGACTCTAGTTTGGAAAGGTGTTTTTTATATGTTAGTGCAAAAAATTTTATTTTATGTTTTAAAAATTAAGTAATTAATCGCACATTTTTTCTGTAATTAATCGCGATTAAAAACATTGCATTTTTAATATTTTTATATTGTAATAATTTCACAGTTACTCTCCAAATTAATGTAGAAACAACTTAAATACAGTATATTTGAAATATTTGTTGTAATGGCATCTTTGTATGAAGGCTAGTATCACTGATACTAAAACTGCTACTGATGTCTCTGAAATTTAAAAATTGTTAAATTGTGAAATTGTTTTAAAAAAATTTAAACATTAATGATAGACATTCAACATTACAGTATCAATAAAAGCTATATCAATTCCAAGTGAACTTAAAACAATCTTCACACAAACCCATTATAATAAATGTCTGGGGGTCATTTGGAACATTTCAAACTTATGTGGGAAAATATTACACAAATGAGGCTTTGTTACAGTAATATTATTTTGAGTTTTTTTTTATTTTTCTATATTATTTTCTGAATTCTACAGTTTGTCTTTTAGTTAGTTTAATAATATAGATAATCATTGATAAACCCTTGTTATAAATAGAAAGGGGAAAATTATTAGTAATTCTCTCTAATTGCCCTGATTAGCTAAGCCCTCTAAAAACACAAAACATCAGGGCCATAACCACCATACAAATTGAGGGGACAAGTACCGCCACAATATGTAATGTAACTTTTTTTTAAACAAACGTAATATCACATGCTTTATTAATGTTTTTACTGTAAAGTTTAAGGGGGATTTATGTTTTTTTTTATTATTATTTATTTGCCTCAATTTGTAATAATTTAAATATATGCATTTATATAAAATGGTAACATTTTATGTAAAATCTACGTTTTTCATTTTCATTTATGAAGATGTGCTTTGGTTTAGTGGATGATTGCTGCCATCTACTGGAAAACAAACACTTTTAAAATTAAAATAACTAATTTTTACCTACAGCCACTATATGGCTACTTATTTATTTTTAGATTTATGTTTAAAAATGTCTAAAATCATTATTATAACAATAAAAACGACTCTTAATATTTTTGGGGTGCGTGGTGAGATATAAGTAGCTAAACATTTAATATTTGACAGTTGTTTACAATAGATGTATTCAACGACCAACAGTAATAATACAGTGATGTAAACTCGTCATATTTTTTATGGGATTTCGCCATATTTTATTAAAATATGTTATAAGACACGTTTTGCATTTTTGACATATCATTGCATGCTTGGCCTGTATTTTCATTGCATTTACATTTTTGACCAGCATGGGTCGCCATTTGTGTGTGCTTTGTGCATATCTCGCATGTATTTCTTGATTACAGTGTACATTTCTGGATCTGTTACTGTTTTCAATCGATATATAACGGAAATTCGAGCTCTTTTCAGCCAAGACGGCCGGATCATTTTTAGATGATCATTTATTTATTATTATTTGTAGACCGGATAATTTCAGGTACGTTAACACAGCTTGATCCATTTCAAAGTTTCTGTTATGGCATCTGTTGAAATAACGGTTTCTATTCAGATTTTCAGTCACAGTTTATCATTCCAGATAATTTACCTCAAGCGGTCTGCTTTGAAGTTCTGTGAGGAATAAGACGCGCACCGATAAAGAAGTATTTCCAGTCTGCCGGTATTGGCCAATCACAAAAGTCGACATTGCGCAGCCAATATCACAGAATATCCGCTGCGTTTTTATTATTATATATTACACTACGTTTATGTGGCTATTATACTGTAGACTATTGGGTGGATAAAATATAGAAATCCTTTTAATTAAAAAAAAAAAAAAAAAATCTAACCATTTTATTTTTTCAACTGGAACGCCGTCCCCCCTCGAAATTCACTCCCCGGACTCCGTTTAATGTGCACCTAGAACGGCCGCAGATGAGACATTAAGTGCATGGCACTGCGACCAACGTAACATTTTACAGAGTTTAATGTAGCAATGTGGTCGCACAGTTTTTCTAGATCCGTTTTAATCGTGTAATAGATTTGAACAAAAGAAATCAAGTGCTACGCACAGGCTGTATTGGCCATGACTAGATTGCAAATACAAAAATATACATTATGTAAATAGACATTCATTAATTAAAAGAAACTATGAGATGTGCTGCAATGGTGGAAACAACACGAGACCATGCTACCGCGACCGCCAAGACTGGCTCTGACTGGTGTTTAGAGTCCCCGCCAGCAGCAGTAGCGAGCTTTCCTTCAGCGCAGCTGCAAGAGTTATGGCCTTTTTACACCTGTTCACTTCATTCGTTTTCTCTGATCAGATATCTGTCATATTTTGAAAAGATCAGGAGTAAATGGTGGATTTAAATCCGATCACTCAAACAAATCAATTCAGAAGGTGGTCTGGGACACGTTTCAGACGAAACTAGACAAGTGTGAATGCATCTGGTTGTTTAAACCACATATATACATTTTACTCCTGGCAAATTGTTAAAAAATAAACGTGTGAGAGCGTGTTATAGGCTATATATATGCCATAGTCAGATATCACGGCGCTACTGCAACACGCATCACCGCAAACTATCACTAAAGCATTAAGCCAACATGCAAACGGCCGCCAGTGAAACTGAAAGTAGCCTCAGATGCTCAAAAACACAATCATCTTCATTAAAACTAATGAGACTAAATGCTCTTACCAGTGCTTATATATGTCGCTCTTTCTCCTATTGCGGTCTTTGATCTTGAAATTAGCTGATGATAAATAAAATGCAGCTCGAATCTTTTGCTTTCCTTGACGTGAACTCCGTTAAATTTGCATATAGCCTATAGCGCGGGAACTGAAGATCGGATTATTATATAGGCAAGACAAGTCAAGTGTTGATTTGAGTGGCTAAATTGATCAACTCACTGTCTCCGCTGGCTGCTTGGTCGTTATTTTAAAAAACAAAAACTTTAATTTAACAAACAAAAATTGCTCCAAACATTTTTTCTAAATTAACTTAATAAAGAAACGAAACGAAATATAACTACTTTGGCATTAAAAACAAAGCTGACCTATTTTTATGGCTGCAACAGTGTGTGATAGGGAGGATCAATTTTTAAAAAAAAAACACTGGCTCCAGTCTGACTCGGGACACTGGAGTATTTATGTGTCATGTCATCATAAGAGTCCCATTCATTTTAAATATTGTGGTTATCGACAATACCGGTATATTGTCACACCCTAAATTAACACAATTTCGATATTTCGTGCTTTGAATATCACGATTATCGTCAATACCGGTATATTGCGACACCCCTATTCTGCAATATGCATTGACCATGTATTGCTATATATTAATACAAATAAAAATATATAGACATGAAGACATAAATAGCATTACATGTAATATTAATAAAGTTTTATCCTTTATTGTGTAGCCTACATACTGTATATTGCATGTTCCCTTATTAATGTGAATGTATGCACACACATATATATACACACTTTCACAGAATGAGTTACAGCAAATTTCTAGTTCCCGTCATGCTTTGTTTCTGACTGTTAAAGGAGGGTAAATGTTTAAGTTAAATGTTATTTAATGTGTTTTTGCTCAATATTAATATAGGGGGAGATCTGTTAGTGTTTAATGTTCTATTATTTTTCAATTTAAAAGGGTTTCTGCCTGGTATGCCAAAATTTTGGGGTTACCATTGTGCTGAAGAGTAGAGCCTGTGGTGAGGTTGACAATTGGCCAAACACCATTAAAAATGTTACTTTTATTAGAAAGTAATGGCTGTGCACTTTTCAGTACAGTAATAGTCTCTTTGCTAAATACTTAGGAACATGCAGATGTGTTTGACTTGTGTTATTGGTAACTATATATATATATATATATAATCCGTTACAGTTACTGAGAAAAAATGTGTAATTAAATTACAGTTACTTATGAAAATGTTAGCGATTACAAAGGGGGTCACATCTGAATAATATGTAATTATATATATTATTTATGTAAATAATTACAAAATATAGGAAATATTATATATTTCTATATATGTATGTGTATATACTGCATGAGTAAATATATATGTTCAATATATTTTGCAGTACCATATCTTATCACATGTACATCTATATGTTATGAAGTGTATTACTGAATATAAAATTACATAAATTATGATATACAAGTAAATATATTGTCACATATTTTTCAATATATGAAAAGCGGCAATTCCTCATGTATTATTCAATATATTGTAATATATTTATTCTGTATATTTTCAATATACTGTTAAATCATTTAACATATTGATCATTCATATATATATATATATATATATATATATATATATATATAAGGAAATTTATTTTCTTTGTGTACTTGTGTACCCATTTTATATATTTTACTTGCTAACTAATATACTAAAGTAAAATCTAACTGATTTTCAGGGGTTGTATTTAACACCGTCCAGCATTTTTTTTTATAGTGTAGGACATATATGATTAAAAATAGATTTTTCACGAGTTCACACTTACAAATAAATCGGATAGATTAAGTTGGTAAACGTATTTGGCGTGCTGTCCGGGGAGAGGGCTCTGAGCTTGGAAATTGGCCTGAATGCAGAGTATCCCCCCAAAAATGCAAAATTAGCTTCGGACAGCAGCCAGGAACTGTACCCCCCAAAAAATATATAAATGATGAGGCTGATGTTACGATGTTTGCGAGGAGACAGCTGATTGCTGGATCGGGAGGTTTCGCTCTATATCCGATGGAAGTTCAATACTCACTGTAATCGGACGGGTAAGTCACCACTGACGATGAGGTGTATGTCTAGTTATTATCTAGATTGGGAAGACTTTTGCGGCGTCCAACGGGAGTTCAATACTCGCTGCGATTGGACGGGTAAGCCCCGCTGATGATGAGGTGGACGTTCTATTATTTAAATTAGGAGGGCTTTTGCGGCGTCCGACGAGAGTTCAATACTCACTGCGATCGGACGGGTAAGCCCCTGTTGGCGATGAGGTGGACGATTTGGTTATTTTAAATTGGGAGGGCTTTTTGCAGCATCCGACGTGAGTTCAATACTCACTGCAATTGGACGGGTAAGCCCCCGCTGATGTAGACAAGAAGACGTTTAGCTATTACCGATTGGGAGGGCTCTCGCACCATACGACGGGAGTTCAATACTCACAGCGATCGAATGGGTAAGCCCCGCCGGCAAACGAACAAGTTAGCGTTGGTTTAGCTGATAAGGGTTTGGTGTGCTTTTTTGATGTGGAAGCGGTTAGATCTAATGTAGCTTTTGAAAGCTTCGGATGACCAACGACCAAGAGCTTGAATCTGTTGCTGTGAGTCCTTTTTGGGCGGCTGTGGTTGCGGGGCCTATGCGAAAAGAGTGGCCTGAAAGGTGTTCAGCTGGGATGCCAGATTGTTTCAGGACTAATTTGAGATATTTTTGAAACCAAAAGCGCGTGACTGGTTGGTTTGAATCGTTTGTAAAAAGTGGGTCTGAAGGGTCTTTACTTGTTGAATTTCTGAAAAAAAGGTAGGATTTGAGGGTTTGGTAAGGTCTGAATTTCTGGAAAGCAAAGCGTGAGAGAGAGTCAGCAATTTTATTTATTTTTTGATCCGGGTACATGTTTTGCTGTTATAATAAATTGGTCGCAAGCTGCGATCCAAATGAGGCATCTTAATAGTGGCATCATAGCGGGTGCGTGAGAGCGGGTTTTATTAATGCAATGCACGGTTGCTTCGTTGTCAGTAAACGATGTTATTTGTGGACAATTCTTTACCCCATAGAAAAGCCGCTGCGACGAGAGGATAAAGTTCAAACAGTGCTTAAGAGGCTGAGAAATGGGTCGTGTCTAGAAGCTGCGGTGGCAGGTGGATGCGAACCAACAGCCTTGGTAAAACCCCCCGAAGCCAATGGAGGGGGCTGCGTCGGTGTAGAGTTGGATATCGGTTGGGAGGGACACTAACGTATTGTAGAAGAAAGATAATCCGTTCCACTGTTTAAGGAAGGTTATCCATAACTTTAGCTACTTCACGGCATGGATTGGTTAGAGATATTTGGTCTTCTAACGCGGCAACGGAGGATGCGAGGGAGAGAAGATGTGAGATGAAAGGGCGGCCTTGCGGGATTATGCGCATTGCGAAATTTTCGCATTGCAGAGAAAGAAGTTAGAGCTTAGAGCAATTTGGGTTGTCTAATAACGTGGATGAGACCAGGATTATTCTGTCAATTTTCTCTTTGGGTAAAGAAGCCTGGAATTTAACAGTGTCCAGATTGATGCCTAGGAATTCAATGGATGTGTCTGGGCCGCTGTTTTTTTTCCCTGGGCGATTGGAACACCTAGCTCGGAAAAAACTTTTTGAACTGTGATGAGATGCGCTGCTGGGATAGCATCGGGAGGCGATACGATTAAGAAATCATCAAGCAGGTGAATAAGGTAGGGAATTGCGTAGTTGTTGGAAAGAATCCAGCAAATTGCTTCCGATAGCATGTCAAAAATCTTGGGGCTGCTTTTGCAGCAGAAGGTTAGGCGGATGGCGAAGTAATATTTTTCGTGCCATCGGACGCCGAATAAATGCCACCAATCTGGGTGGATGCGCATCACTTTGAAAGCCGAAGTAATGTCGACTTTGGCGAGCCAAGCGCCACGGTCGGCGTTTTTTAATCAATGTAATTGCTTGGTCAATGTCGTGGTAGTGAAGAGAAAATTCCTCTAGCGGGATTAGGCTGTTTATGCTTGGAAACGGAGAATTGTGCGGGGCTGAGAGGTCGATTATTAAGCGTTTTTTTACCAGAGAATTTCCTTGTAGCCACTCCAATAGTACTGATGCGAAAGTGTTCGAAAGGGGGGGTATCGAAAGGTCCGATCATGAAACCTGAATTAACTTCCTTATTAATCAAATTGTCTACCGTGTCGGGTTCTATGAGAGCGGATAGGAGATTATCACAAATCATATTTTGTGAGGGAATGCTTTCGAGGCCGGCCAGCAAAAATTTGGTAAATTCAGGATCGGGGTGCTGAGACAGTTCTGATGACAAACGTAAAATATTCACGGGAGTCGACAAGTAATTTTTTTAATTTTTATTGGTGTGTTTCTTTACAGGGCATACGGTGCGGGCATGAGCGCCGCCACAATAATTGCAGATGTGCAGAAGGGTTAGTTTGGAGAAGGGTTAGTGGTAGCCGGAGGGGAAGGACAGGGGAAAGTTGTCCAGGCCCGTGATTCTAGCGGAGGCAGCCTTATGTCAGGAGCCGCGGGCCACGGATGATGGAGAGAATTTGGGATGGTAACAACAGGTTGTGCCTGCCCTGCTAGCGGAGGCAGCCTCACGCTAGAGGGAAGACGATCGCTGTTAGTGGCCGGTAGTTCCGGACGGGGAACAGTGCTGGAACAACCTAATGAGTGATTCTGAGCAGAAGGCGAAGAAGGTGGTGGTCTAGCGGCGGCGGAATCTGGGGCCCGTCCCAGGCTCGCTGAAGGCGCACTGCCCCTACCTGAGGATCGGCGGTGGTCTGGTCTCGCTGTGGAGGAACACTGGATTTGGGAGGTACGTGGTTTTTTACCTTTGTTGGTTTTGTTTGTCGCTTTATTGGAGACCTTAGAGAGAGATGTGGGTTTAAAAGGGGCGCACGTTGACTGAAGGTTAGTGTATAATTGGTATAATTCGGCTTTATTCATCCGTCCAGGGTAATGGACGTCCGCGTTGGTCAAAGCTTGCCTTAGACCTAGCACTGTCCATTTCCCGATTGCAGGAATGGTTGGCTGGGCCAGGGAGTAGGAGGATGATGAGGATGAGGATGAGGACGAGGAAGAAGGTGTGCGTCTCGTCGGTGGAGGTGAGCGCTGTTTTTGTCGTTCTGTAGTATGGATAGCGGAGCGGATTGGCTGGCTACCGCGCACTGGAGCTGGAGACTCTGCGACGGCACCTGGTGGTGTATTGGCGCTCCTTGGGGTGGCTGGAGTTGGCGAAAAATCCTGGGAGTAAAGAGATTTGTCATCGGACGGGAAGAGTTCAGTCTCCGACATGGTGGCTGTTAGGCAAAACCTGTTCTGAAGACTGTAGAGAATCCTTAGGTGAGTTTGACTGGGATTATATATGGCTTGCCTTCGTGCTGATTGGGTAGATATGTTGATTACTGATTGTAGACAGCTGGTGATACTAGAGTATTTGTTGATTACTGAGTGTAGACAGCTGGTGACACTTGAGTAGCTTATTTTGACGTGTTCCTCCCGAACTACGTTAATAAAACATAATATATTGTGCAATTTGTATATGTGGTTTTTGCAGCATATATGATCCTTACAGTATTCTGTTGGAACATATAAGAATCACAGATGTTTTTAACAAAACTTTTCCATATGGGTCTGCATGCTTAGATGCTTGATTTTATGCACCTGTGGCCATGGAAGTGATTGGAACACCTGAATTCAATGATTTGGAGGGTTGTCCAATACTTTTGGCAACATAGTGTATCTTTAACACCTCGCTGAATGAGGCTGTTGTTCCATCATGTTTCAAGACTGCTACCATAATACCAGTGCCCAAAAAAAATCCACAATTACATGCCTCAAGGATTATCATTCTGTTGCACTCACTCCTATAATGATTAAGTGCTTCGAGAGGCTGGTAAAGGACCACATCATCTCAAAACTTCACCCTACATTTGACCCTTTCCAGTTTGCTTACCGCCCCAACCGCTCCACAGAGGACGCCATCTCCTCTGTACTACACCTGAGCCAGGCCCATCTGGAGGAGAAGAACACTCGCGTGCGAATGCTGTTTGTGGACTTTAGTTCGGCATTCAACACGATCATCCCCCAGCATTTGGTAAGCAAACTGGGACCCCTGGGCCTTAGCACCCCCCTGTGTAACTGGCTACTGGACTTTCTAACAGACAGACCTCAGTCTGTGAGGGTTGCAAAATTACAAATCCAGTGTCATCTCCCTGAGCACCGGCTCCCCTCAGGTCTGCGTCCTGAGTCCATTACTGTTCACCTTGACGACAGTGGTGGGTCTTATCCAGGATGGCAACGAACAGGCCTACAGGGAGGAGGTGAGACAGCTTGTGGACTGGTGAAACACAAACAACCTGCTCCTGAATGTCATCAAAACAAAGGAGATCATTGTTGACGTCAGGAGAAAGCAGCACAGTCACCACCAGTCCTCATCAATGACACTGCGGTCGAATTAGTCAGTAGCACCAAGTTCCTGCAGGGTGCAGATCACAGACAGTCTGACATGGACCCTCAACACCGTCTCTCTTGTAAAGAGAGCACAGCAGCGTCTTCACTTTCTGCGCCGGATGAGAAGAGCACCTTCCCCCTCCCATCCTCAGCACTTTCTACAGAGAGCATACTGACCAGCTGCATCTCTGTCTGGTTTGGGAACTGCAAAGCCTCAGACTGGAAGTCTGTACGAAGAGTGGTGAGGACAGCGGAAAAGATCATCGGCTCTTCACTGCCCTCCATCCAGGACCTCGCACACAAACGCTTTCTGACCCAGGCCCAAAACATTACAAAAGACCCCACCCATCCTCATCATGGACTGTTTTACTGTTTTCACAGCATTCGGGGGCAGAACAGCCAGATTCTGCAACAGCTTCTTCCCACTAGCTATCAGACTCCTGAACTCAAAATAACCCCATAACCACTATATCTCACTGAATCCCCTGACGTGAGGCTCATGTGAACTGGACTGCAATATTGCAATAACAGTATTTATTTATAATGTGCAATAACTGCATTTATATGCCGCTACTTAATAAGTGCAATAATTGGATTGTATATGCCGCCTATTACCATGTGCAATATCAATATCTATATGCCGCTGTCAAACTCCTTTTAGTGCTATATTTTAATGTATGCTGTAGCATTTTTTATGATATTTTTATATTATTATACTGATTCTGTACAGCAGTTCATGTTTAGTTAGTATTTATTAGCTAGTAGAACGTAATTTCATTCATATGTGCACTCTGTATGTACAGTTGAATGACAATAAAAGCTATCTATCTACTCAGTGCCGCACGCAAGCTGTGTAGTCCTACGTACCACTCAGGGACTGAAGGACAGTACTTACAATGGGAACAGGTCACTTCAGTCGGACTTCCTTGACCTTTTCTCTTCTTCGTTTTTTTTTTTTTGTCTTGTTTTTTTTTGAAAAATCTACAGCTGATGCAGACAAGAGCTTTGATGAAGCACTCTTCCTCCCAGATGGGAGACAGAACACTACAGAGAACTTCCTACCCGAAAGGGAAGGTTAATATGTGGAGAATACATCACATGGACTTACACCCGGGATGTTACACACATGGAAATAGTCCCTGCAGTAGGTCCTACCTGAAAAGGGAGGAACTAATACAAGCAGCGACCGCCAGCAGAGACAGGGCTCTGCCTATGGGAAAACATGGGATTACCATCAGAGAATCACTACATATGGGCACCTAGCTCCAGTATACGGGCTGACCGAAAGGGCATGCATCACGAGTACTAGGCCTGGTGTCAAATTCCTCCGCCTAATTCGACTGCCGCAGGGTGCTGAAAAGTAAGATACATCCAGGGTTCAGCGGACTCGGGAACTCACATGGACAAAAAGCGCACGTTATCACCTCCAGGAAGGAGAAAGGCCCTGTGTGCAAGCAAAGCACCTGGCCAGTTCCCCCGCAGTTTATCTGCTTGTACCTGACAACACACAGAATGAAACTCTATCAACCCAGAGATTTTAAAATTATGCGAATGTATTAGGTGTCACCCAGCCCGTCTGCTCTGCAGATGTCTGTTAGAGAGGTGCCATTGGCTAAAGCCAAGGAGGATGCAACACTCCTTATGCAGTGCACTCGGATTCCACAGGGGGCAGGACACGTTTCCCTGTGCCTGATATGCCAAGCCAATAGTATCTCTGATCCAGTGAGCCAACCAATGTTTGGAGACAGCCTTCCCTTTCTGCAGTCCCCCAAAACAGACAAATAGCTGCCCAGAGTCTCTAAAGCTCTGTGTGCGCTCCAAGTAAATATGCAGGACACAGCAAAGGCTGGGTCTGGCTTGTCTGGAGGCAGCATTTGCAATTTCACCGATTAGATCGCTAAAAGGGGTAGTGGGAACTCTGAGCACTTAGCCCGGTCGGGGTCTCAGGAGATTACGTGAGAGTATGCCAGACTGAACTCGTTTGCCTTGGGGCTCTCCGAGAAATCAGGTGCATCATGTGACGCAATGTCGAACTCATCCGGAAGCTCCACCAGGTGCAACGTGCGTGACTAGGAACGGGAAGCCCGTGGGGATTTACCAGGCAGAAACACTTCAGTTGTTGCCCTCATATCGCCCTCAGTGCTAGTGGCTTTGTGGATTCCAGAAGGACCAGCGCAGGGAGCAACGTCACCATGGTCATGTTCTCACAGTGAGAACATGATCCATCCACGAAGGTTTCTCAGCTTGTGAATGACCCAGACACACAAGGCAGCGATCGTGGCCATCCAAGGCTGACTGGTATCGACCGCAACCAGAAACACACAGGCGGAAAGGGATCTTTAAAAAGACTGTCTGTGCTTTGCTCTGTCAGAGGAAACTGTTCTTTTCTGCTGAAGCGCCTAAGGGAACGCTCTGTACTTGTCTGTGACACCGTGGGAGAGACCTCTGTGATGCGCCGTATTTACAGCCGGATTAGCTTCCTTGTAGAGGTGAAAAGGCAGAGTGCATGCATCAACACTGCTCAGCTCCTCAGCACAAACCTGAATGAGTGGATGCACGCCAGCTCTTTTTAAACCCGTATGTCCAGGGGAGTGGCGCATGCAAAATCCATTCGCCAATTCTCATTGGCCTTTTCTGAAGTATTAGGGGTGTTTGGGGCTCCCAAATGCGACCCTTAGTGTCAGCATTCAGCACCACGTCGAAGTGACAAACCCTGTTTTGGTCATGTTGTTGTCACACATCGGAAGTCGGAACTGATCCAGATAATATGGCAATGGAGTTAAATTAAAGATGGCCTGATAATATCCAGGAGCTTCATTTTCATGCATTGCAGCCCTTGAACAAGCACACATCAGTGTTGCCTATGACATTAGCTAAAAACAAAAAACAGGGCCAAACATACTGTACCCAGGCAACACGTGAGATCATGCGATGATCACAGTGACATCACACCATTCTCATACTGTGATACTCACAGTGTGAGCAATATGTGAGCTCATTGTGAATTCAAAATGTTGAGCAGGTTGAGAGGAGGCAGTTCAAATGTCGGTCACCGGGGGGGACATTATACTTCCTGTTTCTTAACACTGGAAAAATGTGTATACTACAGGATTTGTTAGCATACCGCTTGTGCTGTACAGTTGTGTTCTGGACTCAGCGTGGAATTGTTACACTGCATGGACAAATGGTGACTGGTCTCTTTAATTGCTGTTCACATACGCTCATATGATATTATAATGCCAATATGCACTGTGGCCTGGCCCTGTGTTAGCAGAGTGCTGGCACATGGCCCGGTACATGTGAACCAGCCATCTTATCAGCTCAGGTGTAGAATCACCTGGCTTCAGTAATCATACCAGTAATCAAACTGATTGTATTGACATAGCTATTGCTCTCTGTGTTTCAGGATGTGTCAAGTATTTTCAAGGGGAAAAAGAAGAGGATAAGAAGTAAAAAGGAGTCACCAAAACAACACCAGAATCCGTCAAATAGAAATATTTGTGTCAAATGCCAACACCAGGCTGAAAAGAATACAAAATAAACAAGGAAACTGAATTTTTGAAATACTTTGTTGATGGAAATAAAATATGAACTTCTACATGATGTTTGTGATATAACTGACCAATATTAGAGAAATTTGATCACAGTGAATTCACATTAAACTAACAGAATGAGTGTTTAACACAATGATATCACAGTATGAGCGCACAGTGAGTGGACTGTGAGGTTACACTTTTAGCTCGCTGTGACCGCTGTGACCACATTGTGACCACATCATGAGTATCCTGGGAGCTCATGGTGAGATCGAATTGTTGACTGGGTATGCAAACAAATTAGGAGTGAGCACATGTATATGTACAGTTCCTTATGAACAGATGAAACAAAGTGAACAGGGCACTTGTTTCTGCTAGCATAACAACTCTTCAGTATATTTTGCAGGTTGTACCATCAGTCCAGGTATGACAAACCATTCAATAATGTTCCATATGGCTTATTTAAATTACACACATAGTGCAATATTTATTACAAGATTTGTTCCAGAAGTATGTCAGTAGTATATATATAAAGGGCTGATGATCTAAATGACATCTATTTTTGCTGCTCATAAAATGAAAGAAAATATTAGGGCAAGTCTTGTGCATACTCATTCTTTTCTGTTTCTCCAGCTCTGTACAACCATGTGCAGTTCATCCATCATTATCAACAATACAACATTGTTAATCAGTGAGAGCGTAAGTTGGTTCTGCATGTGTCGGGAACATTTTGGCCCTTTGGTCATTTTTTTCACTTCAATATTTTGCTTTATTGTGGGAACGCCGATCCATTGCTGGTCCCTCTGGGTGTTTTTTCGTGGGAACATTAAACCAAACATGGTGTTTCCATTGAACATCACTATACTGGAGCTGCTTTTTTGCATCCAGTGCTTTGCAGACCTCATTGATTTCAAGTATTCAACTGTGGCGAGCTACTACTTATCTACCTTTCTCATTGGTCTCAGCTGGACTTTCAGACCTCTTATCCAGATCTTCATGTGTATTGAACAATATTTGGCAGTGATTCATCCAGTAACATTCCTGAGATATAAGGACATCCAGTACAGGATTGCATTGGTAGCAGCAGCTTGGCTAATGGCAGTGTGCAACAGTTTGAGGCTTGTTTCCATCAGGATTTACTATTTTCGAGATCATGTATACTTTTTAATTTTTTGCATTGCAGTGATGATAATCTCATTTTGCTGTGCTTCCGTCCTTGACGCTCTGAAGCGTCCAGGACCAGGAGATCAAAAGAAGGTAGGGATGACAGACAAAGTCAGACACAATAAAACTGACAGAGGCAGAGCTGTTGTGAATCAGCAGAAAAAGAAGGCCTTCAGAATCATCTCTCATATTTTAGTGTCTATCCTGGTTTGTTATTTACCTCACGTAGTAGCTTATTTCATGTGCATAGCTAAAGTCAGTACACATATATTTGCATGTGAAGCTGTTCCATCAGTTCTGTTTATCACTATGATTACTATATTAATTTCACCACTAGTCAGGATGTATAATGAAGGCCAGCTGAAGCACATACTGTGCTTTTTAAAGCTTGACAAATAAAAGGAAACTGAAAATCTATTTATTATACTTTAGCTCTCTTATGTGACGTTAATGTATTATCAATGTTTGTGCGCTCAACTTGTAAATAAAATCTTTCGACATAATTGGTATGATGTGTCTTTAGTGAATTTGAATTGTACATTGGAAAATGTATGTTTAATCACTATGCAGTTGATTAATTTAAAGTGATTAACAAAGACAACTGTAAATAGTAATTTAAATAGTTTTTTAGCAGATTGAAAACGATTGTTAAATGGCAACAGTCTAGAAGCCTTTTTGATGTCTGCCATACATCTAGTGAAACGAAACAACACAAAAATATATTTGAAGAAAGCAACACTATTTTTTTTTCATTAAATTATTGGGATGAAGTTACTTTGTCGAAAACATGCAAAACTCTAAAGCTACTGAAAGTAAGTGTTAAAATATGTCTGTCTACAATAACATTCAACAAGGTCAGAATTTTATATTCAAATACTACACCAAGATTGGTGTTTGGACATTTTTCATATATGTTGAATATACCAACACTCATAAACACCCAGCTAAAACAACAGTCAGGCCTATGCAAACACAGTAAGAGTGCAAGCATTTATAGTTTCCAACGAACATATGAACACATGATAAATGAGGTGCTTTCTGTTGCTTTGGTAACCTGATTTTCATTTTATGAAGGAAATAGTAAATTTATAGCATTTGTCACACAGAGTGTGATTAACTTCCAATTTCACATAAAAATGTATGTTACTAATTGAAAATAACATTAAATGCAACAGCATTTACTTCATTTGTTAAATTGGAATTCAAGTCTTAAAGTCAACATAAGCACTAGGGGACATAAGGGAGTTTGATGGGTTTAGATAGGTTTTGATGTTGGGGAAAGCATAAACAATTGTCTTAAATTTTAGGCCAATATAGGGCAGATTTAAAAATATACTTTCACTTCAAATGTGGTCAGTATCTATCAAAAGTGGTCCAAGGAAGGAACAGTGGTGAACTGGCGATAATGCTGGTTCTGATAGAAAGGTGTCAGAATACACAGTGCATTGCAGTTTGTTGCGTATTGGGCTGCATAGCTGAAAGCGCCAACAGTGGGCACGTGAGCATCAGAACTAGACCACGGAGCAATGGTAGAAGGTGGCCTGGTCTGATGAATCACGTTTTCTTTTACATCACGTGGATGGCCGGGTGTGTGTGCGTCGCTTACCTGGGGAACACATGGCACCAGGATGCACTATGGGAAGAAGGCAAGCCGGCGGAGGCAATGTGATGCTTTGGGCAATGTTCTGCTGGGAAACCTTGGGTGCTGTCATCCATGTTATAGGATTTGAGGGCGCACCAGACACAAATGAATCTTCCAGATGATTCATTCAAACATAATTCCACACAAAACTCAACTCAACACTCCAACAATCTATGGCTGTAAAAGAAGTGGGCTTCATTCTGTCTGCACCAACTAACAAAAAACCCCCAACTAAGTACTTTATGGCCTTGCAAACTTTGGGCCACACCGAGATAACAGCAGAGGTTGTTTGATCCCCAAGATAAAGAGCCAAAACAGATCCCCTTCTTCTCAACGACCTTTAAATAAACTCTGAGTGACACAGGGTTAAAATCCACAGGAAAACCCACATAGACTGTTGATACATATAAACTGCATCAAATCATTCAAAAAGGATGATAGTCGGACCTAAATTCATCCTTCTACTGCATAATTCTATATCATGTCTATAACCAATACACGTGACCATTATGCTTAAACTCACTCACAATTCATGTAATTGTTATAACTATTGAATGGTTGATTGAAAGTGTGCCTTGCCTGGTATCAGTATGATTGTATGCTCATAATTCAGAAGATGGCTTGATTGAAATCTGTGTAGAATGTATCGTGTTCTTATAATAAGAAATCATGTCTAAATGCACTCTCTGCTTAGAGCGGGAAGTTAGGAGACCACAGATAACAGGTAATTTATGGTGAGGGGTGGGGAAGCAGTCACCTCTGAACCAAAGATGATACCTAATTGGTCAGAACCCATCCAGGAGGATGGGCAGACATTTCAGTTTAAAATCTCAGAACACGAACAAAGAATTAGACAGAGTTTTGACGATGACGAGTAGCCCGGACAGAGGCAGACCAAGATCAGAAAAAAAAGGGTTAACAATTTCATTCAAGCCATCTAAATACTCTCGTCTCAGTTTCCTTTCTTTTACTTAGTTTCTTTTCTTTCCATTGAGTCTCGTGTGCTAAGTTAAGTTTTGCCGCAAAGTTTCGATCAACGATTCTACAGCAAAGCCCGCTCCAACTTCAAACCTCATCCAGGAGACTTTCCATCCATTCGCCAACACACCACGTGATTGGCCTCCCAAGACGCTGATCAAAGACACGACAAGACCGTCAGCGAATCAAAGAACCTGGGAAATCCCCTCACCAGCCAGGACCAAGAAGGAGGGAATCCCCATTCAAAGACAAACTATAAACACAAATAATATCTCCAGATTCTAACTGAACTGGTGCATTGATATCAAATTTAATAACCCCGCCCAAGAAACGACAGGAGGGTTAAATTAATGATTGATGGTTCGTTCAGGTCATGTGTTATAAATGCATAGATTGCTAGAAACTTTCATCATTGTTGATTTCATCATTTCTCTTAAAACTCATCCTAACTTTTCTGCAACTCGTGTGAATGTGTGTGTGCGTGTTTGTGTTAGAGCCTATAGCTACTGGACAACAGTGGTCGCCAACGCGATCACGATCGCGTTAACTGATATGAGACTGTTTCTGTAGATCCTGTAAATAGAATAGAATAGAATAGAAAAAATAGTAGTGCTAATAGTCTATGTCTGACATCCGAAATAATACAGGCTATAACTATTATAAACACAAAACAGTTAATGTCCTATAGGCCTCGCTACTTTACTGTAGTTCGTCGTTTGTTTGTTTATTTCTTTAGGCCTATTTCTTTATTTAATTTTCGTAACAGCAGCATAGTAAACCATTTGCCATGTTTCGTTTGTAGCATGCTATAGGTTTAGGTTTTCAGCATATTTTTTTTCCCAATGTTCAGCTTTAGATTGAACAGGTAGTTTATTTGGTTTATTGTTTAATTGCAGTTACGAAGGTTTTACTAGTGTAATAAGACTTATTTATTATGCAAACAGTCCTGGCTCCGCACATCGGATGACCATGTTTCATTTACACGTTGAATTAGGCCTACCCTGCGTTTATGAATTGTAATTTTTATTGTACTAACTGGAAACGTTACAAAATTACGCTGTGACAACGTATCCAGGAATTTCACTTTTCCGGTTGCCACAAGTTAACTAGTTACGTCGCCACGACGAAAGTTTGGTCACCAGATTACGTTGCAGTTACAGTCACGTATTTTTTTTTTCTTTATCTTTGGAGCTTCTGTATTTGGTGCCTGTTTTTTGTACTGTTGTTTACAAGTTCTATAATAATAAAAAAATTAATAAAAAAAAACAGTCATGTATTTTTGTTAGCTGGGTAGTTTTATGTGTTAGAGTAATCAATAAAGTTTCGTTTGTATTTAAAGATGTGTTCTTGTGTTAAGTGCTTACGAATTTAATGTCTTAAACTGCTGATCTATGTTACCTGGCTATTAAATAGTGTTTCACTATTGTTTGGATATTTATATCCGCTGCAGAGTTGTTAGTTACGGCCCGTTCAAATGAACGCTGGACGAGTCATTTGCTCGGCCATAAAATAAGTGACTCTTTCAAAATTCCCTATGAATTAATTAATAATTTCATTTGAGCTAAATAAACCTGTTTCCCTTATACATGTCTTACAATGTGGATGTTACTTTGACATGCACCACCACTGATAAACAGCATTGTTGCAGACAATGTACACCCTTTCATGGAAACAGTATTCCCTGGATTTGGATCTCAATCCAATTGAGCATCTGTGGGATGTGCTGAACAAACAATCCATGGAGGCCCCAACTCGCAACTTACAGGATTTAAAGGATCTGCTGCTAACATCTTGGTGCCAGATAGCACAGCACACCTTCAGGGGTCTAGTGGAGTCCATGCCTCGACGGGTCAGGGCTGTTTTGGCAGCAAAAGGGGGACCAATACAATATTGGTCATATAGTCATAATGTAATGCCTGATCGGTGTATGTCTACATAATTTAAGATGATGATTACCAAGTGTAAAAATTGTTCTTTTCCATGTTGGTGGTGAAAATATGCAAAACCTTGACACTATATGAAAATTCTGTCTAGAATCACCATCAACAAAGTCAGAATACAGATTTGGATGAGAGCAAGTCAAGATTTGTTTGGAACATTTATCTTTTGATATTTATAAGCATGGCAATGATATAAGTTAAAAAAAAACTGACAATATGCAAATAAAATTTGAGTGGGCAGGTACATTTTTAGTTGTCGAAATGGATCAAACATTAAGGGATGAGACACTTTTGGTACATTTTCACTGCTGGAAACATTTCTTTTGCATCCATCAGTATAGGTATGACATTTATTTCAATAATTTCTTAATTCAATAAGTACTTCAGTTTTACTTTTACATACAACATTCTTTCTGTAGACTTGTTCAGACTCATTTGTTAATTTTCTTTCCCCAGATCTGTACAACCATGTGCAATTCATCCTTCCAAATCAATGATTCAATCTCTGCATTCAACCAGTCTGTAATATGGGCCTGTCTTTGTAAGGGAAATTTTGGCAGCAATGTCATTTTTGTTACTTTAGCACTGTTCTTCATTGTGGGAACGCCGACTCATTGCTGGTCCCTCTGGGTGTTTCTTCATGGGAACATCAAACCTAACTTGGTCATTCCATTGAATATCACTATAGGGGAGCTATTTCTTTGCATTCTTTGTATTATAGACTTAATTGTTACCAGCTATCCCACTGTGGCAGGTGACCGTTTGCTTGTCTTTTTCGTTGGTCTCAGCTGGACTGTCAGACCTCTTCTCCAGATCTGCATGTGCATTGACCATTACATTGCAGTGATTCATCCAGCAATATTCTTGAGATATAAGGGCATCCAGTGCAGGATTGCATTGGCAGCAGCAGCTTGGCTAATTGCAGCGGTCAACGGCTTGAGGCTCACTTTCATCGGAACAGAATATTTTCCAGATCATGTATTCTTTCTCATTTTTTACATTGCAGTTATGATAATCTCATTTAGCTGTGCTTCTGTCCTTCATGCCCTGAAGCGCCCAGGACCGGGTGAACGAACGAATGTAGAGAAGTCATGGAAAGACAGACACAATAAAACTGACAGAGGCAGAGCTGTTGAGAACCAGCAGAAAAAGAAGGCCTTTAAAATAATCTCTCATAGTTTAGCATTTATCATAATATGTTATTTTCCTCAAGTAGTATCTTATTTTATGCACATAGCTAAAATCAGTAAACATGCTTATATTTGCAATGCTTTTCCGCTGATTCTGGCATTTACTATGACTGCTGTATTAATTTCATCACTGGTCAAGATGTATAATGAAGGCCAGATAAAACAAATAATGTGCTTTTCAAAGCTTAGAGAACAACTAAAAGGAAAATAAGAAAACTGACAATATTTATTGAAGTTTTAATGTTTATTCCATTCTAGATTTCTAATGTAATTTGATCAATCACTACATGTCTAATGTGCATTTGTAAATCAATGAACAAAGCATTCTCCTTTATGAATTTTCATGTACAGAATAAGGATCAAATTAATAAATTCAATGCATAGCATTTTTTGCAACACAATGTTGTCAGCATAATATTTGGCAAAAATCTTATCTGTGTGAAACAACACAAACAATGGATAATTCTGAGCATTTTAAATGTCCTGAAAATAATGATAAATAAAAAGAAGGTTTTTGATCAGGACAATTGTGAAGGTCATGATTGTTTTTGTTTTTTTTAATTAAAAACAAAAAGCAAGCTATGCCATCTTCAAAAGCAGCAATAGGATTTCAAATACATCTGCTTCATTAGAGGAACATGACTGTAATTTGCCTTTGCTTAGATTGCTAGTCTATGTAGTGAGGCTTGTCCTGCCCTAATATTGCTTTATGAATTATTTAGGGAACCTGTACATCCCTTGAAAACTCCCTTGACCTGCAGCATATTGAAAACTATTAATAAAAAACATTTGGGAGTTTGAATTTGAAACTTGAGACTTGACTCAGACTCATGACTTGACTTGTAAACATGTCTGCTATAATGTGTAAGTGCTAGCATATAAGCACTAATATCTAATTCAAGCAATTATTATATTTTGTTTTACAGTGGTATACTGAAAAACGTGAGTTTGTTACACTCTGTTTTAATATGAAATGAAATTTTAAATCATGATTATTTCTGCTTATTGTACATCTATGTAAACATTTCTGCCATTTTAAATGTTATCACATAATGTTAACATTCATCCAATATTGTGCTTTACCTAGCTATAAAAGTGTGAAACTGTGGGCTGTCTATCAGTGGCAGGCTGTTTAGGATTGAAAGAAACAGGTGCGTGATCTCAGACATCGTGCAAGCATGTAGCCTTAGCCTATACATAATTTTGGCACTAACCATTTTTTCCCCTTACATCTGGATTTTTACAGCTGTTTTGCAGGGACGTGCAGAGAGTTCCTCACGGGCAGGGGCTCAAATATAATATCTATCACTTCCAATATAACAATTAATAGTAGCCTATTTAGTGGTGTGCTGTGGTGTTTTAAAATGAAGAGGCAAAGTCCTCACATTTTTTTACATATCAAATGTAAATATATGTCTCTACACTTCATTTTCCTGGTTAAATAAACAGAAGTTGTTTACTAACTTTTTAATTAGTCTTTCATTCGGGCCGATTCGAGAACGCGCATGCAATCAAGAGGCGGGATTTATCGCGTGACCCAATCATATCCAATTATAACCGATCATATCCAATAATAGCGCGATTTTGGCGGGTCTGTTAAAAGTCAATAGGCTCTGGCAACCCTCTGCGGGTGTCGCTGTTGGAGAGTGTTACTTTATAAAAACGAGTGATTTTTATACTTTTTAGTGTAATTTTTTTTTTTTTTTTTTTTTATAAATATTTGCGTCGTTTTATTTTTGTCATATATATTGTCGCTTTCAGTTTTTTTGAGGAGACACTGCCTCTCTTGCCTCCTTCTTGACAGCCTACATTTCGAATAATAGCTTTGATTAATGATGAAAAAGGTTTAAAAATCGTGATTGTTTGGCTTGTTTTTTCCTGCCGTCGAGCCACAGGCGTTCACTGAATGACACATATGGCTCGCGTCGCAAACATAGAGGTTCCTGACCGCTGTTGTAAGCAGACAGTTTGGTGACAATTATGAATATGGGATAGATACAAACTTATTGTATTTTACTTTTACAATGAGCAGAATAATTACAACAAAAAGAAAAAAATATAGAGGAGGCAGTGTCAGAATGAGCAGTCAAGCAAGACACACGCCATCCATAGCAATGCGTTATGGCAACCACATTTCAGACTGACAGATACGTAAAAAATAAACGGGAATTTTCCGACTTTTGAGCGCTTTGTTACTGTTTTGTACACGTTGTTATATTAATTATAACTCAAATTCTGTTTTATTGGCCACAATATTATTGATGATTGTTGAGAGGGGCACTTTTGATTAATTTTAAAAAAGCGCAGGGGCTCGAGCCCCCAAAGCCCTCCCCTCTGTTTTTGCAACAGGAATTTGTGTCTAATTTCCAAATTAATGTATGGATTGGCCGTACTGACTGTGCTGAGAGAGTGTGGAAATTGGTGGACAACACTGAACATTTTATTAGAGCAAATATTTGGCACATATAACAAATGTAAAGGAAAAATTATGTCAAAGCTGAATATAAAAATTAGAAATGTATTTAAATTTCTCTTTATTAAAACTGTTATGTTCAGGTGGATAACAGGGAGAACCTAATTGAAGACTGTGTGGAGATTCGAACATGCTGGCCAAGTCAAGAAAACTGGAATGATTTTTTTATGTGAAGAAATATTTTTTTACATAGGCTATGTGAATATGAATATGAAATGCTTATTTTTTAAGCTATGGAAGCATTATACATTATTATTCTGATGTCTTTTCCAAGTTTTGTGAATGAGTACAAAGTGAGTATAAAAACAAATTCAGTCTATCTTTATTCCTATTTGCTGCAAGTCAAGAGAGCCAATATGTAGTCTTATGCTCTTACGATTTACGTAATTATGCCTCTTTAAACATTTAACATTCAAAATAATAAACTATTCATTTAAAATTATATGAACAATTTTGTATGTGACTTTTTGTGTGATTTTGTTTTATTCATGAATAAAAAATATTCACATGAAATAATAACATCACACCTGCTATATAATGTAATTACATTAAAGATTAACACTATTAGACTAATTTGTCTGCATTAGTCTAGCTCCTCCTATGGACCCATTGTAAACATGTGTTCTATGTCTTTATGATTCACATTCAAACAATTAAAAAAATCTTTGACTTTGCTTTTGAAACTTTTTTTATGAAAAAATAAAGACACAACTCAATGTATAAAGTGAGTTGATTTTCCAGAAACTTCCTTTTTTTATTTACCAACATACACAAGAATAAAGCAATAAAGCATGCAGCAGTAATGGAAGGCAATGACATGTAGCCTAGTCATTAATAATTGATCTGGCTTAAGTCAAAATGCATATGACTCAAAGTCCTTATAGATATAGATTTTATTATGAAGTAGAGGACTTTAATTTTGACAGGAGTTTTATTACCCGGAAATACAGCAGAGCCGTTGCTCCCCTATCCCTGCTTTAAGATGGCTTTCAGAACTGGACATGTTATCAACTACCTTCTGAACATTTTGTTTGAATACTGGTCATAATCGGATGGTGTGTGAAAATTAACTCGAATTGAAGGGTGGTTTGGCCACTGGAAGCGGTGTCCGATTTCGACGACACCTTCAGTTTCCCTTCAGCATTCTGCACGGCGCTCTCGACCAGCGCTGCAACACTGGCTGTAGTGTTGAGTTTGTAAATATTATCAGCTCTCCAATTAGACTCCATCTAGATCAGTGCTTCTGGTAAAATGGCAACCATGGAGAAGCTGATGAAAGCGTTTGAGTCTCTTAAATCATTCCAGCAGCAGCAAGGCCCGCTGTCGGCCGAGGAGCTCGTCCAGAAACAGTGAGTGCTGAACTGATGTTAATGCAGTTTAACGCTTTGAGGCTGTTGTGGCCCTCAGCTTCATCATCATCATCATCATCATCATCATCATCATCAGGGTGCTGACATCACCTGACACAGTCGCCATGCTAATGTTATTATCACATGCATGAGGGCTGTGTGTTTTCTCCTATAAGGCTGATTGTTGTTGTTGTCTTGTGTTTATAAATCACATGATGCTCAACACGTTAGAAGTGTCACACAGCCTTTTAATAGGTTCTGCACCAATTTCGAGATAAACAGTGCGCACCTCTCTAGAAAACGTAGGAAAATATATTTTGTATATAAAGAAACCAAGAAATAGTTCTTATTTCTTGAGTACTGCTACAAAACAAGATACTGGAAAATGTTTATATATTATTTATTTAGTATGAAGCTGTAAATCTGTGTTTGAATGCAGCCTCTTGATTGTTCCATCTTCTTGTCTGTCACTCATTATCTGTCAGCTTCCTCAAAATATGCCAGATATTTATTATACACATTGACTAATCTAACATTTACGTCTGAATTAATGGATGGATGGCTCAGGCCAATTTTTTGCTCCATCTATCGAATTGTCACCACAGTCACAACGAATATCTCGCAAAATCAAATTTTTTTGTGCATCACGCATGTATTAAATGCAAGAGCCATTTTATTTTTCTGGTGTTGCTAGCTCTTAAGTTTAATATATATTTTAATTCTTGTGAAGTGTTGAATTATAGGTTCTCACAGAAAATAACTGTAAATAACTAACTCTGAAAAGTCCTTGGTTGGGAATTATTTGTAAGTTAATGAAGTGATTTCCTCATTTAGGCCACCAGGAGCATTTGGATGGTTCACTTTGCATTTGATTAGCACTGAGCATTTGTTAATTAATGAGAATTAATAAAATATTGTTTTATTAAAAAGACAGATTTACATTATTTTGGATAAAACATCCCAAGATGGTACTATTTTGGATGTTAAGAGCAGCCAAGTGATCACACGTCAACCACTGTAATAGATGACCTATTACAGGTTTTGATTGTTCAAGGTTGAGAAATCAAGCAAGATTACATTAACCTAATGGATTTAGGTAATTGGTATCACTGACAAAATAAACACTATTTGGCTGACTACTGTCACTGTGGCCCAACATAATACACTTACAGATTAATGTCTGATTTTCAGATCAATTGCTTCTGTTTAGGTTGAGTTGCATATTATGTCTGTGCTGAAGACATTGTGTTTACATTGAAATTTCACAGGCATTTAATTAATAAAACTAAATCAATTACTGTTCATCTATCCAAAATGATCAGTTTTACTTTGTAGATAACTAGTAATTCAGATAATGTGATCCCATTATTCATGAAATGTTGTTATTCATTTTTATTTTGTTTTCATGACTTCCACAGTAACACTGTGTTTTCTTACAGAAAAAAAGACCTTGCTACAACCAAAAAGGACAGAGTGACTCATTGCCTGACGATATGTGAAAACATTGTGGCACAGTCGCTGAGGTATGCAACAGTCAATGGACGAGCACGTCAGATTAAGGATAATCAGATTTGGTCACGTCTTATGAGTCATTTGCAAAAGCCTATTGATGCTGAGGCTAGGTTGGCTTTTTTCACCTTTAGAATGCCAATTCAGTGACCTCATTTATTATAGGTCACCTAGCAAAGTTTAATGTGAATGCTAGCAGTTTTCAAAGTCCAGTTCTTTCAGCTTGAATAAACATTTTAAAGAATAATTAAATTGTTAGACAGATGTATAAACAGATGTGTTTGATCTTTTTTGAATGGCATCAGAAATGTGCTGTTCTTCACCTGTAGTTCAGCATGTGTGCTAATGTTTAGAAATTATTTTTTTTTATACTTTTTTTGAAAGTCTCTTATGCTCACCAAGGCTGCATTTACCTGATCAAAAATAAATAAAAACAGTAATATAGTGAAATATTATTACAATTTATAATAACTGTTTTCTATTTGAATATATTTTAAAATGTAATTTATTCCTGTGATGGCAATTCAAAATTTTCAGCAGCCATTATTCCAGTCTTCAGTCACATGATCCTTCTAATATGCTGATTTGGAAACATTTCTTGTTATTAACAAAGTTGAAAACAGTTGTGCTTCTTAATATTTTTGTAGAATTCTTGATACTTTCTTTGATGAATAGAAAGTTAAGAAGAACAGCATTTATTTGAAATCACAATTTAATTAACAAATTAAAAGTCTTTACTGTAACTTTTGATCAATTTAATGCATCTTTGCCAAATGGAAGTATTAATTTCTTTGAAATAAAACGTCTTACTCACCCCAAACTTTTGAACTGTGTTGTAGGACAAAATCAAATCAAATAAATCTTGATTAGTATCCCTTTTTTTAAATTTTTTTTTATAAAGATCGGAACATTCAGATGTTCTGCACCACAACTAAATCTAAAATTGCATTTAAACATCAAATACATCTGTTTTACCTGGCACCTTAGATTTGAAATGTGTATGCTTTAGATATTCTTGGAAGGCTTGATCACAATTTTATTTATTCTTAGAAAATTAGACTTTATTAACTTTTTTGTCCTTGCTGGCCATGCTACACTCTGTACTCTAAACAAGAGCTGGAGCATCAACAGTGCATGTCATATGCGCAGAATGCAGGGAGCACTATGAAGTCCATTAATAATTTTGCTGCATCAAACTCAAGAGGTTTCTATCATTGCTTAACTTCTTCAGCCACTTCCTATCCTTGTTTTTCATCTATCATTTCCCTTTTTGTTTGCCTGGCAGTATTATTGCTAGACTGCACAACAGCTTTTCTCTTGGGTAATTGGGATGATAGTAACAGCTGTTGTAGATATACACAGGAACAGACCACACTCAGATGTGTATTCTATCCCTCCTCTCTCCTATTTTAAACTTAATCAAATGACCTTTGTCGGGATCTAATGTACTGCATAATGACCATATTTTATCCAGGCCACTGCTAATTTCAGAGTTTAGCCCATCATGTTTAGCACACTAGTATTGTTAGCTGTATGTGTAATGTATGTTATTGCACTGACTTTGTTTTTTAGGACATCTCCAGAGTTCCAGAAACTGCTCGGAATTGCTATGGAAATGTTCTTGCTGTGCAGCGATGACAAGGAGTCTGACGTCAGGATGGTGGCAGATGAGTGCCTAAACAAAATCATTAAAGTAAGTCATGTATAGTTTATATGTAATATATATTCATCTGGATGATGATTACAGTGATGTTTTGTATTTAATTATGATGTAATTTTGTTTTTCTTTACAGGCCTTGATGGATTCCAACTTGCCAAGACTGCAGCTTGAACTGTACAAAGAGATTAAAAAGGTGAATCAGGTTGCCTCTTTAGGGATTTGGATGTATTTTCATCAGGAACAAAATTTTATCTGGCTTTTTTTAGGGATGCAGTGAAATAGGATTTTCGGCTGAAAATATATATTTTTTTAAATATATTTTTGAAAGAAGTCTCTTATTCTCACCAAGGCTGCATTTATTTCAATGAAAAATGAAAACAGTAATATTGTGAAATACAATTACAATTTAAATTTTAAAAATGTAATTTATTCCTGTGATGGCAAATCTGAATTTTCAGCATTACTCCAGTCTTCAGTCACATGATCCTTCAGAAATCATTCTAATATGCTGATTTGCATATTCATTTCCTATTATGATAAATGTTGAAAACAGTTGTGCTGCTTCCACATCATTTTGGTTTAAACCACGATACATTATCATTTAAAAGTATGGGGTAAGTAAAAAAAAAGAAAAGAAAAAGAAATTAATGCTTTTATTCAGCAAGGGCGTATTATATTGATTGAAGTGACAGTAAAGACATTTATAATGTTACAAAGGATTTCTATTTCTTTTTAACTTTTTATTCCTCAAATAATCCTGAAATTTTTTTTTATCACAGTTTCTACAAAAATATTAAGCAGCAAAAACTGTTTTCAACATTGATAATAATAGCCATTCTTTTTGATCAAATAAATTTAGCCTTAGTGAGCAGAAGAGACTTCATTCAAAAACATTAAAGCATGCACTATTCCAAACTTTTGACTGCCAGAGTAGACTTCATAGGCACTGGGGTCTTGTTCTCTCTAAGGACATGTACTGATCACTAACAGAGCATAACTTTGTCTATTGTCACAGAACGCTGCCTCTCGGAGTCTGCGGGCAGCCCTGTGGAGGTTTGCTGAGCTTGCTCACCTGGTGCGTCCACAGAAATGCAGGTATGCTTATTGACTTAAAGTCAGTTACTTCCATTGGTCTGTTCAGAAATAAGTAAAACTGATCCTGGGTTAGTGATTTCAAAGTGAAATTCAGATTTAGAATAAGCTGTGACATGAATGTATCCTCAGCCGCTCTTATCTTTCTCTTTTTTTTTTTTTTTTCTCAGGCCGTACCTTGTGAATCTGCTGCCATGTCTGACACGGATCACAAAACGTCAGGAGGAGACTGTGCAGGAAACTCTTTCTTCTTCAATTCCTAAAATCATGTCTGCCCTCGGACACTTCGCCAATGACGGAGAGATTAAGGTATTTAATGCAGTCTGTGAGTTCAGTACTAATGAAATATCGTGCTAGTTTAAAAAAAAAAAAAAAGTTGTCAAAGTAAAAGGTTTCCAAAGAACACATCACCTGATTTTCAGGTGGAAATGTACCTTGACTCAAAAGTCATGCCACAGCAATATTAACCATTTAGGATGGCCTCATGAATTTGACGTCAGTTAGATTCTCCTAGCCTGAATTCTGTGATTTGGCACTTCAGTGTGGGATTTCCCTCACCGTTATCTTCTCTCACTGTCTGAAGCCGTGAATGCGCAGTGGTGACATCATTTTCTCAATATGGAATGTGACTCAGTCAGTCTGGATTTAATTATCCATGAGCCTCCTCTCCCTCACATCAGTTGGAGACGGAAAGAGTCTGTTCCCTTGTCAAGATCACATTCACATTTAAAGTCATTGGAATTGTCATTTTAGTGCTGTTTTCTGATGTTTAAATCCACCTGCAGTCATAAAAACACTCATTTCACATGCAAGGACAAGTGAAGTTCCTTGGGAAGACAGGAACAAAGACAAATCCATTTGTGTAGCTATGTAAATACTTCAAGAGTGCTTAAACGGTTAACTACAGTTTAAAAATGCTACAGAATACACAACCATTCAAAGGTTCTGGGTCGGTAAGATTTTTAAATGTTTTTGAAAGTCGTCGATAAAAAATACAGTAAAACAGTAATATTGTGAAGTAAAATTTAAATGTATTATTATTATTATTATTCATCATAATAAAAAAAATCAATAATGTTTTCTATTTTATAATTTTATAATGTAATTTATTCCTGGTATGCAAAGATGAATTTTCCTTTAAAAATTATTGTAATATACTGATTTGCTGCTCAAGTATCATTTCTTATTATTATCAGTGTTGAAAACTGTTGTGCTGCTTAATATTTTTGTGGAAACCATAATACATTTTTTAGGAAAGAACAGCATTTATTTGAAATGGAAATCTTTTGTAAGTTTATAAATGTCTTTACTGTCACTGTTGATCAATTTAATTCATCCTTGCTGAATAAAAGGTATTCATTTCTTAAAACATACAAACCCTATTCCAAAAAAGTTGGGACACTCTACAATTTGTGAATAGAAACAGAATGCAATGATGTGGAAGTTTCAAATTTCAATATTTTATTCAGAATACAACATAGATGACATATCAAATGTTTAAACTGAGAAAATGTATCATTTTAAGGGAAAAATAAGTTGATTTTAAATTTCATGGCATCAACACATCTCAAAAAAGTTGGGACAAGGCCATGTTTACCACTGTGTGGCATCCCCTCTTCTTTTTATAACAGTCTGCAAACGTCTGGGGACTGAGGAGACAAGTTGCTCAAGTTTAGGAATAGGAATGTTGTCCCATTCTTGTCTAATACAGGCTTCTAGTTGCTCAACTGTCTTAGGTCTTCTTTGTCGCGTCTTCCTCTTTATGATGCGCCAAATGTTTTCTATGGGTGAAAGATCTGGACTGCAGGCTGGCCATTTCAGTACCCGGATCCTTCTACGCAGCCATAATGTTGTAATTGATGCAGTATGTGGTCTGGCATTGTCATGTTGGAAAATGCAAGGTCTTCCCTGAAAGAGACGACATCTGGATGGGAGCATATGTTGTTCTAGAACTTGGATATACCTTTCAGCATTGATGGTGCCTTTCCAGATGTGTAAGCTGCCCATGCCACACGCACTCATGCAACCCCATACCATCAGAGATGCAGGCTTCTGAACTGAGCGCTGATGACAGCTTGGGTTGTCCTTGTCCTCTTTAGTCCGGATGACATGGCGTCCCAGTTTTCCAAAAAGAACTTCAAATTTTGATTCGTCTGACCACAGAACAGTTTTCCACTTTGCCACAGTCCATTTTAAATGAGCCTTGGTCAGAGAAAACGCCTGCACTTCTGGATCATGTTTAGATATGGCTTCTTTTTTGACCTATAGAGTTTTAGCCTGCAACGGCGAATGGCACGGTGGATTGTGTTCACCGACAATGTTTTCTGGAAGTATTCCTGAGCCCATGTTGTGATTTCCATTACAGTAGCATTCCTGTATGTGATGCAGTGCCGTCTAAGGGCCCGAAGATCACGGGCATCCAGTATGGTTTTCCGGCCTTGACCCTTACGCACAAAGATTGTTCCAGATTCTCTGAATCTTTGGATGATATTATGCACTGTAGATGATGATAACTTCAAACTCTTTGCAATTTTTCTCTGAGAAACTCCTTTCTGATATTGCTCCACTATTTTTCACCGCAGCATTGGGGGAATTGGTGATCCTCTGCCCATCTTGACTTCTGAGAGACACTGCCACTCTGAGAGGCTCTTTTTATACCCAATCATGTTGCCAATTGACCTAATAAATTGCAAATTGGTCCTCCAGCTGTTCCTTATATGTACATTTAACTTTTCCGGCCTCTTATTGCTACCTGTCCCAACTTTTTTGGAATGTGTAGCTCTCATGAAATCTAAAATGAGCCAATATTTGGCATGACATTTCCAAATGTCTCACTTTCAACATTTGATATGTTATCTATATTCTATTGTGAATAAAATATAAGTTTATGAGATTTGTAAATTATTGCATTCCTTTTTTATTCACAATTTGTACAGTGTCCCAACTTTTTTGGAATCGGGTTTGTAAGTAAGCCATCGTGTTTTTAGACTTCTCTCATGTCATTTTCTTACAAAATGCATAAACTAAACTATAGTTAGTAAAGTATTAATACATAAAGCAGTATTATAATTAACAAAGCAACTTATGATTTCAGAAATGTATAATCCCACTTTCTGTTTAAAATACTCTTATTCATATGTGGTCATTTTTAATGTGGTGCTTATGATTTCACCCTGTGAATGTGTATTTAGATGCTGCTGAAGGCCTTTGTTGCCAACCTGAAGTCCAGTTCTCCCACTATCCGACGAACAGCGGCCAGTTCGGCTGTCAGCGTGTGTCAGCACTCACGCAGAACACACTACTTCTACACCTGGCTCCTCAACGTGCTGCTCGGTAGGACACCCACACACTGGACAAACAGACCCTGGCAAAACTGTGTGCTTCAAATGTCTTCATTCAGCCGCCTGTTTTCTTTCTCTCTCTCTCAGGTTTGGTAGTGCCGGTGGATGAGGAGCATTCCAGTCACCTGATTCTGGGTGTATTACTGACGTTGCGCTACCTGATGCCTCTTCTTCAGCAGCAGGCTCCTAACACCAGTCTGAAGGGCAGCTTTGGGCTCGTACGTAAAGAGGCTGACATCACCCCTGCACCTGAGCAACTTGTCCAGGTACCAGAGCTGATTAAGTTCATTGTGTCTTTGTGATTTAATATATTGATATAATGGAAATCAGGACTCCCCCTTAAAGGGATAGTTCACCCAAAAATGAAAAAATTGTCACCATTTACTTGCCCTCATGTTGTTCCAAACCTGTATGAGTTTCTTTCTTCTGTTGAACACAAAATAAGATAGTTTGAAGAATGTTGGTAACCAGACAGTCGATGGCACCCATTGACTTCCATAGTATTATTTCGCTGCTATGGAAGTCAATGGGGTCCATCAACTGTTTGATTAACAACATTCTTCAAAATATCTTCTTTTGTGTTCAACAGAAGAAAGAAACTCATACAGGTTTGGAATAATTTGAGGGTGAGCAAGTAATTTTGTGGAATTTTCATTTTTGGGTGAACTATCCCTTTAACCATTTATTGAAATTCATATACTACTGTTCAAAAGTTTTGGGCCTGTGAGATTTTAAAAATGTTTTTGAAAGAATTCTCTTATGCTCACCAATGCTGTATTTGATCTAAAAATACATTAGAAACAGTAATTTTGTAAAATAATATTACAATTTAAAGTAACTGTTTTTATTTGAATATTTTTTAAAAATGTAATTTAAATGACACTGCTGAATTTTCAGCATCATTACTCCAGTCTTCAGTGTCACATGATCCTTCAAAAATCAGTCAAGAAACATTTGCTATTTTAAAGTTTCCTAATTTAGTTTTGGAGGTCTCCAACAACAGGTTTACATGCATCAAAGGTCAAAAAACAGTTTCATTTTCTCATAATATACATTGCACATCACCACAATGTTCAATGATTCTCAAACGACTCGATGGATGAATCAGTCTCTCTAAATCCCTCCTTTCTGCGAGCCTACTCTGCTCTGATTGGTCAGATTGCCCAGTCTGTTGTGATTGGTCTACCACGCACAGAGCTTATTTCGGAAACAAACGCCCATTACCATAACTGAACTCCAGCTCCGTCGGGAGGCTTCTTAAAGCTCAGCGATTAATGTACACACTGTAAAGACAGTAACGATGACGTTGATTTTACATCAATCCCAGTGTGAGTCCGAATTGACGATGAAACATTGGAAGAACTAGTTATTCAACCCGAACCTTGAGCAGGACGTTTCTCGGTGATGCTACTCAGTTTGAGGTACATTATGAGATGGTTCAGCTGTAATTCCTCACCATCAGCATTAACAAGTGTGCGTCCATCAACAAACCTGTGTGTGTGTGTGTGTGCGCGCGCGCATGTGTGTTTCTAATTTATTGCGGTGCACATGCGGGAACTGTATCAATAGCAGCACATACGTTAGCCGAGCACTAACGTGAATGACTGATGTAAACAATAACGTTTGCAAAACAAATCTTGCTCCATCCTTTATCTTTACTCCAAAGTAGTAAGAATTACACACAATCTGCATTAATAGACACAGTTTTAGGTAATACTGCAGCCCACAGCTGATTTACAGTAGTATTTCAGTAAGACAGTAATAACGTGAGTTAGCCAGATACCTACACAATATGAAACACAATTAACGCATTGTAGAGCACAGCGTCTTCTCAACATGATGCTATCCAGTATCCACTGCAGTGTTTGAGGGAGTTCAAGTTTTCCCTGGTCTCTGCGAGCACAATAAGTGGACAGGCAATATGCTAATGTTTCGTCGTGACGTCACAACGAAACGGCTTGCGATCCGTTTGAAAAACGATTCGTTTAATTGACTCAGAGTCGAATCTTACTTTTGAGACTTTATATACGGTGCACTTTCAGATTTAAAACATTGCAGGATGTTTTCATTCACTTAGAACTATGTTACACACTACATGAAAGGTACTTTTCAAAAATCTATAATAGGGGCTCTTTAATGTATAATCATTATATAGTTATTATATAAAAACAGTTGCGCTGCTTATATTTTTATGGAAACCATGATACATTTGTTTTTTAGGACTCTGCTGAATTGAAAGTTCAAAAGAACAGCATTTATTTGAAATAGAAATCTTTTGTAACAACGTAAAAACGTAACATGCACATGTAAAGCCTGTTCTTGTGTTCTTAGGTCTATGAACTGACCCTGCACTACACGCAGCACTGGGATCATAATGTGGTGACGGCATCTCTGGAGCTTCTGCAGCAGATGTTTCGCACTCCTCCCCCTGAGCTCCTGAACGCACTCATCACATGTGGCAAAATCACACACACCAGTGTCTTCAGAGAAGAGACAGAGTGCCGTGCACGCAGTGGCAGCATCCTAGAGCTTATTGGTAAATATTGCTATCATATAGCCCGTTGCGTTTATCCTATTAGTGGTCAGGCCACAACAGTTTGGTCAGTCATCTTCCACTGTCATCTTGTTAGAAAATAAGGTTTGCGTTGGCTATATAAGGGAATTTAATAAGTAGAAGTCAACCAATATTGGATTTTGTTTATACCGATAACTAAAATTTGAAAACATGGACGACAACCAATTAATCGGCCAGTAGTCTTTAAAATCAATAATACGAAAGAAATCTTTCCACTTCATGTAAAATGTTACTGAATTTTATTATAAAATAAACAATGATGTCTTAACCATGACAATTTTTGTAATTATTATAATAAATTAAAATAGCTAAGCATTTTTTTCTATTCTATTGTCATATGATTTATATAAATAATGAAATAAATATTATATTTTTATGAATATTTTTATGAATAAATATGACATTTTACTTGTTGTATATCCATGTGCCCTCACATGAATGTTATACCGTCCTCACATTTTAGATGTATATATTTTACCTTGCTCACACATTTCTTTTGTGCATAACCACTTCATAAACTTTATTTAGCAAGAACAGCACAGAGGAGCGTGGAGCATTGCAAAATATTGCATCAATTTTTACTGATAACCGATAGTTCAGTGCAGATTAATTGGTAAAAAAACGATGTACACCATTTATGTCTGAAGTTGTTAATTGTTGAAGTTTTCTTTTTTCATTTGAATTGATCTTTTAGCTGGTCAAGTTACTTGTTACTCACTAATAACAACTCTTAAAATTCAGCTTTTAATATTTCCCACACTGCTTATTAATATTTTCTATCCTGTTTGATAACCAATCATTAATCTGTATCTTCAAAATTCACTGTACCACTACAATCCAATTTTTCACGATGCATGTGCTTTTCATTCTCTGCTTATTCCTTCCTCTAACCCTCAAAATGATTTTTTGGGCTTTTTCCTGCTCTCTTCACTTCCTGTTTCCTGCATACAGCCGGTGGGTCAACATGCAGTCCTCTCCTCCTCAGGAAGCAGAAAGGTGACTTCTTGTCTGCCCTTCTTTTGCATCTAACCTACTGACATATTTCTGGGCCGTCTGTGGCACGTTAGTTGAATTTCAGTAGTTTTAATAATGAATGTGTGGTTTTTGGCTGTTAAAGAAAGTTAAAATGTTGTTTGGAAAAGGACAATGTTTATTGTATTTTAATGATATGCCTTGTATGTTGTGCTTGTCTTAGGTAAGCTGTTGTCAGGTGAAGAAGAGGGTTTGGAGGATGACCCTGAGAGGGCAGAGGTCACCACTGGATCCTTCACAGGTAAGTTGAGGAGAGGTCTACTGTTATGTTTCAGACTTTCTCCTAACGGATGAAAAAATTGTCGTAAAAATCAAACAAACGAACCTAAAGGAGGGACCACAGCCATATTTAGGATCCTGAATATCTTATACACTACTGTTCAAAAGTACCTTTTTTAACAAAATTAATACTTCTTTTTAATGTTAGAAAAGATTTCAGTTTCAAATAAATGTTGTTGTTTTGAACATTGATAATAATAATAAATGTTTCCTGAGCAGCAAATCAGCATAGTAGAATGATTTCTGAAGGATCATGTGACACTAAAGTCTGGAGTAATGATGCTGAAAATTAAGCTTTTCCATCAAAAGAATACAATAGAAAGCACTTATTTTATATTGCTTTAATATTTCTGATTTTTAATCAAATGAATGCAGCATTGATGAGCATAAGAGAAAATTTGGTAACACTTTACAATAAGGTTTCATTAGTTAACATGAACTAATAATGAACTGCACTTCTACAGCATTTATTAATCTTTGTTAATGTTAATTTCAACATTTACTAATATATTATTAAAATCAAAAGTTGTATCTGTTAACAGTAGTTAATGCACTGTGAAGTAACATGAATAAACAAACAGATGTTACAGTAATAAAATACAGTAACACATGTATTGCTCATGGTTAGTTCATGTTAGCTAATGTTAACAAGTAAAACCTTACTGTAAAATGTTACAAGAGATTAAAAATCTTACCGACCCCAGATTTGAGGATTTGCTGTCTTGCCTGAGCACCCTAGCAACATGCTAGCAATGACACAAAAACACCTTCTCCATGGCTACTACTCAAAGTATCATGGCCATGAATTTTGCATTCTTCATAAAATGTAAAAATCTAGTTAATATTCAATTGTACATACTCACTGGATTCAAACAAATACATTACATGTATTGTATGGCAGGAATAATGCATTGTTTCACTCTTTCACATTTCCCTAAGCCTCGGTCGGTGGTGATAGCTCTGGTGAAGCTCCCTCCTCATCAGGCGTTTCGTCTCTTGGCACATCTGACATCATCACAGAGCAGCCCCGGTCCTCCCAGCATGCCTTGCAGCCGGGGGACTCAGTGGACCTGAGTGCATCAGAGCAGGGTGTAGGGCCTGATACTCCAGATGACGAAGATGAGGAGGACATGCTAAGCCGCAGCTCAAGCGGTGGCGCTGGGGTCGTCAGCACGTCCGGCGACTTAATAAGCGATGGCAACCAGATGTCAGTGGGAGCAGTGTCATCGTCGCCCCCTAGTGACAGTTCCCAGACGACTACGGAGGGGCCGGACTCCGCCGTGACGCCTTCAGACTGCGCCGAGCTCGTAAGTGTCACCAGCACAAGCAGGCGTTATCGGAACTATTCACCACCTTCCCCAACTCCCACAGAAGGGCCGGACACACACTCCGAAAGCGAGTCATCTATCTACAGGCCATCCTCGTCTTCTTCCTCCACCTTTTCTGCCATCTCTTCCTCTAGCAGTAGTGACCAGGTCAGCAGAGGACAGGGGGTGAGGTTATTGTTGCTCTTCCCCGCCCCTGATAGAACCCCGCCCCTTATTTGCCCCGCCTCCACATGCACGACCTCTTTCCTGAGGTGTTCAAACGCCTTTTATTTACCTCATTCTGGACCAATGGTTAAAAACCAAGTGCCAACTACAATGATGCTGATGTCAGATCAGTTTTAAGAGTGTCATTTGAAGATTAATCAGTGTTGTTATTGTTAATTGAAATGATAATTCAAATAAAGCTGACATAAAGTAAAATATGAATATTAGATTAATAAAAAACTTAAATGAAAATTAGATATGTTGCTTTGGCTACTAACTGATATAAATTAATTTAATTTGAAGCATTACAATTAACTAAAACTGAAATAAATATAAATTAAATAGAAATATTTAAAGAAAACAAAAACTAATAAAAATAAAAAAAAGCACATAACAAACTTACTAAAGCTTCAACGGAAATAAAAACGGAAAATAAAAGTTTATTCAAAATATTATTAATTACTAAAATAGTATATAAATAATACTAAAATAACACTGGATTGAATTTGTGCCGTTTCCCTGTTTTGATTAATTGGTGAACCGCAAGCCACAGGCCACAGTACTTTTGGTTTTGGTGCGGCCCAAAATTGTCTTGACATGCATATGATCATGCTTTGATCAAACTGTATTTGTACGAGTTCCCCAAAGTGATACTGCATGTTCGATTGTTATTTGTGTACCTTTGCATTAATGGGTTGCTGTGAATGTTTATGCTTGTTTGTGAGTTTAGTTCATTTTATTGTTAGTTCATTTATATATGTGTGTATATATATATATATATATATATATATATTTATATTTATATATATTTGTGTATGATATATAGGTGCTGGACGGCAGTGAGAGTCAGTACTCAGGGATGCAGATCGGCACACTTCAGGATGAAGAAGAGGAGGGAGCAGCTCAACAACCTGACAAACCTCCAGAGCCTTTCTCTCAGTCGGCACTGGGTGCATATACTCATTTGTACACTTGCTCAGCAATACACCCTGCTCTGATAGTCTTACCTTGGGTGTGAAGTGCACATGTTTATTAGTCATCCTTTTGGCTCACAGTTCTGCTTTCTCTTGTCGGCAGCTTTAAGTAAGCCCCATCTTCTGGAAGGAAAAGGTCACAACAGGCAATCATCTGACAGCAGTGTGGATCGATTCATACCAAAGGAAGAGGTTCTGGAACCCGCAGAACTTGACAACAAGGTGAACATGCACATAGTCTTTATAAAGGACAAAAAAAATACTCAAGTACTCACAGATCCTTTACGGAGAACTAAAGCCTGGGACACACCAAGGTGACGATCGGCCGTCGGGCAACATCTGGCTGTTTTTGAGCGTCGGCCAACTTAGTTTTTTCGGTGTGTTTCCGCACCGTCGGCTCTAGTCGGGGTTTTTTGGGCCGATTCAACATGTAGAATCGGTGTCGGGCCGTCGGTGAGAGAGAGAACTCTGATTGGCTGTTCAGCTTAGTGAATGAGTCAGTGCACGAGAATAACAGCAAAACAGCGAGCAAAGAATCAAAATGGTACGGATAGAAGGATGTTCTAATTTTACGTCATCTTACCGAGTGTTCCTGAGCGAATATTTTAATATTAACATGAGTGGAGTGGAATAAAGAACGTGATCAGCAGGATTGATATTCAAAAAGGTAAGCGCATGCTGATTTGTTTACGGTTTGTGTATCTGCAGCCTGGAGCGTTGGTTTCCCTTTTGAATGATGAATATATCTGCAGAAATAGACAGTTGTCTCATTTACACACAGGCGCAGAGCACGCATGCTAGCTGACAGTCGGCTGTAGTTCTCTCGGTGTGTTCAAGTGCAGCTTTTTGGCCCAGACGCGGCTGACGAGAGGCGACAACACCGTCGGCTTTCGTCGCTGCTAGTTCTTTGACGTCGGGTTGGTGTGCTGGACAGTCTGTGAATCTTTTGTATATGTTCTGTGTGTTTAGCCATCTAGGATTAAAGGAGATATTGGTCACTATACTGATCCAAAGGAAGAGCCTCTGGTGCACTGTGTCCGGCTGTTGGCTGCCTCCTTCCTGCTCACCGGCCAAAGAAATGGTGAGAAACAAGACTATAGCTTCACATGAACTCTATTGTGTTGCTTGACTCTGTATTGTCACAATAGCATACAAGGCTCTTGGGTATTGGTGTTTGCTACTTGAACATTAAAGTGTGTTTCTTCATTAAATATTAAATATGTATTTATGTCGTAGGGCTGGTTCCTGATAATGAGGTGCGTGTGAGCGTTAAGGCGTTAGCCGTTAGCTGTGTGGGGGCAGCAGCAGCTCTTCTACCTGAAGCCTTCTTCAATAAACTCTACCTGCAGCCACTAGATGGACAACAACCAGATGGTGAGAGATACACTGACAATGATCCTGTTCATCCATCGGTCTCCCGCTCTTTTTTTGTTTTGACACCTTTTTTTTTTTTTTTTTGCGTTTTGTCTTGACATCTGTTTTGTTTTTCTTTTTTGACGTAGTTTTGTTGGTTTTTTTTTTTGTTTTTTGTTCCATTTTATCTGTTTTGTTTTGACATCTATCTTGTTTTGTTACATTCAAAATCTTTTGTTTCGTCTTTTTTGACATCTGTTTTTTGTTGTTTTGTTTTGACATCTATAGTTATATACACTCACCTAAAGGATTATTAGGAACACCTGTTCAATTTCTCATTAATGCAATTATCTAATCAACCAATCACATGGCAGTTGCTTCAATGCATTTAGGGGTGTGGTCCTGGTCAAGACAATCTCCTGAACTCCAAACTGAATGTCAGAATGGGAAAGAAAGGTGATTTAAGCAATTTTGAGCGTGGCATGGTTGTTGGTGCCAGACGGGCCGGTCTGAGTATTTCACAATCTGCTCAGTTACTGGGATTTTCACGCACAACCATTTCTAGAGTTTACAAAGAATGGTGTGAAAAGGGAAAAGCATCCAGTATACGGCAGTCCTGTGGGCGAAAATGCCTTGTTGATGCTAGAGGTCAGAGGAGAATGGGCCGACTGATTCAAGCTGATAGAAGAGCAACTTTGACTGAAATAACCACTCGTTACAACCGAGGTATTCAGGAAAGCATTTGTGAAGCCACAACACGCACAACCTTGAGGCGGATGGGCTACAACAGCAGAAGACCCCACCGGGTACCACTCATCTCCACTACAAATAGGAAAAAGAGGCTACAATTTGCACGAGCTCACCAAAATTGGACAGTTGAAGACTGGAAAAATGTTGCCTGGTCTGATGAGTCTCGATTTCTGTTGAGACATTCAGATGGTAGAGTCAGAATTTGGCGTAAACAGAATGAGAACATGGATCCATCATGCCTTGTTACCACTGTGCAGGCTGGTGGTGGTGGTGGTGTAATGGTGTGGGGGATGTTTTCTTGGCACACTTTAGGCCCCTTAGTGCCAATTGGGCATCGTTTAAATGCCACGGCCTACCTGAGCATTGTTTCTGACCATGTCCATCCCTTTATGACCACCATGTACCCATCCTCTGATGGCTACTTCCAGCAGGATAATGCACCATGTCACAAAGCTCGAATCATTTCAAATTGGTTTCTTGAACATGACAATGAGTTCACTGTACTAAAATGGCCCCCACAGTCACCAGATCTCAACCCAATAGAGCATCTTTGGGATGTGGTGGAACGGGAGCTTCGTGCCCTGGATGTGCATCCCACAAATCTCCATCAACTGCAAGATGCTATCCTATCAATATGGGCCAACATTTCTAAAGAATGCTTTCAGCACCTTGTTGAATCAATGCCACGTAGAATTAAGGCAGTTCTGAAGGCGAAAGGGGGTCAAACACAGTATTAGTATGGTGTTCCTAATAATCCTTTAGGTGAGTGTAGAGTTATATAGACATCTATAGTTATATAGTTAACTACAGTTATAGTTTTTTTTGGCATCTATCTTTTGTTTTGTTTAATTCAAAATCTTTTGTTTTGTCTTGACGTCTGTTTAGTTGTTTTTTTTAACATCTAGTTTGTTTTTTTTGACATCTATATGCTTTTGTTTTTATACATATATTTTTCTGTTTTGTTTTGACATTTTTGATGTTGTTTTGTTTTATTGTTTTATTTAGTTTTTTTTACATCTGTTTTGTTTTGACATCTATTTAGTTTCATTCAACATCTTTTGTTTTGTCTTGACATCTGTTTTTTTTTTTTGACATCTATTTTTGTTGTGTTTTGTCTTGACATCTATTTAGTGTTTTTGAAATCTGTTTTGTTTTGTTTTGTTTCATTCAAAATCTTTTGTTTTGTCTTGACATCTGTTTTGTTTTCTTTGACAACTGTTTTTTTATGTTTTGACATCTATATGGTTTTGTTTTTATACATCTATTTTTCCTGTTTTATTTTGACATCTATTTTTTTTATTGTGTTTTGTCTTTTTGTATTAGTTTAGTATCTGTTTTGTTATTTGTTGTTTTGTAAATATATTAAAAGTTAAATAAACTGCTGGTGTGTAAATATATTGTTGTGTTTGTGTTAACAGAGCAACAGTACATCAGTGATATACTGCAGTACATTGAACATGGGGATCCTCAGATCAGAGGAGCCACTGCCATCCTTTCTGGGGCTTTAATCCAAGCCATCCAGCTCAAGACACGCTACAACACGGAGACATGGCTGTCCCAAATCCACTCCGTCACAGGTGAGAACTACAGCTACAGCTCGATCAAATGACTCACACAGTCTGAGGCCTGTCTTCACATTCTCTGTCTTTCTGTTTTCTCAGGAAGCTCTGTGACAATCGAAAACGTTGTTCCTCTGCTGCAGCGAAGTCTAAAAGATGAATCTTCAGTCACGTGTAAAATGGCCTGTGCTGCTGTCAGGGTGAGAATATAGAGTTTATGCTAGTAAATAATAAATGCTAGTTTATGCTTGTCTGTCAGTTTTGAAAGATTGTAAGTATATTGAGTGTGTTTACTCAACCACAGCATTGTATCATGGCGTTGTGCAATGGCAGTCTCAGTGAACTTGGCCTGCAGCTGCTTATTGATCTGTTGACCCTGAAGGACTGCTCTTATTGGCTGGTTCGCACTGAGCTCTTAGAGACGCTTGCTGAAATAGATTTCCGGTGAGAGGACACAAACTTTACTTGCACTTACATTTTGCGTAATGACTGTATAACTTCTAAACATTGTGAAAAATCACAAACATATATATGTTAAAATCACCTGCTGTGTTTGTCAGGTTAGTAAGTTTTTTGGAGAGAAAAACTGAGAAGTTGCACAAAGGAGAGCATCACTACACTGGGGTATGTCATCTCTCTTTCTCTCTTTCTCTCTTTTCTCAATTTAAGATAAAGGATTCATTTGTCATGTTTTATTAATTAGTACTAAATGATAGGCTGGGCGATATGGCCAAAAAAATGGCCATCTTTGTATTTTTTGGTTGAATGGCGATACACGGTATATATCCCGATATTTTCTACGTTTTTCTATTTGGATAAAAAAAAAAAGTATTTATTTTAATAATAATTAATTTTATTTCACATCCTGCCCAATGATATCCTAAAAACAATGTTGATATTGAAGGCTATAAACAAATACAGTGAATGTAATGTAGGCTATGCAATATATTATGTGCAAAAAGGGGGTTAAAATCATATTACATTCTAACATTGTAACATTACAATCTAAAAACAAAATTAATAATTCACTGAACTAAAAATGAAAATAAAAACAAAAGCATATTAGCCTACATTTGATTACCCCATTATAACGGTCACATTCATAAAAATATACTTACTTGTAGGTTTAAAATTCCACATATGGCACATTTATTGTCCAACAACAAATATTTTAGAAATATGTATATTTTAGTCAGAATTATTGCGTTCCTATTCTATTGCACTCCGTCTGTTTGGCGCGCATGCACGCGGCGGCGCTCATTCACTGAAGCCTGAATTTTAGCGGAGATTCACATGCAAAAGGCTCGTCCTCTCCGGACAGGATATTTGCCTGACTTTCTAACATTTACAGATGGAGAATATACCTGTGAAATGTAAGTTATGCACTGAGGAAAGCACCACATTTCAAACGCATTAAACACCGCAAGTATTTATCTGTCTGTCAGCACAAGTATCTGTCAGAGCATCTGACAGGGCAAGCTGCTTTAAACTATACGTGTTAACTATATCTTACCAGTTATTTTGAAGCCCTTAATATAAAGCATGTGTCATGTTGAGGACAAGTTGTATCATGCACTTTCCCTGCATCAGCTCACTCTGCGCTCGTATCAATCTACTGTATATCGATATAAATGGTATTGCCTCATTCCATATCGTTTCAAAAAAATATATCGATATATCGTACAAACTCGATATACCGCCCAGCCCTACTAAATGATAATAATTCTGTCATCATTTACTCACCTTTATGTTGTTTTCATATGACTTTCTTTTGTGAAACACACAAGGATTCATTTTTGAAGAATTATACTGGTCATTTTTTAGACAACATCATCACAAAACATTATCCAACACACTTTACCCCATATAAAAATGCTTAATTTAATAATTCTTGGATCATCTTTTGGATTGGATTATTTTATATATTGACAGTTCAGCATAAATTTTGAACTGCAAAAACAGCTACACTTCCTGAATATATTTTTGTAATGAACAATATTTTATTTATATTATATAGCATATATTTATAATATATTTTACAGTATGCGAAGTATAATTAATATTTAACTAATGTACAATTTGAATTTTTACATTTTCAGTTGTTGAGGCTGCAGGACAGAATTCTGAATGATGTTGTGCTTTATCTACTGGGCGATGATGACCCACGTGTGAGACATGTGGCAGCAAACACCATTGGCAGGTATTCACATGTTTTTTCTTTGACTAATAATCTCCGAACTACACATCACAAATCTCACACTCTGATTTTGATCGATTTCTCTCCTCAGGTTGGTGCCCAGGTTGTTCTATGACTGTGACCAGGCTCAGACAGACCCGGTTGTGGCAATAGCACGAGATCAGAGCAGTGTGTACCTGCAGCTTCTAATGCACGAGACCCAGCCTCCATCACAGTTCACTGTCAGCACTATCACACGGTACACTATAGCCATACTCCATTTACATGACATCAGTGTTGTGTTTAATTAGTGTTTAACTGGCAGCTTTCATTTGTTTTAGTTTTTTTTTTAAAGAAATTAATACTGTTATTCAGCAAGGGCACACTATTGATCAAAAGGGACAATAAAGAAATGTATAATGTTACAAAATATTTCTGTTTCAAATAAATGCGGTTCTTTTGAACTTTCTATTCATCAAAGAATCCTGAAAAAAAAAAAAAGATTATGGTTTCCACAAACATATTATCTCTTTCTGATAATTTTTACAAAAATTTCATGGCCCCCAGAATATTTGTTTGTATGAATATCTGAAAATGTAATATATCAAAGGAAAGAACGGACCCTCTGTTTTTAAACAAAAATAAATGTATTCTAGCTTTATGCATTCTTTTTTTTATCAACACTTGAATATGGGTATGTTTCATAAAAAAGCAACATTTTGAGCAAAAAGCTGAGAAAAATCACATTTTTGTCAAAGACTACATCCAGGTCGGATTCAGAACGATAATCAAAACATAGATGGAGTAGATTGAGTCCATCAACACCCCCAAAGAGCGCACAGTCCTGTAGCTCGTGCTGGGTTGACATTTCATTCAGTGACATTAGGCAGTTTTGATTAATGTTTGTTTAATGTCTGTTGTCTGTTTAATGTTGGTGATTGCATTATTTTACATATGCATTTGATTATATATGATATCGCTTGTTTCTGCATCTTCTTCGCATGCGTTTTGATCAGGAGATTCAGTACTCTTTCAGAAGATGTGTAATAGCGCATAACAGTGAAAACACGGAAAGCCGGAAAATTCTGTCAATGGGGGGGGGGAAGAGTTAAGCAACACAACCGTTTTCAACAATAATAATAATAAGAAATGTTTTTTTGAGCAGATATATTAAAATAGAAAACAGTTGTTTTAAATTGTAGTAATATTTCACAATATTACTGTTTTTACTGTGTTTTGATCAAATAAATGGAGCTTTGTTGAGTATACAAGACTTCTTTCAAAAGCATTGCTGACTTAAAGGGATAGTTCACCCAGAAATAAAAATTCTGTCATCATTTACTCACCCTCCAAACCAGTATAAAGTTGTTCCAAACCTGTATAAATTTCTTTGTTCTGCTGTACAGAAAGGAAGATATTTGAAAGAATGTTTGTAACCAAGCAGATCTCGCCCTCCATTGACTTCCATAGATCTGCTTGGTTAGTAAATGGTGACAGAATTTTCATTTTTGGGTGAACTATCCCTTTAACTTACCAACCTCAAACTTTTGAATGGTAGTGTACTTGGCTTTAATCTTATTCTTTATATGATCTGTTTCACTGCAGAACATACCGTGGCTACAATCTGTGTCAGAACGCACCGGATGTTACCGTAGAGAACAACCTATCTCGGGTCATCACTGCCATCTCCCATGCCCTCACCTCCTCCACTTCCAGAGCCATGACTGTGAGTGCCTCAACTCGGACCTTTTAAGTAAAATAATTTAAAGGCCACGTTCTCTAAATACCAAGACTCTACAGAGGTCACAGAGGTTGTTTTTTAGAGGATCATAACTTATTTTTCTTGTGTAATTTTGTCTTGTTATCACTTACTTTTTCTTAAAATACTATCAAATATATGTTTGTAATACTTTGTTTTATGAGTGGTCTGATCTCTTTACTTTATGTCATCTCTCCAGTTTGGCTGTTGTGAGGCTCTGTTCCTTTTGTCCAGCACCTTCCCAGTGTGCACCTGGAGCACAGGCTGGCACTGTGGCTTTGTGAGCTCTTCTGTCTTTCATCTCAACCGCTCCAGCCAGTACCGCAGCCGAGGGCGCTCCTTTAGGTACACGCTCACAAAATAATCTGAACCTTAGAGCAGTGATGTCTTCCTTCAGGACCAAGAATAAAACATGCTTAGATTTGATGTCTTGATCATAACGTTAGTACAAAGAGTATAAAGTCAAGCTCAATTGGTAATGTAAGTGCAATGTTTTATCTGTCTGTTTCGCTCTGCAAAGGTATAAATGTGCTCTTTTTCTTTAGTCTCTCTCAGTCTGGCAGTAGTGAGGAGGTGCGCAGGTCTCTGACTGTTGGCGTGACCGGTATGGTTTTGTCTCTCCTCTCCTCTGCTTGGTTCCCTCTTGATCTCTCTGCCCATCAGGCTGCTCTTCTACTGGCTGGAAACCTTCTTGCTGGTACAAACTTATTTTGATTAGATTAGCCACAGTTTAACACACCTGGGCTGTTCAAAAACAGTCACACTTTGGCTGTTCTCGGTCATTTTTGAGAAGAAAGTAACTTTTTTTGTTTTTTTTTGTTTAATGAAATGAAACAATCTTCCCTGAAGTAGTAACAATACAATTATGTTTATATAAAATTATTCTGGATTGTAGCCACATTTTAGGTTAGAAGGGTTTTAAGGGGTTTTAATTTTAGATTATTTAGATCCTAAACTGCGAAATAATTGTGCCCTCCCTTGTCTGTTGGGGGCCTTTTTTGACCCGGAACAGTAAAAGTGTAATTTTTTTTAATTAAATGATATAAAACTAATTTCCTTTAAGTAGTAACAATACAAGTATGCATATATAATTCATTTGGTCTAATTTGCATGTAAATTTCTCAATTTCACTGTCATTTGTATAAGTAAATAAGCAGACATTTGAAATTGGAACTTTATTCATTAAAAATCTATACTTCTGTAAGTGAATCTTTTGAACTCTGGATGTTTTATAGTTTCACTCTATTTCTGTGTGCGTTTGTTCAGCATTATGGCTGATATGTAGATTTTATTCAACACACATTTAAAAAAAGTTCTCTGCGTTATGGTCTTTCCCATTAATTTCCTATGGTCGGTCAATTTTTACCGTGACCAGCCAAGATGCAACTTTTTTTATATCCACTCATTAATTAAAGTCCATTTATTTTGTTAGTTCAAACTGCTAAAAAAAAGTCATCAAGTTTTGAACCACACTGATTAAAGAAACTTAATTTTTATTAAATAAACAAAAATAAAATTTGTCAAAAATGAGCGAAGAGCCTAGGAAGGTTAAGTGGGATTGTATTCCGTTCATCCAACACCTATGGAGCTATTTAAATTTTTTTTTGTATTATTTTTTTTACGCCTGTTTAAGTTTAAAATATAGTTTTTTTTGGTCTGTTTTTGAAGCTATTGCGCCAAAGTGCATGAAGAGTCCATGGGCAGGTGAGGAGGAGGCTAACCCCGCCCCCTCTAAGGTGGAGGAGGCGTGGCCTGCTCTTAACGACCGTTCTCTGGTTGTTATGGTAGAGCAACTGTTCTCGCACCTGCTGAAGATTCTCAACATCTGCGCCCATGTTCTAGATGACACGCCCCCAGGCCCTGCAGTCAAGGTAAAAATGCATTCAATAGATTCTGATTATAATAATGCTATAAATGTACAACACATCAGTAATATTTAATATTTTCTCACTATATTAAAAGCTTCATTATTTCTGTTTATCCTTCTTTCCAGGCTACTTTACCCTCTTTGGCCAACACTCCCTCTCTCAGTCCAATCAGACGGAAGGGTAAAGAGAAGGACATGACAGAGCCAAGCAATATCCCCATGAGCCCAAAGAAAGGAGGAGAGACCAACACAGGTACAGGCACACCTACAGAGACACCTGTTGACCATACAGATGAATAATATTGCTTTGAGTAAACAAGGAAAATAGGTCTCATTGTGTGGTTCATTATTTATTAATTGAATATTTATGGATGACTTGCACTGTGTTTTCATACAGGCAGAGCAGCAGACAGCGCAGCAACAGCAGCAGTTAACAAGTCCACCACTCTGGGCAGCTTTTATCACCTCCCTCCTTATCTGAAGCTTTATGATGCACTGAGAGCTACACACGCTAACTACAAAGTAAGTCTGCAGTCATTAGCATTTTGATTTGTCTTTTATATTTACTGATCAGGCATAACGTTATGACCACTGACAGGTGAAGTGAATAACACTGATTATCTCTTCATCACGGCACCTGTAAGTGGGTGGGATATATTAGGCAGCAAGTGAACATTTTGTCCTCAAAGTTGATGTGTTAGAAGCAGGAAAAATGGGCAAGCTTTGCGTTTGACAAGGGCCAAATTGTGATGGCTAGACGACTGGGTCAGAGCATCTCCAAAACGGCAGCTCTTGTGGGGTGTTCCCAGTCTGCTGTGGTCAGTATCTATCAAAAGTGGTCCAAGGAAGGAACAGTGGTGAACCGGCGACAGGGTCATTGATGCACGTGGGGAGCGAAAGCTGGCCCGTGTGGTCCAATCAAACAGACGAGCTACTGTAGCTCAAATTGCTCAAGAAGTTAAGGCTTGTTCTGATAGAAAGGTGTCAGAATACACAGTGCATCACAGTTTGTTGCGTATGGGGCTGCATAGCCGCAGACAATAGCCAACAGTGGGCACGTGAGCATCAGAACTGGACCACAGAGCAGTGGAAGAAGGTGGCCTGGTCTGATGAATCACGTTTCTTTTACATCACGTGGATGGCCGGGTGTGCGTTGCTTACCTGGGGAACACATGGCACCAGGATGCACTATGGGAAGAAGGCAAGCCGGCGGAGGCAGTGTGATGCTTTGGGCAATGTTCTGCTGGGAAACTTTGGGTCCTGCCATCCATGTGGATGTTACTTTGACACGTACCACCTACCTAAGCATTGTTGCAGACCATGTACACCCTTTCATGGAAATGGTATTCCCTGGTGGCTGTGGCCTCTTTCAGCAGGATAATATGCATAATATTATGTTATGCCTGATCAGTGTATACTACTGTTCAAAAGTTACTTTTTATAGGAAATTAATACTTTTATTCAGCAAGGATGCATTATAAGTGATCAAAAGTGACAATAAAAACATTTTACAATGTTTCAAAAGATTTCTAAACTCAGCAAAAACTCCTGTATTTTAAAGATAATTTTTGTAAAATCCAAATAAGCTTTACAGATCTTTATTGGAAAGTGTTTAAATAATGAACCATAAACTATTATTGGACATGCACCTGTGGACAGGTCCTTAAGACATTAAAAGTCATAGTTCCAATAACTTAGGACATTAAAGTGACCTTTCTATGGACTCTGAAAACACAAGGAGAAAGATGCCCAGAGTCCCTGATCACCTGTGTGAACATGCCATAGACTTGCTGCTGCAGGGAGGTATGAGGACTGCAGATGTGACCAGAGCAATAAACTGCAATGTCCGTAATGTAAGATGCCTAAGACAGTGCTACTGGAAGGACAGATGATCGTCCTTGCAGTGCCAAATCACATGTAACCATATGTACCCCCAGACGTGTTTGAGAACTTGCAAGTGCCATGGTGGAAGAGTGGAGTAACATCTCACAGCAAGAATGGGCAAATCTGGATCAGTCCATGAGGATGAGATGCACTTTTGTTAAAGCAGCTGCTGGCCACAACAGATACTGACTGCTACTTTTGATATTGTTCAGACACTCATTATTCCATTTCAACTCGTCAAATGTCTGAAATTTGTTCAGTTTATGTCTCAGTTGTTGAATCTTTTTCTGTTCATACAAATATTTACACATCATAAGAAATTTGCTAAAAAAAAAATCAGTTGAAAGTGGGTTTCTTTTTTTGCTGAGTATATTTCAAATAAATGCTGTTCTTTTGAACTTTCTATTTATCAAAGAATCCTGAAAAAAGTGTATCACGGTTTTCACATAAATATTAAGCAGCACATTTATAATAATAAGAAATGTTTCTTGAGCAGCAAATCAGCATATTTGAATGATTTCTGAAGTAATAATGCTGAAAATTCAGCTTTGCATCACAGGAATAAGCAACATTACTGTTTTTATTGCATTTTTGATCAAATAAATGAAGCCTTGGTGAGCATAAGAGACTTTTGACCGACTCCAAACTTTTGAACAGTAGTGTATATATTTTCAGTTAGCATTAACTGGTTAAGAAAAGCTCTTTTGACTATCTTAGGAAAAGATATCACAATAATATGCCCTGCTTTTTATCCCATTTCGAGTACTTAATTCAAAATGTCCATCCCTATTGGATTCATCTTGCTTATATTTTTTATTTTATTTTCCAAGGTCACATTAGACCTTCACAACACCAATGAGAAGTTTGGGGGTTTCCTGAGGTCAGCGCTTGATGTCCTTTCCCAGCTGCTTGAATTGGCCACCCTTCATGATATTGGCAAAGTATGATGTCAAAGCCTAATTCCATCTAGTCAATTAACAAAGTATGATAACTGAGCAAAATCAATATTAAGAACCTTCCTCCTGTATTTATCTGTCTAGTGTGTTGAAGAGATCCTGGGTTACCTCAAGTCCTGTTTCTCACGGGAACCTACTATGGCCACTGTGTGTGTTCAGCAGGTTAGACGTGTGCATTTCTAACTCCTCTGTTTTAAACCATGACTTTACTTTCCTGGGCTTCACCGCTTGCTCTTTGCCTACAGCTTTTGAAGGCGTTGTTTGGGACCAATCTTGCATCTCAGTATGAGGGGGCCTCATCTCACCCGTGTCGGTCCCAGGGCAAGGCCCTCCGGCTCGGCTCGACCAGCGTCAGACCCGGCCTCTACCATTACTGCTTCATGGCCCCTTACACTCACTTCACCCAGGCCCTTGCAGACGCCAGCCTCAGAAACATGGTGCAAGCTGAACAAGAACAGGACGCCTCTGGGTGAGTGAGAGAGTGTTTGTGTACAACATTTCCTCATAGAGATTTATCTATAAGTATAATAAACAAAATCAAGAGGCCCATTATGTCTACATATGTCATTTCTGTGATCCTATAGATGGTTTGATGTCATGCAAAAAGTCTCCAATCAACTGAGGTCAAGTATCACCAATGTCACTCGCCATCGAGGAGACAAGGTGAATTGCCCTATGATATGTGACTATAATTTTTTTTAACTCCCAAAAAAAAGAGTTGACTGACATAATTATATATTTATTGTGGTAGATGAGGAATATATTAAAATAGATATATTTTTTGGGAGACGTGCATTTGTTAAAGGGTTTTTATTTAGTTATTTGATGGGTCTGTTTGTTTTATAAGGTATTGTTTTAGTTTATATACAGTAGTTCCTTGTTATTATTGTTACTTTTTATTATTAGTCGTTGTTTTATATGATATTATGGTCTTATTTATTTCATGATTTTGACTGTTTTGTGTATGTGTATACCATGAGTCGAATGTCCCATATTGGTACAGTAAAATATATTTTAAATAAATATCTTGCAGTGTTATTTTATCATTACATGTGTACTATTATAGTAATTATTCATATTTTTAATTGTTTTTTTTATATTTTCAATTTAAGTTAAAATTTTATTAATTTTATTAAGTACTTTTGTCATTTTTATTATATCACTTTAATTTTAAAATGTAAAACTTTATCTTAAAATTGTTTACTTCAGTTTGCTGCCAATACATTTATAATTTCTAATTTTCATAAGTTTTTGATTTTAAGTTTTTCATCTAATTTGTTTTATTTAATTTCAGCTTTATTTTAATTACCTAAATTATTTTTAATAATTTTAGTTTTTGTTATCAACATCAGCACTGATATCTTGACCACTCACTACAGTAAAAGTGGCTAATTGTTGACTCCTTGTGTGTGTTTCAGAATGCCATTCATAATCACATCCGTTTGTTTGAGCCGCTGGTGATTAAAGCTCTGAAGCAGTACACCACCAGCACATCAGTGGCCCTGCAAAGACAGGTGCTGGACCTACTCTCCCAACTTGTGCAGCTTCGGGTCAACTACTGTCTGCTTGATTCAGACCAGGTGAGTCATTTTGACCTTTGGATCAAACTCCTACTGAGTCAACATGCAATGATCCATTTTGCTCCACTAATTGAGAATCAAAACAAATCTAGGTATTATTTTATTTTTATATTAGACTTATATTAGGCTAATATTTTACTACCCTGTATTTGTTTCAGGTGTTCATTGGTTTTGTGCTGAAGCAGTTTGAGTATATTGAAGTGGGGCAGTTCAGGTAAGACCTTGTGACATAGTCACACCAACATACATTACCATTCAAAAGTTTGGGTTCAATAAGAGTTTTTTTTTTTTTTTTTTGAAAGAAATTTGTTATGCGCACAAAAGCATCAAAAATACAGTAAAAACATTAATATAGTGAAATATTATTACAATTTAAAAGAACCGTTTTCTATTTTAATATATTTTAAAATGTGATTTATTGCTGTGATGAATTTTCAGCTTCATTACTCCAGTCTTCAGTCACATGATCCTTCAAAAATCATTCTAATATGCTGATTTGCTCAAGTAACATTTATTATTATTAATGCTGAAAACACATGTGCTGCTTAATGTGTTTGTGGAAACGTTATACTTTTTTCCCCCATGATTCTGTGATGAATAGAAACTTTAAAAGAACAGCATTTATTTGAAATAGAAATTTGTAACATTATAAATGTCTTTTACTAAAATGTTCATCATTCATCAATCAATTTAATGTGTCCTTGCACAATAAAATTTTTATGTGTCCTTGCACAATAAAAAAAGTATTAATTTCTTTAAAAAAAAAAAAAAACCTTACCCCAGACTTTTGAACGGTAGTGTACATTCAATTGCACATGCTCAGATTTACCTATATTTATTAGTTTGCACTAAACTGATGTATTTTTTCTATGTAGGGACTCTGAAGAGATTGTGCCCAACATTTTCTTCTTCCTGGTTCTGCTGTCCTATGAGCGCTACCACTCCAAACAGATCATCAGCATCCCAAAGATCATTCAGCTGTGTGACGGCATCATGGCCAGTGGCAGGAAGGCAGTGACACATGGTGTGTAGAATCACAGCACGCATATACAGTATTCACATCCGCAAGCAGAAAATTTAACTGTAAACTGAAACCCATTTTAGACTATTTTTTTTAATCCATATTTCCTTATTTTCTAATGTTGAACAGACAGTCCAATTATGCTTTTTTACATTTTCAACTTTCTTTAGTGTGTAATGTTGCTGTGTAAATATGAAAAAGGTCTACAAAGTTACAAAGCACAAAGTCCATTCCAAAGGGAGTTATTATCTATATCATTAAGCACTGTTTCTGAACTCCCTGAAACGCCTCGATTGTAGTCTTGAGTTTTCTTCCGGGAACGTACATGTCACAATATTCCTCATTTAAATAATTTCCGCCCCAAAGCATACACAAAATATAGGGGGTGATGCCTGGTTGATTTGCGTTAGTAGTGTGTTGTCGTCCTATCCAGAGATGCTGTTGTTTCTACTCTGCATCTAACTGTTATGGGAAGGGGCATGACATTTCCGAAACACGCTCAAAGCGTTTGACCAATTACAACACGCTTATCCATCTGACCAATCAGTGCACATTGCCCTTTTTAAAAGGAGGGGCTTTATAGTTTCAGGAACTAAACAGAGCGTTACTGACAGACTGGAAAGAGAGGTGCTGCAACAATGTAAAATATGTGAAAAATGTGTTTTAACAAAATCAAGACTTCATAAAAGGGCATAATAGGTCTTCGTTAAACAAACTACATATTTTTATTCAGAAATGGTTGCATATCATGTAGAGTAAGCTTTAATCTAATCAATTGAAAAACTGTTCATTCTTATCCTCCTTTTCATTTCTCAGCAATCCCTGCACTGCAGCCCATAGTGCATGACCTTTTTGTGCTGAGAGGCTCCAATAAAGCAGATGCAGGAAAAGAGCTGGACACTCAAAAGGAAGTGGTGGTGTCCATGCTGCTACGCCTCGTACAACACCATCAGGTAACATTCCACTCTGGTGTCTGTGTGTTAATTTTGGAAAAAAAGTACTCTTTACATTCATGGATTTATGTTGTAAAATCATGCATGTTTTTGTCTGTAGGTGCTGGAGATGTTTATTCTGATCCTACAGCAGTGCCATAAAGAGAATGAAGATAAGTGGAAGAGGCTTTCACGACAGATTGCTGACATCATCCTTCCAATGATCGGCAAACAGCAAGTGCGGCTCTGTTTCGACTTCGTGTCTTAATATCATTACGTTTTCGAGAACCAAATTCATCGCAGATTCTGAATTCAAGCTAACGAACAGTTTTTAAGTAAATGCATTTTACATATTTGCTTCTGTGTGCTTGACAGATGCACCTGGACTCTCATGAGGCATTGGGCGTGTTAAACACACTGTTTGAGACAGTGGCTCCCTCCTCTCTGCGGCCTGTAGACATGCTACTGAAGAGCATGTTCATCACACCATCTACCCTAGTGAGAATCAGTCACATATTACTTCCTGATGCTATAGATATTATTGTCAGTTGAATAGGATGAAGAGTGGCTGTAAAAAAGCAAGTAAATGTGCGGTCAAAATTTTTTTTTTGTGGGCAAAAAGGTCAATTGTCTTTTGTCAATAGTGTAGTGATGCATAAAGGGCATCTCACATAGAAGTCACTTTCAAACCAAGCAGCTTTCTATTGGTAAACTTGAACCCGTTGCGAAGTTTGCAAAGAAATTTTTTACCATTATGCAAAATATTCTCAATTGTGCAGATTCTTATTGAAATGACTGGATTTTGCCTGCAAATATTTGCCAAACAATGGTAATTCTGACTGCATCTTAACCCTGTAAAGTGGCTCACTGTGTCCCTGTTCTTTTCTTTAGGCATCAGTAGGTACAGGGCAGTTGTGGGTGTCTGGGATTCTCGCCATCCTGCGTGTCCTAATCTCGCAGTCCACAGAGGACATCATTCTGTCTCGTATTCAGGAGCTTTCACTGTCCCCATACCTCCTCTCTTGTCCCACCATCCGTCGATTGTGTGACGATGACTCCTCCCCTCCTGAAGAGCCGCCTCCTCCCATGGAAGACGCCAATGGGGAGCCGCAGCGTTTCCCTCCCGAGGAAACATTTGCTAGGTAATTGCTGGTCGCTGTCCATTAAAGTCAGTCTGTGATTGTGGCAAAATAAATGCTTACATCCTTAAAGAGGTAAATCAGAGAAAAAATTGCTAGTTTTTCGAATACATTTTAAGTACATTTATTTTATATATGGATAGTTATGCGGTTGTGTGTGAGGCACCCTTAGCATCTCAGCTAGGGTGCAAAATTAACAACTGCTAAGTGCAAAATGCAAGAAAATAATTGCCATTGGCGAGTATATAAAACAGTGTTATTGGTCGGTAACGTTTTTATGAATTTGAACAGTGCATGGTTGTGACGTTACATGGCTTAGTGCAATTATCAAATCGTAAAAGCTGCAATTTAAAAATATAAAAAATGACAATAATAAATAATAAAATTCAGCTGTTTTGCAAATACAGCCTAATATTACCTAATTTGATGATGCTGAGTTCAAAAATATCAATATCAATATTCAAAATGTATCATTTAACTTACAATCTGCAACGGAGTGGAAAAATATGTTCAAATACTCCATTTAATGTCAAAGAACGTTAAATAAACACAAGTTTGTAAATGCTATTCTGATGCTGTTTGGATGTAGTAAAAACACCCACAAATGTATCAGAAATCATATGGGTTATTGTTTGCATATAAAATAATGTCGTACATATGAAAATTGCCAGGCTTAGAGGAAGATAGGAATCATGTTTTTTTTGGTGATTATGGGATAATACAAGACTTATTCAAATGGTTGTTGAATACAAAATACTATGAAATGCACATAATATTTTGTGAGAAAGTATGACATGCTAGAGCAAAGCAGGCACTATTTTTGGAATCACCACCCCAACATTTTGGATTTCATTCAGCAAATATGATTTCTTCATTAATTTATAATTTTATCATCTAAATGATAATACAATATATAATGAATAATAGTAGTAATAATAATAATTGTTGTATAGTATATTTTCCTTTTTTGTCTTTAGTTGATCACATTCCTATTAAAGTTTAGCTGAATATAGCTAGAACCTTTTCTATGTATTACAATATTACACAGAAAACAATCAGCATAACAACAAGACAAACACAGCAACTATATTAATAATTAATGAACACAGTTATGAACCTCTTTTTCTTTGTCAGGTTCTTATTGCAGTTGGTGGGGGTGTTGCTGGATGATATCGCCACAAAGCAGGTGAAAGTTGACATGAGCGAGCAGCAGCACACGTTCTACTGTCAGCAGCTGGGCACACTGCTCATGTGTTTGATACACATTTTCAAATCAGGTATGCACACCCACAGAGCCCACATCTCATGTGTCTCAACTCATACACAGAACCATTTACCAGCTTAGCATACTGCATGATCTCAGTGAAGGGCAACGTTATTCCTCTTGGTTTGAATTGTCACATTATTTCCCATAAACCTACCAGGAATGTTCCGGCGGATCACGGCAGCGGGCAGCAGGCTGCTGAAGGCAGAGGGAGGGGAAGGGGGTAGTTTTTATACCCTGGAGGGTCTGAACAGCCTGGTGCTCCAGCTCATCACCACGCACCCATCTCTGGTCCTGCTCTGGTGTCAGGTCCTTCTCATCATCAACTACACCAACTACACCTGGTGGTCCGAGGTGCATCAGACCCCCAGGTTAGACTACATACCAGCAGCCTAATAGGAAAGCCTGTTTAATTGATACAACAGTTACAACCAGCCTAAGCAAAATTCTTGGTAGTTTTAAGAAGTCAAATGCTGTTTTTAATGACAAATAACAAATTGGTATTTGGTTGCAAGTAATTACATTTATATGCTGATTATATGCACCTTGTAACTGCAATAAAATTCCAGCGACAAACAATTTGTCTGTCCACACCAGATGTGACACCACTAAGAGACGTGCCAAAATCAGTCAAAAAATAAACAAACACAGCCAATCAAAAGAGCATGTGGGCGAGCTCTCTGTGCAAGCACATTGCACTTTCAACAAAATCGATATGTGCATAATCAAATTCATAAATATTACATAATTTTAACATTAAAATATTAAAAACACAGTGCATCCGGAAAGTATTCACAGCGCTTCACTTTTTCCATGTTTTGTTATGTTACAGCCTTATTCCAAAATGAATTAAATTCATTATTTAATTCATATACAAACAATACCCCATAATGACAACGTGAAAGAAGTTTGTTTGAAATCTTTGCAAATTTATTAAAAATAAAAACCGAAAAAAATCACATGTACATAAGTATTCACAGCCTTTGCTCAATACTTTGTTGAAGCACCTTTGGCACCAATTAAAGCCTCAAGTCTTTTTGAGTATGATGCTACAAGCTTGGCACACCTATTTTTGGGCAGTTTCTCCCATTCTTCTTTGCAGGACCTCTCAAGCTCCATCAGGTTGGATGGGGAGCGTCGGTGCCATTTTCAGATCTCTCCAGAGATGTTCAATCGGGTTCAAGTCTGGGCTCTGGCTGGGACACTCAGGGACATTCACAGAGCTATCCCATAGCCACTCCTTTGTTATCTTGGCTGTGTGCTTAGGGTCGTTGTCCTGTTGGAAGATGAACCTTCGCCCCAGTCTGAGATCCAGAGCGCTCTGGAGCAGGTTTTCATCAAGGATGTCTCTGTACATTGCTGCATTCATCTTTCCCTCAATCCTGACTAGTCTCCCAGTTCCTGCCGCTGAAAAACATCCCCACAGCATGGTGCTGCCACCACCATGCTTCACTGTAGGGATGGTATTGGCCAGGTGATGAGCGGTGCATGGTTTCCTCCAGACATGATGCTTGCCTTTCAGGCCAAAGAGTTCAATCTTTGTTTCATCAGACCAGAGAATTTTGTTTCTCATGGTCTGAGAGTCCTTCAGGTGCCTTTTGGCAAACTCCAGGTGGGCTGTCATGTGCCGTCTAGCCACTCTACCATAAAGGCCTGATTGGTGGAGTGCTGCAGAGATGGTTGTTCTTCTGGAAGGTTCTCCTCTCTCCACAGAGAAAGGCTGGAGCTCTGTCAGAGTGACCATCGGGTTCTTGGTCACCTCCCTGACTAAGGCCCTTCTCCCCCGATCGCTCAGTTTGGCCGGGCGGCCAGCTCTAGGAAGAGTCCTGGTGGTTCCAAACTTCTTCCATTTACGGATGATGGATGCCACTGTGCTCATTGGGACCTTCAATGCTGCAGAAATATTTCTGTACCCTTCCCCAGATCTGTGCCTCTATACAATCCTGTCTCGGAGGTCTACAGACAAATCCTTGGACTTCATGGCTTGGTTTGTCCTCTGACATGCACTGTTAACTGTGGGACCTTATATAGAAATGTGTGCGCCTTCCCAAATCATGTCCAATCAACTGAATTTACCACAGGTGGACTCCAAACAAGTTGTAGAAACATCTCAAGGATGATCAGTGGAAACAGGATGCACCTGAGCTCAATTTTGAGTGTCATGGCAAAGGCTGTGAATACTTATGTACATGAGATTTTTTCGCTTTTTATTTTTAATAAATTTGCAAAGATTTCAAACAAACTTCTTTCACGTTGTCATTATGGGGTATTGTTTGTAGAATTGAGGAAAAAAATTATGAATTGAATCCATTTTGGAATCAGGCTGTAACATAACAAAATGTGGAAAAAGTGAAGCGCTGTGAATACTTTCCGGATGCACTGTACATCTTTGTCATGAATACACTTGTTCGTTCAAAATTCACAGTTTTAAAGTTCTTATTTCCTTTATGTTTAATATGTGAGGTGAATTATTCATTGTCGCTTTCCGTATGGCTATAAAGGTCACATTAAATTTGAGAAATCACATAATTAGTACCTGAGATTATCATTGTCATACTTTTGTGTGTTGTTGTTCTAGCCATAAAGTCGCCGAAATAGATACCATTTTTAAAATAGAATCCCCTGTTGCTCGTAGTGTATCTGGTTGATTTACATGGAAAAGATACATTTTATCACGTCGCTGTGTGGCATCTGGTTAGGACATGGCGTTAGAGGCAAAGCCTGCAGTAAATGTTTTTTCATCACACATCATGTTTTCATCACTCCATTAGGAGGCACAGTCTGTCCAGCACTAAGCTGCTGAGCCCGCACTCATCTGGAGAGGAGGAGAGGCCCGAGGGGAAGCTTGCTGTCTGTAACAGAGAGATTGTCAGACGAGGAGCCCTTATCCTCTTCTGCGACTATGTGGTGAGATTCCTTAAGCTTTTTTAAAGCTGTGTCCGAGCTCCTGAAGAGTTTTATACTATGTTCAGACTGCAGGCAAATGTGGCCCAAATCCAATGTTTTTGCTCACATGTGGCTCAGATCTGTTTTTCTCATGACAGTGTGAATAGCACAAACCACATGGAATCTGATATTTTCAATTCCTATTTGTGCCACTTCCATATGTGGTACTAAATCCGATACAGATCAGATGTTTTGCAGTGCGACCGCAGTCTGAACAATCATATTCAACGGAATTCATGTGACTTTTACGTCATTCTAGAGCTACATTCGTCACAATTCTGCGCTCATGGGAGTCACTTCAAAGATTTTATATACCTAAAATTATCAAGACAGTTGTGAAAGGTAGTCAGTGAAGGACAGTGATGTGTCAGAGCTCATAAGTATTGACAGCATCTGAAGCCACCTTGGTAGCACCCCCAAGCACCTACATTACTGTTTTTATCATACTTTTCTCAGCAAGGAAACATTACATTTATCAAAAGTGACAGTAAAGATTTCAAATAAATGCTGTTTTTTTTTTTTTTTGGTTTTTTTTACTTTACACTTTTAAACTGTTCATTAAAGAATCCTGGGATTCGTTTTCACGAAAGATTAAGTAAAACTGTTTTTAACATTGATAATAAAAATAAATGTTTTTTATTAGCACTAAATCAGTATATTAGAATGATTTCTGAAAGTTCATGTGACGCTGAAGACTACAGTAATGGCTGATGAAAATTGAACAATGCTATCACAGGAATAAATTACATTTTAAAATCTATTAAAAAAGAAAACATTTATTTTAAATTGTAAATTGTATTTTTTATTTTGGTGAGCATAAGAGACTTTCAAAAAACATTTAAAGCCATTCACTGACCACAAACTTTTGAACAAATAAAAAAAGAAAAAAGAAAAAAAAGAAGTGAATTTAGAAAAATTCATTCTGAGATTTTCTATATATAGTATTACCTTTTTTTTTTTAAATTATTATTTTTATTAAAGATTAACTTTAAAACAGTGATTGTACCAGCCAAAATAGATCCAATATCGACTGATACTGATAATTTAAAAAAATTGTGTGGTACCATATATCATACATCTCTGTTTGCCAAGCATACCATTCAATCATATCATATTTCAAATAAATAATTATATTCATAGCACAAAAATTGTCATCTTGTGTTTTTGTCCTCCTCTCAGTGTCAAAATCTGCATGACTCTGAGCATCTGACGTGGCTGACGGTGAATCATGTGAGCGATCTGATCAGTCTTTCCCATGAGCCTCCAGTGCAGGATCTCATCAGTGCTGTGCACCGAAATTCAGCAGCCAGCGGACTCTTCATACAGGCCATACAATCACGCTGCGACAACCTTTCTACTGTATGTATATCCACACGCACTGCATCTTTTTTATTTCATGCTGTGCTTATCTTTTCAGTAACTTATGTATTAAATGTGTACATGTGCAGCCGGTGGTGCTGAAGAAGACCCTGCAGTGTCTGGAGGGCATTCATCTAAGTCAGTCTGGCGCTCTGCTTATGCTATACGTAGACAAACTACTCAACACGCCGTTCCGTGTGCTGGCTCGCATGGTGGACACACTCGCCTGCAGACGTGTGGAGATGCTGCTTGCCGAGACCCTGCAGGTAAAACACTTCCACACACACTATAAGGACTCACTACCAGCTTATTTCACTGTCTGTGCCATTCGTTGTAATAGACTGTTAATAAATAAACCTAAAATAATTGCAACTAAAACACACAAAAAAAATCTAATTAAACTTAAAGAGTTTGATGCATCTCCCAATGGATCGTCTACCACTATAACAGATTGTAAGGATGGATGACTGAACAACCATCTATTTAAGTGATTTTGTACTATGGTAACTAGAGTCATTTGGCTCTTAAATTATTGTTTTTAGGATCCAGTTTCTTCCCAGTAATTTGTAGTTAGAATCAAGATCTTTTCTTATGTCTAACTTTGTCAAATACCACTAAATTAGCGGTTCTCAACCTTTCTGACTCTGAGGCCCCTCATTGTCAAAGGCAATATTTGAAGGTCCGCAAAGGTACTTATGCTGTAATGACAAAGCTGCTTATTTTTAAACTTTTCTATTTACAGAAACTAGAAGCAATTTAATTTAGCTTATTTAAATATTTATATAAATATTATGATTTTTTTTATAATATGTAATTTTATTAATTAAATACAGTTATGAATTACTTATGAACCATGTATAATTGTGTAATTTTAAAATAATGTAATACAAAAATTTTATTCCATAATTCCTGAAGTTTAAATAACTCATTATTACCAATGAATTTACATGACATTTCTAGTCATTTGTGATTTTACAGTGGTGTAAAATATTTTTTTAATACAAAAACATACAATCTAACTGATTAAATATTTTGATATTTTATTTTTAACTGATAAAATAGATTGACATAATTAGAAAATAAATATTGATTTAAAAAATATCCATGACTTTTTTGACTTTTCCAGCTCTAGAAATCACATATATCCAGGTTATATCCAGGACCATGAAAATCCTGGTTCTTAAATAACATGACAGTTGTTGAAGGAACAAAGTAAAATTAAAGCCGCAAGCAGTGATGAAAGGGCCCTCGCACACGGGAGCACCGCCACCCGGTGACCTCAGGAAAACAGCGAATAGTGGGCGACATGCATTTAAGTGGGTAAATATAGGAGAAATATGGCAAAGTCACTTCAATGTGCCACACTTCCTGCTGCCAGCAGGTGGCGCTTTGACTATAACCGAATATTGGCATGTAGCTGTCTTCAGGCCAGGACTCTTATCAAACATGTGAAGTTTGGGGCATATTGGACATTGTATGCCTGACTTACAACAGCTTCCTGTGTCATGGCAAAACATCAGACTTTGACAGGCCGCCACGGACACGCCCTTCAGCGAAAACTCAAGATCTTTACAATTTAACATCACCAAGACCTTAAGATTAGACTGACCAAACATGATGTTGTTCTGGTTAAATCTCAATGAGGATACTCATCACAGTGTAAAACATGCCATTTCCTGTTGCCAGCAGGTGACGCTATGACTGTAACTGAATATTGGCATGTAGATGTCTTCGGGCCAGGACTCTAATAAAACGTGAAGTTTGGGGCAGATCGGACATTGTATGACCGAGTTACAACAACTTCCTGTTTTATGGCGAAACATCGAACTTTGTGAGGCCGCCACGGACACGCCCTTCAGGGAAAACTCAAGATCTTCACAATTTAACGTCGCAAAGGCCTTTAGATTAGACTGTGCAAATATGATGTTGATCTGATTAAATCTCTAGGAGGAGTTCGTTAAAGTACAACGTTTGGAAATGGCAAAATTTGCAACAATTTTGGAAAGAAAATTCAAAATATCTCACTTCCTGTTGGTTTTCAGATTTCGTACCAGGAGACTTTTTTGTAGGTATTGGGCTGTTACATGTGTCTCCCAAATTTCACACCTGTACGTGAAACGTAGCGGGAGGGGCACTTCGTTGAAATGTTGTAGGTGGTGCTATCGAGCCATTTTGCCACGGCTAATTCTGAAACACATATCAGACGTAAATTTTCACCACTTTTGACACGTGTGCAAAGTTTCATGGGTTTTCGAGCATGTTTAGGCCATCAAAAATGCAATTTATTTGGGAGAAGAAGAATAATAGGCTGAGCAATTCCAATAGGGTCCTCACACCATCGGTGCTCGGGCCCTAATAAGAAATACAATGACAGCTAACATCTTTAATGCTTGTTTCGTCTTATTTTAAATCATATTAAAGGGATAGTTCACCCAAAAGTGAAAATTCTGTCATCAAGATGGCTTAAATGGATAGTTCTGTCATTTACTCACCCTCAAGTTGCTTCAAACCTGAATAAATTTCTTTCTTCTGCTGAACACAAACGAAGATATTTCGTAGAATATGGGTAACCAGACAGTTGATGGGCCCCATTGACTTCCATAGTATGGAAAAAAAATACTATGGAAGTCAATGTTTGGTTACCGACATCTTCAAAAAAATCTTCTTTTGTGTTCAGCAGAAGAAAGAAATTCATACAGGTTTGGAATAACTTCAGGGTGAGTAAATGATGACACAATTTTCATTTTTGAGTGAACTATCCATTTAAGCTATCTTGGGAGTGTGCTGAGGCCCCTAGTGGACCCCTGGTTGAGAACCACTGCACTAAATGATTATTGAGAATCATGTTTTCTCCTCCTACTGTAGAATAGTATCGCTCAGCTACCACTGGAGGAGCTGGACAGGATTCAGCAGTACCTGCAGACCAGTGGCCTTGCGCAAAGGTAAGGCGGCTTGCCGTTTCCTGTCTCATCAATCTACTTAAGAAACTATCTAATCTGTTTGTTTTTTCGCTGTTGATATGAAAATCTCCTAAACCTGCTTTTTAAAGTGATCGTCTCTTTCTTATGTCAGGCATCAGAGGTTCTACTCCCTGCTGGACAGGTTCAGAGCCACTGTTGCTGAAGATACCACAAGCCCTGTCGCCCCCATTACCACACACCCACTGGATGGGGACCCACCCCCTCCCCCTGAAAATGTGGAACCCAATAAGGTATGACTTACAACGGTGGTTGTTAGCTGAAAACATCTTAGCTAAAACATAACATTTTTACTATTGTGTGTGTGTGTGTATTGCAGGAGTGGTATGTTGCTCTGGTAAAATCTCAGTGTTGTTTGAGAGGTGAAGGAGCTCTGTATGAAACTACTGAGCTGCTGACAAAACTTCCCCAATCTGACCTAAACACAATCATGACCTGCAAGGTAAAGACCCAAAACATGCATATCTCTTATTTTCTAACACAAACAGACACTGATGTTGTATTATTGTGTTTGCAGGACTTCAACCTGTGTCTGCTGGCATCATGTCTGAGTGTTGGGGTACAGAGGGTATGTAAGGATCATGGGGCGGTTTTATTTGACACTGCTCAACAGGTGGCCTTCGAGAGATTGGCTGGTGTCATAGAGCTCCTCCCCTCACCTCATCAGCCCCTCCTCCCCTCCGCTAAGACATGCGCGGACTACCGGCAGAAGCTTAATCAAGTATACGGTGAGTCACAATCAGAATTAAGCTTATTTTCTGCAAATTAGTTTGGCTAAATCAGGGGTTCCTAAACTTTTTTTTTTTTTTTTTTTTTTTTTTTTGTCAGCTGAAACCCTTAAACGTAAAATATTTATTTTGAAATTAATATTTTAATCATTTAATGACACATTTGCATGTTGATGGTTTTCTGATGAGTTAATGGTTACACAGATATTTTAGGAACGTAATCAAATTGAATATAACAGCAACAATGACAACAAATATTATTACTATTAAATATTATTGTTAATATTAGTTTTAACTAATAAATACAATTACTGTTGTAAATTACAATTTTACTGTAAAATAAAAAAAAAATTATTTGATGAACTATAATAAATTTCATTTTACAAGTTAAAATACTAATATTTATGCCTTAAATTCTTCCCTTTCAAACGTCCTAACCCTCAAGTTTTTAACATTTCAGTGTCTCAAGCTTATTTTGGTGGAATGCTGGTAAAATGTTGTAAACTTCTGTGCGCAAAAGTGTTGGAAATTATACAAATGTGTAAATAAAGTTAAGCTAGTGCACGTTGCATTACCATTTCCACTCACAGAAAACACTGAATCACGAGGTGCTCGCGTGTAAATGAGCACTGCGCCGCGCTTCACTCTGAAACATGTAGCACAACAGACTACTTATTTAAATCACCACCTTTGATAATTTCACTAAGCTATATCACAATTTCAGATTTTAATTTAAATTAATTGAGCTCCCCATTTATTTGTTTTAATTTAACATTCACTTTAATTAAATATTAACTGTTCATCAACTAACAAACCCTCTGCAATTCCCTCATGAACCCCAGTTTGGGAAACCCTCAGCTAAATGACAACCAAATCCCCTCCTGTACATTAGGTGGTGCTGATCAACATACACATTGTACAATACTGTATGCAATTCTGTAATCAAGACAAAGTCCCTTTTGTTTAACATTGCTGTGGTTACTGCAAAATTCCCATTCTTCCATTTGTGTTATCCCATGGTTTTGATGAAGTTATTATTATTATTCCAACATGGTGAAAATAGTAATAATAAATAACGAGTAGGTGTGTCTAAACTTTCGTAGGTGTAAGTACATGGGAATTATCCTTTGTGGCAAATGCTGTAAATTATAGTGAAGTTGTAATGAACACACTGTCATTGCATGTGTTTATGTGTGTGTTGCAGGTGAGCCTGGGTTTTATCAGACTGTGTTGAGTCTGTGTGGCGTGTTGAGTCAGTACCTGCTGTCTCTGTCCAAATTGCCGTCCTCACTACACATTCCCAAAGACAGAGAGACACTCATTACCACCTTCAGCACCCTCGCTATAGAGGTAAGACTGATGCATCCTTCCCAAATAAGATGATTTTATAGGGAACATTCTAGTAGTTGACCGATATGGATCGTTTGATGGCCGATGCCAATATCTTGCAGAGCGGGGTGGCCATGGCCCATGGCCAATATAAAACTGATACAGGCCTATATGATATCACACTAGTTCATTTAAAGATATGCTGCTATGTCATTTATATTTACTAAACTAGAAATAAATGTTTTCTAAACTAGAAATAAATAATTTGAAAATGAATGGAACTTCATAAATAAAAATAAACCTTCACAATAAACAGATTTATACATGGATATCTTCTTGATTATGTAATCCAATTATAGTATTATTATTATTATTATTATTTATTTATTTATTTATTTATTTTTACAAATAAAGAAATTGTTAAAAACAGTCAGCAGTCAACAGTGCACTCAGTAATCTGGTAAGTCTGTGTACACTAGGAATAGACACTAAACTAGAGTCGCTAAACTAATGTAGAGGGACAATGAATTTAGCAACGTTTTTTTTATATTATATTAAAAAATGTAATGTACATGAAATGAGAGACTCATTTGTGTTATATTACCTTGGCATTAAATTACAGAAAACTAGTTAAAGGATTAGTTCACTTCAAAATGAAAATTTCCTGATAATTTACTCACCCCCATCTCATCCAAAATGTTCATGTCTGTCTTTCTTCAGTCGAAAAGAAATTAAGTTTTTGAGGAAAACATTCCAGGATTTTTGAGGGTTGAATGTCCAAATCAATGCCGTTTTAAAGGGCTTTGAATGGCTTCAGAGGGCTCTGCACGATTCCAGCTGAGGAATAGGGTCTTATCTAGCGAAACGATCGGTCATTTTCAAAAAAATAAATAAAGTTTTTTGAGGAAAACATTGCAGGATTTTTCTCTACATAATGTACTTCAATGGTAACCAACGGGTTGAAGGTCCAAATCAATGCAGTTTCAAAGGGCTTCGAAGGGCTGGAATCGTGCAGAGCCCTCTGAAGCCATTCAAAGCCCTTTGAAACGGCATTGATTTGGACATTCAACCCTCAAAAATCCTGGAATGTTTTCCTCAAAAACTGAAGAAAGACAGACATGTACATCTTGGATGAGATGGGGGTGAGTAAATTATCAGGAAATTTACATTTTGAAGTGAACTAATCCTTTAACACTGTATGAGTGTTTCTAATATAACGGCTGAGGGAGTGACGGCAAATTTGCCTTTCTCTCTTCTGACCAACATAATGTATCTATCAATACTTTTTTCCTCTTTTGTAAAGTCATAGAAAGTCTATCATAGATTGTTTGTTTTTCTTTTGCTATTGGTGCTAATGGGAATGCAAAAATTATATTTGCTGTCGTCTCCCGTTCAACACTATAGAAGTTTTTCCAACTATGACAACTTCCGCTACTGAGAACCCCAGAAATGTGTAAAGGGCCTGTGGGAGATCCTGTGTGACTGTGCTCAGGCAATGCTGTTCTCAATGCTGTCAAATATCAGTTGATATATTGACTTTTGTGATATATTTATATTGATAGAAAGTAGGGATGTAACGGTACACAAAACTGACTGTTCGGTACATACCTTGGTTTTGAAGTCACGGTTCGGTATGGGTTCGGTACAGCAGGGCAGAGAACTAAATATAAAATTGCTTTTTATTTATTTTTATTAAACAGTGGTTTACTGAACAAATTGTGTCTGTCCTTAAATTAATTAAATTATAACTAAAAGTTTATTAAAGATAATGCTGTAAACTATATAGAGAGCCCTTACTTGCACATTACTATAATATTAAAGGTTAACAACAGAGCCCAAAGTCTATTAGCCTAAATTCAGTTGCTATTTATTTTTAGATATAATAATCAACACTCAAATAACACATTGTGTGCAAACATGTAAACTTCACATAAGGCAGTTTTTGCATTAACTTCTAAATCTTCTAAATTTTTACTCCAATTCGTTGTTGAAATATAATCATTTATACAAAGTGGCTGTCATTTTCATGACAGATTTATTTAAACATACATTAAATAATCAAGACATCACTAACAGGTTAAGTAGAATATAATGAATATATAGGCTAATATAGGGCATATATTTAGCGAAAGAGTTAATTTCTCTAGTGAACTAACCAGCTGTGGACACTGAATGCCTTGCCTGTGGTAAATGTAATGCTAGGTGACATTGTTTACAAGCTGTTTTATTGACGTCTTTCCGCCGTTGAAACACTGATTGAGCGATTACACGCGATATGATACGTTTCAGTAAGTTGTAATGTATCCTCAACATACCTTCATATGTTGATTCATGTTTATTCTTTGACTAGGAAGAGATGATCGCGCTCACTCGCACGCCGCCCTGCCGCTTGAACTGACGCGCATGTACAGTGATCTTTCATGTCACATTAAAGAGTGTCAAAACAGCATTTATCGTTTGAATTTCGTGATAAAATGGACAGAATACTTAATATGTTCGTGTGGGAACTGGGAACTCGGATTGAAGTATGTTCTGCGTGTGAAACAAGCCTACTGTTAACTGTTAAAGATTGCATTCGTTACTGTTCGGTACACACGTGCACCGTACCGGAAGTCCTGTACCGAAACGGTTTGGTACGAATACGTGTACCGTTACACCCCTAATAGAAAGATGATAGAATGGTAATATTTTAGAAGGATGTAGCAGCATATCTATAAATACCACTCAGCTCATGTTTCTCTTTCTGTCTCTGTAGGTGGTGGTTTGGCGTTTGCTGCAGGATCAGCTGCCTCTGAGTGTGGACATGCAGATGAGTCTGTCGTGTCTGTGTCTGGCTCTCCAGCAGCCGGCGGTGTGGACACACTTCGCCTCTCACTCCTACCACACACACACTTGCTCCATCATCCACTGTATACAGCTTCTCATCCACGCAGGTTTGTGTTACCAAGCTCTGGGGAATGCAGCAATATAAATATACGAAATATAGAGTTTCGATATACAAAGAAGATGGTGCACTCATATTACTTATGAATGGGAGAAAGTGCAATGCGCATAATGGCGCAATAAGTCCTGCCTCCTAAATATACAGTAAGAGCCAATCGCCAATGGGCAAAGTCATTGCGTCACATTCCGTTAGAAGCGTCGGCTGCTATAGAAATAGTCATTCTTAGGACTGCACATGCACATTGACTGGTCCAGCCTGAAATATAAGTTCATGTCAGATTTTTTTTCTGAAGTGATTTTTTTTTTTTTTTTTTTTTTTTTTTTTTTTTTTTTTTTTCTAAACCAGTTCAGAGCAAATCCCGCCCTGCAGCCATTTTCATTGGTTAAAGTTAGGGTGTAGTGTAGGGATAGTGCCGCTGTTAGTATTTGTTTTAGCATTGTATAGGCAATCAGCACTGTAATTGACATGACCAAGGAAGTCTTTAGAATTGGCTGCGGGGCGAGGGTTTGGGGGAAAGAATTATGTGATTTAATCTTGGATGCCTGAAAATAGCTGCCCGGAGCTGTTGCAAATATGGCTGCCAAGTGAACAGACTTTCCTTGAAAGGGACTTTATTTCTGTGTACTTAAACTAGAGCTGCACAATTAATCATTAAAAGATTGTGATCTCGATTCAAACCCCCACGCGATCTCATTCCTAAATGACAGTGATTCGCCTGTGTCTATAAAACCTTTGACAAAATCACACCGGAACATCCAAATCTGCATTGCCGCTGATCCAGAAAAAGTACAAACCCGATTCCAAAAAAGTTGGGACACTGTACAAATTGTGAATAAAAACAGAATGCAATGATGTGGAAGTTTCAAATTTCAATATTTTATTCAGAATACAACATAGATGACATATCAAATGTTTAAACTGAGAAAATGTATCATTTTAAGGGAAAAATAAGTTGATTTTAAATTTCATGGCATCAACACATCTCAAAAAAGTTGGGACAAGGCCATGTTTACCACTGTGTGGCATCCCCTCTTCTTTTTATAACAGTCTGCAAACGTCTGGGGACTGAGGAGACAAGTTGCTCAAGTTTAGGAATAGGAATGTTGTCCCATTCTTGTCTAATACAGGCTTCTAGTTGCTCAACTGTCTTAGGTCTTCTTTGTCGCATCTTCCTCTTTATGATGTGCCAAATGTTTTCTATGGGTGAAAGATCTGGACTGCAGGCTGGCCATTTCAGTACCCGGATCCTTCTTCTACGCAGCCATGATGTTGTAATTGATGCAGTATGTGGTCTGACATTGTCATGTTGGAAAATGCAAGGTCTTCCCTGAAAGAGACGACGTCTGGATGGGAGCATATGTTGTTCTAGAACTTGGATATACCTTTCAGCATTGATGGTGCCTTTGCAGATGTGTAAGCTGCCCATGCCACACGCACTCATGCAACCCCATACCATCAGAGATGCAGGCTTCTGAACTGAGCGCTGATAACAACTTGGGTTGTCCTTGTCTTCTTTAGTCCGGATGACATGGCGTCCCAGTTTTCCAAAAAGAACTTCAAATTTTGATTTGTCTGACCACAGAACAGTTTTCCACTTTGCCACAGTCCATTTTAAATGAGCCTTGGCCCAGAGAAAACGCCTGCGCTTCTGGATCATGTTTAGATATGGCTTCTTTTTTGACCTATAGAGTTTTAGCCGGCAACGGCGAATGGCACGGTGGATTGTGTTCACCGACAATGTTTTCTGGAAGTAGTCCTGAGCCCATGTTGTGATTTCCATTACAGTAGCATTCCTGTATGTGATGCAGTGCCGTCTAAGGGCCCGAAGATCACGGGCATCCAGTATGGTTTTCCGGCCTTGACCCTTACGCACAGAGATTGTTCCAGATTCTCTGAACCTTTGGATGATATTATGCACTGTAGATGATGATAACTTCAAACTCTTTGCAATTTTTCTCTGAGAAACTCCTTTCTGATATTGCTCCACTATTATCCACGCAGCATTGGGGGAATTGGTGATCCTCTGCCCATCTTGACTTCTGAGAGACACTGCCACTCTGAGAGGCTCTTTTTATACCCAATCATGTTGCCAATTTACCTAATAAGTTGCAAATTGGTCCTCCAGCTGTTCCTTATATGTACATTTAACTTTTCCGGCCTCTTATTGCTACCTGTCCCAACTTTTTTGGAATGTGTAGCTCTCATGAAATCCAAAATGAGCCAATATTTGGCATGACATTTCAAAATGTCTCACTTTCAACATTTGATATGTTATCTATATTCTATTGTGAATAAAATATAAGTTTATGAGATTTGTAAATTATTACATTCCTTTATTATTCACAATTTGTACAGTGTCCCAACTTTTTTGGAATCGGGTTTGTAGTTATCATGTATAGATATGAAACAGCTTCACACAGTATGTTATTTCTGTGTTACAAATATTCAGATTATCACAGTATCAAGTACTGGGATAAAAGTTTATAGTTAGGATATAAACACTGATGTGTACGGAAGCGAACATCATAAAGCAAATCACCTTTAAAGTTGTCCAATAATGCCCCTTTTTTCAAGATGTAAAATAAGTCTCTGATGTCCCCAGAGTGTGTATGTGAAGTTTTAGCTCAAAATACCCCACAGATGATTTTTTTATAGCATGTTAAAATTGCCACTTTTTGAGGGTGAGCAAAAACGTGCCGTTTTTGTGTGTCCCTTTAAATGCAAATGAGCTGCTGCTCCCGGCCCCCTTTCAAGTAGAGGGCGGAGCTTCAAGAGCTCCAGTTAGCAGCTCCGATTACCTCGCATAGAAAATATCACCACAAAGAAAATATCTCCCTTTTCTTTGAACTTTGAGCATCGTAACTTTGCAGATGTTGTTTATGCTCAAACAGCAAAATTACACACTAACTAAAGTTAAAAAAGTGAAATCATAATCAACCACCACTTTAAAAGTAACTTGGTGCTTCAAATAAAGATGGTATTGATTACATCGTAGCACCACTCGGTGGCGACAAGTGACTGTTAAAAAACGGATTTGTCATTGAATCATTCATTCAAAAGATTTGTTCAAAAAGGCTGATTTATCCAGTAATGAAACAAGTGAAGTCTGATTCTAATTTAGATTAATTAAACATTTTAAATAGACTGCAGCAAATAACATTTTGCCAGAACCTCTGGTAAATTACATGTTATTTTGTTTAGTTGTATGTTCAGAATTGGGGGAGAATCATGATCTCTATTTGGAACAAAAACAACAAAATTGTGATTCTCAATTTATCCAGAATCATGCAGCTCTAATTTAAACCTTATAAAAATGCAATTGAAATTGATATTAATTTTATGATTATGATTGTGTTTGTGTTTACCTAGTCGCTGTTGGTCCTGGCGACCAACTTCTGAGGCCGGAGCGGAAAACATCATCAACAGAGCAGTCAGAAGACCAGGTGGACTCTGCAGACAGTGAGTTAATGCACACGTTACACATTGATCAATGATGACCACAACAACAAGCGTTAATGTTTATGTAATTTTCAGACCAATGTGAATGGCGGTGTTGTGAGATCATGGCTGAGCTGGTTGAAGGTCTACAGAGTGTGCTGGCTCTGGGTCACCATAGAAACAAGAACATCCCAGCATTCCTTACGCCCACACTACAGAACGTCATCATCAGCCTGGCCAGGCTTCCCCTTGTGAACAGCTACACCCGAATCCCACCACTGGTGAGAGAGTGATTGAATGTTTGTTCATACATTGTGTGCAAGTGTGTTTAAAACTGTATGAAAATTAAACAGTTCATGTGTTTGATTGAACAGGTCTGGAAGCTGGGCTGGTCCCCCAGGCCGAGTGGAGATTTTGGCACAGCATTGCCAGAGATCCCTGTGGAGTTCCTGCAGGAGAAAGATGTCTTCAGAGAGTTCCTCTACCGCATTAACACTCTGGGTATGACATGAGAGACTCATTTCAGTTTTTTTGTCTATTTAAAGTAGTGATAAAATAGGATTTTGAGTTACCTTACAGAATTTGGGAACCACAGCAACTATACAGGCGAAAATATTGAATTTATTCTTAATATTCTATTAATTAGATACATTTACTACATAGACATCTTTATCATATTTAGACATCTTATCTATTAAATATATTGTTTCCATACGCAAGTTATTCATTCACAAATGAGGAATGCATAACATTTTTAGCTTAACAGATGTGGATGAAATTTAGATGAAAATTATGCTTTATATGATCTGTGTCACTGTGTGTTGACATCAGGCAAACCTCATGTATAGTCCAGCCTTTTGTGTAGCACATGATTATTGAACATTGATTTGTTCATGTGGTCTCCTTGTAGGCTGGAGTAGTCGGACACAGTTTGAGGAGACGTGGGCCACTCTTTTGGGGGTGCTGGTCACTCAGCCAATCACGATGGACCAAGAGGAGGAAACCCAGCAAGAGGTAAATCATTTAACTTTTGCCAAAAAAACAAGCACTCGTCCAGGTCTTGGATACTGTATATCAGTGGTTCCCAGCATTTTTTACTCGAAGGTCCCCCTCCTCTCCGAATCAGTACTGCAAGGACCACCCCCCCGCCCCAACCCTTGCCTTTTTTATTCACAAAAACATTTGTGAACATGTATTCTAGTGTTATTACTTTTCAACTCCATGTTATTATTGTTTTAAACAAAAGAAATTCAAGATATATTAACCTTCAGTGTTCTTTTTTGCAAACATACTTTGCAGACATTCTTTACAACTTAAAAATACTTACTCTGCTCAGTTATACAGTACAATAAGTACAAATAAGCATAAGTCAACCTGCCATACCAAACAAGACCACAGGGAGATACCGAAGGAACGCATATAACTACTATACGGATCCATTCATAATTAATAAACACACTAAAATACAAATGAAAAAGAAAATAATTCTGAATATCTGGAAACTTAGCCATCTGAAGTCGATGTCATCAGTGAGCAGTTCCTCTGTCAGAACAAGCAATCATGTCTATGTTTGGAGCTGATGCCTGTGTGTACATAAACACCACTGATACTCACAAACTTCTCCAAAACATGCTTCTTCGGCAAGCATCCGTTATAAAACACTCACAGTACATTCATTTTGAGAACTACGTGAACATATTGAACTGCGTTCATGCAGAAATATGATGTTATAGCGATCAGTGATCACATACACGGTTTGTTTGGGCATCAATAATAACGTACTCGCGCGTGCCTATAATGTATGACTCCTGCATGTCACTGTAATCGTCTTTACCTTCATTACAATCGTCATCCAAACAAAACTTTATTCAGTCAGCCGAGAGCGCACACGGTTTGTTTGCGCATCAATTATAACGGACACGCGCGGGCCTAATGTATGTCACTGCAATGACACTGCAATGTCTTACCTTCATTACAACCGTCATCCATCAAAACTTTTTAGCGACACTGGTTTTCTTTATCCAACTGAAATGTGTAGTTTGCGTATCCTGTCTTCATGAAGCGGTTGGGTGTTTTGAGCTGCCGTTCAGTCTGTATTTCACACAGCGCGATTAGAATTGCCTTGGGTTGTTCCGAATCCAAAACAATCACAGAGAGAGGTGGTTTAATGAAATTAATTGTAAGTTATCTCGCAGCCCCCCTGGAGGATCACTGAGGCCGCGGCCCACAGGTTGGGAACCACTGCTGTATGTGATAGATGAGACATGTCTGTTTGTGGCGCAGGAGGATCTAGAGAGGACTCAGATAAATGTACTGGCGGTTCAGGCCATCACCTCTCTGGTGCTGAGTGCCATGACTCTGCCGACAGCAGGAAATCCAGCCATTAGCTGCCTTGAACAGCAACCCCGCAACAAAATCCTTAAAGCTCTGGACACCAGGTACGTACACATTTATTTTATACTAGTTGTTCCTCCTAGGTTTAGAAGTGTTTAAGAAGTTTGTGTTTTGCAGGTTTGGTCGTAAGCTTAGTGTGATTAGAGGTATGGTTGAGCGTGAGATTCAGGCCATGGTGTCAAAGAGAGACAACATTGCCACACACTTCCCCTATCAAGCCTGGGACCCTGTACCCTCTTTATCTTCTTCAACGGCAGGTAAGTGGTCAGCCAAAAGGTTCTGTTGAGATGCAAAAGATGCATTTTTTTGTTGTATTCATGACTTTTGCATGTGCGTGTATATCTGTGTATTCAGGCACCCTCATCAGCCATGAGAAACTCCTACTGCAGATTAACACAGAGAGGGAGATGGGCAACATGGACTACAAACTCGGTCAAGTTAGTAAACTGACTTCTTTAAAACACTTCATTCTATTAACATTTATTGAAAGGATAGTTCACCAAAAAATGAAAATCTCATTATTTTTGTCCACACAACCAAAAGTTTCGAGACATCATAGCAAGTGAGGTTGAGCTGCTGTTTACCATATTTCATAAGCTCTATGTATGTCTCTTATGCTCACCAAGGCTGCATTTGTTTAATCAAAAATACAGTAAAAACAGTAAAATTGTGAAATATTATTACAATATTTAAATCGTCAAGTCACGTCACCTTTATTTATATAGCGCTTTTCACAATGCCGATTGTTTCAAAGCAGCTTCACAGTGTTAAACAGGAAAATAATGCAACAGAATTTGATTCGGCTGTACAGCCGCTCTGGAGGAAACGGTGATGTCATCCAGCTCATTTCAATTATCATATAATGTCAATGCGGGCAGATCAGTAATATAGTTAAATATTTAGTGTCCCCAACTGAGCAAGCCAAAAGCTAAAGTGGCAGAGGCGACGGTGGCAAGGAACCAAAACTCCATCAGTGACAGAATGGAGAAAAAAACCTTGGGAGAAACCAGGCTCAGTCGGGTTGCCAGTTCTCCTCTGGCCAACGAACAAACAGTGTATGATTATGATTCTGGCAACATTACAGGTCAGAAGTCATATTAGATCGGAATATTCGAAAGATCGTCATCACGCCGGAGACGGTTTATTGAGGATGTCGTGTCGATGAGGCATTTATTAAATACATTAAATACATAAGAGACGTCTTTCAAAACCACTACACACTGGTCCAGCTGACCAATCAGAGCACATTGAGCTTTTCGGAAAGAGGGGATTCATAGGCTATGTTCAGACTCTCAGTCCAAATCCAATTTTCGTGCATATCCGATTTAAATCCAATCAGATTTAGCAAGTGTGAACGGCAAAAAATCACATGAAATGCAAATTTTTTTTTAATTTTTTTTTAGACAAATCCGTTTTGAGCTACATTCATATGTGGTTTGAAATCGCATTTCTGGAAGTCTGTTTCAGTCTAACTGCTCTGATCGGATTTTGCATGGTTTATGTGACTTTCTCATGCCACGTAGAACGTAAACGTCAGAAATGCTGAAAGTCGCTGGAGAAACAAGGTTGTGCTGTTGCTAAGTGCTGGACGAGCAGAAAATGACAATATAACGGAGACATGTTTTGAAACCGGCGGAGACAACAGCACATACCAGCCTCCTATGTTTCTGCCACTGCCCTCATAATCACAGTAGTCCAGCACGGCGGCCACACATTGTCATGTTGTAAATAAGACAACATCTGTACTGCAAACCCCTCCATGCTGCGGTTGTTGTTGTTGGCATATACCTACCAACGCAACGTCATTGCCATAGAAACCAATGCAGATATTCCGGAAAACGAAAGAGAGGCATGGACACACAAATCAGATCTAAACAGTTGCGATACAATATGTGGACAGTCAATAATTTTAGATCAGATTCCAAAGTGTGAACGTAGCCATAGAGTCAGGAACTAAACATAGCGTTACTGACAGACTGGAAAGAGAGGTGCTGCAACAATGTAAAATACGTGAAAATAATGTTTTTTGAACATTTAAGCATGAAAACCTATTCTAGTAGACCCCAAAAACAAAATCAAGACTTATTATGCCCTTTTACTATAACCTCTTTAATTATTCCAAACTTTTGACCAGTATTGTATATGTGGATAAAAGCCTAATTAAATCTTTTCATCATATAAAGTGATAGTGTCTTTTCAGGAGACAGATTAAATCGCTGGATTACTTTTACAATGTCTTTATGATCTTTTTGAAGTGTCAAAGTTTTGGTTGGGTGGACAAAAATTATGAGAATATTGAAAAATATCTTCATTTGGGTTTCAAAGATGAAAGTCTTGTGGGTTCAGAAGAACATGAGGGTGACTAAATGATCACAGAATTTTCATTTTTGTGTGAACTAATCCTTTAAGAGTTATATCTGCATGTTAGTAACAATGTACACTCTGCAGGTGTCGATTCACTCAGTGTGGTTGGGAAATAACATCACCCCTCTGAGGGAGGAGGAGTGGGGTGAGGATGAGGAAGATGAAGCTGATGCTCCAGCACCTGCTTCACCACAATTATCACCAATCAACTCCAGGTCAGACTTACAGAGTTACTGGAAAAAAGCTCTTTAAAACCAGCATTCTTCAGACTTCACACCCTGCATTGTCTTTCTGCTTACCTTGTCCAGGAAGCACCGTGCGGGGGTTGACATCCACTCCTGCTCTCAGTTCCTCCTGGAGCTCTACAGCCAGTGGATCCTCCCTGGCAGTCCCAGCAGCAGGAAGACTCCTGTTGTGCTAATCAGTGAGGTTGTCAGATCGGTGAGTGCATGCTTAGACATTCTTTCATAGCGATTCATCAGCCTTTTTATGCTATATAGTGCAGGTGTTCTCAATCCTCGAGATATAGTGACTCGAAGGCCCCCCATTGTACAAAACTATTTGAAGCCCCCCTATATAGGCTAAGATATTTCCTCTGGTATTTCTGCTGAAATTGTAACAACGCTGCTTGCTTTCAAACTTGCAATTACAGTAATAGTAATATTACCGTTACATCTTGATTTATTTATTTATTTTTTTAATAATCATTTTTAATTTTAATAATTAAGTATTAATTATATATTTTTATATATAATTAAAACATTTCAAGGGCTCCAGACTAACATTTGAGAGCAGTACCACCGGTGCCACTAAGTTCTACAGACCACCTGGTTTGGTAGCGCTTCTATAGTATTATACTATACTGACCGACAGCTTCAGTGATTATAAAAGGAGCGCTCTTTACTTGCTTTGTGTGTAATTCAGTCACAATTTGAAAAATTGTTTATCATGAGAGTTTGTGACTTTTCCTACTTCAGAACAAAAAGTGCCTAACTTAACTTGATGATTTGATATTTTATAATAGTGATTTCATAATGTCTAAATATAAATTCAAAAGCAAAACAAATGGAAAAAAAAATAGGCAGTGGAAATCATAGATGTGTATATGTGGATGCCACATTCGACCGCTCCAGACACGTCGACGTGCCCACCATTTTAGAACGGTCAGCGTGTCATCATTTTGGAACGTTCCACAGCTTCTGGTTATGAAACTGCCGAGATTTAAGTTCCGAAGAAATTGGATAACCTTTCACAGGTGTAAATGTGTTGGTTTGTGTTTTTTATATGTATTAACTCAATACTACAGGTTTTTACTATGGTACTTTTTAATGTTTTTACTTTTACTATGGTAACTTTTTAATGTTGTGGTAGCTGATTCCTTCGTCTTGTATTGTGTTAGCAAAATCATCTGCTGAAGTCTATTGCAGATATAGATATTCAAACACGTGTCTTAACTATGGTTGCAGACGCAGTTAACTTGCTCTCGAATGTTCACGGACCGGCTTTGATTGTTCCAATATGGTGGACGGCTTACGTATAGCAGCCCACAGAAACAGCCACTAATGAGGCATCTATGTTTCTATCTCTATGGTAGAAAAGGCTAATAAGCTCCTCTGCTGCGTGATAATTAGTGATAATTTCATGTTTTTTATTTATTTCATGTATTTTATTTTTGTTTGTTTGCCACCAAGTGTTAGTTTTCCTACATCTTGAATGGGGACAATCTTTGAAGGATGAACAAATAGTGTTTTTGGTCATCACATTAAAAAAACATTTAAATTAGATAATATTTAAAGTGCTTTGAAGTGCTGTAAAAAGTTATGTGAATCACTTGAAAGTCCTTAAAAAGTGCTTGCATTACACCCTCGAAAGGTTGTATGAACCCTGAAATGAATGTAAAAACTGTTTCTGCCACAATACATGGTTACAGTTAGCATTACTACATTAAATCCATGGTGAATGTTGATGAATTGTGGACCGGAAAGCCTTCTATTGTCGTTCATGGCACAATATTTGATGTGATATGGTTTATAACAGAGAGTTCTGCGCTGAATTTGAATGCGTCTCATTAGATCTCGCAGCGATGTTGTTAATTCTGCGGTGAATTCAAACACTTTCTCACTGGCTCTCCCAGCGCTGTGTAGTAACGGTGTTGCATGATCAAAGATCGCCCCTCTAGTAAACCTGTTCTGGGCTTGCGCTGCGCTGTCTATTATTGGTCCGACCTGATAAACGTTTCGCACTGCACTGCTCAAATAAATAGCGCGGTTTCGTTCCGCTTTCACCAGTGTGACCTCTAACAAAATTTAGTCGCACCAGCAGGAAAAAGGTCACAAAATGCAACCATTTGGTTGCAGTCTCAAGCCCTGCCTTAAAAGTTCTATAAGGCCCAGACCCCTGTAAATCACTGATGTAGAGTGTTCTTAAAGTCAGCATTAAACAGAAGTTGCGATAGTCTTTTTTTTTCTCTATTGTGACGTATATCCTTTATAACTCACAATTGTGAGTTCATATCACGCAATTCTGAGAAATTAAACTCACAATTGCGAGAAAAAAAGTCGCAATTACCTTTTTTATTTTTTTATTTCATGGCAGAAAACAAGCTTCCATTAAAAAAAGCATTTGAGAGTTTGAAAAGCGTATATTAAAAATGTATTTTCTGAATGTCTTAGGACAAGTTCATATTCTCTTTTATACACTTACCTCTACTTTTCCTACACAATTCACATATATCCTTTCTTTGTCTCTGTGTCTCTTTAAGCTGCTGGCAGTGTCTGATCTGTTCACCGAGAGGAATCAGTTTGATATGATGTTCTCCACTCTGACTGAGCTGCAGAAAGTCCATCCACCAGAAGATGAGATCCTCAGCCAGTACCTTGTGCCAGCTATCTGCAAAGCAGCCGCAGTGCTTGGCATGGTGAGTGTCTATATGTACTTCTGATGCACTGGCTATATAGATAATCAGTTACAGCTATTTAACAGTCTGGACTAATGTATCTTTGTCAGGATAAAGCCATTGCAGAGCCTGTGTGCCGTCTGCTGGAGAGCACGTTGCGCAGCACTCATCTGCCCAGTCGGATCGGTGCTCTTCATGGAGTTTTGTACGTGCTGGAGTGCGATCTGCTGGACGATACAGCACGGCAGCTTATCCCTACTGTCAGTGAATACCTGCTCTCTAACCTTAGAGCTATAGCACAGTGAGTAAAACTAAAACCTGACACACTTTACGGTCTGTCTAACTTTAAACCTTCACCCAAAGGGGCAATAGTAAGTAGAAACTAGATGTTTACATTTTCTGAAGAAAAAATTACTGCAAAAGATGCTACCACAATGTTAGGGTGTTGTAGATGTTTGCCAGGTCTACAACATGGTTTCTTACTGGTCCAAGTTGAAAGAACCCACTAGTCGATTCCAGACTCATTTTCTTTATTCTTAAAAAGGTGAGGTGAATTCTTATAACAATGCAGTGTAAAGTATAATTTACACTATTATGATTAAATGTTCTCTGTAATCTTTAATGTCCTAATAAAAATACATTTTTTTATTTTATTAGTACACCATTTACATATTTTAAAGGGTTGGTTGACCCAAAAATGAAAATTCTGTCATCAATTAATCAACCTCATTGTCGTTCCAAATCCATAATACTTTCATTTATCTTTGAAACATAAATAAAGATATTGTTAATGAAACTTGAGAGATTTCTGTTCCTCCTTTAAAAGTCCATTACAACAAAACTTTGACTCTTCACAAAGAACATTTAAGTGATCAGAAGAAATCCATATGAATTGAGCGGTTTAATCCAAGTCACATGCGAGAATAAACCTTGTTGGTTCTTGTGTGTTAAGCAAGGAAGTTTGAGCTTCTGTTTACAATATTTGATGTGCTCTATGTATGTGCATTGAATCTGTTCATCAAAGCATTTGTGTCTCTTCAGAAGACTTGGATTAAAACATTAGATTCGTATGGATTTCTTTTACAATGTTTTTATGAACTTTTTAAAGCGTCAAATTTGTGGCGGAATGGACTTTCAATGGAGAGACCGAAATCTCTCAAGGTTTATTAAAGATATCAACATTTGTGTTTCGAAGATGAAAGAAAGCTATTTCCATTTTTGGGTAAACTAACTGTTTAACACATTTTAACATGTTTAAATAAATTATGCATAATTCCATCAATTGTGGAAAAAACTGAAAAAGCCTACAGGTTTCTACTTGGCCTACTAATAAGTAGTCATTTTAGTAGATATTTTCATCCCTGCTCAGTCCCAATGGTGAAGACTCATAGCTCACTTTTTGCTTGGACGGAATCAGCAACCTTCCTATTACCAGCTTTGAGCTTTAACCCCACCACCACACCTCTCCCAGTGGCAGGCAAAGGCAGTCCAATCATTAGTGTTACACTAACTCTTAGTATTTGCTGTTTCATTTAAGAGAATATGGGATGAGAGGTTAACGGTTTGCATCCTGCATTGGATGAAAGACTTCACACTGTCAGCGTCTCTCTTAAGAGGTTATACCCCATGCAGTCAAAGCTAATGCCAAAGTCTCTGTGGCATGCTGGGAGACTCAATAATAGGTTCACAACACACACCCACACACTGCATGGTCATCAGCTCCTCATTAGCTGTAATGTATGGTGTCTTACTGAGATCTGAGGTCCCTCATTAAAGACCAGGGCTAGAATTAGCATCAGATAGCCTCACTGAAAATAGATAAGCGTGTTTAGGCTTAACACTCTTTGTGTGTCTCTCTCAGCTGTGTGAATCTACACAACCAGCAGCATGTGTTGGTGATGTGTGCCGTGGCATTCTACATGATGGAGAACTACCCCCTGGATGTAGGGCCTGAGTTCAATGCCGGGATCATTCAGGTGGGAAGAGGCCACAATTTGGAAAAATGATAATATGTGTTATAATATTCTTTGATCAGTATTGATTCTGGACTTCTGTTTTGCTGAAAAATGCCCAATACACAATCTTCCAGCCTAGGGTGAAGTCATTATGTACGTTAATAATGATTTGGGAGAAACATAATGTAATTTAAAGGAAGACTATGTGAGTGGTGTTCTGTGGGTGGCGCCGGGGTTCTTTATCATGGACACAATTATATGTCATTGAGCCTTTTCTCTCTACTATTGTTCCTCCTTTACATTTCCAGCTGTGCTGTATGATGCTGTCCGCTAGCGAGGAGGCCACACCATCCATCATCTACCACTGCGTCCTGCGAGGTATGGAGCGGTTGCTTCTGTCCGAGCAGCTGTCGCGCATGGACGCGGAGACACTGGTCAAGCTGAGCGTCGACCGTGTGAACATGCCCAGCCCACACCGTGCCATGGCTGCCCTGGGTCTCATGCTCACCTGCATGTACACAGGTGTGGCTGGAGAGGAAGGCAGGACACATTTCAGCTTCATCTTTAATACTGACCCACCTACTAACACCACCCCATAAGAACAGACTCACCTTAGATGCTTACCCTACTAACAGAGCACATAGCAGCAGTCCTCAGTATGAATTTGTTAAGAGAGTGTCTTATACAAGGTTTAATTTTGTTCTTGTAAAATGAAGTGAAAATATTATATAAGATTAACTTTTATAATGTTTATTTTGCAGAACTCTGAGATTTTCCTTAGTCGGGATGTATAGAACCCTAGTTTTATCTGAATGGATCCGTTATGGAACTGTTCTTCTTACTGGTGGCCATAAATTTACCCTGTAGGGAAGGAGAAGGGAAGTCCTGGGCGTCCTGCTGATGCTGACCCCACAGCTCCTGACAGCGAGTCAGTCATTGTCGCAATGGAGCGTGTATCCGTTCTGTTTGACAGGTACATATTCCTGTTTTTGAAGAAACTTAATGCAAAAATGCATTTTTCCTGTAGGTAAAATAATTTTTTTTCTATGGAAAATTCTTGCCGCAGAATTCGTAAAGGCTTTCCGAGTGAGGCACGAGTGGTAGCCCGGATCCTTCCTCAGTTCCTGGATGACTTTTTCCCACTGCAAGACGTCATGAACAAAGTCATCGGGGAGTTCCTGTCCAATCAGCAGCCTTACCCACAATTCATGGCTACAGTGGTCTACAAGGCGAGTGCTACTTTTTGGGTGCAGACTTTTTTTGTACTCTGTGATCTTAAATGTTTAACTCATAAGGTTCATTCACATTTCGGCCAAATTTTGCAGGTAAAACAAGTCAGTTGTCTATTGTCAATGATATAGCGATTGTAACGAAGTTCGTAGTTATGGGAAGAAGGAGGCGGGAACCGGCGACCGTTCAACAAACTTTAAAGGTGTCATGAACTGGCTTTTTAAATTTTTTTTATACTGTTGTCTGAGGTCAACTTATGACGTTCGTGTGGTTTTTACATTCAAAAACATCTTAATGAATAAGTAATAGGCTATTTTCTACCCTGGTTTTGAGCCTCTCTCATGGAATGCTTGGTTTTTATGGGCGTGCCGCACTGAAGACTTGGAAGTAAACGCCCACTGCTACGATTGGATAAGCTTTGCATATTTAATGAGCTTCAGCTCCCCCGCCAATACACGTGAGGGATTGTTTTGAAAGCATGTGGGGAAATGGCAACCGGAAAGATTTGCCCAGCTCGCAAAATGTCTTTATCAAACAAACACAATGATTTATCTCTCATCCACCCGCAATTAATTGGAATGTTATTTTTTTATTACTTGGCCCGCCCGATCGGTGGATATAACCGCGAACCGTGCATCAACACACACACACACACACACAAGCCTCACTGCAGAGTCAGACAAATCAAAGCATGATCAAAAAATGCAATCGTGGAAGTTTCCTTCAAATATCAAGTCAAGAGAGAGTGAACAACACACTTGGTAGCCCGTCTGGAAAACACATAGCCCCGGGACGTTGGGCTTTGCGAGCCCTGGCCCATAGGCTACATGTCCGAGTCTGAGCAGTGATCACGAATCGTAGCACAACACCTCAAATAAAGGATTCTCCAGCACTGTGACAGCGTGCTAGTTATGTTCAGTTAGACACATACACATAATCAATAGATATCAAACGATCTGTAACAATGCAATACCATCACGTATAAAAAAAACATTTTTTACTCACATAAGTGTGTTGCTTCATTCATTCATGTAATCTCATCCTGTCTGCAAATCCAGTCTCTTGTTTACAAACGAATCCATGGTGAAATGAAGGAACAAACGCGCAATGTCTTCCCCACTTGAGCTGGATATTCATTAAAAATAAAGTTCATCCATGCATTCATAATATTGGAATCTGAATGAAGCTTATGCAGCTTGTTTATTGCTTGGAAGTTCGATCCAGTTTAGCTCCAGGTAGGTCTATGTTATTTATCATGTCAGGCACGAGTCGGTGGGCGGGGCTACAGAATCAGGCGTTCTTCTTCTTCTGTTAAGGCGGTGTTTCACCACACTCTGACGTCACATGTTGGCACATTCTGAGATCTCTCGTTTGCTGGGCCTGGTGTCAATAAAAGCTTTTCTTTGACTAACAAGAAATTTTTTAGCTCTGAAACTTACAGGATATTCTTATATTACCATGACCTTTTATATATCAAAAGCTCAAGGGAAAGTTGATTTCTCAATTCATGACCCCTTTAATAAATAAATAAACAAACTGAAAGTAAAAACGGTAGCCTCCTCACGGACGACTGCCGCGCATACACATAATAATACATAAACAAAACACAACATAAAGTCCAGGCCTGGTCCTCTTTCGTCCTTCACTGTCGTCGCTCCTCCTTTTATGCTTCCGAGCTCCTCCTTGAGACCGGTGTGACGTGCCGCTCTGCTTGTCACAGCGATATATGATGCTTTCTGTTGGTTAACACGGCAAACCCATTGCAAAATATGCTTAGGGAAAATGTTTGAATAATGACTGGATTTTGTCGGCGAAAATTTGCTGAACAATGGTAAGTGTGTCTGCATCTTTAGAATTCTGTCAAAATTCACTCACTCTTATGTCATTCCAAACCTGTATGACTTACTTTCTTCTGTGTAACATAAAAGATGATATTTAAAAAAATGTTTTGAAACATTTTTATACATGGAATAAAATCAATGGGGTCCAGTGTTGATTTGGACCCTATTGACTTTGATTGTATGGACAAAAACAGTTAAAACATTCTTTGTGAACTATCCTTACTTTAATATAGTCATTTAATGCATGTATTTCTTGCAACAGGTATTTCAAACACTTCATGCAACTGGGCAATCCTCCATGGTCCGTGATTGGGTGCTACTCTCACTGTCGAACTTCACACAGAGAACACCTGTCGCCATGGCTATGTGGAGCCTGTCCTGTTTCTTTGTCAGTGCCTCGACCAGCCAGTGGATCTCTGCCCTGTATCCTTAAATGCATATTGGTGCAATTATTGCACCCCTTGTACTGGTAACGCCACACTTCCTGTACCCTGCTTTCCTTTTCTTTTCCTCTTCATCCTTGTTTTCCTTAACTTCTTCCTTCCTCTTTAGCCTGCCTCATGTCATCAGTCGCATGGGGAAGTCTGACACCGTGGACATTAGCCTCTTTTGTCTGGTTGCTATGGATTTCTACCGACACCAGATCGATGAGGAGTTGGACCGCAGGGCCTTCCAGTCTGTCTTTGAGATGGTGGCTTCACCTGGTAGTCCGTATTACCAGCTACTGTGCTGTTTGCAGAGCATTCACCAAGACACGTCACTATAATACAGACCATACAAGACAGAACAATAATGTATAACAATACATGTATATGAATAACAATAATGTACCATTAGGATCTACAATGCAAATTAGACATAAAAAAGGGTAATATAATACAAGAGCAGAAGACATCACACTTAGAACGTTACACACCAGGATGCATGGCAACAATGTATGGAATGGGATTGGCTGCTATGATACTGTCCGTGATATACCAGAAGACATTGATCCAAAAGGTTCATTGTTTATTAGAGACAGTGGAACCAATCCAAGCAAGACTGCACCTCCACTGAAGTATGCACCAGAACATCAGTAATCTGTAATTAAAAAAAAGAATAGTTGTACGACCATCACAATATTTGACTGGTGTCATGCCATGGTATGTCACTTAACATCTCAAAAGTCTATATGGATGCAGACTTGTCTTCTCCATATTTTGTATGCATAAATGCTCTTCATCTGATATCAGAGAACATTACTGTGGAAAAACTGTGAGGCTGGTCACAAAGTTTTTTGGTAATGCAGTCAAAACTGACGATGCGTCTCCATCATTAGAAAAGTAATGTTCGAAGAGAATTTTCAGCTATAAACAAACTGACTGAAGAACATATTGTATTGAATGTTATTACAAACATCATGAAAACACTGTTAAAATATCTCCCGCACTTCCGGAATTCAGCCGATCCAAGATTAGATCTTTTAGTCCGCAGACGTGGAGTTCAGCTACTCCGATACGTATTATCCAACCTGACTAAAATCAGTACATCTGGGTATTTTCTACGATGCCCGTCTCTTACTTCCTCTCCAGCTGTCCATACTCTCCTGCTCCTATAGAAATGAAAGACGCTCCCTTTCAACACCCAAAACTCCCTCAGTTTAAAATCATTCCTTTTGCCTGGGCAATGCATTGCTTTGCTCTGTGTTTGCTGGCACTTGAAGCGATAATGGATTGTAAATCAAATTTGTATATCCCTTCTAATGTGGAAGACGTTGCATAAGACTATTGATATAAGATTTTTGTGTATTTAAATGTAAAATGTGTTTGACTTACTGAGTAAGAGGGGTGAATTGCCTGAAACAAAGTTTATTTTTCTTCTAAAAAATTTAGTTGTCTATATATGTTGTTTTTAAGTTGACACATTTTTTTAAGATGGAGAAAAAACAGATCACAAATGTGAATCACTGAAGTCCTTTTGTATGGACAGGGCTTGATATAGCCATAGCAGTTACTGTAGAGGTTTTTAGACGAGGGTTTCTGCATATGAAAATTACAGCTCAAATCTACATACTGTGTCCCTTGCAACACATCTGCAGTTATTTGTTAAATTTCTTTTAAAAGCTCAGGACGTAAGATATGATTATTGATCTAGTGTAATGACTGGAAGTTTGTATTTTAATCTATAGAGTGTTTACATTAATGTACAATTTGTGTAATAGAAATAATATTTGTGATTAAATGAATAAACTGTGGTGCATGACAACACCCATCGGTGGACATGAGATGGTGTAAAGAGAAATAATGCGCAATAACACATTCTTTTTTCACTTTTGAGAGACTCGGGTGGCACAGGAGCCTTCGCTGTTAATATAAGCCTAGTTGACAAGCTGAACATGTCTTGCATATTAACTGAATGCATGCTTTAGTCTGCTTTCAATATTGACTCAATATTTTATGTCACAAGTTCACAACAACATTTGAAACGGAGTGACTTGTGATTGTTAGTCGACTCAGTCTATATGGACATTGCATAATCGTATCTACCAACGACAGAAGAATTTGGCAAATTCACACAACTTATGGCATGTTTGCTACCATGGAGACAATTAGTTTTTCATGTCCAATAGCTACAGACCTCCAAACTCTGTGTGGTCTTCAGATTAACTCAAGAACAGTGCGTTGAGAGCTTCATGGAATGGGTTTCCATGGCCGAGCAGCTGCATCCAAGCCTTACATCACCAAGTGCAATGCAAAGCGTTGGATGCAGTGGTGTAAAGCACGCCACCACTGGACTCTAGAGCAGTGGAGACGTGTTCTCTGGAGTGACGAATCACGCTTCTCTGTCTGGCAATCCGATGGACGAGTCTGGGTTTGGCGGTTGCCAGGAGATGGTACTTGCCTGAAGTGTAAAGTTTGGTGGAGGAGGGATTATGGTGTGGGGTTGTTTTTCAGGGATTGGGCTTGGCCCCTTAGTTCCAGTGAAAGGAACTCTTAATGCTTCAGCATACCAAGACATTTTGGACAATTTCATGCTCCCAACTTTGTGGGAACAGTTTGGGGATGGCCCCTTCCTGTTCCAACATGACTGCGCACCAGTGCACAAAGCAAGGTCCATAAAGACATGGATGAGCGAGTTTGGTGTGGAGGAACTTGACACTCTTTTTTCACTTTTGAGAGACTCGGGTGGCACAGGAGACTTCACTGTTAATATAAGCCTAGTTGACAAGCTGAACATGTCTTGCATATTAACTGAATGCATGCTTTCAATACTGACTCAATATTTTATGTCACAAGTTCACAACAACATTTGAAACGGAGTGACTTGTGATTGTTAGTCGACTCAGTCTATATGGACATCGCATAATCGTATCTACCAACGACAGAAGAATTTGGCAAATTCACACAACTTATGGCATGTTTGCTACCATGGAGACAATTAGTTTTTCATGTCCATTAGATATGTTTATTCTGATTCGATAAGATGTTTGCTTTTTCTTAGTGAAGAGGAATATATAAATAACAATTGATACTTGATATTTTCACTCCTCAGTGAAATGTCCTGGCTCTTTCATCTTACATCAACATCGCCCCACGCCCTACATGATTTCTTGCAGTTTTACAGATTGTAGATCCATTCAAAATGAAGGATTTACATAATAAAATAGGTTTTTTGATAGCAGCTTTGAAGATCTTTAGATTTCAATCTTGTTGGGCTGCTTTAGTGACTAAATAAGAGAGTGTTATGGTCACGGACAGCTTGAATAACTTGAATGCCTTTCACAAAGACCACCAATGTGGTTGGACCAAATAAGACAATACTGCAAAATTTTAATGTTAATAGTGCGCCACTGACAATTTCATAAATATCAGATAGTAAATACCTTCTATTTTCTTTAGTTTGTGTGCTTAGGAAGCTTTACTTGACAAAGAGGTTGATAATCCTGATTGGTTTAATGCATCGTAGGTGGGAATTATTTTTAAGCCATTTTCTCCCCTTGGATTATATTGTTAATTTCTAGCAAATTCAGATTTTTAGTTTTTACACCTTCCCCTAATTATTTTAATTTCCCCTTTTTACAAAAGTAGTGATCCTGTCAGCTCTCAGATCAGCGTTTACTTCAGTTTTTTTTATCTTTTATCTGAGATGTACATAAAGTTAAAACTTAGCTGGAGATGAGTGGATAGCAGCAATATGTCCCATAAGTATCACAGTAATGCCATGATGGTCTTGCACCAGAGCCTTCTTAAAAAAAAAAAAAAAAAAAAACCTATTCCTTTTTGTTATTTATTTAGCTCACTTCTGCAAACTATGGTTGGTAAACAATGACAAAAATGTATGTATTTATTTTATGGATTGTTTTAACGTCATAGACCATGAAAATACTATAATATAGAAATGAATAAAAGATGTAAAATGGTCCATTTGGTTTGTTTTTTTTTTTTTGTTTGTTTTTGTTTGACACATATTGCAGGGCTTGTCAACTAGTGACTTGCAAAATTCAGCCTGTTGTTTTTGACTTTTGTATTTCACACTGAATGGGAGTTTTAATAGCAAGCTAGCTTTGAAAGCATTAGATCCCACCCTCCCATCAGTATGCTCCCCAAAGCCAGGCCTCCTTCAAAACACATGAACATGCACAGCCAGAGCAGAGTCTGCAAAGCGTCACGAGAGCCGGCATTAAACCTCATGTCTCAAAGCACATAACATTACAATAATAATGAACGTAAACAACTTGCAGAGCTCAGACTTGTACTACCTGACTGCTGCGGATTCATTTCAGCATTGATAGTATTGCCAACGTCACAGGTTGCCATCTTGTACTCACGGTTACGGCATGGCATTTTGGTTCAGGAGGTCCTGTAAAAGGCAGCTGCTGTTCGTTTGCAGCGCTCGGTGAATGTTGTCTTCAACTCTGCATAGCCTTACGGAACGCGCTGATGACGTGTGATGTCTGTGTGAGCAGGGTGCGCAGAGGTATGGAAATGCATTCGTTGACAGGCAGGTAAGACCGAATGCAATGATTGGACGAACATTTTTTGGTCGTGAGACTTCCACAGAAGATATACACAATATTGCCAAAAGTATTGGGACACCCCTCCAAATCATTGAATTCAGGTGTTCCAATCACTTCCATGGCCAAAGGTGTATAAAATCAAGCACCCAGGCATGCAGACTGCTTCTACAAACATTTGTGAAAGAATGGGTTGCTCTCAGGAGCTCAGTGAATTCAAGCGTGGTACCGTGATAGGCTGCCACCTGTGCAATAAGTCCATTTGTGAAATTTCCTCACTACTAAATATTCCATGGTCAACAGTTAGTGGTATTATAACAAAGTGGAAGCAACTGGGAACAACAGCAACTCAGCCACGAAGTGGTAGGCCACGTAAAATCACAGAGTGGGGTCAGCGCATGCTGAGGCGCACAGTGCACAGAAGTCACCAACTTTAGCTACAGACCTCCAAACTCTGTGTGGTCTTCAGATTAGCTCAAGAACAGTGCGTTGAGAGCTGCATGGAATGGGTTTCCATGGCCGAGCAGCTGCATCCAAGCCTTACATCACCGAGTGCAATGCAAAGCGTTGGATGCAGTGGTGTAAAGCACGCTGCCACTGGACTCTAGAGCAGTAGAGACATGTTCTCTGGAGTGACGAATCACGCTTCTCTGTCTGGCAATCCGATGGACGAGTCTGGGTTTGGCGATTGCCAGGAGATGGTACTTGCCTGAAGTGTAAAGTTTGGTGGAGGGGGGATTATGGTGTGGGGTTGTTTTTCAGGGATTGGGCTTGGCCCCTTAGTTCCAGTGAAAGGTACTCTTAATGCTTCAGCATACCAAGACATTTTGGACAATTTCATGCTCCCAACTTTGTTGGAACAGTTTGGGGATGGCCCCTTCCTGTTCCAACATGACTGCGCACCAGTGCACAAAGCAAGGTCCATAAAGACATGGATGAGCGAGTTTGATGTGGAGGAACTTGACTGGCCTGCACAGAGTCCTGACCTCAACCCGATAGAACACCTTAGGGATGAATTACAGCGGAGACTGCGAGCCAGGCCTTCTCAGTGCCTGACCTCACAAATGCACTTCTAGAAGAATGGTCAAAAATTCCTATAAACACACTCCTAAACCTTGTGGAAAACCTTCCCAGAAGAGTTGAAGCTGTTATAGCTCAAAGTGTGGGCCAAATCCATATTAAACCCATGGATTAAGAATGGGATGTCATTAAAGTTAATGTACATGTAAAGACAGGCGTCCCAAAACTTTTGGCAATATAGTGTATATACATTTTTTTAATAATTAGACCACTTCTATTATTGATTGTTATCAGGATGTGAAGAGAGTTTCAACCAGTATAACAAGTGTTTATGAAAAACATTGCCTACCCTAGCTTTAAGGTGGAAGTGGAGAAACATTATTCTTTGTTTTAATTTATTATTTTTATAGTGACCGTTTTTCACGCTTATGTTAGTTTTCAAATTAAAGTGCTAAGATTTTATAATTACTTCATATGGACCTTAAATGAAAGTAGTTGAAGAGCCTTGAAATATTGTGATATAGGCTACTTTTTTCACTATTATTATACTTTTTAGTTTTTTATTTTTGTAAAAAATATTTTGTCTAGGTTTACTCCAAGAGCAAGGCTTGGCACATTTTTTACTCCAAGGTGAATGTTTGCTTGATAATGGATTTTAGGTGTTTACGCTGTTAATCCTCTGAAAAGTGCAGGTTATTAACTTGAGCAGAACGAATTGGGGAATTTCAAGCCCAGGACTGTGTGTGCGTTCATGTTTTTCTATCCCAGTGGGGACTTCAACCTGAATGCACACAGACTCATGGGGACTAGTGTCACCATGGTGACCTAAATTGAGGTCCCCATGAGGAAACAAGCTTATAAATCATACAGAATTATTATTTTTTTTAAATGTAAAAATGGAGAAAGTTTTGTGTGATGGGTAGGTTTAGGGGTAGGTTTAGTGTAGGGGGATAGAATATACAGTTTGTACAGTAACCATTATGTCTATGGAGAGTCCCCACAAAGATAGTGAACAAGACACCGTGCTCGCAGCATGTCAGTAATGTAACTGAACTTGTCATTTTAAGAGTTATGAATGTAATCTACGAAAAATATTTAAATTTAATATTTACGTTTATGTTGGGTCAACAGCAGTGTCTAAACAGGAAGTGGCACCAGTATTCACTGTTCAATCAGCTAATGAACCTTTTACTGTTGAGTAATTAATGAACTTGAAATGAACAGTCTCTCTTGATAATTCCATGTTTTGTGTTATGGAAAAGGCTTACAAAAATCTCAACATTCACTTTCTATAGAGCAAAAGAACAACTTAAAAAAATTGAATTACCTTAAATGGTTCTTCTAGGGTGAACTTGACAGGATATTTTTACTTTATGCCATTCAAATATCTCTTTAACACTACATTTATTTAACACTGTAAGGATAAACTTAATTATACATCTAAATTCATTATCATGTGAGGGAAAAACCGTATACCGGTACTGTCCTTAAAGAAGAAAAGAAAAAAACTGAGATGTAGATTCCTCCTCCTCCTGCTTCTGCTGTCCACACACCAGCTGCCCTCTCCTTTTGTTTACTCCTTATACAGCACTAAGGTTACCATGTCATTAAACTTCACATCAGGTTGGGACACATCCGTCACAAGTAAGAACACTTAATTACTGAATATATAATTATGAATTATAACTCATTATTCTCTGTACTGTAATGGTAGGAATGTGTTATTTATTCCTCACAGGAAAGTTTTTGGAAGTGGCGGCTAATGTTAGCAATGTAGCCTTTGGAACTTCTTGTGCTTTCTGCGGATATTAAAACTTCCAGACTTTTTACGTAAATAATACTATTATTTAACTGTATGCGTATCTATATGAGGTTATCGTTTTATAGTTTTTTACAAGTTGTTGTGTTTCAATTGATGTTACTCTTGTCAGTATCTGGCCACTGATGCCTATAATTCAATACCGTTAGATGTTACTCACTGCCCAGCTGTTCCTCGCGAAAACCAATACCGAGGCAGCTCGGCTCTCTACCGCTATTACATATTAAATTAATCTGGAACTTAATAAGTATTAAGATGTGTACGTTGTTTAACTTTTTGTCGTTTTTCGCTCGTGTTGTTTTGGACACCTGTAGCATAACTTTTGTGGTCAGTTGGCGAGTCTCTGACTGTCGAACAGGGTTTGGGTCGTTGTGGAGATGATTGACAGCCATGGAAACCAATGAGCGATGAGAAATATCTAGAGACAGTTCCATTGTCATGGTTACGTACGTTGACGCGTGGGCATTCCAACCAGATTCCAACAATAAGGAAAAGAAGGCGGGACCGTTAGCATGAGCGGATGAGTCTACTTCGCATCTTAGAAAGTCTTGCGAACAATAAGGAAAGATATCGATGATAAACACTATTAAATGTGTGAGTCTGTGTATCCTATCAGTTTTTAAGCGTGTTCTTCGTAACGCATATGATGTATATTATTATAAAATGCTAACTCCACGCCATTTTTCTAGCACCTAACCTAACTGTTCTCTGCCTTTAAAAAAAATTATATAAATGTTCGATAAGGATTGTATTTTTTTTAGTTTAGAATATTGTTAGTTTTATATTGTTATATTTGACATACCTATATAACATTCAGTTATGTGGGTCAATGCCGAGGATGAAAAAGATATTTTGAAAACATGTTCCATGGTTCTTAGAAATCTTTGTAGTTATGTGTTGGTTTCATATATTTATGTGTATAGTTAGGCTACACTACATAGACATTTATTGACTGACTTGAAGCATGAAAAATATGAAAAATAATTTTAATTAACTGAAAACATGTTGATCATGGAAGATGTGAAATCACATAGGGGTGAATTCAGGTTGATTGGGACACTTTTCCCCAGCCATTTCAATGGCAAAAAGTGTCCCAATCGATCTAAATTCACCCCTACTTTTGGAATAAATTACTTTTTGATGTATTTTTGAATAGATCTGGACAAAATCTTGTCATTGACCCGCAGACACATTACACAGATTTTTCTGAAAAGTTTGTTTTTGTCATTTTTATTTATAAATGTAAAATATTGCATGATCGCTGTCTGGTGTGCTCTTATTAGTGTGCCCTACTCCTGTTGCCTAGCAAAAACAGCTACCTTGCCTCTCACCTGCAACAAGGTGAGCTCTCTGCTACAATGTTCTTTGTGGTTGGCAGGTGAGTAAGGGGATGGGTAAAAACTGTATATCTGTACGAAAGCATATTGTAGACTGGCACTATAATCATGACTAAGAATTACAAAAATGTGTAATGCAGTTCTCAGTGTTTTAATGAATCTCTAATATTTTAATCAACTTGAAATGCATTTTTACACTGAACAACTGAAATCACCTGTTCACATTTTCCACAGAAATTTCTCTTAATATGTTGATTAATTTGTCAATGCATTAATGAACTTTTCCCTCTCTCCTTTGTAAAGGTATTCTGTGAATATTTAAGCATGCACCACATTAGCGCCTTAGACTGGGGCTCTGGAGTTGAAGGATGATATCATGAAACTCTCTGCATTTGTGAAGCCCTCGTCAGAAGAGAGTGAAACAGGGACTAAAAGAAGAATGTTCAGACAATCAGAGCAAGGCAGGAGGCGTGGGAATGCCCAGCCGTCTGCGCGCATAAGAGGGGTGGAGGTTGCAAGGGGAAGAACAGGCTATGGCTTCACACTATCTGGTCAGTCTCCATGTGTGCTGAACTGCATCCTGAAGGGTAGTCCGGCTGACTATGTGGGCCTTCGCTCTGGAGATCAGATCCTGAGTGTGAACGACATCAATGTGTCCAAAGCATCTCATGAGGATGTTGTTAAGCTGATTGGTCGCTGCACAGGTGTCCTACACTTGGTCATTGCCGAAGGCGGTCAGAACCACGCACAGCTAGATTCATGTTCAAGCGATGAAGAATTGGGGTTCCATGACCACAAGAGCCACTGGTTGAGGCCAAAGATAGACTCAAAGACACTAGGCATAAACCGTGCAGAACGGGTTGTAGCGGAAATGCAGTCTGGTGGAATCTTTAACATGATCTTTGAAAATTCTAGCCACTCATCTAGCAGCTCAGAGAAAGCAGTAGCTTGTGCCTCTACTTCTAAAACAAGGGCTCTCTCAGAGCCAGACTTTCCTTACTGTAACACTGGCACCCGACGGAGTGATCCCAACTTGCTCACTGAAGAGGAGATGGCCAAAGTGCTCAATGATGACTCTGTGTTCATTGATATGTTTGAACAGCAAGATGAATTTTCTCTGTTGCAAACTGCTGACTCTGCAGGAATACTCAACGTTGGGATGATTGTCGGTTACCTGGGATCCATTGAATTAGCTTCTACAAGTGCTAATCTGGAAAGCGACAGCCTTCAGGCAATTCGTGGCTGTATGCGGCGTCTGCGCGCCGAACAAAAAGTGCACTCATTGGTCCTGCTCAAAGTCATGCATGATTGTGTACAGCTATGCAACGACCGAGGCGCTGTTCTAGCCACTTACCCTGCAGAGAAGTTAGCGTTCAGTGCTGTGTGTCCAGACGACCGCCGCTTCTTTGGCCTTGTCACCATGCAGGCCACAAACGACCATGGCATACATAGACATGGTGAGGAGGAGCAAGGGTTGCGTACGTCTTGTCATGTCTTTATTGTAGACCCGGAACTCTGTCATCATAAGATCCACCAAGGTGTTGCTCGACGCTTTGGCTTCGAATGCACTCCAGACCCAGATACTAGTGGTTGCTTGGAGTTCCCACCGACTTCCCAGCCCCTTCTACAGTTTGTGTCTGTGCTGTACCGCGATATGGGAGAATCTATAGAGGGTATGCGAGCTCGAGCTTTCCTCGATGGAGACCTAGATGCTCAGCAGAACAACAGCACAAGCAGCAACAGTGACAGTGGCATTGGCAACTTCTTGCCTGAGGAGAAAAGCAACCGAGTCCTCTTGGTTGACTTGGGTGCAAACCCTGGTCGGCATGTTCCCACAGGACTATGGGAAAACCCTCCAGGATCTCGTAGCCAAAGTGTCCTAGGAGGTCTTCCACCACCACCGCCACCACCAATCTCGCATCGTAATGGCTACCGCCCTGACCAGTTCGTAGATCACCCTCAGCCCCATCCACATTCTCACGCAGACCCACCTCTGCTTTCTGGCAGGCATCTGAACTCCTCCTCACGGCTGGATGTGTCAGGCCTTCCTTCGCGCTCCCACTATTCTGCCCATGGCAAGAAGGTGACGGGGGCATCAGGCCAACGTTGGCTGCCAGTTCACGTCCTGAGAGATTGGCGTCAAGGACACAGCAGTGATCAGGAGTCTTATGCGGAGTCTACAGACGGATGGTCCAGTGCTAACTGTAGCACCCTGCCACCACCCATGAGTAAGATTCCAGCCGACCGGTACCGTGCTGCAGGCGAGATCGCCTCACAGCCTCACCGGCTCCATGCACAGAAGGACGAGTGGGCTAAGAAGCTGTTTGGGGAGAAGAACCTACGAGAGCAACTGAACGATGGCAAAAGAACGAAAGATTCAGAGAAGAAGGTAAGAGAATTTTATTTTTTATACAAAAAGTCTTCAATGTAACTTCTGTACTGATGATCACAATAAGTAAGGCTACTTAATTCCAGAGGAGTTGACCCCAAATTGAAGTGCATTCAAAATTACAATAGTAATTGATACTAAGGTTTAGGAGGAATTAGTGAGTAATTTATTTTAAATTTGATATCAGTGCAGTACGCTGGTTAATGAGCCAGGGAATGTGTTGACCACAGGTTTGAATCTCAAACCATTGTTTGTGAAAAAAACAAACAAACTTGCAGACATAAACTAATGTGCCTGGAATGGATAGCACTTTTTCCCTTGTTCTTGTTATCAGGCACGGCATGATCCTTTACTTTGCTGTTTTCAATTGCATTAGGAATTTTATCCTTTCCAACACAAAACAATGAATCACAACATTTCACTCCAACTTATATTCTCAATTATTTTATGTTTAAAATATGTTGTTTCACTTAGTTTAGTAAAACTGCACAAACACTTTACTGTCGAAAAGAATTCTGTCAAATAGGTGACATGCATAGCCAGGCTGAAAATACCTCATTCCCATTTGCTGCTTCAGCTGTGGCTCCTCGCTTGGAGGGAACATGTTAAAACTGACCCTGAGATGAGAAGATTGAGATACAAAGCTGGGTTCGTATCATTCTCCCAATGGAAATTTTTGAGTTCAAATGGCTGTGAGCTCCTGCTCTGCTCTGACTGCCACTGATGGGCCTCTAGCAGCTGACAGCAGATCACTCATATTGAAGTCTTCACTCTGGGTGGTAGATGCCAAACCACTGAAACTAATCAGAATGAGATACTTTCAGAAATAGTTTACCCAAATAGGAAAACTCTGTCATCATCAATTCATGTTGTTCCAAAACCCATATGAAACGGTGAAGTTTGGTAGATTTGGTAGGGAATTGCCATAAAAGTATTTCTTATGACTCCTACAATGTATTACAAGAAACTCCACATGAGGATGAAATATCAGTATTCTTTAGGTAGCCGACTATTGGCTGAATTACTAAGCTCTCTAAATAAACACATATTCTCAGATATTTTGTAACAAAGGTCCTAAATCAAATGAATAATGAATAATATCTGTGTTCCACACCATTTAAACTGGCTTCATGTACAGTTGTCATTTAAAAACACCTTCGCATTTGTAAGAATTGAGTAAAGGCCAGAATCGCTCCACAGGAGCCAACAATGATGTCCACAGGCCCAAAGCAGCAAAACAGACAGCATTGATTGGATTTCCCAGAATAGTACTGTAGCTGTTATATGCATCATCATCTATGCTTTGACAATAGCTTCAGGGTCTACTAAATACAGTAAGACATGTCAGGCATCAATGGCCTGTGTTCTTTGCTTTAAGGAATTGTTTTTCAGTTCATTCAAGCACCACTTAATGTGTGTATCAACATAATGTGGATATTAACATTGTATATTTAAATTTATATATTGTATGTATAAGGGAAAGTGGTATTTGATTATGTGGCATTTCACAAATTTGAATCTCCTTTTTGCCTACACTAATTAATTTAAATAGTGTGACGTCAAAATATTCAAATATTCCATGTTCTCTCTTAATTAATGAGGTAATAAAAACATGCATAATCATGATAAAATTGCTTAATTATTAAAACGTAGTTGCTAAGGTGCATTATCTGTTAATTTTACGACATTTCTTTTGACCTTAAAATGCAACACAATTAAATGTGTAATTCAAAATACAGGTAAAACACTGGGGAAAAAAATCAATACTGAAAATTCTTTCATATTGACAACAGTACATTGGGTCTTGTTTTTACAGACTTTGCTTGGAGTGTAGGTATCTATTCACAGTGGTTCCTTTTATTATTTTAGTTGAAACTTTATTGTCTGTTTTGTGACATCATGAAAGAGATAGACAAAACTTAACACTTGCTTGGCATCCACATGGGGTCATGAGTAGATCTCCTACTCACCAACAGGCGGCACTGTTCCGCTGTGTGTGCCAATCACAGGTCAAATACCTTGTTGCAGTATAATATGATGATTCTTCTCCATCTATTTTGTCTCCTAAATGCATATTCATTTTCAAATGATTATTCGGTGGTTTAAAGGTGGTATACTGATCTATAGATTATAAAACAAAATAACAAAGTATCTAAGTTGGCTGTTATTTTGTTTTATTTTAATGTTTTTCTTTTTTTTTCTTTTGTTTTATTCATTATTTACTTTTATTGCACAAACATCGTTTGGTTTCATATTATTATAAAATAGACTTTTTTCAAAGTAATGAAAAAAAATGTTGAGACCCCTTGTTGTCTATGGTTAATGTAATGAATACAACTGACTTCATACATCCATTAAAAATCACCTTGACACAATTAGGCTAAAAGTCATTACAAAAATGGGCCCACTGTATGTACTGTATATAAGAATTGGGTTTCACCTTATTTTGATAGTCCCTTTAACACATTCTGTTGACTATAAGTAACGTTGCACCTACATGTCTACTAACTCTCATTAGTGTGTTAGTAGAGTATTAGTAGACTGGTAGGGTTAGGGTTAGAATAAGCTGACATGTAGTTGCAAAGTTACTTATAATGTCTGTTGGAGGACCATCACAATAAATTGTTAGCAGATATTAAGCTGACAGTCTACTAATACTCTAATGACAGTTAATTAATGTAGTTGCAAAGTTACTAATAGTCAACAGAATGTTTAAAAGGGACCATCAAAATAAAGTGTTACCAATAATTGTTCACTATTTCATGTTCATATTATTTGTAAACTACCCACCTACAATGAGTACAACTGTGAGTCTTATGTATTGTGAATTCCACTTAAGTCATGTCAAGACTTGAGGAGAGAGGTACAGAAATGTTGTCAAAGATCACACGTTCTTCTGGATCATAACCACAAATAGACTCTAAAGGCCAGTTACACCAAACGATAACCATAACAATAAAGATAGAGTTCTAAAAATTGTTCTAAATGTACATCTCAAATCCACATCTCAACCATAACAATAATGGCACAAAGAAACAATATTTTTAGAATCACTTTCATGATTGCCAATCCGAATCCATTTCTGCTTTAAGAACTATAGAGCATTTAAAGCGGCAGACGACAACAGCGCACACTTAAAATAATCAGAACATATGTATCGTCCGTGTGAACGGGCCTTAATGCTTAAACATCCTTGTGGAGTGTTGTTTTATCATAAAAGATTGAGCTGGTTATGGTTTTGATTATATGAGTACTTTTTGCAGTGTCTGGATTGTAATCCTACTGTGAAAGCTTTGCTTCACAGTCCTACAGAGAGCGAGTTTTGAGATGGTTGTGAAACCGATAAACAGATAAATTATGTTTTCATAGTAACATTTCTTGGTATGGTTTGTCATCCCCTCCTCATGCATGAAGTAAACAGGAAAGACAGCTCCTCAGAGCTCTTCAAAGATAGCTCCTCCCTGATAAGTCTGAAAGGTCTATGCAGCGCACAGTACGTCCCTGCTCCCCACAGGAATCCATGATGTTATCTCAGTCCTAACACAACTGCACCTTAAAGGGATAGTTCACCCAAAAATGATAATTCTGTCATCATTTATTCACCCTCAAGTTGTTCCAAACCTGTATACATTTCTTTGTTCTGCTGAACACAAAGGAAGATATTTGGAAGAATGTTTGTAAACAAGCAGATCTCGCCCTCCCCATTGACTACCATAGTATTTTTTTCCCCCTACTATGGCAGTCAATAGGAGTCGAGATTTGCTTTGTTACAAACATTCTTCCAAATATCTTCCAGGTTTGGAACAACTTGAGGGTGAGTAAATGATGACAGAATATTCATTTATGGGTGAACTATCCCTTTTGAAAATTACCCCGTGATTTACTCACCCTCAAGCCATCCTAGGTGTATATGACATTTTTCTTTCAGACGAATACAATCGGAGTAAAATATGTCCTGGCTCGTCCAAGCATTATAATGGCAGTGAATAGCAGCCCAAAATTTGAAGCCCAAAAAAGTGCCTTCCATATTCAATTTACGGAAAAAGTATAACTGGCGCAACGATGACGTCGGATGTAGCGTAAGCATTGCGTAAGCGTTCTTCGTAAGTTGAATACAGAAGGCGGTCCGCAGAAAACTTTTTAACGTGTTAAGTATGGATATTTTTTTTACACAAACCCATCGATTTGCTTCAGAAGGCCTTTATTAACCCCACGGAGCCGTGTGGATTACTTTTATAATGGATGGATACACTTTTTTTTGGTCTTCAAATTTTGGGCTGCCATTATAATGCTTGGAAGTGCCAGGACATTTTTTAATATAACTCTGATTGTATTTGTCTGAAAGAAGAATGTCATATACACCTAGGATGGCTTGAGGGTGAGTAAATCATGGGATAATTTTCATTTTAGGGTGAACTATCCCTTTAAGAGGGGAGAGAGATAGAGAAAGAAACTACAAAAGAAAAGTTGTTCAATAGTAAGTTGAAAGAAAAGTACAAATAGTATAGTTATAGAATATATAAATCAATAGGTCAAGTTGTGATATGAAATTAAATTAAAAAAAGAGGACAGAATGTGGTACTTTGAGACTTTTCAGCTTGTATACCATTCACTCTTTGGCAACCTAAAAAAGAGCTTTAGGCTGTGCTGATGTAAGCATAGTCATATGAGCCTCATGTTTCTGTGTTTTTTCTCTTAATTAGTCTTTTGAAGTATATAAATATAAAACAAAAACAAAAAAAAAAATCCCTCCTAAGATTCAACTCCTAAGTACTACACACAAAAAAGAGCAGCTCTCACTAACATCTGGAACATTTAGTGTTGTGTTCCAAAACCCATGTTGACAGCTTTATGCCTCTTTTCAGCAACCGCCTGAAAGATTCATCCTAGGAACGTAGTTTAGTCCACGATATTTCCTATAGATTAGTTCACAACGCCGTGCTGCTCAATTACCATGGAAACCGCTGGGGTGATGAAGAGTGGGTCACTCATGTTTGTCTCCCCTTTTCCTCTATGACTGATGGGGTTTTTAATGATACCCAATATGGCTATCCTAGTATCCAGGCATCCAGAAAGGATGCAGAATGTAAGAACATTTGTTGGACTACAAGAGCAGTCTTTTTGTTTTCTTTTAATTTTTGGTTATTTCTTTAGTTTTTCCTCTTCTTTAAAGTCGCCATGAAACAGAAGTTGCAATAGTCTGTCCTTCCACATTGTGACGTGTATCTGAGTGAAACAAAAGTGCTTCTCAAACAAGAAAAATGTACAGCTTTTGATTTCATTGGATGTTGTGATTTGCTATTGCTGTGATGTCATGTGAGTGACAGGTTGTCCCGCCGTCTCACCAGTAAACACGTCATCAGTTAAAGGATGTTGCTGAAAGAGGAAAGGGAAGTTATTTTGATTAAAGATTATGAGGGCACATTAATTTAAAAAATGATGTGCACAGATAAATTGTTTATAATACATACTGCAATGTTTAATATTAAATAAAAAACAAGAATTGAGTCATAGGCCATAGTGTCATAGTCACTAAGTTCATACAATGATATGCTTCGCATTATACACCAATCAGGCATAACATTATGACCTAATATTGTGTTGGTCCCCCTTTTGCTGTCAAAACAGCCCTGACCCGTCGAGGCATGGACTCCACTAGACCCATGAAGGTGTGCTGTGGTATCTGGGACCAAGATTTTAGCAGCAGATCCTTTAAGTCCTGTCAGTTGCGAGGTGGGGCCTCCATGGATCGGACTTGGGGTTCTGGGGAAATTGGTGGCCAAGTCAACACCTCAAACTTGTTGTTGTGCTCCTCACAACATTCCTGAACCATTTTTGCTTTTGTGGTAGGGCGCAATTATCCTGCTGAAAGAGGCCACATCCACCAGGGTACCACCAATACTGTTTCCATGAAAGGGTGTACATGGTCTGCAACAATGCTTAGGTAGGTGGTACGTGTCAAAGTAACATCCACATGGATGGCAGGACCCAAGGTTTCCCAGCAGAACATTGCCCAAAGCATCACACTGCCTCTGCCGGCTTGCCTTCTTCCCATAGTGCATCCTGGTGCCATGTGTTCCCCAGGTAAGCAACACACACACACCCGGCCATCCACGTGATGTAAAAGAAAACGTGATTCATCAGACCATGCCACCTTCTCCATTGCTCCGTGGTTCAGTTCTGATGCTCACATGCCCACTGTTGGCGCTTTCAGCGGTGGACAGGGGTCAGCATGGGCACCGTGACTGGTCTGCGGCTATGCAGCCCCATACGCAACAAACTGTGATGCACTGTGTATTCTGACACCTTTCTATCAGAACCAGGATTAACTTCTTGAGCAATTTGAGCTACAGTAGCTCATCTGTTTGATCGGACCACACGGGCCAGCCTTCGCTCCCCACGTGCATCAGTGAGGCTTGGCCGCCCATTACCCTGTCGCCGGTTCACCACTGTTCCTTCCTTGGACCACTTTTGATAGATACTGACCACTGCAGACCGGGAACACCCCACAAGAGCTGCAGTTTTGGAGATGCTCTGACCCAGTCGTCTAGCCATCACAATTTGGCCCTTGTCAGACTCGCTCAAATCCTTACGCTTGCCCATTTTTCCTGCTTCTAACACATCAACTTTGAGGACAAAATGTTCACTTGCTGCCTAATATATCCCACCCACTAACAGGTGCTGTGATGAAGAAATAATCACCTGTCGGTGGTCATAATGTTATGCCTGATTGGTGTAGTTCTTAACTGTCATATCTTTTATTTAAGGGCCCTGTGTTCATGTGTTTCCATAGCACTGATCATTTGTCCTCTACTGATTCTCTAAGGTTTCCTTTTATGGTATGTGTGTATGTGTGTTATTACAGTGTCTTTGCATGCTTGTGATTGAGAGAGATATTATGTAAATGTCTCTTCTTGTTAGCCTTAAAGGGATAGTTCACCAAAAATTTAAATTCTGTCATTGTGTACTCACCGTCATTCCATACCTGTATGACTTACTTGCTTCTGGGGAACATAAAGGAAAATATTTTGAGGAAAACTGTTTGATTACCAACATTCTTCAAAATATCTTCTTTTGTGTTCTGCAGAAGAAAGAAAGTTGTTCCAGGTTTGGAACAACATGGGTGAGTAAATGATGACAGAATTTTCATTTTTGGGTGAACTACCCCTTTAAATGTAGAAACATACATGTGCATAGCTAAAGTATGTACTGCCCTGACCCTCACGTGCATGTAGTCACTTGTGTTGGCGTATTTGTGTGTGCGCATATGTTTGTTAGCACTTGATGTGTCATAATGATGAGCCTGAACACACAGAGTGCTCAGTGTTTCTAGGCAACACAGGAGACCATTTGATTATGCTGCTCTTGTCATCTGCACAATCAGTCTCTAAACTTTAGCCTATGAAAATTATCCCTCTCAGTCTGCGTCTCTGTCTGACCGCCTGACAAATAGTTTGCCCATCTTTGTACATTCGTCCTTCGGTTTCTCTGTCTGGTGTTGCTGTTGGGCTTTCTCTGAACACAAAACATGACATGGTGTCGCATCATTAAGTATTTACAGAATTGATTAGGGTTAATCCTGATGTGTGTATTTTTTATGTGTTAACTTAAAATACTTTCTTTTATACGAGTTAAATGTGTTGAGAATGTGTAAATACTGTTCCTGTGAGGCTTTGCACCTGGTACATGAAAAATTAGGCAAAAAAACCTCAGACTTAAAGGGATAGTTCACCCAAAAAAGAAATTCTCTCACCATTTACTCTACATTGGGAGGCAGTAGTCACCAAAACTGTTTGAATACCAAGATTTTTCTAAATATCTTCTTTTGTGTTTCACAGAAGAAAGAAAGTCATACAGATTTGGGATGACATGAGGCAGAGAATTGTAATTTTAGGGTGGAGGATGCTTTTAAGGTGCAATCACATATTCCGTTGTTTGGTGCTTTTTTGTTTTGCGAAATTTAGTCATTTCAGTAGGAATTCATGCTATCAAAATTTTTGCATGAGGGCAAAAGATTTCCCCTCGCAGATTACGAGTTCAAGTTAATAACACAAATTCGCTGCATTGACGAAAAGAAAGCTGCTTCATACATCACTATATAATTGACAAATAGACAAAGGATCCTTTTTGCCCATAGAGTCTAACTAAAATTGAAAAAAAAATTTGGTTTGCATTGTTACATTGAAGAAAGTCATATCTAGGAACCAGAATATCACAGACTTTGGGCAACAAAGAAACACCCTAACAACCACCCACATAACCTTAGTGGCAGTTGAAAGTTTTAAACATGCAAGAAATACTTAAATTAAAAGAAAAAAGAAAAATGTGTATGTATATATATATATATAAAATCTTAATATTTTAGCAAAACTGTGTGGTGATGCTAGTGGCACAAACATCACATTTAAATTAAAAACCTCAATGGGAAATCCTCATAAAAACTTTGCTGACAAAAGAAACATTAGTATGGTAACCTTCACACAGTTAAGTTTTTGCACGTACACCAAAGCGCATTCTCATTTCCCTAAGGGAGTGAGCAAACTCTGTGTCTGTTCATGTGATCTTGTGCTATCACCATAATGAAATCAAACAGTGCGAGGAGAGTTGTTTACTGGTTCCTCTGTGTATTTCACACATGGAGTGGATGAGGAAAGTTCAAAAATAGGGAGAGGGAGACAAAACATGTATCACTTAATCTCTCGAGGCAGTTTTGGTAGATGGACATTGTGATGTGATTATTCGGCCTGACCACCAGACTCTCGTGTGTGTGTGTGTAGAATTATGGATGAAGGATGTAGATTGTGTAGAGGTCTGATGAATGATCATGAGTAAACTATATCATTATATATAATCCTTCAGAAATCATTCTAATATGCTGATTTGGTGCTCAAGAAACATTTATTATTGTTGACAACTGTTGCTGTGCTGCGTAATAATTTAGTGGAAACCCTAAAACATTTCTTTGAACAGAAAGTTTAAAAGAACAGCATTTATTAAAAATAGATTTTTGTAATAACGCAACAGACTTACTGTCACTTTTGATCAATTTAATGCGTCCTTGCTGAATAAAAGTATTAATTTCATCTTGCTGACCCCAAACTATATATTCTCTCTCTTGTATCTGGTGGAAATTCAGTTGCGTTCCAATTATAATTTCATGATACGTTGTAATAGTAAATCTTGACGTATGCATCGCAATATCAGAGTTCGTACGAGGTGCTTGAATTTAACTTTTTGAAATTTAAGTCCTGGAAAACCCTTGAAAACAGCCATATTTATGAAGAGGTACTTGAATGAGTACCCAGTTTGAATGAGGAAAGCGATATATTTGTCATAGTATCCTTTCAATGGTTAAGGGAATTAGTATGCCAACATTATTATATAAAATATTATTTGTTGAATAATAATAGCCATTACAAACTTTGTATTTAATATATATTATTAAATAAGTAGTATTTTTGGATACCTTATATCTGTAATTTGAGTTAAAAAACAACAAAATAAACAATATTTTTTTTAGTGCAAACAAGCCATTAGATTACAACATAATTTCTTGTAATTAGTTACATTGAAATGCTTTACATTTAACTAATGAAATCCTTTGTTTTCCTCTGTTATTATATTTTCATAAGAATCGTTTAAGAAGTTTATGCACTCTTTCAATTTGCTCTTCTATGCACTGAAAGTTCTAGGGCTTTGGTAATGTTTCCATACTTAAAGTTGCCACAGTCATTGCATACTTTGCATGTGCTGTACTATATTTGTACCATTTTGTTTTATTAGCATATTTTCCAGGTAAGCGACGCACACGTGATGTAAAAGAAAACGTGATTCATCAGACCATGCCAGTATCTATTTACCTTTTTAAGGGTTTAAGATGAAGACATTGTTTGATAAGTGAGATCTCTGATTGTAGTCCTTGAAACCAAAAAAGTGATGCTTGAAAAGTCCTTGAAAGTCCTGGAATTTCATTTTACAGTATCTGTATGAACCCTGCAATATGTATTGTATAATGAGGACAACTGCATTGTAAATATTTCGGTCAAACACAGTACAAAAATGGGAAATTGTCGTGTCTATGTTACTAATGTCTTTCCCTCTGTTTCTCACAGGGTGGAAGGTTCAAAGGCATCACTATGGGCTTTCCTCAGCGTTCCTCCGGCAGACGATCTTTTGGACGTTCCAAGCGTCTCAGTATGGCTCGCTCACTCGATGACCTTGAGGTGAGGTTCCCCAAATGCTTCGTTTTTTCTCCAGACGTAGGCCTCCACCTTTCTCTGTATCTCTCTCTCATTCTCGCTTATAAAACTTCCCAGCATTCCGATCCTATCAGCTGGAGGGTTGGGAATGATTACATAAGGAATGAGTAACCTACGCAGTGCTTCAGAGACAAGAGACATGCATGCAAACTGAAACAAACACACACAATCAACCTGCTGGAGGTTAGAACTGTAGGGGCCTTATTTATGAAACAACGGCTGTACGCTTGTAAAACAGATTTGACACCGCAGCGAGGGAATTCCAGTGTGTTAATGGCTCTGATCACACTCGCACACGCGAGTTTAATTTTAGACCCAGCAGTCAAAGAGATAGAGTGCATCTGCGTGTCATGTGACATGCACACAAATGTAGTGATGGCAGATTGTCATGGCAACGGAGGAGACGGTGACACGTGGATGGTGTAATTTTCAGATGGAAGCGCTCAGGGCAAGAAAAAACTGACAGCACGTCACATCTCAGTCTGGCCTGATAGCCAGCATGCCAGTGGTTATTATGGGTTTTTCTTTTGTGTGTGTAAGTAGAGGCTTAATTTGTAACACTAAAGCTGACGTGTGTTATTTTTTGACACATTTTCTTCTATTTCAGCTTGATTTGCAGAGACAACTATAAGTAAGCCATTTGTACACTGATTTGCCTAAAAAGTGTAAACACTGTTGATCTGTGGTGCTATGAAAACATTGCTTGTTTTGTTGGAGCATGCTGCCCTGCTTGATTAGGGGGGAACTGTTGTTTTTGCTTGACCAACCGCAGTGATGAGGTGAATGCTCGAAAAATCATTATTTTTGTAATTACATTCAGTAATGCTAGTGGTGGAGAAATTGCACACTTCAGCTTTAACTTGTTTTAAATGAACATCAATCTGTGGTTAACATTCACTAATATTATCAGATGCATAGCAATGATTAGTGGTGCTCGCCAAGGCAAATATCACTGTTAGCATTTCTCCATTGTCAAGTGGGACAGCCATGAGCATTGTCCTAGACCCTCTGATGAGGGGCTCACTAAAGTCCTCCTTGGTATAGCATAATGATTGAGTAAAATTAAGGAGTTCCTACCCATACAATCTTTGTTCTGGGCCCATGAATTTAACCCCTATGTATTTAACTTTGGTACATAACTCACTCTGCACAATTGAGTTATAGATGTAAATGGTAGCCTAAATCATGGAGCTTGTTGAGTTGAAGTGGCCGACAATAAAACAGGAAAAACAGACCCTAAAGACACTAAAGAATGGACCAGAGCTATATCAAGGCCAAAGTCATGGGTTCAGTTTCCTGGGAATAACACATTTACATTTATGTAATTGTCAGATGCTTTTGTCCAAAACCACTTACATTTCATTCAAGATATATATTATTAGACATTGTATGTAGACTATGTAGACTTTATTAGACTTTGTGTTTCTATAGTGCCATCTGAATGCACTCTAAGTAGCTTTGGATAAAACCTTTTCCATATGCATACAATGTAAAGATGTTAAAATCTTAAAACTGTAAGAATAATTATTAAATTTAATATTATATAAATAAATTATATAATATAATTATACTTATATTATAATTATATAATATAGCAATTAAATTATATGCTTTGAAATTCCATTCAAAAGTTTATATATATATTTATATATATAATATTTATAATATATATAGAAAATATATGAATATTTTTGTGGAAGTCATGATAGACATGATTCAGGATTTTTTTTGATGATAAGAAAGTTCAGAAGTAAATTATATTTAATTGAAATAGAAATCTTACATGTCTTTATTGTCATTGTTGTTTTAATCAATTGAATTAGTTCTTGCTGAATAAAAGTGTTTTTTATCTTACCAACCCTAAACCTGTAATGTATTAAATATCACTGTATTTATTAAATATCCTGTATATTCAATTTTAATTAAATAATTATTGTTAAAGAAATATCTACAAAATCTACTCTGTTTTCCAAAGGTTATCAGTTGGTAATAATTATATATATTATAATCATACCTTTGTCCACTATTATAAGTGATCTGTCAATAATGATTAACTCATCCCAGAAAACAGTTACTCTTTTGGACTTGTTTAGTCTCATGATCAAATCCTTTCTCTTTTAAAGAGCAGAAATCCCTCTTTACCAGCTGAATCACATAGCGTGAAAGTGAGTCTCCGTGCCACTCTGACGGGACAGTCACACTGTTGATCGGGTCTGATAAGATAAAAGAATGAAACGCTTCCTCTAGTTAGTGGCTGGAACAAACACTGGCCTGATTGCATAAAGCAAGTTTAAAGCGGGTTATATTGGGTGAAGAAGAGAGAAAACAAGTCTTAAGAGCAGGGAGATTTTCATCTATGCTGTTCAAATGCTAACAAATGCATTGATATTTAAGACAGAAACTGTAATAATGCTGTGTATGGAAATGAAGGTTGAATGTTGTATATTTTTTTCTCTTGCTTCTATCATTTTCCTGAAGTCTCTCTGTTTTTTATTTCCTCTCATCTCTCTGTCTTGTCTTCCGGTGGCTTCGTCTCTTTTCTCAGAGCTGTACATATGCAGGCTGGCGGCACTTTTGTGTGAACAGAGCTCGCTTTGTGAAGCAGCACCGTAATTAGTGTGTGTGTGTGTGTGTGTGTGTGTGTGCTAATGAGCATTGAGCAGCATTCTTCTCGTTAGCAGAGACTCTGCTACGAACTCACACACTTTCTGCAGTGAGGCATGAACATGCATACACACTCTTAAATCACATGCTAATTGAACACTGTCCTTAAATGCTGTGACACACACTCTCAAGCTCTGAGATGAACATACACAAACAACATCAGGAAAGGCACTAATTATCAGCTTCTCCAGTACACACACACATTTCCTCTGGCTGGCCTATCATGTAAGAGAAAGTGAGCTATGCAGTTATCTTGTCAGCGAGTGTTTACCCGGTGAGATGGCATTTCTCTTCATGCCCACAAACACTGTGTGACATCATGCCAGCCTTTCGAGCCTTTAGTTTGCTCACTGAGCCAACAAATTTCACCCTCCCCCCGATTCAAAACTGATCGTGACTATCGTTGAGAGTCACGAATACATTTATTTTTAAATACAAACTCATTTTACAAGGGTAATTTAAACTGAATGGCACTCCTGAGACTGACTGACTTCATAAACAGACCATGGAAGGGAACTTGAAATACACATTTCTGGTCCTGTGTTGAATGATTTTAAAGAAAATTTGTATCTTAATCTTTCATCAAAGATGAATAACTTTGAGTAACTTCAAGTATGACTTTTTGGCTGATGTCATAAATATTCCCCTCCATCCACCATATAAAACAAGGACATTCTCATCCTTTTTGACTCCAAGGCCCCCCTTTGTCCACAACAATATTCGAAGGCCTGAATTACATTTCAGGATTACAGAAGTTTAAAGCACTGAATGTTTTCCCACTCTATTTAACAAATTTACAAATTTTAAAGGCTTTTCCAGATTTACTGGATAAAAGTATTTAAAAAAAAAAAAAAGAAGATTTTAGCTAGAAAAATATATGTATTGTAAAAGTGACTGTGTAGTTTTAAGATTGTATTCATTTACATAACTTCCAGGTCTAGAAACCACACTTTTTATATTAGGCTACTCCAGCTTTTCCAAAACCCTGGTTCTTTAATGAACATGTGAGTCTCGTTCACACCAAGGAAGATAACGATAAAGAAATCGTTCTCAATAATAAAGAGTAGCAGAGTCCACACCACAGCTATAATGATAACGGCACAGAGAAACGATATCGTTATGACAAAAACAGAATCTAAAATCAGAATCTATCCTGCTATAACAAGCTCGAGCATTTAAAGCAACAGACAAGCACGCCCGTAGAATAAACAGAATGATATTGTCCGCTGGTGTGGATGCTAATATAGTTATCTTTATATTTATCATTGTTGGTGTGAACAGGCATTAAGTCTAATCTTGACTATATAAATAATACTTTTTTTATGTTGCATGATAGAAATGTAATTGCGTAATCGGATATGCTGTATGCAGGTATTGCTCAAACAACTTGGTGACAGGGAAGTTGGTTCACAGTTGTATGGATCCTCGCTGTATGTATGAGGCATTGGGGCTGAATGATTGCAAAATTTGAATGGTTACTTTCACTCTTGATGGTTAAATCATCATAAGATTACACACTGTTCATAGAACATTAGAATTGTGGATTAAAAAAATGTAAATAATATTAATTCTGAAAATTGTAACCTAAATACTGTTTTGTTGTGCACCGCAAGGCGATTTTTTTGATTAAAAAACAAGATAGAATCCCAATAATTATGCAACCCAGAAAGCAACTTGTCTCAATTCTCGGTCTTGTGACCGCCTGATTTAGAAGAGTTTTTCAGAATCACTCTGTGTGTACGTGTATTTTCGTGTATTGTACGTGTATTTTCTCACCTATAATGGGTGTATAATCTCATTGTATAAACAATAGCATAAGCAATATGGTGGATTTTTAACTCTCTGCAGCCGAGTCAAATACGCTCAGCTGCATGTACCATCACATCAGTCATTTCTGACTGATTTATCACAGTGATGATACTACTTTGCTCCAGGGTCCAAAAAAACAGACCCCTCAGATTCTTAAACACCGCTTACGGAGATAACAGGGTTGGGACTTGTTGAAGAATGTAGCTCTTCATACCAGATTTATGCTTTAATAGTGCCTGTCAAACAAGTCAAATCCACACACAAACATACTAAGACTAACAATTCAATGTTCCGGATATGTTTTGTTGTGCACATTGACTGCGATTATACACACACTGAAATAAACACATGCCAGGAAGCTGAACCCCCTTAATTGTTCAAATACACACACACACACACACACACACACACACACACACACACACACACACAGTGATTCTTTCACGCTCCCTTCTTTAAGCAGATGCTGTGCTCAAGGCATACTAAGTAGGTGACACAACATGAAGAATCCCACTGTGAAGCACTTACATTTCAGTGTGTGTGTGGCTGTTTCTCACGCCTCTGTGAAGTATATGAGTGTGAACGCACACACACTCACTCCCACTTGCGAGCGTGTCTCTGCATCTCTGTCTGTGAGCCCTGGGCTCTGTGGGCGGAATAGGAATTACAGCGGAGTGGGTGGAAAGACTGAGAGAGTGAGGGAGAGAGAGAGAGAAATGGGGAGAGAGAGAGAATCAAACGACACAAGACGCAGGGACAGTGACAGGGACAGACTGTGAACACGGACTCTTTGCACACTTGTGTGTGCTCACACATGCCGTATTGGACTCAGCAAGTAGATGGATGTGTTTACAGAGCGTGGAGTCATTTAACGCCCAACTGTGGAGTCTAACACTGCCATACATGGAGCCAACTTTGAGCGTCAATCCTGATGGAGTGAGTACCTGTACATGCACATTTGTACAGACTAGTGTGCTTGTTTGATCTGTCAAGTCATATTGCGTTTAGAGGCAGTGTTTTAGTTGAGGTGGGGGTTGTGGATGCTCTGTCAGTTTTCTATCGCAGGAGTCTATGTTTGTTGTTAATATTTAAGAGTAAGGTTGTGATCAGGAGGCGCTCTTTGGATTTTAACACCACTTGCACAAGTACTTGTGCGATCTTGCTTTGGAATGCAGGTCCTTGTCTGTTGAAACCTCAAATTAGTTTAAAAACTGTGCTGAGGGACAGGTTATCAAGTGAATTTGCATATCAAATGCTCATTTGATGCCATTCATTGACATTTGTGCTTTTATATACTGTATATTTTTAACTATGTAATTGTATGCTAAAGCAATTAGCAAGACAAAATATATTTGCACATGTAATTATATAATTTACCTTTTATGGTTTGATCACGAATCATCTTGCATATGATAATCATGTGACCTGATTTGTCCAATCAGGTGTCATTGAATTCTTATGAGCTCCCGATGAAAGATGTTCCATCATTTTTTGAAATTTTCTTTCAGCATTATTTGAGGGTTTTTTTTGTGGTTATACAGGTGTCATCTATGAATTTTAAAGCAACTTTGTCTTCAGTCTCACTGTCTCAAATGTGTGAATGTGTTAAGAGTGTTTTATTGTTGAAATTGTACAGGCTTAGACAAAACAAACATTTCATATGAAGCTGCCCTCCCCTTTGAGAAAGAACACCAAAAAGTGTCAGATAATTGAATCAGATCTTATTAAGGAAGTTGCATGAAACATGAATACCTTTTTGGTACTTTGTCATTTGGTATTGCAATGAAGTTGTGTGCTATTTAAGTTTGGGGAAAATGACTTTCTTTTTCTTTGGAGGAGAAGTATTTCACCCAAAACTAGAACAGAAGTTTATTCGATTTTTTTTGTTTGTTTTCTCTTTACTATTTCTAAGTCAAATTTAGCTTCTAAATTTCACTAAATATCATTTAGATTAATCGTGGAGTCCTTGTAAAGCATATGCATGCAATGTTTTTTTTTTTTTTATTCATAGTATTTAATAATTTTGTGAACGAGTGAGTGAGTGTGTGCCTGTGTTGGAAGATACAGCAGAGGGCAGTATTGAGACAAGGTTGTCTTTTAATGAAGATATCAGCCAAACTTTACTTTGTGTAAATAACAAGGGTTGAACTTTATTTTACAGACCTGTTCCCCATGTACATACTATGTACCTATTATAGTAATTGTAATAACTGGGTAATAACTAGGTAACTAACCCTGAACCTTCCCCTAAACCTAATCTTAACCCATGTAATTGCCTTATATTATCCAGTAATTTCTTAGGTAAGTACACGTGCACGTACTGTAAAATAAAGTGCAACCATAGCAAGTGTTACATAATATATAATAAACAAATATATACATAAACTATTGTTGAACGGTGTCACCATCGATGATATTGTTTATGCTAATTATCTTTCTTCTAGTTTGTGTTTTGCAGTGTTGTTCAGGCTTGTCATCCATGTTTATGTATAAAGGAAGTATTTTGGATGAATGGAAAAAAAAATCATTATTGACAAATCTAGCATTTACTACAGTACATTGATTAATTAAGACTAAAGGGTGTATTCAAGTTTATTTTTAGCTCCATGTATTAAATTGTCACCAGAGTTGGCATGGTTGTGTATTTAACACATAAAAAATATTTAAAGTCATAACTCACCTGAGCATGCGTGGGGCAATGCCGTGAAACCTTAATAATAATAATAATAATAATAATACTTATCATATATTATAATATAAGTTGATATTATATAAAAGGTTTTTATAATGGCCACTTGCATGAGATGTCTTGCTATATAGAGTTCCGTCTGTTTGCCAGCCCGCTTAGCTCACATAAGCTCCATTGGAAGAGAGAACCACTGTTAATGCCTTCATGCCCAGTGGGAACAGCCAGAGAGAACCAAAATGAATGTGGATCTGCATTCAAATGACTTGAGATTTGACTCAGTATTATGTATTGTTTTTTTTTGTTGAGAGCACCAGGACTTCCCCTGATTCAGAGAGCTAATCCCCATCTGAAATGTGTTCCACAGTACTAAAGTGAAGATCTGGGCCGAGCAATGCGTTTGAATATGAACTTGCAGCGCTGTCAGCTGTGATCTGAAGCACTGTCATACCTCTGTTCATAACCAACATCTCTCAGAACCTTGTATTTCACTACCTTGTATATCATATGCTTGCCAACTTTGTAAATGGTTACATAGAAAAACTGAACGTCATGCACTAAACAACTGAGAGTGACACACTAGCAGACTTTCAAGTCGTTACAAAAACAATAACTTACACAGAAACACACGCCTCATTGCTAGGATATACACAGCAAATGTAAACAATGTGTGTTCTAAAATGGGGTAAAAATATCAAACATGTTCATTATCCTGCAGCTGGATTGGAATCAGAGTCTGAAGTAAAAAAAAAAATCACTCTATGTGATTTTCTGCAAAATCGCTCAACTCTGCTTGCCCAAAATCTGACTATAGTGTTAATGCGTCCAGACTGCAGATTGTGGAAGAAAATATGGGCAAAAGTCATGTAGTGTATTCCAGCCTTCAGAGAACACATTACCAGCTCATTCAAAGCAATTAACATTATTTCTGTTGCTCACATTGCTATTTCCCCCAGCATACCCAGTCGAGAACTTAAAAAAGAGAATTATTTTTAAATGGTTTTTAAATTATAAATATAGCCTATTTGAAATATTTTAAAATTATATTTGTATTAACTTGTATTAGTTTATATCTTTTTATTTATTAGAATTCTTTGACATATTCCATATATATAATGGAATATTTTGAATATTTAATTTATGAGACCTATTTAATGTTATTGGCGCACATCAGATAAAACATGTTTGAGAAGCAACTTTAGTTTAAAACTTTTTTTAAGATTTTTTTTTTTTTTTTTTTAGATCTACAAAGGGCCATATACAAGTGTTCAATATTTATATAGTAATAAACTTATAGATCATAGATCATATAAAGATAATTTGAATGGAGCCAAACTGTTTTAGCTTTCGTGATGGGAGATAAAAAACAGCCCACCCAAAATACTAAAAATAAGGCTCTCAAACCTCCCTTAAAGATCTCTCACCAGCAGCCAAACAGCCTAATTTTAATGGTCCTCTAATATTTTTTTTGTTCTCTGAAATACATGTGCCAAGTATTTTTAAGATCTTTCTTTTTCACCCTTCTACTCAGGAAATTGCCAATTTTGCCGCTCATATTTTTGAATTGAGTTCACAAGGTTTGTATCAAACACTGCCTTTGTACCTCCAGCTCTGGGATATTTTTATTACTTTCTCTCTCTGTTCTGATATGACCTGCTCCAGAACCTGCCTTTCATTAACATCCACTCTCACAGCATGGTCATTCACCTTACGTCATTCTCCAACTACCCCGCGCCTCACTTTCCTCCAAAAATACGCCTTTCAACAGGACGTTCCAGAGGCCTGTCCATCCTCTTGGATTCCACATTTTTATACAGCACTAAGAAACTCAGCAGAGTTGGCTGCCGAGTTCCCTGGCTGTGTTTTTAGACGTTGGGAAATTAAGACGGATGATTATTTAAGGTGGCAGCGCAGTGCTGTGCCGGTGGAGGCCTGGAGTGAGTGCTTTCTTTTGTCTTGAATGGAGGATTTATTTGAGTTGTGTCAGAGCCAGGGATGGTGAAACGGTTGAGTAAGCATTTCTTGATTCCTCTAAGGGAGAGAAAAGAGAGAGGAGCTAGTCAGTGTTGAAAAAGATCACCAAGTCTGACATCTGGTTTTTTAGTTACTACACAGGGCAAGCAAGAGAGGAACGAGAGAATCCCGTCGTATTCTTGTCCATCTGAATTTCTCGCTCGCAACCCAGGCGCTTTCTGCAGAGTTGAGGTTGTCATAGTAACAGCACAGAATCAGAATGGAACTTCCTCGTCAGTAAGACTGAGTGTCTGTCTTGCGCTCGGAAAGCATGTTGGCTCTTGCTGTAGAGGAATGAAATGAGTGCAGTCTAAGGCGTACGAGAGGAATGGATTCGTTAGTCAATGCGTTGGGTCTCTACACGTTGGCAGCTGCGCTATATGAATGGACAAACGTCGCGAAAAGACCATGAGTCTGAAAAAGAGGCTGTCTTTTAAAAGGGTCTGCTACTTTTATACGGTGAGTGGCAAAAATTGTTGACTTTTTGCCGTTTGTTTTCTTTCTCTGCTATATTCCATGCTTCTTGGTGTCTCTTTATCTGTCTTTTGTGTGTCTAGACTGTGACTCGTCTCTCCATTAATCGTTGTAAGATGTTAGAGACGTCTTTTTAGTTAGTCTCTATTCAATGGCTCTGTAAACATCCTCCAGACCTGCTGTCTGAAAGGAGGAAGAGACAGAACACACCTGGGCTACTCTAGCTCAGTTTTTTTCCCATAGAACTACATCCTTATGACAAATGTGTGCAGATTGATTAGACGTGGGTATTTTACAGATACTACCGCTCGTATGTCTGTCCTAAAGAGTTTGTGCGGTAAGTGAGCTTGAGCATTCGCAAAGCCAAAACAAATTGGCAAGTATTGGATACTACACACACAACTCACTCTTTCTATCCCGGGGGAACTTAGCACTCAATGCGAGGTGCTATTCATTTCAGATTCAAATGTAAACACTGGAATCTGTTTGTCCGTTAGCTGTTAGTCCCACAGTTTCCTGCCTCTTCTCAAAGTGTGTTAGGCTTGGAAAAACCTTGTCTGTTACTTTTCAAACACTTTATTGGAATGTGTGTTTGTGGGAGGGAGAGTGGTCATCAAACATGTTTTTGACCAAAATTACAGAGAACTGACATCCCTCATTTCCCTTCAGTTTTTTCTTCTGTCTCTCTGAGTACACACTTATTTGATCCCTTTTTCTCCTATTCAGTTCAAAAGAAAGAACGTTCAAAAGAACATAATTTATTTGAAATTATCATCTTGAAAGTAGTCATGTTCCCGGTAACAGAACCGTTGCATGGGCTGTGTGAAGTGTGTGACTGCAACTCCCTCCACCCCTTGTTGAATGTCCTGATTCACTGCGTCACATTATAGAAATACTGTGAAATAGCTTGCAGATGCTGTTTCATGACAGACCCACCTTTGTGAGGTTAAATGTATACAAACATCATGCCTTTTTGAGTGTGCACTAGCTATTCTTTCACACTCTGTCATAGAGTCGTCCATTTGTCAGCTAGTGCATGTTTGAATATTTTACCCTTGCAAACATAGCATTGAGGTGTTGTGCGTGTGTTTCCCACAGCCTTGTGTAAACAAATACACTTGGGCATACAGCAAGTGATGTTTTGTATATGCATATTTAGTTCCTCACTTTAAAATTCTCAAAGCACATTTGTGGATATTCATGTAAATGTTGGACTAGGTTTGAGGTGGTGATACCAACTTCATTGTTCACAAATGAGTTTTGAGAGCAAGTGATGTAAATGATGATAGTTTATATTTTTTTGGGTGGACTATCCCTATCCATCCTAAACCTGACCAGACCTAGTGTAACATATAGAATTTTCTTATAATTTCTGCACTGTAACAAAGACTTTATATACAGTGGGGAGAACAAGTATTTGATACACTGCCGATTTTGCAGGTTTTCCTACTTAAAGCATGTAGAGGTCTGTAATTTTTATCATAGGTACACTTCAACTGTGAGAGACAGAATCTAAAACAAAAATCCAGAAAATCACATTGTATGCTCTTTAAATAATTAATTTGCATTTTATTGCATGACATAAGTATTTGATCACCTACCAACCAGTAAGAATTCCGGCTCTCATAGACCTGTTAGTTTTTCTTTAAGAAGCCTTCCTGTTCTCCACTCATTACCTGTATTAACTGCACCTGTTTGAACTCGTTACCTGTATAAAAGACACATGTCCACACACTCAATCAAACAGACTCCAACCTCTCCACAATGGCCAAGACCAGAGAGCTGTGTAAGGACATCAGGGATAAAATTGTAGACCTGCACAAGGCTGGGATGGGCTACAGGACAATAGGCAAGCAGCTTGGTGAGAAGGCAAAAACTGTTGGCGCAATTATTAGAAAATGGAAGAAGTTCAAGATGACGGTCAATCTCCCTCGGTCTGGGGCACCATGCAAGATCTCACCTTGTGGGGCATCAATGATCATGAGGAAGGTGAGGGATCAGCCCAGAACTACACGGCAGGACCTGGTCAATGACCTGAAGAGAGCTGGGACCACAGTCTCAAAGAAAACCATTAGTAACACACTACGCCGTCATGGATTAAAATCCTGCAGCGCACACGCAAGGTCCCCCTGCTCAAGCCAGAGCATGTCCAGGCCCGTCTGAAGTTTGCCAATGAGCATCTGCATGATCCAGAGGAGGAATGGGAGAAGGTCATGTGGTCTGATGAGGCAAAAATAGAGCTTTTTGGTCTAAACTCCACTCGCCGTGTTTGGAGGAAGAAGAAGGATGAGTACAACCCCAAGAACACCATCCCAACCGTGAAGCATGGAGGTGGAAACATCATTCTTTGGGGATGCTTTTCTGGAAAGGGGACAGGACGACTGCACCGTATTGAGGGGAGGATGGATGGGGCCATGTATCGCGAGATCTTGGCCAACAACCTCCTTCCCTCAGTAAGAGCATTGAAGATGGGTCGTGGCTGGGTCTTCCAGCATGACAACGACCCGAAACACACAGCCAGGGCAACTAAGGAGTGGCTCCGTAAGAAGCATCTCAAGGTCCTGGTGTGGCCTAGCTAGTCTCCAGACCTGAACCCAATAGAAAATCTTTAGAGGGAGCTGAAAGTCCGTATTGCCCAGCGACAGCCCGAAACCTTAAGGATCTGGGGAAGGTCTGTATGGAGGAGTGGGCCAAAATCCCTGCTGCAGTGTGTGCAAACCTGGTCAAGAACTACAGGAAACGTATGATCTCTGTAATTGCAAACAAACGTTTCTGTACCAAATATTAAGTTCTGCTTTTCTGATGTATCAAATACTTATGTCATGCAATAAAATGCAAATTAATTACTTAAAAATCATACAATTTTTTGCATTTTTTTTTAGATTCCGTCGCTCACAGTTGAAGAGTACCTATGATAAAAATTACAGACTTCTACATGCTTTGTAAGTGGGCAAACCTGCAAAATCGGCAGTGTATCAAATACTTGTTCTCCCCACTGTATAGGAAGACGGTGCACTCCGATTACTTATGAATCGGAGAAAGTGCAATGCCCAATATGGCGAATAACCCCCGCCTTCTAAGTGAAAGAGCCAGTCATTGATCAGTTAAGTCGTCGCGTCACTGCAGCTGCCGTTAGAATCTCCGGTTGCTATAGAAACAGGCAGTGTTTTTAGGATTGCGCATGCACATTAGCTTTATCCAGGCTGAAAAACTCAGTTTTTTGTCATGATTTGAGCGTTTAAAAACAATTTATGAGACCGTAGTTGTCAGATTTCGTTGATGATTTCAAATCTGAAATTTAATCGTAAGCTTGGTTTCCCCATTCGAAAAGATAGGAGCTGCACTTGCATGCCCGAGAGGCGTTTCAAAGATGGCCGCCGAGTGAAATGGCTTGTCTTAAAGGGACTTTGATTGTAAATCCAAATAAGTTGGTGAAACTCAAAAAATTTGAGGCAGTTACATCAAAATTTTTAAGTTAAGAAATTCAAAGTTTAAGTAAGCACAACTGGCATATTTTTATTTTGTACTTGTGCATTTTAATTGCTCTTAACTTGATGTTTAGTAGTGGAAACTTGGATAGATTTAACTAGCTAATTCAATAAATGCTAACTTGCTAATTGGTAACAATGCTTTGATAGCATTAGCAGAGCATAGCAATTGTTGAATGAGTACCAGGGCTTGACATTAACTTTTTTGCTCACCAGCCACTGTGGCTAGTGGTTTTCCAAAGTTACTAGCCACTCAGCATTTTCACTGGCCAAAATTTTGTTGTTGGGAAATTTGTTGTTGGCTATATGTAAATGACCACTGTACACACCCAAATCAAGTCTACATGAAACGCATAACATGACAGGTCATCAAATAGTCCTATTTAGCTCTGATAAGGTTTTGTGTAAAGCTCCTTAATCAGAGAAACACCAACAGTTGCTTGTCTGAAAAAAAATAAGATTTTTTTTGCTGTAAATATAATTTATTCTCAAGCAATATTCTCATCAGTGTTCTATTAGCTATGGCATATTTAAATCTAGCATATTTTGTGTACGATACAGTAGCCTAGTGAAATACATATCCATATTTTCATGTGATTTGACAGTTTATTTGATTAAATATCAAAAATCTAAAAGGTGTGGATCATACCTGATACCTAGATGAACACTTTACAGTTGGTTTTATGACTGTAAGTCATTCTCTTCAAATGTTATTGAAGTTAGAAACATGTATACCAATGACGTATGTAACTTTAGAGACGGTCCCTAAATGCACGAATATGGAACTTTATGCCAGTCTCATCAGATGCGCTATGGTTCTGCTGTGATCTTTGTTTGAGACTATTTTCGCTGCTGAAATAGAACAAAAACAATTAATCACTGTATGATGAATGAATCTCATACGTTCATGGCACGTACATCTCTGCTTTGTTGTTTATGATGAGAGTGCAGATTTCAGTGAGTGAGAGTGCGTTCTAAACAAAACTCCGGCGTTTCAGCGATGACTAATCTGAACGCCTCTGATTATTAGACATTGCATTCATAAGCTCAACAGACTCTCGTGTGATTGTTTATAATGCGCAAAGCGATTATAACAGATGCCTTTTGAGAAGACTGCAATAAAATTCAACCCGCCAAAGTGGCTAGTGGGAGTGACTGTGTCACACGCCACTGCTGAAATCCAGTGTTAATGTCAAGCCCTGATGAGTACTGCATTCATTGTACTGCAGAACATTCAACATACCTGTTCTCAAATTAAGCTCATGCTCCACTTGTCACCATGATGGTAACCCCCCAAAAAACACAACATTACAGAATCTCTTCTAAATTAGCATAGCTAAACATTAAACACTACTAAACCTCCAACTTAACATTAATCTTGCACAAAAAAAAACAGTATGTAACACTTAATTTTAGCGTTTACTCTCCCTTTCGAGTGCCATGGCAAAGCATGCTGGGAAGTCGAAATCCCAGCCCAGTTTCAGTTAAATTTAAATTTGTCTAAATTAACAGAAATAAGTTAATAAAACTAAAAACAATGAAACAATTCATACTTAAAATGTGTCAGTTAGTGTGAACTCAAACGAAAGATATAGATTGATATAGATATAGATTGAGTCTCCATGTGTGTGTGTGGAAATCCTACAGGTTTTGACTCAGCAGGCACATCAGGAATGTGCCTCAGTGCCTCATATAGCAAGAAACTGATCCACACATCTGTTTGTGTGTGTGAGATCACAGACCATCCAGCTGCATAGAGCTGAAAGTATATGTAAACCCTGAGGTATTTATGGATCTCTCCATAGTCTGTTATCGAATGCACAGCGGAGGGGAAGAGAAGGAAAACAAATTAAGTCACACCAGGGTCATCAGACTAGGAGAGATGCTGAGATGAAAGCAAGATGGGTCTGAACTTATGTGTTCTTGATGCTTTGATAACTCGTCTGAAATGATTAATTTATTTTTCTTAAAATATATGATTTCTAATTGGGCTGTTAAACTGTAATGCGAAGAGCTCAGTGCAGTGGTTCTCGGGCGCTTTTTTTTGCTTCAGGACCCAGATTATACATTGGACATCAAGTGGTGACCTATCTTGATTTATTTATCAATATTTCCAAGAAGATTCAAAAAGATATGCAAAGATATGATTTAAATATGCAAATTAAAAATTGTATTTAATTACATTTTGTTTTGTTTTATTCGAATTGTACACTGTGTCCCTGAGCAAGCCACTTAGCCTCAGGTTCTTCTGACTTTCTCAACGCAGTGACAATCTATGCTTGCGTCACATGGAAGTCATGGAAAAAAACTACATCTGCCCCAGGCTTATGGCGATAAATAGATTTATAGATTTTATCCTACTAAAAATACAGATATTGTTTTAGATCAACCTCATTAACAGTGAACAAAGAGCACCATCATCCCTGCCAGCAGATTCTGTCAGCCACAATCTTCTACGTTACATTAAGAAGGCAGAAAGAGATTTGGGGTAGAAAGAGTCAGGAATGTGGGGGTGGAGAGGTTGGAATATGGGGGCTTGGAAAAGGCCACTTATATTTCAATATGTGGTTACAAGCAGCTCCACTGCCAAAAAATGAAAGGAACCCACTGGAATGAGAAGAGGAGGGAGGGAAACAGAAGGGGTTAGAGGGTGCAGGAAGAAGAGAGAACATAAGAGAGAAGGATAGGCAATGTGCTTAGCGCTTTGCTTTCCTGTAATGTCTTCGAGGCATTTAATTCAGACAGGTTCTGAAGAATGATCAATACCACAGATGATCAACATCACTCTGATTTGATCTGCAATAGCAGTCTTCCCATTGCTAGAATTAGAGCCTGCTTTTCTGGTTTCAGATGCTGTTTTCAGATAATGTATTAGTACCAGGTCAGCAGCACTATCAATCCTACATTAAACCTACTGTTTAATTAGTTTTATCTTCTTTCTCATTTCATTCAAGGTCACAGTAAATAATTGTAGAGTTAAGAAAAAGAATTTAACATTTGGCTGCCACGGCTGCCGGGATCTTTTATAAATACTACCATTGATTTAAAAAAAAAAAAAAAAAAAAAAAAAAAAAAAATATATATATATATATATATATATATATATATATATGTGTATGGAAACTATTAATTAAATAATTTAATTAATTAAAACTATAAATAAATGAATATATATATATATATATATATATATATTTATTTACTGCACATTTTAGATTTTTATTGTGGCCAGCCTAAGGCACACCTGTGCAATAATCATGCTGTCTAATCAGCATCTTGATATGCCACACCTGTGAGGTGGATGGGTTTGGATCTCGGCAAAGGAGAAGTGCTCACTAACAGATTTAGATAGATTTATGAACAATATTTGAGAAATAGGCCTTTTGTGTACATAGAAAAAGTCTTAGATCTTTGAGTTCAGCTCATGAAAAATGGGGGCAAAAACAAAAGTGTTGCGTTTATAATTTTGTTCTGTGTGTGTGTGATGGGAAAGTGTGTCCAAACTTTTGACTGGTAGTGTGTAATATATATATATATATACATATATATATATATATATATATATATATACACACACAGTGGGGAGAACAAGTATTTGATACACTGCCGATTTTGCAGGTTTTCCTACTTACAAAGCATGTAGAGGTCTGTAATTTTTATCATAGGTACTCTTCAACTGTGAGAGATGGAATCTAAAACAAAAATCCAGAAAATCACATTGTATGATTTTTTAAATAATTAATTTGCATTTTATTGCATGACATAAGTATTTGATCACCTACCAACCAGTAAGAATTCCGGCTCTCACAGACCTGTTAGTTTTTCTTTAAGAAGCCCTCCTGTTCTCCACTCATTACCTGTATTAACTGCACCTGTTTGAACTCGTTACCTGTATAAAAGACACCTGTCCACACACTCAATCAAACAGACTCCAACCTCTCCACAATGGCCAAGACCAGAGAGCTGTGTAAGGACATCAGGGATAAAATTGTAGACCTGCACAAGGCTGGGATGGGCTACAGGACATTAGGCAAGCAGCTTGGTGAGAAGGCAACAACTGTTAGTGCAATTATTAGAAAATGGAAGAAGTTCAAGATGACGGTCAATCTCCCTCGGTCTGGGGCACCATGCAAGATCTCACCTCGTGGGGCATCAATGATCATGAGGAAGGTGAGGGATCAGCTCAGAACTACACGGCAGGACCTGGTCAATGACCTGAAGAGAGCTGGGACCACAGTCTCAAAGAAAACCATTAGTAACACACTACGCCGTCATGGATTAAAATCCTGCAGCGCACGCAAGGTCCCCCTGCTCAAGCCAGCGCATGTCCAGGCCCGTCTGAAGTTTGCCAATGACCATCTGGATGATCCAGAGAAGGAATGGGAGAAGGTCATGTGGTCTGATGAGACAAAAATAGAGCTTTTTGGTCTAAACTCCACTCGCCGTGTTTGGAGGAAGAAGAAGGATGAGTACAACCCCAAGAACACCATCCCAACCGTGAAGCATGGAGGTTTAAACATCATTCTTTGGGGATGCTTTTCTGCAAAGGGGACAGGACAACTGCACCGTATTGAGGGGAGGATGGATGGGGCCATGTATCGCGAGATCTTGGCCAACAACCTCCTTCCCTCAGTAAGAGCATTGAAGATGGGTCGTGGCTTGGTCTTCCAGCATGACAACGACCCGAAACACACAGCCAGGGCAACTAAGGAGTGGCTCCGTAAGAAGCATCTCAAGGTCCTGGAGTGGCCTAGCCAGTCTCCAGACCTGAACCCAATAGAAAATCTTTAGAGGGAGCTGAAAGTCCGTATTGCCCAGCGACAGCCCCGAAACCTGAAGGATCTGGAGAAGGTCTGTATGGAGGAGTGGGCCAAAATCCCTGCTGCAGTGTGTGCAAACCTGGTCAAGAACTACAGGAAACGTATGATCTCTGTAATTGCAAACAAAGGTTTCTGTACCAAATATTAAGTTCTGCTTTTCTGATGTATCAAATACTTATGTCATGCAATAAAATGCAAATTAATTACTTAAAAATCATACAATGTGATTTTCTGGATTTTTGTTTTAGATTCCGTCACTCACAGTTGAAGAGTACCTATGATAAAAATTACAGACTTCTACATGCTTTGTAAGTGGGCAAACCTACAAAATCGGCAGTGTATCAAATACTTGTTCTCCCCACTGTGTATATATACACACACACATATATATATATATATATATATATATATATATATATATATATATATATATATATATATATATATATATATACACTACCAGTCAAAAGTTTGGACACACTTTCCCATTTTGATATATACATTTATTTTAGTGTTTTAAAATTTTGACAATGCCTTGACCACATGCTAAAAATAGCTAAACCGTTAACAGGCTCTTATAGTTTTACAATGAATTTAAATACGTAACTGAATGAGACATATAGGACATCATTGTGTAAGAAGGACCATGTTTCTAATGTTACACTAATGTAAATGAAGGATATGTGATAAGCAGTATAGTGTGAAAACAAACATTTATATAGTAAAGGTATCTAGCTTTCAGCGAGGCTCAGCAGTCAATGATTTACATCTCACAGTCATCTGTGATGGTAATATACAGTGGGGAGAACAAGTATTTGATACACTGCCGATTTTGCAGGTTTGCCCACTTACAAAGCATGCAGAAGTCTGTAATTTTTATCACAGGTACTCTTCAACTGTGAGTGACGGAATCTAAAACAAAAATCCAGAAAATCACATTGTATGATTTTTAAGTAATTAATTAGCATTTTATTGCATGACATAAGTATTTGATACATCAGAAAAGCAGAACTTAATATTTGGTACAGAAACCTTTGTTTGCAATTACAGAGATCATATGTTTCCTGTAGTTCTTGACCAGGTTTGCACACACTGCAGCAGGGATTTTGGCCCACTCCTCCATACAGACCTTCTCCAGATCCTTCAGGTTTCGGGGCTGTTGCTGGGCAATACAGACTTTCAGCTCCCTCCAAAGATTTTCTATTGGGTTCAGGTCTTGAGACTGGCTAGGCCACTCCCGGACCTTGAGATGCTTCTTACGGAGCCACTCCTTAGTTGCCCTGGCTGTGTGTTTCGGGTCGTTGTCATGCTGGAAGACCCAGCCCCAACCCATCTTCAATGCTCTTACTGAGGGAAGGAGGTTGTTGGCCAAGATCTCGCGATACATGGCCCCATCCATCCTCCCCTCAATACGGTGCAGTCGTCCTGTCCCCTTTCCAGAAAAGCATCCCCAAAGAATGATGTTTCCACCTCCATGCTTCACAGTTGGGATGGTGTTCTTGGGGTTGTACTCATCCTTCTTCTTCCTCCAAACACGGCGAGTGGAGTTTAGACCAAAAAGCTCTATTTTTGTCTCATCAGACCACATGACCTTCTCCCATTCCTCCTCTGGATCATCCAGATGGTCATTGGCAAACTTCAGACGGGCCTGGACATGCGCTGGCTTGAGCAGGGGGACCTTGCGTGCGCTGCAGGATTTTAATCCATGACGGCGTAGTGTGTTACCAATGGTTTTCTTTGAGACTGTGGTCCCAGCTCTCTTCAGGTCATTGACCAGGTCCTGCCGTGTAGTTCTGCGCTGATCCGTCACCTTCCTCATGATCATTAATGCCCCACGAGGTGAGATCTTGCATGGTGCCCCAGACCGAGGGAGATTGACCGTCATCTTGAACTTCTTCCATTTTCTAATAATTGCGCCAACAGTTGTTGCCTTCTCACCAAGCTGCTTTCCTATTGTCCTGTAGCCCATCCCAGCCTTGTGCAGGTCTACAATTTTATCCCTGATGTCCTTACACAGCTCTCTGGTCTTGGCCATTGTGGAGAGGTTGGAGTCTGTTTGATTGAGTGTGTGGACAGGTGTCTTTTATACAGGTAACGAGTTCAAACAGGTGCAGTTAATACAGATAATGAGTGGAGAACAGGAGGGCTTCTTAAAGAAAAACTAACAGGTCTGTGAGAGCCGGAATTCTTACTGGTTGGTAGGTGATCAAATACTTATGTCATGCAATAAAATGCAAATTAATTATTTAAAAATCAGACAATGTGATTTTCTGGATTTTTGTTTTAGATTCCGTCTCTCACAGTTAAAGTGTACCTATGATAAAAATTACAGACCTCTACATGCTTTGTAAGTAGGAAAACCTGCAAAATCGGCAGTGTATCAAATACTTGTTCTCCCCACTGTAGTTGATGTAAGACAGAGAATGTGTCCCTGATGTCACTAGACCAATATGATGAAGTTATAGGCGGTGCTGATGTCATCTCAAACATATTGACAGCTTTTGAGACAAACTATCATTATACAAAGTCTTCCACATTCTCCACATTTTCTGAGAATTTTTTTTTTTCAATCTGTATTTTTAAAATCACACTGGTGTTTCAAATGCGGTATTAAATAACACCAGGGTCAATTATAGCTTAATTACAAGGTCATGTTGGGAAAGGAATTGTAGTTCCAGCATGTTTGTTTGTATATACTGTTCAATGGAAACTCCATCCATCTTTCTGTTTATCCGTCCTGGTACCAGCTGCCTGACGTGGTTATTTTTTATTCCTCTTCCCCATGACTGTTTCTGGATTGTACATGATCAGACTCCCCTTTTACTGTCCTGCAATCACTTTTAATAACTATTTCTAGGCCTGTATATATGGAATCAAATCTTCTGAATTTCCTACACATCCCTGTTTTTGTTTGTTTAGTCCCATTTTATAAGAGAAGTTGGTATATTTGTGGCTTGTTTTATAATGTTTTCAGCTCTCAACAGTATAGTACTCTCAGCCTTATTTGCATCCATTCATCATGTTTCTACAAATTTCCCCTCACCATTTTCACAGATTTAGAAAAACATTCACAGATTCATTGTGATCCTTGCTACTTTTATTCTTTTATAGATTCCCTCTAGTTCATTACATGTTTTGTGAACCAGATGTTCAACACGTAGCAGATGTTGCTGGGTGATTTTTAGTTTAATATATCAATATAAAGTTTATATAAAAATATACACTACCATTCAAAAGTTTAAGGTCATTATGATTTTTTTGGTTTTGAAAGAAACCTCTATATTCACCAAGGCTGCATTTATTTGATCAAAAATACGGTCAACACAGTAATATTGTAAATGTTCAGCATAATTACTCCAGTCTTCAGTGTCACATAATCATCATTCTAATATGCTGGTTTGTTGCTTAAGAAACATTTTTATTATCATCACAGTTGAAAGCAGTTATGCTGCTTAATATTTTTGTTGAAACTGATACATTTTCAGGACTCTTTGATTTAATGTTTTTTTAAAAAAAATATTTTGTAACATTCTAAATGTCTTAACTGTCCCTTTTAATCAGTTTTAATGCATCCTTGCTGAATAAAAGTATACATTTTTGTCAAAAAAAAATCTTACTGACCCCAAACTTTAGAATGGTAGTGTATTCTAATAAAATAAAAAGCCCCCAAATATTTGTTCCCAGTTTTATAAGTAAAAGTGCTATTTGTAGATAAACTGCTACTATTTAAGCTCACACCCTGGGTATTTCATCACTTACTGACCTTTGAGCACACATTAAAAGGAAATCACTCATTTGGCCCCCATCCCACGCATCCACTCACAAACACCACTGTTATGACTGTAACATGCATCATTTGGCCCTGCAATACATGGATCATCACTGTGAATAAATCACTAATGCAGTGCTTTATTGAAATAAAGTTTTGATGCAGTTAACCAAGTATCTACTTTAACTATTTGTGTAATAATTCTATGACTCAATATTTGTAATATAAAGAAAGTTTCAGTCTCTTGCTTAATCTCTTACTAAACCAAAGTAACATGTTCAGGCAAATCAAACTGGGCGGTACTAATGTGTCACAGTGGGCGGGGTCTGGAATGTACCTGATGCGTCTCATTATCTCTGAATGAGTGAAGAGGCGTGTGTGTGAAAGACTGTAGCAGTAAAACAGGAAGAGCTGGTGTGTGTATCATGCCACCAGAGTACCCTGCTATGTTGCAGACTTCAGAGTGTGTTTGTGTTGGTGAAGAGAGTCACTCACACATGTCTTTCTGTGTTCTCTTGCAGTCTGCGGCTGTCTCCGATGGTGGTGAGTAATCAATCAATGTTTCAATATATTACAACCTCAAATCACATCTGATCCTCTTGATCAATTGTCTGTTTTTAGGTATTCCATTTGATTCTGCTTCTCTATCGCAGTTTCTTTTCTTATAGTTTCACTTCTTTTTACTCCATCAGATCTAATTACTTATACATTCTTTATATATATCCATTACTTTCACCATCATGTGCTCTTTTCCTTAACTACTCACATTTCCTCAGTTACTCACAGCTCTTTTCTGATATCTCGAATCAGGCTCACTGTTGTTTTCTATGCTGTGTTTTCAATGTTAATGTAGTTTGTATATGTAGATCTGAAACAGAGAGAGCTCTACCCAAATAAAGGAGAAAGCAAACACCATTTTGGCTGTCTTTTAGTAGCCTGATCTCTTGATAAGATTGTCTCTCTGTTCCTTCATCCATCCCCCCCGGTTTTTGCTATATAAGAGCTTGTTGGATGAATATAGACATTTTATCGGCATAAACAATGTAATTGAAGTTCTTTTTGAGATCAGTTTCAACATTATTTGTGATCAGCTTTCCCCTGAAATCACCACAAATGTATTGTATACTGTATCACAACAGTATAATGTGGCAAAGCAAATTCTGATGTTTCATTACGTGCCTCTTTAAACCTTCAGCCCAACTTCCTCTTTTTATACAAAACAATTCATGAGGAACAGCACCAATTATTGTACCATAACTAGTGTGTAGTCTAGTCTGCGATTCATCAGGCCAGAGCGAGTTACTGTTTTGGCCTAAATCTCTGCATTTCAAATCCAACTGCACTAGGAGTGAACAAGCCCTAACTACCTCCCTTCTCCCCCTTCACTGTCCCAATTAGCATGTGTGAATGTGCCAGGGTTTCTGTGAATGTTTGCTTAACGCTGCCAGTCAGAGCCATAGATCTTTCAGCCTTATGCATAACAAAAGGCACGGAGGGACAAATGTATGAATGCAAAACTGTGAGGAATTTACTTCAGTGGGCTGTTACGTTTACAATCCTGTAGTATTGTTTTTAATGTCTGTGTTGCTTATGGGCACACACTAGTTTGTGGTGTTATCAAGTTGCCTTTCAACCACAACGACTGTGAGAGGATCTGAATTGAGATCAGCTTGTAGTTAACCAGGACAGGCAGGCTGGATCAGTGTTCAGATGCCAGGGCCAGTTTTATCCCTTAGAAACTGCTCCAAGATCAATTATCATGGCAGGATGTCGTAAATCTGCCTGTGAAAGCGAAGAGAGAGTGAGTTAAGGACCACTTGTAATGTCAGTAACACCCATCCATCTTGAGATCAAAGTGCAAATCTCAGCAACCTTTTATTTTGTTCATTATTCTGCTGTCTTTAGACTTCTTGAGCTGTGTTCCTGTAGACTCCTCGGTGTGAGTTTTACAGTCTGGACCTCTCCTTGTGCAAAACAGGAATCTGCATCTAGGGGTCAATGACATGATGCTGATTTTTTTTGGTCCGGATCAATTCATTTATTCAAAAAGCAATTCATAAATACAATGACTTGAATGAACCTTGAATGAAAAAATTTAATTCTTAAAAAAAGAAAAGTTGTAAAGGGATAGTCCACCCGGAAATTTTATCATTACTTACTCGCCCTCAAGTTGTTCCAAACCTGTATGAGTTTCTTTCTTCTGTTGAACACAAAAGAAGATATTTTAAATAATGTTGTTAATCAAACAGTTGACGGTAGCCATTGACTTCCATTGGGAAAAAAATTCCATGAAAGTCAATGGCTACAGTCAACTGTCTGGTTACCAACATTCTTTAAAATATCTTCTTTTGTGTTCAACAGAAGAAAGAAACTCATACAGGTTTGGAACAACTTGAGGGCAAGTAAGTAATGACAAATTGTTTTGGGTCAACTATCCCTTAATTTGGCATAATCTTTTATTATTATCTTTTAAGGGAAAAAAATAACAAAACTAACAAAAATCACTGCATATTAATATTCAAAAAACTTTTGTCCGCCAAATAAAAATCATGTGTTTCAGCCAGTGATAATTAAGGAAAGAAAAAAAAGACACATAAAACAGGAAATTATATCATAAGAAACCTCTGCAGACCCTCATGACTGTTTCAAGGTCAGTAAAGTGTCTTAAAATATCAAATAATTTGACCTTTTTATGACAAGAAAAGGGTAGTTCAGGTTGTAAATTGTCATGTGGTGTGACTCAAAAACTACATTTTGAATTAATTTATATTAATAGATAATATATATTTATGAATTAATAAATCAAAAAATTTAGCAAAAATAAAGAAATATAGAAAAAAAATTAAAGAAAAAATGTATACCTTAAATTATATTTTTGAGAATGATTAAGGTGCATATACTCAAATTGTGGGCACTCTTATTTTTCAATGACCCTTTTTACAACAGGACCAATGGGCATTTCATGCAGTGCAATCAAAATGAAATCATCACATCTGTTTTTTTGTGCGCATGTTTGTCTTCGGTTATGGTACTACCGTTTTGGCTGTGCTGGTCCAGCATTAATATTGCAGGTTCTTGTTACCTCTACCTTCTAAGTTTCCCTCCTCTCTCTGCTTTCAATAATTTATCATCTACCTGTTCAGAGCTTTGTGCGCAGGCCACTATCTGTTTACCTCTATACATGCATGTAGGCTCGTCACTGTGTCTGTGTTGTTTAGATATAAGCAACTAGGAACTAATGTTAGCTGCTAGCGTATACGTTATCTCTATGGACAGTTTGATGGCTGTTCACCCTCTGCTCCGTGGCAGTGTGTGTATGTAATGTTGGGTGATGGATGTCAAAGCCTGGCGTCCAATTGGCATGAAATACCTGGTGAAGTGGCACCACACAGGCTCGTACCAGCTTTACCCAGGTAAGAGGTCGTGCTGATAGTGACCCATGGTCTGCTGAGGTTCTTTCAGAGGGAGTCCATCTGAAAATGAACCTTTAGTGCTTGTTTTTCTTAGTGTAGGTTTTATATTCAGCTGGGCAGTTATAAAGCAGTTTTTTTCTCTTGCTTAGCCCTTACGGTATGACTATTTTTTTGTTGACTATGCTGCTTATTGCTGTTCCTTTCAGTGTTTTTGAGGATTATTTAGGGATTTAAGTCATTATTCCTTATCCTTAAGAATGCAACAGTTCATAGTGACATGGAGTATAGTCATATGGATGACTTTTATGCTACTTTTTGCTGTTTATGCAGCTTGACAGCTCCTGTTTACTATGATCTGTTTTATTTTTCGGGGAAAAAAAGTTCCACAGATAAAATTACAGCATATGAGTTTGGAACATGTGGGCGAGTAAATAAGGACTTTTTTCATTTTTAGTGAACTGTGCCTTTTAAAGAAGGCAGTGCTTTGTAACTTTAATCGATAGTATTTGATTACAAGAGCTCACCGACCACATCATAATCACCCAGGAACTAAAAGGAGAGCATCTAACAGCAGTAGCAGAAGTGTCAGGTGATTTAAGAAATCATTTCAAATTTGTCAATGAATTTGAGTATAATTTAATATCTTACATCTAGCTCTGACGTTTCTGTTGTTCATTTTCAAATGCAGGTCTATTTTAAGAGTATGGCCTTAATTTAGAAACATCCTGACTTTTATTCAGGGAGGCATAATTGCATAATTCAAGTCCCGTTGGGCATTTTCAGATTTGAAGGAGTTGTCATATGCAAAATGTGAATTAGAATGAAGAAAAAGCTTCATGTTAATATAAACTTCTTTAACAAAAATAATTGTGCTTCTGTGTTTAATGTGAATAATAGTAACATTGTTATCTCATTGTTTGTGCCTAGAGCTGAACAGTGTGGACCTGAAAGGCTGCGGCAGTGATAACAGTCTGAACAGCAATGCCAGCCTACCAAGTGTGCAATGCCATAGACGCCACACTGAACGGCGCGTTGCATCATGGGCTGTCTGCTTCGAGCGCCTGCTACAGGATCCTGTCGGTGTCCGATATTTCTCGGTACGTGGGATCAGTCCATGTCATCCTTTTGCAAAGCAGCCGCACTGTGTTAAAGAATCCTCTAGCAATATTGGCTGAGAATACACGTCATGCTTTATGCATTTTAATTGAAAATGTTAAGTCCTCAGATACTTTCTTATCAAGAGTTGCATAAGTTGTAACGGCTTTCTCAGCAAGGTTGCATGAGAAATTCAGTGAATTCAAGGTTTCAAACAAAACCACAAGGAAGTGTTTGGATAGGATTTTGCTTATCTTTAAAACAAATAATGTCTAGAGATTTTACTAGCCAGTGAGTAGATACTAAGACAGTTGAAAGGTTTTCAATGAAAGACAACACATGTAAAGAAATGTTGTTTTTTTCTCAAATTTTGTGTATATTTTGCAGATTAATTACTTAATCTTATTTCTTTTTCTCTTCATTCTGCAGGAGTTTCTGAAGAAAGAATTCAGCGAGGAGAATATTTTATTTTGGCAAGCGTGTGAATATTTCAGCCATGTACCTGAAACAGACAAGAAACAGGTATGAAGTCCTCATATTTAACTGTTAAATTTAAATAGTTTAAATTCAATTAAAATATATATTTTTAACTTGGGTACTTGATCATAAAACATATGCTGTTAATTTTTGAATGCTGTTTATTAGATAATTTTTTGTCCATAGCAGTCCGTTTAGGATACTAAATACACCCGTAATGTGGAGAGGATGAAATAAAGGTTTGTTATTTGCTGTTTGATTGTGACCTTGTCATAATATTTGGCCTCCAGCTGTCCCAGAGGGCTAGAGAGATCTACAACAGCTTCCTGTCGAGTAAGGCCACCACACCCGTCAACATTGATAGTCAGGCTCAGCTGGCTGACGACATACTCAACGCACCAAGGCCAGACATGTTTAAAGAGCAACAGCTACAGGTGAGACAGGAAGTGTTCAAATTAGGATGTTTACTGGAACTCTGGGGGTATAACACTCTATTTCTGATTAAAAAGCATTAGAAGAGTATTAACAGTATTAATTTCCCAGTGCACATCATAAAGTTTATGTCAGGCTGTGTGGGTGTCAGGCCCATCCTGAAGATTTTGAAATTGTGGAAAATCTCTTTACATGCCTCAACCTGTGTTTCTACTTGATATCTTTCTCAGACCAATTAATGCAGAATAATGATTTCAGTTACTGTATTTTTCATGACCGTATAAAAACTGCAACCAACAACCCTGGCTTTAGGCACGGTGTTGTCATAAGAACATGAATGTAGCATCCTGTACACTCCAACCCCATGATAACCGTGAGGAAACCTATGGGCAACCTTTGTGCAGAATGTGTTCTTATGAAGTGTCTTTTAAGGCAAAGAATCATGTAACAGCATTTACAGGCTGTCTGGTTGGCACCTCTTTATCCAAGATCTTTGTAATTCACAGATTCACAGAAACATTATATTGGCCACATTTTACAATGTCAGCTGTTCAGGATTCTTTGATGAATAGTTTAAAAGAACAGCATTTATTTGAAATCTTTGTAACACTGTATTTTACTGTCACTTTTGATCAATTTAATGCATCTTTGCTAAATTTTAAATTTCTTTAAAAAAAAAATACTACTGACCTCAAACTTTTGAATGAAAGTGTATGTCATCCCAGCTGAGAAGACCCAGATTGCTGGTCATCAGCATTTGTTTTTGTTAAGGATGCTGGTCCCAGCATTAGTTGCTGGTGCCCCTACCAGTTTGCTTAAGCTGCTTAACCAGCAAGACTAGAAAAACTATGCTAGTTGACAAACATAAAATATATTGCTATGCTGGACCAGTATGGATTTTCAGTATGCTGATTTTACAGTGCCACACTTCTTTTTTTCTTACTCAATAGATCTTCAACTTGATGAAGTTTGACAGTTACACACGCTTCCTAAAGTCCTACCTGTATCAAGAATGTATGCTTGCAGAGGTGGAGGGGCGTCCTCTTCCAGACCCCTACCAGGTCCCCAGTAGCCCCACGTCTAAACATAGCACAAGCTCTGACCGCTCTAACCTCTCTACACCTAAAAAGGTAACACACACACGTCTGGTTTACTATCTTTATGAGGACTCTCCATAGAGAGTCTCCATAGTAATAGTTTTTATAATAGTTTTTAGTCTTTATACACTAACCCTACCCCTAAACCTACCCATCACACAAAACTTTCTGCATTTTTACATTTTCAAAAAAACTCATTCTGTATGATTTATAAGCTTGTTTCTTCATGGGGACCTCAATTTAGGTTTCACGAGTCCCCATGAGTCTGTGTGCGTTCAGGTTGAAGTCCCCACCGAGATAGAAAAACATGTACACACACACACACACACACACACACACACACACACACACACACACACACATAATGGTGTTTATTTTTTGTCTCATGCTCTTAATTAGAATGGTGGTGATCTATTTGCAGTTGACACATTGGCTTCCTTTGAACATAATCACAAAATCAAACAATCTGTGAAGCACATCAAATAACGATATCCCCAATTATCTCTCAGTGGAAGGTTTAGTTAAACCTTCAGTAGTTTATGTACGTTCATATGTGATAATGTATGAACATTTATGAATCATGGATTCAACAATGAATGATGCAATAACGTTCGTAGATGTTATTAATGAAATTTATCAGGAAGATTTACCATCATTTGGCTAAAATGTATTTTTTAACTGTTCTTAAAAGTTATTTGGGGATTATTTATGTGGAAATGGCTTTACACTCAAAAGTATTTAAATGCAATTATCTTCTTGTTTTTCCTGGTCTGAGATTGAAGCTATTTTTAGCATTCTGCTCTTATTTACATAGTCAAGTATTAGTATAGTTATCATGGAAGCTTTCAAAGAAGAGAGAATCATCTCATTTAACATCCCACCATGCCTTCCAGTCAGATCTAATTTTAGACCGTAAATTCCTGACCTATATCATATCAATAGCATATCAATGGTTCATGGCACATTAGAGTTTTGCATTGGCCACCAGAGAGTTTTTTTTAATGATCTGTATCTTGGATCTTTGTATAACACCTTTGTTTTTGAGTATGGAACATAATTTACCTTTTTTTTTTTTTTTTTTTTTTTTGAAGGTGCAGGACGACAAGAAAAGTAAATCGGGAAGGTCACTGAATGAGGACAGCAGAGATGAACATAGCGATAAAAAGAAAAGCATTTTCTTCTCCTGGTCCAGAAATAGAAGTTTCGGAAAAGGATCTAAGAAGAAGGACCTTGGAGAATACAGTGAGTGAATTTACCATTACATTTACAGTGCACTTACAATATTCATAAACTTTCGCATGTTTGTTTATGTGCTTCTCATCTCCTTGAATATTTCCTCCAGTTTCTCCAATTCCCCTGCATTTTCCAGTTTGTCAGTTATGAATGTTATTTGTCTTTCACCACAGGCTTTACAGGTAGTAACGGACGGAGAGAATCACAGGGCTCTTTGTCTTCTGGTGCGAGTTTGGAACTTGCCACCTCTGGTTCTGGAAAAAACGAGGTGGGTCAAATGCATCTGACTCAAGCTGATGTTGGTCTGTCTAAGATTAGTATTTTGTTAAAATGACCAAATATAGTTTTTTTTGTATTAAAACAACCCAATCAGTTAATAATAATGATAATGATTATGTTATTATTAAAATAGTTATATTATGTAGTTTTCTTGTATATTTATTCGTTTTAAGAATATATCCTCCAATTATTATCTCCAATTGAATATAACTGAATAAATTTTTTTGTGTGTTTATTTCATTAATTTGCATTGTTCATTCCTTTGTGTTCCTCTGTCTGACAGGGTGAGGTGTCGCGTAACTCCATGTCGTTGTCCGAGCGTGCGGTGCGTCACTGTAACATTAACCTTCCGGATGGCTCATGCTGCTCAGTACCCATCAGGCCTGGCATATCCATCAGAGAGGTGCTCTTAGGCTTGTGCGAGAAGCTCAGTATTAATCTGGCTGCTGTGGATCTGTTCCTAGTAGGAGGAGAAAAGGTAACATGCCTATTAAACTGTACTTCAGATAACCGTTACAGGGTGCTAATTGTGTTTTGTGGTAAAACTATTCAATAATGATCAATAATTAAGGTACCTTCAGTTTTGCTTTCGATTTTGTCCTGTCTGCCTTTAAAGGTTACAAGGTGTTTTCAGTATATTTTTGTGCTGAGTGCTGCATTTATGTGTGCGTGTGCGCATGTGTGTGCATCTGCATCATTTGATACTGCAATGCTGTAATAGACTATAATAGCATGTATTGTCCTTGTAAAGCCTTTAGTGTTGGACCAGGACTGCATGACACTATGCTCCAGAGATCTTCGGCTGGAGAAACGTACGCTATTCCGGTACACACCTGTTTATCTGTTTTTATCTCTGTCTGTCCATTCATTCATCCCTTCATCTATAATTTCTGTCTGTCTTTATGTATTAATTTCCTTTTTTTACATTTCAAACCTAAATAAAGTCATTCATTATCAAACAGTCATCAGGATTCAGTTTATTAAAGTTTATTTTCCTTAATTTCTCTCTCTCTCCATCTCTCCGTCACAGACTGGATCTGGTGCCTATAAATCGTTCTGTTGGGCTGAAAGCGAAACCCACTAAGCCGGTTACAGAAGTGCTGAGACCAGTGGTGGCCAAATATGGCCTGAACTTAGGAGACCTGGTGGCCAGGATAGTGAGTTAAACATTTGCTTATTGTTAACACGAGGAAAATATAGTTTAATGGATATATCCTTCTTTATTATGTGAGCATGTATCAATATTGTGCATAAAACAATTTATATTTATGTTCCTGGTAAAGCCCTTCTTATAAAGTAACTTTTTTTATAATTTACACAAGCTGCTCACTGATTAGTTAATGCATTCAGGGCTGAATTGATTTATCTTAGCATTGTGCACAGAATTCTCATCAAAAACATGATGAGGATGTATTTGTGAGTTAAGAGGCATGTTGGGTTATCAGGTTACACATTAGTGCACAAATTATGTTTCCATCAAATTGCCTGTTTAGCTGGTTTTGTAGCATACATCGCTATATGGAGGATGAAATTAGTGGACTAGAGTGAAAGATGGAGGAAATTGGACTACTGCATCATAACGTGAAATGGTTGTTTTGTGATTTTATGAAAAGGATACTATTTAAATATGTTGGTGTTCTTGTATGGACAGAGTGGAGAGAAAGAGCCACTGGATCTTGGGCTTCCTATATCTAATCTAGATGGACTGAGGGTGGTTCTGGAAGTAGGAGACCACGTTCCAGGAAAAGGCAAGATTCGCACACACACATATAGGACAGACATCATTCCCACCATCCAATTCGATTCTTTGATTTCACCCTCTGTAAAACGATATCATGGACCCCAAAGAAAAAAGAAAGTAAAATGGGTTGTGAATACGTCACCATGTAGTCTTTAACATAGTTTGCTTGCAATAAATTTAACAGAATGAGTTAACGCTCTCCTTCTCTAAACAGACAAACAAAAGCTGGTCCCAGCTATAAGTCATGGCCCACCTCTGTCTACGCGAAGCCAGTCTGCCACAGTAAGACCTCAATCTCCAAGAACATTCACTTCCATCTCCTCCTCTCTCTTTCTTTCTTTGTGTTTTTTGGCCTGTGTGTGGGGAGTCTGTGCATGGCTGGCTCCCCTATTCTTTCCTCTGGTCTGAAGGCTGTGTGTATCTGTGCATTTCTGGGCCTGGATGATCTAACCCATCTTCTCGAATCACAGCAACCCACTTCTTACCACTTCCTTTCCTTCAACACACCACACCATTGTGAGGAGATAGCTGCCTCTGTCCGCCAAGAGTTCCTTGGTTCAAGGGTTCGTCCCTTGAACAAAATCTCTAGTCTTTATAGTTACTGATAGTGTGATATGTTAAGAGAAATGATGGAAAGACAAGAGAAAGTGAAGCGTGGATGTTCACCGATTTTGGGTGTTGTGTTGGCATGCTGTGCTGGTGGTGGTTTTTCTGCAGTGAGATGCTGTGCTGTATGGAGATTGACTTTTAGTATGCTTGCGTAGAGTGAGTATGTACACTCGCTTTAGAGATAGTTACTAGAGGCCCACCCAGTACCCCTACGATGCCCCTGTAGTTTTAGCCCTGCTCCCCAGAGAAAGCCTTGTAGAAGAGGCGGTTCTCATCCACGCACCCTTAATGTGCCCCATTCTCATTGTCGCTACCCAGGGGGAGGACAAAGCGGCAGGAAAAGCTTCGGCTGTGAAAACCAGGGCCCAAGTGGAAAAGCGAAAACAGAAAAAGCTTAATATAGATGAAGCTGAAGGTAAAAAACAATTCCCCTTTCACTTTCTTGAATAATCTCTCTTTCTTTGACCTAGATAAGCGCTGATGTTGATCCTGGCTACATCTTATGCTAACAAAGTCTCTGTAGCAACACTGGCTGATGTAGCTAATGCTAACACAAGCACACTTTGAACTGGCAGCTGCAGTTGTTGCCGAGGTCTTGCGAGAATGCTTTCTATCTCACGCTTGCTGTAATGTGTCAAATGTGTGTCGCTTGTCACATTTCAACAAATAAAATGGTTTAAAATTGTGTGTGTTGTCCAACCAGAATTCTTCGAGCTCATATCCAAAGCACAGAGCAACAGAGCTGACGACCAGCGGGGCTTGCTGAACAAATCTGACCTTGTCCTGCCTGACTTCTTGCGCCTCGACACGGAAGCAGATGCCAACAACCTCAGCTCCACCCCCCTCTCCCACAAGAGCCGGCCCCGATCCAAGGAGAATGGCTCCACCCTCAGCGCAAGCCACCAATCGCAGAGCTTTGATTCAACGTTGGAGGGCAAAGCGCCTAGACGAGCCTTAATGCCTCCCAATAGCGCTCTCAGAAACACCACAGACCGAAATCCACCACCATTCAGTTCCTCACTATCCCCGATTCCACACTCGCAAAAAGGGGGCTCGTCCGGGATCACAAACTGGAGGAGCGACGGAGGGGTCCAGGCACTGGAGGAAGAGGAGAGTGGCACGGACCTGACATTTGTCGCCGAAGGCGACATCACAAGCCCTAACAGCTCTCTCCTTCACCAGTCCCACTTTCCTCTCCCTGCTTCCCCAGAAAGACTGCACCTCCTGAGGGAGGGCACTTACCAGGAAAGCTGGGCTCGATCAGGTACCTCTCCTGTGTGAACAAACTACGCTCGCATGTGTTATCATCACCTCTTTCTGGTCCTTCCTGAAGATGTGTGTGATTTCTGAGTGCTGTGGATTTGCTGTGCTTTTCATCATAAGCCCTGTGCCAAACCCTGGCAAAACCACCTCCTTCCCATGTACATTTGACACCCTTTAAGCACTTTAACGAAGAATCAAAAAAGAGACTTCTACCTACAATGCATTTGATGGGTTATTTTCTTTCCTGAAAGTATTTTAAAACAACTAGCCACACACAATCTTGACAATCATTAACTTCCATGGCTTTTTTTCCTCAGAGAGAAACAATATAATTATTGTAGCCAGTCGGACTTATTTGAGGTCAGTAGTGAACTGAAGCGATCTTGCACGTCTTCTGCATAACTCTGCCCTGTGGCTGATCACATGAAGGCCTTAACAGGAGCCACAACTGACTGAACTAAACATGTGATAATTCTTCGTCAACACTAAATATAAACTACATACCGGACGTGGAGTGATTGAGGTGTAAAGCACACTCGTCTACGCATGAATATATTTATCTGTTGTTCAAAAAGTTGTTCAGAAGATGTGAATACACAAATGGATAAAACATAAACAAGCACAATCAGTTTTAGTACGACAGAGGTCTCGCCTTACCTCTCTGTGGTGACCAGTAGCGTGCCTTCCATGAACCTGTCCATGAAACCTAAATATTGACAAAGAGTCTTCAGTAACTCCTCACGACCTCACATTTCTATATTTCAATCTTAAATGGAGACCTCAGAGCTTATTCTTGTTTTCTTTATTACATCGTATTCTTACAAAAATGCAATTCAACAATGTGTAGCTACGCAGATCACTTCCTTTTATCACCATTACTTCCATGTTTTTTTAAGCTACGCTATCATATATGTATTTAATCGTGTAATATAATCCTAAAAAAGGATTAATTTATCCCAGATGAAACTTAATTATATCTTCCTGAATGACAAAATACTAAATGTGTACATAGTTTCTGTTACAGCTGTGTGATTTATTGCTATGTTGAGTTGCCAACATTGTTGAATTGCCCTCCATTCTGACACTGAAATCATTTTCAGTTTTCTGTAGCAGTCTTTTTTGTAGACGACCAATATCTCTGCTCGGATTGATATTTCTGCAAACTTGTAAATATAGTTAAATAAATGTTAGGGGTGAGATCTCTCTCCCTTCCTCTTGTTGTTTATTTCTTGTCTTATCTCTTTCCAATACCTGTTTTACATTTTTACAATCTCTTAGGCCTGAAACATACTCCAAGTACGTAAACGCATGCTTTCATCTACACAAGTTTGATATTAGGCCTATGTATTGTTGTATTCTAAAATGTATCAAAGCACAAATCAAAGTACAACGCAAGTGCAAGTTACATTCTCAGTCTTACCACTAGGGGTGCTATAAAAGGCATTAACTTAAGCTGTATGCATTCGTTTGAAGGGAATCTTGCTGAGCAAGTTTGATCATACTCTATAAATGTGTATAATAACACAAATTACTATACTGATGTATGTACAGTAAAGAGAACTCTGCAATTGCAATTTGATGGCTAAGCATTGATGTTTAAGTACTACCATAGAGTATGTTTAGGGTCATCATGATGTCCCATACACACTTCGGTGAGTAACAGACTGAAGTATGGATTAGTGCATAATACTTTGTCATATTTTGGTGGTGTCGCACCTCAAAAACATGGAAAACTGATTTGGGGAGGCTAAATTACCAGGACTTGTCTAAGGAAACCAACTTTATCACTTTCTCTTGAAAAAAGTCATCTTGACAGAGCTCTTTGAAACCAAGAGTTGTTAAAGCAAGTACACTACATTTCAATGTTGTGGTCAGTAAGATTTCTTTTCTGCAAAGGTACATTAAAGGCACAATATGTAAGATTTTTGGATTAAAATATCCAAAAACCACTAGAACAATGTTATATATTTTGTTGACTTGTGTACTTACATTATCCCTGATGTTTCCAAGAAAATAAACACGAACCGTGTCTGTGCGTCGTCTCATAGTAGCCAGCCGAGTAGCATTATAACATAACTTTCAACACACTCAAATGTATCTAATATGATAAAACAGCGCTGTATTACCCCACATACACATGACCGGAAGAAGTGGAAGCGTTCGTCTGCGGCATAATAAAAGCTCCGCTGCTCTCGAGCCGTGTGTTGCGCTTGTCTCTCATTAGCAATCGCTCCAGCGGCCTCGTTCTGCTCCAAAGGCTTTCAGCCCCACCCTGCTTCATACTACAGTAACGTTAATAAATCTTTAATACATTAGCTCATCCATGAATATGATTTCTGCCCGAGTCCCATTGGATTCTTTTCCACCTGCTGTAGAGGTGAAGACAACTCCCATGATTCTGCGAAATAAAGCCGTCATCAAGCCTTTGTTTTGAAAAAGCGACCTCCAGCAGCGAAAATTACATATTGTGCCTTTAAATTGATAAAAAAAAAAAAAAATTCAAATAGAGTAAATGCTGTTTTTTTTGTATCACGGTTTCCACAAAAATATTAAGCATTATAATACTATAATATTACTGTTTGATAATAATAAGAAATGTTTCTTGACCACTAAATCAGCATATTAGAATGAGGATCATGTGACTGGAGTAATGATTCTGAAAATTCAGCTTTGCCACCTCAGGAATAAATACAATTTTAAAATATATTAAAATAGAAAAGTTATTTTAAATTGTAAAAATATTTCACAATATTACTGTTTTTACTCTAATTTTGATCAAAGAAATTCAGCCTTGCATGGTGAGCTTATTTCAAAAGCATAAAAATAGTTCATTTGTGTTTAGTTTAGTTTGAAAACAGTACCACATCCTTCAGAGTTCAAGGAAAGACAGAAGCCCAAATAATTCTCAGATAAGATAGTTTATCATTTCCTTTTCCTGTTATTGAATGAAGAATACACTGATTAGGAGCTCTGCACACAATGTAGACATAAAGCATTAACGGCACAGCTGATCACATGATGAAACTCTCTGCTCTCAGAAGCCTTCTTTAATAACTCCTTCACATTCCCCTCGCCCCACTTCCCCCACCATCTGTTTTGTGCTGTATGAGTGAGGCCGTTCTCAGTGCATTAGCTATGCACAGAGGCCTAGTTAAAGTGAATGGCTGGTTAGGCAGGCTTTGTGTTGTTTGGATGCCGGTACTGGGCTCAGACAAAACCAGCCTCTGTTTCCCTTCAGTGCTCCCTCTCTCATCCTCCACCAGAGGAAGTGTCCTAATTCTGCATTGTCTCTCTTGGTATTTTTTCACGCTCCAAAAGAAGGGAAACCCTCTATAGAGAGAAATCATAATGCTGTCGTAATTTGACCATGAAGCCAAATTGTTGCACGATTCCTCCTCCTGGTGCTCTCTTGTTTTATATATTTTGATATCTTTACACATTTTATCATGTGAGAACTGCTTTGTACTCTCCTTTTTGTTTTATTGCATTAATGTCAGCAAGGACTGTTTGCTCTGCTATGAGAAGTACTAAAAAAGACAGCTTTGTTAGGCAAATTTTCAACTCTGGACTTGAAGAAAGTGTTGTGATTAAAGGTGATTAAGAGAAGGAATAGACATGTTCTGAGTGATGGAGCGCTTTTATTGAAGATGTAGTCACCGGTCCTGATGACTCATGTTTGGCCAGACAGCCTGAAAATAAAAGGAGCTACTTATAGACAAATAAAACATAAGTTTCATCATGTATGCGACAAAGAATAAGGCGTTTAAAGCTAATTATGAGTAAGACATTCATTATAAGAACAAGTCCTCCAATTTATAAAGCCACAATATATTCCATCATGCTTCCAATGTCCCAACGTTTTGAAATGAGGTAATAAGTGGGGTTATTTATAGACTAGTTAAAGGGTTAGTTCACCCAAAAATGAAAAATCTGTCATTAATTACTCACCCTCATATCGTTCCAAACCCATACCATAACCCATTTTATGAAGCGACGAGAATATTTTTTATGCCCAAAAAAACCCCAAATGGTAACTGCCGGCTTACCATTGGCCGACGCTGTTCACATGAGCACCACGAAGCATGCGTGTGATGTTGACGCAGGAGCTAGCAAATGGTGAGCCGGCGTTCTGCCGTACAACTCAGAAGCGCTGCACTGTATTTACTACGTCAACAGCATGTCTTTACTAACTTTTCTGGACCTTGAAAGTGGCAATGACGTTGCTGTCTATGGCTGGTTCAGAGAGCTCTCCGATTTCATCAAAAATATCTTAATTTGTGTTCCAAAGATGTGAATGACATGAGGGTAATTAATGACACAATTTTCATTTTTGGGTGAACTAACCCTTTAAACTACAGTCAGTGGGGCAATATGTTTTATTATTAAAACTATGCAATGATATAATGTATAATTTAAGCAGATTTCATTAGTCAAAAATTTTTGCTCACAAACAATAAGGGGTTTGAATAGTTTTGCAATTTCCATTATTTTCACATTATAGCAAACTTTAACAGGTAGGTTTCAGCTACTAAATGAAAAAAAAAGGTTGCGTTGAAAACAACAGTCTACTTAGCAGAGGGACTTGAATTATTGAATAATTTTTATTAATCTATTAGTTTAAATTAATCGTCTGAGCCTATAGATGAGTGAGATCCAGGAGCATTTAAAGGTCGGCCATTTTGATTATTTCCTCAGCTGAGCTGAGTTCACACCAGAAAAAAAAAAAGATACATTTATTCCTAGTTCGCTTAGCTTTCACACGGTCATTTCTAACACAATGGCTGCGTCCGAATTCGTATACTCTCTTGAGTAGGTACTTATTTTGAATAAATAATTCACGAACTCTGAAAAAGTATGTTCTATATAGAATGAATGTGTGTAGTATGAATGTAATCTGGACGTACTACATTCGCCATGTTGCCCTTATCACATGACCTATCAGCGTCAGTTACGTGACATCACCGCCATTCACAAATCTTCTCCCGTGGCCTCATGGGATAGTAAAGGGTCCATCGTATGCACACTTTAGAATATTGCCGGAAGTAGTAGGTCATCCGGGTGCTTTTTGCCTACTCTTTAATGAGTACTGTAAATTTGGACATACTTCTTTTGTCACATACCTAGTAGGGAAGTATGCGGTTTCAGATGCAGCCCAAACCTTAAGATATACAGCAATAAAACATCTTTTATGATGTCTGTTTTGCAAAGGAACTTACCAAACAATGTTGTGTGCTGGGCTAAATATGCTCATTGTATGTGCGTACATATGATCGTATTTTTACCAGCAGAGAACTCACATAGAGCTTATAAAACAAAGATCTGAGGCTGAGGCCTGTACTGAACTGTAATGGGCAACGTAGCTCTTATGAGGAGTCGAGCTGAACCAGAGTTTGCTCTGTTAGTGCGGTTCATTTGAATAAGTGTAAACGCTTTCATCTAAACCTTTGTGCGCACCAAACAAGCAGTCGGACACCCACATTTTGGGTGTGTTCACACTTGTAGTTCGGTTCACTTGGTTAGTCTGTTCCGGACCAAAAAAAAAAAAACCTTTTAGTCCTGGTCCGCTTAGCGTTCAGATTGGCATTTTTATCACTGAACCTAAAGGTTCACAGCCTGATTGATCTACTTTTATGACGTATTTTGAGACGGAACTTACCGAACATCCAAAACAATGCTGTGTGCTGGGATAAATGCACTCGTATGTGCGTAGCCTGCATATGATGTTATTTTGACCAGCTGAGAACTCGTGAAGAGCTTATAAAATGTGTAAAGGAGTCAAAACAGTGGCAGGAATCCCTCCGTCACACACACAAATGATCTGCTGCGAGGAGCTGATGACCATACCGAACTGTGATGGGCAACATCACGACTATGACGAGAAAAAAACAGGTATGCGTTTGTGTGTTCTCACTCACTTTCCTGACAAGCAAGACTGACGCACTGCAAGCAGAGAGCATGTAGGCTATATCTCATTTCGGCTCGCCTTCAGCAGAACTGGACTCCCTCATTCTTTAGAATATTTGCAGTACATTTACAGTAGATATACACAAGTGGTGTTATGTGCTGAAGCTTTGAAAACGAATACAAAGGTTCAATAACCAAAATATAAAAATGAGGTGAGCTATGCATTTTGCCGCGTCGTTATCATGCAACAAGCTGCTGCTTTGATGCAAACAAGCCGCGGTTTGTTAATATAGGGCTAATGTGAACACAATCCAGCAGGGGAGGGGAAGCAATCGAACCGATTCAGACCAGACAATTGAACCAAGTGTGAAAGGATCCTAATTGAACCAAACCTGCCAAGTGAGAACATACCGTAAAACAGAGAGCATTTGGCTACACTTCAACACATTAAGTAGCTTGTGAATGGAAAAGCTACACTATTTATACACTATTTAATACTAACTGAACTGTCATGTTTCTGAAAAATATTAGTAATGTCGCTACTTTTAGTAGTTACGAACACTGATTCACTAATGCAAATTCAAAATGATAAATGCTTGGCAAAGTTCTATGTTTTGGATAGGAATATTGACTACACTTAGAAATCAAATTCTGTTGTCTAGGAGGCTACATTATGGAGACGATTTAAAGAAATTAAACAGATTATACCATCCTTTGCCATTTAATTTTACTTCAATTTTAACTGTAAAGAAACATTTGCTATTTTTGGTGGACAAAGATCCCCATCTGGGTAGGCTACTAATCTCCACCAAACGCAAAGTCCTGCAGCCTGTGAAGGACCCAATAAATCCACAGGTCATGTTCAAGTGCTTGTGGTAAGACCTTTGCATCCGACAAGTTTTAAACATCTGCTTGAACTTCAATAACAGGAAGACTTGTTTTTTCCCATGAAGAGTCAGAAAGAGAATCCCCTCAAAGTCACTGCTGACGCAAACACCTTCTATTACAGCGTTCTTTCAAATTCGTAATGATGAGCAAATGTTTTACAATGTTTGTAAAAACAAGTCTTAGGAGGTATGTAAATTGCACAAATACGGACAAGACAGAAGTTATCGGCAAACGCATCAATACAGGGAGGGCAACTTACTAAAGAATATGAGTGAGATCCTGAAAAGATATGGTGCTCCATCTAGTGACGCAGGAAGATCAATTATTATTGAATTACTGCCTGTAAAAAGCATGACAGTAATGTGCTAATAATGCGACAGTTTTCAGACAGAGTTCAGACTTGGATTACTTAATTTGAAGATAAATGCAAATGATTGATGTCTTATTGCAACATGACGAGCTTTTTCTCGTCCTTGAAGATATGATCTTAATGTTTATAATGAAGACAAATGACCAATACAGCGTTTGCCAAAAAGCAAGTAGTTTTACATAGTGCCACAAGGGGTCAGTGTGTAACTCTAATCACTCAACAATACAAAGCAGCTCAAATTCAAAAGCCTGCACAACCAAACTCAGTTCTGTCTTCATCAGCCACTTTTTCCTCTAACGCATACCTTTAACAATCAGCAGTGTGTATTGACAATGATATCCTTTGTAATTTACCTTATCTTCCTTTACTTCCTTAATGTCACTCACAATCTGGTGAAAGAGCAGAGAGTCTAATGATAACCGATGGACACACTTCTTGTGAGGATAGTTATGGATAGCATGTTTAATGAGTTTGCATTTGGTCTGAAGGAGTCTTCTTAGTGGACATTAACAGCTTAAAATCAAGCTAACAAGTCATAGCCACTCATCTCATCATACGCTGCACTTTCTTCTAGTCTCATTCAATTGCATGTCGCTAAGCAACCTGGTGAGCTATGCATGTGTTAGTGTTTTGTATCTATTCTGTGGGGGGAAAAAAACAAGGTTGCTGGTTTTTGAAGGGTTTTAGACACTTTTCAACTGGTAAGGCTGGGAGACCAGAAAACTTGCTTAGGATGGCAGATTTTTTTTTTCTCATTACGGCGTGTTAATGTGCAGAAGAGCAGAAGCCAAAATCTTGAACCTGTTTTAATTGGTCAAACAGACAAGATACCTCTAAATCAACAGAGCATGATGAACAATTAAGTTCGCCCTTATGTCTCATACGAGCTACCAGCTGCACTGACCAAAAGGATCCAAGGATCCAAACCAAGCCTGTTTGTCTGCATGAGTGTATGTAAAATTGATTTAGATGGATAAAATGAATGTTTATCCACATATAAATAACTTTAATGAAAAATCAAGAAGGTAGATGTCAAATAAAGCTCCGTAATTGTTATTGCAATCAAGTGCACCGTTTCGACCAGTATGGTCTTCACGAGGCACAATATAAATAGATAAATAATTCTTTGCTTATTATATACACAGATCAGGCATAACATTATGACCACCTTCCTAATATTGTGTTACTCTCCCATTTGCTGCCAAAACAGCCCTGACCCGTCGAGGCATGGACTCCACTAGACTCCTGAAGGTGTGCTGTGGTATCTGGCACCAAGATGTTAGCAGCAGATCCTTTAAGTCTTGTAAGTTGCGAGGTGGGGCCTCCATGGATCAGACTTGTTTATTCAGCACATCCCACAGATGCTCGATTGGATTGAGATCTGAGGAATTTTGGAGGCAAAAATCAACACCTCAAACTCGTTGTTGTGCTCCTCAAACAATTCCTTAACCATTTTTGCTTTGTGGCAGGGCATATTATCCTGCTGAAAGAGGCCACAGCCACCAAGGAATACCGTTTCCATGAAAGGGTGTACATGGCCTGCAACAATGCTTAGGTAGATGGTACGTGTCAAAGTAACATCCACATGGATGGCAGGACCCAAGGTTTCCCAGCAGAACATTGCCCAAAGCATCACACTGCCTCTGCCGGCTTGCCTTATTCCCATAGTGCATCCTGGTGCTATGCGTTCCCCAGGTAAGCGAGGCACCCGGCCATCCACGTGATGTAAAAGAAAACGTGATTCATCAGACCAAGCCACCTTCTTCCATTGCTCCGTGGTCCAGTTCTGATGCTCACGTGCCCACTGTTGGCGCTTTCGGTGGTGGACAGGGGTCAGCATGGGCACCCTGACTGGTCTGCGGCTATGCAAACACAACAAACTGCAATGCACTGTGTATTCTGACACCTTTCTATCAGAACCAGCATTAACTTCTTGAGCAATTTGAGCTACAGTAGCTCATCTGTTTGATCGGACCACACGGGCCAGCCTTCTCTCCTCACGTGCATCAATGAGCCTTGGCCTCTCATGACCCTGTCGCCGGTTCACCACTGTTCCTTCCTTGGACCACTTTTGATAGATACTGACCACTGCAGACCGGGTGGTCATAGAAACATTTGAGATGCAAATGGCCTAGAGAAGTAAACCTTTGTCATCCTTGTTGTTTTGAACTTAGAGCTTAGAGCTTCACTTTAGAGCTTCACTTTAAGTTTCTCCTCAGAAACAGTCTATAATGTTAGTAGATTTGATTGAGCTCGGTAGCTTGATTTGTCAGCAGAAGACATGGCTCAATCTTAATTTTGTAAGACAAGAATGTCTAAATCATGACTACAGCTTTTAGAAATCATGGCACAAGTGCATTGTCAGATGTGTTGGAGGAGTATAGGAGGACACCAGAATAAGACCCTCTATTCAGTAATCTCAGCCTATGTCTGTTTTGTGGCAAGGTGCATGTGTGGAAGAGACCAAAGTGCTAACATCTGTAAAATGTCTTTAATTGTCTTAACTGAATTCTCCATAACATGTAAGTAGTATATGTACACTACCGTTCAATAATTAAATAAACTAAAGAAATTAATACTTTTAATTTAATGTGCAAGGACGCATTCAATTGATCAAAAGATGACCGTAGCTATTAAAAATCTCACAAAAGATTTCTATTTCAAATAAATGCTGTTCTTTTGAACTGTCTATTCATCAAAGAATCCTGAAAAAAATGTATCACTGTTTCCACAAAATATGTTTTTAATATGTAATGATAATGATACATGTTTCTTGAGCAGCAAATCAGCATATAAGAATGATTTCTGAAGGATCATGTGAATGAAGAAATCAAAAATGGGACACTTTTTTTGGTAAACTGTGTATTAAATACAAATAAATTCTACCTACACTATTAATGTTTTTGAAGGAATATGGGTGTTTTTTTTTGTTTTTTTTTAAATATACAGAAAATAAGAACCCATTTTTATTCTACAGCCGTTTTCAGGTCAATTGGGACACACATTTTCATCTAGTTTGTACTTGGATAATACAATTGCTTATAACAGGATATTGTACAAATCTTTTTTTTTTTTCTCAATAGAAATGTTTCGAAATGTAAATTAATAATGTTATAAAAACAGACACACTAGCGGATTGTGTTAATGATGATGATGATGTCTCATGCTTAGCTCTGGGTTCCATTTTTTTTTTTTTTTTTTTTTAGTTTTGGAACCAGTAATAAACCATTTAATTCCATTAGCTTTTGCATATTCAAAAGCTATTTTTTGCACATAACTGCAAAAGAAGCTTTAATGTTTGCCAGTTCCTTCTCAGATGACTCTGACAAAAATGGTTTTCTGCCAGAAGCATGACTACATCCACTCACAACACCTATCACTCTTTTCTCAAGGGTGTATTTTGGAACACACCATGCCCTGGCCAAAAAAATGAAGTCTAGGTTCCTGGCCTCCCTCCATTCTTACCCTGTACTCATTGATTGTCCTTTTCATTCTTTCTTCACTCCACTGATTATACCTCTCTTCTGTTTGGCTGACATGTTTTCCTATTTTTTTCTTTCTGCCTATAGCTTTGTGACATTTTCTGTAAAACAAAACAATTTCTCACATTAAGCAATGTATTATCTTTTATTTAATAGAATGTCCCACTTTAGCTTAATGCTACTGTCCCATTTTATCTAACATGTTAAGGTAAATTGGGACAGTAACAAAACTTAATAAATATATACTTTTTAAATAGAATGAAGAAACTTCCACACCATTGCATAAAATGTAATTATCACATGAACAGATGTAATAAAATTTTATATTGTAGATTGAAATACTGTTTGTATTAGAATTTAAACCTTAAAGGCACAATATGTAAGATTTTTGGATTAAAATATCCAAAAACCACTAGAACAATGTTATATATTTTGTTGACTTGTGTACTTACATTATCCCAAATATTTCCAAGAATGTTTGAATCCAGAGAAATAAGCAATTTTAACCAGGACACAGACCATGCCTTATTTGTTTTATTTTGTATTTTGTACTGTAGAAACCATGGAAACACCAAAGACGCTTTAATATATTATGTGTTTTATTAGACAGGTGAGCGGCTGTTTGGAGACATTCATCGACAGAAAACTAATGTTTGTTATATAGCTCAACACGTTTAGTCTTGTTTAAATCTCGTTTTCTTGATTTACCGCGAGTACCATGTTTTAATATCGATCTAGCTTACTGCAGTATTCAACAAGTGTCTCATTGTAGCCACAGAGCAAATGCACAGAATAGCATTATAACATAACTTTCAACACATACAAATGTATCTAATATGATAAAACAGCGCTGCATTACCCCACATACGCATGACCGGAAGAAGTGGAAGCGGTCGTCTGTGGCATAATAAAAGCTCCACTGCTCTCGAGCCGTGTGTCGCACTTGTCTCTCATTAGCAATCGCTCCAGCGGCCTCGTTCTGCTCCAAAGGCTTTCAGCCCCACCCTGCTTCATACTACAGTAACGTTAATAAATCTTTAATACATTAGCTCATCCATGAATATGATTTCTGCCCGAGTCCTGTTGGATTCCTTTCCACCGGCTGTAGAGGTGAAGACAACAGCTCCCATGATTCCGCAAAATCAAGACGTCACAAGCTATGCCTTTATTTGTTTTAATAAGCGACCTCTAGCGGCGAAAATTACATATTGTGCCTTCAACAATTTTATTCGAAATAAACTATGTATGGGCACGTGCATTCTCAGACATTCCAATACTTGAGTAGTAACCACGTCCACATGGTTTTTTATTTGAACAATCAACTGTTGATATTCAAATGAAGTACTGTTATTACAACAGTTATTACTGTTATTACAACACCCACCATTATCACTTTTTTTTTTAAAGAGCACTACACCAAAAAGCTTATTTGTCCCATTTTAGCTGATGTCTTCTGATGTCTTCACCTGGAAGACAACAATCAAAAAGAATCACGATGGGACGCGAGCAGAAATCATGTTCATGGATGAGATTATGAATGTTACTGTAGTATGAAGCAGAGCAGGGCCAAGTGTTGTGGGAGCTGAACGAGGTCGCTGGAGTGATTGCTAATAAGAGACGAGCGTGACACACAGCTCGACAGCAGCGGAGCTTTTATTATGCCAGAGTCGCCGCTTCCGCTTCTTCCGGTCAAACATATGTGGGGTAACGCAGCGCTGTTTTATCATATTAGATAGATTTGAGTGTGTTGACAATGATGTTATAACGTTACTCTGTGCGTTTGCTCCGCGGCTGTTATAAGACACTTGTTGCACACCGCAGTAAGCTAGATTGATATTAGAATATCATATTAATAAATGCTGAATGGCTTGTGTTGTTAAATACCATGCAATTAATTTTAAAACATATTGTATGATGGAGAAAATACTGTATTACTGTACAATAATTAGTTCGTCTCCAAACAGTTGTTCCCTTGTGTAATAAAACATATAATATATTAAAGCGTCTTTGGCGTTTCCATGGTTTCTACAAAATAAAAACGGAAATCGAGGGTAACGCGGATATGATGTAATTGAAATTTAGCTTATTTCTCTTTTTTTTGTAGATTGTAAACATTTGGGATAATGTAAGTAGCCTACACAAGTCAACAAAATATATAACACTGTTCTAGTGGTTTTGGGATATTTTAATCCAAAAATCTTACATATTGTGCCTTTAAATTCGACATGAAACGGACATTGCGTTAGTCTTTTCCTCACTATTGTGACATATCCGAGTGAAATGGCTTCTCGAACAAAAAAAAAAAAATGTAGGGCGGGACTTTATTTTGTCCATGAGGAATTCATTGGATGGTTGTGGTTTGCTATTCCTGTGATTTTATGTGAGTTGACAGGTTGTCCCGCTCTCGCGCCAGTAAACACTTCATCAGAGAAGAGATGAGATGTCATTGTAAGAGGGAGGGGAAGTTATTTTAATTAAAAATTAGGCTACAATGACATATGAATACAAAATAAAATAAAATAATAATATGCACGAATAAATCCTTTTTAATAAATACTGTAATAGGCCATAAAAAATATGGTCACTTTAAGTTAAGTATATATAGAATATGGCATTGCTTTTCCTTATATTTTTTTATGCACTACAGTTTGTTATTTATCAACGTTCCTACAAAAACAATCAATTAACAATCTTAATATTTGCTCCTCTCCCCTTTTTGACTATCATTCCTTAGTGAAAAACGAAAGACGTCAGAGAGAAAGGACCAGTGTTTCCAAATATTCCCACAGGAGGGCGCCCTCCGCCCCACCTCCTGCTCCTCCACCTCCCCCACCCAGGGTCAGAGGGAGAGGTAAACGGTCTCCTCTCCGTGTGCGAGGTGCTCTTGACGTGGATGGGATCAGGTGCGATGACCTTGGTGGTCAGAACGGAGGCTTGGAGAGAGTGGTTAACGATCTGAAAACCTGCAAAGGAAGAACGAGAACAGGAGTTTATCAGACCTCAGACCAAGGCGAACTGCTGCCTGCGAAAAAGCGTATTGATCCATCCACAAAAACAGCAATCAAACCTTCAGTGAAAACTTCAAGAAAGAAGAATAACCACAGCAAGAACAATGCTACTTTTGTCTGATATGACAATAAAAAGCATATTCTATTGCTAACAATAAATAACTTTCCCAAAACAGCAGAAAACTGTAACATTTTACAATAAGATCCCATTAGTTAATGCATTATCTAACAATGAGCAATAGCCTACATTTGTTAGTTTTTAGTAGCCTAATATTTGTTAAAGTTATTTCAAAAACTGTTCATTGTTAGTTCATCAGCTCAGTCCCATTCAATAATATTAACAGATAGCCTACAAATTGATTTGATTTTAATAATGTATTAGAAAATGTTGAAATTAACATGAACTAAAATAAATAAATGCTTTAGAAGTATTTTTAACTGTTAGATTATTATAATTTAGTTAACTTATGTTAACAAATGGAACCCTATCTGGTAACACTTTATAATAAGGCATTAGTTAACATAAGTACATGCATTAACAATGAGCAATTTGTTACAGTATTTATTAATCTTTGTGAACATTAGTTGTTAATAATACAACTGTTTACTGTTAGTTCATCTTAGCTCAGGTCCATTAAATAATATGACAGACAAAACCTTTGATTTTAATAATGTATGTTGAAATTAACATTAAGAAATGCTTTCAAAGTATTTTTCATGGTTAGTAATGTTAACAAATGGAACCTTATTGTAAATTGTTGCCCAGAAAAAAGATGATGCTCAAGCTTGTGCTGGTTTACATTCAGTTTGAGATGATTCTGTAAATTTTTTTTAAATAAACAACTTCTAATATGGAGCTTGTAGTGGATTATCAGGTTTGTTTTTGCTATTATAAGGCACATTACCATATATATGTTAACTGTGAGGATCTGTCGGGCCATGAGCTGGACTGACAGTGTGGATTGCAATAGGACTTCATCTATTTTACTTATGTCAGGTTTAATGTGGCAGAACTCATAATAAATGTAGTAACACTCAAAAATCAGGCGTCATATTTTAATTGTACTAATATATGTCTGTTGCTTGATTTTTTTCTTCTTGTTCTACTACCAGTGGAGCCTTGTGCGTCTCATTGGACGAGGTTGCGTTGTCTTGCATCTCTAAAGTTCACACATGGAATTTTAATGGCTAATGTTCAGAGTTGGAAACGTCTCATTGACCTGAGGATGTGAAGGCACTGCTTTCTGCCAAGACGTATTTCAGGGATAATTGCGAAGAGGAAAGAGAGACTGAAAGGGAAAGACAGGTCAATAGAAAATGCCGCAGGTATTTTAAGGACATGCAGTGTTTTCATTTAATAAACCACAAGCTAATGCATTGATGATTTCTGTACTCCGACAGAGCAACTGTCTTCAATAAATATGAATCCATTTTTGGTCCCTGGTCAGTGATTTGAATCTCAATGTTTGTTGCTCTCATTAGTATCAGTGTGCATTGAGAAATTTAAGTATCATTCCTAAAACCGTTATAAATAAGAAAAAAGGTGCTGTGTGCATCTTCTAACTGGCATTGGTTTTCCTTTGTTTGTGGCCACTGTGTCCTTGAGCAAAATCTAATAAAACCCAAGTTGCCCCAGGGGTGCTAAACACCACCCCCTCTTTCTCATGAAGTCTGGTTGGTAATTATACTTATTGAAAGGTATTCAATTACCTTGTTATTTGTCAAACTGTTGTATAAAAGCAATATCACACAGATAGCTACTAACATTATAGATGTGCTTTGTCTATTTGCTCTGCCAATAAAATAGTTCCAAACAAAGCCACAGGAGAAACTAACTGCTGTCTCCATCAATTAGTGGCGTTCCCAAATGTCCTGTGTTTCAACAAATCAGTTGAGTGAATGATTCAATGACTCATTCATAAAGACATCTGTGTCTGAATATGCCTACTTCCCTACTAGAACACTATGCGAAAATGTAGATTGTCCGAATTCATATACTCATAAAACAGTACAGGCGAAAAGTAGGCCAACCCATATGACCTAAAACTTCCAGCGAGATTCAGTAGTGCGCATTTGACAACATGGCAAAAGTAGTATGTCTGGATTTCATTCTACACACATTCATACTATATAGCAGTGGCGAGCGGCGACTTTTTTAACCGGGTATGCTGGGTGCATTACGTCAAAAATGCATCTGGTGCTAGTTGCTTACTCTCAAGACACATAGCAACACAGCTAAAGTTTTCCTAATATGTTTGACCTTTTATTGAAATTTGCATACATTTACTTGCTGATGCCTTCACAAGCACCCGTAAAAGCAGTTAAGTTGTGTTTAGTCAGTGTTTAGTTAGTTTAGTCAGGCACGACGCGAAAGGAACAAAATATGCTGTATTTTTGTAATTCCGCTAGGTGGCACTAATGTCACAGAAACTACATACTTCAACTTTAAACGGTACGGCGCATCGGCTGAGAACACGCATCTAAATCAGACGACAAATGTTTTTTTAGTTAAAAATAAGTATAAAATAATCAACATTAGTAGCCTAGTATAAATAAAATATAAGTAAACATAATTAGAATAAATGTAAGTATAATAAAAATTAAAAAAATATAAAATATGTTAAAAAATAATGCAAATTGATGACAAACGCACAGACTATCGATTAACAGCCTTGGAAAGTTACAATAGGTCTACAGATATGTCTTTAACAGTTAGTATGTTTTCATTAAAAATACATTTCCTTATGGAGAAAACAAAATACTATGAAAATAGTTTCAGTTAGGACCTTTTTTTTTTTTACTTGATTTGGTCTATTTAGTTTTGTATCAAATACAATGTGATTTTTGTTGATCGAGATCTGGCAACAACAGCACATTTTTCCTCTTGGGCATGCGATTCTCGGATCGCTTACCCTGCACATGAAATCCCCCATATGCCAGCAAACCAATGAGAAAGCGGGACAGTGATGACGATACACAACAACAGAACCTAGGCACCAAAGCTGCTGTAGATCTGCTTACTCAAAACCCTATGTAACTGGCAGATTTGAAGAAAATTACAGTAATTTGTCAAATAAATACATGATGGAGAGTTACATACGTATTGCGAAAATCTTATCATGTAAGCTTTATGGTACACATCAAACAAGGGAATTTATAGTCATTTATAGTGTTAATGTTAATTAGCGAGTCCACAAATGGGTATGCAGAGCATTCACAGCTTATATGGACAGCACGCCCCTGATATATAGAACATACTTTTTAACGGTTGCAATTACTTCAAAAGAAGTAGGCTACCTAATCAGAGAGTATGCAATTTTGGACGAAGCATATTTAGTTCCTGAATGAATGTGTGTTTTATTTGAACTAATCAGTTGTGTGAATGATCCGACGACTCGCTCATAAAGTAAAACACTGTCACCACCCGCTGGAGTAACATGTAACCTGCAGAAAAGTTTACACTGACATTTACCTATAAATGGTGTAAAATTCTTGTTCATTTTTAGCAATGCATTAACTAATATGAATGAATGGAGCATTATTGTAAAGAGCTACCAATATACAAAATGCATTTAGCAGTGTTGTTTAGCACAATATTATCCTATAGGGGTGTAAAATGCTTGTCATCCCAGTGTTCAACTGGCCCTGCTGCTTCACGCTCCACAAAGGACAATAAGACTTTCTCAACCACTAGTTTTCCCGGACTGTATTCATTTTACATCTACCTTCACTCCATCTACTAGCATCTGCTATTTGTCCTCTGGAGTGCATTCAAAAGGCTTCAGCTTTACTTGTCTTTAACCTCTGGAATTCTCTCATGTTACGCCTCTGCTGCCTGCCAATACGACGCCATTTCTGACGTTTACACCTCTCCTGATGCCCACTACCTTCAATCCTTCATCTAAACTTCACCCCAGCCCAGCCATTACTGCAAGGCAGTTCTGCTCGCCTAGCTCCCTCATCTCTCCATATAAAAGGTTACTTGTCTAGGTCCAGACATTTTTCCATTTGTTGATCTCTCCATTGGTGGAACAAACTCCCAAAAGCTGTCAAAATAGCTGATTTTTCAATACAAAGCCACATCTTTGGAACACAGGAGCACATCTTCAAAAAATCAGTTATTTACTCCTATATTACACTCACCTTACATAAATAAAAAAATATCGAAATAAAGTGAGGTCTGAAACTTACAGTCCCCTAGTAATGCTTAATTTTTCTAGTTTAACACTTTTTTTTTTCAGTCAAATTCAAATGTGCTATACCTGATGATGCATGTTACCCAGCACAATGAAAATGCTCCAAAGAGCATCTTTTGATTTAAAGAAGCGGGAACATCTGACATATACAGTTGTAAGAAAAAGTATGTGAACCGCTTGCAGAATCTGTGAAAATGTGAATAATTTTAACAAAATAAGAGAGATCATACAAAATGCATGTTATTTTTTATTTAGTACTGTCCTGAATAAGATATTTTACATAAAAGATGTTTACATATAGTCCACAAGACAAAAAAAAAGCTGAATTTATTAAAATGACCCTGTTCAAAAGTTTATGAACCATTGATTCTTAATTCTGTGTCGTTCCCTGGATGATCCACGGCTGTTTTTTTGTTTTGTGATGGTTGTTCTTGACTCCTTGTTTGTCCTGAGCAGTTAAACTGACCAACGTTCTTCAGAAAAATCCTCCAGGTCCTGCAAATTCTTTTGCATATTTTTTAACCCTTTCCAGCAGCGACTGTATGAGTTTGAGATCCATATTTTCACACTGAGGACAATTGAGGGACTCAAACACAACTATTAAAAAAGGTTCAAACATTCACTGATGCTCCAGAAGGAAACAATACATTAAGAGCTGGGGGTGAAAACTTTTGAACAGGATGAAGATCCAAATTTTTCTTATTTTGTTTAAATATAATTTTTTTATTTTATTTAGTACTGCCCTTCGGAAGCAACAGAAGATATTTGCATGTTTACCGGAAGACAAATTAAGTACAATTCACCTAGATCTTCCAATTCTAAAAGTTTTCACCCCCGGCTCTTAATGCATCGTGTTTCCTTCTGGAGCATCAGTGAATATTTGAACCTTTTTTAATAGTTGTGTTTGAGTCCCTCAATTGTCCTCAGTGTGAAAAGATGGATCTCAAAATCTGTCGCTGCTGGAAAGGGTTAAAATATGCAAAAGATGCTGGAAAACTGAAGAATTTGGACCTGGAAGATTTTTCTGAAGAACGTTGGGCAGTTTAACTGCTCAGGACAAACAAGGGACTCACGAACAACCATCACAAAACAAAAAAAAACAGCCGTGGATCATCCAGGGAACAACACACAGCATTGAAAATCAATGGTGCATAAACTTTTGAATGGGGTCATTTTAACAAATTCAGCTTTTTTTGTCTTGTGGACTATATGTAAACACCTTTTATGTAAAATATCTTATTCAGGACAGCACTAAATAAAAAAAAAAATGCATTTTCTATGATCTCTCTTATTTTGTTAAAATTATTCACATTTCCACAGATTCTGCAAGCGCTTCGCATGCTTTTTCTTACAACTGTATGTTTTTTTAATATGGTTTGTAATATATTTAATAAGGTTTTGTCACACATTTGCTTAATTGATCAGGGCCCTAAAATACTGCAGCTTTTAGCTGCCTTTTTTGGTAATTGCCATTTACGTGATACATGCACTTTGTAATCACTTCGGAAAGAAAGCATGTTAATAATGTACATAATTTCATGAATATCATCAGGTTACTTCAAGTAAATGCATTCTGAATTACACAGAAAGGCCTCTTTACAGTTATGTCATTTGCAGGGATATATTGATGTCTATATTGTGCCTTTGGCTAGACACTCAAAATTCTACATGGTGCTGTCCCATCTCACTTCAGAGTTAACTGTATTTCCCAGTTACAGTTAGCATATGACGCCCCTTCTGAGTGTGACACCCCATAGAAGGGTTCCTATACTTATCACCCTACCAGTTTGATTTATTTATGTGGTTAAACAGTTTTACTTTAATCATTGCATAGATTTTTAACTATTATTTGAGAAGCTCACATGATGCCATGTTTGTTTACATGTCTCTTAAACCACATGCTTGACTGTCTGAGACTTGCAAGAATGCTTGCATCTCTTGTCCAGGTGTTGTAAATTAAATTGGCACCTTGACCCACCGAACAACTGTAAAAACCTTTGCCTTGTGTTGTGTAGTGTAGTCAGGTCTCTGTTTAGAGGGAGGGCCAATGCATGTCAGAGTTATGTGGGTGAGAGAGAGTTTGTGCGTGTTACAGCAGTGCAGACAGTTCTGGAGGTTATTTTGAAAGTGACCCCCTCACTGCCGCGGACCGCACACAGCTGTCGGGAACCATGACACAAGATGACGGATACGGTTGTCGTAGAGGGACAAGTCAGACTCCGAGAAGGGAAAAAGGTGGTTAAAACAACGCAAAATACTTTTGCTGTATCGTTCATTATTGTTTGATAACTTAAATATTTGTTTAGTTGTCTGTACGAACACTACCTTTGTTTGTTGTTTTGTTTCCCTGCGTTTACAGTGGAAAAACAGATGGGTGATTCTTCGGAAACCTTCGCCGGTAGCAGGTAAATCCTACTTGGAAAACTTTTTACGCTGCTGTTTAATAGTGTTGAGATTAGCTGTTGAAATACATTTAAATAGCTGTTTTGTTTCTTAAACGTACTTTCTACTTAGCAAAGTCCTGACATAGCGCTGTCACGGTTGTTTTTTCTCGTGACGGTAGGCTATGTGAGGTATTGGCACGGTCGTTATGAGTGATATAGCAATGACTCTTGATGCACGTGTCACGATGTCGCAATTCACTCTGTCTCGAGCTGTTTTTTGAACCAACAGCTACAAATGTGTTTGTAGCGGGGCCGGGGCTAATTGTCACAAGAGCTGTATCAATGACGTTTTGAATGTAAATTTCCATAACCTACTAATAACCTACACGAATGTGTACAAAAAAAATCTCTCGCAGTGGTTTTGAAATTCCTTGTTTAAAACCCCTTTAAATTAGAACATTTAGTGAATTCTGTAGCCTACTACAAACTAGAATCCAACAAACCAATAGCATCACATTTTGTGCCATAGTTGACAATGTAGCCTATATTTTGGGTGCACGTTGACCGGTATTTTAAATGTTATAAATATATTAATGCCAAAATTTGATGGCCAAAGCAATATATAGTGTTAATCTGATAGGGCACTTGAGCATATCGCCTATAGGCCTAAATATATACTTTTATATATATATAATTTTTACTTTTTATAATTGTTTAAATTTTGTTATTTCATTCATTTTGTTACTATGGTGGCAGTTAAGATCAAAAGTGATGTTCAATTAACTTTTTTCTTTGCCAATAATGGTAGAAATGTTCAAAAGCTTTTTAGTTCTCAGAACTTGAAGGTATGCGTCTATGCAGACATTGACTTTAAAAAAAATAAACCTCCTGTTAAATATTCCCTGTCTGGCGTTAAAAATGTGACGTGGCCTCGGTCTCCCTTATCATAAGCATCAGCATTCACATTGCAAGCCATACACTTACACAACTTCTTTAGGTGAACTTGGCTAGCGGATAGGTCATTTTTGGATCTTTGTTGTCTGAAGCTGTCATTGTTTAATAGGTTAGTCTCCAGTTGCTTTCATGGATCACTGTGTCTTTTGATGTGTGTGTTATGACAGCTGCTTGACTCTCGCATACTGTTTTAGAAGTCTGGTGATGTAATGGTTTGCTGTTTTGTACAGAAGCATAAAAACAAAACATCACCACATTTTCAAGCGGAGTCGTCCTAGAGACTATAGCTTGATGCTGTCACACACACGCAGCACTAGTTTATATTTCATGGCTCAGTAGCTGTGTTCCATGCATGTGTTACTTTGTCAGTTGTAATTCCTGATGATGATTATGCAAATTATAATATCAACTGCTGTAATTGTTGTGCAACACAGTAGTGAAATGAAAGGAAATGTAGACTTTTTATTGCCTTAGGGTATAGTACCTGTAACTGTAATGATTTTATTTTACTTGAATGGTACCATGGTACATTTATGGTAATGGTGCTTGTACAATGGCACAGTGGTGTTTATATGAAACCCCAAAGTATTTGGATGATACTGTCACAGTAAACATCCAAAAACCACGATATTATCATTGTAATTTTAGGCAGTTTTTGTTAGTGTAAGATCCATTTCTGATGTTTTATGAATTTGTAATCTTGACTGTCTCAGACTGCCTGTCCTTGCTGGTGTATAAGGAGCGTGGAGAGAAGAGTAAAGGACAGCGGGAGAGGAATCAGGCCATGCTGAGGGATATCTGTGGACTGGAGGCTCTTCAGGGGTTTGATGGAGTGAATTATGCGCTTAGTCTGCTCTGCCTGAGCCAGTCTGTCATGCTGGGCTTCGACAACAGAGTGACTCTTCTGGCCTGGGATGCTCGTATACGCTACAGCCTTGGAGAGGGTGAGAGAAGAGCATGTGTGCAAGATCAGATGAAAATGGGCATTCATTAAAATTCTGTCATTATTTACTCGCCCTCATCTTGTTCCAAACCCATATGCTGTTATTTTTATGTGGATCACAAGTAATTTTGTTTGTTTGTTTGTAAAAATCATTTCAACAGCCATGCAATGACAGTTGCTTGTTATTAGGGCCCGAGCACCGATGGTGTGAGGACCCTATTGGAATTGCTCAACCTATTATTCTTCTTGAATAATAATTCATGAATTCATGAATCGCATTTTTGATGGCCTAAAATATGCTCAAACTCATGAAACTTTGCACACGCGTCAAAAGTGGTGAACATTTATGTCTGATATGTGTTTCAGAATTAGGCGTGGCAAAATGGCTCGATAGCGCCACTTACAACATTTCAATGAAGTGTCCCTCCCACTACGTTTCACGTACAGGTGTGAAATTCGGTAGACACATGTAACAGCCCAATACCTACAAAAAAGTCTCCTGGTATGAAATCTGAAAACCAGCAGGAAGTGAGATATTTTGAATTTTCTTTGCAAAATTGTTGCAAATTTGGCCATTTCCAGACGCTGTACTTTAACGAACTCCTCCTAGTGATTTAATCAGATCGACATCATATTTGCACAGTCTAATCTAAAGGCCTTTGCGACGTTAAATTGTGAAGATCTTGAGTTTTCCCTGAAGGGCGTGTCCGTGGCGGCTCCACAAAGTTCGATGTTTCGCCATAAAACAGGAAGTTGTTGTAACTCGGTCATACAATGTCCGATCTGCTCCAAACTTCACATGTATTATTAGAGTCCTGGCCTGAAGACATCTACACGCCAATATTCAGTTACAGTCATAGCGCCACCTACTGGCAACAGGAAATGGCATGTTTTACACTGTGATTAACTCCTCATAGTGATTTAACCAGATCAACATCATATTTGGTCAGTCTAATCTAAAGGCCTTTGCGACGTTAAATTGTGAAGATCTTGAGTTTTCGCTGAAGGGCGTGTCCCTGGCGGCCTGACAAAATCTGATGTTTCGCCATGACACAGGAAGCTGTTGTAAGTCAGGCATACCATTTCCGATCTGCCCCAAACTTCATATGTTTTATAAGAGTCCTGGTCTGAAGACATCTACATATGAGTTTCAGAATTAGGCATGGCAAAATTGCTCGATAGCGCCACCTACAACATTTCAACGAAGTTCCCCTCCCGCTACGTTTCACGTACAGGTATGAAATTCGGTACACACATGTAACAGCCCAATACCTACAAAAAAGTCTCCTGGTATGAAGTCTGAAAACCAACAGGAAGTGAGATATTTTGAATTTTCTTTGCAAAATTGTTGCAAATTTTGCCATTTCCAGATGCTGTACTTTAACAAACTCCTCCTAGTGATTTAACCAGAACAGCATCATGTTTGGTCAGTCTAATCTTAAGGCCTTGGTGATGTTAAGTTGTGAAGATCTTGAGTTTTCGCTGAAGGGCGTGTCCGTGGCGGCCTGTCAAAGTCTGATGTTTCGCCATGACACAGGAAGCTGTTGTAAGTCAGGCATACAGTGTCCGATACGCCCCAAACTTCACGTTTGATAAGAGTCCTGGCCTGAAGACATCTACATGCCAGTATTAGTTAGTCATAGCGCCACCTGCTGGCAACAGGAAATGGCATGCTTTACACTGTAATTCCCTCCCAGAAACACATTTAAATATGCCATCAAGTCCCAAACATGCTAGAAACACATTAAATCAAGCAAAACTTGGCTAAGTGCTAATGTATGCGATTTACGCCACAAAACAGGAAGTTGTTGTAACTCAGGCATACAGTGTCCGATCTGCCCCAAACTTCACATTTTATAATAGTCCAGGCCTGAAGACATCTACATGCCAATATTCGGTTATAGTCAAAGCACCAACCTACTGGCAGCAGGAAGTGTGGCACATTGAAGTGACTTTGCCATATTTCTCCTATATTTACTTAAATGCATGTCGCCCACTATTCGCTGTTTTCCTGAGGCCACCGGGTGGCGGTGCTCCCAGGTGCGAGGGCCCTTTCATCGCTGCTTGCAGCTTTAATTTTATGTGGATTACAAAGTAGAATTTTTTACAACGACAGTTCAAAGTGACTGATGGCTGTCAAGCTCCCAGTGTTTAACAAAAACCACCAAAACAGCCTTAGGGCATGTTTACATGACACCATTTTCATCCGTTTTAGCCGTTTGTTTTCACAAAAGCGGCATTTTTGGGCAAACGCAAGCTTTTGAAAACAAGTTTCCATGTTAACAAAAAAAACGTGAATTTGTGAAAACGGTGACGTCATGCGCATGCATATTACATGTTCGCGTGTGCGTATTACGTGTTCGCTGAGAATTTCTTGACAAAGTGACCGCCAGTTACTGACCTGGCATGCATAATACAGCCTTTTTAGTCATTTTCGCAGATTCGAGTGAGTGGGGATTATTTTGACAACGTTGTTGTCTGTTTTTAGTATACATTATATACATTACATACTGTGTATAATTATTTATTTTTAAAAAATGTATTTCATTTAAAAAGTATATTCATTTTAAATTAGTCTTATGTAAATCCTCTTTCTTTAATTCTTACTTTTTTAAATTTCTCATTCATTTATTGTGATTTCTAGCAAACATAGCTAATGTTTGATCTCCCTCAGGGCACTATATGAGTCAAGACCGCTACTGGGTCTGTTAATCCCAGACACCCTCGAAAAACATGTACAGACACACACCTACACCCAGGCGGTCGACTTTTGCTTTCACACATACACATACAGAATGTATGACAGAATGGTGTGGCATGCCCTTTGAGAAAGCAGCAAAGTTATAATTGGGACCCTGTGATGTGTGATCGTCCATAAGATCTCAAGTTTTTCTCGAACATGCATTTGACAGAGTAACGCATACTAAAAAACATATAGCATATTATCCAAGACTTGGTTCAGATGAATTCAGGTTATTTGAAATCAAAGTTTTCATTTCCATATATGCAGCTAAAATGTTGAATGATTTAACTCTTTTTTGGCAGCTGTTATTCTGAATGCATGTGTCGTCTCCACTCTGATACCTCCTTGATTTTTAGGTCCTATGTTTGTTTGGTTATTTGTCTTTAAGGCAAATCAGAATGATGATAGATGGAGTCTGGTGAAGCGAGGTGCCGATGTCTCATTCTGCTTTGTTGCTCTTATCAGTTTTCTTTTAAACTGTTTTAACACACTCTGATATACCAAGTCCCCTCACTTTTATCATCACTGATGCGTCAGTGACTTTAGACTGCCTTGCTTCAGTTGACCATAGAAATGTGAGAGTGTGTGTTGTATTGATAAATCTTATAATATAAAAGATATATGATGGATAAATATTTTGTGAGTGTTATGTATGTGTGACAAGGTGCACAATGGAATAGGAATTATGAAGTAAAAAGCATTAATGCTATCGCAAGACACGCACACACATGCACACACGCTGCTGCAAGTAAACTGTTTATTCCCTCTTGGAATGTATCGATTACTTGCCTCTATTATGATAAATTGAGGTATTTTTCCCACTGATTTGGAGTCTATATTCACACCTGTCTTGCTTAATCAGGCCCATAAATGATATATTGAACTTGAAATAAATTTACTCCAAATTTGTCTGTTCCTAAAAAAGACAAATAAAAATGCAGCTGCAAATAAACATCCACTCATGATGATCCATTTGGGGTTCCCACATTCATGGACATTGTGGAAATATCAGGGAATTTTCCGTGCTTGAAAATGTAATGGAAATTTATAGTAATTATCTCCTGATCTTTCAAATATATTATCAATAAGATATCACTCTTGTGTAGAGTAAAACTTGCTTGCATGTCATAGTATGGTTCAATTTCTTTGCGAATTGATCTGTTGAGTCGTTTTTAATGAATTTATCTGAATGATTGTTTGGCGGAGTGAATCTGATTCAATATTATTCTAAAAAACATTATTCACAAGTGTTCACATAAAACGAGAAAAAATATGGAAATTGAATGGTCAAAGGGTGTGGGAACCCAGAATATTGGATTATGAGTCATATTACCAAAATGCAGTATATGCTCTTTTAAAAAAATCGTTCAACTAATATGTTAATTCAAAATACATAGACATACAAAAACTGTAGAAATCTACAATTTAGTTTCTTTATATACAATGGTAAGCTTGGTGTCCTTATAGCTGACAGAATGAAATTAGGCCTTTCCAGAATGTCTCCAGAACAACTGCTTTGCTTTGATGCAGTCATACACTCTGATAATAAACCTGTCTCTCTTTCAGTTCACAGGTTTAATGTCAATGTCCAGCCTGGCACCAAACTAGAAAGTGGCCCCGCCTCCCTGCATTTGTGCAACAATTTGCTTGTCATCGCCAGAGACCTCCCTCCAACCGTCATCGGCCAATGGAAACTGTCGGACTTGAGGCGTTATGGCGCCGTTCCTAATGGATTTGTCTTTGAGGGAGGGACAAGATGCGGGTACTGTAAGTTCATGTTATTGTTCTTTTCCTCATTCAGTGCTATTCTTGAATTTATTTTCTTTGACACTTGATCTTTTTGAGATGCAAATGGATTCTTGGACATTTTATGTTGTTTTGGCAGAATACTGCATTTTATTCAATGAGAAGAATCCCATGATAATTGAGTTGAGTGTGTGGTTTGTTCTTGTACAAAGTCGTCTCCTCCTCTGCCTCTTTTTCACTTGGTCTTAGTGATATTCTGTGCGGTGGAAGTAGCACAGAGGTAATTGCCAATAGTAAATGTGAAAATCGGATAACCTCATAGTCGCACTTAGTCTCTCTGTCTCTCTCCCTCCCTCTCTCCCTCATTTTCTCGCTTGCCCCATACTTACAGAATCAGTACACATTACTTTTGTGCACCCACACAGATTGTGGTAATGCGTGATATGCTCCAGTGTAAGTTGTTGCGTTAGCACCAGTGAAATCCACCAGCTGCCTCTCTGGCAAATCCGTCTGCAGCTGTTCTGTAGCTTCAGCAGCTTTAATGCTCCATCTTATATGAAACTTCCTTACATCGGGTCAACTATAGTTGACTGTTTTTATCATAATCATAATCAGGATAATTCATTTTTCACTCCAAGAGGTGTTCAGGATATATGTTAGATGCTGTTTTAATGTGCTATGCTGGGAACTCTGGGCATTTTTATGTGTTTAGGCGGTGAGGCGGCATGTGAAAGGTCTCCTGCCAAGTGAAAGAACTTGAGGGGGCAGGGGTGTTCACATTGGACACCAGACTCTCATTGCTGTTGTAGTACATTAGTACGACATTAGTCATGTCTATGGACACTGCACATGCAGAACTTCACAAAAAGCTCTTTATCACAAAAGGAACTCCTTCATTTAGAAAGTTCCATACAGTAGTGGCCGAAAGTGATTTCCAGCCTAGGAAAATTGACATCTTTATTCAAATATTGTTAAAGATTTGTTAAAGAAGCATATTGTGTAGTTGTGCTTTGAGTCAGTTGCTTTATTTGTGATAATGCAATGAAGCAAACTAAATTGTACGGACATAATTTTTGGCTAGGCTGTCACACAAAGAAATTGTAAACACATGCGGTAACACTTTACAATAAGGTTTCATTAGTTAACATTAGTTAACTACATTAGTTAACATAAACTACAGCATTTAATTATTCTTTGCTAATGTTAATTTCAACATTTACTAATACATTATTAAAATCAAAAGTTGTATTTTTTAACATTAGTTAATGCACTGTGAACTAACATGAACAAACAATGAGCTGTATTTTTATTAACTAACGTTAACAAAGATAAACAAATACAGTAACAAATATATTGCTCATGGTTAGCTGATGTTAGTTAATACATTAACTAATGTTAACAAATGAAGCCTTATTGTAAAGTGTTACCACACATGCATAAACAAGAGAAAACCAATTAAATAATCATAGCATATTTTTTTTCAAATATATATATTTTTTATTATTCTTATGCAAAATATATCATAAATGTTAAATATTTTTAGATTTGTTTTTACACATTTGACCATATTTAAATCCATTTTGCAGATGTTCCTTCAAAATCAGTGCAGAAAATGCAAAACAAAAGATCTGCAGATTATCTCTGGGCTTAGACATCTGTATAAAACGAGCTTGTTCAATTAGATTGAATTTGAATCTTCTTTACAGCTAATAGTACCACCGCATGCATTCTGAAAATGTATGGAAATCCATAAAAACAGACAAGAAAACTAAGATACTAAGACCACGAAGTTTACATTTAGATGCATACAGTGAAATAATTACCTTGTCTGGAGCGTGTATCTGTTAGCCAGTGCTTTACCTCATTATAGTTTGACAATCATGAGCTCTGATTGGTCTCTGCCACACAGAGGTCATGTCCCTCCCACTGCCATTAGTGTAATTCAGCGGTTGGCTGCTCGGGGACAGAGTGAATTAAATTAATTGAAAATATGGCCTTGTTGCTGTCTCTAGCACGATTCAATGTCACAGGCCATACGCAGTGACAAAACACATACTGGCAGTGCAATTAGTGAGTGTGTCAGCCGTCTCATTTGATTTCAGAGACTGAATGGGTGTGAGTTTGTTCAGTGGCTTAGTTAGACTTGGACAGGTTGTAGATCACTGTTTTCCCTGCTGTCAGGTAGGGCATTTATGGAACAGTTCGGCTGGCATCAGCAATGAAAAAACATGTCATGAGATCTAAAACAAGTTGAAACTGACAATGCAATTGTAATTACATAATTCTGCAAGTGTTTGATCTTAACCTGATTACAAATGTTGCACGTGAGACATTACAATTCTTATGGCTTTTTTTGTGCAGTATAAAAAGTTGCGCAAGTAAAATTAAAGTATGTCAGAGAATGCCTATGTTTGGACTGGAATACTGACTTATTGAATGCTGTGAAGTATACTATGGAAGGTTGTTTCCGCCACAGAATAAAACATTTTAAAAGATAATTACGACTTTTTATCTCACAATTGTGAGTTTACATCTTTCCATTCCAACTTTTTTTTCTCAGAATTGCAAGATGTAAACGAGCAATTGCGAGTTATAAAGTCACAATTGTGTGATTTATAAAGTCAGAAAATACGTGAAATAAAGTCAGAATTGCGAGATATAAAGTCAGAATTGTAAGATAAAATGTCGCAATTACCTTTTTTATTTTTTTTATTCTGTGGCGGAAACAGGCTTCCATAGTATACACTGTATGCGGTTTACTATTTAAAGAAAAAGTGAAAACTCATTATGCAACGATGTTCTGTTTCAAACAAGTCATTTTTAAATTTTGTGTAGAAACATTTGGAACTTTAATCAAAAATTAATAACAGTTTTTTTTTTTTTTTTTTTAAATCACCACTGATACTACTTACAGATCATTCGTAATGTTGGGAATGTAAGTTTCCTTGCATTGCATTTTGGGATATAGTAATGCACTTTATTGTATACTGCACATTTTAGCAGAGTCATCTGGGTATTCTATTTTCATAATCAAAAATAGTGGTTTAGCAAAAGCATGTGTAGGCCTGTTTTATTCTCTAAAAATTTGGGCAAGGTAAATAAATAGCCACATACTTAGCCACATGTCTCCAGTATTAATAGCCTACCAGTATGTTTATGAATTATGAAACCAAGTGCTAAGGGTGTTATGGTTATTTTTGTAATGGACTGTCACTCCTACCGTCTCCACAGTGATGCTCAGGGATTTGACAGGACTATATTTACCTCCATAAAAAAGACCGCCTAAGTCTCTTTCCTCATCATGTCCTACAAAAAAAAAAAGTCATAATCTGACTGCAGATGAATCATTAATGCATCTTGTCACAAATAAGGCTTTTGTTACCCCAGTTTTCGTGTTATACTTGAAGCCTCAAGGCTATTTAATAGCTTGTTTTTCAGTAACATTCAGTTGTGCTTTTGCCAGCACTTTTTTTTTAGTTTGAAAGGTGTTTCAGCCTTTGCAGATGCTATTGACATTTGCATGGAGGAGGTGTGGGCACCAAAAAGGATTTTCTTGGTACACAATCCTCCTCTTATTTCATAAATTATACATTATGCTCAATTAAAAGTGCAAAAATACCCTTTAATTTTATTAACACCGTTTTTTTTTCTCATTTCAAAAGCTCAAAAATCAGATATATAACTTCCATGCATTTGGCTCATATAATCTAATGAACCTATACTGTTCCACAGCGCACAAACAAAAATAATCAGTATTGTTCATTAAAAAAATGTCAGTCAATATCTAGTGATGAAACATCACTGTCTTCAATTACCCTTTACTTGTAGACAGTTACTTTACTTTATAGACTTTGAATGCCTGATGAATTTATTTGAATGATGTATGAACTCAGATTTTCTTGGTTCCATTGGCTTGAATTAGTCTATATACAGTGGGGAAAACAAGTATTTGATACACTGCCGATTTTGCAGGTTTTCCTACTTACAAAGCATGTAGAGGTCTGTAATTTTTATCATATCAAAAATCCAGAAAATCACATTATATGATTTTTAAATAATTAATTTGCATTTTATTGCATGACATAAGTATTTGATCACCTACCAACCAGTAAGAATTCCGGCTCTCACAGACCTGTTAGTTTTTCTTTAAGAAGCCCTCCTGTTCTCCACTCATTACCTGTATTAACTGCACCTGTTTGAACTCGTTACCTGTATAAAAGACACCTGTCCACACACTCAATCAAACAGACTCCAACCTCTCCACAATGACCAAGACCAGAGAGCTGTGTAAGGACATCAGGGATGAAATTGTAGACCTGCACAAGGCTGGGATGGACTACAGGACAATAGGCAAGCAGCTTGGTGAAAGGCAACAACTGTTGGTGCAATTATTAGAAAATGGAAGAAGTTCAAGATGACGGTCAATCTCCCTCGGTCTGGGGCACCATGCAAGATCTCACCTCGTGGGGCATCAATGATCATGAGGAAGGTGAGGGATCAGCCCAGAACTACACGGCAGGACCTGGTCAATGACCTGAAGAGAGCTGGGACCACAGTCTCAAAGAAAACCATTAGTAACACACTACGCCGTCATGGATTAAAATCCTGCAGCGCACGCAAGGTCCCCCTGCTCAAGCCAGCGCATGTCCAGGCCCGTCTGAAGTTTGCCAATGACCGTCTGGATGATCCAGAGGAGGAATGGGAGAAGGTCATGTGGTCTGATGAGACAAAAATAGAGCTTTTTGGTCTAAACTCCACTCGCCGTGTTTGGAGGAAGAAGAAGGATGAGTACAACCCCAAGAACACCATCCCAAACGTGAAGCATGGAGGTGGAAACATCATTCTTTGGGGATGCTTTTCTGCAAAGGGGACAGGACGACTGCACCGTATTGAGGGGAGGATGGATGGGGCCATGTATCGCGAGATCTTGGCCAACAACCTCCTCCCCTTAGTAAGAGCATTGAAGATGGGTCGTGGCTGAGTCTTTCAGCATGACAACGACCTGAAACACACAGCCAGGGCAACTAAGGAGTGGCTCCGTAAGAAGCATCTCAAGGTCCTGGAGTGGCCTAGCCAGTCTCCAGACCTGAACCCAATAGAAAATCTTTGGAGGGAGCTGAAAGTCCGTATTGCCCAGCGACAGCCCCGAAACCTGAAGGATCTGGAGAAGGTCTGTATGGAGGAGTGGGCCAAAATCCCTGCTGCAGTGTGTGCAAATCTGGTCAAGAACTACAGGAAACGTATGATATCTCTAATTGCAAACAAAGGTTTCTGTACCAAATATTAAGTTCTGCTTTTCTGATGTATCAAATACTTATGTCATGCAATAAAATGCAAATTAATTACTTAAAAATCATACAATGTGATTTTCTGGATTTTTGTTTTAGATTCCGTCACTCACAGTTGAAGAGTACCTATGATAAAAATTACAGACTTCTACATGCTTTGTAAGTGGGCAAACCTGCAAAATCGGCAGTGTATCAAATACTTGTTCTCCCCAGTGTAATTCATTTATACTGAATCAGTGAAATGTGAATGTTCTCATCTGCTCAGAGGAATGACTCTATGTTCCCTCATTTGTTGTAATCTTGTGACCGCTATTGTGGTCATTACTGAAACTAATTTTCTATTCGATGCTATGGGCAATTAATATCAATCTGAATTCGAAATGGTACATTATGTCTTTTGAATAAAACGGCTCAAGACATTTAAGAAGCTATTTCTTTTCTCTCTGTCTCCGTAGGGGCTGGTGTTTTCTTTCTTGCATGTGCAGAAGGAGAACAGATCAGTTTTTTGTTCGATTGCATCGTTCGTGGCATATCACCAAGCAGGGGGCCGTTTGGACTGCGCCCAGTCCTGCCAGGTGAGTTCATATTTGTGGAGGTGTGTGATGTAAGATCTCAGTTTGGAGATTTCAAAGTTGCTAATGTTGGCCTCATTAGCTTGATGTGCGTGAGCTGTCAGCTGCATGTGCATATCTGTGTCCAAGCTCTATGTAAGATTGATATGTGGTGTCAAGTTTCCTTCTCTCTCTCTTTATTTCTCCCAGCACCCTCATGTTCTGCTCAGACTGCTGATTTTATGTTTGGAGTCCCAGAGACTCCAATTATGTAAATGTAAAAATAATAATAGTAATTTTTAAATTAGCCTTTTATATTCCATCCAATTCAATTTAATAGGTTCCTCTAATCTAATCAAAGGCTGCATCCCTCCGTTTTGCCACACAGTAGGCATGTACTTCTCAGAAATGTGAAATTAAAGTCAATCCTTCTTCCAAAACATATTTTTGTCTTACCCTGATTCACTATGGTAAGTGTTTATATATTAGACTTGAAGGGATGGTTTTTCCAGGAAATTGTGTACAAAAGTCATTTGCCCGTGCGTGTCTCGTCATATCCGTAGAGAAAAGTTGCTTTGGCTACTACGAGCTACTGTCACAACAATCGAGAAAGGTTGACATGGAGCAGCTAAATCACGAACCTCCAGAAAATCACCCGTTAAAAAAAAAATGCAGAAAACAGGAGTCTGCTGGAAAAAGAGAATGCGACTGAGCTCGTAATAAAACCAGAATCAACATGGGCTTGGTTTTTTGGAGAACTGGGGGATTAGAAATGTTGTAAAAGTGAAGTGGAGATGACGTTTTTATTACTCAACAGGTGAGTAAGGTATTTTATTGAACAGACAAACTGTCATATGTAGCTCTAACAGAGTTCATTGTAAAGCATTATATCATGAAGGGTCATTTCATGATGGTTGTTGTAACGCTGTGCTGGAATTTATTTTCAAGGAAGTACAGTGTCTGTTAATGGCTACAGTAATATCTTCAGCTAGTCAGTTTGAGATCCTTTCCATCTAAACTGGTTATATCTTAAGCCTAGAAGTGAATGTTTTATGAGCAGTAGAATCATTTCTCTATATATTTTTTTCTGAGACAGAAAACGCAGTTTTACGCTAGAGGGACAAAAGTTACATAGTATATCTTTAAAATAAACAATAAATAATTATCAGAACTGTTCTGATTCAGAATTTTATCATGTAAGAATTTATTGCACTATTTCATGTTTTTAACTCTTTCCCTGCCATTGACGAGTTATCTCATCTTTTATGAGAAAACGCTTACGGTTTTCCGTGTTTTTACTGTTAAAGGTAGGGGGCGCTATTACGCATCTTCAGAAAGAGTACTGAATCTCCTGATCAAAACACAGGAGAAGAAGATGCAGAAACAAGCGATAGCATATGTAATCATATGCATATGTAAAATAATGCGATCATCAACATACATATTAATCAACAGCAAAACTGTTGAAAAAAAAAAAATCAAAACTGTCTAATGTTATTGAATGAAATGTTGACCCAGGATGAGCTACAGGACTGTGCAACATTAGGGGTGTTGGAGTCAATCTACTCAATCTATGTTTGATCATCGTTCTGAATCTGATCCAGATGTAGTCTTTGACAAAAGCGTGATTTTATGAAACTTGTATAAAAGTATAAAAGCAGAGGTTCTGTTCTTTCTTTTGATATATTGCATGTTCAGATATTCATACAAAAAAATATTCTGGGGTCCATGACATTTTGTGGAAATGATTAAAAAACGCTGACGGAGCCCTGGAGTCTCTGAGACCCCAAAGAGTACATAAGAGTTATAAATAATTCTGAAACTGTTCATAATAAATTTATTTGTTAGTGGATTACACTTATTCAATCAAGGTTAGTGAAAGAATTTATAATAACACATTTGTACTATTATTATTATAATAAGGCAAATTCTGCAACTTTGTGTCACAGTTATCAGTGATAATGTCATATTTCTATTACTAAAAAGGCACTAGCAGATTTTTACATCTAGCAGTAACAGGGTTCTGTAGTCAGTCATATTCATGGCAATGGCACCATCTTGACGGAGGATAATAATATCTATGTGGTATATATCTTTTTAATGGAACCTATAACATGACTTCCCGAATACTGAATTATTGTCCTAAAAATCAATGTAAGATTCACATTTAATTTATTGATTGGTCCTAGATAGATTTACCATGTAAGCATAATAGTATATTAAACCTTAAATGAGTTTGACATATCATTTTATAGATCAAACCGCCACACTGATGCACAGAGAATCACTGAATTAAGCTGCTGAGCTAGTGATATTGAGATAAAACGATAAGGTCTTGTTGAAAGGTTGCATGCTGTCATGAGTTGTGTGAACAGAATCCTGTAGAGAGCTGACACACAGTCAGTAACATAAAAGAAGGATTTGGATATGAAGTGGCTTAAAGCTTTTCTGTGGTTCATGGCTAAAATTAGCACAGCCATAGTTAAAATGGCTCTCTACATAGTTAGAGAGCTTGTAGGATAGTTCAAACCACACAAAGATTGATCTGCGAAGCACCAATATTATGCCTTGGCTGCTCCAGGGCCATTTCTCGTAATAAATGTACTTTGTTGCTTTAGGGGGAAAAACTAAATGACTAAATGACTACATATTTACTTGTACCCATTTACAGAGGTGATCTATGCTCTGTGGACAAGTTTTTTGACAGGTGTTATTATTTACCCCTTCAATACATTGATGTTGTGTACCACAGCCTTAAAAATGATTATTCAAAATTGCTAAACATATTTTTGTATTTCTCTGTGGACCAACCAGTTTGTTGTATAGTGCCGTTTTGATGATGATAATCACAGCGAAAAAAAAAATTCCTCTATAAATTGTCCCAAATTCTGTGATTACTGTATGAAAGTATAAAGGTGGAAACAAAAGCCTTAAAGTTTGTTTACTTTGATGTTTAACAAACATCATGAATTCTCAGATTTATGTAATGCCACATTACATCAAGTTCTCACCTGTCATCCCTCATACTGAGATGTCAGAACAGTTGTTCTAGCTGTCATTAAGTCTCATTAATTATGTGCACTTGATGTATTTTAACCTTTGACATTCAATAAAGGTTGTGCAAGAGTTCAGATGCAATTTTGTTCTTGCTTGGGTGATATTGATTTTTCAGTCTATTTGTTGCCCGTAGCATTGCTTGAATGCCTGTTGAACTACTTTAGACCAGCATGAAATTGACTTTTCATGCTAATAAGATGCCAAAAATATCTATCACTAAACTGTGCAAAGCCTGTGACTCTTTATTCCTCTATATCAACTTTTCTATGCTATATTCTGCTTTTCTTTTCCTCTTGTTCTGTTCCAGTTGTCTTTTTCGTATCTGTTTGTTCTCTTCTGACTGATTTATTGTCTTATTTGAGCACTTTGTGTTCATTGTCCTGATTTATTCTATTGTGAGAGAGAATGACCAACCTACTGCCATATTCAAAAGAAGGTCTCAAAGCTTTCTGTGTGCGAGTGTGGATACACGTGTGTGTGTGTGTGTGTGTGTGTCCGCGTGCGTGTGAGTGCTTGTGTGAGAGATTATTGCTGTGAGGTGGTGTCTGTGATGTACCAGGAAAAACTGATTAATGTGGCCAGTGGCTCCAGTAATTCTCCCAGCAGAGACAGTGATACAACAGTAATGGATTATATATGACTTAATGCTCAGAGACAAATCAGTGCTGTCTGGTGCATGTTTGTGTGATCATAAGGATATATGTTGGTGCATGTGTGTATGAATGATGAATGTTCACTGTATTGGTTTAATTAAAATGTAATGTTTCCATAGACCCCAATGCTAACCCGTCATCTATAGAAGACAGGATTAGCCAGGAGGCCAGTGAGCTAGAGAAACGACTCAGTATGCTGTCGATTTGTAGCCATCACAGCTTGGCAGGTAATTCAAAAAGGCATACACAAAATAAACACACAGAGGAGGCTATTTTATTATAAAATATAAAAGTTTTTTTTGTAAATAATATTTCATCCAACAATGATAATTCTCATAATTTACTCATCTTCATGTTTTTTTTTAAGTATTCAGTATTTTAGTGGATCGCAAAAGCATCATTTTTGAAGAATCTTTTGCATAGTTCATTTCCATACAGCAACAGTTCATGGTGTCTGTCAAGCTCCAAAAGGACCATAAATCACTATAAATTATCATAAAAGCCTTCACATAAAAGTCACTCAATGGCTTTCTGTGGGAAAAAGACAGAAATTGAAGTCCTTATTTGTTATTATTGTTATTACATGGCAGAGGGCAAGGTTTTGTAAGGGATAATGTACAGTCAAACTATATCCTGAAACTTCATTCTGAAGGGATTTATTTTGTGATAATGACCGACTGACTTTATACTATGGATACGTATAGATTTCTTTATCTATAAATATAGATAAAGAAATAAACTGACAAGATAAATTGATTTGAGTTTAAATTATTTTATCATGTAAGAAGAAAAAGAGCACAAAAAAAAACTGTAAAAAAAAATATCATGATTTTAACGGTAAAAGACTGTAAAAATGCTATGGTGAAAAACACTTAATTGGGGAGCTGCACTGTTTTTAAAACCTAAACTGCGTAGAATTAATGTTTATTGCATTTTTTAATGTCATGTGTGTTACCATAATGGTGTTTAGTGTTTGTGTGAATGACACTGTGCAGTGCACCTTCTATATATTAGTATTAACCATCTCAGCTTGTGGAAAAGCTGCTTGTGATGAACTTTGATTTATCATGTGACTCCCATCACCACTGTGTTTAGTGGTTGTCAGTGTATTTCAAAGGTACAAAACAGATAGTACTTCAATAGGTTGGTAAGTTAACATAACATATCAGTTAATGAAATTTAGGTTTAATCTGTAAAACCTAAAATGTTGCTACCATACTTTTCACGGTAAATTTCTGGCAGCCACAGCTGCCGGTTTTTTACCGTGTAGTTCACTATTAGGTAATCAATAACTATAACTATTTTTTCATACTTCCCGGAAAACTACATATACGGGTTCATAATTAATGTGAATAATGCATAATGTATAATTAATTCTAAAGTGGAGGTAATGGTAACCCACTAGTAATGACTCAATAATTACCAAATCCTTCAGAAGGAATGACTAATTATTTGGATCAGTATTCTAAAGTGAACAGCATGAAAACGTTCTAATATTAACTGAAGTCACTGTAAGCTTTTGAGGTTTTTGTAAGGTTTTAATTCCTTCCGATGGATTTGGTAACACTTGAGTCATTACTAGTGGGTTTTATGATCTTCACTTTAAAATACTGATCCAAATAATTAGTAATTCCTTTAGAAGGATGTAACACTTGAGTCATTACAATCCAAAACCCCTTAAAAGCTTACAATGACTTCAGTCATTCAGTCATGCTATCATGTTTTTCACTTTAGAATACTGATACAAATAATTAGTAATTCCTTATGAATATTTGGTAATACTTGAGTCAGTTGGGTTACCATGATCTTTACTTTATAATTAATTTTACATTTTGCATTATTCATATTAATTATGAACCTGTATATAATAGTTCTTTGTAGTCCTCTGGGGGGTATGAAAAAATAGTAGTTACTGATTAGCTAATAGTGAGCTATCACATTCAACTGAGCACTATTACTTACTAATTCATTAATCAGAGTTTCTTGTTAGTTAATAGTAGTAAGAATGTTAATAGTGTGTAACTCATTTGTTCCTGTGTAGTTATTCATTAATGACGGAACAGTATTCTAAAGTATTACCACATTTAGTAATAAAATTATAAAGAGCGTGTAAAGACTCTTCAAAACTTCTTCTGTTACATCAAAAACATAATAAAAATCAAATCATAATTAGTTATTAGTTAGTGTCACTTGCTTTTTGAAATGCATGCACAATGCTAACAAATGTTTCCAGGCAAACATTTGTTAATCCGCCCTCTCTTTGTCATAATTTGTCAGCCTCCACCTTCAGTTATGGTGCCTCCTTGGCAGGAGATGATCGGAGCATCTCCAGCTCCTCTTCTGATACCAGCCATTCTGATAACAGCCTGGGCAGCCGCCTGGCGATATGGCCTGAGCCAGTCAGACACCCCACTCCCATTGAATCATCATCATCACCCCTGTTAGGAGTTGCAGGATCTAAAAGTACAGCCTGTTCTGTCAGCACGTCCAGTGACGAGCGTCTATATGGAGTAATGTTGGGAGGGCTTCGGCCCCCATCCAAGCCACCTCACCCTAGAGGCCTTCAAGAGGCGGGACGGCAGAGCTCAACAGACAGCGGTATCGCCACCGGAAGCCACTCCTCGTATTCTGGAAGCTTCTCCTCCTACACTGGTAGCATGGATATTGGGCATGGAGAGACTGATGAGTTTGGATCCTTAACAAGCCTCCCTCAGAACCCTAATTCAAACTCAAACTCCCTTCTCAACACTCCAGTACGCACAATTCCCCTGATTCCTGAGCACAAACCCTGTGTGTGCCCACTCAAAGAGGCTGCTCAAATGCAGGCCATCATGTACCAGGTACCCAGTCCACCTCTGCAGCATTATGACATCCCCCGCAGACTCCTACTACAACAATCCTCCAATCAGGAACAGTTTTTGACTGCTGTAGCCCAGGAACGGGGGCCTGAATATGGAGCTCTGGTACCAGAGGGCGTCCCTGCAGATGCCACCCCCAAACAAACTGTCCAATGGAGATTCAGTCTGTATGGTGAAGGAGTAGCGCCCCCTGAAGGTTCCACTGCACCACAATTACAGCCCGCCATCTGTCCTGACTGTGGGGGAGGAAAGGTAACAAGATTGGTTTTCTTGTTGATTTTTTTGCTTTTTGTGTCTTTCTGTTCTTTACTGTTTTTTAAATACCAGAACTGACTGACATTAGGTTTCATTCTTGCATGAAATACCATACTAAAATTTTCTGACAAGAGTTTCCTGCTGACAGAGTATCTCACTCCTATGAGCTTTTTCTTTCTAGTGAATAAAAAAACATACAGCGTAGTCAGTGTAATCTGTAGTCTGTCTGTAGTCTGTCAGTTCTTTGTTGTGAATCAACAACATAAAGTGCAAACAGTGTAGTCAGATTCCAGAATGAATGACTTTAATGAGTATTTTGTATTTTTTGTGAATCAAACATATAGTGTACAACTTTTTGTGAGACTTAAATCCATTTTTACTTTTCCGTATTTACTGTCTGGTTCTGAATAAGATAATAGTTAAAGATGCACATTATGCATTTGTCAGTGTTTTTTTTTTTTTTTTTTTAATTTTGTTAGATGTTTGTGATAGAAGTCTCTTATGCTCACCAAGGCTGCATTTATTTGATCAAACATACAATAAAAATAGTAATATTGTAAAATGTTATTACAATTAAAAATAACTTATTTTAGAACCATTTTCTATTTGAATTTATTGTAAAATTGTGCTTTATTACTGTGATGGCAAATCTGACTTTTCAGTCTTCAGATCCTTGAGAAATCATTCTGATATGCTGATGCTCAAGAAACATTTCTTATTATCAGTGTTGAAAACAGTTGTGCTGCTTAATATTTTTGTGGAATTTATTTGAAATATAAAACTTTTGTAACGTTGCAAATGCCTTTACTGTCACTTTTAATTAATTTAATGTATCCTTGCTTTATAAAAAATATTAATTTATTTACAAAAAAGATCTTAGTGACCTCAAACGTTTGAACGTCAGTGTATGTTACTGCATTTTTGTTTGTTTTGCATATATATGTATATTATGTATATAGCTAAAGCCAATTATAGGATTGTGTTTATGCTACCTCTTAAAACACAAAGTGTTACAATGAAAATGTTCTGTTATCCATTTATTCATTCTCTTTTTTCCATTTTTTTTTTTTTTTCCATTTATTCCTTAACCGTAATCAAAGTATCATTAATAGAACCGTTATAAAACCATAATCATTTGGAAGAATTGGAACCAGAATTAATCAATTCTTTACTTAAATACTCCTAATGCTGGTTTAAAAAAATCCTGTTACCCTTATGTTAATAGAAACTTGGTGTGAATATGGATATAAAGAAATGACATCAAATAATGCAGATCAGTGCAGCTGATTACTCACAAATAAATCTGCTTTGATTAAACCAGATAACTGTTCAGCTATTTCTGAGTCTAAATGCATCGTTTGTCAAAGTATGCAGACAAACTGTTCTCTAGATTTGGACTAGAACTTTACCAACAAAATCAGACATCTGCAACAGATCAGGATGGTGTTGATTGAGCATCAGTCTTTTGTTATGCACTCCTCTAATAATAAAATCCAGCATTCCAGCACAAATCTGAAGACTGTTCCAGCCGTCTGTGTCTCTGGATCATGCTCAGCCATCACGTTGATGCATCAGCGGGGAGGCAAAACCAGTTTGCACAGTGAATTTAAATGCGTTTGTCATCTCGCCACATGCTCCGGGTTGATCTGAGAATGCAATAATAAGCAATAAAAGCAGCTCGCTTTGACCAAACAGCGAAGAAAAAAAAAAAATTCAAAGGCAATCAATATTTCACACTGAAAAACATTTCACTCTAAGTACTGTGGCTCACAGCATTCAATACTTTTGTACAATAGTGGCATAATTTCAGTTGCTTCTTGTGACCGCAAACATGTTTTTCAATTTTTACTAGGTGTAGGTGTAGTCATCTTTGCTCTTTGTACATTTTAATTTAAATATATAAATAACAACAGCAACAGCTGAAAAGAAACAATTCAGTGTCAGAAAAATGGTCCGATATTCGGTTTTCATATTTTACCACAGTTTAGTTCAACAGTGATTTTGCTCACACTTTATATTAGGTGTCTTTAACTACTATGTATTTACTTTAAAAAAATGTTTGGCACAATGTACTTATTGGGCCCTATCAAACATCCGGCGCAATGCGACGCCAGTGTTTTTTGCTAGTTTTAGCCCGACGCAGTTATCTTTTTTACGTCCAGCGCCACGTTGTTTAAATAGCAAATGCACTCACGCCCATATGTTCGCCCATGGACGAGCTGGTCTGAAAACAAGGTGTGTTCAGGCGCATTGTTGGCGCGCTGCTATTTTGAGGCAACTGAAAATGACTGCATTGACCAACAAAAACCTGGTCTAAAGTCAATGGCGCAGTATTTTTTTTTGTTATTTAAAGGGCGTTAGTAATATGCGCATATAGGCGGGTGCACAACGCGCGTACACTCAGCTTATTACACACACAGGGACACGCAACAGCACACAAGGATTCGGACACACCCTAAGTGCACCTGCGCCATGCGCTTCAGACCATGTGCTCAGATCGTTATATTAATTTTGTGTTCATGTTGTATTGTAGAACACATTTGCTGCTATTGAGGTGGGATACGGGCAAGGTTAGGGACAGGTTTTGGATAAGGAAAAGGTCAACAGAGTAATTACATGCAGTAATTTTTAAATCTAAAAACATGTATATACATTGTATTAAATGATTAATTTAGATGTTAGTACACAGTAGTTAAAGGCAAATATAATATACAGTGGGACCGATTTTGAAATATGTTGGCAATAGCAGCAGGAGAAGCAGAAATGGCTGGCTCTGTCAATTAAAATAAAATAAATGCACTGTTAAACAAGTCTACTGCTGCTTTGGGATTTCTGAATCACTTTTGTGTTTCTTGTAGGTGGAGGAGAAGAGCAGATGTGAGATCAGAAGCAGTTCTGAGCAGCAGAAGACTGATGGTGAGCATCATATAGTTATCTGGTTTTAAAATGATAATGATGGCAAAGGGCCCTGAATACATATTTTCTTAGTCAGGTAACAGTACTTGGATATCATTTCAACAGGAAGTGCATCAATAATGCCTCTCTCATCCCTAAGTACATAAAGCTTTCAACCAGACTTCCTTGTCTGTATCGACTGATAAAGTGATTCTAGTCTCAGCATCGACATGTTGCAGCTAAACGTAGCCATGAGGAGAAATTGCAATGCTTTGTTGTCACTGGATATCTGATGTTTGTGTGTGTAATATGCAAAGTCAGATTGTTTTCAGCTGATTACATCAACAATTTAATGATTTGGATCATAAATCTGAGTGTATTTTGATTCTAAATTAATAGCTTTGGGTTTTTGTCCTACTCAGCAGATCCAAAAGGCAATTATGAGCAGATGGCATTCATGACTGATGCATCCAAGTGGTCACAGTTTAGAGCCGGAGAGTATGGTAATTGAGATGCCCCTTCATATATATTACCACCAGATCACTGCATTTCATTTGCTCGATTTCATTGGTAACTGTGTGTGTTGTGTCTTATCTTACAGGAGAGACAGGACTGACAGTTATTGACAAACTTCAAGGTGATTCCATTAACTATGTGAATATCCCCATCAGTCCTATGTCTAAACGACAGCTGCACTATATGGAGTTGGATCTGCAGGACCGTCCAGAGTCAAGCCACACTGTCAGAGGTACACCTGTGTTCCTCACATATTTACTACTCATTTTGATCCTTCCATTGCTTGCCATCCAACCTATAATACCTTGTTGCACCTTGGGGTATAATTTATATTATTATAAATAATAATAATAATAATAACGGAATTGAATAATTAAAGGATTAAAAGGGATTTAAGGGGATAAATAAATAAGAATAGTAAAATAAGTTCTAGGTCTAATTGTAGTAATGAAGTAATCAATTTAAACTATTTGCAAATAATATTTTATTTTAAAATGTGCACAAATTCACTCTTACTCGTATGTCTAATATGTAGAAAATGCAAACGGGTTTTTTTGCCTCGTCGTCACATTCATTTATGAATTACATGAATCATGATCGCATTTTTTCAATTCAAAATGGCTCAGCGATTAATGTCCACACTGTAAAGACAGTAACGATGACGTTGATTTTACATCAATCCCAGCGCGAGTCCGAATCGATGATGAAACATTGGAAGAACTAGTTATTCAACCCGAACCTTGAGCAGGACGTTTCTCGGTGATGCTACTCAGTTTGAGGTACATTATGAGATGGTTCAGCTGTAATTCCTCACCATCAGCATTAACAAGTGTGCGTCCATCAACAAACCTGTGTGTGTGTGTGTGTGTGTGCGCGCATGTGTGTTTCTAATTTATTGCGGTGCACATGCGGGAACTGTATCAATAGCAGCACATACGTTAGCCGAGCACTAACGTGAATGACTGATGTAAACATTAACGTTTGCAAAACAAATCTTGCTCCATCCTTTATCTTTACTCCAAAGTAGTAAGAATTACAGACAATCTGCATTAATAGACACAGTTTTAGGTAATACTGCAGCCCACAGCTGATTTACAGTAGTATTTCAGTAAGACAGTAATAACGTGAGTTAGCCAGATACCTACACAATATGAAACACAATTAACGCATTGTAGAGCACAGCGTCTTCTCAACATGATGCTATCCAGTATCCACTGCAGTGTTTGAGGGAGTTCAAGTTTTCCCTGGTCTCTGCGAGCACAATAAGTGGACAGGCAATATGCTAATGTTTCGTCGTGACGTCACAACGAAACGGCTTGCGATCCGTTTGAGAAACGATTCGTTTAATCGACTCAGAGTTGAATCTTACTTTTGAGACTTTATATACGGTGCACTTTCAGATTTAAAACTTTGCAGGATGTTTTCATTCACTTAGAACTATGTTACACACTACATGAAAGGTCATTTTCAAAAATCCATAATAGGGGCTCTTTAATATAATTAAAAATGTATTTTATTCCTGTGGTGGTAAAGCTGAATTTCCAGCATCATTACTCGTCTTTTACTTACTTTTACTTTTAGTGTCACATGATCCTTCAGAAATCATTCTAATATGCTGATTTGCTGCTCAAGTAACATCTTTTTAATTTTTATTATCAATGTGGAAAACAGTTGTGCTGCATTTTTGTGGAAACGGAACCTTTTTTTCGGTATTCATCAATGTTTATGAAGTTCAAAAGAACAGCATTTATTTGAAATAGAAATCTTTTGTAACATCATACGTCATGTCTTTATTATCACTTTAATTTAATGCATACTTTCTGTTAGAATCCGATTACCACTTCTACAAAACTTGCTCTGATATTCCATGTCCGCCACAGAGTCTCTCTGACATGATATCATGGGCAGAGAATGAAACACACACACAAACACAAGATGCGTTCGAAGTCTTCAAAATATATATAAAATATATATTCACAAGCGAATATATATACTTCTGGCATGTGAAACAATGATTGTTATATTTTTCAAAACCTTCAGCTGTACCTTATTCCACAAAAAGATTATTATTTCTTATATATTATATCTTATTTCCTGAAAAGATTATCAATGGCTAGCTTGAGAGATTGGGTATCAGTGGAGAACTGCAGACAGACAATAAGTTGAGCTGTATGATGCCATTATATCTTACACTTTCTAAATAAAAGTTTTAATTTTTGTAAAAATAATAAATCGTACTAACCCTAAACTTTTGTACGATTGTGTAAATTGTTGGTATCTGGAGGTCTGTCTATTTTGGATGTGAAAACAAATGACTTTCAGCTGTGTTGTCATTATTATAAAATGTTATAAACAGGTAACAGAAGCTTGCACATTTAAAAAGTTGCACATTGTTTTTTTATTGTGTTTGTAATCAGCGGCCGGCTCCAGCACTAAATATGCCCACATTGACATCACTGCTACTGAGACAGCACAGAGGGTGGGAGCCCAGCATGCACAGGGCCGAGAGGAGAGACTACAGGAACTAGAACAGAAAAGGAGAGGAACGCTCACCTGAACATAGAACAAAGTGGAGTTTAAATGCCTGAGATCACACTGAAAATGTTTTTGGAAATAGTTTTTCACTTGTCACAGTTGTGAGCAAATTTGTAAAAAAAAAAAAAAAAACTTTTACATTTCTTGCATCCACTGAAGCATAAAACGTGGTTTTACACAAACTTTAATGGTCAGCTTCGCATCAGCGTAACTACGACGTCACTGCAGCTGCCGATTCACCAGAGTATTCACACTGGAAGCGTTTGTATAGTCACAGCAGCGGCTCCAAAGCTACATATAAGGTGAGCATTTCTTTACAAAGACAACTATAAATTTGTTTTTAGAAGTTGGTCATTTATAAACTTGATAGTCTTGAAAGTTTGTTAACATGGGGAGGTGTACAACATTGGCATGTAAATGGTTAACAACAAACACAACCAAGAAAACAACTCCGATCATGTCGTTTCAGTCATACTTCGATATGTTTACAAGTTTAATTTAGGTAGTGCTAGAGCCTATATACCTGTCTGCATTACAAAATAACCTAAAAGAAAGTTTATATATATCATATTTTCTGGCTAGTTTACTTTAGTTTTTTATAATACACCATACTTTTACCCAAACTTAATTAAAAACAAGTTTAAATGGGTAAATCTTCTATAAATACTTTTTCATTCTTCATTTTCTTTTCTGACATACTCCAGTTCTTGTTAAAACACACTAGACATGCTTATTATGTGCATTTTGAGCGCTTTTTGTGTGAAATCACATTTATTTTGTCCATCAGAAAAAGTGCTTTCACTTTAATTGAGCGTGAGTAGTGCAGCAAAAATAGACTCGGTGTTGAAACCATCGCTTCACTCCTGCTCATGCGTTGCTCCTGCTCTCGGTGTGAATGCACTCATTGGTTAGCATGCACACCAAAAAAAATATGCGCTGCTCAAGCTTGCGGTGTGAAACGGCCGTTTAGAGTTCATGCAGCTCAAATCCTGTGGTCATTATTAAAGCAATAAAGAAACATATTAAGAAATTCATACATATTTTTTTCAATTCAACTTTTCACTCAGATTTTGCTGAAAAATGTGTTAAGTTAGAGAATTGTAGAATAGAATCATTTTTACTTGTGGTCTCTCAGATGTTTATGTTCTAATGATTATCAGTGGTTCTCAACCTGAGGTCCAGGGCCCGCTAGGGGCAGGTCAGTACGACTTAAATATATTGAACTTAAATTATATGTTAAAAAAAAAAAATCGAACTATTGCTTTTATAGAAGAACAGAGTTCATCAAGTTTCTGGATCAATGTATTGACTCATTGTTTAAAAAAGGCTTGAAAAGCAGTGTTTTCATAATTGTGTTGGATTCTGGTGGGCTTTCGGTTGAGAACCACTGCGGTAAATGCTCAATGTATTTCTGCATTGTATTTTATGTACAAGTTTGTGGATGAGTGTATTATTGTCCATGGTTAAGATTTGCATGGAATTAGAAAAGTTATAAATCTGAAAACTGATCCCAGATGCAACAACTTTGTTGATAACTGTAAATATATACTTCCTTTGGTGACCAATTTTGTTCTGTACATTTACATATTTCCTGAAAACGTACTGTATTTTTTTTTTTTCAAATATTATTTTCTGAAATTTCTATATTGACTATAGCAGTACTATGATAAAAATGATATAACAGTGACTAAAGATGCTCATCCTTTAAATGCTTGATGCATTATCACAATCACTCAATGGCAGCTCATCATGTCACCCATTTGAAATCGTCAGAAAACAAGGCTTGGGCAGTTTGTTTTATTATGTGCAACAAAACGATCCTATCATTTACGGAGATCACATTCCTGATAGTTCATTACAATGCTGGATTATAGGATTTGTATAAATATGAAGATTTTAAATCACAAACTTCTGTTAGATTAGTAATAACAGTGCTCATAGATTAAAGAATTAGTTTATATCAGAATTTTTATGGCAAATCTTAGTGTCTACCTGATGGAACTGTTTAAACAGTGAGGATGTTGATTCAAGTCTACCTTGGGACAACACTGTCAATCATAGAAATGTACCCAATGCTATTTAGTGATTCAGTCAATATTATGGTTGACTCAAGGTCTGCCTTGCCAAATATAACTAATGTAGTGCATGAGCTCGACTTCTCTTTCTCCACACCTTTTTCCTGACAAAGTTTAGCTGTTAACATTAGTCATATTTAAAGCAAGCCTATGCAGGGATGGCACCGTTGTTTATAAAGAGTTATTATTCTGCAACCTTTAAATCTTAGGATGCTCAGGACTGGGGTATAAAAAAGTGAATTATTAAAATGAAAGCGTACAAAGTTTATATTAAAAACTTTGAGCGCTTTTTCATGTGTGAAAGCTTTATGCCGTGTGCATATGTTGTAGAGGAATGTTAAATTCTTTTGCACCCACGTGTGTGGGATGTTACACGTGTTTCCGTGCGCATTTGCTGTTGTTAAGCAACTATTATTACAACATAAATTGAGTCACAAACAGATTTTTCCACAACAGAATGTGGATAACATACATCAGCATCAGTAGTCATTTGCTGTCCAAACATTAAACAGGAAATGAGCAACAAAAGCAGAACTGATCACTACTCAGAGTACCGTTGTAAAAAAAAATTCATAATTTACTGAATATTCTAGCTTCCCAATGGAAATGTTAAATTCATGTACAATATGCCCTACCTTTGTAACCCCATAACATTTGATTATAGGTCATTCCTCTGAATGATTATAGGTCATTCAGCTAACAGTAGTGTTCAGAGTTCATTGTGTTGCAATCCATTTTGGGAAATCTTATTCGTCAAATCCTGCAAGTGTTTCTTCATCTAAAGAAAAAAAAAAAGCATCATGGTGTTAGTACAGATTTTGAAACGCACTGCACAACATATTTTGCTGCATGACTATGTTCAAAAAAATGTATATGAAAAAAGCCAAAAAGTACAATCATTATTGAATCAAAAAAACATTCTAAAACCCAGTTTGAAGCTCTACCTTGTATCCCATTTCTCGTGCTTTCTCAGCAAGTGTGTTGTATTTCTCTTTGTTTCTCATGATGTGTTCTTTGTCTCCCAGGGCTTCCACATGCTTCAGTTTCTGATGAGACAGTTCCAGCTGCTCCTGATAGTGCTGGTGCTTCTCCACCTTTGTTTCAAAGTGTCTAAGTTCCTCCTAAATGAGAGAGAGAGAAAAAATAATAAATCAAGACTCTAGATAAGCATATTATGCCAAAAGCTTGTGTTTGTAAGGCAATGCAATATTTAGCAGTAACATTAGCTGTGCAGAAGATATTCAGGCTATGACATAAGCAAAGCTTACTTTAAGAGAATCAAGTTCGTCTTCACTCAGGTTAGATCGTTTTGCCATTTCCCAAAGTTCTATGACTCTTGGCTCCTTAAATTCTGCCATAGGGAAAGATGTGTGTGTGTGTGTGAGAGAGAGAGAGCATCAGAAAGTCATGAAGCAATTAATTTATAAAACACAGATTCAATCTTAGCAAAGGTAGCCACCGCTGTCAGCACTGTAACCCTCATGGGTGATCTTGCGGAGTCGTTCAAAGCCCTGGTTAAGGTCCCTCATTCTCTGCTTCAGATCTGCATGTTTCTGATGGAGAACATGTTCCTTCACTTCGCCCTCCAGAGGACTGATTACGTTCTTATGGATCTCTGACGGAAAGAACAGAAATTTGAAGACGAAGATTGAGTATCTGCACAAGAGGTTAAAATTGAAACAGCCCCATTATTAAAGGTGCAGTGTGTAATCTTTATGAGGATCTACTGACAGAAATGCAATATAATATACATAACTATGTTTTCAGTGGTGTATGAAGACCTTACATAATGAACCGTTATGTTTTTATGACCTTAGAATGAGCCATCTCTATCTACATACACCGCTGGTCCCCTTACAGTGAAGTCACCATTTTGCGCTGCCATGTTTCTACAGTAGCCCTAAATGGACAAACTGCTCTACAGAGAACTAGTCACTCTCTGCTCTCAGACGACATCTTTGTCCTGTGTCGGCCATCGTAGCTTCTCTATGTGCTTCGAAAGGGAGGGGTGAACGATGGGCGGTTGCAATTCGCAACCTCATCGCTAGATGCCGCTAAAATTTACACAGTACACCTTTAAACTAAATGGGGTGCGTTTCCCAAAAGCAGTGTTAGCCAACTATGTTTGCAAGTTCTGTAATTACTAACACAGTTAAACGATTCAGTGTTTCCCAAAACCATAGTTCCAACAAACAGTCGCACTACAGCTCTCGACCTGTGATTAGAAGCATAGTTTCTTGTTAGTATGACATGCGGACTTAAATAGATCATGCTCTTGGGGCACAATAAGCAAGCTAACATGCAGTACATTTTGTATCATTCATTTTATTTAAATATACATACATTTAATTCTATATATTTTTAACGTGTCAAAAATCAGCAGCATTTTTGCACGTGCATAATGTGGAACCCACAATGAAGCAAACATCAAATTAAAGCAAAACATTGAGGAACAAAAATAGTGAATTAGTCCTTGTTCGTTACAGCAGAAATTATACTGTGGAGAAAACTGCTGACTAAATAAAGTGTATGTCTCATAATTAAAAATGAACAGCTTTTTGTTATTTATGTAAGTGAATTACAATAATCGGACATTATGATATTTTTGAATATTCAGCCAAATTTATTACTCCACCACCTACGTGATGTCATTAACGTAATTTCTTTATTGTTAAATCAACATGGTTTAAAAGACATAGGTCCCATGCTACTATGGTTGTGTGACTAACTAGTTAATTTCTCCAACGACGCATCGTACTACAGTGGTTAAAGCAGCGAGTTACATCGTTGTACGGGAAATCGTTGAACAATGGACAAAAATCAAGTCCCACCCTACATTTTTTCTCGTTCAAGAAGCCGTTTCACTCAGATGTAAGTCACAATAGGGAAGAAAAGATTATCACAACTTCCATTTTTCAAGCCAACTTTAAAGATTTTGGATATTCCACTTAATACAATTAGAGGTCCTTAGAGGAGATTAGAGGAGATGTTATGATTCTATGAGATATCTTGGCACTAAACACAACAAAACTCTTACCTTCTGTCCGGCTGACAGTGTCCATGACAATGTTATACTCATTGATTCTGTCGATGTGGTGCTTGAATTCTCTCTGAAGGGTCTGGAGTTCCTCATCAGAGAACTTTCCAGAAGTCTTGGCCTGATGATCAAAGGTTGAAGAGAACATTTAAGCAAAGTTAGTAATAAGTGAGCAAGTCTGTAAACCTGCAAATGAGTTACACATTCACACTCTAGCGGTTGTTTTGTCACATCAGTTACCTTGTTCCACAGCTTGTCCAGCCTTGGGTCATCAAATGTATCTCCCTCTTTAACATCATGATCTTTCAGTCTGTTGCTGTCCAATGTCCGGGTGTCTTTTTTCCCATCCATTCCATACTTTGCCAAAATAACTGTGCAACAAAGTAAAGTTTTATATATATATACATATATATATACACACTATATATACTAACTTCCAGTTGCAATAAGAACTATGTCAACAAAGAACTGTGTTTGTCAAGCATTTTCATATGTCATACTATATAAACCAAACAAAAAGAGTCAAATCCTACTATTAAAATTGCGTCTGAGCTTGGCTTCTCTCTCCCCATCCTCGTCCAGCCCTTCTGCTTTCAGTTTTTTCCACTGAAGTTCATCTTTCTCCTGGATCTTCAAGTCACTGTGCAGTTCTGACAGCCTTACTGGTGCAAGCTGCATCTAAAGCAGAACAGGTGATGGGCAGAAGCATTATAATGCTCAAGAGCAGTAATAAAATACTAGAATGAGATTTAAATACAGTGACACAAGAAGGACAATCAGAACATCTGATAACTCTGGTCAAAATCAATATTCATAGATTGTACATTTTTAATCTGTCAAATCACTTACCCTTATCGCCTTTTCCCAGATCTGATTAAGTTTGGCAATCCTGAATTCCACCTGATTATTGCTTTTATCAGATGCCTTTTGTTCATTCATTTCTTTCGAGTACTTCCCCGCCATTGCTCCAATAACAAACAAAGAAATCAAAATTAAAAACTGCATTTTCATTCTGACACACGAGAAGCGATTTAGTAAACAATGCGTAAGTGTGTAATGTTTTCTATAGCATCTGCAGCGCTATTCAGGAAGCGCTACGAGAATCATACGGCGTTCACATGCCTAAATTCCAGCTTCGCAGTGCATCATGGGTATTGGAGTTTTACATTTCTTAGACATTCGCGCTTTGGAACGAGGGATTCGACATTTAAAGACTTCAAATCCCACACAGCGCTGCTTTACTCGTTAACTAGTAACAACGGGATTTGAGCAAATGAGATCAAACCACGCACTGGGAATGAGGTGAAGCCCACTAGCAGCCATATGATGGCTTGCTTATTGAAACCGCCCACAAGATTAGATTTTAAATCACAAACATCCCAAAAGTGTAATATTCATTTTTAATGACTGAGTGTTAGCCCATCTGCTGGACTATTTTCAAATAAAATAAAATCCAATACATGGGAAGTGAAATTCATCCATTATTGCCAGCTCTAACAGGGTTACTAGAGGTGTGAACACTCTTTTGCAATCTGTCTTCCTCAAGCCTGCTACCTATACTGCAATTTGTCTCAATTAGAATGCTAGTAGTAGTACCCTACTTATCAGCTTTCTAATATTGGAGATGATACAATGATTGATATAGCAAACAGAATGAAACCAATTGTTTCCCCATAGGCTACTACAGAATGACTGAATCAGGACTCTCAATGGTAGGACAAAGTCTATATGAAATTGTGCCAGCAACACTATTGCAAGGGGACATACAACTCAAAATGAACAACAAAGAACCCATCTAATGTGACAATAACGTCAATAAACTAATTGGACATTTTTGAAACATCAGTCGTTATAAATTTGTCTATAGAAGTCTTTCTGAGAGAGAGCTTGGGACATTTTGTCACTTTGGTAGCTATTTTCACAAGTAGGTGGTATTCAAAACGTTTGGTACAAAAGTGGTACTTCTAACTTGTATCACAGCGATAGTCAAATATTCATGTTTTCCCATCACATTAGGAAATACACTTACATTATCTAACCAAGTTGACATAAAATCCATAAAGCCAGTAATATGTATTCATGGTGCATCATCACCTTGACACTGGCTCTTTCAGGGACCTCTTGTACACAAATTCATTGACTGCCTCCTCTTTCTTACAGTCTATCCCTGTTATATTGCAAATGCTTGCATATGATACAGCAAACAATTGAGCTTATGAGATAAATGTAGTACAAAGAATTTGTTAAATTCGCTGATCCTGTTTGTAATATTTAATTTAGACATAACCATTTGAAAACCACATACTCATGCAAATAATGCCAAAGTGATTAGAAATGAAGCCTACTTCAAGATATGTTAAGGACATTCACTTATGAAATTGCTGAAAATATATGAAGTAGATTTTGTAGTGCAGGTACAGTGTAAAAAGGCAGCTAATTGATCAAGGTTGCACCATCTTTGTTCACTGTCACGCGTTCAGTCATTGACCTTTGATTCTACTCAAAATACCTTTTAAATGCAGTGTAGTACAAAATGCCCCTATAAAAAGTAAATGAGCTGCGTCAGTAAAGGCACTTAATTTGCTAACACAATACATCCGTCTGTTGCCACCCACTTCACACTAAAACTAAAAATTGTTGTTGTGACTATCCATTTAATTATTCTTGATAATTTGATATTGGTTCTATTCTTGAATAATTAATAATACATCCAATTTCAGGATGGTAAAATGAGATTTATGAACTAATTAATAGGTCTGAAACAATTTTTTCCCACCCAAACTTGTTATTTGTCCTCTGCATGAATTAGACCAGATCCTTATGCAGATTATCAAAAATCTAGCTATACCGCTTTAGTGTGTTTTTGAGTATAAAGAGGTTTTCTTAAAAGTATATATTTCATGTTCACTGAAGATGTCCTTGGACCCTGTATTACAGTAACATATCCTTTTAGATTACTTTTTTGTAACCTTGATTTGAAAAGCCAATTTATCCAAAATGAAAAGTCTTAGTTCTCATAATTATGTTATAAAATATATATCATCATCATCAGAGTTCCATGACTGAAAACCTAAAAGAATTATAAATAGAGATATCAAGCATTTCTTGATATATCTGCATTTATGATTCCATTATGTTTTCAGCTATGGAACTGATTGATATGCACTCACAGACGGTTGCAGTGGTGCTGCACTTGGCATTTTACCATTAAGTTAATTTGTATAAACAGAGTATTTTGCGTAATGTCTGCACTCAGCAATACTGGGGAAATATAGCTGATTATGTAAGCTCATTTGGTTGCATGAAAAGTAAAAATAAATCAAAGTAATCCATGACTTGCAATGGTGCGGTTGCTCAGATAATTCATCATTATCTTTCATGTTGTTCTAAAGTGAATACTTTTCTTCCTTAATGTTGTATTTTTTCATGTATAGTGTTATTAATGAATACAAGCAAAGAGCACCGAGCAAGGAAACAGAAGCCTAAAGCGATTCAAATTACATAAAGTTTGATGCTTTTCTCGGTTTCTCGACCTTTAATGTAGTTCAGATTCCATTAACGTGCAGCAGAGATGGTCAAAGGCCTTTGTGTTCTGCTGCCAGAGACGTCAGTGGGCGCATCAAGCCTAATGAATACACTCAATCACAGACAACGGGAACAAACATGCTCATTAAGCGAGCAAACATCACATTTAAGGACGTTCTCCTCCATCCATTTGTCTTCATTTAAACAGGTCAGGGAGGATTCTTCGGTCAAGTCGTCTACTTCTTTTCAGAACATTATGACATTATACAGCTGTAAGAGGTGATGGGGGATCAGCCGCTCTTTCATACACATAGCAACACACACTAATGGCTACTGCTATTTAACAGTTTCTCCATATCTTTTAGGCAGAATATTCACCCAGGGTTTTCGAGATATCAAGCCATAAATCTTCTGATGCAACCCTCGGGATCTAAACCATAAAGCAGATAAGAAACAAGAACTTGAATGTGTCCTTTTCGAGAACAAATGACCACTATATTGTGTTTTGGATGCTGGTGTCCTTACCAGGCTACCTTAACTAACCAGCTTTATCAGAAATACCAGACATGGTTATGCTGTGCCACCAGCTAGACCAAACTGGCACAAACCAGCTTACACTCTTAAAAATAATGGTTCTTTATTGGCATTGTTTGAAAACCTTTAATATTCATGGAACCTTTCCATTTCACAAAAGGTTCTTCAGATTACTAAAATTCTTAAAGGGATAGTTCACCCAAAAATGAAAATTCTGTCAACCTGTATGAATTTCTTTCTTCTGCTGAACACAAAAGAAGATATTTTGAAGAATGCCGGTAACCAAACAGTTGATGGACCCCACTGACTTACTATTTTTTTTCCATACTATGGAAGTCAATGGGGCCCATCACCTGGACATTAAGATGGTTTTCGCATTTTCTGACATTTCAATGTGGACGAGATACTTTTGGAAAACACTTGAAAACTACCTTTGGTAACACTTTATTTTACAGTGTCCTTTGTACATATATTACATGTACTTACCATAGTAATAACAGTAAATTATGCATAATTACATGCAACTAACCCTAAACCAACCCCTAATCCTATACCCTAACCAAATAGTAAGTACATGTAGATAATTATTATTACTCAGTACTTAAACATATAATCACACTGTAACAATGACACCTTAAAATAAAGTGTAACCTACCTTTTTATTTTTTAGGCGTTTTGGGGCTTTGAAAACGCAAATTTTGAAAACAGGTTTCAAAGTGCAAGTTTTTCAAAACGATACCATTATTGTCTCGGTGTAAACACGCATGTGCGTATTACGTGTTCAGTCTATAGGCGTGTAGTGTTTCTTTACAAAATGACATCACCAACTACCGGTCTGGCATGCATAATACAGTGTTTTCAGTCGTTTTCGCGGATCCGTGTGAACGGGGCTCATTTGATAAAGTTGTCGTCTGTACGCAAAAAAAAACGTCTTTCTGTTTTTAGTACACCGTTGTCTGTAAATGTACCCTAAAGGCCCGTTCACACCAAGAACGATAACTATAAAGATAACCATAAAGATAACTATATTAGCATCCACACCAGTGGACGATATTGTTCTATTGTTTCTCTATATCGTTATCGTTATAGCTGTGGTGTGAACTCTACTATTCTTTAATATTGAGAACAATTTTTAGAACTATATCTTTATCATTATCTTTATAGTTATTGTCCTTGGTGTGAACAGGCCTTAAAGGTGATGATACACGGGGCAACTTTTTGAGCAATGTTGTTGGGCAATATGTTGCCGTCAACAGGCAACCAGGTGAGACACAGGGCCCACGACCGATCTAAAGTATCCAGATAGAAATTTGTTGCTCATTCTCAGTGGGAAGGTGCCCAAGCAACATCGCTCGGCAACATTGCCCAGGAACATTGCTCAAAAAGAGTGTGACATTAAATATATGCTGGTCTAAATTGGACTGGTAGAAACCTTCTGGCACCTGAGAAAGACCTTCTGCTGTCTGATAAACCTGCTCACATGTGTTTGGAAAGATGTTACGTAGCCCTACAGATTTGTGTCCTTGGTTTGTAGTAAAATGAAGAGCTGTCACTATTCTTAAAGTCTTTTAACTTGGTCTATTATTCATCTCCTGTAGATGGTGCTGAAGTTTTCTTTCAATCATGAGTCAAGAGAGAGAGAGAGAGAGAAGAATGTCAAAGACAAAGCACATAAGTCATCTCCTAGAAGACTCAGCACGCTCTTGTCTAGGAGTGTTAATGTTGTTTATAGGTGTGTGGCCTTGACAGCCAGATTCACACATGCATCACCACATTCCTGCCACTATAACCAAATCAGTCTTTCACACTAGACGCTTCAATAAACTGCAGCTCATAAAGTTCTGCACAGTTTAATAGTTCAATTAGTATGAATCTTCCCAATTTACAGTACTTGAATCCACTAACAGATTATACTGGTGTGCAAACTGCATATTTACACATGAATACAAATCTCTTTAAACAAGTGAACTGCTGTCAGTAGCCTAAAGGGTGTTTAAATGTCTGTCCTTTATTCAATAATCATTTGACAGTCTCCTTCTCCAGTGACCTTTATGCTGCACTCCTGTCCTCACCATGATATGCTGTTGGATTCAATGATAGCAGGTAATTTCCACCAAACAATGTTTCAGGCCTCAGGCACAGTTTAACCTATATTGCTCTTTTCTGGCCTGCGATGGCAGTGTATGGTAAAGAAGAACATTCTGTCTCCATCTGTAGTATACCTACTGTTCGAAAATCATTTGTAACCTTGTTTGAAGCAATTCACACTGATTCATGGAACAAAACATGACCCACATCTGTCATTAGTTTTTAAAATAGCAACTTTTCTACTTTGAAATCACTAGAATATTCTTAAAACAAATCTACCATTCTACCATTCCATTTATTGTATCAATTTATTCCATTTCATTTATACATACACCAGTCAGGCATAACATTGTGACCTAATATTGTGTTGGTCCCCCTTTTGCTGCCAAAACAGTCCTGAGCTGTCGAGGCATGGACTCCACCAGACCCCTGAAGGTGTGCTGTGGTATCTGGCACCAAGATGTTAGCAGCAGATCCTTTAAGTTCTGTAAGTTGCGAGGTAGGGCCTCCATAGATCAGACTTGTTTGTTCAGTACATCCCACAGATGCTCGATTGGATTGAGATCTGGGAAATTTGGAGGCCAAGTCAACACCTCAAACTCGTTGTTGTGCTCCTCAAACCATTCCTGAACCATTTTTGCTTTGTGGCAGGGTGCATTATCCTGCTGAAAGAGGCCACAGCCACCAGGGAATAATGAGATGAAGAGATAATCAGTGTTATTCACTTCACCTGTCATAATGTTATGCCTGATCGGTGTATACATATATGTGCATACACATATTACATTCATATATAGTTATTTACATTTATGACATTACATCATCACTCACAAATATTTATTAATTAAAGGAAAAACAGTGCTTTGGTATATATATGATCTCCTAACCAAAGCAATGTTACTTTTATTAATATACATCTTTTATAAAGTTACACAAATGTTGCAACTTTTTGTCAACACTATCAGATACTTGTGTGATATGCACAAGTACATGTAATATGAAAAATTATATTTATTTTGTCAATTTTCTGTCTAATGGTGATGAAATTTAATAGAAGGAACTGAAACCATTATCCTCAATTCATTCAAGTATTGAAGTGACTGCTCATTGTTCTATGAAGCGTACAAAAAAGGGAAACTTAAGAAAAAAAGCAAATGTAAAATAAAAATAAAAAATTTAATGAGAGAAAGAAAGAGGGTAAAAGCACAGTGGAAAATTGAATGACTATATAAGTATTCACAGACAATGAATTTCATTTTGCCAAGCAGATGGACTGACCTAGAGAGAGAAATATGGCAGTAATTGAAAGGCACAATCACAGTACAATGTGAAGTATTGTATTAACCTTCAAACAAACTATTATGTCTTATATTATTTTTTTTGGGGGGATATTTCACTATATAGGAACCATTTCAAGGTGATTTATAAAAGCATTTCCAGTGACATCAACATTTAAAACAGATCAATGGTCATGCATTTAAGGCCCTGCATTGTATAGATAAGTGCACCTGATGGTCTATACAAAGTTTTCCTTGTTTATTCAGATAAGGGAGAAGCAGAGGCACATTGCGGCTGCGGCTATTGATAGTATTGATTGGTTCATGGTGGTGTCCCGTCACAGCCAATTGGGCAGAGGAATGAAGAAAACAGGATCTTGGAGTTGCTGACTGTAGAAAGAAATACTTTAGTGCTCTATGAGCACTTGTTCAGCAAACTGAATCAGCAAACTCAGACTTTTTGCTGGTGCTAAAGACATTTTTAAGAATTTTAGTAAGGGCCGATGGTCCTGGTTAATCCTTTCTTCAGCCTTTGTGCAAAAGTGCTACTTGACAATAAACAGCATTTGTGAAGGTAAAGAGTCTTTTACACATGAGTGGCTTGCAGCAGCTCATATAGCCTTTAAATAAAAGTTATTCAGTCTATTATTCAGTTTTCACTGAAGAAGAATTGGCAACCAGGGTCATTTGGTCCATGCAAACCAAGATAATCAAGACTTACTGCCTTCTTGCTTAATTCACTATATTCACTATCAACTACTTCACATTTTATCAAAGTACAATGTTTACATGAATTAATAATTGTGTCCATGACAAATGCTGGCAAAACTAATAAACAATTAATGAACTGCTGTCAAAATTGAATGAGTGGATACATTTCTATTGATACAAATGTCTCAAACTGTAACTCTAATGGTAAAAGGCATGGTGATGACTGAATAGAAAGAGTATTCATTGCTCTGAATAAGTGCATATAAATCTATTAGCTGAAGCCTTGGCTAATTCATTGAAGCATAATTGAATGTGTGTGAATGTGTTCATTGGTTGTACTCCTTTATTTATGATAGTAAGACTCATTGATTGACTGGTATGCCAGGATTTTTTTCCTCCACATTATTTATTTTTTCATTTTGTTTTCATTTTGGTAGCATTAATTATTATATTATATTATATTATATTATATTATATTATATTATATTATATTATATTATATTATATTATATTATATTTATTATATTATATATCATATTATATTATATTTGTAACAGACACGCCAGGCTCTGCCACCAACCAATCACAAAGAACGCCATCTCCGGAGTATTAATCACAAATACAAAGCAGTACCAAGAAGCATGTTGACTAAATTCAAGCATTGAAGAGAAAACAGTGTCTGCACTTTTATCTTTTTACACATTCATTTCCCACATATAATTGAATGAGGAAAGGAAAAACAAAAGAAAACAGCAACTACAGACTAGCATGTTGACTACTTGAACATAAATTTTGCTCTCCTTTCTTTCTGGCCAGCAAATTTCTCAATGACTCTCTGATTAAAGTCAGTCATCTCAGTAACAAGTCTCTTTTCCAGGGACAGCAATGCCAGTGCATTCAGCCTCTCCTGGGTCATGGTGTTTCTAAGAAAAGTTTTTATTCTTTTCAAGGTTGAGAAGCACCTCTCAGCTTCAGCTGTGGTCATGGGTGTGGTAATGAGAACTTTTAGGAGAGTCACAGTTTCGGGAAAGACTTCTTCGAGATTATTCTCCATAAACAGCTGGAATAGGTCCACAGCACCACGGCAGGCTTTGAACTCTTCCTTGCTGTAGATGAGACTGAGCTCTGTCTTCAGCTTGCTTCCACTGAGCATCGGGTACGCTTTCATTGTGCTGCTCAATGCATCTTCAGGAAAGGTATCCTTGTACTCAATCAAACCTGTCCCCCTGCAACAAGGTGGCACAGACAAGGTGGTCTGTGAAGGAGAAACGCTCCCTACTGTGTCCCAGGATGGTGTCACAGACCTATAGAGATAATTAAAAAAATGTAAATGTAAGGTAGTAGCCTGGAGTAGGCCACTAATTGTCACTGTTGCAATGACTTTCAAAAGAAAAATAGAGCCATTTGAGTTTTTGTCCTATACAAGACAGTAGTTTTTGGTGGCTTCATATTTCATTTTGATAATTTATTTTTATGTTGCCAATTGATTATTTTTGGGATGCTGTTGTATAATATTAAAATTATGATTTTTGTAAGGATTTATACCAAACAAAAAATGTTTTCTTGAGTCTGTAGAATATGATATGTGGACAGGACATCTCTGCAGCACAACAATAATGTAAAATGGTATTTTGACTGATTTCTATGACAAACTCACCTCTGCTGCAATCCTTTCACGGTCTTCTGGACTGAGCGCCCGGCGCCTCTTTGTTGGCCGAGAACCACTGCTTTGCTCACCAATGGAATGGAGAGAGTTTCTGCAAAGGACAAAGATAATTTATTATAATATTGGCAAAAGAGAAAGAGAGTTAATAATGAAAGAGAAAGCAAATAATGATCATATAACAGGAATAGTTACCTGATCTTTTGTATTTCCTGTTGGAACTGTTGGATGCTCACTTTGATATGGACCGAATCAATGTTCTTCTTCTGGAGCTTGGCATAGAGGAAGCCTACATGTGGCATGATGTGGTGATAAAGTTCCAGAAAGAACTTAAAATCCTGATCCTCCAGTAGCATGGCCAGGGCTCCTGTTTCTCTGACAGTATTGGGGTCAAAGTCACCTGAGTCTTGCATGCTCTCAAAGCAGTGAATGAGATCCTCTCTGTGCTCAAAAACAATATTGATGGCACGGCTATGAAAGTTCCATCTGACGTTGCTGGATCTTGGCAGTCTATGGGCAACCACTTTATCCAGAAAACATGTCCGCTTGGGTGACTTGGAAAAAAAAGCTGGCAAATGCACCAATGTTAGAAAAAAAAATTCTTGCCTTGGATATGTGAGAGGTGGCCTGTTGCATTATCAGGTTGAGCTGATGTGCGTAGCAGTGGATGTAGTGGGCATTTGGGTACACATCTTGTATTTTCCTCTGAAAACCTGCAGTGGCACCCCTCATCACGCTGGCCCCTTCATATGCCTGGCAGATGAGCTTACTTTTCTGATCCTCAGGAAGGATAGAAGCAAGACACTCTTTTAGTGCAGTAGCAATGGACTCAGCTGTAGCTGACTGCAGAGGGATGAACTCAAAAAACCTTTCCTGCATGTTATTTTTGTCGTCGATGTAGCGCAGCACAAGCACAAGTTGGGACTGTGTGGCAATATCTGTTGTTTCATCTGCCTGGATTGATAAAAAAATCACTTGTCTGGACTTCTTTGATTATTTTTTCTCTTGTAACAGACAACATACAGTCGAGTAGCTCGTTCTGTATAATTTTTGAAGTTCCCTTAAATACAGTAGCACTGTCAAGGTGCTCTTTCAATGCTCCATCAAAAGAGGCAACAAAATCCACCAACCCGCGAAATATACCGGGTTTATCTGAGCTCTCTCTCTCATCATGGCCACATAAACGCCAACTCAAAGGCTCCACAAAATTTCACACAGTCTATTATCCTGGACAGTATGTGTCGATTTTTTGTCACCTCTTCATTGTGCCTTCCAATGCCAATCCTGTAGCCACCGTCTAGTTGTTCAGCAATGCTAACTCTGCTCAAAAACGTTAGTTTCATGCTATTATCAAGATGGCTGCGGCTACTGTCATGACGTTTGCATTTTTCAGTTAGATGTTTGAGGTCTCTTACCCCCGTTGTTGTCCACAAAACTTCAGTACCGACACTTTGAAATAAAAGACAGGGAAAGCAAAAAAGGGCATTGCTAACATCACATCCAGCCAGCCACCTCCGTTTCTCATAACAAGCGTGGGTGAAGCTCCGAGTGTAGCTTCATCCTCTGTCACTGGCCTGCTGCTGGATTTGTAAATCGGGTTGGTCTGGTCCGAGATCCTTTATCCTTTTTTTTTTTTTTCCAGCGAACGCCTTGTGAAAGGTTTTTTTTGTAAATTTTTTTTTGCCCGAAGATTTATGGACTCAGATAGACATCCATTTGTCCGGCGTCCCTCGCCCATGAAACCGCATGAAACATATTGAAAAACATATAAAATAGTTAACCGATTAAAGCCAGTTTTTATTAAATGCTGAGGCTCTTACTACCAGCCGGCACATCGTATGAGTAAACTATTTTTTTTTTTTTTTTTATTTTTTTTATTTTTATATCATTTTGTATACATGTATATTTCTGGAATTTTGATGGGGGCGGCGCCCCAGCGCCCTCTATTGACAAGCCGCCACTGAGTCACAGTATTTAAGCACACACCTCGAGCCTCATCATTGTCTGGTCTCATTTTGAGTTAAGACTGCTTACCTGTACTCTATTTCTCAGCGACGATTCTACGTTATTCTCAGAGTTCCTGTTCTCCACGTCTCCCTGGTCTTCTCCTAGTGTGTGTATTCCTTTATGTGACTTACCTCCCGAGTCTCCGGTGTCTACTCGAGATGTGTGCTCTCGTTCCCTCTCCATTGTCCACGATCTCCTCATCTGCAAAGAAAGGATACAATTATCATCACTCCATCAAACTGTAACTATTCACTCACCTGCTTCCATTTATTCTGCTGATCTGAACAGTATAAACTTATACTGTTGATTTATAATCCATCTGTCATTTCATTACCAGACCTACAAGAAACGCACCATGAGCACTCCAGATCCCTTCCAGGAGATCGTGGACGGACTCAAATGCGTGCTCAGCGCTTCCACATCCACAACATCCGCCATTGCTTCTCCCTCACCGGTAACTCACGCCAGTCCTGTGGCCAACCTGGCACCCTACTCTGGCTTGGCGGAGGATTGCAACGGGTTCCTCTTGCAATGTTCTCTGGTCCTAGAGATGCAACCGCAGCGTTTCACCACCGATCGAGCTAAAATAGCCTTCATCATATCCCTGCTGTTGGGGCGAGCATTGCAATGGGCCGAAACTCTCTGGAATCAAGCGGGGCCGGTGACCCAATCTCTGGATATTCAGAGATTATAGTCTTAACTATAATAACTTCAGTCTTAACTCAAATCCAAGAATCACTTTCGCAATGTCTTTGGCAGACCGCCAGGAGATTCATCGATTGGCGAGCAACTATATCATCTCCACGAAAAATGTCAATAACTGATTATACTTTGAAGTTTCGCACCCTTGCAGCGGCCAGCGGATGGAATGAACGCTCGCTCCTTACCACCTATTGGCAGGGATTGGCTCCAGGGCTACGGTTGCATCTTGCTGCATATGACGACGCAATGGGTCTCGAGAAATTCATCCAGCTGTCTCTCCAAGTATCGCGTCGTGTGCAGCACTGTATTGAAGACCAACAGGGCTGTGCGATTGACCTGCTTCCGGGTGAACCAGTGGCCCGTGGTAAGATCTATCCACTCTCTATTCCAGAACAGAAGGCCATGGAGGAGTATATTGAGGAGGCATTGCGCCAAGGCTACATCCGACCATCGACATTCCCAGCTCCTTCGAGCTTTTCCTTAGTGGCAAAGAAGGACAGAGACTTACGGCCCTGCATAGACTACCACTCACTTAATAAGATCACTATTAAATTCTGATACCCTCTTCCCCTCGTCCCTGTGGCATTGGAACAACTCCGTGGAGCAGCCGTGTTCACCAAGTTGGACTTCCGCATGGTCAATGCCCCCTCTATATTCCAGGATTTCATGCACAAGGTACTACAGGATTTCCTACACAAGTCTGTACTGGTTTATATCGATGACATCTTGGTATATTCCCGGAGCATGGCCGAACATTGGCAGCATGATGCGGAGGTCCTGCAATGCCTGAGAGACCATCATCTCTTCCTTAAAGCCGAGAAATGTACGTTCCGTCTGTCCTCAGTGCAGTTCCTTGGGTATAACATCAGTGAACGCGGTATCCATATGGACGAAGCTGTTTGCAATTAGTCTACTCCTACCACCGTCAAAGAACTCCAACATTTCCTAGGATTTTCCAATTTCTACCACCGCTTCATCAAGAACTTCAGCTCCATCGTCTTTCCACTAACCAACCTCCTGAAAGGCAAGCCCAAGTCTCTGTCCTGGTCACCATCAGCCAAACAAGCCTTTGAGAAGCTCAAGACGGCCTTCACCAGTGCACCGCTCCTCATTCATCCTGATCCCACCAAACCCTTTGTTGTGGAAGTGGATGCCTCCACTACCGGAGTCAGAGCGGTGCTATCACAGCAGCATGGGGACCCAGCAAAACTCCCTCCATGTGCCTTCTTCTCCAGGAAACTCACCCTGGAGGAGAGCAACTATGACATCGGAAACAGGGAACTGCTGGCTATCAAACTCGCCCTTGAAGAATGGAGGCATTGGCTGGAGGGAGCCCACCACCCATTCCAGGTCTTTACTGATCATAAGAACCTAGAATACTTCTGAGATGCGAAGAGACTGAACCCACGCCAGGCTCGATGGGCACTCTTTTTCACACGTTTCAAGTTCAACATCACCTATCGTCCAGGAACCAAGAACACAAAGGCAGATGCTCTATCTCGTCTCTACGGCCCTGAGAACATGGAAGAAGAACCAGAACCCATTCTACCTCCCAACGTCTTAGTCCGTCCCATTCAATGGTCACTAGATCAACAACTTACCTCCTCCAATGCCTCCCAGCAGCCTCCGCCGGGGTGTCCAACTAACCGGACATACATACCCAGATCCCAACATGAAATGCAATCATACATTCTGTTCATTCTTCCTTGGGCACTGGTCACCCTGGGGCCAATGGAACCCTCTCGCTGCTACATGATCGCTTCTGGTGGCCTGACATGGCACGATACGTTAGAAGGTTCGTTCAAGAATGTTCCAGTTGTGCCATTTCCAAGAGTCAACACAACTCACCATCTGGAAAGTTACTCCTGTTGCCCGTTCCTCGATGCCCTTGGTCACACCTAGGAGTGGACTACATTACAGATCTACCTCCATCATCTGGTATCACTTGCATTCTAGTCATTGTAGATCGTTTCTCTAAATCCTGTCGTTTGATTCCCCTTAAGGGTCTTCCCACTGCCATAATGACTGCTGAGTTACTCTTTAACCATGTGTTCCGGTACTTTGGCATCCCAGAAGACATCGTATCCGATCGTGGGCCCCAGTTCATAAGAGTCTGGAATGCATTCTTCACCCTCCTAGGTGTGACCGTGAGTCTCACATCAGGCTATCATCCACAGTCTAATGGGCAGACGGAGAGGAAGATTCAGGAAGTTGGGAGATTCCTACGAATTCTGCCATGGTCACCAGGACTCCTGGAACCAGTACATTGGCTGGGCCGAGTATGCACAAAACTCACTACGTCAACCTGGCACCGGACTCACTCCCTTCCAGTGTGTACTCGGTTACCAGCCTCCACTATTTCCATGGCCCAGGAAACCATTGGATATCCCATCAGTTGACTACTGGTTCCGGGAGAGCGAGAGGGTCTGGGATGCAGCACACCATCTTCTACAGCGAGCAGTACGCAGACAAGCGTTCCAGGCAAATGCTCGGCGGTCTGACACTCCCATCTATCATCCTGGGCAGAAGGTCTGGCTGTCGACGCGGGACATCAGGATGCGCTTGCTCAGCAAAAAGCTAAGTCGCAGATTCATTGGCCCCTTTACCATCACACGGCAGGTCAATCCAGTCAGTTACCAATTACAACTACCTCCTCGGTACAAGATTCATTATACATTCCATGTATCACTGTTGAAACCATACTACCCACCTGTTTCCATCCCTTCCACAGAGCCTGGCCCAACAGAGGAACCCCCCCTTCCGCTGATCGAGGAGGATAGAGCCATCTATGCTGTCCGTGACATCTTGGACTCCCGGCGTCGTGGTGGCCATCTGGAATACTTGGTCGACTGGGAAGGATATGGACCTGAAGAATGATCTTGGGTTCCTAGAGATGACATCCTAGACTCCACGCTCCTCACAACCTTCCATGAAGTACACCCGGATCGCCCAGCACCACCGTTGATTTATACTGTTGATTTATAATCCGAGTCATTTCGTTACAATATTATACATGTAAAGTATATACACACAGACACACACACAGACATATGCAGAGTATTTTTTTTCATGCATACAGTCATATCTTAATATTTAAGACAAGTTTCATAAGTATTACATAGGTATTACATTAGTTATACCCATGGGAGTCACTATGCCCTTTTTAGGGGGGCTTCAGCTTCCCCTAAACTTCTGCCCAGCCCCCCTAAAAAATATGTGATATGAAACTGGCGGGAGGCTTCGGCTTCGTCCCATCTTTTAGTCTGCGTTAATCAGCGTGTTCTTCAATCCGCAGCGGCGCCGAGCAGAGCGCACGTCAGAAGCAGAGGTGTGTGCGTTCATCTGAGCCTCATTGGTCTGTCACCGCTCGTCAATGTCAAAATATTTGAGAAAACAATCAAATCAGAGTAGGCGGGCTTTATGTTCACACAGAAGCTGCTAAGGCTGATCGTGAATTTTAGCAGCGCGACTCAACGTCAAGTGCGAGATATGTAAGTAGCTAAACTAAACATTTCATATTTGACAGCTGCTTCTTTAAGTCAGAAATGTTAAACAAATGACAAAAATATTCAGGCAAATTAATAAAATTGTCTAATTTCGCCATTTTGAATTGAAAATAGGCCTAATGTGATTCATAATGTAATTAACAAACAAGAAATATTAACAAAGCCGTTTTCTTCAGATTAGGCATAGCCTAAGATTAATAATGAATGTGTAGGCTACATATTGTAAATTAATATAATTCCATTTGTAGCCTTGAGGAAATAAAAAAAGCTCAGTTTTTTCAGTCTGTATTGGGCATAAGATTAGTAATGAATGTGTGCATATTGTGAATTAATTTAATAAACTTAGTTACCTAGCTTTCCTGGTAGCCTTCAGTAAATTAACGTGTCTACGAAAATGATTTATAAAACATATAAATATCAGTTAACCGTATGTTTACTTTCTTCACTGGCGAAAATGGAAAAACTATGTGTCATATCTGCCCACTGACATGGCTTTCAAGCTATTGTTATCTAATTTTTTGGCCTTCAGAACATCTTAAAATGCACATATGTAGATCATAGAAATCAAAATTTTCTCGGGGGAGCATGCCCCCGAACCCCCCAAACTACCTCACATTTGGGATCTCAGTGATTAGAAACCTGCCTACATTCCTGGGTATGATTAAGGGATCAATACAATATGGTCATGCACAATAAGGCATTAATATTTGCTTTATAAGTATATGTAATAATAAATCCTAATATCCTAATATGCATGCTAATAAGCTACTAGTTAATAGTGAGAACTGGACCCTAAACTAAAGTGTTACCATTTTTCATACCCTCACTGGGGGCTGAGCAAAGGCAAACTAAAATGAAAATCCTAGAATCGCCCCTGGTTATAGCTTCAGAAATTTCTATATTTTATCTAATCTATTCAAGGACAGGGAAAAATGTTACTTATGATATTTGCACCAATTAGACTATTACAGTAAGACTACACAAAGTCACAGAGATCACTGCAACTGTATTGATGGATTGGCTGTAATTATGCAAACTATCCTCTTTGAACAGAGAACAGGCCACAACACCTCAAGCAAAGAGACAGAGAAAGAGAAGCAGTTCATCTTTTATTCACTGCATCATGCAAACTAAGTCTCAGTCTCTCACAGACGATGAGATTAAAAAAAAGCAACACGCTCTGTTTAAAACAGAAAGAAAAAAACAGCAAAAGTGCACTTTAGCGCACAGACAGTGACCCCATAGTTCATTCAGTGCCATTTTATAATTCAAACCTATTTACTTGGAAAAAATGAAGAAGATAGTATATGAAAACACAGGTAACAGCTACAGTATGTGTTCAAACAGACCCAGCATTATATAGAAAAGTGGATCATTTCTAAAAACAAAAAACCCTCCATGTTTGCCTGTAGAAAATTGTCCAGAGTTCAACGCTTTAGCATAAAACTGCTATCTGATCTTTATTATCTTCCTCTTCCTCTGTCTCATCCATTGTTTATGTGGAACCTGAAGCCAGTTCACCACTGCTGAATCTCCAGGGTGCTCAAAGTCCTGATGCAGTGATCTTTTAAAGGGCTACACAAATGAAAGGACTCTCAACTAAAGCTGAGCACTGAAATTCACACCATTATCAACATTATAACAAGACAACCCTCATCCCAGAAGGTATACCTCGTTGATGAGCATTACAGCAATGATGGGAAAATGTTCCAGGTGCTGCAATAATCTTCATCATCATGTCCACTTCCTTAATCACCACTGCTTGACACTTTCTACCTGACTAGGTGCTGATTTCAAGGGCAGAGTAAAAGAGGGAAGATGTAAAATTGCTCAATTTCAGCCCAACAGGAATGGGAGGATTGTTAAAAGAATCAATAAGTGACAGGCTAAGGGCTTTGGCCCTGGCTTAAGTATCTCAGAAGTGAGAGAATGGAAGAGGAAAGAAAGTATAGTAAAAAAACAGAGAGTTCTTAGAGAAAAGTAACCCAACAACTCTCCAAGGTGCAGTTTAGGTTTTCCAATCAAATGTTGACATCTCACATACAAGTTGTATATATGTGGATACAAATAAAGCCGTAAGATGTTCTTCTGCCCCGACCAAAATCCTGACTGATGCACACGCTCACATATAAAATATATTAGATCATACTGCCTGTCTGTAAATAGCCATTAGACATGATTCATGGGCATGATCACACTTTTTTTTGACACACACTGACATACACCTAGTCCTCTGTCACCAAGGTGTAGGAGAGAGTGAAGTGGAGAATTGAATAAAAGTGAGAGCGAGATAGAGAGAATGTGAAATGTTGTTTGATCATCAATAGTTCAGTTGCTCAGAAGCAACATTCAAAAACTCCAGCAAGATTATCTGTTGTTTATTGCCCAAGCAAAATAACTAACCTATATTATAGGCTATATTACTCATGCCATTCCAAAACCTATATTGCTGTAAACACTAATTCTGAATAATCATCACTCTTTTCCATAAAACAACAATAATGGCTGACAAAAACTATGATAAAAGTACTTCATATCAGGGTTTTTCAAAGTACATTTTGTAAAATATCCTCCACAGATTGAGCTTTTTGTTTACAAAATGCATCTCTTGACATGCTCAATCATGAAATCAAATGCACAAAAACATTTTTGCAGACAAAATGTACTTTGTGATGCACACAAAGATCCTTACATTATGAGTATCAAATGGAAAGCATGTGTATGCTTTCCATTACATGGAACAAAATCAGTTTTCGGTTTAGAAATGTGTGCACGAAATATAGTGCTGAATTTACATTTCTGGTGATGAAATACATCTCGCTTTTCATCTTACTGCGTATGAAATGTATTAAAGGCACAGTATGTAAGTTTCACCCCTAGCGGGGTTATCGAATGTGCAAAACAAACAACTGTGGCTTGCTAGATGGTACCAAAGATCGTCGACTTTGACAACAACTTTTTACAACTATTACTTCCACATTTTTCAGGAAGTGCATGTGGTTCCATGGTTCCATGGTTTCTACCCATGTATACATGGATGCCACATTCAACCCATCCAGACATGCGCCCACCATCTTGGAATGGTCAGTGTGCCATCATTTACAGTAAGAATCAACAATGCCACAGCAACTTCTGGTTGTGCAACTGCCGAGATTTAATTCCCAAAGAAATTAGATAAGCTTTCACAGGTGAGAATGTGTTGGTTTGGCTCAATATCACAGGTTTTTATATTATGGTAACTTTTTAATGTTGTGTTAGCTGACGCCTTCGTCTTCTTGTGTTGTGTAGTTTAGCAAAATCATCTGCTGAAGTCTATATTGCAGATATAGATATTTTTACATGCGTCTAACTACGGTTACAGACGCACAGTTAACTTGCTTTCGAGTGTCCACAGACTGGAGTTTTGATTATTCCAATATGGCGGAAACCGGCTTACGTATAGCGGCCCATAGAAACAGCCACTAATGAGGCATCTATGTTTATATATATATGGCATCTAATATGGATATGACGTCATTGACAGGCAACGTAATGACACAGGATGTCACTGGTTAAAATTGTGGATTTTTCTTGATTTAAAATTTCTTGGAAACATTTGGGAAACCCAAGACAACAAAATATATAACATATATAACATCTATTGGTTCTTGGATATTTTAATGCAAAAAAATCGTACATATTGTACCTTTAAAGCATAAATACAGTTTGTCATGTTTTGTTTTGTTAACAAAGTTCGGGAGGAACACGTTCAAATGATCTATCCAATCAGCACGAGAGGAGGCCTATATGTATGTTTTCTGCATCCCTCCACCACCCTCACTCCTTACTCTCGGCAGGTTCCTATCCCAGCCAGGGATATGGGGGGAGTACTCTGGGTTCGGGCCAAATTCCGAGCTCCGAGTCCTCCTCTTGGACAGCACGCCAAATGTGCATACGATTATTTGTAAGTGTGAACTCGTGAAATTCATTCAGTCCACAAAATGAGTCAGGTTACACTTGGTGCCCTATATTCCTCTAATAGAAAATATCACTGAGAGATAGTGAGAGAGGGAGCAATGGAAAAGTATAGTGTTAGATGTTTAAACTTTTAAAAACTCAATCTACATGATTTCATCACCTGTGCACCAAAACCCAGATAACCAACCATACCAATCCCCCAGAAATTTAAAATAAATGTGGATGATTAAATGTTGTTCACATTTACGTGTTGTTGTATCTACTTAAAGTGATTTAGTTGAACACAGATGATTGGTTTATCAGCTGTGACAGAGTTTTCTACATCTTGTGCAGTTGGCAGTAAAGATAAGCCTTATCACGTTCTGCAACATGCTAATCCTTCTCCACGCTGATGATTTGTCTGTCTTCCTCTGTCCTCACAGACAACCTCACTGAAGAACAGAGCTTTAGGTCGCTTTCAGATATATTGTGAAATAGTATTCGTCTTGATGTCCTGACATTTACAAACACAGTTGAGAAATGTTTGTAAGCTGTTATCTGAACCTTTCCCATTGTCCAATTTTTTTGCATGAATGGCTTCAAAATTAATCTAATCTTGATCCTTAAAGATTTATTTAAGAGAAGACAGAATGATGTGAATACTTTATATTATAATGACTAATGGAACATCCAAGTTAATGTTTTGGGAACCATTAAATGATTACAATTTCCAAAAACACAAATTGTGGCAGAGCATGATAACAAATCCAATAATACAAGTGCATATTGTTTACAGTAAACACAATATACCAACAGAATTTCAATTCAACGGCTGTGCAGGCAATTACGGCAGATGGAAAGTAATAAGATGCCAAAATAACAAGGCAGTTACTGACTAGAGTGGGAGTCCTTACAATGGGAATCCTCATACTTATCACACCAATGCCGACTGGGAATAAACCGGAAAACAAAGCCATGGTTGTGATACACTGCATGTAAATGAAAAATGTAAATTCACAGCAACTTGTTTGATTACGCGGCACTGTAAAAAAAAAAATTGAATCAACTTAAAATAATAAGGCAACTTATCGCAAGCGCTTCGAGTAAACTCAACCAACAGGCACTGAAGTCCACCCAACTTAAAATATTACATTAACATCACAAGTTGTCACAACATAAATAGTCATGTTTACCTAATGAATAACAGAACAAAATATTTTTTGTTTACTGAACACACATAGGCCTATTATCTATAGGCATAGACTGATTCATATATTTAAATAGTCTAATTAAATAAAAGACAGACCATAACGGGTCAAATAACTTTTCTTTTTTATTATTTAAACAGTTTCTGTCCAATGCACCACGTCATTACAGTATCAAGTTCTGCATTTTAAGCATTTTACACTGAACTCAATGCATGTTAAAGAAATCCAGTGTTAATTATACCATAATCCATTAGCTGTCTTGTGGCATGAGGCACATTTGCACGTATTTAACATTTTTGGTTGATTTTTAAAGGAGCAATTATGTGAAAACTATATTGAGGAACGACACCACTCCTTCACATCAGCATCGAAAAGCACCCAAAAGTGCGCGGAATAAGAAACACTGCGCAATGAAATTAGGCCGTCAGCTCGTGAAGAGCACAATATTCATTATATATTACAAATAACATACAGTCGATTATAAAAATGATTAATACACACCAGTTATTTTGAAGAAAAGCTGGACTGATGAGGAACTACACCACTCCTTCACATCAGCATCGAAAAGCACCCAAAAATGCGCGGAATCAGAAACACTTCGCAATGAAATTAGGCCGTCAGTTCGTGAAGAGCACAATATTCATTATGACAAATAACATACAGTAGATTACAAAAAATGTCTACAAATTATTCTGCAGAGATTGATTAGGCACTTCTTCACATCAGCCATCGAATGAACTGTAACAGTGCTAAATTAGATTACGCCAACAGTTTGAGAAGAGCACAGTACATATGACAAATAGCATAGGCGATTATATAAATTATTAATACATGCCAGTTATTGTGCAAAAAAGATGGATTGTTAGGCAGGACACACGGTCACTGGCTTCTTCTCATCAGCATCAACTTCTAGATAAAACCGCTTCTTCTCACCTGCATGAACTTCTGGAAACCCTGTGCTGTCTCAAGCTGCGCATGCGTTCAATGTTCAAACTGCGCACGCACTAACGAGAATTGCGAGATTCAATGAAAACTAAAACTTCGTAGTAAGATCAACAAAACATTGCACGTTTTTAACATTTAAGGAACGAATTTGTTAAATCAACTTAGTATCATGCATGAACACTTCCAAAAAAAATATCTTAGTTCAATTTACTGTTTTATGTTTATTGGGAGGACTTTTTGGAAGTTGGCTTTTTTACAGTGTGGTAATTGTGACATGGCCCATTCTAAAACACTTTATTTATTCTAATAAACTACATGTCCTCTCTTTCAAAATCGATGAATATTAATTTCTCTGCTGTCTTACGAGAATTGTAACATTCAAATAGAGCCAGATAATTGCTTTAGAACAATATGTATTGTGCAAAACGAAATATAAATGAAAACAAAAATCCATAACTACACAATGTTAGACATTCTGGAACACCATGAAGAACCTTTGACATCAATGAAATCTTTTAATTTCACAAAAGGTTCTTTATAGTGGAAATGGGTTCTTCAGATTCTTAAAAAGTTCTTCACACTAAGAAAAAAAAATGTTTCTTTTAAGAAATGTTCACTGAAAGGTTAACCAAACATGGTTCTTGCTGCGAAAACCCCCTTTTGGAATCTTTATTTTTAAGAGTGAACTCAAGAAGGACCCTTTAAATTAGTTTTTGTCCTCCTTTAGGCATTAATAGTTCATACTGAGGAAAGATACATCTATGACCCTGGAGAAGATGTATTTCTGCTCCTGACTGAAGAATTGAGCATCATTCGGACAGAATGACTTCCTGTGTTTCAGGTCTGTTGGCCTGAGGAGTAGTAGTGTCAGCTATATAGAGAGAAAAAGTCTGTGTTTGTGTTTGTGCTTGGCAGCTTGTCAAGGTACTCACTCTGCTGGCTCTCAGGTAAGTCAGTGTCACACAGAATGAGTGGGTCAGCATAACATAGTGAGAAATGCTGCGTGAGCTCGCCCTGAGACACTCCGAATCACCATGACAACTACTGGATTTCATCAAAATATTCCAATATGGCAGCTGCAATGTCATTAACTACAACAATAAATGTCCATGTGCAGCTTTAAAGCCATGCCGTGGTTAGGTTTGGTGAGCTCAGTGGCGAGGCAGTAAAACAAGATGGTACCTATGAGTCTGCGGTCTGGCACTGAACTTATAAAACCTGCCATATCTTCATAGCTCACATTGACACCTCATTCGGCTATTGCTGCTACTTGCTGTGACGCGCTGACATGACTACAGCAAGAACAGATGGCACAGATGGGAACTTTATGTGTGTGTGCTTTTTTGTGACTGCGTCCATGTGAGTTTGATAGAGAGTCCTGTGTGGCTTGTGTGTGTTTTGTATAGAGTGTTGCCGTGTCAACTCTCAGCACTGACACTGTTATAGGACTAAGGACGGATTCTGAAAAAAAGGAGGGTTTGCCCTTGAACGACTGTTTTAAATGTGTGGGTTGTTTTTGCCTGCACACACAAGCTATATTTTCAGACACATGATACAGTACAGTATACATTTTCTTTGCATAAAAATAGCAGCCGATAGACCTATACATAGCCAGTGATTAGTAAGCATTTTCATATATAAAAAAAGAGAAGCTTTGATATCATATTCCACTCATTCGTTCTCCAAACTGCTTGTCCTCTGTAGAGTCATGGGTGATATAATATTCCACAAAAAAAAAGAATAACATGTTGCAATATATATATATATATATATATATATATATATATATGTGTGTGTGTGTGTGTGTGTGTCAGGCAACAGAAGGAGACAAACAAGGTAAGTGGCAGAGCACAGTTCTTTATTTAAGCAGAGACCGGAGAAGAAGCAGGAGTAAAGCAATGGTGAGTATATCAGCAGTCAGATAGTTAGTTGAAGACTTAGCTGATGGGTAATGGAGTTCTTTCTGATTGCAGATGAAGATAGAGCACAAGAAACTGGAGAACCGGACCAAGGAGGAAGATAGCAGAAGACTGATGACGGAAGATGGATGATTTGAGACAGAAGAGGACGAATCTTGGGTAAGTAACTCAGGTGAGTAGCACAGGTAGGTAGTCGGGTTAGCGTATGGTAGATACGAGACCAGACACTGAGGTGAGGATGGTGACTGCAGATATAGGTAGTGTTGATGAGGGAGTGCAGGGAATCAGTATTCTGGTGATTGGGTGATGGCACAGACTGAGCAACCCTTAACATATCAGGAGACATCCTGGGTCATCGTGGGCCACCAGTAGCGATTGCGAAGGAGTTAAAGTGTTCGCTGGCTGTCTGTGTGTCCAGAGCCCAGAGAAGTGTGTGCTGAGTCCATGAGGGACAGACGCAAAGCGGATGGGACCTCCGGACCTCCCGACGGAGCAGGCTCGGAGCGTGTGGCTTGGGCGATCTGATCGCCGAGCGACCATTGGATAGGACTTACTATCATGGCTGGAGGGAGAACTGGTTTAGGAAGACATGATTCTGGTTCTAGATGGTGCAAACGGGAGAGGGCATCGGCCTTGCAGTTCTTGTGACTGGGAAGACAGGTGACGATGAAATTGAATTGCGTGAAGAAGAGAGCCCACCGGGCTTGACGGGGATTGAGTCTCTTAGCATCGCAGATGTACTCAAGGTTACGGTGATCAGTGATGAGCTCAAATGGTCAAACGGTCTAATGGTTAGCTCCCTCCAGCCAATGTCTCCACTCTTCGAGGGCGAGTTTGATCGCCAAAAGCTCACGGTTGCTAATGTCGTAAATGCGGTCCGCCGGGGACAGCTTCTTGAAGTAGAAGGCACATGGATGGAGGTGTGGAGGATCACCCTGCCGCTGTGACAATACAGCCCCTACCCCGGTAGTGGAGGCGTCCACTTCCACCACAAAAGATCTGGGTTAGGATGGACCAGGATAGGAGCTGTAAGGAAGGCTTCTTTCAGGCGTTGGAAGGCTTGCGTGGCAGCCGGGTTCCAGGACAGAGACTTGGGCCAGAGACTTTAGTAAAGTGATTGGTAAACTGAGACTGTAGTTATTGATGAAACGTCAGTAAAAGTTAGCAAACCCCAGGAAACACTGTAATTCCTTGATGCTAGAAGGTTGTGGCCAGTCCCGGATGGTCTCTGTTCGGCCAGGTTCCGGGAGTAGATGAGGATATTGTCGATGTAGATGATGACGAACTGATGGAGGAACTCCCGGAACACCTCATTCATATACTCCTGGAATATGGAGGGTGAGTTGGACAGTCCATACGGCATCACAAGATATTCATAGTGGCCTGATGGTGTTACGAAGGCGGTCTTCCACTCATCACCCTCACGTATCCGAATGAGGTTATAGGAGCTCCGCAAGTCCAGTTTGGAGAAGTTGCGAGCTCCATGCAGTTGTTCTAAGGCGGCTGGTACCAGAGGAAGGGGATAACTATACTTCACTGTTTGTGCGTTGAGGGCACGGTAATCAATACACGGCTGCAAGCCTCCGTCCTTTTTGCCCACAAAGAAAAAGCTGGAAGATGGTCGGATGAACTGTTGTTTTAGCACCTGCTCGATGTATTCCTCCATGGCCTTCTGCTCTGGGATAGAGAGAGGACTGATCCTACCCTTGGGTAGTGTGGCCCCAAGCAGCAGGTCAGTAGCACAGTCCCATGGCCGATGAGGTGGTAATTGGGTGGCCAGCCGTTTGCTGAAGACATCCTGGAAACGCCCGGTATTCAGAAGAAATTTCGGTCTTGCTCTCTGTCTCAGGGCTTTCAATGGAGATGGAGTTCAGGGAGACAATGTACAAAGAAAAAGTGAGGCTCTGAACAGCAGGGCGAGCAGGTTGCTTGCAGACGGGAGACAGACACTCTTGAAGGCAGGATTCACCCCACTGAAGAATTTCCCCTAAATTTCAGTTGATATTAGGAGCGTGTTGTGACATCCATGGGCGTCCCAGGATGATGTCAGCGGTGGATCCTTCCAGCACCATGAATGAAATCTGTTCCTGATGAAGGCAGCCGATGCGGATCGTCACAGTGGGAAGTAGAGACTGACGAACTGCTTAACGTTATCAACTTATAAGTCATGAATTTATCATTTCACAGATAATCTCCAAATTAATATAGAAACAACAAAGACAGTTATTTTAAATATTTGAACAGGTAGGAAAGTTATCAAACACTTCACAGTCTTCATTGCATAAATTATAAATTTAATATAGAATAAAAAGTTATACATTCAAGAGCAGTGAGTGATTTTCTCTTTGTCTTTTGTTCTTTGATTTACATTAATGACAGACATCACAGCAGCGGGTTTATTAGACTGCTGTCACTTTAAGATCTGAAGCACATGACGCGGATCTGACCAAGTAGGGCTCGTTGCATCCTGCGATGGACATCCAACCCCACCCACATCCAAATGTAACGTCAGAAGCCACGTCCGTATCCAGTACGGTTTTAGGTGGGTTTCAGTATGTAGGTTCCAGATTAAAAGGGTTTTTTAGGCGTAAGGGTAGGTTTTGAGTGGGTTTCAGTGCAGTCTGTCATAAAAAGAGAAATATAAGAAGTAAATGAAAATGAATTAGATGTGAGGTGTGTCTTCTCGATGCTTCTTCCTGTTTCAAAGTTAATGAAGGAAGCATGATTTTTCCCCCCCCAAACCACTTCACCAGAAATTCTGCCCTGCAGCTAACTTCATTGGTTAAGGTTACAGTGATGGGTAGGTTTAGGGATCAGTGTTGACACGACCAATAAAATCTTAAGAATCGGCTGCAGGGCGGAGTTTCTGCTGAACTAGTTTGGGGGAAAAATCACGCTAATGAGAATGTGATGTATTTGACATGGGCATGGCTTCTGACGTCACACTTGGATGTGGGCCGGGTTTGGAAGTCCACTGCAGGCTGCAGCAAAACGCTTCTCAAGCTGACACATATCCGATGTCCTCACAACTCTTTACGGTCATTTAAGACTTTATTTAACTTATTTTAGACTGTGCTTTCAAGGATACTCGACAAAGCGGGCATTTTAGCATACTTTTGTGTGTTTTCAACACTCCATACACCATAATGACAAAGCAAAAAAACTGATTTGTGATAACTTTGCAAATGTATTAAATACAGCAGAAAATAGCAGAAAATCCAAAGCTTATCGCATTATACCCAAAAAGACTTGAGGCTGTAAAGGTGCTTCAATTAAGTACTGAGTTAAGGGTATGAATACTTATGCAATGTAATAATTTCATATTTCTTTTAATTAATTTGCAGTTATCACAAATCTGTTTTTTTTTTTTTGTCATTATGGTGTATGGAGTGTAGAATGATGTAAAAAAGAAGTAAAAAAGCAGTTTAGCATAAGGCTGCAGCATAAAATGTGAAGGGGTATGAATACTTTCGCAATACACTATGTTTATAATTTTAAATAATTTGATTTCAATAAATATATCATTTGCACTTTTTATGTATTTAAAATTTACTTAAAAAAATCTGAGGGGGCATGGGTACATTTATCCGAGCAAAGAGCAGGAATCCCAATGCTTTCTTACTTCATAGTCTCAGTATTCCACGTGCATCACTGCTCTGTGAGTTCACAGCCCTAGGGAAAGTAAGCAAACTAAAGCTATGGTAAATGGGACTTAAGCTGGTGCTTGATTTTTTTTTGTTGTTTCATTGGGAAAGATTTACGTGACAGCCCACTGAACTATACAATGAGTTTTAGAGGAGTTTTTAATTAGTTTACTTGTCCAGTGTGTAATTTAAAGAGTTGTGCTCTGGTGCCCCTATTAATTTCGAAACAGTACTTTAAAACACATTTTGTCCCACTGCTTAATTGATTAAAGATTGATTTCTTCTTCCCTACCCTATCAAATCAATCATTATTAGGCCTGTCAGCTATGGAACATACAAAACGAAATCCATTCAAAGTAAGCATCACTATCAAATAAATGATGTTCTGAATATAGCAAATAGCCAGTAACACCGAAGTGCCCGCTCTTGTGTCAGCTTGCTGCGCCATTCCCCTCCTCATGGACCGGATACGTGCGCTGATATGCTCCAGTCGGCGAGGTTGGCGAACCCTGTTGAGTTCCTCCGCAACCCGCGGCAGTCAGACGTGGCGGAGCGTCAGACGCCAGGTCTAACACTCGTATGCATTGGTGGAACTTGTGTTAGGCTGGGTATCCATATGTTGTGACCCCTACGGCGGTCCCATATGTGTATTCTTCCATGGTACGGCTCCCTACGGCGAGCCCGTGTCTTTCCTGCATTGGCCGGGGCCACCCCTGGGACTTCCGTATGTTGTACTGCCCACGGCCAGTCCATACGTGTATATTCCATATGATACCTCCCTACGGGTAGGGTGTGGCTTCCGCAGCGGCCCCCCTGGGCACACTTTCCCAGCGTTATCCAATACTCTGCTGAGTGGGTCTTGCGGAACAGCAGCAGTGACTCTCCCTGCGTGAGTTCCCTGCCCCGAACAGACGGGGGTCTGAGGGGCTTTCGCTGGGCGCTGGAAGTGGTAGTAACTGTGGCGTTTTCCATAGGGATCCCAATTCGTCGGTGACGTCCGACGTACGTCGAACGTGACCGACTGAAAGGGAACGTCTCGGTTACGTATGTAACCCTCGTTCCCTGAAGGAGGGAACGGAGACGTACGTCCCGTCGCCACAGTTGCTGTACCATCACTGCATGACCGAGTCACTAGTTCGGCTCCTCAGTGAAAAACAAATGTGCGCTGCATCCGCTTCCTGTTTATACCCGCAGTGCGGCCCGTTCTCTATACACTCGAAGCTGATAGGGGCTCCCAGAAGTGATCCCAATTCATCGGTGACGTCCGACGTACGTCTCCATTCCCTCCTTCAGGGAACGAGGGTTACATACGTAACCGAGACAATTTCTCTGATCAATTGATCAATTATTACAAAAAAAGATCAATTTGATAGTAAATTTGTGAGACACATTAACTGACAAAAAATAAATTAAAAATGAGATAACGTATAACCACTACATTAACAGTAAACCTGCCATAGAAAGTACACACAGACACACACACACACGTCTGGTTCACTATCTTTGTGGGGACTCTCCATAGACGTAATGGTTTTTATACTGTACGAACCGTATATTCTATCCCCTTACACTAACCCTACCCCTAAACCTACCCATCACACAAAACTTTCTGCATTTTTACATTTAAAAAAAACTCATTCTGTATGATTTATAAGCTTGTTTCCTCATGGGGACCTCAATTTAGTCTCCATGAGTCAGTGTGCATTCAGGTTGAAATCCCCACCGGGATAGAAAAACATGAACACACACACACACACACACACACGGTTTACGGGGACTCTTCATAGACATAATGATTTTTATACTGTACAAACTGTATATTCTGTCCCCTAAGCCTAAATCTACCAATCACAGAAAACCTTTTGCATTTTTACTTTTTCAAAAAACATAATTTAGTATGATTCATAATATGTTTTCCTCATGGGACAAAAACATGTCCACACAAAGTAAAAAAATGTGGTTACACTTTATTTTAAGGTGTCATTGTTACAGTGTAATTATATATTTAAGTACTGAGTAATAATAATTAACTACATGTACTTACTATAGGGTTAGGGTATGATTAGGGTTTGGTTGAGGGTTAGCATGTAATTATGCATAATGTACAGTTATTACTATAGTAAGTATGTAACATACGTAACAAGGACACTGTAAAATAAAGTGTTACCAAAAATTCTGGTATTGCCATCCTTGTGGGGACATTTGGTCTCTACAAAAGTGGGTTTACCAGGCTCCCCTGTCACTGTATTAAGGCCTTAAATACAGGACTGACAACAGTATTCTGCTGCTGTGTGAATGTGGAAGAGCTTGACTGTGATCCCAAAAGGCCTCAAATTTTTGACAGCATGACAATTACAGTAATGCTTTACAGTATTTGATATAGTTTCTGAGATACCTGTACAATAAAAGATAGTAGTAAATATTACAGAGGTTTTTGGTACATTTGGAATTTATGCTGTCATAAATAAAATCCACTATAACATATAAAGAGGACAGTCATATAGAATTATGGATGATGGTCAAGGGTATCATCACATCCTAAATGGTTAAAATTATGTTTAAAGGTTTCGCCACTGTAGTGGCCGTCAATCATCGGAAGGCACATTAGCCCATAAATAATCCAATGTACCAACCAGAGGCTTACATTCATAAACTTGTTTTTCCTTTTTCCCCCGATGTGAACTTTTGAACTTTCCTGCACTCTTCTGTTTCAGACCAGATGCTGTCCGACTTCAATTATTATTCATTTGGGCTGTTGTTTCATTAACAAATTGTCTTTGTTTGTTTTTCTGTTTCTTTCCCTCTCCCCATGTTTGACCTCAGGCCCTAAGTAGTCATCAGTCAAACAGAAACAATAAATGGCTTTTGTAGCCTCCAGGAACTAGTGCTTAGGCAAACTTCTGCAACATTTCAAAAGCACAAATGTCATGTAACAAATGCATATGACAACAAAGACAATGATGAACGGCAACACAATCCTTTGAATGAGAGCTATGAGTTTGTAGTTTAAGGGGTTGTTAAACAGTAAACGAGAAAAACAAAAAACACTTTCTTGGCCTTGTTAAAATTCACAGAGGACTTCGTGATGAATGTGTGGCGTTGGGAAGTGAGAGAGCGCTATTTCACATTGCCGTTATGCTGGTTTAGCAGACATGCCTCCACATGGTCCACAACATCGTTCATTTCAAGCATGCTGGTACCCAAAAACCCAAAGAGGTGCAGCTGCCTTGTGCCAAATTTTCAGTTGCTGAAATCAGACTGCTATATAGGGAGAGTGGGGTAAGATGAGCCATTTAATAAGATAAGATAAGGCAGAAGTACAATGAAAGTATCTAAAGTAATTTCAGGATGTTTGCTATCATTTTAAATTATCAGAATACATCTCCGACAAAGGGTTCTAAAAATATGGCTTCTTATAAAAAAAAAGTGTTCCTGTGGCTCAATTTACCCCATGTTAGGGGTAAGTTGATCCAAGTCAGTGGGTAAGTTGCATCATCTTGGTGTAAACAGACCATCTAATTGAATCTGAATCAAACCTATGTGAAATTGTAAAGATAATTTATCTCTTTTAAAAAAACCTTCAATAATCAAATTTCCTTAATAGTCCAATATATCCAATATATTTCCTTAATATCCAATCATATTTATTTTCTTAAAGCTAACTTAAACAACATAAAACCAACCAAATGAAGTTGACATTTCAATATCTTTAAATGTTTGCATATCTGAAACAATATGTTGAACACCAAAGTTGTAGTAACCTTCCCAAAAACAGACTAAACAGAGTTTGTTGAGTAAAATTAAATAAAAATTAAATAAAATTAAAACCGAATTAGAATAAATGAATGAATGTCATTGAAACTAATAAACATTTTAGTGAAAAGGTTCTTGACATGGTAGTTTTTCTGCAATATTGAACATTAGGGACTACGGGTGGAAAGATATATATGATTAAGCATCTTCTGGTTCTTATCAGAGAAGGATTTGGTGTACTTGTACATTGTTCCTATCAAATAAGCTTAAACTATTTTTTTAAGAAAATGATAAACTAAACCAGTTGTGCAACATTACATTGAAATTATACCAGTTTACACTTCATAGATTTAACTTAACTACAGTGCCTTATGGTAGCGTAAGTTAAAACGCTGGCCCAATTTACCCCACAGCATTTGGCTCACTTTGCCCCATAGCTGCCATTTTGGATTAAACTAGCTATCTTACCAATACAGGCTAATATTTAGCTAAATGATTTGCATGGTTTTATACATTACTAAATCACCAATATGGATCATAAATAGTTTAGACCTGGACAAATTTGCTTTGATGCAACAGCCATTACATCTTTTATGCTAAAATTTTATTTTGACAAGCCAAAAACAGTTTTTAAAGGAAATGGGTGCCTTCCACTCCTCCCATGTGCTTCTCATTTTCACAGTCTGGCAGAAATGAGAGTGGTTCCAAAATATATGGTCAGATGACAATAAAAGTGTACAGTTGCCAAGATAAAGGGGGTGGGTCAACTTACCCACTGGCTCATTTTACCCCACTCCCCCCTACTGTGATATATAATGTGTTATGGCTGGGCTGAGGATGAAGATGAGGAGAGGTGAAATTCTCTTTAACACAGTCTTTATTAAACAAAACAAAATAGTATAATCCAACAATGAAAGTAATTCAAACAAGAGAAAGGCAACGTAACAACCAACACCAGGCAATGAACGAATTAAACTGAGGGCATTATATTCACTAGAACTAATGAACAAATGAGGAACAGGTGTGTGTAATCAATGAGAAACCATGACACCAATGGGAAAACACAGAAAGGAAACACATGATGATTGCAAACTAAAATTCCTAAAAGTCCCAAACTAAAAACTGAAACAATATGTTACAATATTTTTACATTGTTGGCTCGGTTTGTTCAACCAGGGACCATCGTCTTTGGGAAACACACACTTCACACTCCTGCAAGGAACTCCTTACTTGGCCGGCTTTCTTAATTTTGTCTGAACCAGGGCCAATACCAATCTTTCAGTGTCAGTAAAGTGACCCCAAACAGGACATTCAATGAATATGAAATGAGGCAATAGATTAAATATTGATGGCCATGCATCCTGTTCAAAATACCTTGCTATTACTGAGACTTTTTAACCTTGTAAAGCCTGACATATGATATAACAGTCAGAAAAATGTTTTGTATCATATATTAGGCTTTTATGGATCATGTAGTATGATATAGGAGAATATGAAGCTCACACTCGAGTGGAACAAAAAAATCTTAATTTTATTAAGAGGCCAAAATTGAGCAAAATATGCAATTTGGCACTGATGTTTTTATGTGGCCAAAAAGTAAGATGAAATTCTGATACCTTGTAATATAAATCAATGAGATTGTTATAACACATGAAAAAACAACAGAAATGTTCTTCTTTTTAAAATAAATTATACTAAAAGGCTAATTTGCTAATTAAGTAACTGTCAAATTGCAGAATGCATGCAGTTTGTGTACGACATGTTTTTCAGCAAAGTTTTGATAATGCAAGTAGTTCATCTAAGATATGTGTAAATGATAATTGACAAAATAAGAAGAATCTCAATTACATTCCTGTTTGCATGAAATTAAACTATTCATCCACCCCCACGCAAATGAAACTTCTGACAAATAAATCAGATTATTAGCACTCTGATTATTTGCACTGTTTGCACTGTATGTCCTGTTTGCCCAACTGTGAAATCAGGTCTCATGAAAAACTTCTTATTTAGTATTTTTTACTTGCATTTCATCTCTTATGCTTTCACATCTCGTATCATCAAACGCATACGCACAGCTACATTTTATCACTTTGCCTCATTCGCATATGTTTGCTCTGCATCAGTTATCTCAACCCCATTTTAACCTGCAAATGCAGATTGAAAAATCCTTAGTAATTAATTGAATAGATATTGAGTTAGAGGGAGATGAAGAGAGAAGGTCTGATGTCCAACACCTGATTCGTATTGCTCTAACAGACGTTGGTTAGACAAGGTGGTCACCCGGAAGATTTAAAGAGCACCAGATTGACATGATGCATTTTTTTCTATTAAAAAAATCAAAATGGACTGTTCGGTACTAAATCCTAGAGAGGCTATAGGCGTGAAAGAAGATGATTTACTAGCACATGCTATTGATGGATTGTGATGGCGAACTTCAGCACAGCTTTTTCCATCACATAGTAATTTCTGCTTGTTGGACCTTTGGGATTTACAGTATAGCTTGGTCATATCTGGTGAATTCTGTTCACAAAAATTTGGTAAATCTGGATATTTATTCCTTTTATTCTTAGCTAGACCTGAACATTTCCTCTATGTTACACAATAGTGCTTAAGAACTCAATGTGACCCTGTTATGAAAGATAAAATGTGACTTTAAGCTGACTTCTGCTCTCTTGTAAAATGTCAGTGCCTAAGTAAATTGATTATTCTTTAGTGTAACCCTCAATTGAACTTAATTTGTCGCCAGACTGATTCTGGGGCTAAATTTATGTGTTCAATTTATGGGCTTTGGAAGGGAGTGTGAAATGGTGGATTACATCAGTTGGTCGCTACTAAATCTTTATCAAGAAAAAACAGTCACTCAAGCATGAACTGGCAAGTCAATTGATCACATAACCCATTACAGTTCAAAGTTTTCAAAGCAAATCTCAGTGCTAAATAGTAAGCAATGCTGCTTTATCAGAGAGAGCACTGGGCCAAATGTACATAGAAATACAAAATTATTATGTAGATAATCATTCAGAACAGAAACTAAAACATTTTAAAAATGAAACCAAAGGCAATAGCTTAACATATGAGTTGTGCAAAAATGTGCCAATTTTACACCCACTGAGGTACTTGGAAAAATTAAAAATAAAAACACAGCATAAAACAAAATAAACCTCATTAACTGTTATTCACTAAACCCTCCAGGTCTTTTTGCAGCTCATATGGGTTATAACAACCCACTCATCACTCAGAGACGGGTATTACTGTAATACCAGCTGTAATCAGAGTCCATGTGGCCCAACTGTCCTACTGCCCTTTCTTTCACTCACACAGCTCTTCTCATCTCTCAGAGCAGCTATGCTTCAAAGGAAAGCATGCTGCCTATCTCTAGAGTATGTGCTAGTGGAATCTGAAAACATAAAAGAAGTGAGGGAGAAGGGAAAGAAGGAGTGAGGGAAAGAAGGTAATAATGCACATGATGTAGTGCAGTAGTACTGTGACACACAAAACATGATGTAACCTAAAATAAACAACAATTTATATATGCTATGGGCAAAAATATTGGTGTTTCAATCAGATCCATTGCCACAGGTTTATAAAATCAAGCACCTAGCCATCCAGTCTGCACATATTTGTGGAAAAAAAGGGGGTAATTCTGAAGAGCTCAGTGAATTCAAAGCATGGTACTATGATATGCCACCTTTACAATAAGTCAGTTTGTGAAATTTCATTATTTGAATTATTTGAAACTGGAAGCATTTGGGAACAGCAGCAACTCAGCCACAGAGCAGAAGGCGTAAAGTCATAGAGCGGGTTCACTGAGTGCTGAGGCGCATGGTGCGTAAAAGTTGCCAACGCTCTGCTGATTCCATAGCTGAAGAGTTCCAAACTTCCACTGGCATTGATATCAGCACAAAAACTGTGCAACGAGAGCCTCATGGATTAGGTTTTTATGGCGGAGCAGCTGCATGCAATCCTCGCATCACCAAGTACAGTACCAAGCGTTGGATGGAGTTGTGTAAAGCACGCCACCACTGGACTCTGGAGAAGTGGAAAGGTGTTCTGTGGAGTGACAAATCATGCTTCTCTGTCTGGCAATCTGATGGGTGAGTCTGGGATTGGTGGATGCCAGGAGAACATTACCTGCCTGACTGCACTGTGCCAACTATAAAGATTGGTGGAGGAGGGATAATACTATGGGTCTGTTTTTGGGGTTGGGCTATAGGCCCCTTATTTCCAGTGAAGGATAATCTTAATGCTTCAGCATACCAAGACATTATGTATACCAAGGTCCATAAAAACATGGTTGGATGAGTTTAATGCAGAAGAACTTGGCTGGCCTGCACAGAGCCCTGACCTCAACCCCATTGAACACCTTTGGGGTGAACTGGAACAGAGATTGTTTGCCAGGCCTTCTCGTCCAAAATCAGTGCCTGACCTCACTAATGCTCTACTGGATGAATGGGCACAAATTCCCAGAGAAACACTCCAAAATCTTGTGGAAATCGAGACAGGCTAGCTGCAGGTCAGAGTAATGGGCGTGCCGAAAGGTGAATTGCTATAACAGAAACTAACCCCAAACCCTACACCCTGACAGACAGCTTTCGCGACCAATGATGAAGGCCTTTCTCCACGCCCCTTCTCCAACCTGCAGATACCTGGGTGGCGCGCTATGTCAAAAATGTGCCTGGTGCAGATCCGCTGGATGGGTTCATAATAAGAGAGACGCTCGCGTTCGCTCTGGACAATGTTAGCTGCTCAGTTGCTTACTCTCATGACACATAGCAATACAGCTAAATTATTCCTAATATGTTTGACCTTTTATTAAAAGTAGCATACATTTACCTGTTGATGCCTTCACAAGCACATGTAAAAGAAGTTGGGTTGTGTTTGAGTTAAGTCAGGCGCAATCGACGCATAAAAGGGACAAAATATGCTGTATTTTTGTAATTCTGCTTCGTGGCACAAATGCCACAGAAACTACATACGTCACCTTTAAAGGCATTGGCTCAGGACACGCATCTAAATCAGAGACAACAAATAAGAAACACTATGGCAGGTGTGTTTTTTATTATTATTAGGAATTAAAAATAAGTATAATATAATAAATATTAGTAGCCTATTATAAATAAAATATAAGTAAAATATAAGTATTGTTTAAAAATAAGTTGAAATAATGCAAATAGATGACTTTAACAAATGCATAGACTGTTGATTTACTGCCTCAGATAGTTACAGTAGGTCTACATCAAGCGGCAGTTTCTCTTGAAGCCAATACGGAAGTGACTTAAACTGCAATTCATCGACTGGCCGCTAGAGACAGGCTCCAGAAAGGAGCAGAATCTCATTGAGCCCCGTGTTAAAATGCCCAAATTTACAGCATATATATTTTTTTATAACTCATTCGTTTAAATTATTTTTAAGCCTTAAAGTTCTGCATAATTAAGGGCGTGGCCACTTTGAGTGACAGGTGGATTGCCGCTGCTGTCACTACTAGCCATTTGTCTGCTGTCTGTTAGTCATCACGTCATCTCAGCTCTAGCCACAAGATGGCAACGGCCGACTTTAGGCTTCAAAACTGCTCTTTAGAAACTTACAGTTGACGTCTTTTACGTATTGACGTATTTTTTTTTACAGTCTATGGTCTACATACAGACTGTCTTTAACAATTTATACGTTTTTGTTAAAAATAAATGTTCTTTTTTTGTTTGTGTTAGATTTAGTCTATTTAGTTCTGTATCAAATACAATGTGATTTTCGTTGATCGAGATCTAGCAGCTACAGCACATTTTTCCTCTTGGGCGAGCGATTCGTGTACAACTTTCTCTGCAAATCCCCAGCAAATCCCCCAAATGCCAGCAAACCAATGAGAACGCGGGACAGTGATGATGATACATAACAATAGAGCGTAGGCACCAAAGCTGCTGTAGATCCGCTTACCCGAAACCCTCCGTAACTGTCAGATTTGAAAAAAATTATACCGTCGTTTTAAATAAATCATAAAAACCATGGCTTGGCGCAATAACCTGCAGTCATTACATGCAATATGCCAATTGCAATATAGTGCAATAATACCAATATGTCAATATGTATGACAAAAAAGCTAAATAAAAGCTCTAAATTATAATACAAAATAAAGTCTTTTTTATTTAGGATAAGAAATATTCATGCTTGGTTAATGTTCCCAGTAACCACCTGTTGACAAAGATAGTGTCTCTTGATATTGTCATGTCTTGTAAGAACATCTGCTGTCAATCTGAATAACTGAGTTACAATTAAATAACTTGTGTTTATTAATCTTTAATGAGTCAGACATCAGGGTGAAACTGCATGTGCGAGACGCCACATTTTACTGCATAGACAAACCTAATTATCTTGCAAAAACACACTGCTGCTACAGTGTTAGGTTGATTGGGACACTTTTTCCCAGTCATCTCAATGGCAAAAAGTGTCCCAATCAACCTGTAAATCACCATTTTGAGATTTGAACACTTTCCTTTATGTGACACTGGTTTCTGTACGGATCTATCGAAGCAGCAGGCTGTTGGTACTTGCTGATTATCACATTTCTGTGTTTTGTGAGGATGCGTCATCTGGCTCTGGCTAGAATAGAGACATTCTGCAAAGTCCTATCTTTTCTGCAGGTCGCTGTCATGTGTTTATGCCATGTGATACTGGGAGATGAATGGTGTTTTTTTTTTTTTTTTTACATAATTTGTTTTACAAAGATGTGATAGAAGCACGTCAATCTTTATCAACAATAATCACATATCTAATCTCCTTATGTTGAAAACATTTGCAAGAGTCATTAAAACAATGCAAAATTCCTGGTTATATTTACGTTTTTCTGTGTGGCCAGAAAAACTATGTCTATGATAATAGACCAAGCAGAAAGGCAATTATGCAACATGTCCTGTAAACGCTCACAGCACAAATATGGCTAAAGATCCAGATAAGCAAAACCGTGCAAAGTGAAATTCCCCTGTTGTTAGTGTAAAAGAAGCTTTGTAAGCTATTATTCTGTAGCTATTAGTGATGTTGCAGTCTTTGCATGCTTATGGAGGTTTCATGCTTATGCATGGTTCAGAACTTCATTTTGCATACTTTGCTATGTGTTTGGCTTTTCACAGCTAAACCGTGACTAGGTTGGTAAATTAAAGGATTAGTTTACTTTAAAATGAAAATTTCCTGATAATTTACTCACCCCCATGTCATCCAAGATGTTCATGTCTTTCTTTCACCAGTCAAAAAGAAATTAAGTTTTTTGAGGAAAACATTATTTAAACAAGTAAATTATCAGGAAATTTTCATTTTGAAGTGAACTAATCCTTTAAGAGTCTATGTAGTGCTGGTATGGTTTACAGCTGAAGAATTCGAACTGCTCATTAGCTATGGTGTTGCATTCACTACATTCACTGCATTCATTCATTCATATAGTCTCACAGGGGTTTAGCTAGCCTTAAAGTCACCATGTAATCAAAATTGACAATTCTATTTTATGGAATATTGCAGTATTTATTATAAATGATTTATCTGTGCACAACATTATTATTATTTTTTTAAATAATTGTTATCTTTAATCAAAATAACTTCCCCCTCCCTCTTGCAGCAATATCTTTTCTCTGATGAAGTGTTTACTGGCGCGAGAGCGGGACAACCTGTCACTCACATGAGGTCACAGCAATAGCAAACCACAAACATCCAGTGATCCAGCCAATACCTGATGGACAAAATCAAGCCCCGCCCTACATTTCTTGTTTGAGAAGCCATTTCACTCGGATATACGTCACATGACATTAGACCACTGATCTATATAAATGACTGGATTGCTTTTCGGAGAGGATACATCATATATTGAAATCGTTAATGTGGGCGTGTCTACTGCACACTTCCGACTCAGGTAACTGAGTCTGACCAAACACAAAAATATTTATGTACGTAATTATGGAGGAAATATTAAACATTAATATATATCTGTCTTTAGTTGCAGAACTTGATTCGAATAGCCTATACAATAAATATTAATACAAGCCTCTGTTACTATTGTCACATTCATGTTTAGTCAGTGTCACCTTCATGGACTTTTAGTTTGTTTGTCTTTAGTCACGTTTCCTTTGTTCTAATTTCCAGCCACTCATCAGTCACCATGGACACTACTCCACCACAGCTGCTCATCATTTAGTTTATTATCTCTGTGTATTTAGTTCTTCTGTTTTCAGTCTTCAGTTGTTGGTCAAAGTTTGTGTATGCTATTGTTTGCCGACATACTGTTATGCCTGTTTATCCTTTTGTTTTATTAATCTACGTTGATAATTTGATCCTGTCTTCAGTCCTTCATCCTTTGACAACTATATTGTATTAAAATTCATCTATTTCAGACTCTCAAATTCTATGGCGTTTTACTAGAATTAGTTTCCATATGAGTACAGTGTTATGTAGGCTATATGTTGTTTAATTAATTATTAATTTGACCATTGTTTAAATCATTGTCATGCTGTTAACAAAATCATTGTTGAAACATTTTCAGTTATAGCCTAGGGTATGAATAAAAACAATACGACAACACAACATAAATACATAAACATAACAGTACAAGGTAATTGCATGTTACAAGTCATAGTTGATAGTCTGTTTTACAAGATTAGTAGAGATTCTGCTCGCCTCATGCAGGTATGTCAACTTCATCAATTGACGTTATGATAACCTGTCTGAATTAAAACCTTAACAGAGATAGACAACCATTTTTTATTGATATCAAATGCAACATTCAGGACTGAAGTAGGATTTAACATTGAAACCACAGATTATCTTCTTTGCCTATATCTTGTGCTGTGACAGTCCCTTTAAAATCCCTTTCAAAATTTAAAATCAGCTGGCATTTTTTTTTTTCAAATGGGGGGAAAACCATTAATACTGTTGGATAAAAGTCTAGCTTAATGCTATTATGCATAAGTAAAACAAAAGCACGTAGGGCCCTTGAGAAAGGCTCGAGGAAGGGCAGAAGCGACTATCCCCAGAGACAACCAACCATGTTAATTCCCCTTGCAAAATTCAAGGCAGCAATCCACCCCCAAGTGGCGTGACACAGGTCTCCACATGACAGATGAGAGCTTAAATCATTCATAATTTGCCCTGTGCAGAAGAAAAAGCGAGCGACAGTGGAAGAAGCCTTGGTACATTTCTGAGGCAAAATTAATACCATTAGTACCCTTTGATCTCCCACAAGTGCTTACCAAATCTACATGACTCAGAAAAGGTGGGAAACTGACAAAAACACTCTAACAAAAAAAACAAGCATATGTAAAATTAATGAAGTCCCTCTACAGAGCCAAGTAGAAGTTGACATCATAAGAAATTAAAACAAAGCTTGTCACAGTTAAAAAAAGGTGAGATACTTGTTTTCAATTTTATCAGTAAATCAAAATGTAAGCCTCTTGTGCATGTGTTAGCTGCCATTTTGTGGGTTGGTCATATCTAGCTTCATTCCTCTAGGAGTAAAACACCCACATCTGATCATTGCTTTGCCCTCAGAATTGCTGTGTATGCGCGCCGTCCAAACTAACTGAGTTGGGACCAGCACTGGCTTTATTCTATATCATGAATAGGGTGAATTGGGCCACTTTTTTTTTTTTTTCAAAATCCAGCTCAATTCACCTGATACACCCAATTAAAGTACAATTCCATTCTGATGTCTGTGGATTTAGTGGGTTACCATTGTGAGCGTAATTGTGGGTGACATTTTCGAACGTCACAATCATTTTAGAGTCTGTCAGCATGATGTGAAAGTGTATAGTGTACCTTTGTGTGATATGTAAATGTAGGAATATGTATGCATAAATGCCATGTGGACTGAAATGAGGTGGCAAATCTGGATTTGGGTCTTATAAATTCATGTTTCAGTGCTATTAAATTTTTACTAAGTCATAAAAAACCATTTACCTTGTTTTATATATACACATTCATTTAACCAAGGTAAATAATATAATTTATAATCTAATATTTTAATAAATAGCATGTTAATAATTTTATATATATATATATATATATATATATATATATATATATATAAAAAGCATGTTTAAAACATTTTTCTATATATATGTATGCTGTATTTTTTTCTTTATTGTTTTATGATAACCAAGTAATAATTAGCGAACTTCCTGGCAGTGCATCCCTACTGTTCTCACACATTATGATTCACAATGTGAAGGCAAAATGAATAGAACCTCACAGTCAGGACATTCAGTCAGTCACGATTGTTGTGTGAAATATTCATCGAAACAACGTTTGACAAACATGTCATTATTTGAATGACAGAGCCCTGGAAAATAAAAGTGGATCATGAGTGTTTAGTCTCCTGTTGATCTGTATGGCATGTTTAATTATTTAACACATAACATTTAGCTACTATTCAAACAAAAAGAAAGCAGTAATTCCTGCAGGTAAAATGTCAAATACTAAATGTTAAATGCTCAAATTAAAAGCATTACATTTTCAGAAGTCAGGTTAAATCTAGCATTATATGTATTAACTGTAATGACTTCAAAGACAAAGACTAATGGCCTTTTACTCATAAATTTACTAATTTACTCATAAAAGCTATATAAAATATCCCAAAAAGGAGAATGAATCTTAGTTTGCAACCTATGGAAAAAATGCAAATGTAAACACCTTCTCCTTTAATGCTGTTCACAGGCAGGGAAAAGAATGACTCTATTTTTAGACAAAGTAGAAAGACAAGTCTCTATCAGAGTTATGAAGACATATTCTCAAGCGATTATTATACGTTAAATGTCACACAAATATTTGATTTAATCGAGACTTTAAAAGCAAGTAACCTAAGCCAGACAACGTTAGCTAAAATTAAACTAGAGGAAAAGGTGTTGCAGGGGTGTGCAGTTATGAATTACAAATACTTGCATTACTGTAATTAAAGTAGTTTTTATTATCAGAAATTGCACTTTTTAAAGTAGTTTAAAAAATATGTACTTTTACTTAAGTACATTTTAAGTGACATAACTGTACTTTTACTCCACTATTTTCCCTCCTTTAGTGGAGTGTACAGGAGATTGTCATAGCACTTACATGTATGTGCACAAATACACTGTACATACAGTATGTCTGCACAAATGATAAACTTTACAGTTATTAAACTAAATCAACACTGTACTGACTTGAGCTTTATAATGACACTATTAGCTTGTTAGAACTGCTTTACAGCAGAATTTGAATTTGTTACTATTGTAAAGCTGCACTGAAACAATCAGTATTGTGTAAAGTGCTACAGAAATAAAGGTGACTTGAATTACTTACAAAATAAACAGAAATGCAAGGGTTAAAAATGTATTTGTTTCTCAAAACATTGAGTTCTAAGTGATCAAATTTATATTTACACTATAAAAAGAAATGCAAGAGGGTAAAATGTATTTCTTTCTTTCTGAAAACATTTGATTTCTAAGTGATTAATTTAAGTGTTTTCACACATGATCATTGGGTGTAGGTAATTGGGAAATGATTGTGATTGTCATTTAAAGCTGCAGTCCGTAACTTTTTTTGGTTAAAAACGAACATAACCAGTACATAACCAGCCAGTGTTCAAAACGATTTCCTTACCTTAGCCCGATTCACAACGGTAAGCTTGTAATAATGTGTTATAATTTGAGTGGTACTGGTGGATTTCCGCGGGAAATTCGAGCATGTCTTTGCTACATTACTTCATGTCTGTATACATAAAGAAGGAGTCCGGCTAGTAGTAGTATCGCATGTGAGGATGCTGCAGGTGGCGGATCATTTATAGCCTTTTCTCACAGCAGCTGGAATAAATAAACGTATCATTTTGATGGCGGATTGTAATCCAGAAAAGTCAAAACGACAATCATCAGTGACAACTGGAGATTCACCTGGAGTCAAAAGCAAAAGATTAGACTGCACAGAAACTGAAATCTACAGGTAACGCTAATACACACTAAATACACGTAGTCACGCAATGCTGATGTTGTTAACATTAACAATTTGAGAACAAAGTATAACAATAATAATAATTTGCACAGTTTGATGTGAGCAAAGCTAATCACCGTTGGTTTTAATCCGCGCTGAGGAGCCGTGCGGATGCACAACCCACGTAAAGATGATAATTCCACAATTAACTGCAATTGCAGGTTTAAAACAGAGATGGTGACAAAGAGGAAAAACTTACGGATTGCATCTTTAAATGGCAGTGTTTTCTAAATGGAACACAAGAGCTGTTAGTTTTGAATCGTGTGTCTAATGCAGAGAACTGTGTTCAGTATTTTGCAAAAAGTTTGTTTTACAGATGCAAACTGAGTGTAAAGCATATAATGTGCTTGCAGTTTTGCAGACTTGGTTTGAAGATTAGGCACATAAGTGAATGGTTTCGCTAAGTGGGCCTCAAGAAACACTTTTGGTGTGTAAGCTTTTTTTAAAAACTGTAATTCCTCTGATTTGAAGAAACATGTTAAGATTAAATATCTGATTTCTGTTTACTATGATCTGTAGCCTATATCTACAGCAGGAGTTCTCGGGGCCAGGGACCACTTATAAGGTAGAAAATTATAACAGTGCTTAATGTGGGTGGGAGTAGTAGGCTAATGAACACAATATGCTTGTTTCATTGGCGAAAATGGTCCCCATGTGTAAATATTCACTTTTTTTTTAATACAGCATTTTCCGTTACAATCATTGAAGCTGTCTACACTGCATAATGAATCTCTTATTTCCATCGTGTCTACACTTTGTTTGTTATAATGAGAGGATTCCCAAGCATGCAGAATTCAGGACTAAACAAAAAACTGCCGTTTTGAGCGGATTCTGAACTTAAACTGATTAACTTAAATGCGCATTTGCGTTTAAATTGTAACATAGAATGTTAAAATGTAAATTATACATTCAATGGAATGGAATTACAATGTAATTAGTGTTAGCTCACTATCTTTGCATATTCAGAGCATTAGATGAGGTTAACTGTTTGATAATTAGTGATTCTATTTCTTGTGATTAGTGATTCATTTTGGCGATAAATTAGCTCTTTTTAATCTTTCTATTTTTAACCCATCTTCGGGTGGTGAACTCTCATATGAGTTTCCATTTCTAAAGGTTTTGTACTCTTTGCACTGTTCTTAACATTGATATTTTATGTGCAACAATAGCTTGCTCAGTGTTCATTAAGGCCTTACAACTGATTTTAAATCTATTTTCTTTTCATACATTATGATTTAAAATGGTGATGAGTGTACTGAAAATAACTTTATCATATTTTCATCTCCGTAATAGTCTTTCCCTGTTGTTTTGGAGCAGGGGTGGCGAACTCCGGTCCTGGAGAGCCTCAGTCCTGCAGAGTTCAGGTCCAACCCTGATAAAACTCACCTGCCTGTAGCTTTCTAGTAACCCTTCAGACCTTGATTAGCTTGTTCAGGTGTGTTTGATTAGGGTTGAAGCAAAACTATGCAGGACTGTGGCTCTCCAGGAACGACGTTCGCAACCCCTGTTTTAGAGGATTGTAGATATTCTTAACTCTTTCTGACAAACAGGAAAAGAGAGTATTAATTATTTTACAGTATGTAAGGGGGTAGAATCCACAGCTCAGTACTCACTACTCATGAGTACTTTAAATACTTTTTCTTTGCAGAAGGTTTAAATAGACAATTGCAATGAATCCAAATAATTCAAACAAATGCCCAAAATGGCACATGTAAAAATAGAAGAGGTTTCAGCATGGCACACATGGCTTACAATAAAGAAGGAAAGATCGATTTTTTTTTTTTTTTTGGTGAGGCCTCTATTCTCTTTGTATTGTAGAGCAGAGAACATTTCATAAAAAAACATGGTCAAATTTAATATTACAGGTCAATAGGTGTCTGAGGGGGAAAAAAAAGTAGACTGCGCCATTTCAATAATTGAGTATGCTTTTAATTATTCATCCGAATATGATTTGATTATTTATAGTGTAGAATGGACAGGACTACAGGATCACGGGTGAAAGATATTAGGTAGAAGGTGCCATATACATGACATGTATATGATATATGACGTATAGACTACATATGATGACATGTATAGGGTAGATATGATGTATAATGTAAATATATATGACATGTATAGGGTAGATACGAAGTATAATCTATAATGGCATGTATAGGGTAAATATGATGTGATGTATAATGCATAAATGTGAGGTGTATTGGATCTAGATATGATGTGATGTATGGTGTATAGATGTATGGCATAAATATGATGCGATGTACCATATAGTGTATATATGATGAGATGAATAGGATAGATATAATGAGATGTAGCTATAGGGTAGATATGATGTGCTGTATACTGTGTGTATATATTAAATGATAAGGTAGATATGATGAGATGTATAGAGTAGTCACAATGAGCAGTTTGACTGTGCATATGGCATAAAGTCATTTGAAAAAAATGAGAGAGAGAGAGAGAGAGAGAGAGAGAGAGAGACTTTGACTTTTAACACACTTTATTAAAACAGTCTAAAAACTAACACTTAATTATACCTCACACATAATCACATTGCAAGATGTTCAATGGATAATAAAAAAAAATGAAAAAAATAAATAAATTAGTAAATTAACTAAAACATATTCACTCAGAATGACCACTATAACTACATCACCAATTAAACATTACTTCTCCATCCTCACAAAGTGACATTTGCACACCATTTAAACTCAAACTCAAGCATGTTTTTTGTCATTTTAAAAAAATCTATGCTCCACTCTTATTCTGGATTCCACCAAAGCAGTAAAAAGCAGAAACATATTTATATTTCGCCCTTCAGCAGCCAGTCTACAAGACTTCCAAATGGCTAATTTGGCTTGTCCAATTATGAAATTTGCTACAGTACACTGCTGTCTGTGCGCTCCAGAATACTTGCAACCATAGATAAACAGTGTCTTGTTGAAAACAAAACCCAAATTCCCAAGTAATCTTTCTAGACACGTATATAATGGAACCAATCTAAAACGCTCAGTAAAAACATGAAAAACAGATTCTGGTAAAGAACAGAAAATACAAGATGATAAAACAGATCGTTTAGTTAGAGGACCCTTATAAAAAAGCCTCCAAGACAGAGAAAGTGCAACAGGCTCGGTTAAAAATTCTCTCCATTTTGTATCATCTCTGTCTTTAATTTGCTCAAAATGATCTACTTTGACACACAACTGATATAGATCTTTTTTTCCGACCACCTGAAAATCAAGCTCTTGTAATTTATCAAATTTCAGTAGCTTTACTTCATGATCATTTTCAAAACCCACCTTGGGAGACACAAATAACTTAGGAAACAAAACTCTAGAAGGACCTCAAGACAGAAAACAGTTAACAAATCGGAGGAGTGTGGAGGGAAAAGCTGCTTTCAGTCCACCTATGAGCCGTTCTATCGTCCTCACTGATCTAACACCCGCCCTATTACCAATGTCTATCATTGACCTCCATTTTCTAGACGAGGTATCAATCAAGTCAATGTGTGTTTGTTGCATTAATTGGAGTATAAATGGGCACAGACCCATTGAATCCTGCTTGAAATAAAGCAGGATTCTCCCATAAATCTCCCACAGAGGAATTTCCCGCTGGGAAATCCCAACAATCCCATTGGTTAACTCGATCATAAAGGGTGGGACTTCTTGCAGACTCTTAAGGAGAGGCACACAGATTTTCCCTCTCTGCTCTTCTTCCTCTGGACCAAAACGATGCGTCATCTTGGCTGTCTATCAGCAGCCAAGGCCAACAGAACAGGCCAGGCCAGATAAGGCCTACACACACAGCCTCATGTGTGTGTGTGGGGCAGGAAACCAGATGCCACCATACGGCCAGTTGGGCCAGCAGGCCCAACTCCTCACGGTGTGTGCAACTTCCTCAACCTCGATGGAGTCAAAGCAACCATGCAAGCTCACCGTCGTTCCTTCGCTCAACACGGAAGGAAACGATCGCCACTGCAAAGCCATCGGACGGAACCATCAAGACTTTCTCCTGCGACCGTATATCTGGACGCCTTCCCGGGCAAATGCAAGTAATGTACTAAGAAATACAAGTCGCTGTGTAGTTAGTAAAACTGTAAACTCCTTTGCTCAGACAAAGGAGCTTATCAGGGATGGTTCTCCCCGGTTTAGACTCTTTGCATAACTTCATCCATCTGTACTGACCCGGTTTTTCTAACCACTTTAACTTTACCTCTTGCCATGTATGTTTTGTGTCTGTATGTTTTATGTCCGTTTAATCTTGTCCGCCATTTAGTTATTAAAGTTTGTGCACAATATATGTTGGTTCTGACTCCCTGCCTGCAAACAAATTGTCACTTAAATGATCGATCTTGTTATGCGCTCTAAGCGCTTATGTAAATACAAAAGAAGAATTATTTTTCTGTGGCCATGAAAAATATCCTTTTCTTAGAATTAATTAATAATCAATACTGAACGTTCACAGGATGAACTGATTGATTGATTGTAATGTCAATGTAGCTACATCAAGTTAATCAATTTAACTGATTCAAATATTCATAATTAATCATAATGAATAATCATAATGAGTTATGAATAATTATTAATATTTCCCCTCTGAGCTAATTCGCTACAGTCACTTTTTTAAAAATGTTTTAACAAATGTATTAGATGTACCACTATTATCACCTAAAAATGAGTTGTAAAACAGTGGTTCTTCAAGGCCAAAATGATTATTTTCATGTCTAATCAATTTAAAACCTGTCCAGGAGTTTAACACAGAAGCATAAAATTTTACATCAGATGAAAACTTTCCCTCATAAGAAAACATTAAAAACAATTGCCTATCAAGACAAAACCCCCCAAAAGCTCTGAGCAACGCCAGACCAAACGACACCCATGGCTTAAAATCCACAGGGTAGAGTAGGTTTTGAACCGTTTTTAACCTCATAGCCTTAACCTTAGCTGCCAAATCAATCAACCCTTGACCCCCTTCATTGACTGGCAAATAGAGAATTGCAGGGGGAAGCCAATGGTAACCACCCCAGAAAAACTCAACGAAAGTCTTCTGCAAACGTTGCAACAAATCTTTTGGTGGATCAAGCACATTTAAACGATGCCACATCATGGAAGCTGCCAAGTTGTTAATAATGAGCACTCTTCCCCTATACGACAGTTGAGGCAGTATCCATCACCATCTTTGTAAACGTCCAGAAACTTTTTCAAAAATACCATCCCAGTTTTTCTGAATATACTGGTCAGTCCCAAGGAAAACACTCAGCACTTTGAACCCCTCTAGACTCCAGGAACAGTTCTGAGGAAGTACTGGAGGGCCTACATTCTTCCATTCACCCAGTAGAAGGGAAGCACACTTTTGCCAATTGATTCGAGATGAGGATGCTTTCTGATAAACCTCCAAAGATTCTCTCAAATTCATGATATCCTGAGCAGATCTAATAAAAACAGTGACATCATCAGCATAGGCACTAAGCCTAGCAATCATCTGTTCTGAGGTCGACGGACACACTGTTGATATACCACCCAGCTTGTTTCTCAGTGCAACCAAAAGTGGTTCAATTGCAATGGCATACAGGATTCCTGAGAGACCACACCCCTGCCTTATGCCTCTGCTTACACTGAAAGTTCTTGTAAGGGTACCATTAATTTTCAGCATACTCTATATGTCAGTATACAACAGTTTAATATAAGCAATAATAGATGGACCAAAACCAAAAGCCTCAAGGCACTTAACCAGGAAGCCATGATCAACACGATCAAAGGCTTTCTCCTGATCCAAAGAAACAAAACCAATGTTAAAATTATGTACCTTAGAAAAAGAAATCAGGTCTCGAATCAAAAAAAGTCCATCCTGCATTAAGTCCATTTAATCCCGGAGCTTTGCCAGAAGACAGTTCTTTAACAGCAACAGATAGTTCATCAAAAGTCAATAGTTTGTCAATCTTAGATTTCTCCCCTTCCGAAAGCTGAGGTAAATCCTGAAAGAGAAGTTCAGCCATCTCCTCATTACAAGTTTCAGCTCTGTAAAGATCCTCATAAAAAGACGTAAGAAATAATCCCATGACCATTAGTAACTTTCCTCCCTTCTGGAAGCCTCAAACAGCCTAAAATCTTCTTATCCACAGTTGTCTTCTCCAGGTTAAAAAAGAAGGTTGTTGGAGCATCCATGCTATTGAAAGAGGAAAATCTTGCACGAATCAGTGTCTCCTGGGCTCTTTCCTCCAGTAGATTCTGCATAATAAATTTACTGCGTTTCAAGAACTCAGTGGTACCGACAATGTCCCCTTCAATGTCAAGTAGAAGTATTTCCTGTTCAAGCTGTGCCATCTTTTTTGTCCAAAAAAACTGTTATTGTAAGCCGAGTAACTCTGGCAAAACAATTTAATTTGGGTTTTGCCGATGTCCCACCACTGGCTCAAGGACTTATACTGTGTTTTCCTCTCTCTCCAGATCTCCAAGAAATGAGTGAAAGAGTGCACAAAATTTTGATCTAATAATAATCTATTATTCAATTTCCAAAACGAATTTTTGAACGTCCTCTCTGTAGTAGTGACATCAATAGATAGAAAATGGTGATCAGACAAAGCAGTAGGAAATATACAGCTATTATAGAAATGATCTCTTTTGCTTTTTTGTACATAGATCCTGTCCAGATACCATATTGGAGTTCATTTTCACCCAGGTATACTGTCTGACCTGAGGAAATGATTCTCTCCAAACATCTACAAGATTGTGGTAAACAACTAAAGACCTAATCACGTCTGCAGATTGACTATGGGGCTCTTCATGATTTCTGTCCAAAGTATAACTTAAAGTACAGTTAAAATCCCCAGCCAGAACAATGGTCCTATCATAAGAAACATCACTTAGAGCAATTTTAAGTTTTTCAAAAAAACTAACACGATCTAACCCAATATTGGGTGCATACACATTGAAAAAAGAAAAATTATTACCCTGAACAGTTACATCAACTCTCAGCAAACAACCAGAAATCACTTCAACAACACTGACAGGTTGCTCTTTATATTCAGGTGTCAGCAGTATAGCCACCCCTGCACTGACATTAGAGCCATGACTCAATATAGCCTGGCCCTTCCATTCACTCAACCACTGTATCTGATTGTTCTCATCTGTGTGCTTTCCTGTAGAAAAACCACACCAGCACTCTTCATCATTATATAATCAAAAAGACGTGCCATGAAGAAAAAAATTATAAGATTAACAGTTATTAGGTAACCAAGCCATGCTCATTTTTTAACTTGTAAATTCAAAGAACTTCTAACATTACTAAGAAGCTTCTTAAGACGGTAGCGTTTGGGTTTGTCAAGCTCTTCCAAGGAAGCTTTTCTCATAGCCATCGTACCAGACAACAGAAACAATTTTACATCCGGAAAATGTCCCTTAGTAGTATCAAGGAAATTATTAATCTGCTGAACACAGTAAAGTTTGGTCTTACATCCAGAGACCAGCTCTGAATCCACCGCGTCATTCCCCATTATCTCTGTATCTTCGTGTTCAATGTCAGAGTCATCCATTAAATCCACAGGTTCTTGAGATAAAATGTCATCTTGACTCTGATTATACGAGTCATCAGTAGTTGTCTCATTTTCAGTTTTACCAGGCTGCGTTTGTTTTGCATCAAAAATCAATTCCGTTGGGAGGCCACCTCCAGAGGCCTCCAGCACCAGTCTCCCTTCGGGCTAGTCACCTGACGCTGAAAGCGCTCCGCTCGGCTGGGGTTCTGATGCCTCAGCAGTTGCAGCAATATCTGCGCCGGCCGCCCTCTCGCTGTTCTCCGCATCTGCAGCCGGAGCCGCAAGAAGGCCCGCCGGCCTGTCTCGCCTAGGGCAAGTTTGCCTGACGTGTCCAAAATCACCACAAACAAAGCATCTCATTGACTCTGAACTAATAAAAACAGTGTAATCTTTGCCATCGATGCTTAGTTTCGCTGACAGATTTAACGGATCACTCAAATCATAAAAGACATTACGTGTTTAATCTCGGGATTTTTACATCCAAGAGGAATCATTTTAATAGAACTCACTATTTTACCATACCTCTGGAGTATTTGTTCTAGTTTTTCATTTGTAACGAACGGCGGTACGTTTGATAAAATAACTTTCTTGGCTGGGCTTGACAAAGGCAATACAGGCACAAAAATGTTTTTGATTACCAACCCAGTTTCAATCAAGTCGTCTACCATTTGGCGTTCACTGAGAAAGAACACAATGGCTTTGTTCATACGGGAGGCAGATCTAATATTAGCACCACCGATCGCCGCGCTCACGGCTATCAAACAGTCTTCCACCGACACCGCGGCCTCAGGCATGCATTTACGACCATGTTTGAGTGTTAACTGTGAAATATTCCCACTCACTGACCGAAGTCAGGAAAAACCTTAACTAAACCTATACTCTATAACTAACAACAAAATAAAATTATGAAAAAGAAAAGTAAAGAAATCTCCTCCACACCTCCACGGCTACTTCCACACTCACTCCCTGCATGCACTCACACAGAGAGAGAGAGAGAGAGAGAGAGAGAGAGAGAGAGAGAGAGAGAGAGAGAGAGAGAGAGAGAGAGAGAGAGAGAGAGAGAGAGTGTGAAAGCAAGCAATAGATCAATTACACAGTTGATAAATTCTGTTCTGATTCGCCCCCCTGAGTCAGTCAACGAAACTCTTATCTTTGTCTCTATTATGGCCAGAGTGTCTCTGTGTGTGTGTGTGTGTGTGTGTGTGTGTGTGTGTGTGTGTGTGTGTGTTTCAGCATGTGCTGTCTGACATAATGATGTGTGTGTGTTAGATGCTCAGAGGGATCCTATTATATTGTGGTATCATATGGCTGTGAGCAGTAGCTAAAACAATCTGAAACTCCTGCAGTGCATCTGTCAGTCCCACCAAAACTTTCACCAGCCTGTCCTCTCATACTCTCAGCATCCTGCATTGAAAATTTTATTGGTGAAATTAAATTACATGCAGTATGAGAATAATTTATCATTAATGACTATCGAGTAGAAGCCACACAGAACCCATGCAGAGTGAACTACTATAGTAGACAACATATGCTACCAGAAATATATGAGATGCAAATGCAGACACAATCCGATTATGCTACAGCATAAACTGCAAGGGAATGACAATTAGGCTGTCTGCTACAGCCACCAACCATATATTGTCAGCTTGACAGTATGCAAATACAATTGTGCTCATACGTTTAAAAGCATTCTGTTCCTCTAGAAAGTTTAGAATTAACAAACTAAATGAAAAGAATGACTTTGAACAGAAGTCAAGTCAAGTCACCCCTATTTACACCAATCAGGCATAACATTATGACCAGGTGAAGTGAATAACACCGATTATGTCTTCATCAAGGCATCTGTTAGTGGGTGAGATATATTAGGCAGCAAGTGAACATTTTGTCCTCAAAGTTGATGTGTTAGAAGCAGGAAAAATGGGCAAGCGTAAGGATTTGAGCGAGTTTGACAAGGGCCAAATTGTGATGGCTAGACGACTGGGTCAGAGCATCTCAGTATCTATCAAAAGTGGTCCAAGGAAGGAACAGTGGTGAACTGGCGACAGGGGCAGCCAAGGCTCATTGACACACGTGGGGAGTGAAGGCTGTCCCGTGTGGTCCGGTCAAACAGACGAGCTACTGTAGCTCAAATTGCTCAAGAAGTTAAGGCTGGTTCTGATAGAAAGGTGTCAGAATACACAGTGCATCGCAGTTTGTTGAGTATGGGGCTGCATAGCCACAGACCAGTCAGGGTGCCTATGCTGACCCCTGTCCACTGCCGAAAGCACCAACAGTGGGCACGTGAGCATCAGAACTGAACCACGGAGCCATGGAAGAAGGTGGCCTGGTTGAGTACATCGGGTGTTATAAGAAGTGTTCCCACTTCCGGCTGACCTAATTTATGCAGCCTAACAATCATTTTACATGATTTGAATTATAGAAATTGATAATGTTCTATGTGTATGCCAGGTTAAAGAGATGTGTTTTTAGTCTAGATTTAAACTGACAGAGTGTGTCTGCTTCCCGAACAATGCTAGGAAGACTGTTCCAAAGTTTAGGGGCTAAATAGGAAAAGGATCGACCGTCAGCAGTTGATTTTAATATTCTAGGTATTATCAACTGGCCAGAATTTTGAGATCGCAATAGACGTGAAGGACTATAATGTGTTAAGAGCTCGCTCAAGTACTGGGGAGCTAAACCATTTAATGCTTTGTAAGTAATTTTATTTTAAAATGTATACGATGTTTAATAGGGAGCCAATGCAGTGATGACAGAAACCGGCTACTATGGTCATACTTCCTGGTTCTAGAATGATTTGTCTTATGGAATATGCAAATATTAGTTATTCCAAATGTGTCAAGCCAGTACTAAATAAAAATAAATACAATTTTAATGATTAAACAAAGATACATATCTTGCATATTCTGTAAGGCGTATGGAAACCTATGAGCAGAATTTTATTCAGAAAAATATGCAAAATTGCATAGCATATAAGTAGCACCTGTACACACACTTCCAGTGGTCAAATACTATCTTACTTGCAGTAGTAAATAAACATTTTATTTAAACCCAATATATTGTGTATAGGACACATATAAACCTCATCAAATGCATATTTATATTGCACACAGACACAGGCACATTTAAATAATTCATATGCAGCTCAATTTTTGCTCAACTTTTCATTTTGCAATGGACTCTTTTCCAATTGTTGTCTGTATATTACCAATGCTTCTGCCTTCGTGATATTTTACATTTTATTTTGCTTTCTTTGCGCTCTTTCTTTCTCTCTCAAAATCATCTCCCAGTTTTTCATCATTCCACTTTGTTTCTTTCTGTTTCTCTACCTTCTCCACCAGTAATGGTGTTCTCAGTCATTTTTGTTTATGTTTTGTTTATGTTGGCTGATATGACATTTGTCTTGGACTGACACATGAATGTAGCAACAGTTACAGGTTTTGGTTACTGGTGCCATTGTAGAAATGCTTAATTCACAGTCAGCCATTATTCGTTTATTCTCAGAACACTGAGTAGTATTCCACTGGTCATGTGATTAGAAAATTTCATGGAAAATGAAACATCTTTTATTAGGCCACTGATATGACTCAATCCCAGGTGAGTGTACATAAATAAACCCATTGTTTAGCAAGTGATTTCTTTGGGGGTTTAATATGCAGTTTTAGCATCACATCACTCCATCATTACTGTCATCTCTTCAATAAATTGTACGAGGGAAGAATTAAATCCCATTAAATCAGCAGGAGATGAAGAAAAGTACCATATTCACCGTTACTGTCAGAAACAGAAAAATATCCCTTTGCGTCAATCCGTCTCTGTTCTTTTATTCTTTTTCGCCTACAATGTATCTGACTACATTCTGCTTTGTATTACACATAATTAATCATAATTAACTGCTCATTTTTTCCTGACCGCCACATGGCAAAGAGCTATAATTGACTTCTTAAATTAACTTCACTGTGCGCTCTCAAAACTAAAGAGAGAGAAAGAGGGAGCGGAAACAAAAAATTTAAAAAAGAAAGGTGGAGTTGTGGGGGCAAAGAATGATGAGGACAGAAAGCATGAGCGAGAGAGAGAGAAACATGAATATGTACTGTTGCTGTAGATTGAGTTAGCGGGTTATTTAACTTACTAATTCATCTGAGTTTGCAGATTGTTTGGTTTCCTTTACATGCTATTGTTCTGTACAAGAATGCTGAGAGCTTATGCACCCTCTGAGGACAAGCGATCACCCATCCACTAATCTTCCACTGAGCAGCTTAATCACACAAGAATTAATTAACCAATATAACTTCCACTCTGCTGCTGTGTAGAGTAAAAAAAAAAAAAAAACATCACAAAAACTGTGTCAGGCTAAAGGACTATTCACAAAGAGTGGAACAAAAATTACAGCGAATCACAAAACACAAAACTAACTGCCGCCCAACATTAAATACAGAGAAGAATAAGAAATTCAAACACACTTTAACCCAAAACAAAATTCAAAAGGATAAACCAGAAAGCAAAGACAACAGCAGCTCAATTTCCATGCTGATTCTGGGCTCTTCTACCTCGGAGTCAATAGGTGGACGCATTCATTTTTTCTTTTTTTACTGAAAAAAAAAAAAAAAAAAAGAGAATACTGCTTTTGGAAAATATGTTCAGTCATATAAGTGGTCAAATAAAAATGTATATAATACATACAAATATTTATATTAGTATTTTATATGTATACATTTTTTTTGTTTTACTTAGCTATTATTGGCTATTATTGTTTTTATATAAAAGTCAAAATATCAGTTCACAAAATGGATGAAAAAATATAGATCTGTCTTGTTGCGTCATTTGTGAGGAAAATACCTGTAATGTTTAAACACTCCTCTGGGAGTGGATTTGAAGATCCGCACATTTTAATAAAATAAAACAAATATGACTTGTTTTGTTTATGAATCATTTGTGTTTTCAGCTTATCAGTTAAGAGAATTATTCAATGACTCATTCAGGATATAGAAAGACACTCATTTCTGATTACCTTCTGGTGAAACAATGTAATCTGCAGAAAGGGTCACTGAACGAATCAGTGAACACATCTGAACAAATTCAGATAAAAAGTTTTTAGATTCAAAAGTTACAAACAGGTGCTGTAATTGCTGCAACATAAAACATTCTTAGCTGCTTGGAGGCTGCATCCTTTGAAGGGCAATTGCATCACAGTGGCGCGACAAAGGCTGTCCCAATTCGAGGCTCCTTCAAATGCGGCCTCCAAATGCGTCCTTCGTTTCCTGTTCAATGAAGGATACAACAGATGGATCCTTCATGGCCTTGCTTACCCTAGAATTCATTGCGTGCCAGTGATGATTTTTTTTTTTTTTTTTTTTTGGGAGAGAGAGAGAGAAATTGCCAAATTACACTTTTAGACATAAGTATTGGGTTTCAACTTACTCAAATATCTAATGATACAAATGTAAAAATTTAAAAAACCTTCAAAGCGGTTCAAATTTTACTACTTATACCTTACTACCTAAGATGCTTACTTATATACAGTTTATACTCTTTATTATCTGCATTTGACTCAGTTGGTCATGCAACCCTTTTTAATCGTCTAAGGGACGAAGTCAGCATTAAGGGCATGGCACTGGATTGGTTCTCATCATACGTCTCTTATAGATCAGTAAAGGTGATAATTGGAAACTCGTCCTCTCCCTCTGCACCACTCACCTATGGGGTACCTCAGGGGTCTCTCTTGGGACCTATTTTATTTTGTTTGTATATGCTCCCCTTGGGTTCAGTCATGAGGAAATATAATATTTCATATCATTGTTATGCTGATGATACTCAGATTTACATACCTCTTAGCTCTGAACACTCTTATTCTGACCTTTTTAATTGCTTTGAAGATATCAAATGCTGGACTGCCAGAAACTTTCTCCAACTAAATGAGAGGAAAACTGAGATTGTTGTCTTTGGACCCCCTGGTGCTGTCTGATGTCACTAGTAATCTAGATTTTTTTGTCAAACATTCATCCTTTAGCTAAAAAAAAAGGTGTAATTTTTGACTCAGATCTGAATTTTGAAAAACATAAGTGCTGTGGTGAAGAGCAGCTTTTTCCAACTAAGACAAAATAGCCAAATTAAAATATATGCTCTCATTTATGGCCTATGGACTATGGAACATACTTCAGGACATTAGATCTGCGTCTTCCCTTCCTGTTTTTAAATCCCACCTGAAGACTGTATTCTGTATTCCTCTGCTTTTGGATGAACTGTATTTCATCAACGGCAGCTGTCACAGTTTCTAGACGACAAGAACAATCCTCCGTAGGCTAGACCGTCCCATTTAACAATGCTCAGTCTGACCTTTGCAGCCTTCGACGGATGAAGCCTCTGAATTGGGATGTAGCTCCCGACGTAGCTGGGAGTGCGCCTTTAATGTTAAAGGGGTGGTTGATCAGCTTTTTTCGAAGGCTTGATTGTGTTTATGGTGTGACTGTAACATGGGTTCATGCTTCATTTTTAAAAAAATGCATTATTTTTCACACATTTTACCTTTATTCTACACCGCTGTGTCCCTTCTTGTAAAAACGGTCTGTTGAGTTCCTGGTTCTTCTATGAAGCCCCTCCCTCAGAAATACGCAATGGGCTCAGATTGGTTAGCTGGCCCAGTGAGTTGTGATTCGCTAACCGCCTAGTGCACGTTGTCCAGAAATGTCACACCACTTACCATTGCATATGCTCAGGTGCACTGTAATAAACAATGGCGTCAATATTGCCATATCAATTTGAGCCCGAATCAGACCCAGAGAATATTAGTGAAGAAGATCGAGCAGAACCTGCGCAAGAACAGCTGTTACAGGACGTTTCAGAATGGTATGTTTTTTTTTTATTTGTAGGTTGTCTCATACTTTGTAGATACGCTGTTATTTGTAAATGCTACTACTATTTATGTTAGCTTTTGATATACGGTTTTAGCCTGATTAAAGCTTTAGTACAGCAGAATACATGATTGCCTTGTAGCCTTTTTTTCATATAATTGTTTTAACAAATGATACTACAGTTCTCGAAGGGATTATTTGATTACAGACTGTAGATCTGATCTATAGTGATCGCTACTGACTGTAGAGCACTGTTAGTTTTGTCTTTATACAACGAGTGTAGCCAAATATCTGTCGCCAGAACTATGAGACCATTATGAAGGCTAATCATGGATTTATTACAGTGGCCATATCAAACACAGAACCATGTTTAGCGTGCCTGCATTTACACTGATCACTTAAACGGCAACAAACACCAACATTCAAAGTTCGCTAGTGGGATTAAAAATAAGTTTGTAGGTGTTTGTTGGATAAATTTGAATTAGCAATTAGGTAACTGGCTAGCGGAGCCAAACAGCGTTGGTCTTTGTTTACGTCCTTGCTACAGAATAAAAATAACGATAGAAACTATTCAAGGAAAACACATCAACAAAGGATAAAACATACTTACAGGTTGTGGCCCATAAACAACAGCTTCTGCTCTTAAAGTGGAAACTGCTCCATCTTTGAGGACAAGTTTTTTGCGAATCCGGCATTGAACTCGCGCTGATTGAAGAAGCTGTCCTCCATAAAATGTGCAGCACAGAGAGCTATATTTGGATTATAATGTTGAGGAACTGAGTATAAATTTTAAAAAATAAATTTTAACCATTGTTCCCTAAGTCCAGCATCCTCAGGAAAGCCGAACAAAGAGGACTGCAATCAGGGTGAAAATGACAGCGTTTCGACGGCATGGCAACAACACTACTACATAACTCTTGCTCTTCTCAACATGGCCTTTGTTGCGTGTTCCCTGGGGACGGGGTTTATGTAAATTTTAGGGTTAGTGATGTCACTAACCCACGAGAAGCTTGTTGTAGTCCCTACCGGCCGTTTGTTGTAATCCTTAAAAAGCAATTTCTTTAAAAGAAAATATCTCCCTTTTCTTTGAACTTTGAGCGTTGTAACGTTGCAGATGTTGTTTATGTCCAAACAGCAACATTACACACTAACTAAAGTTAAAAAAGTGAAATCATAATCACCACCCCTTTAATGGCAAAATAGCATTCAGTGTGTTAGCGCCACCACTTGTTCTGGAGTATTATTGCTTGGCGAGTTTTTGTCACTAAACAATGAAAAAAAATATCAACCCACACATTGTTCTGTGGTCTGACAACATTCAAGTTCGGTTGCACTTTATTTTACAGTATGTGTACTTACATGTACTTACAGTGTACTTACCTAAGAAAGTACTGGGTAATATAAGGTAACTACAGGGGTTAAGGTTAGGTTTAGGGGTAGGCTCAGGGTTACCTAGTTATTACCCAGTTATTGCAATTACTATAATAAGTACATAGTATGCACATGGGGAACAGGGCTGTAAAATAAAGTGCTACCTTTCATTCCTTGTGTGAATAGGTCCTTGAATGCATTTGTGTAATTAAAGTCTTATTTGTGGTAAATAATCATGGTGAATATTTACTCTTTGCAAAAACAAACTTTAACAAGATATCTGCACTGCAAGGACAAAACATCCTCATTATAATCAACAAAGCTGTCTACACTGAAAACTCTTGATATATAGTCAACAGTAGCCTGTTGCTTATAACAGAAATGTTTCACTTTTCACGCTGTCGCTCATTTGCTCTCAATTTACACGTCAGCCATTTTTGTGGTATATGGGCTTTCCAGTTTAATGAAGTTTAGAATTAATACTTCTGTTCTCCTGAAATATAGTATACATTTACAATGCCAGTAAAAGCATGGTGGAGTGAAAAGCCCCTTTGGATCTTTTCCCTCTCATTCCTATTTGCTCAGCTCTGCTGAGATTTGATTTGGGGACCTTTCCATAGTGTTCAATAGCAATGACATTATCCAAAGTTCAATACGATTAACACAAGGCTGGCTAGCGATTTGATTGCCAAAAAACGAGCATGAATTTGATCAAGGTTTATTGGGGAACTTGCAGGGTAGGGGCCAGGTCTCAGTTTCTCTACAAGTTTATATGAAGGAGGCGTTTATCTGTTATTACCCTAGGGAAGTACAAACAGCTCCCAGCGAGCAAGAGAAAGACAGCAGAGATTTTATAATCTGATATAACACCTATCAAAGCGACTGCAGCACACACATACTCAATTGCCTCTAGGTTCAGTCTTTAAAGCAGTTAGAGCGTACTAGGTATTTACGGAATAGTCGAAGGCGATGTCTCGTTGATAAAATACTGCAGCTGATTACTGGGTGTGTGAGACACAATGAAATTAAAAGTGTTCTGGTAAGAAATCTAGGGGTGTAACAATATATTGTGTCACTATATATCGCAATACAAAAATGCAACAATATGTTTTGTGGAGAGTGACAATCTGTATTGTTTATAGTTCACCCAAAATGAAAATTACTGTGTGAGAAAAAATTCTATTTTACAGAGTTTTAGTGTCAGTACTACATTAAACTACTATATGTAATGTTGAATATAAATGTATAATAATGCAATGGGGGAATATTTGTGGGTCCTGATAATGCCAAATGTCTTTTGTTACCAGTAAAAAGTGGCCTACATTATTTTAAATATATCTAGTCAGTTACAGAGTGCAAGCATATTTGTATAAAATAATTCTGCATTTTTAGCTTCAGAATCATGAATATTTTTATTCCGATGTCACCATTGTCCCATGGATTGGGTTACCAGCACCAAGCCCAAGCCTATCGTGACATGAGGGTATCATTACACCTCTAAAGAAACCACAAAATACTTTCAACTGTGTACAGCCATTTGTTTCTCCAAAAAGTGCATATGCTTTAACAATATATATATATATATTGTTAAATATATATTTAACAATATATAAGGCCTATTTCTCTCAAATATTGTTCACAAATCTGTATAAATCTGTGTTAGTGAGCACTTCTCCTTTGCCGAGATAATCCATCCACCTCACAGGTGTGGCATATCAAGATGCTGATTAGACAGCATGATTATTGCACAGGTGTGCCTTAGGCTGGCCACAATAAAAGGCCACTCTAAAATGTGCAGTTTTACTGTATTGGGGGGGGGGGGGGGGGGGGGTCCAAAAACCAGTCAGTATCTGGTGTGACCACCACTTGCCTCACGCAGTGCAACACATCTCCTTCGCATAGAGTTGATCAGGTTGATTGTGGCCTGTGGAATGTTGGTCCACTCCTCTTCAATGGCTGTGCGAAGTTGCTGGATATTGGCAGGAACTGGAACACGCTGTCGTATACGCCGATCCAGAGCATCCCAAACATGCTCAATGGGTGACATGTCCGGTGAGTATGCTGGCCATGCAAGAACTGGGATGTTTTCAGCTTCCAGGAATTGTGTACAGATCCTTGCAACATGGGGCCGTGCATTATCATGCTGCAACATGAGGTGATGGTCGTGGATGAATGGCACAACAATGGGCCTCAGGATCTCGTCACGGTATCTCTGTGCATTCAAAATGCCATCAATAAAATGCACCTGTGTTCATTGTCCATAACATACGCCTGCCCATACCATAACCCTACCTCCAGCATGGGCCACTAGATCCACAACGTTGACATCAGCAAACCGCTCACCCACACAACGCCATACACGCTGTCTGCCATCTGCCCTGTACAGTGAAAACCGGGATTCATCCGTGAAGAGAACACCTCTCCAAAGTGCCAGATGCCATCGAATGTGAGCATTTGCCCACTCAAGTCGGTTGTGACGAACTGCAGTCAGGTCGAGACCCCGATGAGGACGACGAGTATGCAGATGAGCTTCCCTGAGATGGTTTCTGACAGTTTGTGCAGATATTCTTTGGTTATGCAAACCGATTGTTGCAGCAGCTGTCCGGGTGGCTGGTCTCAGACGATCTTGGAGGTGAAGATGCTGGATGTGGAGGTCCTGAGCTGGTGTGGTTACACGTGGTCTGCGGTTGTGAGGCTGGTTGGATGTACTGTCTTTGGAGACGGCTTATGGTAGAGAAATGAACATTAAATTCACAGGCAACAGCTCTGGTAGACATTCCTGCAGTCATCATGCCAATTGCACGCTCCCTCAAAACTTGCGACATCTGTGGCATTGTGCTGATAAAGCTGCACATTTTATTGTGGCCAGCCTAAGGCACATCTATGCAATAATCATGCTGTCTAATCAGCATCTTGATATGCCACACCTGTGAGGTAGATGGATTATCTCGGCAAAGGAGAAGTGCTCACTAACACAGATTTACACATATTTGTGAACAATATTTGAGAGAAATAGGCCTTTTGTGTACATAGAAAAAGTCTTAGATCTTTGAGTTCAGCTCATGAAAAATGGGGGCAAAAACAAAAGTGTTGCGTTTATAATTTTGTTATAATTATTGACATTTAGGGTTTTATTAGATCACACTTATTTGGTAATTTATTGCTGCCTCATTAATAATTAGTAAGGTAGTTGTTGTAGTGGTTAAGTTTAGGTATGGTGTAGGATTAAGGGATGTAGACTAGGCATTTATAAGTACTAATAAACAGCCAATATGCTAGTAATATGCAAGCTAACAAGCAACCAGTTAATAGTGAGAATTGGTCTCCAAACTAAAGTGTTAGAGATCATTTTAATTACATTTTTAATTTGTAACATTTTTAAACAGAAAAAGTCAATAAATAACTTGAAATATAAACAAAAAAAAAAAAAAATCACATGAAACATTTAATGAAATCAAGCATACAAATAGCCTTTAGTCACTGAATGGACACGGAATCCTTCATGCATCAGGAAACAAATACAATTTAAAAAAACAAAAAAAACAAAAAAAAAACAACAACATCTGCTCTTAGCAAACGGAAGTACAGTTTCTGTTTCCACAGTTACAAAGTGGCCACAGACAGACCAGACAGCTCAAAGGTCTCTACCGTCCGACCCAGTTGCAGTTTCATCAGCATATTCTTAAAACACACACATTCAAACTCAAGAATGTGATATAATCTTTCTTTTGAGGACAAGGTTATGAATGATAAACAGTATAAATTCAATACTCTTTCTTACTTGTCTCAACGGAATGTGCAATCACACACACATACACGTCTGGTTCGCTATCTTTGTGGGGACTTTCCATAGACATAATGGTTTTAAACTGTATATTCTATCCACTTACACTACCCCTACTCCTGAACCTACCCATCACACAAAACTTTCTGCATTTTTACATTTTCAAAAAAAAAACTCATTCTGTATTTATAAGCTTGTTTCCTCATGGGGACCTCAATTTAGGTTTCACGAGTCCCGATGAGTCTGTGTGCATTCAGGTTGAAGTCCCCACTGGGATAGAAAAACATGTACACACACACACACAGTTAGGCACACATATCTGCATAAGTAAGTGCAAACATATGCAGATATCCCAAAGATGACTAGGATATGCATCAGCTTAAATAGGCAGCGTTACATCACTGCATTCAGAGGACGAATAAAGGTAGAGGACATACACAAAAGGAAAAGGTGCCTGCCTCCCCTGGGACCAATTACTTCCAAGCTCAGACACCACTTTAGACTCTCCACACAGGCACTGTCCTTTAGTTCTACACACACACCCCCGTCATAAATTACATAAATTATGCTTGGGAAAAAAAGGATATTAAAAACTAATAATACAAAGTTTTAATCGTATGTGTTTATATATATATATATATATATATATATATATATATATATATATATATATATATATATATATTATTATTATTTATTTTTTTTTTTTATTATTACACGTTTCACCAAGAATTGAAGCAATTCTAACATGCTTTAGATGTAATTTAGATGTCATTTAATTCTAACAATCAAATTAATCAGAGCACACATTGCCAAGTTTTGCCAGATTATTTCTGTATAGATTTCAAACAGTGCCCTTGTTGATGTCTCTCAAACTATCATGATAAACAAATTAGCAGAGATGCCACATTTTGTGCGGGGGTGTGTGAGAAAGTATGTGTGCACGTGTAGCATTCAGAAAGGTGGTGTTGACAGGTTACCTAGAGAGTGTTTGCGTGAGAGCACATCAGAGGTGCACGGAATGAGGTCCTGAAGTGTGTGTGTGTGTGGTTGGGCATATGAGCTGGAGGACACGTTCTGAGCAGCTGCCAGCATGAACAGAGGCACAGCGTCTGAAAAAAAAAGACATGAGAAAGAGAGAGAAGATATAAAGGCAGTTCCATTACAACATTCAGCCTCTATTCTTCTCATCATTGTCTCTCCTTATGGTCCACTCTCGTGCTCTCTTTGTCAGTCTCTTTCACACATACACCACATTTAAGAGAGTCCTAGCACCATGGCAAGCTCACTCAGCAGGTGCTATTAACATGCATGTGAACTAGTATACTTGAATATTTATAATTCACATTTCTGTTTTCAATTATAATTTATAATTTAGGTCCACTTAACCAAAGTATTCGTTATTCTTAAAAATAAAGGTTCCAAAAGGGGGATTTTGCAGTGATGCCATAGAGGAACCATTTTTTTTTGTATACTGTGAAGAACATTTTAATACTCTAAAGAACCTTTTGTGCAAGAGAAAGCTTCCATGGACATTAAAAGGTTGTTCACAGAACCATACACTCACCTAAAGGATTATTAGGAACACCTGTTCAATTTCTCATTAATGCAATTATCTAATCAACCAATCACATGGCAGTTGCTTCAATGCATTTAGGGGTGTGGTCCTGGTCAAGACAATCTCCTGAACTCCAAACTGAATGTCAGAATGGGAAAGAAAGGTGATTTAAGCAATTTTGAGCGTGGCATGGTTGTTGGTGCCAGACGGGCCGGTCTGAGTATTTCACAATCTGCTCAGTTACTGGGATTTTCACGCACAACCATTTCTAGAGTTTACAAAGAATGGTGTGAAAAGGGAAAAACATCCAGTATGCGGCAGTCCTGTGGGCGAAAATGCCTTGTTGATGCTAGAGGTCAGAGGAGAATGGGCCGACTGATTCAAGCTGATAGAAGAGCAACTTTGACTGAAATAACCACTCGTTACAACCGAGGTATGCAGCAAAGCATTTGTGAAGCCACAACACGCACAACCTTGAGGCGGATGGGCTACAACAGCAGAAGACCCCACCGGGTACCACTCATCTCCACTACAAATAGGAAAAAGAGGCTACAATTTGCACGAGCTCACCAAAATTGGACAGTTGAAGACTGGAAAAATGTTGCCTGGTCTGATGAGTCTCGATTTATGTTGAGACATTCAGATGGTAGAGTCAGAATTTGGCGTAAACAGAATGAGAACATGGATCCATCATGCCTTGTTACCACTGTGCAGGCTGGTGGTGGTGGTGTAATGGTGTGGGGGATGTTTTCTTGGCACACTTTAGGCCCCTTAGTGCCAACTGGGTATCGTTTAAATGCCACGGCCTACCTGAGCATTGTTTCTGACCATGTCCATCCCTTTATGACCACCATGTACCCATCCTCTGATGGCTACTTCCAGCAGGATAATGCACCATGTCACAAAGCTCGAATCATTTCAAATTGGTTTCTTGAACATGACAATGAGTTCACTGTACTAAAATGGCCCCCACAGTCACCAGATCTCAACCCAATAGAGCATCTTTGGGATGTGGTGGAACGGGAGCTTCGTGCCCTGGATGTGCATCCCACAAATCTCCATCAACTGCAAGATGCTATCCTATCAATATGGGCCAACATTTCTAAAGAATGCTTTCAGCACCTTGTTGAATCAATGCCACGTAGAATTAAGGCAGTTCTGAAGGCGAAAGGGGGTCAAACACAGTATTAGTATGGTGTTCCTAATAATCCTTTAGGTGAGTGTATATGCCAATAAAGAACAAAAGAATAAAAAAATCATATAGTGCTTTTGATGCTTTGCAGGTATATTTTGACAGGTATCAGTTTTGTGTGTCTTTGGTACATTGCAGAGACCCATGGCTTTGTTGTGTTGCTTTTTGAAAGGACAGCATTTCCAGGAGACTAATTTTGTGAACACAGTAAACACAAATCCCTTTATCCATCAAAGTCAGCCTAGATGTTTTTTAGTCTGAACACGTTAAGGTTCACTCCTTCGTGCTGAGCACTTTAAACAAAAGATTTTGAAAAAGCAAAACTTAACACATCAACCACAAAGAATTCTTTTTACAGGGTTGTGCCATCAGCAAAAAACATTGAATTGTCTTTGATATTTGCAATAATAAGGCAATAATAATGTATAAATGCAATAATAAGGTATACTATGTAAACCCAGCTCGCAAAACTCAAAACACCCTCCTCAGTCCAAAATCTCTGATCTTGTAACAGAATAATGAATCACATTTACACATCTATAACGCTCATAACACAGCGACTGTGAAGTAATAAGAAGGATATAGATAACATATTCCTAAACACTATTATTCCATTTGGTCTGCCAAACATGATATTCTTGATTGTGGAACTGCATAGCTTTAGAATAAAGTGGCTGAAGATTATTTAAAAAAAAATGTCCTTGATCTAACTTTAACCATTTGAATAGAACATTTCTATTCTAACTTAAGGTTTTGTGAAAATACTGTTATTGAAGGATTGAGAAATATTATGAGGATGGTGTAAAATAGCCTGGTTAATTCTAAGAGCCAGAGAGATATAAATGTAAAACTAAATTGCACTTTTGGTGTCAACCTTGGGGGAAAAAATACATCACACCTTTAAGAAAAGTTCGGTAACGCTTTAGATTACAGCCCGGAAAGTACTGCGTAAGTAAAACGAATTTACAGCGTAACTTTCGGTAATTATAGTGTAATTATAAAGTATGTATGTGTAGGTATAAGGGAACAATATGTAATATTTGGGGAATAAAGGGGACAAATTAAAAAAAAATAATATTTATACTGTATTTTTTTTATACTGTATACTGTAGGTAATTATTTGTGTAGTTACAGGGTAAGTGGTGCTTGTTATTCCATGTAGTTACAGGGTAAGTATGAATCTGCAGGCTGTAAATTAAAGTGGTGTTTGTTACCCTCTTCTTTCATGTAGTTACAGGGTAAATACAATAAAAACACGTACACAATCTGATATCACTCGGAAACATTTATTTGAAAAACAACTTTCAAAACAGATTTACAACACTTTTTATTCATTTATTCATTTTTTTAAATAAACTTTTCATTTCAAATACTAGCGTCCTGACAGAAAAAAAGCACATTTTGTCCCTTTTTTGTTTCTCTTGCTTGGCTTCTCCTCTTGTTCCTCTTCTTTATTTTCATTATTTCCACTGAAGGAATGCCATGTCTTTTGCTATTCTGTATTAATATTTATTAAAATAAAAAGTACACCCAGAAATGCTCTCATAATTGACTAATATTTTCGCTTCCGACCAACTGTTACCAGTGCGTGCAATATGAGTAAAGAGCAACCTGAAGCTGTTTCTCAACGTGAAGCTGTTTCTCGTTTGTTTCTCATTGCTTTTGTCATATATTATGTTATTGTTTGTATACTGTTGTGAGCATTAATTAAAAAAATAAAATAAAATAAAAACCGACGGCATCCAACATCCGCGTGACCAGAGCTTCTCGACGCGTTCACGTCACGCTTCAAGTTATGTCAAGTGTGAACTTACCCCTCTCATGCATGCGCAGGTGACTGTGGGTCGGAAGCGATAGTCTACAGTTTAAAATTTTTTAAAATATTGGTATTTTTCTTACAAACACTTATTTCACTTCAGAAGACATTGATTCATCCATTGGGATTGTATGGATTACTGTCGTTATTGCTGTATGTGCTGTTTGATGCTTCAACTTTTAGGAACCCAAATGAGTTTTCATTAGCAGAGATTTTTTATTTTTCTGTGTTCATCTGAAGAAAGAAAGTCGTATACATCTCGGATGGCATGAGGGTAAAAGACAAGTAAATGGTGAGGACATTTCTGGGTGTACTGTATTTTCTTTTAATAATAGCTAGAGACATGGGATTCCTTCTTAAGATTCATCTGTGGCAAGAACGAAAAAGAAGAGGAACAAGAGGAGGATGAAGCCAAGCAAGAGAAACGAATAAGAAGTGTTGTAAATCTGTTTTGAAAGTTGTTTTTCAAATAAAGATTTCCGAGTGATATCGGATTGTGTACGTGTTTTTATTGTACTTACACTGTAACTACATGAAAGAAGAGGGTAACAAACACCACTTTAATTTACAGCCCGCAGATTCATACTTACCCTGTAACTACATGAAACAAGAGGGGAACAAACACCACTTTAATTTACAGCCCGCAGATTCATACTTACCCTGTAACTACATGAAACAAGAGGGGAACAAACACCACTTTAATTTACAGCCCGCAGATTCATACTTACCCTGTAACTACATGAAACAAGAAAAAAGTAAATGCTGTTCTTTTTTTAAAACTTTCTATTAATTAAAAAATCCTGAAAAATTCATCAATATTAAGCAGTTTTTTGAATATTGTTAATAATATGAGATGTTTTTTTTTTGAGCACCAAATCAGTATATTATAATTTTTGAAGGATCACGTGACACTGAAGACTGCAGTAATGATGCTGAAAATTCAGCTTTGCCATCACAGGAATAAATGAAATTTTAAAACTAAAATAAAATAAAAACATTTACTTTACATTTTAATAAAATTTCACAAAATGACTGTTGTCACTGTATTTGTTGATCAAATAAACACAGCCTTGGTGAGTGTAAGAGACTTTTTTTTTTTTTTTTTTTTTTAAAATAGGCTTCCATAGAACCCTGACCCCTGACTGAGTACAAGAAAATAAGTCATTTTAAAGCCTTGCTTTGACTTATAGTATAAAAAGAATGAATGATAAAAGGAACTAGCAGATAAGAACTAAACTGAGATATAATGTGTTCTAAGACAGTAAAGAATTTATGTTTAATTAACAAAAGAAAATACTTAATACCCATTAGTAATGAAATGATGCTATGCAAGCCTAACTAGTGTCTGATTCCCACAATTTCTTCAAAGTGTTTTGACATTACTTTGCACGGCAAAGTTTATGCAATTATCACCCACTTGTCTCTTCGGAGGTGACTGACATGAACTTAACATCATGACATTCGGCTCATTAGCTCATTAGCTCATTAGCTCATCGTCTTTAGTGCCTGCTCAAAAGTCTGTAGCTCTGAGAATACAATACATATGCTCTCTTTTGTTTTGTAAAAGAAGGGGGGGGGGGGGGGGATGAGGAGAGGTGTTTATTAGCTATGCACCACTAAGTGATGGCACAACTGCTCCGAAAGGCAATGAATAACTCCATTTGGAGAAATCGTGAAGAGTGTTCACACTCGTGGGCGGCCCAAAGAGAGTTGTTAAAGCAGGGTCAAAAACAGCGTTGGTTTTATAAACTATTTATATACAGCCTGCACAAATCAGCCTTGGAGAGATGATACAAAAAGACACACACACACACTTACACACACACATTGACTGCAGCAATTCAGCTGACTAATATACAGCTGCATGTTCTTCTGCAATATCTGTTTGTTTTCACAATTTTGATGTCCAAAAGGCATTTAACAAACACACATCTATCTCCATCCTCTTTCTGTCCAATTCTATCATCTTTTTTTCTCCCTCAATCCCTGTTAATCCATCCCATTTTCCTTTTCACACAAAGCTTTTCATCCTATTTCTAAACACACGTCCACCTGCATCTTCTTTTCCCAGATTTATCCATTGCTCTCTCTCCATCTCTCTTGCTCTCACCATCCATCACTGTAAAAGCTGCAAGAGTCGATGGAACTGCAGGCTTATTTCCACTTCACAGACATCCAGGTGTACTGTGCTCTGGCTGTCAATCAAACCACTGTGTGTAAAAATGCGGATGAAGGTCTGGAATATTTTGTTGGTCATTCAGTGCCAATTTAATTTTGCCAAATGTAGCTCTGAGCCACTGGAGCAGGTAATGCTGCAAGATTTACGGTGTGTGAGAACCAGTGTGTATGCATTCATGTGTGAGCTAAAAGCTCCCTGTGTGATATGTGAGTTTAGAGCCACATTGCTTAACGATGTATAGACTGAGCAATTGCAGAAGTAGATTTGGAAAATGTGAATTCTTTCATTCAGTAGCTTTACTAGTGCAATACAAGCAGGTGTTTCATTTGACTGTGACACATGCTGGTAAACATTAAGGGCCCTATTTTAACAATCTGAGTGCATGGTCTGAAGCGCATGGCGCAGGTGCACTTAGGTGCGTGTCCGAATCCACTTTTGCTAGTTTAACGATGGAAAAAACGGTCTGTGCGCCAAGCACATGGTCCAAAAGGGTTGTACCTAGTCTCTTAATGAGTCATGGGTGTGTTTTGGGCGTAACGTGCAATAAACCAATCAGAGTCACATCTCCCATTCCCTTTAAAAGCCAGTTGCGCTCGTGCCATGGCGGATTCGCTATTTACATTGCGAAATTTGCGAGCGGAAAGACTGAATGCTTCTCCAGAGAGGAATCCTTTTATTTTTAATATTTGGCATGTTTTTGTGCTGCTGCGCGTCCCTGTGTGTGTATATATCTATACCCTATAGGCGCATATTACTAACGCGCCCTTTAAATAACACAAAAAATACTGTGTTTTCAGTTGCCTCAAAATAACAACGCGCCAACAATGCGCCTGAACACACCTCGCTTTCAGACCAGCACACCCATGGGCGAACAGATGGGCGCGAGTGCATTTGCTATTTAAACAACGTGGTGCTGGACGTGAAAATGATAACTGCGTCGGGCTGAAACTAGCAAAAAACACTTGTGTCGCGCCTGCCGTCGCATTGCACTGGGTACATGATAGGGCCTTAAAGAGTTAAGGCGCGTTCACACCAAGGACAATAACTATCTCGATAAAGCTAAAGAAATAGATCAATCAGAGTCCATCAGACTTTAAAGAGCTCGAGCATTTAAAGCGACAGATGACAAAACTTAGAATAAAAGCTAAGAATAAAATGAACGGTATAGTCCGCTGGCATGGACGCCATAGTAGTTATCTTTATAGTTTTTGTTCTTGGTGTGAACATGCCTTTAATCTTGTCAACAACATTACATTAAAGAAAATGTGCATTAAATATTGGTTGAATATTAAGTATATTATCTTAAAGTTTTTCAAAAAAACAAAAAAAAACAAACAGTGGCAACTTTTATTCCTTTTCGCACAAATTATGAAGGAGCACACATTTGAACAAAATGACGCAAATGCACAAGCAAAAATGACTTTGACGTAAGTGAACTTGAACTATGTTGTGCTATTCATTCTCTTTTTAAGCTACACTTTTTCACCAACAACACACTAAAACATGTTTAAAACATAAGGACAAACTGAAAACATTGTATTACAATAGTGTAGGCCTATTCATTATGATGTTATTTTTGATTATAATGAGCTCAGCTATTCACAACAATTTTGTTAAATGTTGATACATGTTCAAAATCTATAAAATGCTTGAATATGGTTTAATTTCATACTACTTTTACACAAAGGTCAGACACCATTTTGAAATTAATACTGTTTAATAAGAAAAAAAATCAGTTTAAACAAAATTGATAATAGGAAATGTTTCTTGAACATCAAATCAAATCAAATATTAGAATGATTTCTGAAGGATCATGTGACACTGAAGACTGGAGTAATGATGCTGAATATCACAGAATAAACTACATTTTAAAATAGAAACACTTATTTTAAACTGTAATATTTCATAAAATTACTGTTGTTACTGTATTTTTATCAAATAAATGCAGCCGTGCTGAGCAGACTTCTTTTTAAAAATATTTTTTTTAAAAATCTCACCAACCCCAACTTTTCCATAACAATGGACTAAAACATGTTTAAAACCCATACAGACAATGAAAAGCTAAAAACATTGTATTAAACTATATTGTAGTGTTTTTTTAGGAGCTTGTGTTCAAATTAATCCATAAAATGTTTGAATATGGCTTCAATCCATACTAATTTTGCGCTAAAATTAGATGCCAGATGAATATGACGATGAAATAGACTAAATCTATAGGATGTTTATGTAAAAACACAAAAACTATGACTAGAAAAAACAAAAAAAACAAAAAAAAAACGTGCACTGTTAGTATGACTATTATCAAGAACCTGTCTCTTGATAATACATGCCTCTTACTTTCCCGTACCTCTTCACACAATCAGTTTTGTAAAGACCATGGAACATAAGAGGAGAAGGAGAGCGTGCAGCACTGAGAAAGGTAAGTAAAAGAGAATTATGGGTAAATTGAGAAACCCTGAGAGTGCTACTGAGACTGAGAGAGTGAAGAGATGGTGAGGTGGGAAGAGGACCCGGGGGTAATGACCGTGAGAGAGGAAAGGAAAAAAGAGAGGTAAAAACACATCACGTCTGTGGCCCAGATGTCTGTCTTTTATTTCATTTTGCAGCAGGGGAACCAGATCGCTGCAGAAAGCAAATTAGAGGACAGATTATTAGACAAAGAGAGAACACGGGCAGGGACTGCCATTTTATTATGCAGAGAGAAAGCATGAAAGTCATATATATACACTGTATGTATATGTATATATACTGTATATATGTTTAAAAGCAACTGATATGTCTAGACTAAATAACATAACAGCAATTATACATTCAGTGTTATTATACGAATCTATTACATATTTTGGAAAATTTTATTTTGCTTTCAGTTAGTCATAGTAGTACACTATACTCCCTTTACCATGTTTATATACCCATTTTACCATGTGTAAATCAATCCCACAAAATTCAGCAGATGTTCCCACAAAATCAGCACAGACAATACATAGTAGATTGTGTCTATTTCTATATGAACAGTTCATGTCATTTTAACTTGCATATTCCTCTAAAACCTTAGCACATTCTGATATGCAGTTTTCAAGATATTTGCCTTTTTAGTCCCAGCTGCTGCTATCATTTTCCGCTTCATTTTCCAGAGTACTCTGTAGAAACAAACAACTGAATGGCCCTTATGAGCCACTTCAGACCTGCAGAGTGAGTGATGCAATCCGATTTTGTATGTAGCCTATTACACAGGCTGAAACTTTGAGACTGAATTTCCGGAAGGATGTTTTACCTTTTATCAGGCTGCCATTTGCCTGTCCTGGTCATTCTATAGCCAAAATGATCAGGAAAGGGCACCATTACACTGACAGAGCTGTGCAAATTTTTAATGCCACTGTCATTTTTCTTTCAGATGAACTGAACAGAGGACAGCTGCTGTTACATTAGAACCCAGAAGAAAAGTGATGTCAGCGGGAATGGAATGTCATCTCAGAGGAAGAGGAAGCAATTAAATTATGATTATGAACTATGTTTTATTTGGAATAATGTGCACAAACTGATCATTCACAAGAATATGCATTAAGAAAGAAAATATGGTGAATTTTGATGCCATGTTGAAACTTCTAAACCCATATTAAGGATGGAAATTCAGACCGACGTTAAACAATGGAAGTGTTGAAAGTGTTCAAATTCCAGTCGTGTTAATAATTATTAATTGGATGGACGCTAGCTGGAGATCTGTAGCCCTCTCTGCAGGATCAATAGATGTGTAGAGCCACTATGGAGTTTTCTTTCTACAGTATCTGTTTTATCTGATCTGTTCTGTAATTCTCTCCTCTCTGGAAAGGCAGTTACTTAATGTTGAGTACCGTGCGAGGCTTCTCGCTCAGCTGAGCAGGAACTCTGTACCATCTTGCAATGAGATTGTACCATTAAATGAAGTCTAATTCTCTGGCATGTCCGTGTTTTGTAGTTTGCTGGAATTTTTTTTGAGCCTTGAATTGAAATCAAGTGTGGGCTTTTCGGATGAAAGTTTATAGGCTGACTAAACTTTTTTGAACAAACAAAAAAACACTCAATTTTGATACAAAGTGGAGCGCACAAACACAGAAACACTGAATTTATACAACATAATCATTACACAGATTTGTAATTATATAAAGTACAAGAGTTTTAGATAAAACATGTCTAATTAGCACCAAACACGATAAGCTTATGCAAATTTTCCCTATCTGTCTGTTAATCATCTTTCCATTCTGGCTGCCAAAACATTAATTCATCCATTCCATCCAGCAAGAAAAGTCAGCGATTTGCATATGCAAAAATAAAGTTTGCAGAAACTCAATGATAAAACCCTCTTAATTACTCAAACTTGGCACACCCACCATGTTTTTTGAGATTGTTGCCAAAGCATCAAACAAGAGTGAACATGCTCAGACACGCTTACAGGCACATCTACTCAAATATGACACTGTTTGACCTGATAAGAAATTCATAATATCAAATTTTGCCTATTGTATGTGGGTTAAATTTCACATAGCAATTGCATGTAAAATATCGATTCCCTTAAAGTGTCTGTTTTCAAAATCGGTTCTCTTCCAGGTCTGAACCCAAGAACAAAAATAAACCTTAAAGGTATGTGTAATAAAACTGGCAAATATGCAGACAAATAATGATGACTATTTACATAGAGGCAGTGTTCAATAGCAGCTCCTGCTGGGTAAAGCAATGTGTGTTTTCAGATCAGTTTTAATGATGGAAAAAGGGAAGCAAACAGAGACAGAAAACATGCAGAGACTCCAGGGTAGCCTGATGTGTTGACAATTGTTGAAAGATCATGAAAATTGATAACTGTATTTTTGCCATGAGAGTGAATTAACATTTCTATTTCTATAAAAAGTACCATTGCATTGCCATGTTTTTGGACATGGTACCACAGTATTCATGGTATTCTTTTAAGTACTCTGAAGTACTATGTAAATACCATGGTACATGAAAATGGTCCTTTAAGTACCATGGGAATGGTATATATCGAAATACTATGATATTACCATCTGATACATCACTATATTATGGTCCCACCATAGTACTTTTTTTGTATTAGCCTTTTTACATTTTTACTATGCAAATACATTTTACATTTAACATTTAACCCTTAAATGCAATGAGTTTTACTGACCCGGGACATCATTCGCTACCCTCCTCCTCATTCATTTTTTAAAGTTAGACATCAGCCTTCTTAGTATTCCGCAATCAATTCATTATAAACACTATAACAAGAAAAAAATAATACAACTATAAAAGAATGCCCGGTTTCCCATGCCCGGTTTTTTGTAAAAACTGTATAGGGTCGCTAAGGACCCGAGGTGTGTAACAGTGTAAGTATATTTTTTTCTGCACAATAATTAATTCTTTGATGACTGAATAAGTGCATATCAGTGCCACGAGGTGGCAATTTCTGATACACAATGATGAAGTGATGTTTAACTCAGTTACCACAGGCAGAAAACAAAAGAATAGGAAGTATCATCAGCAAAACTTGAAATGGCTCAGTGATTTACTGCAGAGCAAATATTGAACGCAAATCAAATATTAGTGTCAGTGTTACTTTTTGGTGGATCTGGTGAAGAAGCTGTCAGCGAACAAAATATTGATTTTGAAGATGTTGAAAATGATAGATTGAGAATATATTTGAGAATACGAATATGAGCCAGAAGATGAATATACTGGGAAATGAGCTCTGACGAGGACAGTGATGATGGTATAAAACATCTGCTTAAACTGAACCTCTCCAAGCTCCAAAAGGTAACAAATTATGATTTATTTTATTCTTCTGTAATTGTTACTCTAATATCAGGAGAGTTTTATATTATCACGACAGGTAGAGATCCATCCGAGTTAGATATAGATCCGGGTCGCTATAGACCCGAATATGTAATAATGGTTGGCGAAACATTCATGCATTTAAGGGTTAAAATGTATTTAAATTTAATCAGTTAAATGAAGTAAAAACTGAATTATCTGATTCGTCAGATATTACCTTTCATGTAGTGTTATATAGGGATGAATCCAGGTTTATTGGGACATTTTTTCCCAGTCATCGCAATGTCAAAAAGTGTCCCAATCAACCTGAATTCACCCCTACCCGTTTGTGAATGGAAATGGTCAACAAAGTTTCAAAGAAAATGTGAACGACAAATGGAGTGATTGTCTCCTAAAAGAAAGAACTGATTTTGAACTGCTTGAAATGATCGAGTCTTCACTGGCTGCCTGTGAACAATGTCTACTTTGACCAACCCTCAAACACTGTAGTTGTAGCTGAAGCCTGGAAGAGTCTGGTTCGTGTTGTCGAGATGTCAAGAACACGCTGTTTTCTGTGCTGTGAAAGCAAGTCCACTTCCAAAGGATGAGGAATAAGGCTTGAATCGATACGGTAAAACTGACGCCATTATTATGCCTGCGGAACCTGCGGGGCTGAAATTCAGATATGGTAATCTGCGGACACATCTGTAGACCAATCACAACAGACTGTGCCGTCTGACCAATCAGAGCAGAGTTGGCTCTCAGAAAGGAGGGGTTTAGACAGACTGACACAGTGATAAAAGAAGTGATGCTGCGATGTGTATTATGAGAATTAAAGTGTTTTTTGACCTTAGATGCATGTAAGCCTAGGAGACAAGGGGCAATTTAACTGTGAAAGACAAGGAATTTCCACCAAGTATAATGGAAATATTTTGCTGGAAAAGAGCACACTGCATGTACTGTAGGTATATATATACAATTTTACTTCTAGGTGAAACCACTCACAAATTAATCTTTGCTTGCCACTTGACAAATGGATCTTACATTTTAGATGTTATGCTGTGTCAAAGATCATAAGGTGCAGTGAGCTCAATAAACGGTACATGTCCTCTCTTGAACACTGACACTGCCTTTAACACACATTCTTTTCTTTTTTCTTTCTTTACATTTTTCATATTTCATGAGAAATAAAATGAAGAAGTGGCACAGCCATGAATCAGTTTTATAGTGGAATACCAGAGGTGTACTTCGTGCTCAGTAGAGCTGAACTGCCTGTAATACTGTGAACAAGGAGCAGAAAGAGAATTTTTCAGACTTTAACAGTTCCCTCAAACTAAGAAATAATTATTTTTAAAAAATATTAAGTTAAAAAAACCCTTTCTTTCACTTTTATTACTTTTAACACCTGAGGGATTTGGCATAATTGGCATAACATTTCAAAGTGATGGGAATTATGCACTAATATGAAGAAAGTGTGCAAAATACAGTTTGGCAGTTACCAATTGAAATCCATCGAGCTACTAGATAGTTAGACAAACAGACTTTATAGTTTGACAAAATATGCAGCTAATAAATCCACTGGGTGTATTATATATATATATATATATATATATATATATATATATATATATATATATATATAAATATATTTGGTAACACTTTACAATAAGGTTTCATTGGTTAACATTAGTTAACTACTTTAGTTAACATGAACTAAGAATTAACAATACATCTACAGCATTTATTAATCTTAGTTCCAGCATTTACTAATACATTACTTAAAATTAAATGTTGTATTTGTTAACATTAGTTAATGCACCATGAACTAACATGAACAAACAATGAACAGCTGTATTTGTATTAACTAACATTAACTATTAAGATTAATAAATACTGTAACAAATGTATTGCTCATTAATTGTTAGCTCATGTTAATGCATTAACTAATGTTAATAAATGAGACCTTATTGTAAAGTGTTACCAAATATTTAAAAAATCCATTCATGCAGACTTGAGCCAATAATTTACATGTGGCTCAAGGAATTTTGGACTTTTGGAATTTGAGGTTATTGGATCAACACTATACAGAACAAATTCATTCTCAGTGCTAGGAAGCAGCAGAAGCCAATAACCCTGTGTAAAGGAATACGTTTATAATTAAAAAAAATAAATGAAAAATAAAAAATGAAAGTGTGAATCTACATTAGCATTCATCAGAACATCACAAAATACTGCCTTTGGTTCAGTAATAGGTTTGCATTTACATTATAATAGTCAATGAGTCTGAATCCTTTCTGATAAGGCTAAAGGCATTAGACGAGAAAAACATTTAATGCAATTTAATAAAAGGACATCCGTCCTACCCCTCCTGACAATAACAATTTGTAAAGCGGACTGGTCTGAATTTAGATTACTGATTAAATTCCATCTGATTTACCATAGCTCTGCATAAATATCTATAAGCCATGTCCTTATCAGCAATCAGCTTTTCCACTAGCGTATTTGCATGCTTTCAATGTACCCTGAGTAATGAATAGAAAATTTAATGCACGCAATGGTACGCACTGGAAAATTGATTCCTTTTAGGTCACTATATATATTGTAATAAACTCATTAGCCCTGTTAAAAGAGCATTTAAACACTTGCTCTAAATGTACAGAAATAACAATTGTAAACCATCAAATCGCATCTTACCACTATTAAAACTCAATTTTAATAAGTCAAACAGCTCCCTGCAGCTGAAAATTCAGTTAATAGCATAATAGAATTTCTCACATTGATCTGAAACTGCCATGCAAACGAATGTCAGCACCAAGGACAGCGGCATTCAGCTGTTTACCCTCATTCAAGTGATCCAAGAAACCAAGCAGTCATATAAGCGCCCACAAGAGACCAAGTGCATCAATGTGAACCTATATAGGATTAAAATAAATTCATGAAGCATTGAGGTAACCTTGTCAGCATGATGTCAGTTAATTGTAACAACAACAAAAAAAAGTGCGTCATGTGGTAACATCTAAAATAATTGACTTTCAGACAAGTCATGACAACATCATTTAATCTTCCTCAATACAATAGGTTACATAAACACAACTAAATTTAAGGTTTAGATCAGTTACTGTATACACACATAAATACATTTGCATGCAGACACACACAGAGGACAGCATATGCTCAGATTGGGTGGCTAGTTCTGACAACAATGACAGCAAGGAGTAAAGTGGCATATCCTTGACCCCCTTTTCCATATTTTACATTCTCCACTCTTACCACCTGGGATGTAAGTCTGAACACATACGAGTGTACATGTATGTTCAGCTTTGCGTGCCTGCACACATTTGTCAGTTTCTTGTTTTAAACAAATAGGACAGCCAATCTAGAAATCTAGATGGAGTGTAATACACCAACACACTCACATACTTCAGAGACATGCTTTAACCTTTCAGAGAGAAAACAACATACTGCAAGTAGCAGTTTGTCATGCAGCAATAACAAACATTCAACTCGGATCAAGCAGATTGAAGTAGGTGCTTAAGCATCACTGCAATTTCAGCAGCAAGCACATGCAATATAAACATCAGTTCTGTCTGTGTGATTAAAGAAGTTGGAGAGTTATAAAAGGGTTAGTTTTAGCCGAAAGTGATGAAGAACTGTGAGTATTGATCTGAACAATGAGAAGAGGAACTGTGAGTGACATGATGAACTTCTCCACAGAACAGCTCATGCATACAAAACATACACAAAATCAGTCCAACAGCTCACACAATCACTGAGATCAAGAGAACTTATTTTCAGACTGACTAATTAGAGGTATGCTGATAACCATTATAAGAGTATGAACTAGATGCAGAATTTATATGAGGAATTACTCATGGCCACATAATATCCAGTTAGGCAGTGCAGCAATATTTATTGTAGAATAAAACTGATTTCTTTCAATTTTATTCTGATGTATTCCAAAAATGGAATGCATTTTCAGATACTGAGTTACTGGGATATGGCCTGAGAAAAATTAACAAATTGCATTGCAGTGTGCCTGCATAAACCTTGATCACTTCTGACACATTTATCAGTTTGCACATTGAACTGAATTCTGATCATTACTGTCCAGCATCATGAATAAGCCAATAAATATTCTTGCTGCAAAAAGATCAGTAATCAACCACTTCAAATGAACAGACAGCAAACCTGAGGCAAAGTCACACTGGGTCTGGTACTTTCCAATCAACTCCATGTTGCTAACATGGCAAGAACATAAAATAACCAGACAAGGTCCCTCTGATTCCCATCCGTGACTTCCTATAATTATATTCTTAATTATATCAGTGATTTATTTCTCCCTCTTTCTTTCTCTCTCCCATCTTCTCTTTCATCCTCCATGCTGTCATCACCCATTAACTTTCATACGAGTCTCATTCTGTTTTGCTCTCTCCATCATTAAAAGTCCTCTTTCTTTCACACATTGTCCATGTGAGATCTATCTAATGAACTGGTCATCCCTATCTGCCCCTACTTCTTTCTCCTTACTTCCCGCTGCTTCCATCTTGACTCATTCCTACCGCTTCTTAGGATTGTGCAGCAGGCTAACAATATGCATTCATCTCACCCGCATGACATTTACCTGTATGATTTTGGAAAATCAACATGTGCCTCAAAACAACAGCAGAGAAGTCTTAGTGAGTATCCAGGTGGAAGTATGTAACAGACTAGCAATGAGGGACAGGAGCCTCAGTAGGGGACTATCCATTAAAGGCAAGCTGTGTATCCTGAATAGTTTCATCTGTGACTGCCCATGTAAAATGGGTAGTAGAGGTGAAGGGAACCAGGATCCATGAATTCAAGCATTCAAAAACTCAAACATCTCCTGTTGTGAAATGAGATCGTACACCAAGGGTGGGGAAAATTGGGTGCATGAAGCAGCAGTTGGTTATTTCCAAAATGCAGTGTAGTTTGCAAAGAGACTGGAATTGGTCAGTTAGAGATATCAATACTGCAAACTGTGCACAGACATGATTGGTTGTGTCCATTTCAAAATAAATATTGTATAGATATTACACACACACACACACACACACACACACACACACACACACACACACACACACGATGACTTACCAGGTGGTGCCAATTTAAAATGCCCAAACATGAATATTTTTTTAATATAGGCCCTTCATTTTGCAAATAGGAAGACTGAATACATAACTAAAGTGCCCTGCAGTGTTTGTTTGTGTAAAATCACTAGAGAATTTCAGAAGTAGTTTTATATTTTAGTTGCTAGGGTGAATCTCACAAAGACATATTCTGTTCATAATTCACCCCAAAGTAAAAAGAAAACCAAATTATTATTATTTTTAATAAATCACAATATTCTCAATATTGATATAATACACTATACAGTAATACACTATACATTATAGTTAACATTAGCTATTGCATTAACTAACATTAACTAACAATGAGCAATACATTTGTTAAAGTATTTATTTGTCTTTATTATCGTTAGTTCGGTTTCAGGTTTGTTCAGGTCGAGTTTTACCAGATTTAATTTTTAAAATGTATTAGTAAAGGTTGAAATTAAAATGAACTAAGATTAATAAATGATTTAGAAATATTTTTAGTACATGTTAAAGGGGACACATTATGCAAAATTCACTTTTATAAGGTGTTTGAACACAGATGCGTGTCCACAGTGTGTGTAAAAAACCAGCCTATAATGGTAAAAATCCACCCAATACTTTTTTATAATCCCCATCAATCCTTATCAATCTCTCATAACGCGCTGTTCCAGATTCCCCCCACTCCTATGTAAGAGTAGGGAAACCCTGCCCGTGACTGTTGATGAGCTGCCCTTTTAGCATAGACACACCCCTGAGTGAGAAGCAGAGACTGCCATTTCTGTTTACTCGCTGTATCATCTAGCTAGAGTATTACAATGTCTGCTCCAAAAACATTACAAATGTTCTGTTGTTGGATGTACCAACAAACATACAAGTCTCCATAGACTCCCGGCATCCGAGCCACTGAGGACACAGAAGAATGTCGGTAAAATGTTATACATTTGCGCAAATCATTTTACGCATGACTGCTTCACCAAAGATGGATTTGCGGAAAAAAAAAAAAAAAAAAAAAAAAAGAGTTGTTTCTGAAGAATGGGTCAATGCCAACGTTCGTATCCAGAACAAGTAATTATGGCACTTTATATTTTGTGAATGTTTGCAAATTTCCTTTCTGAATGAGCTTTCTAGAATGCTGTACAGCTCATATGGCTAAAGTTTCTGACAGTCTCTGACTGTCTGCGTAATTCATAAACGCACATTTATTATGCATTGTATAGATTAACATGATGGGACATGCTAGTCGATGAGTTGAATCAATGTAACTCCACAACACAACAACTAACGTTACATAAACGTATCCACTAACCATTCATAAACGTGCAGTCTAAAAGTTGCAACCTCTTCCTGAGTGAGACTCACCTGTTTTGTTGTTTACGGAGTATCCAAAGCTCAAGGGAAGAGGGGCGGGGAGCAACAGCTCATTTGCATTTAAAGGGACACATACAACAATGGCATGTTTTTGCTCACACCCAAATAGGGGCAAATTTGACAAGCTATAATAAATGATCTAGGGGGTATTTTGAGCTGAAACTTCACAGACACATTCTGGGGACACCAGAGATTTATATTACATCTTGTGAAAAGGGGCATAATATGTAGTTAACTAATGTTAACAAATGGAACCTTATTGTAAAAGTGTTACCAATTTTTTTTTTTTTTTTTTTTTTTTTAATTCAAGCCAGTCTAAATTAAAAGTGATAAAACACAAAGCTATGATACAAAATGTAACCTATTAAATAAATGAATTAATATATTAATATAATATATATATTGAGAAATAAGCTTTCCATTGATGTGTGGTTTGTTAGGATAGGACAATATTTGGCCGAGATACAACTGTTTGAAAATCTGGAATCTGAGGGTGGAATCTGAAAAAATCTAAATATTGAGAAAATCGCCTTTAAAGTTGTCCAAATGAAGTCCTTAGCAATGCATATTACTGCTAATAATACATTTTTGATATATTTATGGTAGGAAATTTACAAAATATCTTCATGGAACATGATCTTTACTTAATATCCTAATGATTTTTGGCATAAAAGAAAAATCAATAATTTTGATCCATACTATGTAATGTTGGCTATTGCCATAAATATACCCCTGCGACTTATGACTGGTTTTGGGGTCCAGGGTCACACACATATATAATGTGTATATATATATATATATATATAATGTGTATAATATATTATATATATATATATATATATATATATATATATATACACACACACACACACACACACACATACACACACTAGAAGTATACTGTCTAAAAGTGAGCAAATATAGCATCTGTTACTGGATTCAAACCTGGACTTTTTATGCTTATCTGAAACCTGGTTTAATCAAAATGCTCCGTCAGCAGCTCTGAATATTCCTGGTTATAACATCTACAGGAAAGACAGGGAGGGATCAAAAAAGGGAGGAGGAGTGATGGTTTATATAAAAAGCACATTACAGTGTCTCAAAATCCAATGGTCAAATTGTAATCTATTAGAATGTTTAGGTCTCAATGTCAGCCTTTCACCACAAATGTCCTTTGTCCTTGTTGTAATTTACAGGCCTCCCTCTGTAGATAACAGCTTTTATGAAAATTGAGAAGCTGTTAAAAGAAAGCAATCTTGATAAAAAAATTATCATTATGGTGGATTTCAACATCAACTGGGAGGACAAACCCTCTAGAAAAAAAAGCTCAAACAAAATCACAGACAGGTTTGATTTAACACAAGTTGTCTGTGGGCCAACAAGAATAACGAATTCTTCCAAGACACAAATCGATCTTATATTTACTAATAGGCCAGAAAGAATAGCAAAATCCTTTAATATGTTAACAGGTTTATCGGACCACAATTTAACTCGTCACTAGAAACCTTAACAAAAAACGTTTCCATCCTTGTGCGAGAGAAAAAAAGAAACTATCACAATTCCAAATAAATAACAAGAATACATATATATACACACAAGAATACATATATATACACACACACATACATATATACATATACACACACACACACACACATATACACACAAACATACATTTTTTGCATCAGCGCAATGAGAAATGATTTGAAAATAATGAAAATCATGCCACAATGGGAACAAATTATTTTCTTTCCTATTTCTCAATTTCTGCTGTTTTGGGATGAAGATGTTGACAGGTTTTGTGAGAGTCACCCATGAGCTTTGGTGCACAACAAGCCATTTCAGTCACTGAACAGCAAGAGGACATTCTGACCTATTATTCTCCAAGACATAAACACCTTCTCCATCTCTCTCCTTCACATCAGCCATCTGTCCTAAGCTGATTTAGCTTACTAATAGCCAGTCTCACCTGTATCAAAATCTGTCCAACACTGAACCGCAGCAACAAAGGACAATTTATGTTATTAGATCATTTTCATTCACACAAAACACCCAAACTAGAGGCTTTCATAAAACAATAGTTCAGCTCACCATTGTGCACTCACAAATTCCTTTAGGAGCAGCTCTGATTTCATTTACTGTAGGCTGATTTGGATGAAACACAAACTAAATAATCTAATAAATTCAATGACTTTTTTGCACAATAAAATACTGTATAAAACAGTCAAAAAAAAACTATGATTGATGCACTGAAATTCAATAACAAATCCTGTTGTTGAAGCCAATTACAACTCACACTGTTCACCCGCCGACTAGGGAATTAAAATCAAACCTGCCACAGTGTCTCATGGCATCTGAATGTGTGGGTCTGCAAATGGGATACACACACACACACTTTTGGTTTCTATGTTTTATAGGGACTTTCCATAGACATAATGATTTTTATATTGTACAAACTGAATTTTCTATCCCCAAACCTACCCACCACAGAAAACATTCTGCATTTTTATCTTTTAAAAAAAAAATAGTGGGGACCAAAAAATGTCCTCACTATGTACCTGAACCACAGATACGGTCACAGTGCTGCTAGAATGATTGCCTAGAGTCTTTCAATCAATCGTCATATGTGTCACCTTTGGCTCAAAACCGAGGTAAATTTTTACACTGTCCCTCAGTGAGCAAGATATAGTTCTTAACTTTTAACTTTACAGAAACATCTATTAACCTTGATACTTAAGCTGAGGATGATCCTATAAATGTCTTATAAATATGTCTCTCATAAATAGCAAAGTTGTAGAACTAAAATTGTAAACTGCAACCACAGGTGATGTCAATATTAAACTGGACTGTTCATGTACTAAAAATGTGAATTTATTTGCCTCACCTCATTTTGCATTTGTATTACTCATGTGTGAATGAAACACGGGCTGAGGGAAGAAAGGACAGAACGAGGATCAACTCAAGGTAATGATGTGGATCACTCACACACACGCTTCAATTAAACAGACACAAGTGTGGCCCAAGGGGAACCTTTAATGATCACAAGCCAGGAAGACTCAATACAAATCAGCTTTGAGAAGAGCAAAGCCTGAGGGTCAACTTCTGCTGCTCTTAACAGCATTGAATTGTAGGGCCACCCGCCAACCCACCTACACACGCAACTAACAACAGAAACAAGCAACAGGAAGCCAATGCAGTCAGATAGGTGTGTATTAAAATCGATTGTTCACACACTCGTGTGCATGATTTCATTCTTCAAGCAAAAATGTGATGTTAGTCATACACAAGAGCACTAGATGTTCAGTAACATGAATGCATCCGCACCCACACAGCCACACGTCCACCTGAAGTGTCCCCAGAATAAAAATTCCTAGAATTACACAGAGAATACATACTGAGGACTTATTTTTAATCTTCTACCAAGGTTGTGTGCCATTCAGAATCGACACAAATAAATGTACTGCTCATGGTTAGTTCATGTTAGTTAATACATTAATGTTAACTAATGAAACCTTATTGTAAAGTGTTACTGCATTATGATTTGACAAAAAACATATTTGAAAATGTAAGGATGTTCAGAGTGTCTTGACGTTTGGAGGTTTTAGATCTTACAGACAAGCACATATCTGTATGGAATAAGATCTATGACCTCTACAAACAACTTCCCAGAATGTCATTACCTGCTGAATTTCTCAAGCCGTGTCTGAAATTGCATAGGTTTCTGAAATTGCATATACTACATATGGTTTGAATATTCGATATAGTATATGAATGTAGGAAATTTGGACATAATACATCTGCCAATGTTGTCACTTATCACAACTCTTCATGGGATAGTAGTGTTTCTCAGAAGGCCCTTCAGAATATTAACGTAAGTAGGAGGTCATCCAGAAAGTTTTCACCTTCTATTTTATGAATACTATGAATTCAGACATACCACTGATCTCACATACATTTCACCTAATTATAGGGAAGCATGCTTATTTTGATGCAGGGAGATCATTTTAATTTGAATAATTCAAATTCCTATTAATTCAGATTCCTCTTCCTTTAAATCCAACTCCCATTTGACAAGGGCAATTCAAATTACAAACCATGAACAGTTTTCTTTTTTTTTTTTTTTTTGGATCCCACTTTATATTAGGTGTCCTTAACTACTATGTATTAACATTTAAACTAATCATTTGATACATTGCACTTATTGTGTACATACATGTTTTACACTGTACTTATAATTAAAAAAAAAATACCTGCATGTAATTACATCTATAATTACACTGTTGAACCTTCCCTTAGACCGTAACCCACCCTTAAACTGACCCATACCACCAAACCTCTCCCTAACCTTCCCCGTATCCAACCTCAGTAGCAGCAATGTGTTTTTGCAATACAATATGAACACAATAAGTACATTGTACTTAATTTTTGATGTAATTAGTAGTTAAAGACACCAAATAAGTGGGACCTTTTTTGTATTATACAATAAAACAGAAGGTTTTTTTTATTTTTTTATCCAATCAGCCATTTAAAATTTAAATTAAATGTCAGCAGTCACTCAGTGGACATTAAAATTATTAATGTCATCAAAAAATGTCATCTCCCTCTCTCTCTCATGGATTCTGTACTATAAATCTGTTTTTTGGCTCGTGTGCTGTATATAATTCTGTGTGAGATGCACAGTTAATGCACACTGTCTAGTGCTCATGCACACTCTCAAAAACACTTACACACTAACTTATTAGAACTTTTTATATTACACTTAATTACAAACCCGATTCCAAAAAAGTTGGGACACTGTACAAATTGTGAATAAAAACAGAATGCAATGATGTGGAAGTTTAAAATTTCAATATTTTATTCAGAATACAACATAGATGACATATCAAATGTTTAAACTGAGAAAATTTATCATTTTAAGGGAAAAATAAGTTGATTTTAAATTTCATGGCATCAACACATCTCAAAAAAGTTGGGACAAGGCCATGTTTACCACTGTGTGGCATCCCCTCTTCTTTTTGTAACAGTCTGCAAACGTCTGGGGACTGAGGAGACAAGTTGCTCAAGTTTAGGAATAGGAATGTTGTCCCATTCTTGTCTAATACAGGCTTCTAGTTGCTCAACTGTCTTAGGTCTTCTTTGTCGCATCTTCCTCTTTATGATGCGCCAAATGTTTTCTATGGGTGAAAGATCTGGACTGCAGGCTGGCCATTTCAGTACCCGGATCCTCCTTATACGCAGCCATGATGTTGTAATTGATGCAGTATGTGGTCTGGCATTGTCATGTTGGAAAATGCAAGGTCTTCCCTGAAAGAGACGACGTCTGGATGGGAGCATATGTTGTTCTAGAACTTGGATATACCTTTCAGCATTGATGGTGCCTTTCCAGATGTGTAAGCTGCCCATGCCACACGCACTCATGCAACCCCATACCATCAGAGATGCAGGCTTCTGAACTGAGCGCTGATGACAACTTGGGTTGTCCTTGTCCTCTTTAGTCCGGATGACATAGCGTCCCAGTTTTCCAAAAAGAACTTCAAATTTTGATTCGTCTGACCACAGAACAGTTTTCCACTTTGCCACAGTCCATTTTAAATGAGCCTTGGCCCAGAGAAAACGCCTGCGCTTCTGGATCATGTTTAGATATGGCTTCTTTTTTGACCTATAGAGATTTAGCCGGCAACACTGAATGGCACGGTGGATTGTGTTCACCGACAATGTTTTCTGGAAGTATTCCTGAGCCCATGTTGTGATTTCCATTACAGTAGCATTCCTGTATGTGATGCAGTGCCGTCTAAGGGCCCGAAGATCACGGGCATCCAGTATGGTTTTCCAGCCTTGACCCTTACGCACAGAGATTGTTCCAGATTCTCTGAATCTTTGGATGATATTATGCACTGTAGATGATGATAACTTCAAACTCTTTGCAATTTTTTTCTGAGAAACTCCTTTCTGATATTGCTCCACTATTTTTCACCGCAGCATTGGGGGAATTGGTGATCCTCTGCCCATCTTGACTTCTGAGAGACACTGCCACTCTGAGAGGCTCTTTTTATACCCAGTCATGTTGCCAATTGACCTAATAAGTTGCAAATTAGTCCTCCAGCTGTTCCTTATATGTACATTTAACTTTTCCGGCCTCTTATTGCTACCTGTCCCAACTTTTTTGGAATGTGTAGCTCTCATGAAATCCAAAATGAGCCAATATTTGGCATGACATTTCAAAATGTCTCACTTTCAACATTTGATATGTTATCTATATTCTATTGTGAATAAAATATAAGTTTATGAGATTTGTAAATTATTGCATTCCTTTTTTATTCACAATTTGTACAGGTGTCCCAACTTTTTTGGAATCGGGTTTGTATTATAACTTAATATTGCAGACCTGTGACAACCACTACATAATCAGAATCAGTCTAATCTCTGATGTATCAGTATGTACCGTGAATAAGTTAAACTCATTTCCTTTCAGTAGTAATTTCACCTCAAGCTGAGCAAATATATCACATGCTAACCTCATTAGCATATTTCATTTTGTAATATTAAAGAAAACTACCATCTAGTGATGAATGTTAAAAATGAAATGTCAAGAAAAGCACTTCCTTGTGTACCACTGATAGATCAGGGTCAGAGAAGAGCATCAATCATCTCAACCATAGACTCATCAAACTATATTGCCAAAAGTTTTGGGACGCCTGCCTTTACATGCACATGAACTTTAATGACATCCCATTCTTAATCCGTAGAATTTAATATGGAGTTGGCCCACCCTTCGCAGCTATAACAGCTTCAACTCTTCTGGGAAGGCTTTCCACAAGGTTTAGGAGTGTGTTTATGGGAATTTTTGACCATTCTTCTAGAAGCGCATTTGTGAGGTCAGGCACTGATGTTGGACGAGAAGGCCTGGCTCGCAGTCTCCGCTGTAATTCATCCCAAACGTGTTCTATCGGGTTGAGGTCAGGACTCTGTGCAGGCCAGTCAAGTTCCTCCACACCAAACTCGCTCATCCATGTCTTTATGGACCTTGCTTTGTGCACTGATGCACAGTCATGTTGGAACAGGAAGGGGCCATCCCCAAACTGTTCCCACAAAGTTGGGAGCATGAAATTGTCCAAAATGTCTTGGTATGCTGAAGCATTAAGAGTTCCTTTCATTGGAACTAAGGGGCCAAGCCCAACCCCTGAAAAACAACCCCACACCAAAAGCGACCCATTCTTTCACAAATGTTTGTAGAAGCAGTCTGCATGCCCAGGTGCTTGATTGTATACACCTGTGGCCATGGAAGTGATTGGAACACCTGAATTCAATGATTTGGAGGGGTGTCCCAATACTTTTGGCAATATAGTGTACATATTTTTTATATATTATTAGATATTTTCTATATTATCAGATTTAATATTTAGAATTTTCACATGTAAGATTAATAACCGTTCACACAAAAGTCAAAATTGATAACAGCTTGTAATTCATGCAACTGCTATCATTTACATTTATTAATTTAGCAAATGCTTTTAACCAAAAAGATTTTACAAATGACGCACATCACAATCAATTTGTCATGAGCACCAATAATATTCATTGTACACAATGCCAATTTTAAAGTATAAACTAGATTAGTACTTACGCTAGATGCTTTCATTAGGGCTGTAGAGTTCATGTTACACAGACAACTGTTTCAAAACATTTCATTGTGGCAATGGGAACTAAACCAAACAGAATTATCTTTTTTTTTTTTTTTATTTGGTAACTTTAATATTCAGTTAATTTTATAGAAAACCATGTAGATACATTTTTGAAATTTTATTTGGTGGATGAAAATATGACAGTACAGTCATCACATTACGAAAAACACAATTCCAAACCAAATTGACATAAAAATCAATAAATCCAATGTGTTAGGTTGATCAATGATGATATGACACCATCATGAGGTTTTGTGCCAATTTAAACATCATAACTGAATTTTTGTATATGTGCCCCTAATGCCATTTACTGTATCCTGCAAATGTGTGATTTTTTAAATGTTCTTACAGTCTGAATGAATAGATACTGTAGTTAATCTTTTCAGATCAGGGTGTTACAGTAACCTAGCAGCCTCTGCCATTTATCACACAGCACCATTTAAAGAGATGGTCTGAAGTTCATTTGAACTTCATTGGACATCACTGATAAGTTTCCTGCCTTCTGTCTCCCTCTCTCTGATGCCCATCTCTTTAACGGGACCCATGGCCAACTCTTTGACCTCACTGATTGGTCTCTTACAAAATCATTAATTAGTTGCTCTCCATTGCAGTCTATCATGCTAGGCAGCAGTATGTTGACGAGTTGCAAGTGCTCACACACTGACACACTCACATGTTGGGTTTCCATGTTTTATGGGGACTTTCCATAGACATAATGATTTTTATACTGTACCAATTATACCAATTATGTATATTATATCCCCTAACCATAAACCTACCCATCACAGATAACGTTCTGCATTTTTACAGAGAGAGAGAGAGAGAGAGAGAGAGAGAGAGAGAGAGAGAGAGAGAGAGAGAATGTACTGTATATATAATAGTAAACAATATAACCTATACTTGCCATATTAGATAAATTGACTCTATTAGTTTCACTATCCTGTTCTGACATTTACAAAATAAAACACAAAATAAACAAACAGTCCCAAATAGGTTTTACGTTAAAAACGTCAATTTAATTATGAAAGACAATAACTTTCAATACAAGGTATGAGTCACATTTGTTGCAAAATTACTTTGTGATTTTGTGTATTGTAGCTATAATTTATAGCCTAGCCTACTTGTACTGAAAATCATGCTGAAGTGTTTGAAAAAAATTCATTTTTGATTATCCGTTTTGATATTAGTAGGCTAAAATTCAACACTTACTTGTGAAAATAACACCAAAGCGAAGAAAGATAATGAGGAAAGTGTATGGTTGACTTGAACGGGTTTTCCCATTATTTAAAAGCACAATCCCATTGTTACAACAGTGACACCCAGCGAGCACAGATGCTGAAAGTGATAGTTTCTTCACAGTTCACAGCCCTTTCCCACCCCTTAACACGTTATCCTGACAACGCCTAGTACTCTAAAATAAAATACATTATTTTCCCCCCCTACTTACAGTAGCTAACAAATACCATCCTTTGTTTGTTTGCCCATGTTACAGTCTAGCTACTGAGGACAAGAGGCACGTAAAGATAAAACGATAAAGCAGAAATGCATAAAAACGCGCTATGATCTGATATAAAATGTCCATGTAACATACAAAATGACTCTAAACGGTGGTAGGGTACTTGCAGTCGGTTCTTCCCTCCGTCTGACTCTCTCCAGGGGCGGGGCGGCGTTCCATCAGTTTAATGTTGTCAGCACGTGGATAGTTGAGTCCCGGGCGGGCAGAGCGCGCGGTGTTTCGCTCGGGTGGAGAGAGCGCGAGGATGCCGAGAGAGACGCCCGTGAGAGGACGAACAGGTCGCACGGATGTAAGAGACGGTGATGATTACTTCAAACTCACCACGGGATGGGTCTCTTTTTCAAAGCCGCAACCAAATGAGCCGTAAGAGGAATTGCGCGGAAAACAAAAAGACGCGAACGGGATTAAAATAAGAATACAAGGTAAGAAAAAACGGAGAGGACCCTGCAACTAACTTATAGCCTAGTGAAATTACAAAGAGAATATTCGCGAAGACGCGCGTGGACGATTGATTGGACAGCAGAGCTTTTTCTGATTCAATATGCATAACTTAAGCTTTACGAGCAAAGTGGACACTTTCATTGACATTGGTTTTACATCCTCTGGGAATTCTACAAGTCGCTATTCTCCGGCCACCGTTATAGGGCTCGCGGGGCTGGTGAGCTTCCTCATCTTGTTTACAATAGTGGGGAATGTGCTGGTCGTTATCGCCGTTTTAACGAGCAGAGCGCTCAAGCCACCACAAAACCTTTTTCTTGTGTCTCTGGCCAGTGCAGATATTCTGGTGGCCACACTGATAATCCCCTTCTCCCTGGCCAATGAATTAATGGGCTACTGGTTTTTTGGGAAAGTTTGGTGTGATATCTATCTAGCACTAGATGTTCTTTTCTGCACATCTTCTATTGTTCACTTGTGTGCCATAAGTCTGGACAGGTACTGGTCTGTAACACAGGCGGTCGAGTACAACTTAAAGCGGACGCCTCGCAGGGTAAAGGGCATGATTGTGGTGGTATGGTTGATCGCAGCTGTAATCTCCTTCCCACCGCTCATCTCCATGGACCGGAATAAAGATGGTGACACGAGCGAACCGCAATGCCAGCTAAACGACCACACGTGGTACATCTTGTACTCCAGCATCGGGTCATTCTTTGCCCCGTGTGTCATCATGATCCTTGTTTACATCCGAATCTACCAGGTGGCTAAAACAAGAACCCGAAATATGTCTGAAAAGCGGCGCGATCCGGATGGCGTACCAGGAACGCCACGGCTGGAGAACGGCTTGAGCCGTGAGGATTCTAGGCGGGAAAACGGACACTGTGCCTCGCCACCAACAGGGGAATGCAAAACAGGCGAGGACGACCCAGATGCCGATCTGGAGGACAGCAGCTCATCTGATGAGAAGGCCAAACGGATGCAAAACGAGACGGGGCCCTCACGAAAAGACCGCCGATCCAGCCGCAAGAACAGCTCCAGCTCCAAGCATTCTAGCCGAAAGTCGCGAGCCAGCAGCAAGTCCCTGGACTTGTTTTCCTCCCGCAGAAAAAGGAGGAACACCATTTCGAGAAAAAAAATTTCCCAGGCACGAGAGAAGCGGTTCACCTTTGTGCTGGCCGTGGTCATGGGCGTGTTTGTGGTCTGCTGGTTTCCGTTCTTCTTCAGCTACAGCCTGTATGGGATCTGCCGGGAGCCCTGCGCCATCCATGACACCCTTTTCAAGTTTTTCTTCTGGATCGGTTACTGCAACAGTTCCCTCAACCCCGTTATCTACACAATCTTCAACCAGGACTTCCGGCGAGCTTTCCAGAAGATCCTGTGCAAGTCCTGGAAAAGATCTTTTTAGAGAACATTGGCAGCTATCCAACATTTGCAGCATCCAGTGCCATTTACAGGTGGTTGACAAGAAAAACGTTTTCAAAAAATACCACTGCCCCTCTCTCTCTTTGCATTGACAATCTGTACACAACAATGACATTGACATTTTTCCCTACTTGGTTGTGTAATGCTCTTCTTGCGTCTATGAGGACAACAGATGCTCACATAGGTGGTACTAAAAAGCTAAAGATGCTTGGAAAAAAACCCCCACCTGAATTGGGCAGCACTGTACTGCATTAGAGGAAACAGGCTTATCTTTATTATGGCTGCAGGCACTTTGAAGTTATCAAGATATTTTTTATGATAAGTATGCACATATGGCTTGTGTCATTGTGACTAGAGAGCTATGTAACATGAAAGGCTGCCTCCTTTTATATGGTGACAAAAAAAAAAAAAAAAAAAAGACAAGAGAAGTACATTTCCAGAAAGTGTGCCATTTCTTTCCAGCTGAGAGAGACAAAACGGACACAGTTGATTAGGGAGTATGAGAAGGTTGTCACCGGATGACAGACGGAAGGAGAGCGTTGTCCTGAAGTGGTTGAGAATTGCAAGGTTCATCCTGAGGGTGCAAAATCCTGACTAAATAGAGCTCTATTACAAACTGTTCTTAACTTTCCTTCAGTGAAACGAATCATTTTACTGCTGCTCTCTAACATGCCATAAAAACGTATACAGAAGAGGTATTTACTGGGCTAGACTTTTCAATGATGATAATATTTATTTATCTACAGGATTTATTTATCAGATTATAAACTATTTAAGCTTCGTGGCTATGCTTGTACAGTGTCTCCCATTTGTTCATATAAAATGCAAAGTATGATATATGAGGCTGTTGTACATTTATAAGAGCAAAACAGGTTTTTTTGTATATTATGAAACATCGGTCTTTATGGATGTTGGGCTTCTCTCCTTTTCTATTCCATATACTTGTGATATCTACAAAATGACTGACAGGTGACTACAAGCACAGCTGATGATCAAACAAAACTGAACAAATAAATGGATTGTAATTCTCTTTTTACAGTGAACAGAGTATAAGCTTTATATTTCACTCTTTATGTCTCTAAAGTGGGCTTATAATTTGAAATGGCTGTGATCAAAAACATTGTTTGACGTTTTGTCATTTTGCAGGTACAACACTCCATTCAGCTCAGAACAGAAAAAAAAAAAATAAAAGCAGAGTCTGAACTAATTGAATCGTATTGTCCTAGACTGTTTGCAACAGTTGAATTGATGTTCATATTTCTGCTTCAACGTGACATTGATGCCTATGCAGTGCTGCACATATTGTTAGGTCAACATTATGGTACAACACTGTTACTCATTGGAGAAAAATAAACTATGCAACTGTTAGTGGTAGAGGAAAAAATGTTAAACCCAACATTTAATTTCCAGAAGGAATTGAAGTCAGTGTAAGAAATATTCTCATAGTTCATAATTTAATTCAATCATTGTCATATACAGTAGTTATAAATTATCTGTTTATCAAGATTATTGGTAATATTTTAAAATGTTACTGTTAAATATTTATAATATTTTAAAAATGTTATACAATCTTTGATCCTAAACATTGGACTTCCCCATGAGGCTCCGCATATCAATACTGAGATAATGTTGGGGAAAACAACGTTTTGGATGTTGCATACAGATGAGTTTAGAGATATCAGAGAAATTATGATCTTTTTTTCCTTCAAATGGATACATAATTCTTTTCGTCAAATGGAGTCACAGCCATCAATTCACAGTGACTCTTAAATTCAAATAAAATAGAACAAGAACAGCTGATCACAGAGAGAGAGAGAGAGAGAGAGAGAGAGAGAGAGAGAGAGAGAGAGAGAGAGAGAGAGGGGTTTATTTTTTAAAAGGAGGTTACATAAGCCCTTAAGAAAGATGACTGTTTAGTAGCATTGGATGCACTTTTGATTTGTTTATACTCATAAACCTTTTTCTAACCTTATAAAGTACACTGTAAAAATGTTATGTGCAAATCAACTTACACATTTGGTAACAATATTACACATGATATTTTTGAGTAGTTTTTAAGGCTTGATTTCTTTAAATGGAATCTACCTGAATCAATCATGTAAAATCTTCTAAATTATTTAGTCTATGACACAATGAATTGACTCTCAAAAGTGTGTGAATTAGAGTGAATGTAAATGACCTGTTTAGCTTTGACTTATGTCAATTAATAGACTGTATGCTGCTAGCACAGCACAAGTAGAAATAAGCTTGTTACTGCACTGGCATTAGCAAAGTTATTGCTCAATGAACAAAGCAACATGCTTCATATTATTAGTACATGCAGTTATTCACAACCTAACCATAAGCTCTACTCTTCTGCACAATGGTAACGATCAAAACTTCAACATAACAGAAACGCTTTCAAAAGTCAAACATAACTGATCATTAAAAATTAACAGATGTTTCTCTTCACTCAAAAACACATAAAATAACACTTAATATTAACTGTCCATTTCCAGCCATGTGCAAAGCATGCTGGGAACTAACAATGGTGTCTCTAAATAAAACAGCATAATTGAAATAATTCTCTTAAAATAAATAGGTAGCCTTTTCCCCTTAATTTTTATCATCTTAATCGGCTCCTCAATTCAAGCCTCAAAACTGCTTAAGTTTCCTTAAAAAAATTAGGAAAATGTATCTCTCGGTTTTATTAGTGAAATGTTCTCAATATTTTCTATACAACACTGAACCACAATTTTCTTAAGAAAATATATACACTATTTTTAATTATCACCTTAATTTTTTTAGGGAAAATTACAAGACCCATGATTCATTTTTTACAGTGTACCACATCCCTATATTTTCTTTTGTTTGTGTTCTCAGTACAATTGTGATATTCTCAGTTTATAAACGATTCCATTCTAAAATGTGACTGAGAATCTAAAGCTGATGGGAAAGAAACTTATTTTCATCGAGCTGAACTGTTCAGAGTTCAGAACTGAAGAGTATAAATTGAGTTTCTATTAAAACCATTCAAAGATTTTTGTAAAAGAAAAGAAATGAAAAGGGAAATCCATCTACACCCAAATTGAAGCTCCATGAGATATTTAACAGCAATGTTCACCTTGAAGTGAGTCCGAAAGAGATAAAGGGCGAGAAACTTCACTGTCAGTCAGAGCATAAGTACCACAATTGAAGCACTCGCCTCATACATTTTTTGATCCAGCTGGATGATAGGTGCCACTTGGGCCACCTATCAGTTATGTGTTATGTGAAAATAAATTGAGTTTGACATACTTACAAATTCAAAATGTCATATATTTACGCATTATCCACCAAATTGGAAGGGAGTTTCGGTGATAGAACTGTCAAGTTTCATATTCTCTGATTGTAGGTCTGTGAATGTTTCATTTTTTGAAATTGGAGGAGATAAAATGATTCCCAAAGCAATGTTTGGTAATTTGTTTCGCCATCATACAGAACAGATTAAATTACCTTGACTCCTTTACAAGCTTTTATGAAAATGCTTTTAATCGATTCAAAACTCAGAAGCACAACGCCTCATGTTCCACCAACACATTCAGCATCAAATGCATTGCTTAATATTACGTGGCTGAGATTATTTTAGATAGAGAACACCACCAAATAGACCATTTATACAAAGCACAACTTCAAACACACTTTCTATAGAATATATTGATTTCTACTGGGCTCTGATTGTTGTCAAAATCGAGGAAAGGAAAGGAATAGAAAGGTAAGCAAATTAAAGGAACGTTAATAAATAATTGCTTTGCCTTTGGTGCTGTGCTACTGTTGGCGCAGTCCAGTCTAGGAGGATCAGAGAGGAAAGCCTTTGACCGATGTGATGATTTGATTCTGCTTTTACCGGTGGCTCTGCTGGGAATGAGTACATGAAGCCCAAAGCGATTCTGCCTTCTTGGCTGCCAATTAGAACTGTCATATGTCAGAGGACCTAAAATTATTAACAGTATATAAACTTATTCACTCTGGGATGACTTCAAATCATCCTTTTTTATTATTCAATAAAACTACTTTGATGGTGTATTTAATCTCTTCATCTGAGACTTAATAATCTATCTTGGGTACTGATGGTTTTGTCTCTATAGCTATTTGCACTTTGTGCAAACAAGATGCTATTTGTATTTATTTGCACTTGATGCCAAGCGACCTTTATTTACACGTAGTATAAATATCATCTTCCTGCCACTGGAAGACATATACCATTTTTTTTTATCAATGATTCACTAGTTATTGAGGCTGTCTCCTCCTAAAAGTTATTATTTACAGTATACCATTTAGGTTATATTGCAAACCTTCAGTTTCCGTTACATGTCTGCCTTAGCTGACCTTTGCATAGTCTTTTGTTGCTGGACTCATTCTGCAATGTTCAATTTGCTGTAAGTTCAGAGATAAGCATCTTCATGCCAGGTTAAGTAAAGGATGCTTGAGTATTTATTGCCTTTCAGCTTGAACAGCTCTCTGACCTCCCTGAATAACAGACTGCTTTCTACTTCTAGTACTGTCGTTTCACTGTTCTTGCTTTATTGATGTAGTTTGCCACCTACTGATTTTCACAAATGTTACAAATAAAGTAATTGTTCAGTGTGATACTAGAAATTATTTTATATGTTTGGGGATTTTTTTTTACAGTTAGAAATGAGCACTTCAATCAATACAACAAATATGCATATTGTCGCATGTCACTAGCAATGGCAAGGGTTTCATTCCCAGGATTGCCTGAATTAAAAAAGAAAATGTATAGACTGAATGCAATATAAGTTGCTTTGGATAAAAGCGTCTGCCAAATGCATAAACCTAAATGTATTGGCATTAGCATTAACATTTGCAAATCAAATCAGTGATGACATCAAGTCGTCTGCAGAACTCAGGAATCAGACCAGGCAAGTGAGCTTGGTCTGATTGTTGCTATAGAGACTATAGCGTGATCAATTGTATTGTCACTAAACTTGACTGATTCATGGGATTCAAAAGGAAAGCAAAATCCTAAATACGCCATGACTCATGGCATGATAATTTTCAAAGACCGGGCTGTCTAAAATGAGCAGTCATTACAGAATGTTAGAATACAGCCACTTACAAATGATGCTCTGAATTTCAACAAACCACAAATATGTTGAAAATGCAAGTGTTGCTTGCCTGAGGTGTGCCGTGTGGTTCTTAGTGTGTTATGTAGTTTCTGGATGATTATTTGCTTGTATATGGTTCTTAGACATGGTTCAGATCCATTTTCAATGCAAATGTGCACTTTACCGTTCAAAAGTTTGGGTTTGGGAAAAAAAATGTAAGTCTCTAATTATTGATTATTTGTTCTATAATACAGTAAAAACAGTAACATTGTGAAATAGTATTACAATTTAAAATAACTGTTTTCTATTTAATATACATTTCAAAATGTACTTTATTCCTATGATGGCAACGCTGAATTTCCAGCATCATTACTCCAGTCTTCAGTCACATCTTTCAGAAATCATTCTAATATGCTGATTGGTGCTCAATTAACATTATTACAGAATCATATTATTTTTGCTAAAAACAGTTGTGCTACTTAATATGTGGAGACAATGATACTTTTTTTTTTTTTCTTTCAAGAATCTTTGAATAGAAAGTTCAGAAGAACAGCATTTATGTCTTTACAGTATAATAACTTTACTGTCACTTTGATCAATTTAATGCATATTTGATGAATAAAAGTATTTTTTTAATTAAAATCTTTCTGAACCAAAACTTTTAAACAGTAGTGTATGTTTTGCCCATTCTGCCATCCACCACAAGAAAATGGTCTGAAGTCTGAAAATAATAATCTGCATAATCTGATGTATCATTATGTTTGTAGCACAACAAACGGTGTTAGACAAGTTAGGTGGCAAATTTTATTTTTTAAGGCAAAAGTATGAGCATTAATAACGGTGATTACTTAGCAATCACCACTAATATGTTTCTCCCCTCCAATTTGTGTCATAATGCAATTTTTTTAACCCTCTATTTCAATCACATTCAGCTTGGTTTAACAAAATAGAGAATTTGGTACGCCATGTTTCTTATTGCCAAAGTGCCTATCAAGACTAATACAATTAATGCCATAAATCTTGTGTGCATGTGTACATCTCTGAGTAGGAGCTTCACAGGTGTGCGTGAGTGTGAGTCATTAAAAAAGCCATTTTCAGTCCAAATATTACCATGAATACCTCCGAGCATGAGAGATTACAGAAAAAAGCCTTGATGATTACTCATCCTTTTACACTCTGCGGCACTTAAATGCTCAGCAGACGTAATGACAGACTTGATGACTACTTATAACTATTTTTTGGACCGCAGGTGCACAAATGGATTATCTCAAACTCCTAAAGCAGAATACAGAAAAGTATTTTGAAAAGAAAGCAGAATGCACAAACCTTTGCAAAAGGATCCAAGACATGGCATAAAAACAAATATTATCCTAGTCTCAGGGTTAGGTTAGGTTAAATTGAGGGACTGTTTACACTACACCGTTTTCAACTAAAAACGGAAAACGTGTGCATTTTGGCCGTTCATTTACACGACAGCGTCATTTTGGGGGCCTGAAAACAAGCTTTTGAAAACGGGATTCAAAGTGCAAGTTTTTGATCGTCCCCATGTAAACAACAAAAACACGAATTTGTGAAAACGTGTCAGTTTATAGGCGCGTAGTGTTTCTTTACAAAGTGACATCGCCAACTACTGGCCTGGCATGCATAATACAGTGTTTTTAGTCACTTTTGCAGATCCGTGTGAATGAGGATCGTTTTGACAACGTCAAATGGAAAACAGCGCAAAAGAAAAACGTTTGCTTTTTTTGTACATCGTTGTTGTGTAAACGTACCCTTAATTGTCATTTCCTTCTTGTCTGTTTCGTGTGTTTCCTTTCAGTTTAGTGTTGATTAACCCTTGTTAGTTGCCTTACTAATTGGTTTCAGCTGTGTCTAGTTTAGCTGCCTTTGTTTATTCACTAAATATATTGCCTTGTGTTTCAGTTAATCCTTGTTGGTTCTTGTCTTTGCTTTGTGTGGTTTATGTACTCTTATTATTCTCCTAAAATCTCCTGTGTGTCTTAGTTTATTTATTAAAGACTGTTTATATTCTATCTTCTTCGTGCATGTTGGCTTAACACACTATAAAGTGACACCTTGTGCTCTAGAAAAGTAGGGGAGAGCGGGGCACAACCTAACACTTTTTGACTTTCTCAGTTTGTGTAAATCCACTTGGGTTCAGAGAATTTATTTTTTCCCACATTAATTTCACACGTCTAATACAATTATGTGGTTTTGTTTCATTGATACAGTGTATACTTTTTTCTTTATTTACCCTGACAGAGTGGAAGTGAAATGTGACAACATGCCCCATGCACAATGTAACATGACCATATGACAGCTTAAAATGTTATCTGATAGACAAACTAAATATCCAAGACAAACTAAAATATTTTGTCAATGAAATACAATTATTAACTTTTTCATATAATGTAATTTTTTAATAAAAAAAAAAAAATTTTTTGAGTTTGACAACAAACACATTGCAAAACACAGCTATACAGCATAGTAATACAAAATGTAATAATAAATAATAATTTCTGAACATTGACTGAACATCTTTATTCACCTTTTTCTCATGGTTTCTCAATAGAATTCATAAAAGTATAGAATAGAATAGCATAGTTCTAATAGGGGCACATTGTACCGCAGTGTGACAACATGCCCCACCTGCGCAACAGGGATTTAAACCTGGCTCCTGTCTTCTGCTGGTTAGATCAGCATTAAAGAACTATTTCAACTGTTAAATAACAGATATAAGATTAAAATAATATCAGATTTGTCTAATTTTAAATAAACAAAAAAAACTGAAAAATGAAAAATTAACAAATAAGAAAATTTTCTTTTGTTATGGTTAAATAAATGTTCAGTGATATCTTCCAAAGATGTTTTAATTTTGGCAAAATATTTTTCTCTATATAGTGTTGCTATGGCAACTAGTAAATAACCTAGGTTTCGTCATGCTGGCATGTGTGGAAAGTTTTAAACCATGTGTGTGTTACAACTAACTCCTGATTCCCTGCTCACCCCTATGCATTAACTGAAGCCCCTGTGTACACAAGTATATTTGAAAGTGTATATGTAATGGGAGGAATATAAAACATTGATGCGCCTAGAGACCTGCCATGAGTTTACTTTCAACTCTGTTTTAAACACCTGATGGAATTTTCAATTCATGAATACTTGATTAGCTAAATTGGAATTAAACTCTGCAGGAAGAAAGAAGAGGAGATTATGCTAAAATAGTGGCATAGAGAAAAGAGAATTTGCTGCGACATTTTTGCTTCAGGAAACACACGTCCTGCAAAGAAACCAACTGGCTTTAAAATAAAAACCTAAAGATTTGTGACAGACAACCCCTGATGTCCTGATATGTGATAGTTTAGCCCCAAATTTTTTTCCACTGTACTGTTAGGAAATGTCATGATGCATTTAAACCATTGTGTATTCATACACCTTCCCCCTAACCATCATGTACCTGTCTGCAAGGATATAAATAAATCCATAATAAAATAAATACATACATGCATACATACATACATACATACATACATACATACTCGCAAATATGTAATGTTTCCTAACTGACTGAAAAGCATGTGAAAGGTGAACAATTTTAAAAACCACACAATTCCTCCAGGGTCTGAATTTTTCCACTAAAACCAGAAGAAGAAAAAAATGGCTAAAAATCCTAGTGAATGAATCCAGTTTGGAATCATAGCGGGGCGACATTGAAAGACAATATTAATTATATTTAACGCTAACACTGACACTGTGGTCCATACATATATTCACAATGCAAAAAAGCAGAAACATTTTTTTTATAAACATATAATACAATTAAAAAAAGGATATACTTTCTGAGAATCTCACCAAACTCATGCACGAGAAATCTTTCTTGCACTTGACATCTTCAGAGAGCTCAGGCAGGCTTTGTAACTGAGGAAAGCTTAATCTGTCGTCCCTCTCTCTCTCTCTCTCTCTCTGCACATATGAAATTGTCCAATCTGAAACCGTTCCTCTCCTTCTGCTAATTTCTCCCCCTCATTAGCAAGTTGTGGGATTCTCTGATCTGTGTAACATGTTCTGTGTAGCTCAGAACCTCTCACGAAACCGCCTCACAAACACTACAGGAGAGAAAATCACTGTTGGCGATTGTGTAAGTAAGAGTGGGTGTTAACTTCTAGTGCATCATAATACACTGCTTGAGCTTTAAATTGCTAGAACTCTCTCAGCATGCTCAATAACTCGAACTGCAGATGAAAAGTACAACAAAAACTAGTTTAAGGACTGATTATTAAAGATTTTAAATTAAGGGTAAGCAGCTTGACATTTTTGAATTGGGACATTATATCTGTGCTAGTCACGATTCACATGCATGAATAGTAGACAGTGTGACATTGCACAGCTGGTGGCTGCAAAATAAAAAGATTTATAAAGAAGTTTTGTTCTTGTCTTGCCTCAGGGATCATATCAGTGAAGACATCCATGAAAGTATACACACCACGCAAAGAACACATCCTTCATTTCTGGTCAGATTCTTAGCCACGTTCCCACTGTTCTCGCTTAAGTTTTATCACAGAGAACAAATCCATGGGGAAAAAAAGAGGAAAAAAAAAAAAAAAAAAAAGAGAAAGCCAAAAAGAGCAAAAGCCATTTTATGAATTTCATCTTACAGAACAGGCTATATCACAAGCTTATCTGTCACAGTTTTGTTCTGCTTAATGCTTTCTTTTACCACATCACTGTATTTATACCACTGTATATAAACACACTTGACTTTTGTACTTGACACTTGAGTTTATGTTTGTATGAACTGTACCGCAGCTATTTCTCTGTAAAATAATTATTGTCAGCATTTGTGGCATAATTCTGTTTCTCTCAAAAAATATATTTCGAATTGTCGTTTCTTTTTTTAAATAGCAAAAATCTGGATTAAAGTATAGCACAGTGGAAATAAATATAGGGCCAACCATGATTTTAGTGCGATAAAATCACTAACTTTTCTGTGTAAAGTCATATTCAAATTTAACAACTTTGTTACCATAACAGTGTAATGCTGTAAATCATCCTGTAATGTAACATAAAATGACAATTTAAACAACATTACAAATTAAATGAGTTAACACAATTAATACAAGTGCTTTTTTAAAATAGCTTCATACCTTTAAAGCCTTGAAAAACTGTCCCCATTTACTTAGTCGAAATGAATATTTGTGGTCATCAACGTTATGCCACAAATGCTCTCAATTGAGCTACTTTGGAATTGTATTTTCAGGGTGAAAATATCTCCTCCATTCTTCTTCTTTAGGATACATGGTTTGAAACATTGACAGGTTCAAAATCTCCGTTCCATTGCATTACAATCATACCAGGAGGTGATTCTAACAAGTACAAATATTAGACTGTATTTTCACATTCCCCTCTCTCCCAGTGTGTTGGTAAAATATCTTCTCTCATCTCTCAGCTCATTCCCTCTGTAGCCATAATCACTGCGGTAGAATACCAGATAAAACGATAACTAGCCATAATCCCTTGGTTCAAACAAGGTCGGAATACAGTGGTAAAGGGCACAATTGATTTACACAAGCACTTTTCTTTGAGTTTCTGTGTCCCAGCTGCTTTCAGTGCACAGAGTCACAGACACACTCGTAAATAAACTGACTTTTTATACCATTGTACCATAAGTAAAGTCTGAGTCAGAGGAAAGATACTGTGATTGTCAATTACTTTGGTCACAGGCACCCTTTGTCGCAGATATCAATCATGTAGGTTGCACAAATGCTCATATTTAATTTCCTATTTGACATTACACCCCCAAAACATGATATCCTTCCCCTTTAATTTCGTGCATTTAGATAAAGTGGGCTAATGACTTCCTCTAACCCCAGAGGAGCTGGAAATACAGGGGACAGGGCAGGAGGCCAACCAAAAACGCACTGCACTGAGGTTCCTCTGTCCTATGAGCAGACCGTTCAGTGGAAAGAAAATCTGAGAAGACGGCATTAGATTCAGCCTAATCAAATCTGAGAGCTTGTTACGTAAGAAACCAAAGTCATCCGAGACAGTCTGAGGAAGAAATAATCTGATTTTTCAGAGAATAATAAAGGAAAAAAAACAGATCTTCTGCATGTCGTTCAGTGTTTTGTAAAGATATCCCACAATGTGTTGAACAACACCTTCGAGTAACAGAATATCAGGTGCGTGAGAGAGTGAGAAGTTGTTATACTTACATTTTCTCACACAACTAATATTCTAAGTGAGCAATATAGGGTTTGCCTACAGTACTGTATGTGTGTGCATACTTCACTTAGTCCATGGGAACGTCTTAACCTCTGGAGTGTGTTGGCTACCCAAAAAACATCCAAATTGCTCCCATAGGCAGCCAGATGAGACCAAGCAGATGCCGAGTTCAGTCTATACTAATATCTTCTATAATCACAGGACACATGAGAACATGTATGTGCCAAGGCTGAGTGGAAGGGTTATTTAAAGACATCATCCCATGACTAAAGAGGAGGAAGTGTCAGATCAAGAGAAGCTTGGAACAAGATGTTGGCCATGGCAAAGAGGGAGGTGAGTGAGTGAGTGTACTAAGGAGGCAAGAGCCTGGGAGGTAGTAAATTACTGTCCTTGTAAAAACAAAAACAGAGTTGTTCAGTAAACGCTTTCAGCTGTACACAAAGATTTGCCCATGGGTGGTTGAATATAGCAGCATGAGATTGCAATTATGGCTCCCTTCTTTAAATAATGTGTTGCAATCCACCTTATCCCTATGTCCCATGATGCTTTGCACAGATGATGGGTGTAACTTCTGACAAACAGTAAAATAGTAACTATTGTGAATGAAACTGTTTTGTGGGCTTGCTTTATGCAAATGATAATTCACACCCACAAAATCGAATGTAAAACGAACAGATGCTATTTTCCCCTTTGACCATCGAAGGATACATCTTGCCGCACAAGCATTTCAGAAGGTCAGCTATATGTGTTAATTAATACTATATTAATATGCAAGTATATAATATTAATTCTTGTGTGAAAACATTAGACTGGGTAAACCCAGCCTGATCTGCCGGCGATTTGAATTCGCCCTGCAACTCAGTCTGGAAACCTGTACATTCATTTCTACTGCTTCTGTTACACTTTTGCGGGAACCAATCACAGACTGGCTTATCCACCTGGCGCGCTATTTGCGGGTTTAACATGATGACGGATAGAGAAGCAATGGGTCGTTGCCCGTTGATCACGCCTCTTGTGGTCTGATTGGTTGAAGGACTATCCAATTGCATACAGAGTCATTTGAATTATGTTCGTTTATCACGCCTTTTGTGGTCTGATTGGTTGAAGGACTATCCAATTGCGTACAGAGTCATTTGAATAATGCTCCTTTATCAGCCTCTTGTGCAGTAGAAAATACAGAGCAGACTCCCCAGACCAATGTTCAATCTTAAATTGAGCTTGGTCTGGTGATAGCCAGACAATGAAAACATTACTTACTTTTCAAACTTTTTAACATGTATAGGTCTGCATTGTTACTTTTAAATGTATTTACTTTTTTCAGAAAAAAAACATTTTCTTTTCACCTCTCTGCAATGTGTGAAAAATTACAATAAACCGTACTCTGACAAGTAGTAAAAGCACAGAGCAGTTTAAATACATTTGCATTTAATCATTTGGTAGACACTTTTCAAGCAGACTTAGAAATTATGAAAAATTCAAACAAGCAATAAATCATATGGAGTCAGCAATATGAGCAGTGCCACAGACTCTAAAAGTGCAGTGCTATGTAGTCGCAAATCAGTAGAAAAGTGAGGAGACTGTATTTTGAGTGATTAGTTTAGTTGTGCTCACAGAGGTGTTACAGACATTAAGGGCCCTATTTTAACGATCTAAACGCATGGTCTAAAGCGCATGGCACAGGTGCACTTAGGGCGTGTCTGAATCCACTTTTGCTAGTTTAACAAAGGAAAAAACGGTCTGCGCACCAGGCGCATGGTCGAAAAGGGTTGTACCTAGTCTCTTAATGAGTCATGGGTGTAACGTGCAATAAACCAATCAGAGTCTCATCTCCCATTCCCTTTAAAAGCCAATTGCGCTCACGCCATGGCGGATTCACTATTTACATGGCGGAATTTGCAAGCAGAAAGACTGAATGCTTCTCCAGAGAATCCTTTTATTTTTACTATTTAGCATGTTTGTGTGCTGCTGCGCGTCCCTGTGTGTGTAATAAGCAGAGTGTACGCACGCTGTGCACACTATTACTAACACGCCCTTCAAATAACACAAAAAATACTGCGCTATTGACTGTAGACCAGGTTTTTGTTGGTCAATGGCGCAATCATTTTCAGTTACCTCAAAATAGCAACGTGCCAACAATGCGCCTGAACACACCTCGTTTTCAGACCAGCTCGCCCATGGGCGAACAGATGGGCGCGAGTACATTTGCTATTTAAACAATGTGGCACTGGACGTGATAACTACGTCGGACTAAAACTAGCAAAAAAACACTTGTTTCGTGCCTGGCGTATGATAGGGCTCAAAGAGACAGACAAACCTTTTAAAAATTTATTTAAAACAAATGTTGAGGCTATAGATTGTCTAATGATAAATATTTAAAATCTTAACATTAAATGCATATAATCATAAGCTAGCACTATGAATGTAAACTTGCAATATGTAAGAATTCTTCCATTTCAGAATCAAAAGGCAGACATTAGTCAGTGAATGTACATATTTCTTGTACTGTATTATCATAGATGATCTATTCACAGTCTTCTTGAGTACATGTCTGGATTGATTTGAAGGAAATAAAGTACGAAACGCATAATTTAGAGAAATTGTACTGAAATTTGCATGATAACATTAAAAGGTATATTTTCTTCAATATTTTTTTCCAGCAGAGATGTGAAGATAGTCAGTCTGACTCCTGCTGACTGCTCCCGATATGTGGCAAAGAAAATCTTAGCACCTTGGAATGACTTACAGTATTTTATTTCATCTTTTTCATTTTCACTTTGAATCTTTCAATAGTGTGGTTTTAACAGCACAATTTAAAGCCACTCCACACTCCAGTGCAGCAGAGGGAAGCATATGCTGTATGGTGGATGCAATTTATTTTTTGGTACACAAGAGAAGAAAAAAAAAGGCATGATACAGAACACAGAGATCTTTTACCGCACTATTACAATAGTAAATGTGTAGAATTAAAACAATGCTGCATTAATTACTGAAGGACATACAGAAGCCTGTATGTGTCAAACTTTGCCAAGGTCTAGTCATCATCTATTTACATTGACCTAACTTCTAATATATCATTAAATAATGTCCATATTTGAGGATTGAGACATCAGTCCTCTCAGCTCCTTTCATTGGCTAAATCAGGCGAATTACCAAAGGATTTATTCAATGCAGTTCAACTCAATGAAATGCAGAACAAAATAATCTAATGCGATAGTATGCAAAAATTCTAATGATAAATTGGCTGCTTTGAAAAGACAGCTGTTCTGATCAAATACAGAATTCCATCTCTCTTTTTCCTCTCTTAAACATATATCTGAAAAGAACTAAGTGAATAAGTGCTTAATGTGCTGTACATAGTTACAAAAGTTTATTCCACTAAGTTTAGATGACAATGTCCAAGGCTATATAAATATTCAATCAATATCAAATATTGATTAACTTTAATTCTTTCCAATGACAGTGAACATTTCTATCTTGAAACGAACACTGAGCTTGGACAGTGAGCGTGTACACGCATTCACAAACATGTTGATAAATAACACCAAGACCCTTGCCAATGAAATTACTCTGATCTTGCAATCACTATGAGTGCAGAGGGAATAACAATGCCAAAAGACAATCCAGTAAACAAAAGCCACCACTCCTCATATTATGCGTTTCATATTATAAACTTTCCCATCATACCAGAGTCATACTATAGTATCTGACCCTATTCGTCAGCATCTCTGTAAATGCATCAAGACGAATGACAGAGAAGTGAGTGAGTGAGTGAGTGAGTGAGTGAGTGAGTGAGTGAGTGAGTGAGTGAGTGAGTCTCTCTCTAACTTGCTGCTGTGCCCATGTACTTTGTGAGATGTTCCTGGCAGCAGTCTTTGCCAGCTGCTTTGAAGAAGGGCTCCGTCTCTGATTTTTTTCCCCTCGCTCATACAGGCTTAATGCCTCTCAGGGACCAGAGACAGGAAATAAGGGAATCACGATGGCGCGGCAGAGGCCACCTGCCATCAGCCTAGCAGAGAGCTGATTCAATTTCACCCACTTCAACACTGACTGTGACATGCTAAAATGTCCCTCTGGACTCGGGTAGCTTATCCTGTCCACGGATCACGACTGAATTCTGATGATTTCATGCTTTTCTCAAAAATCTGGATAGCCCAGCAAAAACAGCTTGAATGTGGGATTATACAGGAACATCGTTTATTTATTTACTTATGTGTCCTACAGCTCAATATGCTGTTATTTTAACTGTTTATACTGGCGATGTTCAAAAACAAATGTAATTAAATCTAAAAAATTTTTTTAAAAATGTGTGCACTAGCTACATGCTTACACAATTTTCATTGACCTAAATATTCCCAGTACACACCATATTATGTATCTAATTTAAAGTTTTTTTTTTTTATTAAAAAATAAATAAAACCACTTTATTCTGTGATACATTAAGGGTAATACATAAACAAACAAACAAAAAACAAACATCATAGAGATACACTACATTCCCAAAAGTTTTGGGATGCCTGCCTTTACATGCACATGAACTTTAATGACGTCCCATTCTTAATCTGTAGGGTTTAATATGGAGTTGGCCCACCCTTTGCAGCTATAACAGCTTCAACTCTTCTGGGAAGGCTTTCCACAAGGTTTAGGAGTGTGTTTATGGGAATTTTTGACCATTCTTCTAGAAGTGCATTTGTGAGGTCAGGCACTGATGTTGGACGAGAAGGCCTGGCTCGCAGTCTCCGCTCTAATTCATCCCAAAGGTGTTCTGTCGGGTTGAGGTCAGGACTCTGTGCAGGCCAGTCAAGTTTCTCTACACCAAACTCGCTCATCCATGTCTTTATGGACCTTGCTTTGTGCACTGGTGCGCAGTCATGTTGGAACAGGAAGGGGCCATCCCCAAACTGTTCCCACAAAGTTGGGAGCATGAAATTGTCCAAAATGTCTTGGTATGCTGAAGCATTAAGAGTTCCTTTCACTGGAACTAAGGGGCCAAGCCCAATCCCTGAAAAACAACCCCACACCATAATCCCTCCTCCACCAAACTTTACACTTGGCACAATGCAGTCAGGCAAGTACCGTTCTCCTGGCAACCGACAAACCCAGACTCGTCCATCGGATTGCCAGACAGAGAAGCGTGATTCGTCACTCCAGAGAACATGTCTCTACTGTTCTAGAGTCCAGTGGCGACGTGCTTTACACCACTGCATCCGATGCTTTGCCATGAAAACCCATTCCATGAAGCTGTCTACGCACTGATCTTGAGCTAATCTGAAGACCACACGAAGTTTGGAGGTCTGTAGCTATTGACTCTGCATGCACTGACCCCGCTCTTTGATTTTACGTGGCCTACCACTTCGTGGCTGAGTTGCTGTTGTTCCCAATTGCTTCCACTTTGTTATAATACCACTAACAATTGACCGTGGAATATTTAGTAGTGAGGAAATTTCATGAATGGACATGATTGCACAGGTGGCAACCTATCACGGTACCACGCTTGAATTCACTGAGCTCCTGAGAGCGACCCATTCTTTCACAAATGTTTGTAGAAGCAGTCTGCATGCCTAGGTGCTTGATTTTATACACCTGTGGCTATGGAAGTGATTGGAACACCTGAATTCAATGATTTTGAGGGGTGTCCCAATACTTTTGGCAATATAGTGTACATCATGGAGAGGTAAAAAATGTACAAAAGCTTGTTTCCACCACGGAATAAAAAAAATAAAGTAAAAAGTGGGTTTATATTTTTTTTTTTCTTTCTTTGGCAGACAAGCTTCCATATATGTGTGTGCTCCTGAATATCTTTTTAAAGATTTTTTTTTTACCTAAAAGGAGTGTGAATTTCATGTTGAACACTTTCTTGCTTAATTCCTGTAGGTGTAATTAAAACAGAAGTTGAGAACCTCTGTGATCTGGCAGATTTGGGTCATGCAGTAGTTATTGTCTTTGTTTTTGTGTTTACAACTTGTTTGTGCCTCCATCCCGTCTTCAATATCAGGGGGATGCATTATGTTTCAGGTTAAAATAATTCAAAGACCTGATTAGGTGCTACCCTTTGATTATAATATACTGTAAATAGACTATGTTTAATGGACGGTGTTTATCTGTGACTAAGATGCTTCAAAGCCTTATAAGCCTTATAAGTGAAAGGTTGTTCATTACAATATAAGGTTTTTACTTTATAGCTTTATAAGGTCATTTGAGCTGTCAAAAGATTATTCACTGCTTATTCTAACATGGGCCTGGTGTTCAAGAGCAAATGATAAAAGCCATGTTATAAACAGACATTTGATTAAAACGGCATATCCTGTGGTTGAACAAGCTGTAATGTGCTTTCGAAGGAATACAGCATAGTACAGACAAAACAGCTGTGTATCGTCTAGTTTTTTTTTTTTTTTATTCTTATAAACTGTCCTAAAATGTGTTATTTAAATATTGTGACTTTTGAACTTAATTCCAGCTTCTCACAAAGAAAATGTAAAAGCAGTGCATTACGACAACAGTAAAAATGCTAATCATAGTTAGACAAAATAAATCTCACTTATTCCAGCACTTTGTAATTTGGTACAATTATGTGTCATGATCGCATTATGAATCTGATGGATGTTATTATTAGAACCTGGTTTTTGGACATAATGTACAATATTATCAAAGGAAGGAGTGAGGGAGAGATCAAAAGAACTTCTCAGAGAACTTTCAGTGAAAGGCACTACCTCCCCTGGCTTCAGGTCACTCAAACATTTTCCCTTTTACACATTCTTTCTCTCTTTTCACTCTTCTTCTCTTCCATATCTCAAATATGAGCTAGTGTGAATAAACCAGTCAAATCAAACAATTCCATTATATCTTCCACACCTACTGTACATGCCAGGGACAGAAAACCATAGATCCTGCTGGGCAAACATCTCTCTATCTCTATCTCTATCTCTATCTCTGACAGACAGGCGTGATTTATACCGAGGGGGAACACCCTGCGCCCCCACCTGGAACACGATTGCCCCTGCCCCCGCGGAGGTCTGTGCACACAGACAGATAGATAGATAGACAGATAGACAGATAGATAGATAGATAGATAGATAGATAGATAGATAGATAGATAGATAGATAGATAGATAGATAGATAGATAGATAGATAGATAGATAGACAGATAGATAGACAGATAGACAGGTAGATAGATAGATAGAAATATACAACTCAGATATCTCTAGGGATCCAGTTATTTAATAATTCTCATATACCAGGAATTCATGTACAGGCAAAAGGGGAGGGAGATGATGTCTTTTTTTTTTTTTTTTTGGTAAAAATATTAGTAAGAAAATCAGTCCAGTACTTCCAGTACCTATTAACACGGCCACAGCCAGAATCAACAGCCAGAACAGCAGTACAGGACAGTTTTAATGAGTGGAAGCAGCTGGTTTTATGCCATTTTCCATTAGTCTTCCTATGAGAGCGACACTATTTACTCAGTATTTGTTTGTAAAAGAGGTCCAGTCCTCAGTGGAACTCTTTTAATTTAAAAAAAAAAAAAAAAAAAAAAAAAAAAAAAAACAACAAATAAAATGGTTACAAGCCCAACTGTTGCCAATTAATTGTAGGTGGATTCAGAGTAGGATTTCGGCACTGCACCAAATGCTATTGAAATCCTTCCAATATTGTTACCTGAAGCCATAGACCTACAGCGATGTAGTTTTGTACAGATTGCTCTGGTCATTGTCTAGCTACAGGCATTGATTTCAGTATGTGCATAAAGACTTTATCAGCCGTACAGTATGTATATATTGCAACGATCTATCTACACATGGACTGCTTGTCAAAGTATTCTGTCACCATAGCAACTGTGGGTTCTTTTTTTTTTTTTTTGGTCCAGATGGCCAGTGAGAAATAAGAATGTCTTGATTTTCATCTCCTTATGGCAAATACTGTATTTCAGTCCACAGATGCACTTTACGAAACATAATATCCCCAATAATATTTCTCCCACACAATATCAATTTTCAAGAACGGGCCAAAGGACTAGACTCTAGAGCTTTTTTTTTGCTTTCTCCATTTTTTCTAACTAAGAAGACCGAAATAAATTGTCTAAAAACAAACATCATGGCATATGGCATATAAAATAAAACAAAAAACAGTCACTGTTTATGCAGCCATTTCTTTGCCTGATATACACTCTTAGAGAGAAAAAAAAAAAAGAAAGTTCAGTGGGATTCAGTGGGAAAAGACTCCCTTTCAAAAAGAACCCTTTTAAAAAGGTTTTATATAAGGAGCAATGTGTTAAATAATTGCATAATACTTTCATGTTTAACAGGTTGTTTTATTTTTTCTAGTGTTTACAAGCTGTTAAATACATAAGATTTTATTAAACTTAAAAATGAATTAAAACAAACGAACAAAAAATTTATTAAATTAAAACTAAATTCATAAAATGGGAACCCCTAACAGGTCTTTTATATGAAGTGCCTGACAGAACCCTTTAAGGTTCTATATAGAACCTTTTCTTCTAAGAATGAGTTAAATCTGAGATGTTTGACTGGCTCTAGTAAAAGCTAATAAAACCGATGCAAAGAAGCAACAGAAAACATTATGCAGCAGCTCACTCTCCTCCACAGCAAAATGGCACTGAACTCACCTAAAACTTGCATTATGGGGTCACACCATCCCACACAGCAAAATAACACACACACACACACACACACACACACACACACACACACACACACACACACACACACACACACCTTAAAACTCTCTGAAAGTCAAGGGGTTTTAATATTGTGCTCCTTGGCATAGAAGTGACACAGAAGTGGTTTTGTGGGAGGCTACAAACATCACAGTTCAACATACCAGCTTTCTGGTTTTATTTTTATCATAACAAGATTTAAATAATTAAAAAAACGTGTTGGAGTATTTCCGAATTTCATAATCCTGCTACATACTGCTGAAATACTTTTTTTAGGAAGTAAGACATGTTTTACAGTAACTTTATTTTCCTAACAGAAGACACTATGATAATACAGTGATGGAATCAAATTATTCTACAATGGTAGTTTGATATATACCATGGTACTGAATGGTATTACCATGGTATTTGCATGATACTTCACCATGGTACATGGTCTATTTGACTCTCTGAATGGACTCAAATACCTTTATGTGTAGCATTGGAATGTAATCTTATGAGTATTTGTGGGGGTTTTTTCCATAAAGTGTGGTTCTGTTTTCATACACACTGAAACTTACAATACTGACGTATTGACGTATACACTAAAATGTAAATTATTTATGTATGAACAACTTTTAGAAGTACAAATCGGTACAAATCCATATTTATCAATATTAAAATCTGGGTATTAATAGTTTGATTCTATTGTATTCAATTGTCATATCATTATGTTTTCAGTCACATTTATTAAATGCAGTTCTGTTGTTGAAAATGCTCTCCAATCTGTATTATATTTATAAAAGAGACAGTGCCCCCTTGTGACTTAAGAAATATTATGCTAAGAGCAAGAAGTCTTACGTGAACAGAACAGTCTAGTTCTTGAGGCGTAGTCAATAGCGCATACTCAGAAAAACTTTGATGGAGTTATGCTGCTTGTTTTGATCGATTTCATATGCCAAACCACTACTGCATAAATGTATCTGCACAATACCACCCATTAAAGAGCTATTAGTCTCTGACCGGACATCTTGTGACAGCTCACATTCCACCAGAGCCTAACATAGTCTTAATTACAAGTGGTCCTTTGAGCTGGATGAGGAGCTGTCACAAGTAAGATGTATCAGAGTGATCCTGACACCAGACCTAAATCTCCTGAACCCACTGTCAGACCCCGGCAATCAGAGTGTCTCCCTAGTTATCTATCAGATTTTGAGCTTACAAGATACCACCCAAGGCAACTGTCACAGGACAGAGCAGACACTTCTTCTCCTGAACTAAGTGAAGATTCTGAGCCACCAGGAGCAGCCTCACTCAACATAGCTGCCACCTCTTATGAACGTAGATCAAGTCCTCAGCCTTGGCAGCCATTAGAATGGCGCTCCATCAGGGAAGATAAACAGCAGCATAAAATCTCCTCTTCGCATCCTGAGTTGTCATCGGTGGTCTTAGCAGAGTTTCAGCAGTTTAGGAAAGAGAATGAGGAACTGCAGCATTTTGCAAATGCACAGACGAGATGGCTAGAGAAAAGGAAGGAGGCTCTTGAAGCACAGATAAGACATATTGTGGCAAGTAACCAGCCCAAGAGAGACTTCTCGGTTGCGAATCGCGTTGGAGAACATTCTACCAGCTAATGCTACAGAGAGATTCAAGTTCCAGATACTTGTCGACCACCTGAAATTGGAAAAAGCCCTGCTTAAAGCAGATTCCTACTGAAACTCCTTGTACCCATACTAGATACTATGGAAGCACTTAATCAGCAGTATAGTATGGACAACCCCACCAGCGAATAGCAGAGCTTCAGAGAATAGCAGAGCTTATGGATGGCCCGAACATCAGCAGCAGAGATGTGAAAACTTTCAGGATGTTTGCATTAAGAGCTCGCTCAGTCAGTATGCTTCAGCATCTGAGCAATAAAGGAAAGGATTTGGAATGCCCAGCCAACCCAACAATAATATTCCCAGGTACAGAGAAATGCACGGACCCAAGTGCCATGCCAGTGAAGGATGCTGAGTCCAAGTCCAGAGAGAGACATATCTTCTGTCCATATTGTGATGGACATGATCACTACTTAAATGACTGCCCCAGTTTCATTTAGTTAAACAAAGATCAGAAAGTGAAGTGGATTCAAACGAACAATAACTTTTGGCACTGTGGGAGAGGGCACCAAGCAGCAAAATGTACTCTAAGAACCCATTGCAAGACCTGTAACCGCAGACACTTGTTTGTCCTCCATGAGGTTAATGATTGACTCTCCACAAAGACAAATGACTCTCCAGATCCTGGACCCTCTGAGAGCTGCCTAGTGAACACCACCACAGAGACCTTGTACCTAGATCGCCCCACCAGCAGCCACCAAGTCTTGTTAAAGATTTGTAAGGTGCTCTTAAGAAAATGGCGACACTGCTTGGAGATTACCGCTGCAACAGATTGATTACGTACAGCCACTCGTCCCCATATGCTCTGACTATCCACACCTCATTACATTAGTTGAACTAGTTTGTTTAGGCCCTCCAAACGGACCTGCTGCCATCAGGCCGCCTGGGTTGGACACTGCAAGGTCCCACTTAACAACCGTGTCTCAGAACCACAGTGTCTCTTCACTTCTACTTCCTTTTCCCCTACTGACCTGTACAATCAAGTAGAGAGATTATGGCAATTAGATGGGCTTCCATTTTACAGTGAGAAACTCATTACTTGATCAAGGCAAGATCAAGAGGCCATTGCTTTACTTGAGTCAAAGACAACTAGAGTTATGGTAGATGGAGTTGCTAGATATGTCACTCTGTTACTTTGAGTGAAGAATATGCCCATACTACAAGCCCCAAAGGATAGTACCCTGCCTTGTCTCAGAGGAATAGAAAGGAGGTTAGCCAAAGATCCAACTCAAGCAGCATCTTACAGGGCTGAAATGAATATTTTGGAGGAGAAAGAATATGCTTTGGTAATATCTCCAGAACATGTGGAACAGACAACAGAATCAGGGTATATCCCCCACCATATGACTCAGCACAATGGCAAGAACAGAGTCGTTTTCAACGCTTCCTTTCAGCACAGAGAAAAGAACCTGAACCAACTCCTAATTCCAGGTTCTACATTAGGCCCTACCCTGATGTCCGTCCTGCTGAGGTTCCGTGAGCACACAGTGGCTTTAAGCTGTGACATCAGGGGAATGATTCATCAGGTGCGTCTACTACCAGAGGATTGCCCTCTGTTACGATTCCTCTGCAGAGACCTTCCATTTGGGATGACGTGCAGCCCATGTTGCGTGACATTTGCATTACAGAAACACAACATGGATCATAGTCAACCACATCCCATCTCATGCTAGGTCAACCAGCATTAAGTTGTGGCTGATACAAGGTCAACCAGACGCTCAAGAATCCACACTGGCACTGTGTATCAGACACACTGTCTATAAGTACCGTCCCATTAGCTGCTCAGTCCCCACAATGCGCAACATTGATAAGGTCTTGGCCAGCCAATATGACCCATTGGATTACATGGTCCCTTACACTACAAGAGCTAAAATATTAGTTCAGTGCCTGTGGGACAAGAAGAGGGAATGGGATGACCCCCAACTACCATGTGTGCTGCTCTATGGCAAGCATTGGAAAAAGAGTTGCCAGACCTCCACCTCATATCTCTCCCCAGGTGTTACGTTACTGCAGAGTTAGACAACACCCAAAGTCTAAGAGAGATGTCTTTTGCGATGCCTCAGAGAAAGCCTACGGCTCAGTAGCCTATCTTTGGACACAAAGTCCCTGGGGAGACATAGAAGTAGCTTTCCTAACTGCCCGTTCAAGAGTTTCCCCCAAAAAGCAGCAGTCAATCCCTCATTTAGAGCTGTGTGCTGTGTAAATTGTATAATCCAAGCCGGTGGAACCAGGACCCACCATTTCTCCTTCTGCCCTCAGATCAGTGGCCTAAGAGTCCACTTCTCCATCTACAGAGTGAGGAGGAAGAGTTGAAACAAGCTACCTTTTGAGGGCTTACTGTTCCAGCCATAAACCCTGCCTTGCCTGATTGCGGTCAGTTCCAGTCCTACGACCAATTACTCAAAGCTACTGTCCGGGTATTACATGGGGCAGCCGCGGATAATGATGTTCTGACTGCAGATGAATACCAAGAAGCAGAACTAGCTGTCCTCTGCCAGGCACAAAGCCCAAGCTTCCCTTTCGAAATCAGCCATTTTAAGTCAGGTAAACCTTTACCAATGAGTAGCCATCTCCTGTTCTTTGCTCTAGAACGTGATAGCACTAAACAGCTCCTTAGGGTTGGTGGTCGCCCCAGAAGGACAGAACAACTAGATGAATATTCAAGTCACCCCATAGTTCTTAACTCTAGACATCCCCTGAGCAAGTTGATCATTCAAGACTTTGAAAGACTGCACCATCCAGGAGCAGAACGTGTATTTGCAGAAGTGCGACGCAAATACTGGATCTTGAAGGGCAGAGAAGTTATTCGCCAACATCAAAAAGCTTGCTTGGGCTGTTAAAAAAATAAATAAATAAATAAATAAAAAATTTTTAAAAATGGAGAGATAAGCCAAGCATTCAGAAGATGGATGACCTACCCCCTTCTAGACCCCCTTATTCTAACCAGCCTTTTACTCAACGGGGTTAGATTGTTTTGAGCCCTACTGTACCTCACGATGGGGGTCATATTTATGTGTCTGACAACACACATATTTAGACATTCTCAGCAACATAGACACATTCCTAATGCCTCTCAGACAATTCATCTCCTGTAGAGGGAAGCCATTTGAGATCATATCAGATCAGGGGACAAATTTCCGGGGTGGTAATTGAGAGTTACAAGAATCTTTTTCTGCCCTTCATCCTACATTACAAGAGCAGTTAGCCAGCCAACACATTTGATTCAAGTTCAATCCCCCTGGTGCTTCACACTTTGGAGGCTGTTGGAAAAGGAAGATACAATCCCTCAAAACTGTCATCTGTGTTACTATAGGGGATCAGATTGTAACTGAGGAAGTCCTACGAACTGTACTTGTTGAGATTGAAGGCATTCTCAATTCTAAACTCCTCGGCCATTCCACGTCAGATGTAGCAGACCTCAACCTGATCACTCCTAATATGCTGCTTATGGGGCGGCTGGACTCATCCCTGCCTCAAGTAGTGTATCCACAATCAGAGCTATTGAATATAAGGCGGTGGAGGCATAGTCAGATTATGGTGGATCATTTCTAGAAACATTTCATCCGCAATTACCTACCAGGACTTCAGGAAACATAAAACCTGGAACAATTGTCATGATTGTAGACCAGCAGCTGCCTCGGGCTCTATGGCCATGTGACTAATGTTTTCCCTAGAGAAGATATTAGAGTAAGTGTGGCTGAGGTTTAAGTAAAGAACAAAACCTACCTTTGCCCAATTTCCCACCTTAACAGCCTCCCGAATCTGCCAGACTGAGTACCACTTAGTATTGTGCCCAAACTGAGATTGTCTTTTCTAAGGTACATAATTTACAGAGCATTTACAGTTATGCTGCTTTTTTTTTTTTTGATAGATTTGACACAGAGCGTTCATATCACTACTTCATAAATGTGTCTTCACAATACCACCCATTAAAGAGATATTCGTCTCTGACCAGACATCTTGTGACTGCTCACTTTCCACCAGACACTAACATAGTCTTAATTACATCAGTCATAACAACTCTCTGTTTGGCATAGTAATGGATACACTGTAAAGAGATTGCTGTAAATTTTACAGTAACTTACTGGCAGCTGGATGCCAGTAATTCATTGTAAAATGTTTTACAGTATTATTACTGTATTTTCACTTACAGTATACTATGGTTTACTGTACTTGAATTTACAGTATTATTACCATATTGTCATTTACAGTATTAGTACTGTTGAGTTTTTCATTTATTTTATTTTTTTTAAAATACCCCACCGCCCAAAAAAATAACAATAACTCATGAACATTTCTCCTTAAAAATATGTAGATATATAAAGAAAATGTTCAACGATTAAAAATAATATTTTAAGAAGTGATTATGGGTAGGTTTAGAAGTAGGAGTGGTATTAGCTGCTTAAAATATATTTTTAAATGCTATATTGTTACTAAAAGTGTCATTTTCCTACATGTTGTACTTTTACATTTGATGTAGCCTATTCTTTTTATATTCTCTACAAAATGTTTATGTTTGGGGTAGGGTTAAGGGATCTACAGTTTATCTATAAAATGTTATAAAAGATTATTAAATATTTTAAGTTTCTTTAGCTGTAAATACATAATAATTTTTACGTTTAAATGTTGTCTGTTCTGTAAAGGGAACTTTCAGTGTAATGTTACTGCTGTGGCACGGACATATAAGAGGGGACACAGGGTTATGAGGTCAGTTTCTGAGTAAAGAGTTTGTCCTAAGCAGCACTCCTGTGCCTGGCTCGTTATTGTAAAAATAGCTAACACAACATGTTGTCAGAAGCGAACTTAACCTAAAAGAACCCATAAAAGGAGTATACTGGTGAAACAAAGTGAACATGGAGAGAGAAGCACCAGCCCCACTCATGTTCATTCACTCGCTGAGCAATGTTATTTCAGAGCCCTAAAGGAAGATCTGATAAGGGACTGTATCGTGGTTGGCATACATGATGCCAAATTGTCAGAAAGCTTACAGTTAGATGCAAATTTGATGTTAGAGAAAGCAATAACGAGAGTTGTAAGGTGCAACATTAAAAAAAACAACAGCCAATATTATGTGGACCAGAGCAGATGATCAGACACATTGAGGCCACACACAAAAAGGACAGGAGATCGCAAAAGCCACTTAAAATTAAGCCAATTTAAACAGAGAACCAATTACTTGGATATGGTAGATGTGGGAACATTAAGAATCACCCTGGAAAGACTGCCCAGCTAGAGAGGCTGACTGCAGTAGGTGTCACCACAAGGGGCATTTTGCAAAAACGTAAGTCAGTTAGAGGGGTCCATAACATCACAGAGGGGCAGCTAAAGAGTAATGAGGAGGGGGATTTTGCTTTCCTTGGAGAGGTGTATAGACAGGAACTGATGGCTGTAATGAACTGATTGTGCTGAATGGGGGGGAAAAAAAAAAAAAAAAAAAAAAAAAAACACCTTTTCAAATTAGACACAGGAGCTGTTGTTACAGCAATTCCAAGCAGCAGTTTCTCCACTAAGAAATATGGGGAGTTGCAGCCACCTGGGAAAGTGCTGTTCGGACCAGGTAATCAAAGGCTGGATATAAAGAGATGGTTTAAAGGGTGGCTAAGCATCAAAAATAAAACTACGGAACATGATATTTATGTAGTCGCTGGACTGTCCAAGCCCTTATTAGAGCTCCCTGCAATTGAAGCCCTCACACTGATACAGCATCTCCACACTATAGCCGAATACCCCTCAGTGTTCCTTGGCTTAGGGAATTAAAGGAGCTATACAAAATTATCCATGCCGTGTGCCCCTGCCAATGAGAGACAAGGTACAAGCGGAGTTAAAACGTATGGAGGATGTGGAAGTGATTTCCTAGGTAACTCAGCCCACCCCATGGTGTGCAGGCATGGTGGTAGTGCCCAAGGCCCAAAGAAAGATACGGCTGTGTGTGTATTTGACTCACCTGAATAAGTGGGTGCGGAGAGAACAACACTTGCAATGCTTTCTGGTGCCAAAGTACTGGCCAAAGAAAGCTGGACGCTACATCTGGCAAATTCCATTGTCTGAGGAAAGCTCACTTTTGACGACATTCATCACCCCATTTGGGGGATCTTGTCGGCCCCACAGCATTTTCAGCAATGCATGTCGCAGATGGTGGAAGACTGCAAAGGAGTTGTGTGTCATGCAGTTATATTAGTCTATGGTGAGGACATGCAGCAACACAACGAGAGATTGCATTGGGTCCTTAAGAGACAGAGATGAAGGCTTGACTTTGAATGAGAGGTGTGTGTTTGCAATGGACAACATGATGTTTCTGGGGCACCTTATCAGGGCAGATAGTGTTGCACCAGATCCAGACAAAGTCAGAGCGATCTTGGAGATGCCTGGAGTAAAAAGAGTGATGGGGATGGCTAATTATCTGGGTAAGTTTTTACCACATCTTGGATCCTACACCAGCCCATTCAAAGACCTGCTTAGTGAGAAAAATGAATGGTGCAAGGGATCACCACAAAAAGAGGCTTTTCAGAAATTAAAATCAGATCTGAGCGTGTAAATGGCTGTCATCTTACCTCCTCAGCCTGAAGTTTAGACTGGAGACTGATCACAAACCACTGCTAAGCACTAAAGCACTAGAGGAGCACCCTCCATGAATACTGTGGTTTCATCTGAGGCTGATGAAGTTCCCTTTCGACATAGTCTGGTGGCCAGGACTGTCTGTGCACATCAATCTGCTTGTGGAAAACTGCAGCACATGCTCACAGCATAGGGCAGAGCACAGAGAGCCTTTGTTAACCACTTCAGTGCTGGAGAGATCATGGCAGCGGGTGGGTACAGACTTATTTTTCTGGGAGAAAAATACATACCTTCTGGTTGTAGACTATTTTTCACATTACATTGAAGTAGCACACCTAAATGTAGCCACAGCCAACACTGTCATTGCAGCTTTAAAGGATGTGTTTAGCCGACATTGAATCCCAGAGATGGTTATGTCTGATAATTGACCACAGTATAGCTGTGCACTCTTTAAGAACTGCCAGTGAATACAGATTTACACACATTACCAGCAGCCCAGGATACCCACAAGCAAATGGGGAGGCAGAGCGTGCACTGGCTACTGTGAAAGGACTCTGGAAAGGGGGTGGTGAGAAAATGAAAGCTTTGCTGACATACTCTCCAGCACAACTCCTAATGGGGAGACAACTGCATACCACAATCATCACAGCTTCCATGTTTTCTAACTCCTCGATGGCCAAACATTAAGAGGTTAATGGAATCACACAAGTGGGAAAAAGAGAGACAGCAACGCAGGTACTACATGCATTAAAGGCACATCCCTTACCGACATTACAGCCAATTCTGGCCAAGTGTCAAAGCCTCCTGAATGTCTGAATTAATAGAGAGAAAAAAAAGTTGTGTTCACTGTGTTGCAGATAGTGACCTGTAAATGAATGTAAGTTTGAAGTCCATAGTCCATGTTGTACGTTTCAGCATCTATCCAAACATACAAAAAAGTTGCATATTGATATACATATTAACAATGAGGCCAGGCTGTTGGAGGAGATGGTGAACAAATTTTTAAAGCTTACTGTAGCTGACTACAAAGTTGGCAAAAGTTCCAGAAGTAAACCAATTGATTATATCCATATCTGAAGAATTGTTTTATCTCTCACAATCTGTAGATACTCCGGAGTTTCAGAATCAGCAACATCTTACAAATTGAAGATTTGAGCTCCCAAGGCTTACCACTTTGGCATCAGAAAAAAAAAAAGTGTTCTTTTTGTTAAAGTAGTGTTAAAAATACAGTTGGACTTTATGGTGCATTTCTTGTTGTAAAAAGTATACTAATGAAACACAGCCCAAAAATGACCATGTGATAATATCATCTAAACAGTTTCCCAATCAAAACAATACAATATGAAAGGCTATACTAAAACAAAAAAATGCTTGTTCCTATATGCAGTAAACCATGGATTTAATCAACACGGTCTCACTCCTATTCGTCACATATTGACGCTTGGTCAGTTCCCTTCGGCGTCACTTTTTAACGCACAGGGTACCCCTTTAGCGTCGTTTTCCGACGCGCAGTACTCCATTGATTTCAATGAGAAACCGTTGGCGTCATATACAGACGCGTTGGGCATGGTTATCGTCATGATGAAACTATATATTGGGTTATGATTTTGCCATTACGACATGGAGTGTGATTCTCAATTTATTCAGCCATTCGGGCTGGATCATCATTTCAGCGATTAAAACATTAAGATCAACTCTGTTCTTCACATAAAGATATCGTATGACTTCAGAAGACTTGCAATGCAACATGAGTTAATACTTTTATACTGTTTTTGGTCAGTTTTTGCAATAAATACCTGTGACTGTACTTTTATTTGCCTGTTTTATATTGTTCAGAAGGGGGTAGGTTTAGGGTTGGAGTGGGGTTAGTTGCTCCAAAATATAAAAGTAGCCTATAAATATTCATAAAATCATGTCTACTTTTATAAATGCAAAGAATTAAATGCGTCTTGATCTGACCAATTGGGCAAACAACTGAAATCAATGGAGTAACTTACCCTAAACGACGCTAAAGGGGTACCCTGTGCGTTAAAAAGTGACGCCGAGGGGTCCTGACCAAGCGTCAATATGTGACGAATAGGAGTGAGACCGTGTTGATTTAATAGAAAAATACAAAGAGAGTTCTAAATAAAATTTCATAGGACTTTAATTTTTATGTTTTGTTTCTAGTTCTAGTCTCAACTTTGTTTATGTTCTTCCTTTGATAGCTCCCAGGTGTGTTCTGGCAATTAGTCTTGTGAACTCCTTACTTCTTCCATATCTTTATATGACATAGTCAGAGCTATTAAGGAATCTTTTTCAATCGCTTTGACAGCCTTGAATGTTAATTGACATCTTGTAACTAAATGTCTGTTGCTGCAGTCAAATCTAAAATGCACACAAGTACACGATATACATGCATAGCTGTCTATAAAAAAAAAAAAAGGAAAGTCAGTCATAATTCTCGCTAAAAAGTTTACAGCGTGCTGAATGGCATTTTCATTAACACGCAGCAGATAAGACTCCTGCCTAATTAGTCTAAAGAAGCTCTCAATGCATTTCATTCAAATGACACACACTTACAGGGCAGAAGATATTAATTCAACAAACCTGTTTGCATAACTACTAATAATCTGCACATATACACTATTGGTTTGCAGTACATTAAGGTTGGTAAATATAACTTTATCACCACTTTAGCCATGCACAGTACTGGGTACTTTATACATCAGCTAACCAAAAAAAAAAAAAAAAATTCTGCAAAAAATGTGGAAGTTTATCTCCATGGAGACCAGCAAAGTCATTACTTCACACACACCTGATTTTTTTCTTTCATCTGCTGAAATGTCAATAAATCATTCCTGTCGACTGACAGATTGAAAAGTGAAAAGTCTCCCCACCTCTGTAAGCTTCTGATTGGGGCTTCTAAGAGAATCTACAAGGTGTTGTTCTTTTTTAAAAAGCAATATGATTTTGGTCCTGCAAGCCAGCAGGGGAATATATTATCTTTAGAGGTGAAATTTCATTTTGAAGTTTCAGCAATGGACAGAACCTTTTGGCATGAGAGAGCTGCCAAGTTCTGCAGTTTTCTCTAATTCTCAACAAACCTTTTTTTTTGGAAAAAGTTAAGAGTTCCAATAAACTAAATTTAATACCATGAGTGTTTAGTATTCTAGGGCTGCTGTCCAAATGCTGATTTGTAAAATAAACTCAGTCCCAGGAGTCACAGTTTCCAGGATTTGCTAAATTATTTCCATTTATTGATCTTTCTTATTGTTATTTGCAGTCAATATAATAAATGTAATTCCAATCTCAAATTACGTTACATTCTTGAGCCAAAAGTGATTGCATTATTAAACTTCCATGAAGGGTTTTCTCAAACAAAGAAATTGACTTTATAAATATGTCTGAGATTAATAATATTTTTAACTTTATTCCTCTCCTGTTCCGTGTCTAATGTCAGAATATACCAGTTCATTTTATTGGCTCCCTGGTTAAATGGGTTTTGTTGTCATTTTTTTACACTATTTTCTTCTCCCTCTCTCTCTTTCTCTTTTCAAGACATGTTCCATATTACAACCATTTATTTAAAGTATTAGTATAATTCAACAATTCAAATAATCATCTTCACTACAGTCTACATTTTTTGTTTTGATTGTATATTGTAAATATATTAAATATTATTAACTATATTGTTAGTACTAAGACATTTAAACCAGATTATCGCTGACATACGAGTAAATTATCAACTATTGGTGACAATGGTTCTATGATCTACTTAGGCTTACAATGCTTTTGGGAAACGCAGATCTGGTCTCTACATTCTGTGTCTTAATGCAATAAAGATTTGGTATGGTCTGTTTGGGTAAAAGGCTTGCCACTTTTGTCGTCCTGCTATGTGCACTTACTATGAGTGATACCCTTTCTAACGATGACTGAAACCCTTTCTAACTATGACTGATACCCTTGCTTAGTGGGTTAGAGGAAAAATAAATGACTGAAGGAGGTAATGCAGTGAGATTCCACATCTGTACATCCAAGACTCTTTAATCATTTATACCTAAGGAATATTGAAGTCTGTCCTTCTGCTGTGTCTGTTGTAATGAGTGTGGAGCACATCAGACATTGACATATAGGGTTGGTTCTGGGAATAAACGTCTTTTGTCCTCATAATTTATTCAGCATGTATGTTGACTGATTAAATGCAAGATTGATTAAATAAAAATGATTTACTATGCAAGTCATTAGCAGACTCACATAAACGGCAGTCAAAAAGATACAGATGTGTTTGATCGTCTCGCTGGCATGAATGCCAGAGATGTCTTAATGTTTGCAATATCCTTTTTAATGTCTTAGATTTTTTACAAGTTTCCAGGTTATGTGAATTATATGTAATTGATAGGTGATATAAGACAAGGCAACCACACACACACACACTTTTGGTTTACATGTTTTATGGGGCCTTTCACAGACAATTATTTTTATACTGTGCAAACTGCATATTCTATCCCCTGACCCTAAACCTATATACCCATCACAGAAAATATTCTGCATTGTTACATTTTCAAAAAAGTCTGAATGACCAAGAAAATCACCTACTATCCAAAATTAAGACAATGCAATAAGGCACCAAACATGTCAGGCTGCGATTCACAACAATGTCACTTCAAAGCATTTCTTGGACAACAGCGCCACCCTCTTTCAGATTTAGGATCAGAGGAAAAATCTGATCCAGTGTTTCATCAATTATGGGCACTTGTTGAACTCTTAGAATTGGTTGACTAACAATGTCAATAAACTAATTTCATAGCTAGCTTTTTTTGTATCTAACGACACATTTACAGTAAATTGTATAGGCTACTGTAATTTGACAATATTATGAAAATGATGCTCAATAACGGAAAATAACCTTGGTAACCAAATTCAAACAAAAAAACTTTGGGGCAAAATTGTTTGTTGTGGTAGACAAATTACACCAGAGTATCTGTATTTACTAATATATATATATATATATATATATATATATATATATATATATAGCCTATTTTTTACACAATATATAGAACTGGTGTTACAAAACCAGTTCTATATATTGTGTAAAAAATAGGCTATATATATATATATATATATATATATATATATATATATATATATATATATATATATATATATATATATATATATATATATATATATAGTAAATACAGATACTCTGTATACTCTGTACTCAGTATCTGTATTTACTAATATATATATATATATATATATATATATATATATATATATATATATATATATATATATATAGCCTATTTTTTACACAATATATAGAACTGGTTTTGTAACATTATCTTATTTGATAAACATTATGAAGATCATAAAGATTAGGCAAAAGTAATAAAAAAAATGAATTAATATAATTATAATAATAATAATAATAATAATAATATTATTATTATTAATATTATTATTAATATTAATATTAAGAAGAAGAAGAAGAAGAAGAACCAAAGGAAAAAAAAAAGTTTTTAAAACATTTAAAAAAAAAACAACTGGAAAACTGGAACAACCCTATGCTGTGGGGACCAAGTATTATCCCACAAGGATAATAATACCAGAACATTTTGACCTTGTGGGGACTTTCATTTTTGGTCCCCATGAAGAAAACGGCTAAATTATGTTTTTTGAAAAATGTAATATACAGAATGTTTTCTTTGAGGGTTGTGTTTAGGGTTAGGGGATATAATATACAGTTTATACAGTATAAAAATCATTATGGCTTTATGTCATTATGTCCATAAAACATGGAAACCCTTACAAAAAAAAGTTTATTCAAGTCTATAATTTATTCAGTCTACTAATTATGTAGGCTACTTTTCAGAAATATACTTACAATTCCACTTAGGTAACCTATATTTAACTTATGCTGAAAGAAATGTCTAAGTATAGCCTTTTTAGCCTATTGTACTCAATCTTTTGTGATAGGCTAGCCTACTAAGGTGGATATGCAAAATCACAACATTTGAAGAGGGTAGACTATGTTTTTCACTCTTATTTTAGAAGCCTAAGCACTAAAGCGACAAAGATACCAGAAGGAGAATATGTCGAGGAAGAGAATTAATGCATTGTTAATTTCAGTTAATTCGTTTCTGCTTTAATTAAAGGATCGTAATTATTTGATTAAATTAATTGTATGCTCACGGCACAGCTCTGTGTTTGACAATATTCTCTCATTTTTTCAGTCGGAAAATACAGAGGCAATTAATACGATAAGCATTTTTGCCGTCTACAGCAGTTTAGAGTGAGATTTTATTTATTTATTTATTTAATTTTTTTAAAAAAAAATTTATTGATGCTCAAAACAATACACAAGTTATAACAAATAACAACAGAATACAAACAACAAAAAAACAACTGGGGGGAATAATATAAATTAAACATATTGGTAAATTATGAGAATTACATGACACTGAAAAAAGGAAAAGAATTGCAAACAGATGTTTAGAGTGAGATAAGAAAGAGAGCTTGGCAGTGATGTTTGTTTTGAAGAACTCTGCTGCCCTCTACTGGTCGATATGACATAATGCAACTACAGTCTACATTCAGTGCTGTAACTGGTTTAAGACTTGGTTGGTAGTCCACTCACTGTTAATAGCAAATAGGCTATGTTAATGAATCTCTAAACATTAGCCAAATAAAACAGACCTCAAATTGCACAAAGATACATAAATAATTACAAACTATATGATTTAGTGTGATGTCACATAGCCATGTATTATTTTAGTTATTTGTGAAATAGCCTACTGGAAAGAATAACTTTTGCAAAGAGAAAAGCAACTGTAAATATTCACCATATACTGGACATAAGGTAATTGACTTAAGTCATCATGAAGTATTTTTATGTAAATTGTTGTTATGGTTGTATTGTTTTAAAAAACCCAAAATGTTGTGGGTCCATCAGAATTCACATTGAAGAACAAAAATATGAATACCACAAAAGGATGAATGTAAAAGTATATCATATACATTTTAACTTTTCTAATGGTATACTTAGAAAATGGATCGTATGTGTGGATCGTATATCAGATCCACACAAAAAAAAAAAAATTGCATATAAAAATTGACATATAAAAAAAAAAAAAATGTACACACAAAATATCAATTAACAGACAACTAAAGCAAATCCATGCTTACTGAAATCACGCAACTAACAATATTAAAAATGAAACAAACAAAAAGGACAAAACTGACAACCGACAACACAATGCTTACTTGAAGCTATATATAACATAGTAAAAAGCAAACATTTTATAGAAATATCCGTCTCTGTCATAAAAACATCTATATTATAAATGCTTACTGTCATACTATTACACTGTGTACATTAACTGAAAATATTTATTTATTTATTTTGGGGGTTTTTTTGGGTTAAAAAAAAAAAAAAAAAAAAAGAAGTTGGGATTATGGCCATTCTAGATTTGTGGAATATTTTATAATTATTAAACCTTTTTATTTCATAAATATAAGTGATCTATTAATTTTCTGTCTCATTGCATTTTGTAATCAGGCCGTTGTTCAAATAAACAGATTTTTTTGATAAATCAAAGTAAATGTACTTCACCTCATTAACACATTTACAAAATGCACAAAACACTGTTTTTCATAATTTACATTTGCTAAATATTTCACAAAAAGATAAAACCAACCGATCCATTAGAAAATCAAATTAATAACTACAAACCCATTAAATTGTTCCAGATCTCTGCAACTCTTTATCTAAAGTTCCATATTTTATGGTTCTCACTTGGTTAAAAAGCAAACAAAAAAGCACATTAAAATAAATAAATAAATAAATAAATAAATAAAGCCATTAGAACCTTTAATTATTTTTAAAAGGAAAACTGGTAACACTTCACAATTAGGTTTCATTATCAGTTAGCATGAACTAAGTGAAAAATACTTTAAAGCATTTATTAATCTTACTTAAATGTTTATTTCAGCATTTACTAATACATTATTAAAATCAAAAGTTGTTAATATTATTTAATAGGCCTGAGCTGACCTAAACTAACAATGAACAGTTGTATTTTTATTAACTATTAACAAAATAAATACTGCAACAAATATATTGCTCACAGTTAATATCAATTAATGCATGAACTAATGAACCTTATTGTAAAGTGTTACTAGAGGGGAAAAAAAGGAATTCTTTTTTCTTTTATTCTTTTTTTTTTTTTTTTTTAACAGAACAGTATGACTTCACCAAGAGTGAGTTGATACTGACACTGCAGTGATCATCTTTAGAATGAATGTTTTATTATTTCCCGTTTATCCTGATATCTTCTTTTATTTGAGACAGAGACTCTGCATGTGAGCAGGGGAAATTAAAGTGTTCAGTGACCCCAGACAAGCACCAAAGGTCATACTAAAGGAAATAGAAGCTGACAACATCCATACCTCATGGAGCCCTCTGCACACCAGACCAGAGACACCAGCGGGTTTAACTAATGACGGCACTTACGACAGCAAGATTTTTACTCTGAAAACTGAAATTGGAAAAATCACTGCACAGGACCTATGCCTGACTAAATGGTGGTTGAAAGGGGAGCACCATTACCAGGCTAACATTTTAATTTCTTTTTCTAAATTACCTCAATGTTTAAATAGGAAAATGCACCTCTAAATGATACATGGATGAAAAAAGTACATAGAATATGTTTTTAATTTCCCCTAGTTTATCATTATAAATGATTTTCAATTTAAAATAAATGATTTAATAATCTATAAGGTGGTAAAGGCAATGAAGGACTGCTTGCTCACAGCATACAGAACAATTTATATAAGCAAACAAAACAAAAAAGTTTCTCTCGCTGTTTTTTTTTTTTTTTTTGGCCCTAAACAAACTAAAGTCAACTGAACAGCCATTAATCAGACAAAGGATTCCAGCATTTGAGATGCCTCTGGGGTAATTGACCAGTCAGAAAAATGGATTAGAGATTACAGCTAGCAATCAGTTGTCAAATATTAACCTGCTACTCCGTTATTACCACTGTTCTATATGATCTGAAGCTAATAGAAATCCACATCTGGCAACACACTTCCAGAATACCCAAAAGTATGTGAGATACATTTATTTTCATATACTTTATGAGCTGCAATGAACCAATAAATATATCATTTTAAAAAAAACTATGCACATACCTAATTCCTGAGAGAGACAATGGTTATATGGCAGTATATGGATTTAAGAGCAAAAGTATCCAGTAATTATATCACATTTTTAAATAAGCAAACATTGTTATACGTTTTTTGGCACTTTTAGTTATAAATTGCATAGGAAATCTCAAGTCAGAGAAAGCATCAACTAATAAAATCCTAAACGTAAAAGAAAAACGAAGAAGAAAAAAAAAAAAAAAACTCACGGTTTGAAAAAAATTACAAACTGTAATGCTTTTTCATACAAATTTTTTTTATACGAATAAATGTATATTTACAGTTTTTTTGTGATTAATTATATGTACATGTAATAAATCTAACATGTAGCTAACACATTTTAATAATAATAAAAAAGTATTACCTTGGAGAAGATCTGAGGAGATGGGAGAAAAAAAAAAAAAAAAAAAAAAAAAAAAAATATTGTTGACCAAACCGTAATGCTTATATTGATAGAAATGTTGTCCTAAAAACATTTTATTTCAGTGTTGTCAATATAGGTGTACTTTTAAAAATATAATAATAATAATAATAATAATCCCCTCTTGGATGATTTGTTAGTTGCAACATATCTTATACCACTGGGCTTTAATATTGGGAGATTTGAAATAAAATCGAATTTCAATAAAATTAGGAATTAGAAAATTAAATTTACTTCTTACAGATATTATGTGTTGCTACTACTATGATAATTAATGTTGTTTTGGATGCCTAAAGTCTGATTTTTTTTCCTTTTTTAATTTATTCTTTTTAAATTAATTTTCATTATTTAAAATGTAATTTTGTTATATTTATCAGTAACTTTACAGTAAGGTTCCATTAGTTAACTTTAGTTAACACAAACTAAGAATGGACAATAAGTCTACAGCATTTATTAATCTTAATGTTAATTTCAACATTTACTAATACAATAGTTAATGCACTGTAAACTAACATGAACAAACAATGAATGACTATGTTTATTAACATTAAGAAAGATTAATAAATACTGTAACATGTTAGTTCATGTTAGTCAGTTAATACATTAATGTTAACAAATGAGACCTTATTGTAAAGTGTTATTCATTTATCCATATCTGAGGAGCACCTTGGCACTCAAATACACAAGGTGATTTATATATGTTTTTTCCTCAAAGATAAAATACTTAAATTGATCAATGGGTTTCGAAGGGTAGATCATGACAATTTTTTTTTTTTTTTTTTTTTGCCTAAAACGCCCTTAAAAGGCAAGTCTCATCCACCTATGCTATTTTAGTAACATTCTACTGAGAGAAAGAAAAGGGTGAGCCAAAGATGGAAGTTATGTTAAAGCATTTCCACTCTCATCAATTAATTAAAAGCACTTAAAGCACCTTTAAACCAGCAGCTGTTTTCAGTGCCTGACCTACACAGAGAAAAGAGCAATAAAAAAAAAAAAAAAAACCTCATATTTTCCCCTTTACAAAAGGCATTAGTGACTGACAGGCAGAAAAAAAGAGGGAGAGAAAGATGGCGGCAGAAGATTAAAACACAGACAGAGTCAGAAGATGACTGATGAATAGACAGACAGGTACAAACATACAGAAAGACACAATCAAGATGCACAGATCTGTATATAATGAGAAGAACATAGAGAAGTGCCACACATACAAAACCATAAGAAACAGGGTGAGAGAAATAGCGCAAAGCTGCAGAGATTGTGTGAGGAGATACAGAAAGAAAGAAAAAAATGAGAGGGAGTGGCCTCTCAGCGGCCGAGCTGGGTGGGGCAGGAAACTTGCGTGACAAACAGACTGAAAAACAAGCGCCTCCGGGCTGGGCTCCTCTCCTCTGGGCAACGCATTAATACCACCGCCTTTCATCTTTCCTGTCGCTTTCTGTTAACCCAGTCCTGCCTCCACTCCCCACATCCATCTTTAATCACCACTCCCCAAACAGGCTCACCAATTACCACAGTTAGGCTGGCCAGGCATGAGCAATCCATCCTCAAGAAGCAGAGATGGAGGGATGACTGAGTAACTCTTTATATATTATACTGCACCATCAGGCCCCCTAATACAGTGATGTAATGTCGTTTCTTCTGTCTTTTTGAATAAAGTTGCCCATTACTTTTAGAGTTGGCGACTGTAAGAGGATCCCTTCTGACATCCAAGTTCTCCCCCCTTTTCTTCTCAAAAAGATGTTATGTATTAGTCAATACAGATGGCCTTGGTCTTGGAAACTTCAAAGCCAGTGATGTGACCAACCGATCCAACTGTTCATAGCCTCCATAGACATGTTTAGGAGCACAGACTTTGAAATAATGGTGCATCTACTCTGAATAACCTGTCCTGGGATGGTCTGATGCCAAACGGTGTCATGTGCTCATCAGTATGACATACAATTTCTGTATTGGCATTGATGGTTCCATGAAGAACCTTTAACATCCATGGAACCTTTCCACTGCACCAAAGGCTCTTTGGATTATTAAAATATTCTTTGCATTACAGAAAAAAAGATTATTTTAAGAACTGTTGGAAATTCAAGAACTGAATTTTGTATTCTATGGCACTGCTGTGAAAATCCCCTTTTGAGACCTTTGTTTTTAACAGTGTAGAGTGAAGTAAATCGGTATATGGTAATTAACCATAAAAGCTGCAGATATGACCTTGAGCACAGCTTGCTTACAGTACCATGCCTTTGCTTTTCATTGCACATTCTTTGTGTCATCTTTCTCACGCAATCCCTTCATTCAGCAGTAGTTCAGTAAAGCGTGCACTGCATCTCCCCATGCAACAACCAGTTAATTGTCAGGTTAAATAAACTCAGTCAAGGAGATGAACTCAGAAATCAGAACCTGGGTTTGGAATGATAAATCAAGACATGAAAAATGACAACACATGCACAAAGTCAATCTTAACGCACTCTGGTAACAATCCATGTGAAGTCTTCAAATTAATATTTAACATCAAAGGCATTGATTGTATGTGGTTTAGATTAAACACTTATTTAAAAAAAAAAACACTTCTTAGGTTTTTGAATAGTGTTCACGTGTGGATCTGCATCACACACACATAAATGGCAATGTCTGGATGTTTTGATCAATTCTTTATGAATAGCCTTTCATAACACTAATAAAACGAGTACTAAATGTCAGAACTACAATCCTTTATGAATAGCCTTTCACAACACTAATAAAATGAGTATTAAACATTAGAACTACAAAGTGTTTTTTTGTCTAAATTCTTTATGCAAAGTGTGATGCAAAATGCCATTAACTAGCAAATCTGTTTAAGAGATCTAATTGTAAAATAAGCATATTATTTCAGATGTAATACTGCAAAGTCGCTTGTGGCCGTGCCTGTGCACATGGCCTTTTTTCCCTTTAGTACTTCACTTATATTTCTCATTTTCAACACTTCAGCTGTTTTCTGAAATAACACATAAACCTGGCCAAGGGCACAATGCTGTTATGTAAAATTTCAAGATAAAACTATAAATTCTGACTGCTAGTTTCTGTCGAAAACGTTATACTTTAAACAACATAAGCACTGCCATGCTACACAGTTCAGTTATTCTATTTTATTTATTTTTTTTCCATTTCTATTTTTGTGTTTTATACTCAACCTGGCTGAGGTTGAGAGTTTGAGCAGTGGAATTTTTAGTTTTTAGATCTGAACTGCATTTAAAAACATTTTCACCTCTTTGTGGCAGCATGACGAGCTGGGGTTGACAGGGGGCAACATAGCATGAAGAGGTTAAACAAACAGACATTCTTCGTTAAAATCCTCCAGCTGATAAAGAAGATAAACTGACATTTTAGGCCAAGCTGAAAGAATTATGAAAATCTTGCAATAACAAGGCTATTATTTTCCTCTTCTATAAACATCTAGCAGAAAGTGTAGTAAACTGGTACAAATAATTTATTCAATTAAGCAAATATAATAATAACCACCAACAGAAAATCAACCTATCGCCTCAATCTTACTGTTTCAGATAGCAGAAATACATAAACTAGAACAATCAAGAGTTACATGCCTTATGCACATAATTCTTTATGCATGACCTCAATATATGATGAACATGCTGTATATATGACTATAGAAAATATTCTCTAAATGTACATTCATCTGATCTACATTCAGCTTGGAAAGATTGTTCATTTACAAGAATTAATAAAGTACTGTGAAGGTATGGTATCAAATGTCATGCATATGATCAAATGCAGCCTTATTAACATAATAAATTGTGTTGCGTTTCCTTTAATACAAATTCTGGAGTAGGATTTTGAGGTGTGCTTCTCTGTCCTTAACCCTTTGTTTCAGAAAATTGCAAACTGATGAGGTATTAACCACAGAGGCAAGACTTCAGCAAAACTTCAGCTGTGCCTCCGCCCATATATCAAGTCCAATTTCACGGTGGCGACTCAATCCGGGTTCAGACCGCAGAGACCATGAGGGCGTTTGGGCTGACCGCACTACTAAAGAGAGACTGCAGATGCCTGGACCTTAAATGTGTCTGATGTCAGTGGATAGTTTAATGGATCAAATGAAGGGTCCAGGCTACAGAAGCATCCGGGTATGCCTGAACCCGCCTACTGTCTTTTATAGGAAACAGCAAACAGTCCTTAACAATCATACTAAAGTCATGACTGACTGAACTTCTGTCTGTGCACAAACATCATGCATGCCACCCATCGGTGCAGCCGGGCATACAGACAAACATTCCTGCAACAACACAGAAGTTGTCCTGACCTTGGCTCATATTTCTGGTGAAAACTAATCTCTAAATGTTTGTATAAAAAAAAAAAAAAAAATGCATTTGAGGTTTATTGAAGAGAGTCCCTTGCGGTGGAGAAACTCTCATCTCTCATGGTTTCAAGATTTAGGTTTAACATTTGCTCTACAAAAGAGATGTTGTAAAGAAACAGCCATTTCTGTTTAGCACTTTTTGTAAATGTACTGTATTTGAGAATTCTAATTCTTCTAATTAACTATTTGTTTCTGAACTGAAACAACTTGATTGTTACAAGCTAGGGTCAGTGACATGGTGCTTATTTTTTGTCCTACACTGCACAAAAAAAGTATTTTGACTTGTTTTACAGTACAAATATCTAAACTTTCTTAAATCAAAAAACATTTGCTTAAGAAGCAGAAACTTTTATTAAAAAGGTATGAAGTTTTGTTTATAAAAAAAAAAAAAAAAAAAAAAAAAGAACTATCAAAATTAAGTTTAAACTTAAAACAAGAAAAAATATTTCCCAATAGGGTAAGAATAAATTTACTTATATACCCAATAAAACTTACTGTAATACCCAAACTTAATTCACAGGTAAAATTCACTTAATTTTTCAGGAAACAAGACTTTGTTTGTGTGTGTGTGTGTGTGTGTGTGTGTGTGTGTGTGTGTGTGTGTGTGTGTGTGTGTGTGTGTAAAAATAGAATATTAGGGGAACAAATTTATTATATCATAGAGAGGACCCCTACAGACACACATGACTCATAGGCTAATTCAGGGTGTATGATGTCCCTCAAAACTTAAATGTATTATGTTTTGCTTTTAATTATGTATAAAAATGGTTCTCTTTATTCAAATGTCTTTATTACGAACACTGAATGATAAATGGAAAACAATCTAATCTTAGTCTACACTTTACAATAAGGTTTAATTTGTTAACATTAGTTAATGTATTGCTCATGATTAGTTCATGTTAGTTTTTACTGTATTTGTTAATCTTTGTTAACATTAAAAATACAGCTCATTGTTTGTTCATGTTAGTTCACAGTGCATTAACTAATGTTAACAAATACAACTTTTGATTTGAATAATGTATTAGTAAATGTTGAAATTAACATTAACAAAGATGAATAAATTCTGTAGTGCAGTTCATTATTAGTTCATGTTAACTAATGAAACCTTATTGTAAAGTGTTACCCTCAAACACTGAACAGGCTCTATACATGCTACTGCAGCCAACATAGCTTTATAACAGTCTATTTGGTGCCATTCTTTCTCGGACACTCTAGGTTTGTGTAAAACAAAGACAGAAATTGATGTTCAGATCAAGACTTGATTTGAATAGGATAATCTTGTACCACACATACATACACACACACACACACACACACATTATATATATATATATATATATATATATATATTCTTTGTTATCAACAACATGAAGTCCATTAAAAAACACATTACGTCAGGGTTTCCTAAACTGGGGTTTGTGATGAATTTATCGAAAAGCTATTAATTAATTCATAGTTTAAAAACACTTACTAAAAATATTTTATTTTTTTACCTGCATGTCATGTGAGCATTAACTGACATCAGGGAAACGTGAATGTAGTCTAACTGGTGTTAAAAAGTAATATAATCTAATTACAACACGAGTACACAAATTTTGGAATCTGATTACATAATCCAGATTACATGTAATCAGTTAAAGCCCAGGGTGCGTTACGCACTAAGCAGAGTAACATAAACGTCTCGATGGTTCTGCTTTCTTTTAACATACTTGTCCTCACTTTGATTTTTTGCTCATGAGGGATGTCTGAAAGGCCTACTTTGCATAATTATAGAGTATGTGAAAATATCTATTAATATGCATCTTCTGCTAATGTGCCCATGATAATGTCTAGGAAAAAGGAGCAAGATAAACCACAACATGCATATCTTTTACCTGCTATACTGTAACCCTACCAATAGATGGGGCTTCATAGACACCCCATATGCCACCCCTTCAAAGCCAAGACTGATGTAAGGCATACTAGAATTTTTTCAACTACCAAAGATTGACCTGTGTAAATGCAACATTGTTACAAGACAAGATTTGTGGACAGAGCAGAAAGAAGTGGCCTTGGAATTATTATAGTCATAATGATATCCAGACTGGATTACTAGAGGAGACTAGATTATATAGCGATAAAGCACCTTTTCAAGATGCAACTGGGTGACTGTTTGGATAGAGAATCCAGCTGAACTGGGTCATATGCTAATCTGTATAAAAGTATTTTAATACTCTCTATTCATAAAGTATGCCCCTGAAGAGAGCTTAGACACAAGGAAAATACACAAGGAGCTTAACAAACAGAAGCAGAAATGAAGGCAAAGAAGAAAAACATTATACCTTTTCTAACTTGATTACAATTTATTTGGCCTGTTTCCTTTCTTGGTCCATCATAGGAAGGAAATATGGTTACACCATGTGGTCTTTTAAAGTTTATCAGAATAGCGATATCATGTGAACATGGACAAATGGGGGAGGGATGAGTTCATGTGATGGGAAAGAAACGAGGGAAAAGGGTAGTTTAAATAAAGGGAAGAAAGATAATGTGTAGTGGGAGAGAAAAAGTAAAAGAGAGAAAGAAAAAGAGGGAGAGGGTAGCATTAAAGGTCTCAGTACTGGTCACCAGTGTGAAAAGGCCATGCCAGTCTGGATAAGGATCAGTGGGGTTACATGCCCATGAGGCCAGGGGCTGTCTGCCCTCACATACAGGGGGTCGAACTTGGTGCCATATCAGAGAAAGTGCCGAAGTACACACAGTAATATGAGCTAAATAATCTCTGCCTCTCACTCACATGAAGAAGAAAACGGAGGGAAAGAAGAGAAGTAAAAACAAGTGTACCCTATATCAAAACCTGCAGTAAGTGGGTTAAGTGGTGATGTCGCCTATGGTTTAACAGCAAACAGCCACCACTGTCCGCAGAGAACACACTAGACAAATCTGCTTGACACCATATCACAATATGGATTTTCAAACTTGAAGCCTATTTAATTACAGGAAGTGCCTTTAATATTTCCTTTCCTATTGTTGCCTGACACCATGCCAAGCACAGTCTGGATAAAACAAATTTGCAAAAAATTAGGCGTTTCTTAGACTAAATTTAATTTTCCAAGATAGTTGATAGTTCCAGTTGAGCAGATCCTCAAATGGGTCGATATGTATGGATATATTTATTAATAATAATAATAATAATAATAATAATAATAAAGACACAGATTATATAATTTACTCGACTAGTCTTTGCTGAAATCAATAATACCACAATAATTAAAGGCTGTTAATGAATAGGCCTACTATTTTTATTTATTTGTTGCGAAAGAGAAACGGAAATACACGCCACTCCATTGACAAGAATCTAACTTTATATACTTTGTATATTTTACTATATTTTTACCAATTTGTTAATTTTACTAAAATAAAATTCTGCGCTTTAAACAGCAAATTCGATCAAAATCGGTTTTATAAAACCCAAATGAATAGCAGTGACGAAAAAAGTAACATTCAGCTCTTCAACGACGGGCCTACTAAAAATTCCTAATTCCTGCTATATAACTTAACACACTTTGAGTTAAATTATGTATCAAAGTTCTCAATTTCAGTCCATCCATAATTTAAAAAGTAGGCTACGGAAGATGATTAGGGTGTGAACTCGCTAAATCAAAATGTTAGGGTTTTGCTAACGTCAAAATTGTTCCATGTCCATAACTAAATCTTAGAAAATATCTGCACACATTGTTTTCATACATTTTTGTCAGACGAAATAAATGTATGTCTCATGTATAATTACTAGCTCTATGAACTATAATTAACCTCATGAGCTAATAATCTTTTTCCTTGTGTGCTTGTATATTATTATTATTATTATTATTACTACTACCTTTCACAGATCGCACAACAAATCACGTCATAGATAACAAGGAAACGTCTATATAAACATTTTCAAAATCCAGGAATTTTTAAATGATTTTGTGTATTGTATGAGTTTTCTATTTGTCTTCCATGTATTAACTTAACGGAAGTGGCCTAGTTTACTCAATTTCACGCTATTGACTCATTTAAAAGTAGGCTACGGAAGAGGATTAGCCAAAACTGAGACATCGCTAAATCATGATCATTGAAATAAATTTGTTAACGGGATTTATTTAGGCCAGAATGCGATTTGAGCTGCTGGTTTTAGGTATAATTATGGGCTATTTTATTTTAATTTAAGGCTATATTTTATTAGGTGTTGCAAATCACATGCTGTAAAAATGTTTTCTCAAACAACCTTTGCCTGTGATTAAAAATCACATGATTTAAAATTAACTAAGTCAAAACTTATTTAACATACCTGAGCCAAAACAAATATATCACGTTACAACAAATGAAAGGAAGTTTAAGAATTAGGTAACAGCTACCCTTTTTTTTTTTTTTTTTTTTTTTTACCTTTGGAAGCATTAGGCTATGCATGGTTTTGTTGTTGTGCTTTATAGCGCCTATAACACACTGGTTCAGTGGGGTTCAATATAAAACCACAGGGTTCTTGACTCAATTTTAAAGAGCCCTTTAGGCCAAAAAGGTTCTATATAAGGAGAAATGTCTTAAATGATTGCATAATAGTTTAATGTTTTTTTTTTTGTTTTTTTAAACTGATAAAAGTATGTTTACTTTTAAAATTTAATTAAGATTAAAATGAACTAAAACAAAATGAAATCAATTAAAAACTAGGCTAAATCCATAAAATGATCCCATGATGGGAATCCCTAAAAGGTTCTATGAAACGTTTGACAGATCCTTTTTCTTCTTAGAGGGCAGGCCTAAATACTTAATTACTATCATTTCGTGCCCGTATGGGGTGCTAAAATATATTTATAATGAACTTTAACAAATCTAAATTATTTCGAATTGTTGGCAAGTTCTGTTTTCTTTTCTTTTTTTATTATTATTATTATTATTATTATTATTATTATTCCAAAGGCGATGCAAATTCTATGCTTGCAAATGAAAAATGCACTCAAATAAGAATCCAGGGAACCACTCCGATTTAAAAAGAAAACAAAATGCATAATGTGTGTCCAATTAGTACAGTCAGGTCCAGGAACTTAATTGCAATTTACTGTTAACGCTCGAAAAAAATATTTTAAAACGAATTTCATGGGTCAGTAAATAAACGTCTAATAAGGCTGATCTAAAAGGTTTAGTGTTTACAGATCATGATGAGTTCCAAAAAAAAAGAATCCTGAATGTTTAGTTGTGGTTTAAAAATAATACTTGACTTAAATGCATTAACCAAACACAGCATATCCTGGGATGCCCCGAAGAAGGCTGCCTCGCTGCCAAACAGTGGCGTTTGCTGTAACGTCGTTGTGATGTAGCGACCCATCCGACCAATAGACGGAGCAGCATCCAATTCTACTATATCCCCAGCTGAAGCGATGCGCTCAACCACTATCTGTATTTTGATTTGCTCCCTAATTGACCCACATACAGCCCTCTGTGACAGGGGTTCCACCGACCCTAAGGCACGATCAAAAGCGATGTCGAACCGGAGCCGGTAATACCCTTTCACGAGTAGGCTAATCCCATTTGCTATTGTGATCGTCCAATAGCAGAATGTCCTCCGCTTGTTAAGCATTTGACTTGACTTGGATTTTCCTTTAGCCCACTACAGCGCCCGCTTCTCTCCGTACTGGCGCCGTGGACGCACGACGGATTTCAAGCGATGGTTGAGCGGGGATATCCGGAGAGAAAGGATTCGTTGCTTTTTGCTTAGAAGTATTCGCGAATCACCCGGCGATTGCTGTAACTGGTACTGGAACGAGATGCATGACAAAAGCCAACAGCAGCATACTTCCACCACATCCAGGGGCTCGTCGTTTTTTATCGAGAATTTACTTGGCTATTGTAGGACAGAAAAGTCTGTCCGTCCTATAAATGATAACGATGGCACGGACAGAGAGATTGTTCTTAAGGGCAGCACCAAGGCGTATCGGAAAGAAATGTGCAGTCAAGCATCCAGCACAGGCTTCAAGACAGAGATGTGTCGGAGCACACAATCACCTCTGGAGTGGTATGGACGGGAAACCCTTGAGAGTAAGTTGCGGGATGACTTGTTTATTGTTCAAAACTCCTCCGTTATTATTAAAAATCAAGAAGCATAGTGAAAAACTATAGAGGTTTCTTAAGCAGAGCATTGGATGACTAAATGGATGACTTAATTTAAATGTGTACAAGCTCAAATGGGCTGTGATTTTCGTTGATGGAACAGGCTGATTTGCTCATTATTAGTTCCCAACTGAATAATTATTCTCCGTGTTGGTATACAGCAGCAATTATGCCTATGGCAGGTCCACATTAGTTTTAAGCCTCATTAGGTAAAACCAACAAAAGCAACTAGAATGTGCTGAGCAGCCGAGTCGCAATGAAAGACTTCCCAAACTCGTTAAAGGCTTAAGAGTGCAATTGGTTTGTCTAACTCTGTAAAGCTGTGAAAGCCACAGGGACAGAATTGGCTGCTGGATACACAATATTGCACATAAGGGAACGGGCCTAGATTACGAGCTAGCGAGCAGATTTTTGATATCACATTTGCAACATCTGTCAAAATACAATAAACATGCATTTCTTAAACACTTATTCATTAATTTCAATTACTATTCAGGTCCAAGAGAGGAAATCCGTAATTCCAGCGAGCATTGCCGCAGCGACAGGGACACCCCCGTGGCCTCTCAGCTTCTTGATGGAGCAGTAGACCGAAAAACAAACGAGTGTGTGGTTGATGAGGGTGAGGACGCCCGACAGCTCTTCGACGAACGTTCAGGTCCCGACACTTCAGAGCCAGGCTCGGCCCGGAAGAAAAAGACCCGAACTGTGTTCAGCAGAAATCAAGTCTTCCAGCTAGAATCCACGTTCGACATGAAGAGATACCTTAGTAGTTCTGAGCGCGCGGGACTCGCGGCCTCCTTGCACCTGACCGAGACACAGGTGAAGATCTGGTTCCAGAACCGCAGAAACAAATGGAAAAGACAATTGGCCGCGGATTTAGAGGCTGTTAATTTTAACCACAACTCCCAACGGATTGTACGGGTGCCCATCTTGTACCACGATAAAACGACACCCATGTCGACACTCAGTTTTAACGTGTCTCCAGTCTCGCCACCAATCATGGGCTTCTCGAATTCAATGAACTATCCGTTATCTTCCTTTGCCCATTCAATGAATTTAATAACATCGCAGATGACAGGCCTTGTCTGATCTTGGGAGACTGACAGTATATTGACAATAGTGACCCAATGACAATTATCAGAATGATTTTGAATGGTGCAATAACTGATCATGCTGGAAACTGCAGTATAATGTCTGCTGCATCCAAAGAAAAGAAAACACCTATCACAAGATCACAAGAGAGAGACAAGTTTGTGTTAATTGCCACTGTTATGTCTATAATATAGTCTTCTGTGCATGCATGGGCCCTCACCTGTAGCCTATGCAAATAAGGCAACACTTGCTTTGTGCAAATATATTTTTATTCAGAACCACCGATTTATAAGTTGTCACTTTTTCACATTATAAATTTAAATAAACGAAATCACGTTAAAGCAATATGATTTTTTTTCTGTAAATTGGTTTCTACTTTTATAGATGAATGTGCTTGGACGATGTCACGAGACAGCTTGAAAACCAAACATGCAAAATATATTTCCATAGGTGTCCAGATTATCTTTGGGTATTTTCTAAATAAATAAATCAAATTTAGCCAATTTTCACAATACAATGCAATAAATCGCTATAGGCCTATGACTAAGAAAAAGGTGTGATTTAAATAGGCCCTTAGTCCGTTACGGACACAACAGAAAAAGCAATAGCAAAACACTCTGTTGAATATAATATATACAGTTTACATAAAATAATCCAATTTAAACTAATAATGCCTAATTATGTGGCCTATCAAATGTACATACACATGGGTTTACAAATACATCTCATGAAAATTCATATAAAATAGGCCCGTGACTGGGCATATTCACTGAATAATGGGACAACAGAATAATGATCTAAAAATATTATTTATGTTGTTTGGGACATTTTAAAAAAAAAAAAATAATAATATTTAGACATACACAATCACATCATTATAGTTTATAATGATTTCAGAAGTATTTCAGGGTCTATTTTGAAAAACTCTTCCCGGATAAGAATAACAAGATGAAATCTTAATTGTGGTGACTGACTGGGTTCAATAAAATAATATTTATTACAACATTATCGACCATGTATGCTTTCAATGTCCAATACACAATCATTAGATAAATTATTAAAGGACGAATAAATAACGACTTAAAAATAACTTGAATAGCCTATCACTAATGCAAAAAGTTAGGGTCATTGGTCATTTTTGTAATAGTCTAGTCTACTACACTGTAGCCTACGGTTAGATAGTTCAGAATAAATCACATACCCGTGATTTCTTCCATGCAGTCACAAAATAAAATAAATAAATAAATAAAAAAATACTGATAAAAAAAAAAAAAAAAACAGTTACAAATCGGAATTTTATCTTAAACACACACTAATGAAGTGCAAGAAGTAAAACCAGTATTTTAATAAAAAAATACAGATAATAACTTAAGTGGGAACTGAAAGTTCAATTGAAAAAAGTCAAAGCCTAAGCTTGCCTCTGCTAAAACCTAAAACTTCTTTCCTTTTCTTAAAAGCACTAGTTAAAAACAGTAAGCAGTGTGATTCATACATTAAAGTATGTGTGCCAGATGTCTGGATAGGTCTGAGCTCTAGCTCCCACCCCCCTCTGCCATTGGCCGCCGTGCTGCCTGATTCTCGTGACCAATAAACGATGGAGAATCGTGTTCTTCCGGTCAGTGGACTAACAGTCTAGGCGAACGCAGCAGCAGCACTGCACATCGTGGAGCGATGGTGCTCGGAGAATCGAGACGTTAGTTTACGACACGGCAAAAAAGAAACACGGACAACAAGGACCCCGCATCTAACGGAGAATATGAGCAAGGAGGAAGCGTCATGTCGACCCGCTTCTTTGAAGTTCACCATTGATAATATTCTCAACTCCAAGTCAAGCAGCAGAAACTTTGACAGCTGTCATTCAAAGACTTCGCTTGTAGTGTGTCGGGATGGCTGTCTGCATCATCCCGGAGAGAGCGAGGGTCCATGCAAAGAAGGGTCAGAAGCAAGATTGCACGCCATTGGTAAGATATTGTTTTTAATTTTGGCACACAACTGCTATAATGTGCTAGGCTACTAGTAGTGCTGTATTTTTTTTTTTTTTTTTGAACGAATATCAATAGCATTTGCCTGGCTTTCAGATAAAGTCACCATAGATGGAGATGGGAGAGTCGACGCGCTCAAAGCCGTCGACGTGCGCAGCGAGAGCACGGACAGCTGCGACGACGCGCAACAAAAGAACAACGGCAAGAAGAATAAACTGATGACGAAAAAGAAAACGCGCACTATATTTTCAAAAAGACAGATCTTCCAACTGGAATCTACGTTTGACATGAAACGCTATCTGAGCAGCGCAGAGCGCGCTTGCCTGGCGAACTCTTTACAGCTCACCGAGACTCAAGTCAAAATCTGGTTTCAGAATCGACGGAATAAATTAAAAAGACAACTGTCTACTGAACTGGAGGGACCGAATAGCGATTTCGGTGACATTGGAAAGACGGTACCGCTCCCAACTTTATATAAAGAGAATAATATTCTCGGAAGGTGCATGCTCCCAATGCCTCTTCCAGTCGTGTATCCTGGAGGTAGCGCGCCTTACTTTTATTTCTCAAATGCCAGCAAGTATTTCAGCATGTTTGATGGAGATATATGACTTAGAAAAGACCCTCGCGCAAGGGACACAGTTTTCTTAGCTCTTATAACAGAACCGACAACACGGCCCAACTTCAATTTTGATAAGCATTATCTGCCTTTTTGTGTTTTACTGAGAAAACTGTTGAGCTATCGGCCAGTAAAGAATCTGGCTTGCATTTCTATGCAAAACCTATTTTATTTATTGTATGCTGTACAAAATTTTATATAAAAATATCACCTAGCTATACCCCAGCCATACTGGCAGAAATGCCAGTGCCAATCATCCTGTCTTCACATGGCAGGGAATTATAACACAAATGTTTTAAAGTTTACATTATTATTATTATTATTATTATTATTATTACTACATCTCTGCCAAAGATAGATTGATGCATGCATTTGTATTTTACATGGCCCTCTAATTTTAAAATGAGCAATGAAAACGTATTTAAGTGAATGTATTGGTTAATTTACATAACGCATGTTTGTATGTATATTCCTTTTAGATTTTTATCGTTTTAATTCCTTTTCAGCATAACCTGGTCAATTAAGTAGGCTACCAGTACTATTTTATCGAGTGTCATTAAATCTTCTGTTTTACACTTGCTTCAAAAGAACTTTTGTGTCCTGCCTTTTTTTTTTTTTTTGTACTAGTAACTTGATTTTAATCAAATCTAGAACGTTATATTGTTTTGATATTGAATCAGTTATAGGCCTATTTATCAATCAAAACTAGCTCACACTCTCGGATGTTGATTAAACACGTCCATTAACAATGTTACAGTTCTTGAGGAATTATCTGGAAAGCCAACAGGGGAAAAAATAAAAAAAATAATTCACCGGAAAACAGCAAATTCCGACGACCAAACATTGGACTAATGCTGCCTTCACGTGCTATATCAGAATTATCGTAAATACTAGTTTCCTAGTTTTTAAAAAAAAAAAAATGGACATGAACCCCCTCTCAAGTGAAAACCTGAATGCGATGAGCTCACGACTTCAGAATTGGGAAGTACGAAATTTCTAGCAAGTGAAGGCAGCATAAGTCTCAGGATTATTTACAGACCACGCAGGCGGCTTATTCCATCTGAGGATGTGTCCTCTAAATTACATAAAGTATTAAAAACTCGAGCATGTATTGCCTAACAGTGAACTAAAGTATAAACGTTGTAAAATAGGCTTTACAAAGCTCTATTTTTGCATGCAGTTTTATTATAGGCTAAACCGCCTAAACCTAAAGTGTTTCACGCCACAGTAAACAACTCGGTGTTCATTTAATAATTTTCAAATTAATAGCTGAGATTTATGTATGTGTTTGTTGGAGATCAAAAGTTTTAAAAGTTTAATGTTAGCCTATGTGTGGTCAAGGCAAGCTAAACAATCTCGTGTACACGAGTGATGAAGTCAGTTAAAACAGTGATTAGGCCTATATTGAAAAGAATCTTACTATACAGCTCTCAAATTCTTATTTCTAGTGAGGTAATGTTAGGCCACGGTATGTTTTCTATAAAAGACTGAAACTCAAGAATGTGCCTGTTGTCATTTGGGTCCTGCTCTTCAGCTCTGCGATTCATTCCTGACCTAAATTAATTCTTTCAGCAGCTGAGTTGACGTGGCAAACGAGCCAATGGGATGTCTTGCCATTCGGCGGCAATCTTCTTTCTCTTCTTTCTTTAATGGTAAACAATTAATAACCAGGAAGGTAGTAAATATAAGATGAGTGATTATTAAAAGTTGTATAAATTTGATACACAGTGTTCACTGACGTTAGTCGGTCGAGGATAACGAAGAGAGATAACCTGTTATGCGTTTAAGTTTAATAATTAGTTAGATAACAGTAAAATTAGTTGTTTGTAAACGAGGCTGAAACGCTGGAGGTAATCTTCCTTTACACGGACATGCAGATTCCGCTTTCATTTTTAGCCTACTCTAAATCACTGCAGTGATTAGCAAATCAATTCGATCATATAAAGTGAAAGATGTCAATTTATTTATAAAACAGAATGCAGATAGCATACAAATTCTCTAATAACATGAACATGAATGACTTCCAAAAAGGTTTTTCAATAGCTTGTCACTGAAATGACACTTCCAAACTGTATAACACAGAACTTAAGGAATGCAAAATTAAAAAAAACAGGTAGCCTAAAAAATAACTTAAAACTTTACCAAGCTATCACCATAAAACCCCATACCCTGACTATATTCTTATTCATTTCTGAATCATTTTGAGTCTGATGCTGCTACCAATTTTTCCAAAGTGTAAAATCACTGCTTTTACAGGGGGAAAATGACATTAAAACTATGGAGTAAAATAAAACCTAGTCAATACTAAAATGTAACTTTACAATTTATCTGGTTTAGGATTTTGGTAAATTTGGGTTTTAAATTGAAAATTGTGTCATGGATTGTAACCTTAAACTAAAGTTACAGATGGCTCAATTACCCTTTACCATCTGAATATATTTTGGGTGCCAATAACTATTTTAAAAACAACTGTACACGTAGACAAACTTTGGAAGCTTTTGACAACAGCTGAAAAAACGCTTAATACTTTTATATAGGTCTTAATATATTTAAACACCAAGCATTAACAGGTTAAATGCCTTGTAGCAATGATGTAACCACAGTCAAAATATCATTTCGAATATTACTATGGAAAAACTCTCCAATTGAGTGTATTTTACTTTTATCGATTCTGATCAGTGCATCAGACTTTTAAAATTTTTTTTTTTTTAATCTAAAAATAATATGATTAGTATTTTATACAAAAAATAAATCTCCTGTTCATCCAAAACTGTCAACAGTAGCTTCTACAACCACCACTGTCAGTCTCATAGTCTATACCACACATTAGCATTTCTCCATATAAAGTTCTGAAGTAACCAAATACTCGGAGCCTCAGGGCCAAAGTGCCAAAGTACAGTGATGCTGTCCACTTTACTTAAACCATTTTTTCAACCAGGCAGGGACTCCAGTTTGGTCCTGAGGTGGCAAGATAATCACTGTGATTTCAGTATTGGATTCCTAACTCCATTTCATCTATTGCTACAATACTGCCCATTAACGCATGGGATCTGTTAATGGTCTACAGTCTGCATATATGTGTAAGTGGGAGGGGGAGAGCAGACTTCCTGTCTCTGTGAGAGAGTGATGTCTCAATACAAGGAGAACACCTTCTGTCGTCCTGCACTTTGCTCCAAAACCACAAGGTTCAAATGACCTTCCACCCCTCCACTTTATATCCATGATCTCTCTGGTTCCATGGCCAAAAGGAGGAGAAAAATCCATTAAAACCAAGGCCTGATCAAAGAGGCCACAACACAAACATGCCATATGTACAGGTTTAGGGGTATCAATGACTACAGCGGCTTATGGATGTCTCTGTACTATAGGACTGATTAATGGCACCTTTAACTAGAATAAATGATGGTTTTGAGTTTCAAGAGTCACATGATGTTTTCACATATTGTAAATAAAACATTTTTTTAGTTTAATCCGTTAATTTCTTCAAAAGGCAGGATAATCTCCTTTACATTAAGGGTTAAACTTATTATCTATGACTTTGTTTTACTTAAAAGCCAAAAACTGTTCTAAACAGACAAAATCTGGAAGAAACCGGGCTAACATACTATATTCAAGTTCTGGTCTCATGTCTGAGTATGCAATTAAAGCCCCAACCCGTTCAAACTTAAGCTGGATCAACCAGGTACTCCCAAGAGCATTTATGTGTGTGCGCATATAGGTGCAAATTTGTCAGTGTCTTTATAAAGGTGTGTGTGTGTGTGTGTGTGTGTGTGTGTGTGTGCGTGTGTGCGTTAGCGAGTGTGTCGGGTGTTTGGGTCCTTGAGATAGCATCTCCTAAAGTGGCCTCCTGTCGGCCGCAAGAGACTCTCACATTTCCGAGTGCTCTGATGCTTGCGCTTGACAACAGCAGTCCACAAGGCACCTGAGCTCTGGAAGCAGACATGCTGTCTGCATGATTGACAGCTGATACAGGAAGAGGTGTGGCTGACCATTTAGAAGTGATTATGCAGTCACTTGCCAAATTGAACTAAAATTAACTTTCAGCAGGATTTCATATATCAAAGACATTCATTATAAAAAAAATAAATAAAAAAGTAACTGCTTTTGATTGTTACTTGCGGAGTAATACTATAATGAGTTTTGGTAATTTAATTCCACTTTTTGTTTTGTATAGCACTTGTTTAATTGTACAAAGTAATGTAAAAGTGTACTGTATATATATCAATGTGTGTGCACAGTAAGTTCTAGGCTGAACATACCATTCTTCTCCACCCCATGCCTTGTCACAGTCCATCACTTGCTGATGTTCACTGAGCGTCAACTATTCTGCATACCTCATGTATCCACACACATACTTGAAAATAAAGAACAACTTAAAAGTGGACAGAAGTGTGGACAGCAATTCTCTGTTATGAGGTTCCATTGTTCAAAATGTTCTGCACGGTTCTGGGTCAAGTAGCCTCAGTTGGGGGTTGTGGTTGCGTCTATGTACATCTGTACTCATTGTCCCACTTTGTGTGTGTGTGTACCGTTCTGCCTGACTAGGAAGTGGCCTATGTTGCTGGGGGTCCTCCAAGTACTTTGACCTCAAGACCTTTCTCAGTTCTCTAACAGAGGTCGTTGTCATTGGCAACTGGAAGGAAAGCACCAGAGAAAGTTTAAGATTTGAAGGAAAGCACCCTAATTCCTGTAGGCAGACAAAGTCCTTCTGCTGTTTGTTTTGCAGAGCTGATTATGGCTTCACTACGCCACTTGATCTCACGGTAGGTTAACTTTTTTACAAATGCACAAATACATGCACAAAGAAAAACACTAAGACTTATGGTAACCAAACAAGATCAAGAGAAACAATTAATGTCATAAGTTATATTCAGTTTCATTTATATATGTTGTATAATCAAGGCCTATCCATGGTAATAGCCCAACAAAGTGTTGCAGCATCAGACATCTATTTACCTCCTGAGCGTAAAAAAAGTCATCAACACAGAATCATTAAAGGGATGAAAATTCATCATTTACTCACCCCTCAAGATGTTACAAACCTGTATTAATTTTTTTCTTCTGCTGAACATAAAATAAGATATTTTGAAGAATGTCAGTAACCAAACAGTTTATGGATCCCATTGACTTCCATAGTATGGGGGGGAAAAATATGGGGTTCATCAAATGTTTGATTATCGACATTCTTCAAAATATCTTCTTTTGTGTTTAGCAGCGGGGGAAAAAGAAATCCATACAGGTTTGGGACAACTTGAGAGTGAGTAAATGACAGAAGTTTAATTTTTGGGTGAACTATCCCTTTAAATGTTTTTTTCAACTTCAATCATTCTATTGTCTAACTGAGTTAGAAGCTTATGTAAGTACATCATTTGATACAATGTGTTTACAATGGGTTTAATTTTTAATTAATAAAAACAAAAACAACAGTTGAAACAGCCTACAGAAGAGATTTGAAGACAACGAAAAGGGGTTGACAGACTTTGTTGGACAGAGTGTGTGCAGGAGTTTGGGGGTCCACAGAGAGTAGAGGTTGTGTCTCTGGCCTGAGGGTAAGACCACTGATTGCACAGTCCCTAATAGGGACTAAAGGGCCCCTAATATGGTGCTGGAAGGAGGATAAGACAATAAGATAAATACAGAATAGGACAAAAAAAAGAGGGTGTTTGAGAAAACACAAGTGTAACAAAACAAATTGTAATATTGATTTAGAAAATCAGGCCTACTTTGTGTGTAGGCTACTTCCTAATATTAAAAAAAATTACAGCGGTTCTACTCAATCTCACTAATAATAGATACACATAATAAAATAGTTAAATAGAAGCACATAATAATAGAAACATGAGAAAAAGAGAGTTAGACATAGAAGACAAACTATGGCCATACGTCTTTACGAAGAGACATTTCAGCAGTGCATAATGTCACGCAATAGGAACGACCGAACAATGAGCGCGACATGACACAATCAAAAACCAAACAAAGCCTATCAGAAAAGTTCTTTTTCACGCTCTCGCGCATTGCACAGCGTAAATACATACCTTGTATTTACTTTCGTGATGCTTCTTCAGGGGGCATCCTTTTATTCCTTGTGGAACTTGCCAAGTAGGCCTAATATGTTTCTCATCTTCCACAATCAACATCTCGTCACATGTTTGATGATTAATATACATCACAAGTGGTAGGCTTATTGCGACTTACGTTTATAGGCGGTGCTGCCTGCGCAACCTAAATTCAAGCGTCAAACAATATAAAATGCGGGAAGGGAACACTAAAGCGTTGTTCCAAACGCGAGTAAGCAAATTAATTATAGCCTATTCAAGGCCATTAGTAAAAGGGTAGCATACATGCTAAAGTATAACGTTGCCATTTGTGATCACGTGTTCCTGATTTAAAGTAACCATGAAATCAAAATGGAAAATTTATGGAAAATGTAAATTTATTATAAATGATTTATCCGTGCACGTCAATATATATAAAAAAAAAAACAAAAAACAAAAAAACAAAAAAACAAATCCATGTTTAAACAAAATAACATTGCATTGACATCTCTTCACTGATGACTTACTGGCCAGAGGGCGGGACAACCTGTCACTCACATGAGATCACAGCAATAGTAAACCACAACAATCCAATCAATTCCTGATGGACAACATCAAGTCCCGCCCTACATTTGTTCTTGTTCGAGAAGCCGTTTTATTCGGATATAGGGGAGAGCGGGACACAACCTAATACTTTTTGACTTTCTCAGTTTGTGTAAATCCACTTAGGGTTCAGAGAATTTATTTTTTCCCACATTCATTTCACACGTCTAGTACAATTATGTGGTTTTGTTTCATTAATACAGTGTATACTTTTTTCTTGATTTTCTCCGAAAGAGTGGAAGTGAAATGTGACAACATGCCCCATAGGTGGGGTACATTGTAACATGACCATATGACAGCTTAAAATGTTATCTGATCTAATCAAAAAAATATCTAAGACAAATTAACATATTTTGTCAATAAAATATAATTATTAACTTTTTCATATAAAATAAGGGCATTTTTAATAATTAAAAATAAACAAATTTTGAGTTTGACAACAAACACATTGCAAAACACAGCTATACAGCATAGTTCAAAACATAATAATAATTAATCATTTCTGAACATCGACTCTCAGTCTTTATTCACCATTTTCTCATGGTTTCTCAATAGAATTCATAAAAGTATAGAATAGCATAGTTCTAATAGGGGCACATTGTAACGCAGTGTGACAACATGCCCCACCTGCGCAACAGGGATTTAAACCCGGCTCATGTCTTCTGCTGGTTAGATCAGCATTAAAGAACTATTTCAACTGTTAAATAACAGATATAAGATTAAAATAATATCAGATTTGTCTAATTTTAAATAAACACAAAAAAACAGAGATGAAAAATTAACTTAAATAAGAAATTTACTTTTGCTATGGTTAAATAAATGTTCAGTGATATCTTCCAAAGATGTTTTTTTTTTAAATTTTGGCGCAATTTTTTCTCTATATAGTGTTGATATGGCAACTAGTAAATACACTAAGTTTCGTCATGCTGGCATGTGTGGAAAGTTTTAAACCATATGTGTTACAACTAACCCTGCGTTAGGTTGTGCCCCGCTCACCCCTACGTCACAATAGAGAGGAAACGACTAGCGTATCGCAACTTCAGTTTCATGCTGGCTTTAAACCCAAAGCAAAACATTCCTTACATAATTACTTTTTGCCAGTACAGTTGCCAAGTTAAAAAGGGTTGCTTTACAAAATCGTAAAATTCATTAAAAAATTGCTTCACAAATTAAGTTTAATGGTCATGCGATGTCAAAAATTAAGTAGCCTAATAATTAGCAATTTAGAATTCAGTATGTGGAACAGTTATATATCACATCAACTTCCCCAAAAGATTTAATTTCAACCCAACACAGTGACACAACTTCTCTTTATTTTCTTGTTTAACTGTCATCTTTTCTTTCTTTTTTCTTTTTTCTTTATTTATTGCCTCTGCAATGCTTTGCCAATATGTACAAAAGTATGTTACGCCAATAAACTAATATGAATTTGAATTTGAGACTGAGCGAGCGAGTCCCTGAAGTGGCCAGTGATCCAGGGGGACACTTGTAACAAGAACTCCATGACACAGCACATTACAACATAAACAACATCCTATTCGTTAGGACGAGCAACTGGAGAAGAGAACAGGGCTTTTCAATACCCCCTAAAGAGTTTCAGATAGCTTATTGATCTACTAATTTAGTAGACTTCTGTGGCCTGGGCGATGCTTGGCGCTTAAGGAAATTGAATGGGGGTTAGTGGACAATGAGCCTTTTGGAAAAAAAGATCAGTGAAGCAGAAGACTGAGACAGAGAAAGAGGAGGTGCATGTGTGCATGAACACCAGCAGGCTTCTCTGTCTGATTGTAAGTTATCTGGTACGTGCACGTGTGTGTGTTAGTTGAAAGTGGAGAGGGTGAAAAGCTAAATGTGTTTAGAGTATCTGGGGAGCTTGGGTGTCTGATTTATGCATTAGGTTCCACCAGATATGTCAGGAAATGACATGACATCATCCAAATGTTCAGTGCACTTAGATTTTTAATATTCATAATTAGTTTGATATATCTAACACATTGAATACGTTGGTTTTGGTCATACATAATATGTACAGTAGTGGCTATAAGTAATGTCTGCAGGGAATATTTTGTTTTTAATGACCCTACAAGTTATAAGTAACTACAAGTTACAAGTAAATATCCAAAATACCAAGGAAAATATTTTAAATATGAGGGATGAACAAACACTAAACTTGGTTAAGGTATTTATCTGACAAAATTATTTGTCTACAGGTTTGTCTACAGCTACAGGTTTTATTTTACTATGCAAAAAAAAAAAAAAAAAAATCATATAAAAATAAAAAAGGAGTACATAGTCAGTTAATAATATTTAATTGGTTCTCTCTTGTTTTTGCATCTGTTCATAATTTCTTTGTGTGATAGCCAGACCAAACAATATGTCTGTTCAATTTGGCATGTTTCATTGCGTTATCACTAATAAAAAAAAAAACTGACTCAAACACAACTAGTCAAATGTGCTTAATAAAATATTTAACACATTTTTAATAATATTTGAGTAAAGGGTGAAGAAGTAAATTTTCCTAGACCGGACATCACTTTTGGCCACTACTGTATATATAGCATAATTATAAAACATGTCAAGTGAGCATGGACCATTTGGTTTTGCTGTGTCAAACAAACTTGGAACATGTTTCCCACCAACATAAAGCAAACAAAAATGACATTCTTTTAAAAACATGTTAAATATACTAAATGGATAGGTTTATATTATATTAAATTATATTATATTAAATTATATTATATTATATTATATTATATTATATTATATTATTTGTATTTTCCATTGTTGTTTATAATCTTTTTTGATGATTTGTATTTAATAGATTTTATTTATTCATAATATTCCATATATTTAACAAAATGTGAGAAAAAGTACTTTTGGTCATTTAAGTTACAGCAGCTTTATCCTGATTTTTTTGTCACAATATACATTGTTATTTTTAATTAAATATAAAATTAATTTAATTTCATATTTATTTCAAGAAGTTTGTGGAAGTTATTGGTGATCCAAATAAAGAAATGCTCTGCTACGACTGATGTGGCACTACATAGATCTGTGACGACCAGCAATGCCCTATAGCACATTTTTTCATGTACAGAATAAGTTGATTTTCTCAAGAAGAAACCTTAAATATATCAACTGTAGCCACAAATTTATGCTTTGATATGTGTTTAAATATGTTCATACTAAGAACCTGGATTCAAACCCATTGCTGTACTGCTGTCTATTGCTCACTTAGTGTGACAGAAAAGACAAAATCAATGTTCCACACACAGCAGCGCTGAAACTTGAGACTAATGGGGGAATGAATTGAGTGACTGGTGTGCTTGTGAGTAAGACTGTGTGTGTGAACAGCAGAAAGACAGGGGTGAAATTTATACGGGTGCAGAAGGGGCTCCTTGGCCTTGCAAGAGCGAGAAAGAGCATGAGATAAAAGAGGAGAGGAGTGAAGGGGTGTCTATGTACTAATGGAGGTGTATTGACTCGGCTGTTCTTTCTGAGAGAATATTAGCATTAGTTTGCCCCAAGTGGCATTAGACAGTGTCTGGACTTATAGATCTGCATGGCTATTCTCACTCGCATGATAATTGGCACAGGTCCTTCATTCCTCCACTCCAAGCACTGTCATCCACTCCTGGTCAATGATCCGGCGGCGGCTTCTTTATTTTACTAGAGATTAACTGTCTAATCCGTCTCCTCTCACCCTTCCTGTCCTCTCTTGCTCTCACTCAACTCATTGATCAATAATCTGCTTTTAGTAGCTCATTCAAAGTCACAATATCACAGTGTGTGTGTCTGAGTGTTTGTGTACTTCTTGGGTTTGTGGGGAGTGTGTTTAATTTATAAGTGAGTGGTGAGTGATTTATAATGGCTATAACAATTTTATCAATGTTTATTAGCATTTGGTTGTTAACATAATCACTTCACACAGATGAACTGTTGCAGATTCAATAAGCAGCTGAAACTTAGATACTCAGAAAACCATCTTAGTAAAATATTACAGCTTCTGTCCAGAGATATTTAAGCTGTTCCAGAGTATTGTACTGCTAAGATGACCATTAAAGGGATAGTTCAGACAAAAATAAAAAGACTGTCATCATTTACTCTCCTTCATGTTGTTCCAAACCTGTATAACATTCTTTCTTATGTGGATGTCAATGGGGTCCAAAACAACTCTCTGTCTCTGTCACGGGTTGCTCCACAAAGGGCTGGAGACTAGAGGTGATGGTAGTAGAAGAAACCAAGGCAGTGATAATGGTGGGAGGGGTAGGGGCAGGCAGAGCAGGGTGACTTCTGTCCAAGGCGACGCCGGAGGCATGAGGGAGCCCAGTGGAGCTGTAAGGACAATGGTACCTGGTGAAGCTGTGGGATGAAGGAGCCAAGGTGGAGCTGACAGGTCAATGGACTGAGGTGGAGTGATGCGATCAGCGGCTTGAGGTGGAGCCAGGGGATCCACTTACCTGGGCGACGATGGAAACCGGAATACCTGAGGCAGATTCACACAACTGAGTGGTGTTAAAGAAGCCGATGGGCTTCAGGGTGAGAAAATAGACTTTATGCTGGGCATGACCAGTGGCGATGAAGACACAGAAGACTTAGAGCTGGGCGGGACCAGCAGAGACAGGAGATTCAGCAGATATGTCCATATCCAATTCCTCAAAATAATTATAATACATACTAAGTCCATACTAAGCTCACCCTCAGTTGTGGGATGGTGGGTGGGGTTTTCCTCCATATTCTCGAATTTCACCAGTAATCCCACAACAATACATGTTGTAGCCAGCTCACATACCTGGTCAGACTCACAATGGTGCTCGTGCTCCGGGGCGATGGTTGGCTCTGTCCTCATAGTAGGCTGTGGCTCGTTCATCGTGGCAGGCACAAGCTCCCTGTCTGCGGTGGGCTCTGGCTTAATGTCCGTGAATTGGGGTGATGGCTGGCTGGGATAACAGCCCGAACTTGAATATTGACTCTGTGGAGCTCCCAAAGAACAGTTCTGGTGGAAACAGGGGAATCGAGGTGCACATTTAATTCTGTAGTTGGGCAGCTGTGGTTTTATGTTATTTGGATACAATCTGGGTTAGTACCTGGACATCCCTTTCAGACAGCTTCCTATTGCATCAACAGTTACTCCTGTTGCATGTGGTTTGTCCTTCGTGGTGGTACGCTGACATTACCCTGGATACCATACCTGGTCACAGGTGAGCCAGCGAAACACGCACCAACAATTTGTCCTCTTTGAATCTTTTATGTCTCCCATTATGTTGTGTGGATTGCAATATTTTATGTACAGCTGTGCTATTGCTCTGCTAATTCAAACTTCACACTCTGCTCTAAATGATGGAATGCAAAATCAGTGAAGATTGGCCACCAGGCTGTGTATATATAGGCATGAAACCTCTAACCCTATATTGCCCTCTAACACTTTCATTGTCCAACCCCTGTATATACCCTGACTACCTGGATGAAGGTGTCCAGACTGAATATGTTTCAATGCTTATTAAATAATGATGCATATTATTTTACGATTTATTGGAACCAGTGTGCATTCAAAAATTTAAATAGAATAATACGCTGAATTTACATTTACCGGTAAATAGCTCATTTGCACATGAGAAAACACACACATTTGCACAGATAGGCAAACACACACAGAGAAATAAACCAGTGGGAGTGGCCAACTAAACTCGGCTTGCTGTGGCTTGTACTAGGGTGGGCAGTGGAGCAGAAGTGATGGCCAAAGCAAATGTGCATGTAGTAAAGGTGACCTAAATGCAAGAGCTGTGACAGGCTCCAGAAAGAGGCCCCAGAGACAGCTTACACTGCACTGTGTCACTGTCTGCTGCACTGATCAGGGATTAGCTCAACTGTGAGACTCTCTGCAGCCTGATCTGAGACACCTCAATGTGAAAATACACAGAAGATAGGGTGTGATATTTAGCAGACATAATGCATCTGAATGATGCCGTTTAACCTGATAAATACATATGTTCTACATTCAGGAGAAATTTCTTTTTTATTTTACAATTGCAGGCAATATATCACTCATGTTCATAGAACAAACAGCATGACAGCGTTGTTCAAATCCTTAAAGGTGCAGGAAGCAGGAAACGCAAGATCATGTGATTTTTGCTGCATTCCACAGTTGAAGTTTGATGAATTCTGAGCCGCAAATTTGTATCAAGTGAAAATGACCAATAAAATGACTAATAAAACCAAATAAAAGATCAAAACATCACGGCATGATGAATAAAAAAATGCAAATGTAGGTGGAGGTATAATGTATTGTAATGTCTGAAGAATGACAGACAAGGGAGGCTCTGTTTCTAAACTTTTAATTGGAACGAAGAAAAACACTATCACACAAGCGCACCCATCTAACTCTCTCTCTTTTTTCCCCCCGCCCCTCTGAACTCCCTGTGTTAACCCTATCACTGCCGGTGCAAAACAAAACAGAAATTTCACAACTATGAAGAGTCTGTGTGCTACACTACCCTACCCTTAAGAGACAACTGTCCCAGTGTCCATAAAAGAACTTAGTACCGTGCAGTAACTTCCAGTTGCAACAGCTTTAGTCCTTCATTAGCACTTAGCAGCATCACAGACGTAGTCCTGTAAGGATCTTGGCTGTCTCCGTTGTCGCTGAGGTCGTCCTTCCCCCACCATAGCAGGTGAACTAGCCGGGGAAAAGGCTGCGTGTGGCATCGGGCTTGCCTGCAGTGTCTTCTCCTCTGGATCCTCTTCCGAATGCTCCACGACCCTGGGCTGATATGGGGCAAGTCGATCGCGATGGAGCACCACCGCTCGCCGTCGTCGCCCTCCCATCTTGACTCGGTACACGACATCAGAGATCTTAGCCAGCACCTCACATGGGCTGTGCCAGTGACTGTAAAGCTTAGGAGAATAGCCCTTTTTCCTTTTAGGGGAGTAAACCCAAACTTTGTCCCCAGGAGCAAAGTCTCTGTTGTTGCTGTGGACATCGTATGCCCGCTTCTGTCTGGCCGACGCAGCTCCCTGTCGCAGCTTTTGCAAATACTCCAACCCCGGCCCCCCAGGGATTTCTGGTTCAGGTGGGGGGCTGAAGACCAATTCCACCGGTGTTCGTAGTTCCTGACCAAACATGAGCGCAGCCGGCGTGCACCCCGGCGTGCATCTTGCACTGCTGTTTGGTAGGTCCAGAGAACCAGGGGTATGTGTCGGTCCCAGTCGCGCTGATGCTCACTGGATAGGATGGCTAGCTGGGTAGTCAAGGTACGGTTGAAGCGTTCCACCAATCCATCGCTCTGCGGATGAAGGTAGTTGTGCGCGCCTTGCGTATCCCCAGGAGTCGACACACTTCATGGAACACTTTGGCTTCGAAATTACGTCCCTGGTCACTGTGGATCTCATCTGGGGCTCCAAATCGGCAGAACATCTCCTCCAACAGCTTTTCTGCCGTAGTGGCTGCACTCTGGTCGGGTATTGCATATGCCTCCGGCCACTTAGTGAAGTAGTCCATGGCGATTAGGACGCCAGCTCCCAGACTCTGAGACCGGGAAGGGGCCAAGGATGTCGACCCCCACACGCTCCAGGGGAGCCCCAACCAAGTACTGTTGCAGCGGGGCATGGGGTCACCACGTGGGTCCCTTCTTGGCTGTGCATGCGTCGCAGCAGTGGACATAGAGCTCGTCCAGCCGGCATCCTGCCCAATAGAACCAGCTTCTCAATCTCTGCAGGGTCTTTGCCACACCAAAATGGCCCGTCCCCACTGAACCATGCATGAGCCGTAGGACTTGACACTGTAAGGAACGAGGCACTAGCAGTTGCAGTAAGGTGGCCTCACCGTCGGGTGTCTGCCACTGACGGTAAAGCAGACCGTTACGGAGAATAAGGCTAGCCCACTGAGAGTAATAGGATTTCACTTCCCATCTGAGAGTAATTATCTCTTGCCGCTCAGGCCGCTGACCTGCTACCAGCCACTCACGTAGTCTCTTCAGGGCGGGATCTGCTTCCTGCTGCCGTTGCAACGTCAACCTGCCGCACCATAGCTTCGTCTGCGGCCTTTTCTCGCTCTTCCAGCTTCCGACAATTTCGACAGTCGGTCACGTCGCAGGGGCGGCGGAACAGGGCATCCGCGTTTCCATGCTGCCGGCCAGCCCGGTGCTGCACTTCAAAATCATAGTCCTGGAGAATCTCCAACCACCGAGCCACCTGCCCCTCTGGGTTTCGGAAGCTTAACAGCCAGGTGATGGATGCGTGGTCTGTCCGCAGCTGGAACTTCTTCCCGCAGTCTGGTGCATGCACCAACAGGTCGTCCAGATACACTATTCAACAGCTGCGAGAGACACCTGCCAGGACCTGCTCCATCAACCGGGAGAAGGTAGCTGGAGCATTACATAGGCCAAAAGGCATTACCCTGAACTGCCATAGCCCCTGGCCGACAGTGAAGGCAGTCTTTGGTTTGGCCTCCGGAGCCAACTCCACCTGCCAGTACCTGCTCCGGAGGTCAAGGGAGCTAAACCAGCTTGACCCCGCGATATAGTCCAGTGTGTCATCGATTCGAGGTAGCGGGTAAGAGTCTTTTCTCGTGACTGCATTTAAGCGGCGATAGTCCACAAAAAACCGCCAAGAGGAGTCCTTCGGAAAAAGAGTAGCGGTGTAACCCCGGCATCCTGGCCAAATTTGCCCATTGGCCTCTGTCCATCATGGCCTCCTAATAATCCCCATATACCGATTGGCTTCATCATCTCCTCTCCACCAATCAGCTGGTGTGTGGTGGGCATTCTGGCGCAATATGGCTGCCGTCGCATTATCCAGGTGGATGCTGCACATTGGTGGTGGTTGAGGAGATTCCCCCTTTCCATGTAAAGCGCTTTGAGTACCCAGAAAAGTACTATATAAATGTAACAAATTATTATTAATTAAAGGGTACATTAATTGTTTGATAAAACAATGATGTGTACAAATAAATCATTAAAAATAAACAATGCAATATTCCATACAAAACATTTAAATTGTCGATTTTGATTTCATGGTGACATTAATAGTGATTTTTAGAAATGTTACAAAAATAAAAAACAGATTTATTCTTTTTACAGAGATCCTTTTGTACTCTGATATTCTGAAACCATGTCTAAATCTTATCTAACCATGATCAGTAAGGCACAGAGCCGCATACATTAGGTGAACCTGCAGATGCATTTAAAGAATTGAAATGTAGTGCGCCAGCTACCCAATTTTGCCTGTCATTTCACATCAGACCCTCCTGCCCCTATCCACAAGTCTCTTTAATTCACATCGCTGCTGTGCCTGTAGCAACGGTTGAGATGTTTTAAGTGCCCTTTAATAGTCAGCAATAATTGCAGCATGTCAACTTGCTTCAAGGAACAAAATAAATAAATAAGACGAAGATATAAAAGCTTGTGTACATGCCTCACAAGAGGCGTTCAGAGGCAATGTGTTCTATAATGAATATAGATTGATTGCTGAAATATTAATTTGGTGTGAGGTGGAGTGGTCTGTGCTAAATGGTTGTGTTTGGACTTTGGAGGCTTACCCTCACTCCCCAGCGTCTCAGTTCTTGAGGCACTGCAGCCTCACTGTCAGGTCATCAAAGCTCCAAAACTTCAAAGACCTGAGTCTATATCCATAAAGATAACACGTTTCAATAGTCCACTTTAGACATTCTACTAACTATAAGTAACTTTGCAACTACATGTTGTCAATTTATTCTATTAACTAAGGTCTACTAATACTCTAATGAGAGTTAGTTGCCATGTAATTGCACAGTTACTTATAGTTAGTAGAATGCCTAAAGTGGACCATCGAAACAAAGTGTTACCTTTTATTGAATAAATGCAAAATAACAGTTTTTATTTCTGAAATTATAATTGGACACCACTTGCAGACTTGAACATGCATATAATGGGCCTCATTCGTAAATGTAATGCTGGTGAGAACTCAGAGACGAGGGAGAGTAGGATCCAAATGCAGTTTATTTTAAACAAACAACAATCCAAACACAAGGAGCAGAAACCAGGACTCAGAGGAGCAGAACTGAGGATGCCAGCGACATATTCAACAATGGACAAGACCCGACAAAGAACAAAGGAAGCACTGGGGTTAATATATGCAAGGGGTAATGACATACAAGACATACCTGGGAACAATGAGAGTACTAATCAAGAAAAACTAAAAGCTGACTACAAAATGGCGCTGGAAACAGTAAACAGGAAAAGAGCTGGGCAGAATACAATCCAAGAGTCCAGGAGGGTGGTGGAGCGGAGGCGGACTGGTGGAGGGATGGTGGGCCAGGCCCGTGTGGTGGAAGTGGGCCTGGAGACTGAAGCAGAGTCAGAAAAGTGAAGAGCCAGGGCGGAGCGGGAAAACCACATTGGAGCTGGCAGAGCAGAAGACCATGGCAGAGCCAGTGGAGCTGAAGACCATGGTGGAACTGGCAGAGCTTAAGACAATGATGAGGAAGGCGGAACAGAGAGAGAGAGAGCCAAGAGAGTTTAGGTACGACAGGGTAGGCAGAGGTGTCAGAGATGGCCTCCTTGGCCGTAACAGAGAACACAGAGAGTTCAAGAGCGGATGTTGACTTGGGAGGAGCTGTAGCGGATGCAGCCGCCTCGAGAGTCACGGCCCAAACACACAAGATGGCGGTTGTGCAGTAAGTGTAAGTGTAAGTGTAGCTGACGCCGGACTTCAGAACGTTAAGACCGCCAGGCTTGAAAGAGTTGAGACCGCTGGGCTTGAGAGAGTTGAGACCGCCGGCCTTGAGAGAGTTGAGACCGCCGGCCTTGAGAGAGTTGAGACCGCCGGTCTTGAAAGCGCTGAGACCACCAGGAGGCAGAGTCTCAGAACATAGTCTATGCACTCTGTGAGGGTGAGTTTGCCATTTCCTCCTGGAAGACATGACTTCAGGGGCTCATTTAGCCCAAAACGAAAAAAAAAAAGTCTTGAAATTTAGCCAGGGCACAAAACTGAACTGTATATTCCTCTATGGAGCCTGTGCATTGCCGGAGGAACAGAAGTTTCCCTGCTGGATCCATCGTGTTTTGGTTGGGTCTTCTGTAATGCTGGTGAGAACTCAGAGAATGCATTTTGTTTTAGACTAACAACAATCCAAGCACAAGGAGCAAAAACCAGGAATCACAGGAGCAAAACTGAGGAGCCCAACAACACATCCAATGGACAAGACTAGACATACATACACAAGGGGTAATGGCAAACAAGACACACCTGGGAACAATCAGAGAACTAATCAAGAAAAACTACAAACTGACTACAAAACGGCGCTGGAAACAGGAAACAGGAAACAGGAAACAGGAAAAGAACTCAGCAGAATACAACCTAAAAGTCCAAATAACAGAAATACAAGGTACACGAAACAGAGAACAAGCAACAGTAAAACTTTTGTAAGGAGTAATTTGTGCAACAAATTGACCTTTCAGAAAACTCTCCTCCTTAAACTTGATAGTTAAACGTGTATATTATTGAATTCCAATCATTTGTAAATAGGGTGCACGTGCACACTCATTCACAATTAGCATAATTGAATTACAGCTACGTAAATTACATGTACAAGAATTCTTGGGGATCTTCTGACTCCCTTCTTAGCTTTGGCACCAGAGCATAAATGCAAAAGAGACTGTTTGGCTATAAATTATTCAATTAAAGCTGGCAGACAAATACTACTAGAATAATAGTAATCTATAATAATAAGAAAAAATGACTAAGCAGCTTTTTCTTACCATTTTTGTTTATCAATTACATTTATTTCCACATTTAACTAAATGGTTAATTCATTAATTAATTATTTCATTAATGTTATTATTTATTATTATGGTAAAAAGTGTTATCTGTTTGCCTAAAAGAAGACAATTAATATTCAGATGTTTTACACACCATTTAGGCTATGCATGGTTGGAAGCAGTGTATTTTTTTTTCATGAATGAGGCCCACTGAGTTCATGTAACAAACAATGTCATGTGACGAAATGTATCATACTATTGTTTGAAAAGTATAATGCATACTTTTTTTTTTTTACATACAATTAAAAAAATAGTAGGCAGTATCCAATGTGTGTCGGCTCATAGAAAGAATGTCCTTGGTTGCAGACCTGTCTAAGCTGGATTGCCATTTTGTGTGGAGTTTACATATTCTCCCCTATCCAAAGTCCAAAGGCATGTGGGACAGACTAATTGATGCTAAATTGAACATAATAACAAGTGTTTCCAACCAAACTTTTGATTTCAGATGAGAGTCCCCTGCTGAAAAATCCAGCATTGCTGGTCACCGTGCAACATAAGGTATATTTTGCACTCTGGGACCAGCATGGGATGCTGGTTGCTGGTTTGCTGGATCCCTGCATGGATCACTATTGTCTACAATATTTCATGCTCCTGACAGCAATGACGCTTTTACTATGTACACTTTTTGGAATCAGTGACTAACAGCTGGATTTTGACATGTGAGTTCCCAAATGAGCATGAAAGTCTTCAAAGGGGACATATTATGCCCCCTTTCACAAGATGTAATATAAATATCTGGTGTCCCCAGAATGTGTCTGTGAAGTTTCAGCTCAAAATACCTCCCAGATCATAGCTTGTCAAATTTGCCCCTATTTGGGTGTGAGCAAAAACGCCTTTTTGTGTGTGTCCTTTAAATGCAAATGAGCTGCTACTCCCCACCCCCCTTCCAGAAGAGGGCGGATCCTTTACACCAGTTTCGGATACTCCGTCAACAAAACAGGCAAATCTCACTCAGCCAAAAATGTAATAAATGTTATATGTGTGGCAGTTTGCAATTTTAAATTAAATCTGACTACGCCACCCGGAAATGGTCAGGGAACCCACAGATAATTCAGGTACACAAAGCACGCAGATACGTAGTGGCTGAGTCAGGTAACAGATAACGATGATAGTGTCACACAATTTATTCAAAAACACCATATAATGAAATACAACACAATCTTTAATATGAGGTCCTAAAATCACATAGGTCAAACATCACACACACACACACACACACACACCACTTCAGAACCTGGGGAATTTGTCCTGACTATCAGATCGTGCTCTCTCACAACACTCCACCCGTTGTGAACACTGCAGACTGTCAATCAAACCACCACCACACCCGGAGGACTTCAGGAATCACGGGTACCCCAGATTCTGAAGGAAGAAGACAAGAACAATCAATATAAAACCAGTAAACAAAAAACACATACACTTTCCACATAAAACTCCGTCAATTAAGCGTATATCACACACGGCCAGAAGGGGCACGTCTTTCTCGTAATGGCGACACCAGCTAACCAGCTGATGCTCGTAGACAGTGATCAGCACAACAGCGGGCGATAACAGGCCATTCCCCTACTTCTTGACAAACAAATAATCCAAATCATAAACAAAAAAAATCAATTCAACACAAAAAGAAAAGAAAATGCAAAACCCAAACCAAACCAAACATTCCTAATAACATACAAGTATAATGGTGACACACATAGATTTTCGTCACTGTAAGGTTACCCCCGCCCTCAGTCCACCAGTCGAGGAACACTGTCAAAGCACCAATTTAGATGTATCCTGGCAGGCTGTACACCCGACGTGTGTTGTTTGAAAGTCGTCCTCCACCAGATGGAGACCGTCACGCTTTTGGGTTAGAATTCGCATACAAGTGCACAGAATATGCACAGTTCGAACAAGAGACGGAAGGGTGGTCGAACACAGCGACTTGCAAGTGAAACACCATCCAATCCGTCCGGAGTCATTCAGTATCACACGCAGATAAAGGTTACAGAAAGTCGCACAAGCCGACAGCGTCCTCAAAGCCTGCAAAGACTGCTGCAACACCTCCACGCCTTGTACCACTATTAAAATATAACATTAGGTTTAGGAGGTGATCGTCTCGTTAGCTTAGGCATAAGGAAAATGCATCACATACCTGCGGTAAATAACTCATGCCGTGCAGTGCACTCGATGGCGTGCAATTAAAAGGCTCGCAATGATAAGCGTTCACTCCACGTGTCTGCTGCTCTCCTCAGCCACACTGTAAGTTAAGCGATTCCCAAATTACCCTTCCTGACGCAAAACATTCAAGATGCACTGGCCACCAAAAGCCCTTACCTCCTGAACCTAAACCGGCGCACCAGAATGACGTCACTCCCCGGACCCGGAATAGCGCGCTTGCCTAGATGTCCGTCGCATCTCTTTTTATATTCACGGAACACACCATGTTTGGGAATTAACCCTATGATGGCTGATTAAATCACCACAATCTACCCCCCCATTAGTCATCGTAGTCCCGATGATGACGAGCACTACTGGTCCCACGGTCTGAATCAGGCCGGGCCCGAACTAGAACCTGAGATAGAACTGGCAGAAATTTGATTAACTTCACTTCCTACCGCTCGCGGCAAGTGGTACCGATTGGAGTGCTGACCTGCCCCAAGACGGCCCGTTCTTCTTGGGGCACCCCCTAACATACTGGGCGGTCCCGAAGCTGTGGGTTCTAACTCTAGCTGAAAGCTAGCGCCATCCCCACGTATTCCCACTACAGGCTGGCTAGTGGATTCCTCCAATCCCGGAACTAGACTAACCCTGGCCTCTAATAGAGCTCTACTCACCTCTACACCCCCTTGAGTAACCGACGGGGCCTCTACCACCACACGGGCTAAATCCCCGTCCTCCAATTCGTCCTCTATCTCTGGGGGTGACGATGGCTCAACATGCCCTACTAAGGACTCAGTACATGCTGGGTTATTCTGATTGCGAGGTTTCAAGGACGCACGATGAACGTGACGAACCTTCTCAAGGTCATGCACTGGTGCCACTGTGTACACTGACCCGCCGTCTCGTGGAGTCTGGACTACCTGATATACCGTCGAGCTCCAAAGGTCCTGGATCTTATGACGTCCCACGAACCCATACTCACGCAGATAGACTAGTTGACCCTTAGCTAGTGGCTGTTCCCTTACCTGCCGGTCGTGCTTGGCCTTATGATGTTGGGCTGCCGCTTGCAGCCGCTCATGGGCCCCATCAAAAGCCACTTGAAGCCAGGACTGATGCTCTTCCACCCAATGATGGACCCTACCAGCCACTGGCTCCTGCACCCGACCCAGCAGGAAGTCCACCGGCAATCTAGGCTCCTGCCCAAACATCAAATAGTAAGGGGCTTCTCCAGTGGCTTGGTGGGGAGTGGTATTGTAGCAGAACAGCACCTGGGGCAAACAGGATGCCCAGTCCCTCTTTCTCCCAGTGGGCAAAGTCCGCAGCAAATTGTGCAGAGTCCGGTTGAACCGTTTGCACTGGCCATTACCGGCTGGGTGGTATGGTGTAGTGCGAGACTTGCCCACCTGGTAGAGGTTACACAGCTGCTGAATATAAATATAAAACCACTCACCCACCAAGACACGAGCCACGGTCTCTGCCTGTTGATCCCGAGTAGGGATTGCCACTGTAAACTTACTAAAAAACGTCCGTCATCACGAGCACATTTTCTTGCCCGGAATGGGAGGGTTCCAAGACTGTGAAGTCAAGGGCCACTATTTCATTCGGGCGAGAGGCCAATAAGTGTGCCATATAACTCCGAGCAACTGGTGCAGCCCCCTTGGCCTGTTGACACCGCTCGCACTGCTGCACCCACTGGGCTACATCGGCCGACATCCCTGGCCAGTAGCATCGTTGTGGCACTAGCTCCAGGGTGCGTTCGATGCCTTGATGCCCATGGCCCTGATGTAATTGGGTCAGTACCTCAGGTTGTAACACAGCAGGCAGCACCAGCTGAAGCACCTCTTCGCCACCATCGGGACGACGGACCCTTCGATATACCAGACCTTCCTGTTCCTCTAGACGGTCCCACTGCCGAACTAATATTAGCACCAGATTAGGTAAGGATCGTCGCTCGTGAGGCCCTGGGCCTCGCCCTTGGCGCCAATACCTAAGGGCTACACCAATAACGGGGTCCTCCTCCTGTAGAGCCTCCAATTCTGGCCCGGATCGACCTGGCATAGCCTGTACAGCCCTCACCGCGGTGGGTCCCATCGGACCTACAACCGCCGCACGCCTCAGCAGCTCGGGGACTACAATACTCGAGTGACTATTGTCCCCTGCGGGCTGTTCCCCAGAAGGTAACCGCGATAACGCGTCCGCATTCTGGTTAGACCTACCTGATCGATACTGCACCACAAAATCAAAAGCCGCTAGTTCGGCTGCCCATCGCTGTTCTGTGGCGCCCAATTTTACACTGGCCAGGTGACTCAGCGGATTATTGTCAGTACGGACAATACATCGATGACCCAACAGGTATTCACAAAATTTTTCTGCCATAGCCCATTTTAAGGCCAAAAACTCAAGCCACATGGAACTGTATGTGGCAGTATTACGCTCCGCTGGCCAAAGACTTCAGCTAGCGTAAGCCACTGGCCTCACCTTGCCATCGACCTCTTGGGAAAGCACTGCCCCTAACCTTACATGGCTGGCGTCAATCCCTAAGATAAACGGAAGTTTAAAATCCACATATGCAAGGACTGGCGCGGTAGTGAGCTTCTGCTTCAAATTCTGAAATGCTTGCTCACACTGTTCCGACCACCACGGCGCCAATTCCTGCCTCCGACTGCTCACTTTCCCTTTATTTGCCTCGGTCACTAGCCGATGTAACGGAGCTGCTACCTGAGCAAACCCTCCTACAAATCACCTGTAGTAACTAACGAAACCCAGAAAGGTCCGCAGCTCTGACACAGTCTTAGGGCAGGGCCACTGCGCTACGGCCTCAACCTTTCCTGGGTCTGTAGCTACCCCCTGGGACGATATTACATGTCCCAAGTACTGCACCTTTTCCCTGAAAAACGCGTACTTTTCCAGCTTAACTTTGAGGCCAGCGGCTCGTAGGCGACCCAGCACCATCCTCAATCTCTGCAGATGGTGTTGCACGGATGAGGAGTACACGATAATGTAGTCAAGATACAATAAGACAGACTGGTATCGCTGGTCGCCAAAGAGTCGCTCCATCAAACGCTGGAAGGTGCCGGGTGCGTTGCACAGGTCAAAGGGCATACAATTCCATTCATATAGCCCAAAGGGTGTGCAGAAGGCCGTTTTATAACGATCAGATTCAGGAACTGGGACTTGATTGTACCCACTGGCCAGATCTAATGTAGTAAACCAGCGGCCCCTGTTAAAGAATCTAATGTTTCCTCGATTCGAGGCAACGGGAATGAGTCTTTTCGAGTCTTGGAATTGAGTTGACGGTAGTCTACGCATAAGCGCAGGCTACCGTCCTTCTTCTTTACCAATACTACCGGGGATACATATGGACTGCAACTCTCCTGGATCACCTGAGCGTCTAAAAGCTGGCTAATATGAGTCTTAACCAACTCATATTCAGACGGAGGAATTCGTCTATAGCGTTGTCAGACTGGAGTCTCATCCAATAAAGGAATTTCATGAGACAACAGATTAGTGCAACCCAGATCTCTCTCGCCAGTGGAAAACACACTCTGGAACTCCCAAAGGAGAGCCCTTACCTGTTCCTGCTCTTCGTCCGACAACCCTTGCAATTCTACCTTTTCGACACACTCTGCCCCTGACACAACAATCCCATCACAGGTTGCTGTCCTAGCAGTCGCTGTCGAAACCTCAGTCAGCCCCACAGGAGGATCCACAAAATACACTTCCTGAAGCTTCCCTAGGATCATTTTAGGATATAAAACAGCATCAAGTAGACCGACGTTAACCACGGGTACTAAAACTGTACCACCGCTCACGCGCACTAAAGACGGGGAGGTCTACTGTCTTACCACTAAACACGGACGAACATGTAGCAGTTACAAATTTCAGAGTGCCGCCTGGACAACGCCATTTCCGAGGAACGAACACGAAGCGTTCGACGGTACCAATATTTGAGTCGACGGAACTGGGCGTTACCGGTCGCGACGCACTACCAGAGACTGCGCCAGGATCAAGCAACTCAACCGGTGCCCGTTCCTGTCGCAGTCTCTCATTGTCAGCCTTTAACTGAATCACCAGATCTCTCATTTCCTGTAATTCAGCCTCCATAACTAAATACTATAGGGGGTACTTACCAGACGAATATCCACCGTATTGTCACCACTCAAACAAAATACACACAAAAACAAAAACAACAACAACAACAAAAAAAAAACAATCACCGTGTCTGAATCTGTACAACAGCCACAAAACCCTGCCGACTGCGCCAAAATGTGGCAGTTTTGTTATCAGGTACACAAATTATCTACACAAAGCACGCAGATACGTAGTGGCTTAGTCAGGTAACAGATAACGATGATAGTGTCACACAATTTATTCAAAAACACCATATAATGAAATACAACACAATCTTTAATATGAGGTCCTAAAATCACATAGGTCAAACATCACACACACACACACCACTTCAGAACCTGGGGAATTTGTCCTGACTATCAGATCAACACAGCAACCACTCGTGCTCTCTCACAACACTCCACCCGTTGTGAACACTGCAGACTGTCAATCAAATCACCACCACACCCGGAGGACTTCAGGAACCACGGGTACCCCAGATTCTGAAGGAAGAAGACAAGAACAATCAATATAAAACCAGTAAACAAAAACACATACACTTTCCACATAAAACTCTGTCAATGAAGTGTATATCACACGACCAGAAGGGGCCCGTCTTTCTCGTAATGGCGACACCAGCTAACCAGCTAACCAGCTGATGCTCGTAGACAGTGATCAGCACAATAGCGGGCGATAACGGGTCATTCCCCTACTTCTTGACAAACAAATAATCCAAATCATAAACAAAAAAAATCAATTCAACACAAAAAGAAAAGAAAATGCAAAACCCAAACCAAACCAAACATTCCTAATAACATACAAGTATAATGGTGACACACATAGATTTTCGTCACTGTAAGGTTACCCCCGCTCTCAGTCCACCAGTCGAGGAACACTGTCAAAGCACCAATTTAGATGTATCCTGGCAGGCTGTACACCCGACGCGTGTTGTTTGAAAGTCGTCCTCCACCAGATGGAGACCGTCACGCTGTTGGGTTAGAATTCGCATACAAGTGCACAGAATATGCACAGTTCGAACAAGAGACGGAAGGGTGGTCGAACACAGCGACTTGCAAGTGAAACACCATCCAATCCGTCCGGAGTCATTCAGTATCACACGCAGATAAAGGTTACAGAAAGTCGCACAAGCCGGCAGCGTCCTCAAAGCCTGCAAAGCCTGCTGCAACACCTCCACACCTTGTACCACTATTAAAATATAACATATTAGGTTTAGGAGATGATCGTCTCGTTAGCTTAGGCATAAGGAAAATGCATCACATACCTGCGGTAAATAACTCACGCCGTGCAGTGCACTCGATGGCGTGCAAATAAAAGGCTCGCAATGATAAGCGTTCACTCCACGCGTCTGCTGTTCTCCTCAGCCACACTGTAAGTTAAGCGAGTCCCAAATTACCCTTCCTGACGCAAAATATTCAAGATGCACTGGCCACCAAAAGCCCTTACCTCCTGAACCTAAACCGGCGCACCAGAATGACGTCACTCCCCGGACCCGGAATAGCGCGCTTGCCTAGATGTCCGTCGCATCTCTTTTTATATTCACGGAACACACCATGTTTGGGAATTAACCCTATGATGGCTGATTACATCACCACATATGTAATAATGTATATAATAATAATTAAATGTAATAAAACAGCAATTTTTATTTTTGAACTTTCATTCAAGTTGCTATTAACTGTCCCATTGAAAGAGCTCTTCTCATAACCCATGTTATTGAACAAACTGCTCATGATTATGTTGTGGCATTTTTCTTTTTCATGTATATCTAAATGTTTTTGTTTTGAAATGTACACAAGCTCTTTTTAACTGATTTTAACTGATTTGTGTACAGATCTTTTGAAGCAGGAGACAAATCCTTTGATCCTTTGAACTGTTTTACCAGTTTGAATTTTTACTTTGTTATTGAAAACTTCGGATGACATTGATTAATAATATAATCATAACTAAAACATTTTTTTTTCAGTTCTACTTTCAACAGAGGGAGCAAAAGAAATTACAAAGTTATTCATTTACACCATTAATATGTTACATATAGAAATATGCAAGCAAAAACAATATTGCTTGCATACAGACAACTGGCCTACTCACATCCAACCCCACAAGACCATGCTGGTGAACCAGCTTCAAACAGCACTATACCAGCACTAACCAGCACTAAACCAGCCTGGACCAACATGAAATTCATGCTGGTTTATGCTGGATTTTTCAACAGGGTCATTGCTAATGAAACCACTGCAAATCAGACCGAGGTTTGGACATCTGAGAGCCCTGTTGGAGTGGCAGAACCTGGGGCACGTTCAAGTTCAAACCGGTGCGTAAAGTTTTGCTACGGTTTCCAGGTTGAACGACATGTTTCCTGAAAATGTAGTGCAACAGGGTTTGAGATACATTTTCTCTTGTTTGGTAGGTGTGTCAAAAATGTCAGGCCAATCAGCAGCAACATGTATATAAACCATGCGGTATTAAAGAGAGCAAGTATATTGTTTGCACATGTTTATTTACATTAAAGGCAAAATAACTTAAATAATAAGAGCACAAGTATAGATCTGGAACTTCTTTAAGTCTGTCTAAATATGATTTAGTAATTGCAATGTCTTCTGGTCCATATCCTTTCCTTAGGAAGGTGTGCTAGACACTGATTAATGTAACATAAAAATACTATACATATTTATATATTTTGCTATTGTATTGTGGAGTGACACTTTCATAAACTTTTCTATACTGATTATATAATGGTAAATATTACAATATCATAGCACAACAACAGTGATCAGCAATAATGATAAGCCTAATACTCACAATAAAAATAATAAGGTAATTTAGATCATAACACAGTCTCGGAGGTAAGAAGTAGATTATCTTTCACCTGAAATGTTTGTCTTTTCATCCTGAAATGCGAGGCAAATGTTGGATCACAATAATTAGGAACCACAGTTTCCACAAATCCCTTCACTCGATTGGGATGTTCTCTTTTATTCTGGACGGCAAGGGCAGTGACTGTAACATTGAACGTATTTTGCAGTATTGCCCACCGAAAATTCTTCAAAAAGAACACAAAGAACGGCCTTCTCAGCTGCCATAGTTGCAACTCTTGCGTCATCAGAACGGGTATTCAACGCACCACCGTTTCCATTTAAAAAACCTTTTGCAATGTTTTGTCGGGGCTGAACTGAGCCCTGATTTCACAAAGTACAACATTCCAATCAACCAATCAGATTTTTAAGGGACAAACGGTAGGCTACCGTTTAGACCTACAACCTTAGGTGCTTCTACATCAGTGTTATTCACCTATCATTTCCCTCTGGTTTAGGGATAACTTATGGGTAGGTTTAGGTTTAGGAGTAGAGATTGTTGTGTTGTTGTGTTGGTTGTGATTAAATTTTCGGACTGGAACGTTGTTCCAGGATCAACAAAATAGGCTGACCCTGGAATGTGTCTAACTCTGCAAAATCAGGACGTTGGAGTGAGAAGAGCAGATCTCCAGCAGAGGGTGTAGCATGTAGAAAGGTGTAGCTGAACAGAAAGGTCTCTGCTGGTTGTCTTGAAGATGTTAAATAGTAGGTTGATGTGTGGTACATATAAAATTCTTGTTGTTTGTCTCTATGTGTGTGTTTGCGTTCTGTAGTGAATAAGTGCAGAAGTGAGGAGAATGTTGGGATTCAGGGATTTTGATAAAGTGGTTGTTGCAAGTGCAGCCTTTTAACAACAACAACAGAATAAAAAAAAGGAGATTTACCATGGAAGCTGGAGGCTTTTAGCAATGCATAATTCATCGCAATCAGTTGACCAAAATCTACAATAGTGATTATAGATATCCCACTGTGTTTCAGTGCTAACTATAAAGCCATAACCACCCACTCTCTCCCCCTCTCTGTGGGTCTAAATCATTAATGTTCTCCATTACGGGCTGCACACAATGGACACGTCCTCAAACACCTTCAGACACACAAACAGACACCACCGGATACTGATGTGTGGAAACCACAACTTCCAGCCAAATGAAAGTGTGAGGAGAAGTGGATATATTTGGTCCTTTGTGTGTGTGTGTGTGTGTGTGTGTGTGAGTGTGTGTGAGTGTGTGTGTGTGTGAGAGAGAGAGAGAGAGAGAGAGAGAGAGAGAGAGAGAGAGAGAGAGGCAGAGGGTAAAGAATGTGACAAAGGAACAATCTTATGCTCTGTTATAAATTTGCCTACATTTTAAAGCAGCATAGACCATTTGCCAACTCTTAAGACACCTTGTTCTGGTCAAATTTTAAGGCAGCTTCACATGTGTCATTTGCAGGAAAGGCAGTCTTTGAAGACATTGTGATGATCTGAAGAAACAAATCCAAGATGGCTGACAAGTCGAGAAAAATGTATGCGAATTGCAACCGCCCACCGCTCACCCCTCCCTTTCGAAGCACATATAGAAGCTATGGGGGCCGACACAGGACAAAGATGTCAGTCTAAGACAGCAGAGAGTGACTAGCGCTTTGTAGAGCAGTTCATCCGTTTAGGGCTACTGTAGAAACATGATGGCGCAAAATGGCGATTTCACTGTAAGGGACCCGCGGTGTATGTAGATAGAAATGGCTCATTCTAAGGTCATAAAAACATAACAGTTCATTATGTAAAGTCTTTATACACCACTGAAAACATATATGTATATTGTATTGCATTTCTGTCAATAGATCCTCATAAACATTACACACTGCACCTTTAAGACACCTATGTAGGCAGAAGGCAGCAAGGTAGCTTGTTAGGTTTGTGAACAGAGCATTTATCTTTATTCTTTTTTTTAATAATCTGCCTAAACTTCGTTCAGTTTTAAATACTGCACAACTGACTGTGTTACGATCAACAAAACATTTTACTATGTCTTGAACATCACCGGATTGTACCTGGTATGATATAAACAAGTGAAAAATGTACATGTGCAAGAACCACATAAAAAAAAACTTCAAACTGAGTCCAGATCCAAACTGACACCCCTGAGGTAGAAAGGCATATGCTGTTTTCATGTGTGCTCGGATGAATTTCTTCAACCTCAATAACCATTTCTGCAGCTGCCCAACTGTTGAATATTGACTTCTGTCTGAGTAAAGTGTAGCAGTCTATAGAGCCATTTTACCACATGCGTTAAGCTAAGGTTTTTACGTACAATTTTTTGGGTGAGGGCATGTATTAATTTGGGAGTCAGTCAATATGAACTTGTAAATATTCGTGCATGTGTGTGCTTCTTGTTCATGAGTGTTTAGATCTGTAAGAAAGGGAATACTCGTGTGTGTGTTTGAGTCTCACTGATTGCGTGCGCGTATTAGTGTCTGTGCCATCAGTGGGCTTTCATGGAGGAGCATTTGTGTTGCATTTTGCATGACTTGAGGGCTTCCTGCTTTGGCCTGTCTGTTCAGCTCTCATCAGCACTGAGCTTAGTGGAACGGTCCTGGATTGCCGCACACACAAGTGTGTGCAAGTGCAACGAACTCTTCCTCGCCACAGACCAATCGAATAATGTTCAAAGTCAGGATGTCCTATTTGTGCACAAGTCCATCCCAGACAAACTACTTAACCTAATTATAACTGTAACCGCACTGTCACAATGCATATGCACACCGCAGAGATCTTCTCATGGAAAGATTTCTATTAGTATCTATGGGAGAGCACATTAAATACTAAATAACTCCATATTCACATGTGTGTGTGTGAGTGTGTGTGTGAGAGAGCACTTAATGCACTTTTAATGAGGCTGCCTTCAGTCCCGGAGGCGAAACGGTGGCTTGTCCCATCTCTGCATCTGACAGGGTGCAGAGTGAGCTATGAATTATTGCTTATTAAAAGAACTAATTACTCCCCTCTTCTCTCTGCAACATTTATTGGACAGAGGTGCAATTTAGGTTTCACCAATGAAGATGTGACTGTGTAGAAGGAATAAAAGTGGGTGAGACATTGGAGAAGACTAAAGACGATTTCCTCTACTCCACAGGCAAAGGAGGAAAAAAAAGCAAAAGTCAGGTACTATGACAAAAACTAAGCGCCAATAATAACAGAAATGCAAAGAGCAGATAGTGTTGCTAAGTGCCAAAAGGAATCGAACCGTAATAGCAGGGCAAACAAACTTCACTTTTTAAACAAACAAAAATGCAATGGTTTCAAAAATTCTCAGGAATGCCTGAACCAGGACATGCCTTGTAAATCGTTGTGTCTAGTAAATTGAGCTGCGAGTTTGGCAGTGTACTGGATAAATATTGGATGTGCCGCTCTAATTGAGCATTTCGTGTAGAGTTGCTGCTGTGGCTCTGGGGGCCTCTGGGATGGGAAAGGCTCGTTTTTGAAGCGACATGCAGCATTTCACCTTAAGGAGCCCACAAGGCGTTTTTAGCTCCCTACACTGTAAAAGCTTTCCTCCAACCCGCCTCTGCTACATGATCAATATTGCAGATGCCGAAACGCATGAATGTCTGTGCATGCGTTTATTGGGGGCAGTCTTGAGGAGTGTTTGAGTGTGTGCAACGTCTCCAGTGTGCTGCCCCCTAAATGTCCGTCTTTCGCCTCACACACATGGGCAAATGTTTCCGCACAAACCTAGCTGTGGTAGATTTATTTGCTTTCTGCAAACAGTTGCTCCATGGTGCCCAATTATGTGTTTGCGTTGGCTAGAATGAAAGACTAGTTGTCAAACATTATATTTTTGGATGTTAATATAGTAGCTTCACTGAAATCATTGCTGTCCATAATTTGCTTTATTCTAAATTGGTCTTTTCCTCAGACAAATTAATTGAATATACAGAAGAACAGCCCTTCGCCAGATTCTTCAATTAATCATGCACATTTCATGTGAAGTGTATTCGCCATTGCTGTCTCTTTATATGAGACACATCTAATGCCTTTAAGAGAGGAGACAGGCTTTCTCTTAGGTTTTTTCTTGCTGCGAGTGATACTACGGCATATAGAAAAGCTGAGCGGCAGTTAGTCGTCCCATATGTAAGACTAAGTAATGGAAAACTCTCCTTGTGTAGAAACTGCTTTAGTGAGGGTATTTTCAGTTGTGAGTACAAACGACTATGAAAAAATCTTTTAAAAAATACATTTTGAAGCACAAAACACCATAAAAATATGACATCTTATATAGCCACACAATACACTGTAAAAAATTATTTTCATGATTTGTTATCACAACTTTTTATCTTTTGTCAAATCAACTTAATGTAGTTCAGATAATATAATATTTTGAGTTTCTACTTATTAAACCAATCTCCTTCATTGTATTAACTGTATTCAATTTTCAATTTCAATGAACTCAAAATTTTAAGGCAACCAAGTAACTTACTTTAAGTTAAATCAACAATATTTTTTTACAGTGTACACTGTAAAAAATCCAACTCACAAAAATTTAGACTAATGATTACGTTTTAGTTAACTGGACAATTAAATGCAACAAAGTTGGCTTAACCAGTAAAAAGAGGTTGGTTCAACAATCGTTGGACCAACCTAGTATTAATTGTAAATTAGATTTGCATTTTTGCAACAAGTTAACAATGCATTCTGGGTGCAACATGCAAAACTCATCCATGGCTCCCACAATGCATTGCGGCATGAAGCATGTCACCATTGTTGAGATTCACAGGCTGATTCTTGATGTCTGTGGGAGTAAATCTCACAGGAGTTCAAAGTGCTTAGTGTACAATCTGTTTTAAAACTTATTCAGCTTTTCTGATTAAAACCGTGCTGGATCTTTTCTAGAATCACAATAAAACAAAGTTAATAGTATATTGCTCATATTAAACTCAGTCATAAAATCAGTGAATTAAGCCACTACACAATGATTATATTCTTATCATCGAGCAACCGACAGCATCTGATTGTGTTTTCTCTTGCTTTTCTTGCCATAGCAAACTCATTTACAACAGCCAGAGAAACACTAACATTAAAAAGTCGTCAAACTGCCCAACTAAAGAAAACACTGATCACCATGATGGTGACATAAAAAAACAAACAATTTTCAACACAAAATCAAAAAACTATAAAAACTCAATCAGCTGAACAAAAGATCTTAAATTGGGAGACACGTGGCCTTACTCAGTTAATTGAGTTAAGTGAACTACTTTGTTTAAAAGTTGAGTAAACTCAAAAAATCTGTGCAGCAAGTTGCCTTGCAATTTTAAGTTATGTCAACTTTTTTTTTGTGTAGTTTTGTGTGATGAACAGACCAAAAAGTTGTTGTTCACCTCTTGAAATAGTTGCCCTTGTCCTCATTCACTCATTCTTTAAAAATTCGCCTTTTGCGTTTCACTGAAGAAATAACATAATATGGTTTTGTAACAACATGAGTAAATAATGACAGAATTTTCATTTTGACAAATTTCAAGAAGTTATATTAGATTATATATGCAGATAGAAAAAAACGTTGATGTGCAAAAAAAAAAAAACCCTTCTGCTATGCAACTGTTCTTGATTTTTAATGTATCTGGTTTTCTATGGATTTCTGAACGATGCTCAGAGTTAGAGGATCTTAGAGCATCGGTACATTCTGTAAATTGTTTAAATATTATAACCTATAAAAAAAAGAGTGGCGGATTACATGAAATGGATGACATTGGAACGAGTGTTCGTGTTGAGGTGTGTTATTTGTGTGTATGTGTGTGTGTATGGTGTTGAGATGTGTGTGCCTCTAAAGGCTGTGATATGACAGGGGTTAGATGCTGATAAGGTCAGTACAAACCCCCTTCTTTAGTTCTCTTTCAGCACCTGGAGTCCTGGCTCGCTGTGGAAGACACTGATCACAGAAATACCTGACATAGAGACTCCAGTGAAGAAGTTTGTGAGTGATTTCTGATTAAGTTCTGTTAACAACACGGCCAACCTGACTTGAACTATCGGCTTAAACTGTATCCGTTCTAATCTGTAATCTTTTTTTTTATCTATTTAACTTTGAATACCTATAAAATTAAAAGTGCTAAATAATAATTTTGTTTTTCGTTTATTTCAGCAAACTCCCTATCAACTAAAGAAAAACTTTGTGTGAGTGCTTCAGCAAACACCAGAAACACTGTAATACATAAAAAGCAGGAAATCTGGAAATAGTAATGAGCTCTCCACAAGTTCTGACAACTTCTAAGTTATGTGTCAGCACTTAGAAATTACTAAATCCATTAAAGTATATCTAAATGGGGATAAGAAGGAAGGGCTAATCTAGTCAAAATCGCCATGGACCTCGCCAACGATTACCCAGGAATTTCTCCATTGGAAGTGTTGAGGGACAACGCCAATATTCATGTTATCGGCCTTTTGTGGTACCGGACACTCAGAGAGAGAGCTGAAAAGCCGCTCAAGCTGGGCTGTGTTTTCCCAGAGCAGAAATTACACCAATCTCTATAGACACGGTTGACAGATAAAACCATCTTCTCTTTGAAAAATTATGTATTTCATCATAAAATATTACAAAGGAAAACTGAATGATCAATTTAGAAATACCTTCATCATCTGGGAGTATTAAGTCAAAAACACACTCACATTTTCAATTCATTCAAAATGGAAAGGGAAAAAATCAAAGCAAAGAAAAATTGATATGTACCCCCAAAAACGTGTGTTGGATGCCCTTTTGCAGGGCACCGACTGAAACAAAATACCATAATATTCCCAAAGCAAAGGGATCACAGATTACAGATCGCATGGTGATGGACATTCTCCGACTCCTCCGCTTTATAACAGCAATAGATTTCAGATGAGGATCAACACTTTGAAACCTAATCGACAGCCCGGGGGCTGAGCTCTGCTATAGAGAGAAGCAAGAGAGACCGAGCGGGAGAAGTTGGGAAAGAAAAAGGGATTGAGGTCATTGGTAACATTTACAAATTGAATGTGTGATCAAAGTGTTAAGCCTGAATGGAAAAAATGAGGGGGGGTCTAGACAGACAAGGTGTGGACCCCAAATGTTATTCATTAGGATTTCCTTTTCCTCCCATTTCTCTTTCTTTTTCATGCTCTCTCTGCTCTTCTTCGTGCCAATCTGTGACTGATTTGAGCGTCTGGTGCTGGAGGAGTCGGTCGCCATGGGGAAACGGGATCCTGACGGGGCTGAGCTGGACTGAAAAAGCCTGGAGCAGAGAGAAAGCGACCGGGCCCTTTCACGTTAGTTTAAACTGACACCTCTGCTCACCTCAACGGAGGCGGCACTGAAACTCATACTGCTGCCAACCGGATTCGCAAACCTGGTTGTGCGTGACTCTGGTTTGGAAGACCGCCGCTATGGTTTCCTACGGGCGATCCAACGTCAGGTTTTAAACACAATAAACAATCACTTTGGTGTATTCCTGGGTTTAATATTGCAGCAGGTTGAAGAGCTAATATTTCATTTAGTATGAAATAGGTTTACCATGAGCTTGGACTCAAAGGCCAAGTATGTCAAAAACTAGCGTAGGAGGATTAGCGAGTAGAGCTTTCGAAATGTATAACTGATGTTTTGTATTAAATAAAGCTGTGACTGAAGCATTAACAATAGAAAGTATAAAAACTAGAGTAGATTGGGAATAAATAACTTGAAGGGATAGTTCACCTAAAAACTTGTTTTCCATACAATGAATGGGGTCCAAACAACATGGGTTTTTGAGTGACCTTTCCATTTAAGAGGGTCAAATGGTTTTCGGCTTAATTTCCATTGATGGAGAAATGAGAATGTCTTACAGAGAGAAATATTTCCTTTCACCTTTGGATTGTGTCAGAGGTTGCAGCAGTGATATCTCCACCTTCACACCCCTAAATGAATATGAAACACCAAATTGACCATAGTTCACCCCTGAAAGTGCTCCTTGGACCTACAATTCCGATCTTCAAAGCTGACCAACTTCCTGTGCTTGGCCCCCTGGTTGTGACCACCCCAAGGTGAAGGGAGGGGGGCGGCGAATTGCTCAAGAGAGAAGCAGTGGAGGAAGGGGAAGATTTTGGCCTGCAGTACCTATTAGCCCTAATTGCTGGATGGGTGAAGGCCTTTGAAGGCACAGTATTTTGTCCCAGGGCCTTTAATGCTGATGAATGCAAAGGTTTCTTTGAGTTGTCATTGGCAATTGAGTTGGAATCAATATTTACAAAACAGATACACTACTCCGGACGTAGAGCTGGACGCTAAAGTGTTTAAATATGTGGAGGGAGAGCGTATGAGTAATTGCCATGAAGTTGGCATTGCTTTTTTGTTTTATATCCTTTCATGTGAAGTGAATTTAAATATATTAGTATCTGAGGCATTTGAGAAGCTTATGAGAATCTGAATGCAACTTGGCTGTGAACATAAGCAATACAATTTTTTGATAAGTCTCAAAAATACACTGGACAGACCCGTAATGACTAGACTTATGGTTACTCTTAAAAGGCATCGGGGTTAATTTGTCCTAAATTAAACAAATTAGGCATAGGAAGAAACAGCCTCCCGCAAACTTTTCTGCTTTTAATCTTAACAGTCCGAAATTGATTCAAGCTGATGAAATTGTGATCGGTTATGATTGATTAGGCCGCAGCCAGGAAGAGAAAGGGCTGGCGTCAAATTCACATTTCGCAGAAAAACAGGCACCCTGCATCCATCCATTATCATCCCTCCATCCTCCAGGGAGGGAGGAGGGACAAGAAGAGAAATGAAAGTCAACAGCGGTGTTTAACATCCATCGAAACAGATGGCTCTTCATTAGGGCTTGGTTCAAAGCCAAAATGGCCACCGATTGCTGGAGGCAGTGCATTATGGGATGAGGACAGAGGGCAGGTACTGTATGGGGTGATTAAGGCACTGAATAAGCAGCATAATAACTCGGAGAGGTTCCCAGCACTTGCACAGTCAAAACAGAAACATGTGGGCTAATGTTAGGATTTCAAACCCCTGGCCATATCGCTGACACTACAGAGCTCGAGGTAGGCACGGTGCTAAATCATAAACATGTTGCCTGGGATTCCCTTGGGTTGTCACAGAAACTATGGATAGTCTTAAATCACAGTGTTTAAAGCCGTAACAACAAGACAGAATCTGACTCCAGAGGACTCTGTTTGAAGCATATGCTGGTACATTTGACAATTTTTTTAAATGCATAAAACATTTTTGATGCACAATTAAAATATACTCTCTCCAATGAAGGAAATATTATTTTATACAGGTACCCGCTAACCCTTAAAACCACACGCTGTGTCCTTTCAGAGCGAGTGAATTTAAAATGTTGTGACTTTACAATAAGCAGCCCTCTAACCTTTTGAATATTTAATTACATTTATCAAAGCACATATGGTTAATCTTCTCTGGGCTTCAGAAAGACGTAGCTGGCAGACAGAAAGGAAAAGCACTATATAAGTCACTTCAGAGGTGCCACCACTAATTAAATATTTATTTCATTTTTTTAGATTATCATTCTTGAGTTTTGCTTTTGGCAAATCATATTATAAAATCCACATGAATAGCATACCAACCAGTTACAAGCTACAATGTAATGTATGTTGGTTACAAATAACCAACTCAAGTTAAACCTTTTATTCCCTATTCCCTAATAGTTTTGGCCAATGTTGATTCATTTAGTTAACAACAGAATAAATAAAAAAGAAAATAAAACAACAAAACAGAACAAAAAAATTACACACAGAAATCTTTCGTTTTTGTGTAATGGCACAAGTAATATACATTTCCTCAGCTTTACTCGCACTCCACTTTCCTTAAATGTGTAATTTAGTCACAGCTATATTAAACCAATGACACAAAAAGACTGCAGCAAGAGAGAGTACATTAAAGCCAACACATCAATGTCTAAGTGTGTCAGGAGAGTCAGGTTTTGCCTACAACTGTAAACCGTGAAATCACATACATTGTTGGATCCCCCCGAGGAAAAAAGCGTAATAAATATCTTAATGTCTTAATGAAAATCTAAAAATGGAAAGTCCCCACTATGATAGAAAACAAATGTGTTGCAAACATATCAGTTGTGGGGAATAATGAGAGAGAGAAAAAAAAGGTAAGGATGGTAAAAAGGCATATTGCGCATCGATGCAAGTCAATGCAGCGGAGATAATGAAAACACAAAGCAATGGAAAGCAGGCGGGTGGAATACAGCTGGAATGATAAAGCAGAATATGAGGTGATGTGGTCAAACTCAGCACAGGCAATAAGTCAACAGCTTCTTGTGGATATGCATATGTAAATATAGTATTTTTTTATTTTCTTTAAGACACTTCAGACATGGAGCTGTCAGTGAAAACCAGCAAAAAAAAAAAAAAGTAGTTTAAAATTGAGCTATATGCACAATGTAATTTGTTTTATTATTTTTTTTACAAAAACACTACAGTAAAATAATTGATTAACTTCAAGTTACCTTACCATGTTCTGCGATTAATTTTTACATATATTATTAATTATACATATATTACCATATAATTTACAATAAAAAGCGGTAAAAGGGGAATTCAAATCCTTGCATGATACACCACATCTGATCTGATTTTATTTTCTATAAATAATTTAGTTTTTATTTCTAATTTTTGTTTTTATTAATCTACATTAGGTGTTTTGTGTTACATTTTATTTTTAGTTAATGTTGTTTTATGGCATTGGTCATGATTGAAGGACATAATGGACTGATTCATCATGTGGCTTTCTATTGTGCACGTTTGTATTATTATTCTTGTTATCATCAGTACATTAAGGTAAAATGCAGATTTTGGTAGTACATATAGATGGGTATTAACTTTTTTAAGTTATTAAATGTAAGTTTGGAAGAAGTATGTCCATATAATCTTCTAATTATTACCATAAAAGCAGCCTCTTACTTTTTTTCGGCATTGGTTCTTTCAGCTTCTTTCCCTCTTCCTCCCCTTCTCCTCCTCTATGTATTTCGCCTATGTAATCATCAGTAGTAGTCCAAAGGGGACAAATCGGAGCTCGAGCAAAATATCCTCCCGAGCCCCTCCATAGTGGACAGAAAGCCACAACTGTTTACCATGTACGTTATGGGCACACAAACTCATGAAATACTACTTAATGAAATATACAGTTATAAGTCCTTAAAGGGTTAGTTCACTCAAAAATAAAAAATAAAAATGTCATCAAATATTCACCCTCATGTCGTTCCAAAACCATAAGACTTTAGTTCATCTTCGAAACACAAATGCAGATATTTTTTTTGACAGTCCACGCAACTACCACTTTGACACTTCAAAAGGTTCATGAAGAGATCGTAAAACTAATCCATATGAATTGAGCGGTTTAGTCCAAAAATTTTTTGAAGAGACACATCGCTTTATATAATGAACAGATTGAATTTAGGCTTTTATTCACATTTAAACATTGATCAGCAAACTGTAAAAACAGAAGCTCAACCGTACATGCTTGACACGCAAGAACAAACCTCACTGGATCTTGAGGAAGCTCAAACATGCTGCGTAACACATGAGAATGAACCTCACTGATTCTTGCGGAAGCTCAAACGTGCTGCGTAACACGAGAATGAACCTCATTGGTTCTTGTGGAAGCTCAAATGTGCTGCGTAACATGAGAATGAACCTCATTGGTTCTTGCGGAAGCTCAAACGTGCTGCGTAGCACGAGAATGAAACTCATTGGTTCTTGCGGAAGCTCAAACTTGCTGAGTAACAGAAAAGATTGAACCTCATTGGTTCTTGTGGAAGCTCAAACGTGCTGCGTAACACACAAGATTGAACCTCAATGGTTCTTGTGGAAGCTCAAATGTGCTGCGTAACATGAGAATGAACCCCATTGGTTCTTGCAGAAGCTCAAACGTGCTGCGTAGCACGAGAATTAACCTCATTGGTTCTTGTGGAAGCTCAAATGTGCTGCGTAACACGAGAAAGAACCTCATTGGTTCTTGTGGAAGCTCAAATGTGCTGCGTAACATGAGAATGAACCTCATTGGTTCTTGCAGAAGCTCAAACGTGCTGCGTAGCACGAGAATGAACCTCATTGGTTCTTGTGGAAGCTCAAATGTGCTGCGTAACATGAGATTGAATCTCATTGGTTCTTGCGGAAGCTCAAACATGCTGCGTAACACATGAGAATGAACCTCATTGGTTCTTGCGGAAGCTCAAACATGCTGCGTAACACATGAGAATGAACCTCATTGGTTCTTGTGGAAGCTCAAACGTGCTGCGTAACACGAGAATGAACCTCACTGATTCTTCGGAAGCTCAAACGTGCTGCGTAACACACGAGATTGAATCTCATTGGTTCTTGCGGAAGCTCAAACGTGCTGCGTAACACGAGAATGAACCTCATTGGTTCTTGCGGAAGCTCAAACTTGCTGAGTAACACACGAGATTGAACCTCATTGGTTCTTGCGGAAGCTCAAACGTGCTGCGTAACACGAGAATGAACCTCACTGGTTCTTGCGGAAGCTCAAACGTGCTGCGTAACACACGAGATTGAATCTCATTGGTTCTTGCGGAAGCTCAAACGTGCTGCGTAACACGAGAATGAACCTCACTGATTCTTGCGGAAGCTCAAACGTGCTGCGTAACACGAGAATGAACCTCATTGGTTCTTGCAGAAGCTCAAACGTGCTGCGTAACATGAGAATGAACCTCATTGGTTCTTGCAGAAGCTCAAACGTGCTGCGTAACATGAGAATGAACCTCATTGGTTCTTGTGGAAGCTCAAACATGCTGCGTAACACGAGAATGAACCTCATTGGTTCTTGCGGAAACTCAAACGTGCTGCGTAACATGAGAATGAACCTCATTGGTTCTTGCGGAAGCTCAAACTTGCTGAGTAACACACAAGATTGAACCTCATTGGTTCTTGCGGAAGCTCAAACGTGCTGCGTAACACACAAGATTGAACCTCAATGGTTCTTGCGGAAGCTCAAACGTGCTGCGTAACACATGAGAATGAACCTCGTTGGTTTATGTGGAAGCTCAAACGTGCTGCGTAACACACGAAATTGAACCTCATTGGTTCTTGCGGAAACTCAAACATGCTGCGTAACATGAAAATGAACCTCATTGGTTCTTGCGGAAACCCAAACGTGCTGCGTAACACGAGAATGAACCTCATTGGTTCTTGCGGAAGCTCAAACTTGCTGAGTAACACACGAGATTGAACCTCATTGGTTCTTGTGGAAGCTCAAACATGCTGCGTAACACGAGAATGAACCTCATTGGTTCTTGCGGAAGCTCAAACGTGCTGCGTAACACACGAGATTGAACCTCATTGGTTTTTGCGGAATCTCAAACGTGCTGCGTAACCTGAGAATGAACCTCATTGGTTCTTGCGGAAGTTCAAACGTGCTGCGTAACAAACAAGATTGAACCTCATTGGTTCTTGTGGAAGCTCAAACGTGCTGCGTAACAAACAAGATTGAACCTCACTGGTTCTTGCGGAAGCTCAAACGTGCTGCGTAACACACGAGATTGAACCTCATTGGTTTTTGCGGAAGCTCAAACGTGCTGCGTAACACACAAGATTGAACCTCATTGGTTCTTGCGGCAGCTCAAACGTGCTGCGTAACACATGAGAATGAACCTCATTGGTTCTTGCGGAAGCTCAGACGTGCTGCGTAACACACGAGATTGAACCTCATTGGTTCTTGCGGAAGCTCAGACGTGCTGCGTAACACACGAGATTGAACCTCATTGGTTTTTGCGGAAGCTCAAACGTGCTGCGTAACACAAGAATGAACCTCATTGGTTCTTGTGGAAGCTCAAACGTGCTGCGTAACATGAGAATGAACCTCATTGGTTCTTGCGGAAGCTCAAACGTGCTGCGTAACACACGAGAATGAACCTCACTGGTTCTTGTGGAAGCTCAAACGTGCTGCGTAACACACAAGAATGAACCTCATTGGTTCTTGTGGAAGCTCAAACGTGCTGCGTAACACGAGAATGAACCTCATTGGTTCTTGCGGAAACTCAAACGTGCTGCGTAACATGAGAATGAACCTCATTGGTTCTTGCGGAAGCTCAAACTTGCTGAGTAACACACAAGATTGAACCTCATTGGTTCTTGCTGAAGCTTAAACGTGCTGTGTAACACGAGAATGAACCCCATTGGTTCTTGCGGAAGCTCAAACGTGCTGCGTAACACACAAGATTGAACCTCATTGGTTCTTGCGGAAGCTCAAACATGCTGCGTAACACATGAGAATGAACCTCATTGGTTCTTGCGGAAGCTCAAACGTGCTGCGTAACACGAGAATGAACCTCATTGGTTCTTGCTGAAGCTTAAACGTGCTGTGTAACACGAGAATGAACCCCATTGGTTCTTGCGGAAGCTCAAACGTGCTGCGTAACACACAAGATTGAACCTCATTGGTTCTTGCGGAAGCTCAAACATGCTGCGTAACACATGAGAATGAACCTCATTGGTTCTTGCGGAAGCTCAAACATGCTGCGTAACACGAGAATGAACCTCATTGGTTCTTGCGGAAGCTCAAACGTGCTGCGTAACACATGAGAATGAACCTCACTGGTTCTTGTGGAAGCTCAAACGTGCTGCGTAACACACAAGAATGAACCTCATTGGTTCTTGTGGAAGCTCAAACGTGCTGCGTAACACGAGAATGAACCTCATTGGTTCTTGCGGAAACTCAAACGTGCTGCGTAACATGAGAATGAACCTCATTGGTTCTTGCGGAAGCTCAAACTTGCTGAGTAACACACAAGATTGAACCTCATTGGTTCTTGCGGAAGCTCAAACGTGCTGTGTAACACGAGAATGAACCCCATTGGTTCTTGCGGAAACTCAAACGTGCTGCGTAACATGAGAATGAACCTCATTGGTTCTTGCGGAAGCTCAAACTTGCTGAGTAACACACAAGATTGAACCTCATTGGTTCTTGCGGAAGCTCAAACGTGCTGCGTAACACGAGAATGAACCTCATTGGTTCTTGCGGAAGCTCAAACGTGCTGCGTAACACGAGAATGAACCTCATTGGTTCTTGCTGAAGCTTAAACGTGCTGTGTAACACGAGAATGAACCCCATTGGTTCTTGCGGAAGCTCAAACGTGCTGCGTAACACACAAGATTGAACCTCATTGGTTCTTGCGGAAGCTCAAACATGCTGCGTAACACATGAGAATGAACCTCACTGGTTCTTGCGGAAGCTCAAACATGCTGCGTAACACGAGAATGAACCTCATTGGTTCTTGCGGAAGCTCAAACGTGCTGCGTAACACATGAGAATGAACCTCACTGGTTCTTGTGGAAGCTCAAACGTGCTGTGTAACACACAAGAATGAACCTCATTGGTTCTTGTGGAAGCTCAAACGTGCTGCGTAACACGAGAATGAACCTCATTGGTTCTTGCGGAAACTCAAACGTGCTGCGTAACATGAGAATGAACCTCATTGGTTCTTGCGGAAGCTCAAACTTGCTGAGTAACACACAAGATTGAACCTCATTGGTTCTTGCGGAAGCTCAAACGTGCTGTGTAACACGAGAATGAACCCCATTGGTTCTTGCGGAAGCTCAAACGTGCTGCGTAACACACGAGATTGAACCTCATTGGTTCTTGCGGAAGCTCAAACGTGCTGTGTAACACGAGAATGAACCTCACTGATTCTTGCGGAAGCTCAAACGTGCTGCGTAACACGAGAATGAACCTCACTGGTTCTTGTGGAAGCTCAAACATGCTGCGTAACACGAGAATGAACCTCATTGGTTCTTGCGGAAACTCAAACGTGCTGCGTAACATGAGAATGAACCTCATTGGTTCTTGCGGAAGCTCAAACTTGCTGACTAACACACAAGATTGAACCTCATTGGTTCTTGCGGAAGCTCAAACGTGCTGCGTAACACGAGAATGAACTTCATTGGTTCTTGCGGAAGCTCAAACGTGCTGCGTAACACACAAGATTGAACCTCAATGGCTCTTGCGGAAGCTCAAACGTGCTGCGTAACACATGAGAATGAACCTCGTTGGTTTATGCGGAAGCTCAAACGTGCTGCGTAACACACGAAATTGAACCTCATTGGTTCTTGCGGAAACTCAAACATGCTGCGTAACATGAAAATGAACCTCATTGGTTCTTGCGGAAACCCAAACGTGCTGCGTAACACGAGAATGAACCTCATTGGTTCTTGCGGAAGCTCAAACTTGCTGAGTAACACAAGAGATTGAACCTCATTGGTTCTTGTGGAAGCTCAAACATGCTGCGTAACACGAGAATGAACCTCATTGGTTCTTGCGGAAGCTCAAACATGCTGCGTAACAAACAAGATTGAACCTCATTGGTTCTTGTGGAAGCTCAAACGTGCTGCGTAACAAACAAGATTGAACCTCACTGGTTCTTGCGGAAGCTCAAACGTGCTGCGTAACACACGAGATTGAGCCTCATTGGTATTTGCGGAAGCTCAAACGTGCTGCGTAACAAACAAGATTGAACCTCATTGGTTCTTGCGGCAGCTCAAACGTGCTGCGTAACACATGAGAATGAACCTCATTGGTTCTTGCGGAAGCTCAGACGTGCTGCGTAACACACGAGATTGAACCTCATTGGTTTTTGCGGAAGCTCAAACGTGCTGCGTAACACAAGAATGAACCTCATTGGTTCTTGTGGAAGCTCAAACGTGCTGCGTAACATGAGAATGAACCTCATTGGTTCTTGCGGAAGCTCAAACGTGCTGCGTAACACACGAGATTGAACCTCATTGGTTCTTGCGGAAGCTCAAACGTGCTGCGTAACACATGAAAATGAACCTCACTGGTTCTTGTGGAAGCTCAAACGTGCTGCGTAACACACAAGAATGAACCTCATTGGTTCTTGTGGAAGCTCAAACGTGCTGCGTAACACATGAGAATGAACCTCATTGGTTCTTGCGGAAGCTCAAACGTGCAGCGTAACACACAAGAATGAACCTCATTGGTTCTTGTGGAAGCTCAAACGTGCTGCGTAACACACAAGATTGAACCTCACTGGTTCTTGCGGAAGCTTAAACGTGCTGCGTAACACACAAGAATGAACCTCATTGGTTCTTGTGGAAGCTCAAACCTGCTGCGTAACATGAGAATGAACCTCATTGGTTCTTGCGGAAGCTCAAATGTGCAGCGTAACACACAAGAATGAACCTCATTGGTTCTTGCGGAAGCTCAAATGTGCTGCGTAACACACAAGATTGAACCTCACTGGTTCTTGCGGAAGCTTAAACGTGCTGCGTAACACACAAGAATGAACCTCATTGGTTCTTGTGGAAGCTCAAACCTGCTGCGTAACATGAGAATGAACCTCATTGGTTCTTGCGGAAGCTCAAACGTGCTGCGTAACACACGAGATTGAACCTCACTGGTTCTTGAGGAAGCTCAGACGTGCTGCGTAACACGAGAATGAACCTCATTGGTTCTTGCGGAAGCTCAAACGTGCTGCGTCACACGAGAATGAACCTCATTGGTTTTTGCGGAAGTTCAAATGTGCTGATTAAACACACGAGAATGAACCTCATTGTTTCTTGTGGAAGCTCAAACGTGCTGCGTAACACACGAGATTGAACCTCATTGGTTCTTGCGGAAGCTCAAACATGCTGCGTAACACATGAGAATGAACCTCATTGGTTCTTGCGGAAGCTCAAACGTGCTGCGTAACACGAGAATGAACCTCATTGGTTCTTGCTGAAGCTTAAACGTGCTGTGTAACACGAGAATGAACCCCATTGGTTCTTGCGGAAGCTCAAACGTGCTGCGTAACACACAAGATTGAACCTCATTGGTTCTTGCGGAAGCTCAAACATGCTGCGTAACACATGAGAATGAACCTCATTGGTTCTTGCGGAAGCTCAAACATGCTGCGTAACACGAGAATGAACCTCATTGGTTCTTGCGGAAGCTCAAACGTGCTGCGTAACACACAAGAATGAACCTCATTGGTTCTTGTGGAAGCTCAAACGTGCTGCGTAACACGAGAATGAACCTCATTGGTTCTTGCGGAAACTCAAACGTGCTGCGTAACATGAGAATGAACCTCATTGGTTCTTGCGGAAGCTCAAACTTGCTGAGTAACACACAAGATTGAACCTCATTGGTTCTTGCGGAAGCTCAAACGTGCTGTGTAACACGAGAATGAACCCCATTGGTTCTTGCGGAAACTCAAACGTGCTGCGTAACATGAGAATGAACCTCATTGGTTCTTGCGGAAGCTCAAACTTGCTGAGTAACACACAAGATTGAACCTCATTGGTTCTTGCGGAAGCTCAAACGTGCTGCGTAACACGAGAATGAACCTCATTGGTTCTTGCGGAAGCTCAAACGTGCTGCGTAACACGAGAATGAACCTCATTGGTTCTTGCTGAAGCTTAAACGTGCTGTGTAACACGAGAATGAACCCCATTGGTTCTTGCGGAAGCTCAAACGTGCTGCGTAACACACAAGATTGAACCTCATTGGTTCTTGCGGAAGCTCAAACATGCTGCGTAACACATGAGAATGAACCTCATTGGTTCTTGCGGAAGCTCAAACATGCTGCGTAACACGAGAATGAACCTCATTGGTTCTTGCGGAAGCTCAAACGTGCTGCGTAACACATGAGAATGAACCTCACTGGTTCTTGTGGAAGCTCAAACGTGCTGTGTAACACACAAGAATGAACCTCATTGGTTCTTGTGGAAGCTCAAACGTGCTGCGTAACACGAGAATGAACCTCATTGGTTCTTGCGGAAACTCAAACGTGCTGCGTAACATGAGAATGAACCTCATTGGTTCTTGCGGAAGCTCAAACTTGCTGAGTAACACACAAGATTGAACCTCATTGGTTCTTGCGGAAGCTCAAACGTGCTGTGTAACACGAGAATGAACCCCATTGGTTCTTGCGGAAGCTCAAACGTGCTGCGTAACACACGAGATTGAACCTCATTGGTTCTTGCGGAAGCTCAAACGTGCTGTGTAACACGAGAATGAACCTCACTGATTCTTGCGGAAGCTCAAACGTGCTGCGTAACACGAGAATGAACCTCACTGGTTCTTGTGGAAGCTCAAACATGCTGCGTAACACGAGAATGAACCTCATTGGTTCTTGCGGAAACTCAAACGTGCTGCGTAACATGAGAATGAACCTCATTGGTTCTTGCGGAAGCTCAAACTTGCTGACTAACACACAAGATTGAACCTCATTGGTTCTTGCGGAAGCTCAAACGTGCTGCGTAACACGAGAATGAACTTCATTGGTTCTTGCGGAAGCTCAAACGTGCTGCGTAACACACAAGATTGAACCTCAATGGCTCTTGCGGAAGCTCAAACGTGCTGCGTAACACGAGAATGAACTTCATTGGTTCTTGCGGAAGCTCAAACGTGCTGCGTAACACACAAGATTGAACCTCAATGGCTCTTGCGGAAGCTCAAACGTGCTGCGTAACACATGAGAATGAACCTCGTTGGTTTATGCGGAAGCTCAAACGTGCTGCGTAACACACGAAATTGAACCTCATTGGTTCTTGCGGAAACTCAAACATGCTGCGTAACATGAAAATGAACCTCATTGGTTCTTGCGGAAACCCAAACGTGCTGCGTAACACGAGAATGAACCTCATTGGTTCTTGCGGAAGCTCAAACTTGCTGAGTAACACACGAGATTGAACCTCATTGGTTCTTGTGGAAGCTCAAACATGCTGCGTAACACGAGAATGAACCTCATTGGTTCTTGCGGAAGCTCAAACGTGCTGCGTAACACACGAGATTGAGCCTCATTGGTATTTGCGGAAGCTCAAACGTGCTGCGTAACAAACAAGATTGAACCTCATTGGTTCTTGCGGCAGCTCAAACGTGCTGCGTAACACATGAGAATGAACCTCATTGGTTCTTGCGGAAGCTCAGACGTGCTGCGTAACACACGAGATTGAACCTCATTGGTTTTTGCGGAAGCTCAAACGTGCTGCGTAACACAAGAATGAACCTCATTGGTTCTTGTGGAAGCACAAACGTGCTGCGTAACATGAGAATGAACCTCATTGGTTCTTGCGGAAGCTCAAACGTGCTGCGTAACACACGAGATTGAACCTCATTGGTTCTTGCGGAAGCTCAAACGTGCTGCGTAACACATGAAAATGAACCTCACTGGTTCTTGTGGAAGCTCAAACGTGCTGCGTAACACACAAGAATGAACCTCATTGGTTCTTGTGGAAGCTCAAACGTGCTGCGTAACACATGAGAATGAACCTCATTGGTTCTTGCGGAAGCTCAAACGTGCAGCGTAACACACAAGAATGAACCTCATTGGTTCTTGTGGAAGCTCAAACGTGCTGCGTAACACACAAGATTGAACCTCACTGGTTCTTGCGGAAGCTTAAACGTGCTGCGTAACACAAGAATGAACCTCATTGGTTCTTGTGGAAGCTCAAACCTGCTGCGTAACATGAGAATGAACCTCATTGGTTCTTGCGGAAGCTCAAATGTGCAGCGTAACACACAAGAATGAACCTCATTGGTTCTTGCGGAAGCTCAAATGTGCTGCGTAACACACAAGACTGAACCTCACTGGTTCTTGCGGAAGCTTAAACGTGCTGCGTAACACACAAGAATGAACCTCATTGGTTCTTGTGGAAGCTCAAACCTGCTGCGTAACATGAGAATGAACCTCATTGGTTCTTGCGGAAGCTCAAACGTGCTGCGTAACACACGAGATTGAACCTCACTGGTTCTTGAGGAAGCTCAGACGTGCTGCGTAACACGAGAATGAACCTCATTGGTTCTTGCGGAAGCTCAAACGTGCTGCGTCACACGAGAATGAACCTCATTGGTTTTTGCGGAAGTTCAAATGTGCTGATTAAACACACGAGAATGAACCTCATTGTTTCTTGTGGAAGCTCAAACGTGCTGCGTAACACACGAGATTGAACCTCACTGTTTCTTGAGGAAGGTCAGACGTGCTGCGTAACACGAGAATGAACCTCATTGTTTTTTGCGGAAGTTCAAATGTGCTGCGTCACACGAGAATGAACCTCATTGGTTTTTGCGGAAGTTCAAATGTGCTGCGTAACACGAGAATGAACCTCATTGGTTCTTGTGGAAGCTCAAACGTGCTGCGTAACACACGAGATTGAACCTCACTGTTTCTTGAGGAAGCTCAGACGTGCTGCGTAACACGAGAATGAACCTCATTGGTTTTTGCGGAAGTTCAAATGTGCTGCGTAACACGAGAATGAACCTTATTGGTTCTTGCGGAAGCTCAAATGTGCTGCGTAACACACGAGAATGAACCTCATTGGTTCTTGTGGAAGCTCAAACGTGCTGCGTAACACGAGAATGAACCTCATTGGTTCTTGCGGAAGCTCAAACTTGCTGAGTAACACACGAGATTGAACCTCATTGGTTCTTGTGGAAGCTCAAACATGCTGCGTAACACGAGAATGAACCTCATTGGTTCTTGCGGAAGCTCAAACGTGCTGCGTAACACACGAGATTGAGCCTCATTGGTATTTGCGGAAGCTCAAACGTGCTGCGTAACAAACAAGATTGAACCTCATTGGTTCTTGCGGCAGCTCAAACGTGCTGCGTAACACATGAGAATGAACCTCATTGGTTCTTGCGGAAGCTCAGACGTGCTGCGTAACACACGAGATTGAACCTCATTGGTTTTTGCGGAAGCTCAAACGTGCTGCGTAACACAAGAATGAACCTCATTGGTTCTTGTGGAAGCACAAACGTGCTGCGTAACATGAGAATGAACCTCATTGGTTCTTGCGGAAGCTCAAACGTGCTGCGTAACACACGAGATTGAACCTCATTGGTTCTTGCGGAAGCTCAAACGTGCTGCGTAACACATGAAAATGAACCTCACTGGTTCTTGTGGAAGCTCAAACGTGCTGCGTAACACACAAGAATGAACCTCATTGGTTCTTGTGGAAGCTCAAACGTGCTGCGTAACACATGAGAATGAACCTCATTGGTTCTTGCGGAAGCTCAAACGTGCAGCGTAACACACAAGAATGAACCTCATTGGTTCTTGTGGAAGCTCAAACGTGCTGCGTAACACACAAGATTGAACCTCACTGGTTCTTGCGGAAGCTTAAACGTGCTGCGTAACACACAAGAATGAACCTCATTGGTTCTTGTGGAAGCTCAAACCTGCTGCGTAACATGAGAATGAACCTCATTGGTTCTTGCGGAAGCTCAAATGTGCAGCGTAACACACAAGAATGAACCTCATTGGTTCTTGCGGAAGCTCAAATGTGCTGCGTAACACACAAGACTGAACCTCACTGGTTCTTGCGGAAGCTTAAACGTGCTGCGTAACACACAAGAATGAACCTCATTGGTTCTTGTGGAAGCTCAAACCTGCTGCGTAACATGAGAATGAACCTCATTGGTTCTTGCGGAAGCTCAAACGTGCTGCGTAACACACGAGATTGAACCTCACTGGTTCTTGAGGAAGCTCAGACGTGCTGCGTAACACGAGAATGAACCTCATTGGTTCTTGCGGAAGCTCAAACGTGCTGCGTCACACGAGAATGAACCTCATTGGTTTTTGCGGAAGTTCAAATGTGCTGATTAAACACACGAGAATGAACCTCATTGTTTCTTGTGGAAGCTCAAACGTGCTGCGTAACACACGAGATTGAACCTCACTGTTTCTTGAGGAAGGTCAGACGTGCTGCGTAACACGAGAATGAACCTCATTGTTTTTTGCGGAAGTTCAAATGTGCTGCGTCACACGAGAATGAACCTCATTGGTTTTTGCGGAAGTTCAAATGTGCTGCGTAACACGAGAATGAACCTCATTGGTTCTTGTGGAAGCTCAAACGTGCTGCGTAACACACGAGATTGAACCTCACTGTTTCTTGAGGAAGCTCAGACGTGCTGCGTAACACGAGAATGAACCTCATTGGTTTTTGCGGAAGTTCAAATGTGCTGCGTAACACGAGAATGAACCTTATTGGTTCTTGCGGAAGCTCAAATGTGCTGCGTAACACACGAGAATGAACCTCATTGGTTCTTGTGGAAGCTCAAACGTGTTCCGTAGCACAAGAATGCACCTCATTGGTTCTCGCATGTGAAGCGAATATGCTTGAGCTTGCGTTTACCACAACTGATGTGTGAGTTGATGAATGTTTATGTGAATAAAAGCCTAAATTCAATCTGTTCATCATATAAAGTGATTATGTCTCTTCAGAATATTTTGGACTAAACCGCTCAATACATATGGATTAGTTTTACGATCTCTATGAACTTTTTAAAGCGTCAAAGTGGAAGTTGCATGGACTGTCAATGGAGGGACAGAAATCTCTCTGATTTCATTAAAATATCTTCATTTGTGTTTCGAAGATTAAGTTTTATGGGTTTGGAATGACATGAGGGTGAGTAAATAATGACAGAATTTTAATTTTTGGGTGAACTATCCCTTTAATACCAGTAACATTGCCATAGTATTTTTTTACAGTAAATTTCTAGCAACCACAGCTGCCAGTCTTTTACCATAAATTTAACAGGATATTTTTTTATAGTGCATTTTAGTCAAATAGCCATTTTTAAAACAGCAGTTATGCCTCTCTCTTCCTCATTGTCTGTCTACAGCTCTCTCGCCCCACAGAGACACATGCAGCATTTCTAGCAGACACTTGGTGTGAGTTACGCCATGAATAAACTCACTAAATAAAAAATCATCCCAATTTGATCCACTTTCACTCACTAAACCTTTTCATCCAATCTGGGTTGCCATGGGGATGACCAATTGCATATCATATGCATGCCTGAGCTTGGGCAAGCTCAGAGCGCAACACAGAAATGTGTTCTACTTAAAGTGCTAATTTTACATATTTAATGCCAGACACAGCCATTTCCATATGAGAGGGAGATGTAGACAGAGAGAAAGGGAGAATAAAAGAAAGATCGTGTTTGAGCAGCAAAGTACTCATTTCTTTATTCTATTGCTGCTCTTTGTGTCTCTTCTGGCCATGTATGGCATTCCATTTTTAGCATGTCCATTTCCTAGAAAATGACAAACTATATTTCTTTTGACTTGCGTTATTTACGAAGCTCTGAGAATTAATAAGTAAAAAAGCAATTCAGCCAAAATGGATCCAATCACACCCACTACTAAACCTCAAATGGCAACCTGAAATAAACAGATAAACAGAGAAATAACATATTTTGGTGAACTATAGGCCTACCTGCCACCTTTGCTTTCATGGTTGATTAGGGCGATTAGTGGATTTAACAATTTTATTTTAGGGTAGCTAACGTGAGATTAGGGCTAAATGGGATGTGTGTAGTGAGGTAGAAGGCGGAGGGGCCGGTCCCAGTTCTCACTGCAAGGAGTTTGGGTGGTACAGAGTGAGTTAATGTGTGTTATTATCTCTCTTCCAGCTGGGGCCTGACTCTCTGTTTCCCTCTCTCTGCATCTGTGCCATATTCATACACACACACACATTTGTTTAACAATGATGCTGCAGAATTTCCATTGACTTCTACGTTTTAATTGTTATACTGAGAAAATGATAATTTCTACCATTAAAGGGATAGCTCACCCAAAAATGAAAATTATGTCATCATTTACTCACCCTCATATGGTACCAAACCTGTATGAATTTCTTTCTGAACATTCTCAAGAACTTTGGGGTCCAAATAACAATGAATGGACCTCATTAAAGTTCATTGTATAGACCAAAAAAGCACTGGTACAAAATATCTTCTTTTGTGTTCCACAGAAGAAAGTCATACCGGTTTTGAGAGTTAGTAAATGATGACAGAATTTTAATTTTTGGCTTAACTACTGTATTGGCTGGTACCACAAAGTTTTACTATCCTTGTAGGGACTAAGGATATGTTCACACGGCAACGATGTACTAAAAACAGACGACAACGTTGTCAAAAACAATCCCTGTTCACACAGATCTGTGAAAATTACTAAAAAGGCTGTATTATGCATGCCAGGCCAATAGTTAGAGATGTCGTTTTGCTAAGAAACGGCCCGCGAATATGTAATACGCATGCGTGAACACTTAATACACGTGCGCATGACGTCACCATTTTCACAAATTCACGTTTTTGTTGTTTACATGGAGACGGTAAAGGTATCATTTTCAAAACCTTGCGCTTTGAAACCCGTTTTCAAAAGCTTGTGGTTTCAGGGCCCCAAAACACTGTTGCCAAGTAAATGAACGGCCAAAACGCAGAAAAAGTTTTCCATTTTCATTGTCGTGTAAACATACCCTATAAGTTGTCAAAATGTGACTTACACGTACAGACAAACACAAGTGCTTGTGTCTTATCAGAAACACCTAGTGATTCTCTGTTGAGTAATGAGTAAAAATTATAATTATGATGCAGCAAAAAATATCAGAATTGTCATTGCCACCTGGCATTTTACACTAATGATGTCTAAATGTAAATCTTGAGTACATTTTAAAAAAAACACATACATACACAATCTTCTGGGTTAGTTAGGTCTTTCAGAATAGGTTATGCATTAGTGGAAAAAGCTGAAAACATAAATGTGTGTGTGTTCAACCTAATGTAAAAACAGCATGTGTTTCTACAGTCTCGCTCTGATATTACGGCTGTGTCCAGATGCACAGATGGTGCACTGCCTTACACCCCAGTGTGGTCATGTGGCCATTTACTTGTTCCTAAAAGGATGCCAATTTCAGACTCAGAGCCATACAGTTACACTAAATTAGGGGTCCCGTAACTGAAGCCTTCTGGGTTATAGCAATTAGCTTGTATGTGGAGTGGAGTCTGATCGGCTGATTGTTAAGCTCTTTGACTGGTATTTGTTGTTTGTATACAGAGCATGGGAACTAAAATTCGCATCTTCTTCCTGGAAGTAAAGTAGCTGATTGTGACAAAAGTAACAGGGCATTTAAAGTACCAAGCCTGAGTTAACTCTCATAAGAGCATTGCATTTGTACTCTTTCTCAATCAAAACCCACCTAAATAGCATTGTTTTAATGGTTTAATGTGTATACTTCACTCTCCAAACACACTCAAACTCTCCTCACCTCTGGAAAGCTTTGCACTTGTTTAAATCTTTCCTTCTTTTCTCCATTTCAAAGCTGAGCATGGTGACTTTAAACCCTATGAATTTAAACTTCAGTGTAATTAGCTCACTATGTGCTAGCAGAAGATAATCTGGAGATTTTTTGCTAGCTTACGGGTCACATGCAGGAGATTGGAGGGGTTAGAGTCTGAAAAATTGTGCGAATGATTTGGTACTTTTATTCAGTGTTTGTGTAACAGGCAGTGGAGAGATGGCATGTATTTGAGTTATATAACGCTCTGTATCTGTAGTAAAATTATAGAACTGTCATAAAATTTGAGTGCGTTTACATGCACGTTCTTAACCCGATAATAAGCCAACAATGCACATGATCATGTAAACGCGTTAACCCGTTTTCCTTTATTGGAGTAAGGTCATACAAACGACTTAAGCATAAACCGATCGTCACAGCTTTTGGCCCTTACGCTGATTTCGCCCAGCAAGTAAATGCATTAGCCTGCTTTCTGTCGGCTTATTGAAGTTTGCATGTGTGATACAGTGTGATTTTGCAGTAAGGGAGGAGGAAATATATCGCAAACTCAGACTCTTTCTTGACCCAAAAAATTATAAAAGTGCTCTCATCTCGTGCAGAAGTTACTGCATCTGTAACTGCATGAGAGGATGAGCCGTAAGTTTCCCGCTGACATATTGCAATACTCTTCTTCAGTTTTTAATGCTTTAACATCACAACCGATATTACAACAAATGAAATAATCTTGAGTCAGATATGTTTTGGCGTCATTATGGGGAAATAACCTGATTTATTAATAAAGTCTTGTAAACGCAGTTTACTTGCGTTGTCAGGTTATTGGTTTGCATGTAAACCCGGACAGCAGGTTATTTCAATAAACTGATTTTTGAGTTATCAGCGTACTGGTGTGCATGTAAACATGCTCATTGTCAATACAACAATCATTTCCACAGCATTTCATAATTGGAAGGGATGAGTGATAGCCTACATCTTATTTTCTTTCCAGTCTGATACCAAGAACAAATTGCCAATGTCAATACCGATCCATCTATTAAGTAAAAGTTGTTGTGACTAATTATAGAATGTAACCATTTTAAAACACAATTAACATTAAATTGTGTGTATTTTTGTATTTTGTATGTATTTTTCAGCATTGTGATGAGATAAGCATAATGAGAAATAGTTCCTATCCTATACACAACTACTTTGAAGGTCATGATGCATTACTGTTTGTGCTAAATAAATTAAAGGGGGGTCTAATGCTATTTCATGCATTCTGACTTATTTACACTGTTAAAGAGTTGGATTCTCATGCTAAACATGGCCAAAATTTCAAAAAACGAGTTGGACGTATGACAGAGTATTTCTGTGCCAAATACACTCTTTCAGGATTCAAACAAGTTTCGGAAAGTTTTTTTTGAGTATGGCCTTGTATGACGTCATAAAGGGCGGAATTGCTTGTATGGGCACTTCTCCCGGATGAGCGCGTGCGCACATCAACCAGAGTCAAAAAGAGCGTGCCCATCCACGAGCTTCGTTCGGGTTACAGAAGCCGTCGGCAGCGCCGTCATTTAGTTTTTAGACCACAAAATCAACAATGTCACTAAAGAAGCGTGTTTTTGGTTGTGAGGGAAAGATAACCTTGTTCAGCTTCCCAAATAACCCAGTGTTAAGGAAACAGTGGATGCAGATTGTTTTGTGATTGTTGCAGTGTGTTTGTTTGTTCCCGGTCATGAGTCGAAACCGCAGGCGGTGAGTGAAACTGCATCAAATGTCTGTGTTTTGTTGGCAATCGGCGAGTAAGTGCATATAATGTAAACAACACGAACGTATAGTGAATCGAAAGTTATCCAGGCATAATGCGATGATGTATTGTGTGTGTGTGTGTGCACGCTCATGACTCTTTAGCTCCGCTATAGAAACATGTTATGTACCCTTTAAAAACATTTAGGATTGATATTTTATGTGAGTATCAATATTCTCGATACAACATTAGTATAGGACATATTGATATTTCGATTTGCCCATATCTGAGACAAACAAAATGTTTATTTCTGTCAGCCCGTGTTAACATTATGAACCAAATAAAATGTGTAAAACTGTGCTATTTTTACCTTAAATTATAAAGATTAGCGATGCACCAATGTATCAGCCACTGATATTTATCGCCCGAAATCTGTACAAAATACAGCAGGGCTCGATTTACGGAACTGTTATGACCAGGCCAGTCACTGTGCGAGAAGTTTTGTGTGCGCACACGCCCAGAAATCCGCGTTTTAGACAGCTCGCAAACACTGAATTAAGTTCCTTGTTCACTTCTAATTCACAAAAAATTATATCAAAAGGCCCGTCGTGGCGACTGGCTAGTATCCTTGAAAACATAGTCGGAACGTAAACAGTTGAGAAATAAAATGTATCAGTATATTGGATCCGTGCAGGTCTTAAAGTGAGAGCAGCCTAATATTCTAGCTGCGCTGCTGTCTGTGTTTTAATGTTAATCAAACAACGAAAGACAAATAATCGCTCACTACTCCTGACTAAATAACTTTTATAACTTTAATAAGGATTAATGTATATTTAATTTATACAATGAAGAATATATTTTACATTGGATTACTTTATTTCATTCTGCACATGAAAACTACTGTTAGACCTACCTGAAAAGCACAGTTTATTTCATATGCATCTTTGTTCTGTTGTATTTATGTATTTATGTTGGCCTGTTGAATGTTAAATGGATCCAATCCATGTTCAATGGAAATTATTTGATAATGCAGCATTGAACTAGCTAGTTTACCTTAATGCTAATTTAAAACATTATCAAAACACTAATCTATTTTAATGACAAAAGTTCAAGTGAGCAAGTGATAAATATCGGTATCGGAATCAGCTAATAGTTCGTTAAAATCAGTATTGGCCAAAAATCTGTGGTGCATTCCTAATAAAGATATTTTTATATATTTTTGAATAGAAGTAGCGATGATTTAAATTAAATTCATATGCCCTTGAAATTTTTAATCAAACTTCTTCCTCTCACAGTGATCTCTTTTCTCATGACGTGTTTACTGGCGCAAGAGAGGGACAACCCTTACAGAACAAAAATATATGGGAATATACTGCAAAATATAATGCGATATATTATATAATACATTTCCATTTATGGGAAACTAGTGCTTAAGTTTTTCAATATACTGCAATATATGCATTGACCATGTATGGCTATATATTTAGAAATGAAGACAAAAATAGCATTACATGTAATATTCATAAAGTTGTATCCTTTATTGTGTATATATTGCACATACATGTTCCCATATAAATATGAATGTATGTACACACATATATACACACATTCACGGAATGAGTTACAACAGATTTCTAGTTCCCAGCTGGCTTTGCTTCTGACTGTTAAAGGAGAGTAAATGTTAAAACTAAGTGTTATTTCATGTTTTTTGCTCAATATTAATATAGGGGGAGATCTGTTAGTGTTTTAAGTTAATTATTTTGGAACTTAAAAGGTATGAGTTTTTGGGGTTACCGTTGTGCTGAAGAGTAGAGCCTGTGGTTAGGTTGACGATTGGCCGAACACAATTAAGACTACTTTATTTAAAAAGTAACAGCTGTGCTCTCTTCAGCTGCTCTCTACATGCAGGTGTGCTTTTGTTAACTAGCTATATATTAAAACTTTAAACATATATAATGTAAATAATTATTAAATATATTACACTATATATTAAATTATATATTTCTCTATATATGTGTGTTTATACTGCATGAGTAAATATATCTGCAATATATTACACATGCAGTACCATATCTGATCACATATATATATTATGAAGTGTATTACTGAATATAAAATTACATACATGATATATTAGTGAATATATTGTCACATATTTTTCAATATATGAAAAGCGGCAATTCCTTATGTATTATTCAATATATTGTAATATATCAACACAATATATTATTATATCCTACAATATATCCTACATTTTGTCTTGTTCGAGAAGCCGTTTCACTCAGACATACGTCAGGGAAGAAAGGACTGTCGCAACTATCGTTTCATTTTTGTTTGTTACCTGTCACGAGTCGAAACCGCAGGCGGTGAGTGAAACTGCATCAAATGTCTGTGTTTTGTTGGCAATCAGCGAGTAAGTGCATATAATGTAAACAACACAAATGTATAGTGAATCGAAAGTTATCCAGGGATAATGCCATGATGTATTGTGTGTGTCATAGGTATGTGTGCTCATGACTCTTTAGCTCCACCCACTGCACGCCTGCACGAGTTCAACTGTTTTCGAAAAGAATTGGTACAGCGTATCAGTCTTTTATAAATATGATAAAACTAAAGACTCTTCGGACATATGAAGGATGCATTACTACTCTATAGGTACTCAAGATTAACATGAGATTGGCAGCGGACTAAATGATTGGAGAAGTCCAGCATATGTCACCAGTGTGAAGTTTGTCGTATTCACTGGAAGTTTGAGTTATGACATTTTAAACACTACAAGGTCAAATAAAAAAAAAATTTAAACATACATGGATGCACTGCTCATAATAAGATCTATAACATGCAATTACAGAATGGGTAGGTTTTGCCGAATTTAACATCTAAAAGAACAACTTGAGGAAATACTTCGCACTTTTCACCCAGAGAACAGAACAATCAGGCAGACAGATGCGCGACAGCTCAGTGTCTTGAAGCTCAGAGAGGCACTTGCTACATGCATGGCAGGACTCCGCTTCTAGAACTCAAAGTGATGCACACAAACAGTGAACGGCAACAGAGGGAGCAGAGCTCTGCTGCCTGTGCATTGCTCAGTTTGATTCATCAGTTAAATCATCTTTATAACAGACAGAGTGAGAGAGAGAGAAATGCGGAGCTTGCAAACTGAAGAGGTGGAAAAATAGATAAAGCAAAGCAGCAAATTGTTACACTGACATATGCAAATGGTTACACTGAAATATATTTCACGCCATCACACTGCTTTCTAGTCGGGGTTATGAAACCCTGTTCCGAAACATGGTTAACTAGCACTGAAATGTGACACCAAATGTGTACAGTGTGAAGCTGCAGAAAATGCTTTAGCAACAAACAACCAATCATAAACTACCCCAGTGGTCACCTCATTAAATATTCATGAGGTTTGTACAGTCACAGAAACTCTTAATCTCACTAACTTCCTTCTGTCAACTGCTTTTCCACTTTTATAAAGCTATATAAAGAAAAAAGCTAGAGGACAAAAACATTAATATCTTAATAGACAAACGAAAAAAACAAGAAAAGAAAGAGTTGCATGTTTCAGTTTTATGACAATTTTGGAGCACACAAGTGGATAGGGGATATGAATCTTAGCAGAGTGAAAGATTGTTGGGGTTGGTTCAATTAAAGTGGACACATTCCTTGCCCTTAAGGCTCACCCCCAGTTACTAAAATGAAGTATTATATATATTTAAGGTAACAGAATCCTGCTGAAGACATAGCTGAGAGTCTTCTCTAGTCTGACCTGAATGGATACCATTGTGCAACACCTGAAAGAAATAATCAGATAACTAATTCGCTCTATCGTTCACTGATGCATAGACAATGGCCTCATGAAGAAACAGCAGTCTGTCGCTTCACTTTAATATCCTTAAACCATCTTATTTGTTGAAAAATAAATCATAATTCAATTTAATCACTAAATAGCCGGTAAGCCTCTCAATCAATAGTTCTTTTGACGGACTGGTTTGAGCATTAGACATGCGATGACAACTAAATCCAGAATCATAATCCTTGCTGACAGGAAAATATAAATCCCCAACATAACAATACTTTCAGGCAGCTATTTTACAAACACACTGCCTTCAACCATCTTTATTTGTTATTCTCTGGGCTGAAGCACTTAAAAAGTGAGTGTGCAGTAATGGATGGACTAGTTCCTGTGAGTTATGTAAGAAAAATATGTGCGATGGAGAGACGCAGGAACACTACAGGCCTGAGGGCAGTATCTAATTGAATTGCATTTACTTCACTTGTCCAGGCCGTATGCCTGAGATACACAAACGCGCGCACACACACACATGCACACACAGGGGGAAAAATCTGTTTTAACCGAATGGTGCGGTTATATGGGGATGAAATAAATGCAATGGAGAAGGGGAGATAGAGTAGGGTAAATAGAGAAAGACAGAGAGAGAAATAAATAGAAGCTTCACACAAATCCTGCAGCTTTATAAGGCCAATGACAGAGAAATGCCATAGAAGATGGAGTCCTGCTCCTGCAATGGCCTTTTGGGAAATAGCCCTGCTTCAGCTGTAAAGACTGAGGTCATTTGACATTTACACTCAGAGTCATTCAAACTGCACTTCTTATTGCCTTAAAATCCCTATTTCTGTTTTGAAGCAAAGCACATAACACTGAATTACTCCAGATATCACATGGCTAGTTGAAGCATAACATATGGACTTTTTAAATCAACATCAAGATTTTCAGATAAGATTTATATGAATGTAAGGGTATATCTTAGGTCCTTTGATATTCCATTTAAAACTTATATATATATATATATATATATATATATATATATATATATATATTGGTATTAGTAATAATTCGTTTTAGATGGCATATAATGTCACACCACAAGGCATTTCAATTGCTCAAAGTATTTAGTCTCATCTCAATTCATCATGACTCACCAATGCCACAAAGAAAGACAGACAACCGTTTTGTCATGGTTATTTTTATAGCATTTATTTAGTAGCCTCTCAAACTCAGCTTCTACATGTTGTCATCTCAGCAGCTTGAGTTAGATTTTACGTTTGTTTCACTGGGTTTCAGTGGCCTTCGGGCAACTAAACCATTAAGCTATTCACAGGAGTTAATGCACCTAGTATGAGTCACTGCATTCCCTTACAAACTGTTCATCTGAGTTAACTTGACAAATGCACTTTGTGGTGGAGAATAGGGATGCTCCGATCAGGATTTTCTACAGCCGATACCGAGTAGCAATTTCTTGTCCTGGTGATCGGCCAATACCGATCCCGATTCCAATGCTTCACTGATTTGTAAGCTCTCTGATCACTGTTAACCTTTTTTCAGATAAAAAAAAATACTATAGATGTTGCCTTTATTATATTTTTGTTTATGGTAATTATGTAATGTACCGATTGTTTTAACAGGGTACTAAATAATCACAAAAATTATTCATTATACAGTGAACATTTTAATATGCCTTTAAAATGGGGTTTCTGCATTACACTATGCATATCAGGATACTTAATATAAAAAAAACAAAAAACAAAATGGAGCAGTCTGATGCAGCCCACAAGGTGTATTTAAACATTGTCCAATAGTAAAATGTTGTAGATGATTTGATATAACTCTGGAAGAGCTACATCAGTAAAATATTTGCGCAGTGGCAGTTGATATCGTGGTTCGAGATGTGCTATAAGGCGTTTAAATCCAATAAATTTTTTAAATTTTCATATTCGCCATACGTCTCGCGGTGGCTCGTTCTTAAGTGCCGAATCAGGTTCGTCGTATTAAATGTTTTGGACAATGCTCCTCCACGCGAGATTTCTTTGGAACATACACGGCAAATAGCGAATTTTTCATTGTTTCTCGAAACGTCATAGTAATTCCACACGGGCGATGACATGACTGCGGCGCCAAATCATTTAAGTCCCCACGCGTCATGTACGTCCTCACGCGCTGACGTCATCAAATTGCGATTGGTTCGTGAGATCGGCCAAGTTTAGTGAGAACCGATCGAGTCATAAAATATGATTATCGGCCGATACCGATCTCCAGCCGATCGATCGGAGCATCCCTAGTGGAGAACAAAGGATGATAAAAGAACACAGAGCAATCATTTAACTTAATAATATGGCAAACTGAAGGTAACATAAAAATATAAACCATGCATTGCATTTTCTTTATATCCAGAAAACAAGGTGGATTTTACATTCATAACAGTCAAAATGTAGACAACAAACTAGAGGTCAAAGTGGGTAATAATACTGTGAAAGTTGTAAATAAAGTATGTTTTAAAATTTGGAATATGTTTTACAAGAAAATACCATTTCAGTTTTTCTACTTCACAATTTCACGTTTAATTCAATATGTTGGCAAATCCAAACTATTTTATACGTTTTTGCGAATTGGTGGCTAATTCATATTTTTGTAAGATCGTCTCGGTTACGTATGTAACCCTGTTCCCTGAGGAGGGAACGGAGACGTAACGTCAGTGACTGATGAATGGGGGGTTTCGCCTAGACGCCTATCATCTTTGAGATCTAGAAAACGCCCAATGGCAGTGCCAATGACATGGGCATGCAGAATTTGCATAGCGTAACTCCGCCCCACAGCGTGGGTATATAAGGAAGTACGCTGGCAACATCGCATTATGTTTACCTGCTGAGGAGCCAAGACTGAACTCCCGGCCGTTCCAGCAGTACAGCGGAAGTGGCAGAGGGACGTTACGTCTCCGTTCCCTCCTCAGGGAACGAGGGTTACAAACGTAACCGAAACGTTCCCTTTCGTTCAGTCACTCCGAGTAACGTCAGTGACTGACGAATGGGGGTCCCAATGTAATCACGCCACTCGGCTGTCATCCAGTGCCCTGCGTAAGTGTGAGCTCCCTGTCGTAAGCTAGTACGGACGAAGGACTCCCACTTAACACAGGAATACCAAGGTACACTGGGAAGCATATTCCAGGTGGAAACATGCACCAAGTGCCTGCCCGTAGGGAGGACTTAAGGATACACATATGACCCGCGAGGGGCTGCATATGGAAGAACTCTGGGGTAACCAGCCGAAGGTGGATTTTTAAACCAGGGGTGGCAAGGCTTGCCAAGGGAAACACACCTGCTCGAGAAGGGCTTACAGTGTAATACACATCGCCCAAAGGGGGAACCATGCACACAGAGGCACCTAACCTGACACGAGGGCCTGAGCGAGTGGGCAGACGCACTGGTGTCGGCATCGACAGTGCTGGAGGAACTCAGGGCTTCCGGAAAGCAACCTGAGGAAAATATCGCACGTATCCAGTCCGTGGAGTGGAATGGCGAGCAAGCGAAGACACCTGAGCCTCGTCCATTACCGGCCACTAGAAGAGGCGAGTACATGAGAGGACACTGGCTTCACTCAGAGATTATAGAATCTGGCGAATGTGTTGGGTGTCGCCCAGCCTGCAGCTCTGCAGATGTCTGTTAGCGAGGCGCCATGCGCTAAAGCACAAGAGGAGGCCACACTCCGGGTGGAGTGCGCCCTGACCCCTAGGGGGCATGGACACCCCTGCGTCTGGTAAGCCAAAACAATGGCGTCCACTATCCAGTGAGACAACCTTTGCTTGGAGAGAGCCTTTTCCTTCAGCTTCCCACCATAACAGACAAAGAGCTGGTCAGAGGTCCTGAAACACTGCGTTCTGTCTATGTAAGCACGGAGGGCGCATACTGGACAGAGCAGTGCCAAGGCTGGGTCTGCCTCCTCCAAAGGCAGCGCTTGCAGGTTCACCACCTGGTCCCTGAACGGAGTGGTGGGAACCTTGGGTACATATCCAGGCCGGGGTCTCAGGATCACGTGAGAGTTGGCCGGCCCGAATTCCAGGCACGCTTCGTCAACCGAAAATGCCTGCAGGTCCCCTACCCTCTTGATGGAGGCCAAAGCGATCAGGAGCGCTGTCTTCATTGACAGGAACTTAAGATCGACTGACCACAATGGCTCAAAGGGAGCCCTCTGCAGAGCAAATAAAACTACTGCGAGGTCCCAAGAGGGTACGAGGGGAGCGCGAGGAGGATTTAGTCTCCTGGCCCCCCTCAGGAACCTGATGACCAGGTCGTGCTGACTTACCTTCTTGTTCTCCACGAGGTCGTGGTGGGCTGATATAGCGGCCACATAAACCTTCAGGGTGGAAGGAGACAGCCTTCGTTCCAACCCTTCCTGGAGAAACGAGAGCATGGACCCGATCTGGCATTTCCAGGGGTCTTCTTGGCGAGAAGAACACCAGGTGACGAAGAGGTTCCACTTCAATGCATAGGCTTGTCTGGTAGACTCAGCCCTAGCGGAAGTGATGGTAGCCACCACCTGAGGTGCCACACGTGGAGGTTCCAAAGATCAGGACGCGGGTGCCAAAGGGTGCCCCGTCTCTGAGAAAGGAGGTCCTTCCTCAGAGGAATCGACCAGGGAGGGGCTGTCGCAAGGAGTACGAGTAACGGAGAACCAGGTCCGGCTGGGCCAATACGGGGCGATCAAACGGACCTGCTCCTTGTCCTCCCTGATCTTGCACAGAACCTGTGCGGGAAGGCTCACTGGGGGAAACGCATACTTGCGGAGGCCCCGCGGCCAGCTGTGCGCCAGAGCATCTGTGCCGAGGGAGCCCTCGGTCAGGGAATAAAACAGGCAGCAGTGGGAAGAGTCGTGGGAGGCAAACAGATCTACCTGTGCATCGCCGAACTGTTCCCAAATCAGCTGAACCGTCTGGGGATGGAGTCTCCATTCCCCAGGAAGTGGCTGAAGCCGTGAGAGCTCGCCGGCTGCACGGTTCAGGACTCCCGGGACATGGATGGCACGAAGCGACCTCAGATGCTTCTGACTCCATAAAACAAGATGGCGGGCGAGTTAAGACATACGGCAGGAACGTAGACCACCCTGGTGGTTGATGTACGCTACTGTGGCCGTGTTGTCTAACCGGACTAGCACGTGTTGACCCTTGAGCAACGCTCGGAAGCGGTGCAGGGCGAATCGTACTGCCAGCAACTCGAGGCAACTGACATGCAGGAGGCGCTGGGGTTCTGTCCAGGAGCCCGCGGCAGCATGTCCATTGCACATGGCACCCCAGCCCGTGGTGGAGGCATCTGTTGATACAACAATATGCCTGGAAACTCGTTCTTAGGGAACACCGGCCCGTAGAAAGCTGAGGTTCGACCACGGGGTGAGGGTCTGCAGGCAGGCCCGAGTCACTGGGACCCGGAGCGTGCCCGACTGCCATGCCCATCTCGGGACTCGATCGCGAGCCAGTGCTGAAGCGGTCTCATATGAAGCAATCCGAGCTGCAGATGCCATATGCCCCAGGAGCCTCTGAAATAACTTCAGTGGAACCGCACTCTTGCTCTCGATTTGGCGGAGGCAAGTCAGCAGTGACTGCGCGCGCTCGCTCGTAAGCTGCGCGCACATGGCGACCGAGTCGATCTCCATACCGAAAAAAAAGAGATCCTCTGCACTGGGCAGAGTTTGCTCTTTTCCCAGTTGACCCGAAGGCCCAGACGGGCTAAGTGCTGGAGCACCAGGTCTCTGTGTTCGCACACCTGCTCTCGAAAGTGACTCAGGATCAGCCAGTCGTCGAGGCAGTTCAGGATGCGAACTCCGTGTTGCCTGAGTGGCACAAGGGCTGCCTCGACAATCTTCGTAAAGATGCGAGGGGACAGAGCTAGCCCGAATGGGAGGACCACGTACTGGTATGCCCGCCCCTCGAAAGCAAACTGTAGGAACGGTCTGTGTCGAGGAAGGATGGAGACATGGAAGTAGGCATCCTTCAGGTCGATCGCTGCAAACTCTGCTGGACGAACGCATTCGAAAAGGCGTTTCGCTGTCAAAATCCTGAACGGAAGCCTGTTAAGGACGCGCAGGTCCAGGATCGGTCGTAACCCACCGGTTTTCTTGGGTACAATGAAGTAAGGGCTGTAGAAGCCGGACTTCATTTCGGCTGGAGGGACGGGCTCGATCGCACCCTTCGCCAGCAGGGTAGCGACCTCCGCACGCATGACAGGGGCGTTGGGCCCCACCATGGTGTATCAGACTCCCTGGAAACGGGGAGGAGCCTGAGCGAACTGAATTGCATAGCCGAGCCTGATGGTCTTCGCGACCCAGCGGGACAGTCCAGGAAGCTCTAGCCAGGCTCCCAAAAACTGCACCAGCGGGGTCATTCGGACCACAGACGTACCCCGGGTGGGGCAGCGGGGCGGCGTGACCGGCCCAGACGTGGGAGGCGTAGCGTCCCAGTGTGGGGGCACGGTCATCAGCCGCGTCCTGACAGAGGAGACCAGGGAAGGACGTGCGTTCCACTGGGGTCTGCTCTGAGAGGAGACTGGCGTCAAAGAGGGACGAGAGTGGCGTGGCCCGGGGGCGGCGCACACTGCCGTGCACGGTCTCTGGGTGCTCAGGGATGGACATGTTAGTTCTTTCTTTAACCACATTAGGGTGCTGCTGACCCGGGGGCCAGCAGCGGAACAAAGGATTCTCCCCTGGCCCTCCACCGGGGGAAGGAGTGGTCCTGCTACCATCTCCTGGAAAGAACTGCCCATCCCTGAGCTGTCCGCATCAGGAGCGCCGCTTAGCCTGGCGCTTGGCGGGCTGCGGGGCTGGAGCAGACTGGGGCGCCTTCCTGCAGCGTCCTCCACGGCGCAGCCCAGGTGAAGGCTGCTGCTGGGGCGGCGCTGGAGGGGCGGGAGCTGCGGGAGGGCGCCCTCGGTGGCGAGCAGGCTGAGGCAACTGTGCCGGCGGCTGGGTGGAGGCAGCAGCTGGCCGCCGGGGCAGTATATGTTTAATAGCCTCAGTCTGCTTCTGGGCGGCTGAGAACTGTTGGGCGAAGTTCTCAACCACGCTGCCGATTAGCCCATCCTGGGATATGGGAGCGTCGAGGAAACGAGTCCGCTCGGGGTCCCGCATATCAGCCAGGTTGAGCCACAGGTGTCTCTCCTGGACCATGGCTGTGGACATCACCTGGCCCAGGGAGCGTGCGGTCACCTTCGTCACCCGGAGGGCAAGGTCGGTGGTGGCACGCAGCTCATCTCTGAGCCCTGGGCCAGCTCTACCCTCGTGCATGTCCCTGAGCATCCGGGCCTGGTAGGCCTGAAGGGTGGCCATGGCATGCAAAGAGGCGGCAGCCTGCCCCGCAACTCTATAGGACTTTGACACCAAGGTTGATGTGAACCTACAGGCTTTGGTTCGCCACGCCAGGTTGAAGCACTCTGCGGACACAGTTGCATCGCAACAGAGCGTTCAACCGGAGGAACCCCAGTGTACCCTTTGGCCACGGCCCCATCGAGGGCAGAGAAGGCAGATGAGGCCGCCGAACGGTCGCGGGAAGACAACGGGGACTTCCAGGACCGCGTGACCTCCTCATGCACCTCCGGGAAAAAAGCTATTGGGGGCGTGGCCTGACGGGTGTCAGAGCGCGGCACCCCTAAAAACCAATCGTCCAACCACGAGCGTTCAGGACGGGGTGGGGGGTTCCACTCCAACCCGAGGCTCGCGGCTGCCTGGGACAGCATGGCTGTCAACTCCAGGTCCGACTCGGGCAATGCTGGCACACCGGAAGGCGGCAGCACAGCCGAATCATCATCCTCGGAGGACTCTATCCCACCTTGCGATGCGGCGATCGGCATCTCCTCGTCCTCTGTGGGACCAAACAAGACATTCGGGACAGCATGATCCGGCCCCAGTGTCCCAATCTGGACACACAACGGGAGCGGTGCGCTAGAGGGGTGTGTGGCCCGAGGCATGAGCGTCGGGGCTTTGTTCCACACCGTCACCCTCAGGTCACCCTGGCCACCAGCCAAAGTGCCGCCTTGCGTAGAGACGGCAGATTGGGGTGTGGCAGAGGGGACTCTCGCTCCAGCACGGAGCTCATTGAGTCTCGACTGCAGCACCGAGATGGCCATGTTCCCGCAGTGGGAACATGACTCATCCACAAGCGCTGCCTGAGCGTGCTGAAAGCCCAAGCACGTCAAGCAGTGATTGTGCCCATCAGAGGGCGGCAGAGACCGACCGGACCCAGAAGCACACGGGCGAGAGATCTTGAAAAAGACGTGCCACGTGTGAGCTCTTTTAGGAAAGGAAGCTTCACAGCGATGCTGAAGCGCCCAGGGAACGGTTACCAGCTGGATGCAGATCACTGCACAGATCAGCAGGCAGGCAGTATGCGATCGCTGGAACACGCCGTAACACCAACACCGACTGGAAAGCTGCTTGTCTCGAAGAAGCTTGACGATAAACTCAGAAGGCTTAAGGAGTGAAGAAATAGATGCTCTTGGCTCCGAAGCAGAAACATAATGCGATGTTGCCAGCGTACTTCCTTATATACCCACGCTGTGGGGCGGAGTTATGCTATGCAAATTCCGCATGCCCATGGCATTGGCACTGCCACTGGGCGTTTTCTAGATCTTGAAGATGATAGGCTTCTAGGCGAAAACCCCTATTTGTCAGTCACTGACGTTACTCGGAGTGACTGAACGAAAGGGAACTGCTAATGCCGCAGTGGTGGTTAGGTTTAGGGGTGGGGTTAAGCGAGGACCATCATGCTTACTTTTTTCTTAAAATTGCACATTTTCTTACAATTTACAGTGTACAAGTTCATACGAAATCGCCACCTCGTAAAATAGTTACGTTTTCCCGTGAGATTGGGTTGTGCTTGCCGATTCTTTGTAAGTGTTTGTAAAATTTACTAGCAAATTCTGATTGAAAATTGTTTCAAAACTAATTTTTTTTTTCCAGTGCTGAGCCTTTAAAGGGATAGTTCACCCAAAAAAGAAAATGATCCCGTAATTTATTCACCCTTGCTTCAGAAGGCCTTTATTAACCCCCCGGAGCCATATGGATTACTTTTATAATGGATGGATGCACTTTTTTGGGCTTCAAATTTTGGGCTGCCATTTACAGTCATTATAATGCTTGGAAGAGCCAGGACATTTTCTTATATAACTCTGATTGTATTCGTCTGAAAGAAGTAGAAGAACAAGTATTTGATACACTGCCAATTTTGCAGGTTTGCCCACTTACAAAGCATGTAGAAGTCTGTAATTTTTATCATAGGTACTCTTCAACTGTGAGTGACGGAATCTAAAACAAAAATCCAGAAAACTGCAAACACTGCAGCAGGGATTTTGGCCCACTCCTCCATACAGACCTTCTCCAGATCCTTCAGGTTTCGGGGCTGTCGCTGGGCAATACGGACTTTCAGCTCCCTCCAAAGATTTTCTATTGGGTTCAGGTCTGGAGACTGGCTAGGCCACTCCAGGACCTTGAGATGCTTCTTACGGAGCCACTCCTTAGTTGCCCTGGCTGTGTGTTTCAGGTCGTTGTCATGCTGGAAGACCCAGCCACGACCCATCTTCAATGCTCTTACTGAGGGAAGGAGGTTGTTGGCCAAGATCTTGCGATACATGGCCCCATCCATCCTCCCCTCAATACGGTGCAGTCGTCCTGTCCCCTTTGCAGAAAAGCATCCCCAAAGAATGATGTTTCCACCTCCATGCTTCACGGTTGGGATGGTGTTCTTGGGATTGTACTCATCCTTCTTCTTCCTCCAAACACGGCGAGTGGAGTTTAGACCAAAAAGCTCTATTTTTGTCTCATCAGACCACATGACCTTCTCCCATTCCTCCTCTGGATCATCCAGATGGTCATTGGCAAACTTCAGACAGGCCTGGACATGCGCTGGCTTGAGCAGGGGGACCTTGCGTGCGCTGCAGGATTTTAGTCCATGACAGCGTAGTGTGTTACTAATGGTTTTCTTTGAGACTGTGCTCCCAGCTCTCTTCAGGTCATTGACCAGGTCCCTCACCTTCCTCATAATCATTGATGCCCCACGAGGTGAGATCTTGCATGGTGCCCCAGATCGAGGGAGATTGACCATCATCTTGAACTTCTTCTTCTTCCATTTTCTAATAATTGCGCCAACAGTTGTTGCCTTCTCACCAAGCTTCTTGCCTATTGTCCTGTAGCCCATCCCAGCCTTGTGCAGGTCTACAATTTTATCCCTGATGTCCTTACACAGCTCTCTGGTCTTGGCCATTGTGGAGAGGTTGGAGTCTGTTTGATTGAGTGTGTGGACAGATGTCTTTTATACAGGTAACGAGTTCAAACAGTTGCAGTTAATACAGGTAATGAGTGGAGAACAGGAGGGCTTCTTAAAGAAAAACTAACAGAGCCGGAATTCTTACTGGTTGGTAGGTGATCAAATACTTATGTCATGCAATAAAATGCAAATTAATTATTTAAAAATCATACAATGTGATTTTCTGGATTTTTGTTTTAGATTCCGTCTCTCACAGTTGAAGTGTACCTATGATAAAAATTACAGACCTCTACATACTTTGTAAGTAAGAAAACATGCAAAATCGGCAGTGTATCAAATACTCGTTTTCCCCACTGTAAATATGAGGTAATTTTCATTTTTGGGTGAACTATCCCTTTAATGAACATGTATAACACCCAGACGACAGTACATTCACTAGTATTTATAGTATAGAACCAGACAACCAGTTTACTATATTTCACAATGTGCCCATCTCCATTTTTAGGACATCCAGTAATCAGACATGTGAGAACCATTCAAAATATAATCATTTACAACATGTTACATACAGAACTTTCAGTGTAGCATGTTTAGTGTATGCTACTTAAAATGGTAATAACATCATACATTACTTCTTGGGAAAGGGTAAGTTAAAGTCAACAACTGCAATCAGTCAGCCAATAAATCTTTAAGGCAGCTTACAACAGAATAATTCTGTATCTGGTTGAACTGAACATAAAAAAGCTTCACTTGGGAAAAATCATCAGAGCCTCAGTTAAGTAATCCCATGACAAAAGTAATTCCAGGAACTTCTTTTTTTCTCCTTAAACCAACCACATATAGGGGACAACAGAGTGTTAAAAAGAAATCATAACAAATAGAGGGGAAAAGAAGGGGAAATGTAAACAAACACTGTTGGTTGAAACTACGACTATGAAAAGCCTTAAGCTGTCAAATTACTTTAGGGGTCAGAGCTTTAACTACACATGCTTTGTGTTGAATGACCTGTGAACGCCATGCCGCTACAGCCAGAATCAAATAAAACAATACCCACATTTCAGAGAAATCAGAGAAATTTCTCTAAGCAGTTGATGGCCATTGTGATGTAAGGATGCGTAACCGCCTAAACTGACTTGCACGCACACACACAAGCGCACGCACACACACAAGCACACACACAAACACACACCACCCAAAACCATTACCAGCACCACTTACTGTCTTTTGTGTTGGAGACAGTAACATAACAAAGCCTTGGCATACCTCTAACCTAACTAAACCTGGCTCTGTTAAGCCTCAGGAGGTTTGGACAATAGTCTCTTACAAGACCACAGTGTGTGTGGTCAGATCTATTTCTATTTATTTGTGGTCGTGCCTAAACACACATCTGCGCAAGTGACCTTTTTTTTTAATCTACAGATGCTTGTCTGTATTTCCATACTTCATCTATCAAAATAGGTCTGTGAATATTGTTATAATATACTGTTTTGATCTGTTTGCTCTTTGCAATGGTTACTATTTTTATAGTGTGATATTTTTTATGAACTGTACTAGGATCAGTTTGACCCAAAAACATCATAATAATTATGAATTGTAGGCCTAATAATAGTACAATTAAAAAACAAAAACATACAAAAATGTATTGTCCCCGCTTTTTAATTCATATGGTGCGTAGCTCCCTATAGGTCGCGAATCAGTATGTCGTGTACATGAAATGAGGACCCTGGCTCACTACACATTGGGACACTGATGGTGACATGACAACGTCCTCGTTGTATAACTAACTACTGGCATTTATGAACAACAGCAGAACTGATATATTTCTGACATTTATTTTTGTAATGGTACATCACATTATGGTACATTACGATAAATACTTTGATTGTTACATATATCTGCAACATTCAGCCATAAATTAATTATAAATGTTAGCTAGAACATGTTCAGTACCTGTCTCAGAGATGTATGTTTATGCTGAAATATAATTAAATAATGATTTGTTTTTCAAAACAAAGAGCATAGTGAGCATTGATGCTCATGGTTTTTACATTGCATTGTGAGACTTTTTAGGGAGTGAACATTTCAGAGCACACGGGCTGTGTCCCAATTCAAAGGCTGCATCCTTCGAAGGACTCAGACTTCAAAGGACATGCTTTCAAAGGCCACGAAGTTCGGACTGAGCGTTGTTAAATGGGACGGTCTAGCCTACAGAGGATTGTTCTTGTCGCCTAGCAACTGTGACAGCTGCCGTTGATGAGTGGCAGTTATGTTTGTATACTGGACTTTTTAAAAAGTTATATTAAACTGTCTGAAAATAAAACAGGGTTCACAAACTGTCTAAATATGTTCACCATGGTCCATTTCTGTATATAATAAAGAGTATGATCACATCTTAGTAAGATATGTCAACATTTGAACCGCTTTAAAAAATGTTTTTACATTTGCATCATTAGATATTGGTGTAAGTTGAAACCCAATACTTACGTTTAAAAGTGTAATTCAGCAATTTCTCTCCAAAAAAATCCTGTCATCACTGGCGCGTAAAGAATTCTGGGGTAGTCAAGGCCGCGAACTAAGGATCCATCTGTTGTATTCTTCATTTCACGGAAAAAGATGGACGCATTTTGGGACAGCCTTCATCGCGCAATCGGCCTTTGAATGCGGCCTTTCGAAGGATGTAGCCTCTGAATTGGGACACAATTTAGGATTTTGCAATTGTAACAGCCCTTAAAATGGCCAACTCTCTGATCAGTTCCCTTACTACTGAACTAGGGAGCTGATTGAGACGCACCCATAGATGATAACAAGTGAGATTTCAATTAGCTAGGCCTATATTTTGACCACTGAACTAAGAAATCTAGTCACAGATGTGTACTTAAATTACATGATATATTAAATTATGTAAATTGTGGAAATAAATGGATTAAACATGATTTTTCATCTTTACCATCTGAGCTTAAAGTAACGTCTAAATCCCAAATTTGTCAATCCACTGTAAACTCAGCCCCAGTTGCTACTTTAGTCAATCTCAGACACATGCGCACTGCAAACGTTTTGTGACACTTCACGTGATCTGCAAACAGTGTAATCTTTATATTCATCAGGGTCGCCGCAAGGACATACGGAACGAGGGGGCCTACCTCTCCCACCCGCAATAATAATAATAATAATAATAAAAATAATAATAATAATACCCATTTTTAATAAAAAAAACAACAACTATCATGCCATCATATACCCGACGCTTGCATTTTTGTAGTTTCTTTCCACCTTCCACCGTCATTTTCCATTGTCTTCTTCAATTAGTTCTAATCACATGCTGTCGGAAATGTCGTACTTCCCACTTCTGAAGTCATGATTATGAGCTCATCGCATTAAAAATTTGACTTGAGAAGGCGTTCATGTCCAATTTTTAGGAAACTAGCATTTACGATAATTCCGATATCAGAAAGCAGCATTAAAAGCAATATATGAGTGTTGCCACCTAGTGGACCCACATATTAGTGCAATCCATTACAAGCACATGCGCAGAGGGCTTTCGAATTTTACAGAGTAGGAGCCGATCGCAGTGGAACAGAAAAAGGGATTCTGAAATGCGCTGCATATGCACCAACAATTAAAAAATAGTGCAGTGATTTTGTATTTGTGCTCATCTGTCTGTGTTTAGCTTATACTGGACTGAGTGTGTTAGCATTAGCTCTGCCTCAGAGCTCAGCTGGACTTCACTGACGCTTAGAGGGAGACTGGGGGACCCAGAAAGAGAGAGACAGAGAAGGTCCCTGTAATTACTGCCACTGCGCAGCAGGACTCAATTGAAGACGACACTGGACCTTTATTACAAAATCAAGTGCTGTTTTTGCAAATTATGCTGGTTTGGCTGAACACAATGAATCAGACCCATTGAGACTTAAATCATTCACAAAGTGCAAAGGGCTCGCCTTCTGCAAACTCTGACCTGAACAATGGCCATTTTCTTTTCTTTTTCTCTTTTTACACAGGGTGGGGAGAAAGTTTTCGGACGTTGAACAAACTGTGTCTGAGTGACTGGATTTAGGAAAGCTATACGATGTGAAGAATTCAGGGCTCAGATCCAAATTGTGCTTGTACAAAGATTAATGTTTTGCTCAGGAAGATTATAATGAAAAAGAAAACAATTGACACATAAGTTTATATAAATATCCAAAACTTACATAAAGTGTAGGCCTATATTTAATTAACACATTTAATGATAACAAATTCAACAATATTAAAAAAATAATTGTCATTTCAATTTTAATTTCTACATCTGAATCAAACCCAGTTTTCTTGTGAGATATTGTTTAATTCTTTATATTATAATAATAAAACATGCTATGGTTGTTAAGTTTATGTTCTGTTTTGGCTTAGTTTTGTGCTCCCAGCTTCCTGTGTTTATCTCCTGTCTTCCTTAGTTGACCAGGGCTGTGTCCGAAATCGCCCCATACCTTTAAAGGTGCTGTATGTACTTTTTTTGACTGTACTAAAGCATACAAATACCATAATATGTTTGCAGAGATTTAGGAAACATTCTAAGTTCAAATACTTGTTTCTCCTGAAAAACAATGCAACAATCAGTTATTCTAATTTGAAATGTGCGTTCCATGTTGGAACGTCTGTTTTTGTTTTAGTGATCCCTCCTACTGACGATTTACCAATAGTATTTCGACACCCCAGGTTGCCAATTGGCGGAAAAAAAGCGTATTGTAGCCATGGAAGCCAGCAAACAAACTGGGTCAGAGATCTCAGATTCTACCCGACCTAAAAAGCCTCAGCAATAAAACATTGCAAACGTATACATTAGCTGACTAACTTACAGTGTAAGGATCGTCGCTTTCCATTGTCAACTGCGCTCGTCCCTTTTGCGTGTCCTCAATCTAGCAACTTGCGTGAGGAGGGGGCAGGGAAACAACGCTCTCCAATAATTTTGAATTTGGACTGCAGTATCCATTTCAACCACTAGCTGTCAATATTACATACTGCACCTTTAAATTGGGCACTCTTTGAGGCGACAGCCATTTGTAGTGGTGTCCGAAACCATTGTGGACATTATCGAGTGCACTCATTCAATCCCATAATGCACCACTCAATGCACCAATTTGCGTACTCATTTTCATTCACTCTTTCAACTGGACTATATTAGTGGAGTAATGTAGGGAATAATGCCCGGGGGAGAAACATCTTGCACCCTGGCTCAGTACGTCGACTATGTGCTGTGGCTGAATGGCTCACCCTTTATGGTTGGAGAAGTAGAAGACAACAATGCCATTCAGTCACAGCCCTCCCAGTCCACTCCTGTCCTACTGTTGTCGTGGTGTGTCATCCCAGGACCCCCATCTCAGAAATCCTCCCATCTCCGTCACCACATCATGCCAGTCACGGACCCTGAGCCCATCAAGCACCTCACCACTCCCACCATGGTCATAGACCCAGAGCCCTGCCAGACCTCAGCCACACCCATAAATGGACATCATGCCTACTGCAGACACAGAGCCTGAGCCCACCTCGAAGCAAGTGCCAGAACCGAAGCCTGAGCCAAACTATGCCCCAGAGCCCGAGCCCAACAATGAGTCTGACCAGGTGCATGAGCCGGCAACAACGTCCTGTGAAGAGTGCATTTTAGTACAAGGGTATGGGGAGGAGCTGCACCCATACTCCTGCAGTTGAGGATGAGCTGTGCAAGGTCCCAGTTAAATGGTTTGAGGAAGAGGTTATTCCCCTATGTCTCCTACGTCTCCGCTGGTTCCGCCCAACTCCAAGTCTCCTGCGTTAAAGGCTGTAAAGAGATGTTAGTCACATGACAACTGAACTAATCAGATGACTTATATTGCTTTCACCTGTTATTGAATTTGTTGTGTTGCTCTCCCTGAGGAAGGCATGGGCCGAAACGCGTTAGAGAGTTTTTAGATTTTTTGTATGTAGCCATCTGACAATAAAGGCTTTTTAATCAAAAATAGTGCCATGGTCATCCTAATGTTTCTTTCTCCGCTGGTTCCACCCAGCTCCAAGTCTCCTACGTCTCTGCTGGTTCCTTCCAGCTCCAAGTCTCCTGTGTCTCTGTGTGGTCCCACCCAGCTCCAAGTCTCCTGTGTCGCGGATGGTCCCAACCAGCCTCCCTCTCCCGCCTACCCTGATTTTACCATCCAGTTCCTCTGCCCCACCTCCACTGGCTCCCTTCAGTCCCTCAGATCCTCCTCTGCTGGCTTTACTCTTCCGCTCGGATCCAGTCTCCAGCTCCACCATGGTCCATGGATCCCTCATCTCCACCTGGGACTGTCATCCTCACGGCTTCACCAGGCTCCCTCGTCCCTCCGGCTTTGCCTTGGTCAGTTGTCGCTCTGCCTACCCCATGGACTTCTGGGCCTTTGGCTGCGCCTCGTCCCTCAACCCCTTCGGCTTCGCTTGGGCTCTGGCTTCCCCAGGCTCGTCATCTGGCTCCTCCCTCTATCATTTCCTCTGTGGTGGTTCCCTCTGTCAGCCACCCCAACCCCCCCCGCCCGGTCACACCTCTCTCCAGCTCCACCTCCCCTTCCAGAGCCGTTAATACTACATGTGGTTTTCTGTTTTTATGCCTGTTTGTATGATCCCCTGAGTATTTTGGTTTATTATTAAAATAATTAGGCTCAACTAATTCTTGAAATTTGTTTGAATGAACCACGCCGTTACAATGGTTTCTGTGTTAATGTTATTAATGTATATCTGAAGTATTTTTTTGTTTTATGTTAATAGTACCTCATCTACAAAAACAGTGTTTTTAAGAATTTTTTTTTTTTGTAAGAGAAATTACTTTTTATGTAAGTGATTTCAAATACATTCTGCATATTGAATGACTGGCCTATAACTCAAAAGATCCACTGTAGTGAGCTCTGACTTTCTACCTATGAGCAAACAGACATTAATTCAACATGGCAGCCGTGGGTTGGCCTCTGCAACTTTCTCAGCCTCCTCAAGTAATTGGTGACCCCTGAACTCTGGCTCACATGGGGGAGCAATGTGTGTGTGTGAGAGAGAGAGATTTTGTGCTCTCTCGGATAACCGTCATTCACAACTTTTTCATTAGCAGACATAAGCAATCTATTGCTTTACTTTGATATCAGTAAACATGTAATAAAATTTCAACAAATGTAGCAAAAGCTGTTCTAAAGTTTGCTATTATTAGGTTATCAGCTAGTTTGGTGTGTTGATTTATCTTGCAGTGCAGCTGACATCAACTTATTAAGACACTTTCCATTAACAGGGAGCAAAATAGGTTGTAAAATTGAAATTAATTCATTAAAATTTCTCTCTCTCTCTCTCTCTCTCTCTCTCTCTCTCTCTCTCTCTTCACAAATATGAAAATAAAAAACAAAAGATGTACTTGAAAATAACTAACTTTCCCTCGGTATTTCACGTTAGCTTGCGTCACTGTAAGATAGCAACGACTCCATCTGATTTGCTAACTTATGTTAAAGAAGCAGCGTAACATACAAAAGTTATGTTTCTCTGTTTAACTAAGTTTTTATATAAAATAGAAATAAGCTAAGCTTTTTGTTGAGTACCAAAACACCTTCATTTCACTTCCACCAAACAGTTAAAAAAGTCTTCCTTGCCATTGGTCAGTTTTTTGTGGGCAAGTTCACTAATGTAAATGAATTTAAGAAAATAATTACAGTAGTGGCCATATATTTCCCCATAATCCTTTGCTGTTTACAGTAATATACTGTATAGACATTTTATGTACAGTATCTTATTGTAAATACTACAGTAAAATTACAAAATTTACAAAAATCGGTTACAGATTTGCGTAACTTTCAGGAAATGTTGACTGTAAACCTCAGGTCATAAATAAATATATAAACATGATATAGATATGCCATTTTATTTTCTCTTCACTTTATATAAGGTTTGCAATTTTAGATACATGTTAGCAAAATTTGGAACATGTTTAAATATAGTTTAAAATGTAAATAACAAGCTGTACTGTATGTCCTTGCTGCAGTTTAGGGAGATAAAAAATGGACAAATGACCTATAGACAAAATTATATTTGACTCGAAGGAAACCAAAAATCCAAAGAAACCTGTAGAAGCTCTGTGATCTTTGTCGAAAAAAGGTAGGATTTTTTTTTCACAGACTCTGTGAAACAGCATGTGTTCATTCTTGTGAAAGAGCAGTAAACTACTAAATTTACTGTTGGAATTAAAAGAAAAAAAAAAACTTTTTTGTAAATGTATCTGACTGTGTTAACATAAGCATTGAATTTAGCTAACGCTGACACTGTGACACCACTCTAAAATAGAATAAAATCTGCCCTTGTCAAAGAATGTAGTTCAAATTTAAAATGCAGTATTTAATTTAAATGAGAATAATTTATATTGCATTAACATTACTGGCTCCCCCACTTTAAACTTTCACATATTTACTTTTTCAGAAAAAAAGCTTAGGCTATTAAACAGAGGTAAGGAGAAGAAATTTTACCAGTCTTGCGCAACCTAGTGTTTAGGAATTAATGGCATAGGCTATATCTGACCAATTCTTTCTCCGAAAAACGAATCAGTTGCATGGAATGTTATATGCAGATAAATGGAAAACTTGGTCTGGATATTGTTTTCCTCTATCATGCAATAATACAATCATGCGTACAGGGCTTGGAAACTTTTATCATACTGTACAGCTGACTGATTTTAGAGCATCACAGTTGTTTTCTCTTAGGTGCACCAACTACTGTGTTCAACAGAGAGTGAATGACAGGAACAGTGCCATTGTCTGTCAGACTTTAGCATAAGCAAGTTAGAGCTGATCTGTCTGAGCTGCTTATAGTGCACTACACTCTCACTGTCGCTTTATGCTGTACAAATCAATTTGTCTCCACTGAATGGAAAATAATTGCAAAGCAAACAAATTATCTCTGCCACATTGAGCACACCTCACCGCCAGGAGAGAGAGAAAGAAGAAAGCATGCTACCAAGAGAGCTCTTTTACATGGATGCATAGGCCTTAACCACGGATTCCACGCTGACATCCAACTGAAGCTGTATTGTTCATGTACTGTAACTCCCAATTATACGGGGGAATAAAGAATCCGGGAAAGAGTTTTGAGTTGCATGTCAAACGGATGGGAAAATAAAAACTGAGAAAGCAGAAAGAGGTTCATCAAATTGGAGACAGCAGAAAATATGAAAGAGAAAGATGACAGTTGATCTTCATGATATCCTCATTATGTAGTATGCTAAAGAGAGAGGGAGGGAGAAAATTAATGATATAAGAAAATCAAGCTTGTGCAATTAATCGAATTATCGCATCTAACATTTTCATATTCTATAATAAAACTTCTCTGGAACAAGCATGTGACAAACTGCCAGTAAGTGAGAATGACCCATTTAGCTTGAAGTAAAATGTGCAAACATTTCATTCATTAGTTTTTCTTCATTGGATGCACTATAATAGTTTCAGCTCATCTAGTTTTATTTTAGAAGCCACTGTAAGGATGACTTTGGGATGTAAAAAGTGCTTGCAGAGTGATCCATTATCATTATTATTCATTATAAAAAATATCTTTTTAAGAACTGTCTCTTATTCACAAACTGACATTATTTTATATTAAATTACACTATCATAGAAAAAATATTTTAAAATAAGTAGGCCTAAATAATGTAGTATTTGTATATTATATAGAAAAAATATAATATATTAAGGTAGCATAATACATATTAGTGGTGTTTTCTCTTGTATAAACTCATTGAGCATGATTGAATAAAACCATACTGAGCTCTTAGAATTTGTCATTAGCTCCTAGATTTTCTGAAAGCTTCAGTTAGCGATGTAAATTATAAAACTTATTGGAAGCGTGCTTACAGAAGTAATTGTATATGGAAGCAAACTCCTTAACTTTTTAAATAGTAATTAGTCACTTGTTGTAATTTTGCTATCACTACAAAAGGAAGGACAGTACTCAGCAGCTTTTTTGGTCTGTTGGTACATTTCTCATTGAGTAAAACAACAAGAGTTGCAAATTTGCCGAATCAAAAAATGTTGTTTTTAAATCAAAATTAACTCTTTTTTTTATTACAAGGGTTTATGTGAGGGAAAAGTCATATAATGGATTTTTTTTAAGCCCAACTTAAAACTGTAAGAATGAGTAAAGGGTAAAAAGTTAAAAAAAAAAAAAAAAAAAAAAAAAAAAAGGGTCAAAAGGGACTTAAAGGGATAGTTCATCCAAAAATGAAAATTATTCCATGATTTACTCACCCTCAAGCCATCCTAGGTGTATATGACATTCTTCTTTCAGACGAATACAATCGGAGTTATATTAAAAAATGTTCTGGCTCTTCCAAGCATTATAATGGCAGTCGGACGTAGCGTAAGCGTTTTGAACTGCGAGAGGCGCTACACTTTCTTCGTAAGTTACAGAAGGCGGTCCGCCGGAAGCTAGATATTTTACTTTATAAAGTTTTAAATATGGATATTTTTCTTACACAAACCCATCGATTCGCTTCAGAAGGCCTTTATTAACCCCACGGAGCCGTGTGGATTACTTTTATAATGGATGGATGCACTTTTTTGAGCTTTACATTTTGGGCTGTCATTCACTGCCATTATAAAGCTTGGATTAGCCAGGACATTTTTTAATATAACTCTGATTGTATTCATCTGAAAGAAGAATGTCATATACACCTAGGATGGCTTGAGGGCGAGTAAATGATGGGATAATTTTTGGGTGAACTATCTCTTTAAAACAAGACCTGCCAAAGCAACAAACAGATGTTTAAATAGGCCTATATGTACCAAATCTTGACCAGCATATGAATTTGAGCATTTTCTAAGGCCAACCGTGCAAAATGTTGCAAAAATATGCAGAATAAAATCTTTACCGGGTGTTTGGAATCTTTGGAAAGTTGCAGGTTTTTTTTTTTTTCCTTTCTAAATTTTAAGAAAGTTGTGATGGTGGTACTGGGGGTGCCACATGTCCAAATGTCTTTCTTTTGGTCTGATGACAAAGTCTAATTCAGAGGTAAAGTACACAGGCTATGTAATTAGTCCTGAGGGTTTGTAAACCACTGAAGATGTACTGGCTGCAGGAAAGACATAGAGTGCAGAACTTGACAAGGCAGTGTGAAAAGGCACTTGCAGCGGCGCCTTTGCTGTTGTGTCAAAATGGTTTGCTGCAATAAGGACAGCCAGCGTGATATGCATCCGGGGCACTTACAGAAGCGAGTTATGATGTTTGCTGCGTGTAAATTCCATCAGCTTGTGTATGCAGTCGTATTACAGGCCATTAGAGACTTTCTTTACAAAGCCACTGGGACAGGCACCTGCTCAACTGTAAAGAATACTGCTGCAGCTGCGGTGTTATGACATCAATTGTAATTTACGATATGGCTGTGCTGACAGCAAATCATATTGCCTTATACTTATACAACATCTTATTTTGTGTTCAGAATATAGGTAGTATTCTGGAATGACACTGGGATAATATACTGTAGCCTTTAAAAAAGAGTAGAACTTTATGGGTGCATTAGGCTACTATCATATAGGACTTTAAATTGAATGCAACACTGGATTAACCCATGCCACCAGTTCAGTTATGGGTCAGTCGTAAAGTGGTTTGAAGGCAAATGGAGAGTTGTTGTGCTAAATCTGAGCTAACGGACTGTGATGGCTGAGACAGAGACAGGACTGATGCACAATTATTTCCTTGGATTTCCTCTTGGATTTTACACAACAAACAGGTTCAGGAGCAAACTCAAAACAGAAATTTAAGTAAAAGAAATAAATATCCTCTTAATAATATTACAGTAACACATTACCACAATGATGTGTAGCATTTAGTATATTATTTGTACATATTAACTGCTATCAATAAATTGTACTATAGATAGATAGATAGATAGATAGATAGATAGATAGATAGATAGATAGATAGATAGATAGATAGATAGATAGATATCAGCATCAGCCTTTAAAAATTCTTATCCTAATATCTTTATCTATTTCTATTGTTTAAAAGAACATTTTCAGCAACCAAAATGCATTTATATCAAAACAAATATGTACCTAAAGTTAAAGTTAGATAGCGCTGATTCATCATTATACAGACTTTGTTGCCATCTAGTGGTTCAAGAAAGTACTGTAGCCTCCTAACTGCATAAAGCATTGGTACCAAGATATTATTAAATGTTTGTAAAAAATAAAAAGGTTGAGAACAGGCGAAAAAAGAATATTATAACAGAATAACCTTATGCTGTATATACCCTACATTTTATGAACTACAGCAGTGTTTTAATGGTATTCCTTGATTTGCACAATTTGAAATGAATAGTTCAAAATGAAAATTTACTTTTTAGTTAAACTATCCCTTAAGAAACTTGCTTTTTATTAGCTTATTGTGGTCAAATATTTAAAATAACCCAACTCTAATGTATATCGAATTGCAGAATGTAAAAAAAAAAAAAAAAATCAGAAATTGCACAGAAGTTTTTTTCTTTTATTTATCTTGCACATCTGATGTTCAATCCATGTTTGAAAGATAATATGTCTTAGCAAAAAAAGGTAAAATGCCTAATTGTTTTTTATGGCTAATTAAAACAGTACTTTTAACACATTAATGACAGCCTCAAAAGTCATGCACTGAACATTCTTAATGTGCTAGAAAAAGATGAATATACAATATATGCCCTGATAACAGATAACACACTGCAAAAGCCACAGCAATGCTATCATTAACTATTTACTATGCAATGCTATCCATCCCATGTCTAGCTGCCAAACTTAATCAGAATAAACTGTTTATAGCTGCATTTGGGGAATTTGATCTAGTGCTGAACAGAAATAAAAGAGAAAAAATAAAAGCCAATACTTCCTCTTTACAGGTGAATTTTGTTACTGATGCCAGTCTGATATACACTACCAGTCAAGAGTTCAGAATAATTACGAATTTTTCTTTAAAAGGTTTTTTTTTTTTTTTTTAAGTGCTCTTATGCTCACCATGGCTGCATTTATGAGATCAAAAATACGGTAACACTGTCATATTGTGACATTTTATTACAAATTAAAATAACTATTTTAATATATTTTAAAATGTAATTTATTCCGGTCTTCAGTGTCACATGATCCTTCATAAATAATTTTAATATATTGATTTGATGCTCAAGAAACAGTTTTTATTATTATCAATATTAAAAACAGTTTTTGATCATAACATTTTTGTGGAAACCATTATACACTACCATTCAAAAGTTTGGGGAAAGTAAAGAAAAAAATACTTTTATTCAGCAAGGATGCATTAAACTTATCAAAAGTAACAGAAAAGACATTTATAATGTTACAAAAGATTTATTTATTTCAAATAAATGCAGTTCTTTTAAACTTTTTATTAATTAAAGAATCCTGAAAATGTATCATGGTTTCCACCAAAATATTAAGGTCCCTAGTAGTTCCGCAGGAGCCAGGTAGGCGCAGATATGCCTAACTGGCTGAAATAAGCCCACCACCAGGGCTTCTCAGTTCTCTCCTCCCCATTCTCTCCCAGCTCCCGCTGGCTGTACTGCTCAAACTGATTAAATGGGTCAAAACGCTCATAATTGTCCAGCTCAGGGATGTTAAAGTAGTCAAGAGAGGGTTCTCGTGGGACCTTCTTCAGCACAAAGTCCACTCTGCCCACCTGCGCGTTCCTTGGCAGGTTAATGCGTTTAAATACTTTAGAGTAGCCAGTGGCAGCTGCGGCCACAATGTGGACACCTGGATTCAACAATCTCCAGTAATCACCATCCTCAGCTGTAGAGAGAGACACAGGCTATCAATACTCATTTACATCAGCATTATTCATTTCAGGTCAATGCAAAGGAACACAAGAGGTTTGTAAAAGTGTTGAAGGTTTGCATTATGACTTTACTATAAATTGTTACCTGTAGTGATGTCATGTCGCATCCCCCTAACAGATATTGTGGCTCCTTTAATGCCATTTCCATGTTCATCCTTCACAATGCCCTTTATACCTCTGTGGACCTGCAAGTAACAGCTCAGAGTGATGAAGTTGTTATTTACCTCATCTGTTATAGATGTTATCATCTGTTATATCCTTTCTCTCAAATATAGAAAGTACCAGTGTAGTTAGAAGAGATCAGGGTCATGACTAATAGATTTTATCTTGCCCAGTGCAGTATGGGTGTTGACGTTTTCCAACCTATAAGACAATAGGCGTCAATAGGCGTCGTTCTCTGTTTTCTCTAGTCAGGTAGATTTCAATTTTTTTTTATTGAAAACTCATTTAGTCAGAGGTGAAGTACCCGTTTAAGAGATATAACCAGTTTAGATGGCAAGGATCTCAAGCTGACTAGCTCAAGACGTTACCATAGCTATATCCATTAACAGACACCGTACTTCCTTGAAAATAAATATCAGCACAGCGCTACAACAACCATGCAATGACCCTTCACAATATAATGCTTTACAATGAACTCTGTTAGAGGGCAGTTTATCTGTTCAATAAAATACCTTACTCACCTGTTGAGTAATAAAAACACCATCTCAGTTAAATCTCTCAGTTCTCGCCATCTCCAAAAAACCAAACCCATGTTGATTCTGGTTTTATTACGAGCTCAGTCGCATTCTTTTTTTCCAGCAGACTCTCCTCTGTTAGGAGTTTTTTTTAAATGGGTGATTCCCCAGAGGTTGGAGATTTAGCTGCTCTGTATCAAACTTTCTCGCTCGTTGTGACAACTAACTTATGCCACTCCCACAGCATACATGCTTCAAAGTAGCCGGAGCAACCTTTCTTTATTTACGGATATGAAAAGACGCTCAAGGGTGAGTGACATGTACCTAATTTCCCACGAAAACCATCTTGTCAGGTCTAAAATATTAACACTTATAATAGTCTTACCATAGTGAATCATGTTTTGGAAGAAGAACTGATGATGTATCAACTCATTTAAATTTTGTTAATTTTGAACAAAAAAAAAGTTACATAGTGTACCTTTAAATATGCAAACGAGGCATTATTTAATTAAATATGCACTAATTTGCAGACATTTCAAGAACAGAAATCTGAACATTGGATAAAGCCAGGTTCAGAATTCATTTTGACATATTAATATAGACTATAATAATATAGAGAGGAATAAAACTACAAGGTTTGGTGAATGTAATTTCTACTGAAGTTTAGATTTCTGGTTCAGTGCATGAGAATAACAACAACAACAACAAAAACAGAACAAATGCAAAGCAGTAATTTTTGTGTAATTATGTGTACAAGAGTTCAGTGTAGAGAAAATTAAATCAGGCATATATTTAGCATGTGAGGAAATTAAAAAACAAAAAACAAAACAAAGATAAGAGTCACGTATGCTTGCAATCTATGCTTAACTCAATGGCCCAACAGAAGAGTGAACTCACAGACTCCATGAAGCTGAGCAGTGCTTCCTTATTCCTGAGCCACTCAGGGTAGAGCTCCACCTCAGAGGGGAATTTATCACAGCCCAACTCCACTGTGATCTCATAACAGTTACTGTGCAGGTAGTTAAAATCTGACATCCCTGATACAATAACACATAGACAGACATGGGAAATAGAAAGTGGCATGTATGGACAACATGTGGACACTGAAGAAAAAAAAAACACATATTAAATGGCAAAATAACCTTATAAAGTTTTTTTGGGAATGTCTCACAAACTGTACAGCCAGATGGAGATTTTACATGGAATAAATTAAGCCTCAAAGACACAATGATTCTTCTTTAAGGAAAATGTTTACCTCCAGCAAAGCTATACCACTGTGCTCCATTGGTTATCCCTCCTTTATTGGCAAATGAGGCTCCACATCTCTCTGTGTCATTGTTGGACATAGTGGCATGAGCATCTGCATATATCCTAGCCAACTGCTTAAAGACCTACACACAGGAAATGACTTTGTTATGCAAAATAAGTAAGTGCAGGAGCTTCGCCTGCAACAGTTGGAGGAAAATACATTTACTCACTTGTTCATCTGGTGTGGGTGAGTACATCCTTTCTTCTTGGGGGTGTCTAGAGAAGTCAAAAGGGTATGAGATGACCAGTTCTCCTCCATGCAGACTGGCAGATATAACAAAAGGATAGGATCTTATCCACTTCATTACAGCATAGGTCTCTGGTGCAACTACCTAAAAGTAAATAAATTAGCATACGATTAGCATAAGATGTCCAAAAGTTTCTCTATTCTCTCCTCTAAATCATATTCTATGTGATTTTTCACTTCATAGTTTCACTGTATGAATAAAGTAGTGTCACTATATTGAATCACTATATTGAACATTATAATAATACAGTACATTCATATGAAAGTTTGTTGGGATTGCCGAATACATATACAAAGGATATTCAGTGTATTTTTGTTGAACAACTGTATATTTGATAGAGATGGCTATGCATTCTCTACCTTATTTAACCAGTAGGATTCAGGGATAGGGATGTGGTCACTACGGAAATGTCTGAATCGACGCCGATTGTAGAAGATGGAGGTGAGGTCAGGGAAGTTGCGGTTCAGATCGAGATTCTGTGCATTGGCCCGACCGCTGGTCCATCCATTGTACTCATGACCCTAAATGTTACAAATCCCACCAGTCAAAAATCATGGGCAAATTTTAAACAGGGTTTCAAAGAGAGTCACTAAATACGTAAAAACATTTGTAGTACTCTTTTTCAATTTACATGTAAGACATTTGCTACACATCAAACTAAATAACTAATTAAGGAGTTAAACAATTTAACACATTGGATGGATCGGAAAGCCAAAATGAAAGTAAGACATTAAGAAAGAGGGGAAAGGTTAAAGACTGTAGACAGTGAATGAAAATTTATAAAAAGACAGAAAACATCAGAACCAGGCAAAGATACGTCTGTTAGTGTTAAATGAATAGATCAACACGGTGTTATCCTCTTATTTAAGATTAAATTCATCGTCCTACAATTGCTTCCAACAAAACACATTATATTCTTAAACATCACCTGTGGTGATCAGTAAAGAGATTTTGAGAAGATTTAGATGAATATACTATTAGTTTAACAAGCTATTGTTAAAATACTGCTGTGTTATATGACAAAGAAAATGCGGGCAATTGTCTATTAGAGTGGTTAGTCAAGGCCTCCCTCTACCAGTTGTCCTTTTTAGTTCATAGCTGAATCACTGGACCAATTTTACCTTTTTATGTTTGTTTTGCTATGGTTTTTATTTCCTAGGCAGTAATAAACTGCCAACATTGAAACACAATTATTCCACAATAACATGGACTTCCTCCGAGGCCTGACCTGTTCTGGAGGACACTCTCTGGTGCAGGGAGCTTGGTATGGTCAGTCAGCCGACAAACAGACAGGCAGACAGACTCAGACAACAAAATATTTACTTCCTGGTAGATGTTTTCGGGGTCGTTCCTATCGGCTACCTCAGAAGCGGCAATCTCATAGCCGTCGGGATTCATGGAGGGTAGGATATGGATGCGTGTGGTGTTGATGAGTGTCTGAATTCGCTCATTGCCCAGCAGATACTCAGAGCACAGATACTGAGCCAGGTATATCAGCAGCTGTCGGCCGAGAACCTCGTTTCCATGCATGTTCCCAATTAATTTTATCTCTGGCTCCACTAGAGGACAGTGAAAAGACAAATGGGAACAGGAATTTAATCAAAGCTGAATTCAAAATAGTATACTAGAATAGTAACCTACTCTTAATATTTTATAGGGAAATGGGAAGGAGATTTAACAGGAGATTAATAGATATTTTTTTTCTTTTTTAATATATTTTAAAATGTGATTTATTACAGTGATGGCAAAGCTAAATTTGTAGCCATTACTCCAGTCTTCAGTGTCAAATGATCCTTCAGAAATCCTTCAATGCTCAAGTAGCATTTCTTATTAGTATCAATGTTGAAACAGCAGTGGCGACTGGTGGGTTTTAAAAAAGAGGAGGCCCACTAAAAAAAAATATTATTATTATTATTATTATTACTATTTTTTGCTTGACTGCTTTAAAATGGCTTTTTTGGTCACTATTAGATAGAAAATTTAAGAAAAATAACACATATACAGCAAGACAGTATAAATATAATTTCACTCACCTAGCCTATTACTTGAAGCAAAAATCCATCCTTCTGTCATTTTAAATGGATGTGATAAAAGAGCATGTTCAGCCATTTACTGAAGCTAAACTAGTTTCTGCTGAACTAATATCACGTAACTTATGTCTCTCTACGATGACTGGTTGATATACCAACTGAATTTTTTACCAACGGCAGCAAAAGTCTTTTTACCAAGGCAGCAAAAAGACTCGAAATCGGGTCTCCTCAAACTGTCAATTAATGATTATCCTAAGTATATACGAATGTTATTGATTTAAAATACTCATAGTTTACTATAGAATGCGTACGAAAACACATTAGTGCATAATAAAACCAATTGAACTTAATTTATTACACTTGATTAACTGTTAATTAATAAATAATCATAATAATAGCCATTTGAGTGAATGATTGAACATCAAGTTGGACATTTAACACTTAATTTAACACATAATTACATTAAAGATTATTGAAAATATATGTAGGGTAAGTGCAAATGTGTGTATAAACTAAGCTATTAGGCTAATCGCTTATCTGTATGCTATGCTAGTACTGTATATAAGCTAACTAATACAGACATAAATGGTTATTATAACGGAGTTGAGACAGCATTTATCACAACATGATTTTGTAGGAATTGTAATCAGGCGCTAAAGAGAGTACCTATTAAAAGCAATTTGAACCAATGGGATAACTTGGGGTCCTAGAGGAGACCCGATTTTTGGGGGGGAACCCAATTTGTCACTACACCGCCTCCCGTTCTCTATCCCCTCAGACTTAGCATTGTAATTGACGAGCCGCCACTATGAAACAGTTGTGCTGCTTAATATTCTTTTGAGAATATTCAAAAGTACTGCATTTCTGTCATGACAACTCTTGGAGTGTTTGGCATGGCAATGGATATGACATTGATGATATGTTTGGTCTTGGCCGAATAGATCTGCTATGCTGATTATTGCTGCTGCTGCAGAGCAAGTACGTATGGAAGCTTGTTTCCGCCACAGAATAAAAAATAAAAAAGGTAATTTCGACTTTTTATCGCGCAGTTCTGATTTGAGAATTTTTCAGAGAATTCAGAATTGCTTGAAATAAAGTCGCAATTGTGAGTTATAAAGTCAGAATTGCGAGTTATAAAGTCAGAATTGCGAGATATAAAGTCGCAATTGCGAGTTATAAAGTCAGAATTGCATGATATAAAGTCAGAATTGCGAGTTATAAAGTCAGAATTGTGTGATATAAAGTCAGAATTGCGAGTTATAAAGTCAGAATTGCGTGATATAAAGTTGCAATTGCGAGTTATAAAGTCAGAATTGCGAATTATAAAGTCAGAATTGCGAGATATAACGTCAGAATTGCGAGTTATAAAGTCAGAATTGCGAGATATAAAGTCGCAATTGCGAGTTATAAAGTCAGAATTGCATGATATAAAGTCAGAATTGCGAGTTATAAAGTCAGAATTGCGAGATATAAAGTCAGAATTGCGAGTTATAAAGTCAGAATTGCGAATTATAAAGTCAGAATTGCGAGATATAAAGTTGCAATTGCGAGTTATAAAGTCAGAATTGCGAATTATAAAGTCAGAATTGCGAGATATAAAGTCAGAATTGCGAGATATAAAGTAAGAATTGCGAGTTATAAAGTCAGAATTGCGAGTTATAAAGTCGCAATTGCGAGTTGTAAAGTCAGAATCGCGTGATATAAAGTCAGAATTGCGAGTTATAAAGTCACGATTGCGAGTTGTAAAGTCAGAATCGCGATATAAAGTCGCAATTGCGAGTTATAAAGCTTTATATAAAGTCAGAATTGCGCGATATAAAGTCAGAATTGCGTGATGTAAAGTCAGAATTGCGAGTTATAAAGTCAGAATCGTGTAATATGAAGTTGCAATTGTGAGTTGTAAAGTCAGAATTGCGAGATATAAAGTCAGAATTGCGAGTTATAAAGTCAGAATTGCGAGATATAAAGTCAGAATTGCGAGTTATAAAGTCAGAATTGCGAGTTATAAAGTTGCAATTGCGAGTTGTAAAGTCAGAATCGCGTGATATAAAGTCAGAATTGCGAGTTATAAAGTCAGAATTGCGAGATATAAAGTTGCAATTGCGAGTTATAAAGTCAGAATTGCGAATTATAAAGTCAGAATTGCGAGATATAAAGTCAGAATTGCGAGATATAAAGTCAGAATTGCGAGTTATAAAGTCAGAATTGTGAGATATAAAGTCAGAATTGCGAGTTATAAAGTCAGAATTGCGAGATATAAAGTCAGAATTGCGAATTATAAAGTCAGAATTGCGAGATATAAAGTCAGAATTGCGTGATATAAAGTCAGAATTGCGAGTTATAAAGTCAGAATTGTGAGATATAAAGTCAGAATTGCGAATTATAAAGTCAGAATTGCGAGATATAAAGTCAGAATTGCGAGTTATAAAGTCAGAATTGCGAGTTATAAAGTCGCAATTGCGAGTTGTAAAGTCAGAATCGCGTGATATAAAGTCAGAATTACGAGTTATAAAGTCACGATTGCGAGTTGTAAAGTCAGAATCGCGATATAAAGTCACAATTGCGAGTTATAAAGCTTTATATAAAGTCAGAATTGCGTGATATAAAGTCAGAATTGCGTGATATAAAGTCAGAATTGCGTGATGTAAAGTCAGAATTGCGAGTTATAAAGTTGCAATTGCGAGTTGTAAAGTCAGAATTGCGAGATATAGTCGCAATTGCGAGTTGTAAAGTCAGAATCGCGATATAAAGTCAGAATTGCGAGATATAAAGTCAGAATTGCGAGATATAAACTCGCAATTGCGAGATATAAACTCGCAATTGCGAGCTGTAAAGTCAGAATCGCGATATAAAGTCGCAATTGCGAGTTATAAAGTCAGAATTGTGAGATATAAAGTCAGAATTGCGAATTATAAAGTCAGAATTGCGAGATATAAAGTCAGAATTGCGAGTTATAAAGTCAGAATTGCGAGTTATAAAGTTGCAATTGCGAGTTGTAAAGTCAGAATCGCGTGATATAAAGTCAGAATTGCGAGTTATAAAGTCACAATTGCGAGTTGTAAAGTCAGAATCGCGATATAAAGTCGCAATTGCGAGTTATAAAGCTTGATATAAAGTCAGAATTGCGTGATATAAAGTCAGAATCGCGAGTTATAAAGTCAGAATTGCGTGATGTAAAGTCAGAATTGTGAGTTATAAAGTCAGAATTGCGATATAAAGTCGCAATTGCGAGTTATAAAGTCAGATTTGCGTGATATAAAGTCAGAATTGCAAGATATAAAGTCAGAATTGCGAGTTATAAAGTCAGAATTGCGTGATATAAAGTCAGAATTGCGAGTTATAAAGTCAGAATTGCGAGATATAAAGTCGCAATTGCGAGCTGTAAAGTCAGAATTGCGATATAAAGTCGCAATTGCGAGTTATAAAGCTTGATATAAAGTCAGAATTGCAAGTTATAAAATCAGAATTGCATGATATAAAGTCGCAATTGCGAGTTATAAAGTCAGAATTGCGTGATATAAAGTCAGAATTGCGAGTTATAAAGTCAGAATTGCATGATGTAAAGTCAGAATTGCGATTTATAAAGTCAGAATTGCGTGATATAAAGTCGCAATTGCGATTTATAAAGTCAGAATTGCGTGATATAAAGTCAGAATTACGAGTTATAAAGTCAGAATTGCGAGATATAAAGTCACAGTTGCGAGTTGTAAAGTCAGAATCTCGATATAAAGTCTCAATTGCAAGTTATAAAGCTTGATATAAAGTCAGAATTGTGTGATATAAAGTCAGAATTGCGAGTTATAAAGTCAGAGTCGTGTGATATAAAGTTGCAATTGTGAGTTGTAAAGTCAGAATTGCGTGATATAAAGTCGCAATTGCGAGTTATAAAGTCAGAATTGCGTGACATAAAGTCAGAATTGCGAGATATAAAGTCAGAATTGTGAGTTATAAAGTCAGAATTGCGTGATGTAAAGTCAGAATTGCGAGATATAAAGTCAGAATTGCGAGATATAAAGTCAGAATTGCAAGATATAAAGTCAGAATTGCGAGATATAAAGTCAGAATTGCGAGTTATAAAGTCAGAATTGCGAGATATAAAGTCAGAATTGTGAGTTATAAAGTCAGAATTGCGTGATGTAAAGTCAGAATTGCGAGATATAAAGTCAGAATTGCGAGATATAAAGTCAGAATTGCAAGATATAAAGTCAGAATTGCGAGATATAAAGTCAGAATTGCGAGTTATAAAGTCAGAATTGCGTGATATAAAGTCAGAATTGCAAGATATAAAGTCAGAATTGCGAGATATAAAGTCAGAATTGCGAGTTATAAAGTCAGAATTGCGTGATGTAAAGTCAGAATTGCGAGTTATAAAGTCAGAATTGCGAGATATAAAGTCGCAATTGCGAGTTGTAAAGTCAGAATCGTGATATAAAGTCGCAATTGCGAGTTACAGTCAGAATTGCGTGATAGAAAGTCAGAATTGCGAGTTAGAAAGTCAGAATTGCATGATGTAAAGTCAGAATTGCGAGTTATAAAGTCAGAATTAAAGTCAGTTTATATCACACGCAATTGCGAGATGTAAACACAGTTATGAGATAAAAAGTCGCAATTATCTTTTAAAATGTTTTATTCTGTGGTGGAAACAAGCTTCCATAAGTACGGGACTTGCTACTGCCAATACATATATGGCATGCTGCTGTGAGCAAGACATGCTGCTGCTGTACAATATAGCATACATAAATTACCCATAGCAGTAGCAGATCTATGTGTGGGTGTGGAGCAGTAGCAGATGGTGTGATTGCAAGCAGATTGAGTTAAGGACCTATCAGCCTGGGCTATCTAGATTTTCATGACAGAACTTTGTATTTCTTTGAAATAAAAATCTTTTGTAACATTACAAATGTCTTTACTGTCACTTTAGATGCATTTAATGCATCCTTGCTGAATAAAAGTATTAATTTCTTTGATTAAAAAAAAATCTTACTGACCCCAACATTTTTAACTGCATACTCACATAGGTCATGTTGTCCAGGGTTATTAGAGAATTCAATAACTAGTAAGTTTTTTCCTTCCACACTTCGTCCAATGCTGTACGTATGTGAGATTTGGGGGCATTTCACTGCTGTCTTCTTCAGGACGTTGAACATCTGAGAGTTGGAGTGGTAAGTGAACTGAAGGATAGTGGAAAGACCACCATCAGATATGTTGGCAAAGGCCACTTCCTGCTTTTCTGAGGAGAGAAAGTATGTATTTTTCTTAATACATATAAATACTTATTAAAGGGTTAGTTCACCCAAAAATGAAAATTAGACCATGATTTACTCACCCTCAAGTCATCCTAGGTGTTTATGACATTCTTCTTTCAGACGAATAAAATCAGAGTTATATTAAAAATGTCCTGACTCTTCAAAGCTTTATAATGGCAGTGACTGTTGCTCTGTTTTCTGAAGTCCATAAAATTGCATCTATATCCATCATAAAACTACTCCACATGGCTCCGTGGGGTTAAGAAAGGCCTTCTGAAGCGAATCGATGTGTTTGTGTAAGAAAAATATCCATATTTAAAACTTTATAAAGTAAATTATCTAGCTTCCGGCGACTCGCCTTCCATATTCAACTTACGGAAAAAGTGTAGCGCCCGCGCCTCTCACAGTTCAAAATGCTTACGCTACGTCTGACGACATTGCACACCAGTTACGCTCGTCTGACGTAGCGTAAGCATTTTGAACTGCGATTATCTAGCTTCCGGCGAATCGCCTTCTGTATTCAATTTACGGAAAAAGTGTAGCGCCCGCGCCTCTCGCAGTTCAAAATGCTTACGTTATGTCAGACGAGCGTAACTGGTGTGCAATGTCGTCATGCACTTTTATGGACTTCAAAAACAGAACAACAATCACTGCCATTATAAAGCTTGGAAGAGCCAGGACATTTTTAATATAACTCTGATTTTATTCGTCTGAAAGAAGAATGTCATATACACCTAGGATGATTTGAGGGTGAGTAAATCATGGGCTAATTTTCATTTTTGGGTGAACTATCCCTTTAATACTTTTTACTTTAATCACTCCACAACTCTTACCTCTTAGCGCTGACAATGGGTCATAACAACCCTCCTCACTGCCAACAAAGAATCGGTCACAGTCCAGAAAGTAAGGCCATGCCATTTGGATGGCCTCAAAGGCATGGATACAGCTTTTTTTCACCATCTCACACGTCCTACGGCACGGCTTCATAAGTCTGCCGTCTTGACAACGTGGAGCCAATACTGAGCAGCCCAACAGACGGATGTCTGGAGAACACTCTCCATTCAGCAGCCCGTGGATCACGCTCAAGAGAAGGTACTCTGCACCCATCTCTAATTCCTGCCGTGAACGGTGGCCCACAATGTTGGGGAATGTGGTGTGGCTGTAGGGCACATCCTGACAGTAACCAAGCACCATCTCTAGGCACTGCGCTAGAGACAGGAGAGAAAGGATTTTAATTTAGAATCAGTTTGAGGCTGGTGGAGAATGGAGGAAGAATGTGTCACAGGCAGTGTAGCACTATTTTTAATTTAATATGGAAACTAAAGAGTATTTATCACTCCAAGTTCTTGAAATGGAACAGTTTGTGGAATGTCATCTGCAGTGGAATGTTTTTAATATTAGATTTTGAAGGGAGAGCCTCATGAATCAGATATATGGAATATTTTAAAGTTTCGAGAAAGAAATGCATGGCTTCTTCACTTATTCAGCCTATTAGTGGCAGTTTCGATAAATAAATACCTTCTTACAGTGACTGTATGTGACAACCAGACATTACTGCTTGTGTAATATATCAGATTAATTATTTGTCCTTTTTAAGCAAATTATAGATTGCACCTTATAAGCTATCTCAAAACTCTTACAAAGTCACCCTAAGGTCTTTAAAGACATATCACGTCTTTCCCTTTCTACAGCAATGTAGACAAGTCCCATCTTGCAGTGGTGTTTGGTATTCAGAGTACCTTTTCCCCCCATACCTTACAGGCTAGAGCTGTGAAACACTAGGAATTTTTACACTCTATTTCAGAAAACTAGGCAACATGATATAACAATTGTGTATTACATAGAATAGGTACCATTGCAGTAACCTGACTCACTATGCACAACGGAATAAAAGGAATACTTACGCCTCTCTTCTGCAGGTGTTCTGCATCTTCCTAAAAAACAATTATTCACAGAGGATGTTACAGCTGCTGATGTCAGTGCAAAGCCTGGTCTCTGAAGGCTAGATGGCAGTAGAGTAAACAGTAAAAAGAAATCTTTCTGCACAATGTCAAGCCTGCATTTGTAAATGCAAAACGTTATTTGACCTTTGAGCATTTATACTGCCAGTCAAATTTTTGTACACAGCCTCTCATTCTTTATTATTGCTATTTACACATTTTAAATTAATAGTACAGTTTAACTAACATTTTAATATTAATATTTTATGCTAATATTTTAGATGATAGATAGATAGATAGATAGATAGATAGATAGATAGATAGATAGATAGATAGATAGATATTTAATAAAAATCATTTTCCCAATCAGTCCAAATATATAGGCTACTTTTAAAAATATATGTAAAAAATGTTTTTAAGATAATGGGAAACAAATTCAAAAGAGCGTACAAATGTATGACTATAGTGTAGTTATATTGTAAACGTTTCCAGTTTCCCCTCACATAAAAATTGCAGCTAACTGTAGCCTACTAAAATTGGTGCAACACTGAATGAATGTATAAGGTTACCTATTGCTGCTTCTTCCGGTGCACATCGTTGTGGGACAGTCAAGCATGTCGCCAGTGCGCTTAAAAGAATTAAAAACGTGAGCATTTTGTTGTCCATAAACTGAATGATGTGGCAGTCGCTACGACGTACAAAGTTGATCATCTTCCGAAAAGTCCCGCTACCCCCATCGCTTAAGGGAGAGCCTGCACGAGCACCGCTGCCAAATGATCAAATTACAGCAAAAAAAAAAAAAAAAAGTTTCTCCCGCGGTAGGCGGCCGCTCTTCTGTGTCTGGGACCCACTGTAATTACAGTTCTTTCAGAAAGCCTGACTTCACATTTACCCTTTTTGTGGTATAGACTTGTTTCAAAAACAATGCCGTGTTTTTTTTTTTTTTTTTTCTTTCTTTTTCTTCCATTTTCGACTAATCCCTGTGTGTGTATTTACTTGCCTGGACGGAATTCAGAAAGGCAGGCGCGTGTCCGCCTGGCTATATAAAGCTACTCTTCATTGTTTTAGACCAAAATCTAAGACAGTTTATAAATAAAGGAACTATCGTATGAGTAAAAAAACAATCTTTATTCACTGGAGCTGATGAGGAGCCTTTGGAAGTTAAAAAAAAAATAGTGTAGAATTGGTATTTTTAAGTGTACATTACAAGGACCACGAAAGATATATCTTTTGTTTTAAATTGCACATATTTTCGTGCTTGTTGTGTTATCATAGGTCAAAGGACACAAGGGTCAAAGGACAATGCATGGCGGATGTATATGGCCAATCTATACTATACACCTGCACATTTCTTTATGACTTTAACTTGAAATTCCGAACATACACTGTAAAACTAGATAAAATAATGTTGAATTCCATGTATTTTTAAAAATGTATTTGTATACAGTGATTTTAAATTGTGCAATCTCCTTATAGAAATAATAACTGCATTGTAAGCTGTGCATTTCAGTATGTCTTGTGATGATTGTTATGATTGTTTTAAAATGTTTATTTTTCATGTGACTGTCAACTGTAGGCTACTTCTAAAAGACACAAAGCCCCGGTTTCACAGACAGGGTTTAGATTAAGCCAGGACTAGATCTAGGTTAAATTAAGACATTTAAGTAGCTTTTATAAATATGCCTTCAAAAAAATCATTACTGGTGTGCATCTTGAGACAAAACAATGACACTGACCTATTTTAAGATATGTCAGTGCTAGTAGCTATCAGTTAAAACAGCTCAATAATGCATTTTAGTCTGGGACTAGCTTAAGCCTTGTCTGTGAAACCGGGCAATAGACAGACAAATAACAGTTGCAACCAGAGTAATGATGGCAGTTTGATAAGGCAACAACTGAATTGAGAATATTGAATCAAATAGGAACAAATTTTCACCTTTCAAGACAACACTGGAGTGACTTTAGGACATGTTTTAATATCCTTGTGGCCCTGCCACAGACTGCACTTGGCAGAATAAGGCTCTGAATATTTAATTACATGAGAGATTTAAGTTTGTATTCATGCTACTATTATACTATTACTATTATACAGGCCTACTATTATGAGGTAATATGTGTTGAGGGATGTCGAAAAAAAGTAAAGTTTATCCAAATAAATATATATATATATGTCATGCTAGGCAACAAATTTCTATACAATTCTTACTCTTCTATTATATTTTTATTTCAGAATGTACATTATAATCCACATTATAGGTCTATGTTGTGAATAAAGAGTCATATCACAGATGAGTGTGCAAATGGTCTGAATTCAATAAAATCCAGTGACTGGCAAACTTTGTGGCCTCCCAAGGTTTCAACAGACTTAGAAATTATACAGTATAAGCCATTATTTCAGAAATTATAGGCAGTTTGGTGTGGCATTATGCCATTAACTAACCAGAGCCCACTGCTGAGCATGTATTTCTGAAGGTGTCAGTTGTCAGTCTTTTTCACCTGCTCTGTGACAGTTATCCTTCAGCGTGTTAACCCTTTGTGAGTAGCATTCATTTTCCATGTCTGAGGGGCTGCTGTGACCAGACAGTGTGTATGAGTTCCGTCCCAAAATCCTGTTGAACACTCCAAAAAGGGCCTTCTTATATTGTTGCCGTAAGAGGGAGTAGACGAAAGGGTCAGAGGCAGCTTTGCTGTACACCAAGCACTTACTCATGATCCCCCAATAACGGTCTATTTTTACTGAAGGAGTCAGTTCAGTCAGTCTATGAGAAAAGAAGGATGTATTAGGCTATTATAGAAACAACACATTTTTCATTGAGAAAATTGATGTATGCCCATGCTGAAATCAAATTACAATAAATAAGTGCTCTTAGTAGGCCTATTTTCTAGTCTGCAGTGTGTTAGTAGGATTATTACAGAGGTTGATTTAATAATCAAATTACATAATAGGGCCCACATGCAACAAACTATCGTTTTTTTTTTTTTTTTTGTAAATGTTCAATATTGTAGCAAGACATAAGATATACAGAAGTTGACTTTTAAAAAATAACCTACTCTGAGAAATACATGTAGTAAAAATTGAGACAACTAGCCCCAGTCTCCCCTTAATGTTATGCATAGGCCTATATAAGTGTTATTGCCATTGAAGTAATAGGCTTATCTGTTTCCGTAAATACTGTATTATTGCAAAAGTATGTGCGCATTTTTTTATAATTATTATTTTATGAGCTCCTACTAAAATGTATAAAGCAATACCGTGTTATGACATAGGGGGCGAAGCACAGGACGAACGACCCGATGAATATGCAGATTTTCTTGGTGGCCCTCTGTTTCCTTTTCTTCTGCTCCAGTAAGCACCGTTGTTTCACACTAAGAAGTTTAAAAGAATACGTCACGAATACACATGCTTGAAATATGTAAATTATTCTATGTAACAGTAACTGTTGCTATATAATGTACCTTGGGTGAATGTCGACAAGTAGCATAAGTGTCTGCACCGTTATAACGTCTATCCTCTTACAATGGAAGCGAGCCACTTGTAGTACTTTCAGGTAGGTAAAGCATAGGATGAAAAGCGAGAGGGCGAAAGTACATGCGTGGAACACTGTGGTGAACACCATGAAGTGACCACGGCTCCCATCGTCGTCTCCCAGGTGCACAGTGCACGACGCGTACGCGGGGCTATAGTCAACCCACGACAGCAGTACAGCAGTGAGCGAGAATGCGAGCGAGTGAAGCCAGGCATAGCTGACCATAAGCGCGGCATTCTTGAGTCTCATTTTGCTGGAATAAGTCAAAGGAAAAACCACGGCTATCCAGCGGTCTATGCTGAGAGCTGCCATGCTCAGCATTGTGTTGGTAGTCAGAAACGTATCCATAAAGCTCACCGTATAACAAAAGTGGTCGCCAAACGGCTTTTGGCGTTTTACGACCCCAAGAAGTGTAGAAGGCATGTTGAGAACGGTGATGAGGATGTTGCAGAATGAGAGGTTCATGATGAAGATCCCTGGCACCTGTGCACGAACTTGTGCGCTGCAGATGAAACATACTAACACTAGCAAGTTCGCCACGAGTGACACAACTACAATTACAACGATGAGTAACTCCAGAAATATTTCCAATAAGTTCATGTCTCTTTCTAAATTCAATAACGGCTGATTTGTTGCGGGGTTTTGTCCGTGATCTCCCCATGGGTCCTCGGTGGCTCATCTTTGCTGCTTTCCATTCTGCTTTGGTAAAAAACGAACGGTCACTGTCGGTGAGTGCTGTCCAGTGTGCTGAAGTAATCTCTGAATGACTTCATTACCATCACGTCCTTTAATTAAGCTCAATCCTGTCGTCCACATTGACTGAGTTAAAATGATAATATTTGTATGATTTTATATCACACGATCGAAGGTGAATTGGGAGCGCGCAGCCGGAGCGCGTGCTCATGCACGTTAGAATTATTCTTCTCTGAGCGCTCCGGCTCACGTGCAGCCAGTTTATTACATGTGACGTTTGCTTGATAAACACGCAGTTTGGCCAGCGGGAAAGATGGAAGAGATAGACTTTTTTTAAGCCTAAGGAATCTGCAAAATTCAGTTCAAAAATAAAATAATTCATGTTAAATACCTTTTGAGGTCTGTATTGTAACATAAAAAAATTAATATCCCAGAAAATATCAGAAACTTGATTATAGGCTATACACAGTAGCATAATTGTGAGGATTCTTAACAGGCTGGAACCTAATAAAAATGGAAATAAAGAATTAACAGAGCTGAAGTTAGCCATTGATCAGTGAAGGATTGAAAGATAATTTCTATATTGCATAGCCTCTTGTGACTCACTTAAATGGTACGATAAAGACTTTTTTGATATAGGTACACAACATTTTCCATTTTCTTCTGCATTTCTTTCTTTCTTGGGAGAACAAATGTGAATATGTTTCATACGCACATGCAAACACACACACAATTGCTCAGCAGGTAAAGCTAGGGCAATTTTTTCATCATCACCATGGCAACTTGTAAAGCATGGGCTCTTTTTCCATCTTTTGAGGGGTTTTTTCTACTTTAAACACTTTATGAAACATGCCTGTAATTGTATTTTGAGGCAGCTGATCTGTGTACAATGGGACTAAAGACCCATTAAAGGCACAATATGTAAGATTTTTGGATTAAAATATCCAAAAACCACTAGAACAATGTTATATATTTTGTTGACTTGTGTACTTATTATCCCAAATGTTTCCAAGAATGTTTAAATCCAGAGAAATAAGCAATTTTAACCAGGACATGGACCGTGTCCTTGCGTCGCCTATATGACATCATACCTCGCTTTCCGGTTTTATTTTGTAGAAACCATGGAAACACCAAAGACACTTTAATATATTATGTGTTTTATTAGACAGGTGAGCAACTTTTTGGATACATTCATCGACAGAGAACTAATTGTTATATAGCTCAACACAGTTAGTCTTATTGTTTAAATCCCGTTTTCTTGATTTACTGCGAGTACCATTTTACCATGCCTAATTTCGATCTAACATTAGCTTACTGCAGTGTGCAACAAGTGTCTCATAGCAGCTGCCGAGCGAACACACAGAGAAGCATTATAACATAACTTTCAACACACTCAAATAATGTATCTAATAACCTATGATAAAACAGCACTGCGTACGCAGTGCTCCAGAATAAGCGGAAGCGGTAGTCTGCGGCATAATAAAAGCTCCGCGAAATCCAGGTGTCATCAAGCTACGCCTTTGTTTTGAATAAGCAACCTCTAGCGGCGAAAAATTACATATTGTGGCTTTAATGATTTTCTTTCTGGTTTGATGATCGAAAAATTATTTATTGAATACTGAAAGAAAACCAATACCTGAACTCCAAATCACATAAACAAAATACTGGCATTGCTATGATTGTAGATGGCTCTTACTAAATACTGTACATCCAATGCTAATCTGAATAATACTTCATTTTCCCTCTTAGTTTGGTTAAACTACCCGTATTACATACGATAAACTCAACCTCTGTCTATTATGTTTTATTTAAGATGATTTCAGACAAGAGTCCTCTGCATTCAGAGCTCGGTGATGATGACGATGAGCATGGAGTCCAGGTTAAATAAAGACTGTGTATAAAGTACCACCAACAGTGTCCATCACTTCATTTACAAATTGGCTTTGATAACACAACATGGTGTCATCATACTGCATTACATTATATTATATTGTGTAGTGAAACAGGATGCAAATGAAAATGTCTCTGCTGTGATTCAATTTGCAGATAAACAACAACAAAAAAATAAAATAAAACACCATGATAGAGGCTCTGACAGCACTTCAACAGTTTACTGTCACACATTGAGATAATAAGTGATCACATCATGTGTTTAGCTATTAGCTCTGATTATGGTCATTTTAGATGTCTTGGCCGGAAAACCTCTTTAGAGTGCTGAGGAAGTGTCCTGTGGTAAAAAAGGAAACCTCTTTGTGTTCACATGTTCAGACCCTGAAAGGATGTTACGCAAGAAAGTGCTGATGACAGAACCACTTAAGATGTCAACAGTCAGGGTGTACCTCTCTCTTTCCTTCCCTCTCTCACTCTCTTCATACTGTATATATATATATATAGAGAGAGAGAGAGAGAGAGAGAGAGAGAGAGAGAGAGAGAGAGATGTTAGAGTATGTAAGGAAGTCAGGATTGTCTGCTGTGCTGTACTGTACTCACATCCACATGGACACCTCTAGCCCATTTTTTTTGTCCCACATAAAGTAGGCTACAACTACATACATATTTCTCAAACACACACATTTGATTTTCTATCATGGTGGGCAATTTACATCTACTGCTACTGTTTTTATACTGAGATAATGATATTTTCTATTTTCTACATGTCATAGGATTTTTTTTGCATGTTTTGCATTTACATTAAGAAATATATTGTTTAATGAGTTGTTTTGGTGAATGGTGGTTGGTCCCCACATTTTTGATATATTTACAATAGGAAATTTACAAAATATCTTCATGGAACATGATCTTTACTTAATATCCTAATGATTTTTGGCATAAAAGAAAAATTGATAATTTTGACCCATGTATTTTTGGCTAATGCCACAAATATACCTGTGCGACTTATAATTGGTTTTGTGGTCTAGGGTCACATTTAGCAACCCATGCAAAACGTGCCTGTGGGGGGAAACGTGCCTGTGATGACATTTCTGCAAAATAATACGTTCCACGACACCTTCAAAGTGAAATGACCATTGAGTGGCACTAAAAGCATGTTAAGTTTTATCCAAAACAGATGAATGTGAATCTGGCAACGTTTTATTACTTTGGTTGTTCTAAGTATCACGCCAGTTAGGAAATGAAATGTCTGGAGTGGGGCTAAAAGGTACCACCTGTACTACCCATAGCTTATAGTGTTAACAAAAGCAAACATCAGATAAAAACACAGAGTGGTGCAGGTATGACGTCACTTTGTAGGCCAACCGGCAGTTAGCATCACACTGGTTCCCTCAACAAAAACTCAATAGGATTTTCCCATAGGCTTTTGGATTATCGCAAAAAACAAGCTCTGTGATCAACAAAAGTTTATGATTACACGTTTTGTCCATCAAGATAATTATCACAGATGAACACAACTTTTAAGTAAAAGCAGACTGAGTTTACCTGATCGGTGTGATGACGTTTAATCTCCTCGACAGCCTCTGTAGTCCCATTTAGCCATTTGTTAGCAACCACCTTTTTCAAGACATGTAACAGCTTCAAAAAATCATGAGTGGGGTAATACTGATGTATTTTATGTCGTAGAATAAAACGTGAATGTGTCTTGAGCTTGTGTTCACCACAAACCTTATTTCAGCCATTTAAACAAAATCCCATTAAAAAAAAACCATTGACTTCGGGACGACGGAACCGGAAGTGCTAAAATGCTAACTTGCTTCCTCGTTGTGGCCTACAAAGTGATTTCATACCTGCACCACTCTATTTTCTGTAGCAACCATGCCATTTTAGCTTGCTTCTACAAGTCTTTGAGCTCTTTTATTGTGACTCGGACCAGGTGAGCTATTGAACAAGTCTGCAACCTCAGAAAAGCCACACATATGAAGCTGGTTATGTGATGCAAACGTCAAAATAGTTTACAAATGATGGTAAAGGTGTTTTGATGTCACAACATAGTGTAGTGCAAGGAACTATGCGACAATAAGGTTTTATTAATCAATAATGTGCCCCAGTAATCATAATTTTGTGTAAAAAGAGATACAATTTGTTGCTGTTTTACTTCCTCTAGTGTTCACTTCAGCTGGAAACTGCAGTGAGTTGTATGTATTGGTGCTTGTTTTGAGTTTTGCAAAAATGTAAGTAGAGGCACATTTTTTTTCAATGAGCACGTGGTGCGACTTCAGGATTTACTATTTCCTTGTGGGATAGATTTGAAAACCTGACTCACACACACCAAATTGTCATATATTCTGTCAACAACAGTAACAAACCTACATTTGACCCGATCCAGGATCATAACTGCCGCTATATTTAGGTCTAAACAGACTGTTTGCAGAATAGTTAATCTATATTACACCCCATATTTATCAAAGGCATGATAAGGGCACAGTAATTATCAACAGTTTCATTTTCTTTATGTTGTAAAAACAAGTAATGTAAATATACATGGAAACACATATAAGAGAAGAACAGGAGTAGAAGGGGAAGAGAAGACTGTTGGTTCTGCTATTGCTCCAGTTATATTAATATGATAAGACAGGTTGACCATCCACTGCCTTCAGCTTCCCTGCACCACAGGCACACACACACACACACACACACACAGCAGGCTGGCTAGCATTTGAAATAGATCAAAACCTTTCCATCCCCTTAGATGTAAAATAATGCTTTCAGTTAAGATCAACTTCTGCAGTCATATTTATTTTTCCCAAGACAAACAAATGACATTGTGTATAGTGGACTAGTTCAGTAATTATGTAAATGGCTGTGGTGTATATATAATGAAATGGACATTGTGATGCAAACAATGTATATTTGCCTATGACCCTACTGTATATACTACAGTGGACATAAAAAGTTTACACACCCCTGTTAAAACATCTTATTTCTCTGAAATGAGTCACTTTGGGTTTCATTTGCACTGTAATTTTTACAATAAAGGTGCAAATGTTCTGTTATATCCTTGTTTCATTTTATACATCACAAAAACTAGCTATTTTAATAGGGGCGTGTAGACTTTTTATATCCACTGTATTACTGAAATCTGAAAATAACAGGCCTGTCCTTTAGGTACAAGCCACTTAAATACAAGCTTTTTTCTCCGCACTGCAGGCTTTAGTAAATAATTCACTAAAAACTCCTGTCGCTGCAAGTTCAGCTGAGTCTAGAACTGGGCTCATTGCGTGCAGTTCTTGTTGTTCTTCTGTGTGATGTCGTGTGTAAGCAGGTTTCCTCAATCATTTCAATGTGTAATTGTGTTTTAAAGATGAAATATCAATGTTAAGTATTAGTTTAAATTAACTTTTTTGCCTTGCAGTTTGGAGAAGTTTAAGGGAAGGATGGGAAACGGTTTCCTCTGCTTCTCTAAAGGGTTAAACCTGTATTGTTTATCACGTGTCATATTTCCAGGACACTTTACGGAGCATCTTTCCCACAGACATCAGCTCTAAATTACTTCAACAGACATGACATATCACAACAGTCAGGTAAAAATATCAAGTCATAAAATATAAAGAAAGAGGCAATAAATCATTCCATAAATTATTCAAGTTCAGTACGAGACTATATCTGTAGGCTGTATCCTGTCACTAACTGATAGTGTAAGCATCTATATGTTGCATTATATGTTTTTCTCAGGAAAACGGTCTTGTTTGCATTTCTTATCTGCTTACTATCTGCTAACTATGTTGTGGGTGCTGATTAGCATCTTGTGCTTTGTGTGACTATAGGGGCTAAAAACATGTCCAGATGGTTTATGTTTGAAAGTGGAGGTAGATGGGTATCGTCTCAGAGCACAGGTTTGTAAGAATAAAGTTGATAAAATAACACTGAAAAAAGATGAAATCACATTGAGTGAAAAGTGGACCCAGAGCCAGGCCAGTCTGGAGTGAACCCAAAGGCTGTTGTGAAATGCGCTACTCCTCCACAAAAATCCCATTAATTTTCGAGCCTCTCAAGCGCTCTGGGGTTTGGAGGAGTTCACTGCTGTGGGTAATAGTTCCTGTTTAATTCCTTTGTTAATGGAGCAACATGTTACACTAAAGCGACTGGAATTTCAGTTTTGCAATGAATTTGTGTTCCATTTTAAAGGGACAGTTCACCCAAAAATGAAAATTACCCCATGATTTACACACCCTTTCTTCTTTCAGACGAATACAATCAGAGTTATATTAAAAAATGTCCTGGCTCTTCCAAGCTTTATAATGGCAGCGAATGGAGTACGAGATTTTGAAGCCCAAAAAAATGCATCCATCCATCATAAACGTACTCCACACGGCTCCGTGGGGTTAATAAAGGCCTTCTGAAGCAAAGCGATACGTTTGTATGAGAAAAATATCCATATTTAAAACTTTATAAACTAAAATAACTAGCTTCCGACAGACAGCTGTACGCATCCAATTTACGGCGAAAGAGTAACCCCTGACCTGGTGCATGACATATTGATGAACGTGGAAGTGCACAGGATAGAGCAAAACAAAACACCGGTCATGAATTAGAAGTCTAAAACGAGAAATTTTAAAGAGAAATGTGGGAGGATTTCGGTATAAGAGAAGAGGAGCTTGAGTTTGTTGCCCAGCCCTATTTGTTTGAACCGTGAGAAGCGTCAAAGTTTACGCTACTCCTACATCGCATCAGGGGTTACTCTTTTGGTGTAAGTCGACTTGCATAGGCCGTCTGCCGGAAGCTAGTTATTTTAGTTTTTAAAGTTTTAAATATGGATATTTTTCTTACACAAACGCATTGCTTCGCTTCAACCTCCCAGAGCCATGTGGAGTATGTTTATGATGGATGGATGCATTTTTTTGGGCTTCAAAATTTCGTCCTCCATTCACTGCCGTTATAACGCTTGGAAGAGCCAGGACATTATTTAATATATCTCCAATTTTATTCATCTGAAAGAAGAAAGTCATACACACCTAGGATTGCTTGAGGGTGAGTAAATCATGGGCTAATTTTCATTTTTGGGTGAACTATCCCTTTAATTTAATTTAATGGGCTCTCCACTTGTGTGTGTGTTCGAGTAGAAGTGGACGGGGTTGTGTTCACTCAAGATCCAACTCCTGATGACTTATGAGTAGACCATACAACATAGTGTACATCTCAAAGCCAAGAATTTCATCTGACATAACTATTGACATCATAAGACATATTATGAGCACTTTATTATTTGTCAAGATTGCAGCACATAATGTGATGTCTAATATAAATGTTCCTTTTTCCAGCAGAAAAGGTACTTTTTTATTTCATAATTTTCCCACACTTGCAGTTACTTTAACAACTATAACATGCAATTATACCAGCAAGCTGCAGTTAATTTTTATTTACTTGTGCTCTTGATTTAATCCGTGTGACTAAGCCGTTCTTACCCTGCCTGTAAACACTAACATTTCTCCTTTTGTTTTTACAAGCCACTTAGCTTCATTTTCCCTTGTTTATAATGAGATTGCTCAAGCCCCCCAGTAATGTATTCTTTGCAAACAGCACCTCTGTAATCAGTACTGGCTCCACAGGCTTATCACAGTCCTCACCAATACATACAGTCCAAAAACAATAAGACGGAACGTGTTGGACACAGCTCACTGGCCAAAAGATTTTGTGATTGTGATTTAAGCTTCAAAATGGACACAAAAGCACCATAAAAGTAACAAAGTAGTCCACGTGAACTGTGCTAATACTATTCCAAATCTTCAAAAACCATATGATGGTTTTGTTAGAAAAATTGAGACCCCAAGAATGAGATCAGTCCAGATTAGATCTGTATTGGATCAATCTCTTCATTAAAGATTCATTACAATGTTCTCCAAAAGACATGAAATCTAGTACGTCATATGGACCACTTTTATGATATTTTGTATCCTTTTTTTTAAAGACCCCATATTAAGGTCCATAATATTGTTTTTAGAGAATTTGGTAGCACTTTGCAATAAGGTTTGATTTGTTAACATTAGTTAAAGGTAGGGTAGGCAATTTTCGGAGAGGCTAACAATAGCAAGTTAGCTTTGAAATAGGGCTGTCACCGTTAACGCATGCGATTAATTTAAAGTCCTTAACGCATTAAAATAATTTAACGCAATTAACGCAAATAAATTACAGAAGTACGTGAAGCTGCGTCATTAATGTCATTTTCGTCACGCTGTTAGATGATGTTAGAAATTGGAGTTTATCACAATCACACTGACTGAGCATCTACAAGCTGTAATCCTGGTAGGAGAAAATTTCCATTCTAACTCTTTAACCCAATTCTGCTTCTCTGTTTGTGATCAGGCCATTTTAAGCCGTTAAACTCTGGGAAAGTTTTCAGTGATCCAGTAAACGAATTCATACAAACAGTCCAAAACAGCACTAATGTAAAGAAGCCCAAACTGATTACATCAGACATATCAGAGAGAATAGAGACTCACATTGCGTTTTTAGTGAATTGTTCATTCCAGTGTGCTATTGTTTCTGAAGAGCATTTCTGGTGACGTACAGGAGTTGTACAGTAAGCGCGTGAGAGTCTGTTATATTGATGCACAAAGAACAAACCGTGTATGTGCGCGCTCTCGATCACTGATCGCACACTGCATTCATGTACAGACGCATTTCAGTACATTCATGTTTCCTCACACACTCAGGAAGGATAATGTTTGATTTGTCATGTGTATTTTGTAAGTTGTTGTGTTTAGTAATCGTAGGTTTATGCAGTCAAGTCAAAGCGGTTGATTTAGGAGTTTTTTTGGCGTCTCCGTGTGGTCCTGTTCGGTATCGCAGCTTCACTCGTCTAAAATGAAAACAATCTCATTGTTGTTGATCTGTACACATACTGTACACTGAATTCTGTAAAGTTTTTTCTGTAATGTTTTTTTTCATGGGTGCTTAGGTGTGTATAAATGTATTATATAATAGAATTATATGGACTCCTTGATTATACAATCACGCTCTTATTCATGCAAATGCTTTTAAATCACTTAAGCTCGACAAGACAAAAGAGAACACACTGTCTGTGAATGTAATGTCTGTGTGACACATACACACACACACGCACAGAAAGACACGTGCCAGTAGCCTATCCTGCGCACAGACAGCGCACCAGAATCGAGTTCTCTTTTGTTTGAATGAACAGTAACACACAGAATTATGCCAAAATGCCAGTTTTGTTGAGTATTCTCATAAGAGCAGTACTAAACAAGTTAAATAAGGTCTTAAATGAGATGATTTGCATCATGTTCGGCAGCGGCAGATCTTAAAGTGACAGCAGTTAATAAACCAGTTGCTGTGATGCCTGTGATTAATGTTAAATCAAAGAACAACGGTAACAGAGAAAATTGTAGCTTTAATAAGGATTAATCTATATTTAATTTATAATTTATGCAGTTAAGAAAGGTGTTTGATAACTTAATTCAATTTCTGTATATGTCTAACAGGTAGGAAGGCCACAGGTGTAACGGTTGTGTTGTGGCAGGAAGACGAAGACTAGATAAAAATACTCCAAGTTTAATTTCCAAATACAAGGCAGACAGGCAGGCAGGGTAAACACAACGTATCATAATGGTGACCGGACAAAGACTGAGTGAACAAGAGGAACTTAAATAGCAGACCGAAACGAGAAAATTAACTAAACACAGCTGAACAGAACTATACAAACGAGGGTTACTAAGGAGACAGACAAGTGGCGGGAAACTGATACAAAGGAACACGTGACATGAACACAAGCAAACTGAAAGTCAAAACAAACAGACAGACATGTGACATTACTCCCCCCTCCCAGAAGGCGCAAACTCACGCCACAAAGAGTCCCACTAGGGAGGGGGGCGGGCACTGGTGCTGGCAGTTCCGGGAGCCATGGCGGCTCAGGCGGTTCAGGGAGCCATGGCGGCGCAGACCGTTCAGGAATGGCAGACCTCCTCTGCCGTGTCAGGGATGGCCTCTGTGGACTGATAGTTGGGATTTTCTTGGGAGGAGCTACCGACTTTGGAGAAAGTTCATTGGCTGGAGTCCTCTCTGGACTGGGGACAGGAGACGAAGTCCTCTCTGGACTGGGAACAGGAGACGGAGTCCTCTCTGGACTCGGGACAGGAGCTGGAGCCCTCACTGGACTCTCGTCGGGCTTGGAGCCCTCACTGGACTCTTGCTGGGGCCTGGAGCCCTTACTGGACACTGGACGGGGACAGGAGCCCTCACTGGACGCTAGACAGGAGACGTCACCGGACGCTGGGCGGGGACAGGAGACGTCACTGGACGCTGGGCGGGGACAGGAGACATCACAGGACACTCGACGGGGACAGGAGACGTCGCGGGACTCTCGACGGGGACAGAAGTCGTCTCGGGACTGGAGACGTCACAGGACACTGGACGGGGACTGGAGACAGTTTTGCCCAAAAGTCTATGAGCCAGTCGTCCCTCGCTGGCTCTGGTGTGGAGGTTATGACGGCTGGAGTGGATAAGGGTGACTGTGGCTGAGTGGTGGTGGTGTCTTCGTCGACCTCACCCACTGTGAGGGAAGAACCACCCAACCACAGCACATATTCTAAATACTGAACCAGTGAAACTGTGGTCGTGGTCGCTGGAACTTGCTGGTGTAGAGGTTCATCTAGCCCCCACCAAAAACCGTCTTAAGGGTTTCCTCGTTCCAGGTAACCAGGTAGGAAAGCTTGAGGAACTCCTCTACATAGTCCTCAATCAAGCGGCCATCTTGAAAAGAGGTGATTAGGCGATCAGCACGGTTAATATGGGTGAAGCGAACATTCATCTTGTTCTCAATTTAGGTGGGTCCGGTCATCTCTAACGGTTGTGTTGTGGCAGGAAGACGAAGACTAGATCAAAATATTCCAAGTTTAATTTCCAAATACAAGGCAGCCAGGCAGGCAGGGTAAACACAACGTATCATAATGGTAACCGGACAAAGACTGAGTGAACAAGAGGAACTGAAACGAGATAATTAACTAAACACAGCTGAACAGAACTATACAAACGAGGGTTACTAAGGAGACAGACAAGTGGCGGGAAACTGATACAAAGGAACACGTGACATGAACACAAGCAAACTGAAAGTCAAAACAAAAAGACAGATGTGACAACAGGTAAACATTTATTATAATAGGTTTATGTGAAGATTGTTTTAAGTTCACTTAAATTAAAAGTTATTAGGCTTTAAAAAAACAACAAATGTTGAAATTGATACCTTTCAATTATACTGTAATGTTGAATGTCTATCATTAATGTTTTAAAAAATCAATTTCATAAAGACATTAGTAGCCTACCAGTATTAGCATCAGTGATACTGGCCTTCAAAGATGCCATTACAACAAATATTTAAAATATACTGTCTTTAAGTTGTTTCTACCTTAATTTGGAGAGTAACTGTTAAATTATTACAATATAAAAATATTAAAAACTTTTATTAATATATATATATAAAAATACATTTAGACCACTTAACTTAGTGATTGCTATCAGGATGTGAAGACTTTAACCAGCATAACAAAAAATGTCTCTGGAACAAATCGCCTACCCTGCCTTTAACTACATTAGTCAGAGGTGTAAAGAGTACCTGAAAACCATACTTGAGTAAAAGTACAGATTCCTTACAGCGAAAATGACTCCATTACAAGTTACACATCACCAATTCCAATACAACTTAAGTAAAAGTCTTAAAGTATCTGATTTTAACAGTACTTAAGTATTTTACTCGTACTGAATATAGGCTCAACAATGTACTAGTCTTCAACACCTGAGAGACATACCAGTGAAAATAAGAAACAATTGATTTATAAGATGAGAAATCATGTTTATTTTCTAAAATCAAAATAAAACTGAACACCTCAATACTGCAATAAATCAAGGTCTCTTCATCTACATCTACAAACTCTCAAGTCTCAGTTAAGCTCAAGTGCACAAAAAGGCCATAAGTAAACCAATATCCTTCAAAAAGGTCTCGTCAATATAGTGGATAAATAAAATAATGTTAAGTAAAATTAATTGCACTGGATGTGCTGGTTTGGGCCTCATCACCAGCTGCAGTCATGACCTCATCTCATAAATCAAACACTTGCGATGCATCAACTCCCTGCTAATGCACTCGCATTCACGTAAAGTAGCCTTGTTGACATTTTTGGGTGAGGCAAAACACACAAGATATAGTACCTTCAATGCCCTTAGATGGCGATATCACTTTTTTATAGCAGAAACAAACTGCTGCAGAAAAAGTTAGGTGCTATGCAAAATGTAATGTGTAATTGCATTACTCAACACAAATGTATTGGAGTAAAAAGTACATTTACTTGTTCAAAAATGTAGTCAAGTACAGAGTAAAAGTTGCTAATATCTTTGATACTCAGTACAACTACAAAGTAGCCAAAAAGATACTTAAGTACAGTAACTAATTACATTTACTCAAATACTTTACACCACTGACATTAGTTAACATAAACTAATGATAAACAATACGTCTACAGCATTTATTAATCTTGGTTAATAGTCCATTTTTTCATTTTCTAATACATTTTTAGAATTAAACATTAACATTAGTTAATGCACGAACATGAGCAGACAATGAACAGTTGTATTTTATTAACAAAAGTTATTGAATGCTGTAAAGATATATTGATCATAGTTAGTTCAACTAATGCATTAATTAATGTTATCAAATGAGACCTTATCAAATTAGAGTGCGATTTTATTTATTAATGAAAATAAATTGAAGGTAATTAAACCATTTTGTTTAATGATGTTTATTATTTGCTTTCATTTTTCTTTATACATGCATTACTCATTAGATGAACACACCCACACACACACTGCAGTGGTCTGACTATATTTAGCACTTCACAGCAGTCTGAATGTGGCAGGTGAGAGTGCTGTACCAGTTGACAGGTACTTCTTATCATCCACAAGCACCTGCTGCTCTGAGAGACTGTGTGTCTGTTACTGCTGGAGTGACATAAATAGAAAACAAAGCAAATGTTCTCTTCCTCTTTCTATCAGCTGGCAGAAAGAGTAAAATTAATTGAATGAATGTGAAGAACGTGGTTGGAAAAACATTCTTGGACATGGAGAAGAGATAATGAAGAATGACAAAAGAAAAAAACAGAAACAGAGAAAGACAGACAAAAATACATCAATAAAAAACATTAGAGATAAAGTATGTGGAAAAAGAATGTAAGAAAAAAAGGATAAGTTTTCTGGAAGGTCTTTAATCTTGGCAAGTGCTATTAGACAAAATGTGTCTTCTAACACTGCCAATTTTTAGCTCGGGAAAATAAAACACACCCTATTTGCTCGGTCTCATCATCTCCATCACCTTTGCTATTTCATTTCTCGTAATGGTTTTATACATTATATGTCCAGATCAGCTTCAAAGGTGATTTACCATGGCTTAGATGCTCCATTTGTAATAGTGTTTTAGTGTGTGTATCCATGGAGCTTGGATTCGGTAAGCAATTGGCAGACTACAAATGTGCAAATGCACTCTCTGCTGTTCCCTCTCCTTTATCAGTCTGTGTGCAAACTCTCCACCGAGGCGGGCTGCACAAATGGCCACATGTGCTTACTTCAGCCTCCAGAAATAGAACTCTGAAGGAGTGAGTGATTAAGTCGGTTCATCTGAGGTTATGAGGAAAATTCTACAGTCTTATTCACTAAGCATTTTTGCATTTTTGTGTGTAAAATATGCATATAAATTGTATATATGCATATAATTGTATATATAATTTATTCATCAAGTTCACACTAAAATGTATTCTAAATTACAATCAAATTAAAAATCAAACGCTCCCTATTTGTCGGAAAAACTCCTCCCTATTGAAGGGTAGGAGGTCACTAGGAAGCCGGGAGTTGCTACTAGTGTGTCTCACAAACCGAAGCTCTCTGACTATTCTATTCAGACAGGGGAGCCCCGAATTTAGCCAGGAATAGTATTCTAGCCCTTTAGTTAAATACAATTGTCATTTTTATTTCTTATGCATATGTTGTGATTATTTTATCATTATTTTAATACATTTTCTATGTAATGCACTTTGAATTACCATTGTGTATGAAATGTGCTATATAAATAAACTTGCCTTGCCTATTTCAGTAGTCAGGGCACTGTTCAGGGAGTCACCATTTTAAGGGCCGCCTCAATCGCAAAATCCTTCCAGTGCACTGAAACGTTCGCTCCCTATAAAGTCCCACAATCCACTGTAAAAACCAGGGAGCATCGATGCTCACTATGCTCCCTTAACATAAGTTCTGAAGCGCAAAACATAAAACATGTGAGCCAACTTACTACACATAATGACACACAATAGATGTTACAAACCATTATTTAATTATATTTCAGCATTAACATACATCACTAGACAGGTATTAAACATAATCTAGGACCCACCACACTCCCCCAGCGATTTCTACCGAGGGGGACATGTCACATGTCTCACCCGTGTCTAGTTAATTATCTAAGCCAAGGTGGCCTGCACTGAGACACCCCTCGAAGGACATTACACAAGTACGTTGAGTAGATTTTACATCAGAGCGGGATCTCCAACAGTGAGAGTGAGGACTATCAAAACCCGCTAGCGATCGCAGCACTCGTCGCACCATCAGCCAAGCCACCAGCGGACCTCATGACTAGCCCACCACTATACAAAAGCCACAGTCCAAAGAGGAGGTGAAGCAATTGCCCACCAGATACCCAGTGCTAAGGATAACTTAGTCTGACCAGGTGCGTGAACTGGCTATCATTTACACTATGGAGCATGCCCCGAAGGCCACGTTAGTCCCAGAACCTGAGCCAGAAGTGGAGTCTGACCATGTGTTACCCCTTTTCCACCAAGGCAGTTTGAGTGCTGGTTCAGAGCCAGAGCCTAGTTTCAAATCAGTTCTTTGTCTTTCGACACCCAAAGCACCAGCTCTGAACCAGGAAAAGTAGTTCTTAAGTAGCACCAAAACATTGCTGGTCTAGAAGTAAGAACCGCTTGCATTAGAGGCTGGGGGCGGGGTTACCGTGACCAACAAGACGAACACAAACTTGTGACTGCCATTTTTGCAATATCAGCTAATCGAGCTAATAGCTGCTCGATTATAATCTTCGTCTATACAAATTACGGCGAGCTGCACGAATGCGTTGGATTCGCTGTGTTTTGATGCCGATGTAGGTTCGCAAAGCCATGTGCATCAATAGTAACGCAACGTTCGCCATTGTTGATGGAAGGCTTGTTCGAGATGCATCGGCGCTGCGCAGATCGCCGTATGACATCAAAGTACAGCGAGAGCATACGATGCTTTATGCTTTTGAATCGCTCTTGCAGTACTTGGATGTCATACGCTGATCAGTCTGCGCAGCGCCGATGCATCTCAAACAAGCCTGGTGTGTTTGTGTTTCCCGCTGCCTCGCTAGCGTTGCTGAGAAAGATGAGACGTATACAGTGACGTAAGACCTGGCTCTGTGGTGGCTCTCTAGCCCGTGGAAAGGCAAACCGGTTTTTAGAAGGCTCGTCAGTCGAACCAACTCCGAACCGGCACTAGCTCTGAACTAGCACCCGGTTCATGCTGGTGGAAAAGGGGTATGTGTGAGCCAGTCCCTGTGTCCATTCCTTTGGGGATTCTTATAGAGTACGTGGGCATGGAGTGGAGCCTGGCCCAAAGTACCAAGGCTAATGTGAGTGTGCAGACTTTGAACCCCATTATTGCACTGCAAAAAATGCTTTTCTTACTTAGTATTTTTGTCTTGTTTCTAGTCCAAACATTTAAAAATTCTTAAAACAAGAAGCATTTACTAGGCAAGCAAAAATTATTGTCTTGTTTTGGGGGGAAAAAACTCAAAATTAAGCAAAAATAATCTGCCAGTGGGGTAAGAAAAATAATCTTAATTCAAACAGAAAACAAGATTATTTTGCTTACCCCATCGGCAGAGAATTTTTAGATATTTGGACTTAAAACAAGACAAAAATACTAAGTAAGAAAAGCATTTTTTGCAGTGTGAGGAGTATGTAAGGATCAGCACCATGCCTGTTTCATTGCCAAGTACCATGTCAGTGTGGATTATGATGCTCCCACTCCCACCTCCTCTGCCTGTTCATATCAGACAAGGAGGCAATTTTTGAACTCTCTACCTGTCCTGTTTCGTTCAAGGAGGCCGTTTTTGAACTCTCTTCCTGTCCCGTGTCGGCCAAGAAAGCCGTTTTTTAACTCTCTGGCTGTCACGTGTCAGCAAAGGAAGTCATTTTTTAACACTCTGTCTGTCCTATATCTGCCAAGAAGGCCGTTTATGAACATTCTGCCTGTCCTGTATCGGCCAGGGAGGCCGTTTCGTAACTTCGCTGGTTTGGGGTCACTTCCTGGCTCCTCCTACCGTCATCTCCTCCCTGGATCCTCCCTAGTCCTGGGTTGTCCCATCTGCCAGATCTGTGTCCACCTCCTAAGCCCCCGCCCACCCGCCTCTATTGGACTTTTGTTGATGTTTTAAGGCACGTGGACTAGCCATTTTGATTGGGCGGAGGTAACAGAATTTTTTTTCTTTGTTTTAAAGTAATTAATACTTTTATTCAGCAAGAATGCATTAAATTGATCAAAAGTGACAGTAAAGACATTTATGATGTTACAAAAGATTTCTATTTCAAACAAATGCTGTTTTTAAATGTCTGTTCATCAAAGATTCATAAAAAAAAAGCATCAGGGTTACCAGTTCAAAACACCATTGTGTGTATTTAAAAACCATTTATATTGTGTATTAACTGGTTTTGGGAATTGCTTTCCTCAAAGATCTTTCTGTGTATCTTCTTTGTATCTTCTTTCTGTGTGCTCTACTACATGAGAGAGAGAGAGAGAGAGAGAGAGAGAGAGAGAGAGCGCATGAAAGAGTATGAAAGAGAGAGGTGAGGTTGTACCAAAAGCACTTAGACATGGTTTCTGTTTTATGCAAATTACTAGCTGTGGACATACACTCCCTCTTTTAGAATAATTCAAAATCATCAACATTACAATGAGCATTACAATGAACAAATACACAGTATGTGTGTAGCGCACACACCCGCTGTGTATTCATGTGAAATTAACAGCGAATGAGGCCCATTGTCTAAAATTTCATCAGAACACCACTGGGTGGCCTCAAGTGTTGAAAACAAATAACATCTGGAAATGGTGGGTAGTATTGACTAAAAAAGAAAAACAAATCAAAACCTGCAGGCATCAGCTGTAAAAGGAAGAAGCCAAAGATTAAGGGAGATATAAGCTGTTTAGATCAGGGGTCTCAAACATTTGATGTGCATGATACTTGCATATTGTACATCCCACAAGTGTTTAGTTTATCCTTAAATTCGGCCCTCAAATCAGTTTTCACTTCCTGCATTTTGGCCTTTAATGTTAATGTTAAACAGTACCCTAATATATAATTTTCTACATGGTTTATTACAGGCCTAAAACACAAATGTAAACTATTTGCAGCCTACATGAAGCCAGCAAGCCTGCATGCCTGCATCAGTCAAAACATTTTTGTGTGTGCTAAATTGTCATACATAAATGTTACTTTTAAAACTGAAAGAAGCATGTTAATGTTAATTATTACAACTGCAAATGACATTCTAGGCCTAAAAGAAACATTAGTCAGCAATCCTAAATATTTAGTATGAGATGTAGCTCATAGACACAAACACAAATTGTATACTGTATAACGCATACTGTAGCACAGCCCGTGCAGTTTAACTACCATAGTGAGTAAAATCATTAAATTAAATTAAAATCAATAAAATAGTTAGTCTTCCCATTCTGATTCTGCTTAGCAACAGCTGTAACTATAATCGCTCAGCTGTAAATGCCAGATATTAGGATAATTATCTGTTCTGATTTGTAGATTATTCGAGATTTATTTTGTTTATTGTCTCCTTGTGTGACCTTTACCACATTCTGACTAAATTACTGGCATGCATTACACATAGCTGCCATCGCTGGCTCATGGGATTTTTGGGGGGTGACCAGGTCAACTCAGGACATCATAAAAATATAGTTGATATGTGGATGACTTTCTCTACCAGATTGGTCATTTACATATTAGTCATGAACCAGACAGATCGGCCAATACATTCAGTGTTGATTTTAACATGAAGTTTTAATAAGAATAACTCATTCATAAGAATAAATCATTTTAACTGGCATTTTGGTGAGCATTAAATGTCATGTAATTATATTTTAAATCACAGAGGTAGTTTCAAGTCACATCAAGCTTGCAAACAAACATTTACTTTTAAACATAATGTTGATCTTTTTTGTTTCATATCAAGACAACACCTTTCCAAGAGAATTGCCATTAAATAAACACTGGCAAGTCATCAATTGAAATAACACAAAAAAATATCCAAATGCTACAGTATTGTGACCGTAGATGAGCTAGATGTGATGAAATATGTATGCTGGCTCTCAAAAAGGACATTCACTCATATTCAGACTCAGAGGTTCAGAGGATGATATGCATTTGAGGTTGAGGGTTTTTTGAGTGTATACAAAATCATCAGCTGTAATAAAATGTTTTAGTTTTTTTTGCTATGAGTTTATGTTTAATTATTATCCAAAAAATATATTTTATTTATTATCCATAAACCAGATGTCATGAGTATTAGCACAGCATGTGCAGGAAACACATCTGTACTGGCGCAGCGACAGTCGAGCAGATGCCAGTGTGTCTGCGACCAGTGTTTAACTGCTTTTGTCTACTGCGTGTTCCAGAGGTATGAATACTCACTGCTCTTTTTCCGCTTGCAGAAAAACAGTCCATGCTAAGGAGTCTCTATAAGGGCCCCAATGTGTAATTGTGAATTGTGTATGATGTGCAATTTTCGAATTTCCGTTACACCATTAGTGTGACAGAGAAAGGGCATTATGAAAAATGGACAAACATTTAAAGGAGATCTGGCATGCAGTGTTAATATTTACAATATATCACCATACATAATTTCTCATGGATTTTGTGCGAACAAAATATTATTAGGGCCCGAGCACCGATGGTGTGGACCCTCTTGGAATTTCTCAGTTTATTTACTTTATAATTTAACAAAAAGACAGATTTTTTCATAATCGTTTTTTGTCCTGTTTTCCAGTAAAAATTTCTAAACAAGTTCACCTGACAAGCAAAACTTCATATGATAATAAGACTTAATTTCAGAAAATATATCTTTTAACTTTTTCAAACTGGCATAAATGTAACAATTTAGTGAGGTGAGGTGTTAAAACATAAAAAATAAATACATTATATATACTGTTTATATACTGCATATACACCGATCAAGCATAACATTATGACCTAATATTGTGTTGGTCCCCTTTTTGCTGCCAAAACAGCCCTGACCCGTCGAGGCATGGACTCCACTAGACCCCTGAAGGTGTGCTGTGGTATCTGGCACCAAGATGTTAGCAGCAGATCCTTTAAGTCCTGTAAGTTGCGAGGTGGGGCCTCCATGGATCGGACTTTTTTGTTCAGCACATCCCACAGATGCTTGATTGGATTGAGATCTGGGAAATTTGGAGGCCAAGTCAACACCTCAAACGCGTTGTTGTGCTCCTCAAACCATTCCTGAACCATTTTTGCTTTGTGGCAGGGCATATTATCCTGCTGAAAGAGGCCACAGCCACCAGGGAATACCGTTTCCATGAAAGGGTGTACATGGTCTGCAACAATGCTTAGGTAGGTGGTACGTGTCAAAGTAACATCCACATGGATGGCAGAACCCAAGGTTTCCCAGAACATTGCCCAAAGCATCACACTGCCTCCGCCGGCTTGCCTTCTTCCCATAGTGCATCCTGGTGCCATGTGTTCCCCAGGTAAGCGTTCAGCACTGTTCCTTCCTTGGACCACTTTTGATAGATACTGACCACTGCAGACCAGGAACACCCCACAAGAGCTGCAGTTTTGGAGATGCTCTGACCCAGTCGTCTAGCCATCACAATTTGGCCCTTGTTAAACTCACTCAAATCCTTACGCTTGCCCATTTTTCCTGCTTCTAACACATCAACTTTGAGGACAAAATGTTCACTTGCTGCCTAATATATCTGTATTGAAGAGACAATCAGTGTTATTCACTTCACCTGTCAGTGGTCATAATGTTATGACTGATCGGTATATATATATATATATATATATTTGTCAGTTTAATACAAAACATATTTTAAGTCTTAACATTATACACAATTTTTCTAATTAAATTGTATCTCCTTTGAGGATAATTTATCTGTAAACAAGACAAAAGAATATTAGTTAAGAAAATTACATTTGCAGGGTGAAGCAAACCTCTGATGGAAAAACAACTTTGGTACTTAAACAGCCTGAGAAGGATAATTACACTAGAATAAACACAAGAAAGTAGATGCAGGACTGTGCCACGTCTCTCAAAGAGCAGGAATTACCCGATGTCTAAACAAACAGCATCATCTAGTGGTCGGTCAACAGTACTGACTGCAAAAACAAAGAAAACAACATGTGGAAGACAAAATATTTATAGCTATTGGCAGCTTGAGTAGATCAGTCGCAGCTGGAACCAAGCAGTGTTTATAGTAGAATGAACTAAAAGGTAAACATTGCTGAAATCTCTCAAAGAATTACTTGTTAAAACAAGCAGTAACATCAAACAAGTGCAGGCTACTCAAGCACTATACAGTGCAGTTACAAAAGACAGACACATGTAATGTAAATAGCATGTGCATGAATTAGCACTCAATAAGGGTCAAAACATCCACTATGCCCTCCTTTATACAGTATAGGTGCGTGGCATGAGCTGGTTTTTATTTTTGGTTTTATTTTGATCCTCTGTTCCTCCAGAGGGTGTTCACAAACTGCTCCATACAGTAAATTAAATATGACTCTGCCTGCCTTCATCACCTTAAGCTTTATCCAAGATGGGAAATTGTAGGCAATGGACATGTCAAACGACCTAATTTTAAGTTTTGCCAAGAAAATTTTATACCGTTTATTAAAGAATGATGACAGGAAAGAGCAGGAGGGAGGGGTGTGTGGGATTGGGAAATAATGCGGTTTTGGCCTCAGATTTGTGTCTTCACAGGAGCACTAAAAACCTTTTATGTGTCATAAGCATGTGTGCTACTGCTGTGCTATGGCTCTGGTATTAACCTCAGAAGGTCAAAATCAGTCCACTATATTTTAGATAATACAGCATACCAATAACCACTCCTAAAAATACAACAACTACTCTTGGAGTCTCCCAAATCCACAATAATGCCACAATTCCACAGCTTTACCACAACATGAACCAAAATAACTAGACAAAAGTTTGCTGAAGTTTAGATCAAGTCCAAAGTGAAGGTCTTGAAGTTTCAGACTGCTTTGTCACAGCTTTGGTTTTACTTTCTCCAAAGTAAACTAGGATACGTACATGAGAAAGTGTGTTAGCAGCCAAAAAGAATACCTCATCATCCTTCTAACTATTCAGGTTCTGATTTTACTCTACTCTCTTTCTCACTAACATATTGACTACATTAAATGTACACTAACTTTTGGCCCTCTATAGCAGTTAAAAACAAAACTGTGTAGATGATATAGTTATACAATGGCCACGTCTCTTTTCAAATAAAATATGAGTCTTTAAGTGTCTCTTTATGGACGTATTATTACATGTACTATATTAAAATAGACAAATAAATCTCTTCTTCAATTGGACATACATTCAGTCATGTCTGCAATTTGACAAACATGTTGTCAATGCCATTAGGATTAAAATTAAGATTAAAAAATCACAGTTTTTGCAAATTTATATTGGGCATTATTAAACTTCATGAAACTATAATGAATTTATTATGCCATTTTGGTCACACTTTAGATTAGGGTCCAATTCTCACTATTAACTATGACTTTTGCCTCAATAGTCCTAATTACTGCTTATTAATAGTTAGTAAGGTAGTTTGTTTAGTTTAGGTATTGGGTAGGATTAAGCGATGTAGAATATGGTAATGCAGAATAAGGCTAATATGTGCTTTATAAGTATTAATAAACAGCCAATATTCTAGTAATATTTTAATAACTAGTTTTAAAGGATTAGTTCACTTTAAAATGAAAATTACTCCATGATTTACTCACCCTCAAGCCAGGTGTATATGACTTTCTTCTTTCTGATGTATATACAGTGTGTGTGTATATATATATATATATATATATATATATATATATATATATATATATTTTAATAAATATCCTGGCTCTTCCAAGCTTTATAATGGCAGTGAACAGGGCCCACGAGTTTGAAGCTCAAAAAAGTGCACCCATCCATCATAAACGCATTCCACACGGCTTCGGGGGGTTAATAAAGGCCTTGCGAAGTGAATCAAAGGGTTTTTGTAAGAAAAATATCCATATTTAAAACTTTATAAAGTAAAATATCTAGCTTCCGCCAAACCACCTTCAGTATTCAACTTAGGAAGAAAGTGTAACGCCTCTAGCAGTTCAAAATGCTTACGCTACGTCTGACGTCATACATCGCGTCAGTTACGCTTTTTTCATAAGTTGAATACGGAAGGTGGTCTGACGGAAGCTAGATATTTTACTTTAAGTGTTACTGCAATTTTTTTTACTACAAGACAATTTATTTAACAATTTTCAGTCTTTAAACTGAGATCTTAAAGGATTTGCTATCATGTGGCTCCTTCTAGTGGACAACATTAGTATTATCAAAGTGGCCTTCATCTCTGAATCACGTTGAGATAAATGGCTGATCTTTTTTTTTTTTTTTTTTAATGATTGTAATTTTTTTAATGATTACTTTATTACTGATATCACTGTTATCACTGTTTGCACCCCTCAACATTTTTTAGCACCAGTCGCCACTTTTTGAGTCGTCACTGTCTAATTAGAAAAAAATACTTCCTTGAAAATAACTTCCAGCACAGCCTTACAACAACCATCATGAAATGACCCTTCACAGTATAATGCTTTAAAATGAACTAGAGCTGCATATGACAGTTTATCTGTTCAATAAAATACCTTACTCAGCTGTTGAGTAATAAAAATGCCATCTCCGCGTCGCTTTTACAACATTTCAAATCCCTCAGGTCTCGCCATCTCTGAAAAACCAAGCCCATGTTGATTCTGGTTTTATTACGAGCTCAGTCGCATTCTCTTTTTCCAGCAGATTCTCCTCTGTCCTGAGTTTTTTTTATTATTTTTTTTTTATGGGTGATTCTTCGGAGGTTGGAGATTTAACTGCTCCATGTCAACCTTTCTCGCTCGTTGTGACAACTAACCTATGCCACTGCCACACAGCACCATACACACATACTGTACTCACCTAAAACAGTTGGGTTAAAAGTAACCCAACAGTTGAGTTAACTTTTTCTTTTTATTCATGTGATTATTTTAATAAATAAAATACACTTTGTTTTCAAATACAGATTGCTTTTTTATATTAAACAATACATATGTTGTAACATATATATTTTAAAAGTCAAACTAAATATTGGGGAGTCTAGCATTTAATGTAAATATACATAAATGTGTACATATTAAATTCAAAATACACAGCACACATAATACATTCATATTTAAACCTAACCTATATTTAAATCCTACACAAAAATGTATATAGAGTAAACATACATAAAATGTGTACATACAACACAAAAATTAAAAATAAACACTAAATTTAAAAATACACAAAAGTGTACAGTAATATTACATTCAAAACCTATACAAATATGGACAGAATGTACAAATTCATAACATTAAATCCTTCCAGAAATAAACTTTATTAAAAAATCTACACTGTACACATTGATGTGTTGTAAACATACCTTAAGTAGCAAAACAATTACAAATGATGATGATCAAAGTTCTTAATGAGGCAGCAATGTGTTGAAGGAACTCCTCTGGATATATTAAAGTTTGCATGCTGCAAAAACTCCCAAATGGGGGCAGAGGTCTTTGGATAGTTTACGTCATAGATGTATAAAAAATCTGAAACATACATCCAGTGCTTGAAATAATGTCTTCTGTTCAACTGCCTCCACACTGAAAATGAAAAAACCTGCGAGTTCTCTTTGTCCCCAAGCATCAAGTCATGTGGATCCTGGCTTGTCTCACTGTTCAGCTAATGTACCATGTTAGTTCCAACCTTAAAAGAATAAATAAAGTTCAGTTGGCATGCAATGTGACAACATCAGCAGTGTTAAATTACGTAAAAGTTACAATGAAGCAGTGCTGTACTGAATTAAAAAATTGTCACTCTAATTAGTCCTTACACCTGCTGTTAAAGGGTTGGTTCACACAAAAATAAAAATTCAGTCATAATTTACTCACCCTCATGCTGTTCCAAACCCGTAAGACTTTTGTTCATCTTCGGAACACAGAAAGGCCCATAAAGGCAGTAAAGACATTAAAGTAATCCATGTGACTCCAGTAGTTCAACCTCAATTTTATGAAGCGACGCAAGTATATTCTATCCCTTAACCATAATTTACCACTTTATTTACAAAGTATTAATCTCAACGCATGTTTACGAGAGCACCTTGAGAGCAGATGTTGTTGTGTCAAGTTTTTTTTTGTTGTTGCACAAAGCACTCGCTTCATAAAACTGAGGCTAAACCACTGGAGTCACACGGATTACTTTAATAATGTCTGTTCTGGGCCTTAAAAGTGGTAGTTGCGTAGGGCGTCAATGGAGGGACAGAAAGCTCTCAGATATCTTTAAACGGATCTTCATTTGTGTTCCAAAGAACAACGAAAGTCTTACAGTTTTGGAACGGCATGATTAATAAATGGGTAATTAATGGGATAGTTCACCCAAAAATGAAAATTACCCCATGATTTACTCACCCTCAAGCCATCCTAGGTGTATATGACATTGTTCCTTCAGACGAATACAATCAGAGTTATATTAAAAAATGTCCTGGCTAATCCAAGCATTATAATGGCAGTGAATGGCAGCCCAAAATTTGAAGCCCAAAAAAGTGCATCCATCCATTATAAAAGTAATCCACACGGCTCCGGGTGGTTAATAAAGGCCTTCTGCAGTGAATCGATGGGTTTGTGTAAGAAAAATATCCATATTTAACACGTTATAAAGTAAAATATCCAGCTTCCAGTGGACCGCCTTCCATATTCAACTTCCGGAAAAAGCTTGATGATGACGTCGGACGTAGCGTAAAAAAGTGTAACTGGCTCCGACGATGACGTCGGATGTAGTGTAAGTGTTTTGAACTGCAAGAGGCATTACACTTTCTTTGTAAGTTGCACACAGAAGGCGGTCTGCCGCAAATTAGTTATTTTAGTCTATAAAGTTTTAAATATGGATATTTTTCTTACAAAAACCCATCGATTCGCTTCAGAAGGCCTTTATTTAACACCCCGGTGCCGTGTGGAGCACTTTTATAATGGATGGATGCACTTTATTTGGTCTTCAAATTTTGGGCTGCCATTCACTGCCATTATAAAGTTTGGAAGAGCCAGGACATTTTTTAATATAACTCTGATTGTATTCGTCTGAAAGAAGAATGTCATATACACCTAGGATGGCTTGAGGGTGAGTAAATTATGGGGTAATTTTCATTTTTGGATGAACTATCCCTTTAATGGCAGAATTTTAATTATTCGGGTGAACTAACCCATTAACAAGCAGAAACAATAAAGGAAAGAATAAATGGATGCATATGAGCCACAGAGCAGTGTACTTTATCAAAGCTAATTTGATAGTGTTGCTTTTACTTACAGGCTGAATGTCATTTAAGCTTCTCTTCATTTCAGCATATGTTGGACACACCATTTTTCCATTTGTGAGGTATGGCGATGATGGCAGGAAGGGTTTTAAAGGCAATTTCTCCATGATCATCTTTGAAAGGCAAGTTTACAGAAAAAGAAAAAGAAAAAAAAACAGTTTTCACCTATACCAAGTGTGTGGACCTAATTTCATATGCACTTAGACACAACCAAAACAATTTTTCCAAAATAAGACACCCCTTCCCTATAATGAACATCATTAAACTCACCATTCCAGAATAGTCGTGAAGTCTGGGATGTTCTACTAATTTCTTCAATAGATTTTGTTCCGGAGGATCAAATCCATGCACTACAGTTTGTTGAGGTGTTGTACGTCTCATGAACTCCTCGACTTGGCTGTGAGGGCTTCTTACGTTCCTTTGCCACTCAATCAGTCAGTCATCAGACAACTCATACTCTATTGAAATTAAAACATACTGTATGAAAATGAGGGAAGACTGCTGAAAAAACAAACAAACATACATAAGCAATAAACAGGTTGTTTCCCAAACAGCCTGGTTCTGTAGTAGCCCCAGCACTGCACATTTGGCCTCTCTAATCATTATTCAACTTACCAGCTTGTTAGTAGAGAGACTCCAAGAACGGAAATGTGCGTCAGAAAATGAAGATGTTCAAATTGTGTACTATTGGGGATACTCCAGGACTAGGGTCGAGAACCACTGTCATCAAGCATCACCTTTCATCCACTCCTTCCTCTGCATTATAATGAAGCAGAAAAAAAAGGAAACATTTTCAGAAAAGTAAACTAGTCTTTAAAAATAAAAACCTTTTGTGTACAACTTATTTCAATAGCTTACTCACCTTTAATTAAATGGCAGAGGTTCAATTGTTGTAGTCTTTGCTTCACAAATGAATCCATTTGTCTAAAACACAGGTATAACACATTTAGTACAACACATTTAAAATAAAGGCAAAAACTGTCATAGTTTCATAAGAAAAAAATACTATAATTGGACGCTTTAGCTACTCCTGTAATACATTTAATAGTAACATGCATGACTATATTCATATGACAACATTAATTATGAATATACCACATTTCTGCCAAAATACCGTAGTTGCAGTTTGTGTTACTACAGTCAAACTAGGTAATTTGTGGGTTGGAGTTTTCTAACTGTCGTGAACTAATTGTTCATTGGTTGCACAATATTTCTCCTATTTTCTGCGTCAATGCTTTTGGGAATATCTGCACTCTTTCATCTTACAACAAAGATTTCGGCGAATTCAAACGCTTCTCCCTGGATCTCACAGCGCAGTTGTGGTGTCGTGTGACCGCGTCTGAGCTCGCGCTATGAGCCGAGCTGATAATGCTCCGCGCGGCATTATCTAGTGATTTCAGACTAGGCCTAACGTTACTTATTTTATCACCGTAGTAAGTTTATAAATAGTTTCGCTAGAATAATGTTTTAATTACTTTATTACTGCTAGCGAGCTAACTGGGATAGCTAGGGTTTATTTCCAATCGATCTCACTTTCCGGAAAGCATTAAAACTGATTAAAGGGAACTTATTTTATTTTTTTTTTTTTTAAATATAAAATTCAGTTTTAGACTATATTCAACGTTTCAGTACACAATACATAATGTTATAAGAGTAGTATACATAAACAAAAAAAAAAACGATATGACTTGCCAACTTTTAAAGTTCAGGTTGGAGTGAGATTTTTTTTTTTTTTTTTTGTGGGGGTGGGGGGTGATTGGCACAAATATCGATTCTGATCTTGATTCAGTATAAATTCATATGTATATAGCCTACTGTACATATAAGGAAAAATAAGTTTGCCTTTTTAGCACTATTAAAAACTTTTCTTGGGTTAAATTATATTTGCTCGCATTCATTAATATTCACGTGTGTGTTTATATAAGTATCATTAAAAATATTAGGATGTAAGTTATTAACGTTTTAAAATTTCACCTTTAAAGAAATCTAGTGTTTGATCATGTCTAAATATTTATTTAAATGTCAAACCTAAAAATAAGTAAGCAGTTAGGATCTGCAATACTTTTTTGAGCAACTAGACTAAATGTATATTTATTAAAGAGCCATACAGGCACCTAGTGGGTAATGGCATTACAAATTAAAATTATTATTTTTCCAGCCACAAAATGACTCTAATTTGCCTCTTTGCGTTGGAATTCTCTATTTTAACCTTAATTACTACACTAATTGTAATATAAATAATAAAAATATTTAAAAAAAAAAAAAAAAAAAAAAAAAAAAAAATATATATATATATATATATATATATATATATATATTTTAAGTGGTCATTAATTGACCATAATTATTGCACAAATAGTATTTAGTACCAAAAGATCTCCTCAAAATATTCAGTAGCTAAATATTATTGAACTAAAATACAGAACATTTATTTAATTGAAAAATAGTTAAGGTGTATGGTCACATTTGACCACCAATGAGTATGAGTGTGACCAATTAGTAAGGAATACCTGAGGGCTAAATACAAGAAACACATTAACGTTAATGTTAACAATGTTGCATCTCCATCACTCTCCATAATAAAATGATACTGTAAATGTGGTTGACGTAATAATCAATGCACGCTATGCTGTACTGATTACCAAAAATTGCTGCAAATACCTGTATAGTGAAACTGTTGTATATCCTGCTTAAGACATTCAAATGGATTAACAGCGCTGGTTTGTTTAAAACTATTGAGAGCTCTATGGACCACGTGACCGCGCGCGCCACCGCGAGATGAAAGCATGTCGCAACTCTGTTTTTCAACGGCTTCAAATGTTATGCCACATTAAGTGCGCCAAAACGGTATTTATTGTTTAAGTTTCGTATTAAAACTTTAAAAAATTTAAAAGCTTAGACTGTTTCATATCAAAAGCAGGTTTGGCAATTTGGCGTGAGATTTACTTGGGCAGAGTGAGAACGTGAGACAGAGCATGAAAGCGTGTGTCTCACGCCAAATGCGTGAGAGTTGGCAACCCTGTCAATGACTTACCTTTCATTTCATAATCAGGCTGCAGCAGCTTCTTCTGTTGAACTTGACTGTCACTGGAACGTTAAAATTTGAACCGTCGCTGCGGAAACCGTATTTAACCCAATGGCCGGGTTATTACTAAAAATAACCCAACATTTTTGTAAATTAACCCAACATATTGACCCAATATGTGTAACCCAACGGTTGGGTTAAAAAAATAACCCAACGTTTTTTACTGTGTAGGATATGAAGAGACAGGAACGGGCAAGTACAGTGGGGAGAACAAGTATTTGATACACTGCCGATTTTGCAGGTTTTCCTACTTACAAAGCATGTAGAGGTCTGTAATTTTTATCATAGGTACACTTCAACTGTGAGAGACGGAATCTAAAACAAAAATCCAGAAAATCACATTGTATGATTTTTAAATAATTAATTTGCATTTTATTGCATGACATAAGTATTTGATCACCTACCAATCAGTAAGAATTCCGGCTCTCACAGACCTGTTAGTTTTTCTTTAAGAAGCCCTCCTGTTCTCCACTCATTACCTGTATTAACTGCACCTCTTTGAACTCGTTACCTGTATAAAAGACACCTGTCCACACACTCAATCAAACAGACTCCAACCTCTCCACAATGGCCAAGACCAGAGAGCTGTGTAAGGACATCAGGGATAAAATTGTAGACCTGCACAAGGCTGGGATGGGCTACAGGACAATAGGCAAGCAGCTTGGTGAGAAGGCAACAACTGTTGGTGCAATTATTAGAAATGGAAGAAGTTCAAGATGATGGTCAATCTCCCTCGGTCTGGGGTACCATGCAAGATCTCACCTCGTGGGGCATCAATGATCATGAGGAAGGTGAGGGATAAGCCCAGAACTACACGGCAGGACCTGGTCAATGACCTGAAGAGAGCTGGGACCACAGTCTCAAAGAAAACCATTAGTAACACACTACGCCGTCATGGATTAAAATCCTGCAGCGCACGCAAGTTCCCCTGCTCAAGTCAGCGCATGTCCAGGCCCGTCTGAAGTTTGCCAATGACCATCTGGATGATCCAGAGGAGGAATGGGAGGTCATGTGGTCTGATGAGACAAAAATAGAGCTTTTTGGTCTAAACTCCACTCGCCGTGTTTGGAGGAAGAAGAAGGATGAGTACAACCCCAAGAACACCATCCCAACCGTGAATCATGGAGGTGGAAACATCATTCTTTGGGGATGCTTTTCAGCAAAGGGGACAGGACGACTGCACCGTATTGAGGGGAGGATGGATGGGGCCATGTATCGCGAGATCTTGGTCAACAACCTCCTTCCCTCAGTAAGAGAATTGAAGATGGGTCGTGGCTGGGTCTTCCAACATCATCTTAGCAATAATATTATTGCTGTGACATGGGCTATGTGTCCAAATAACTCTATAAACATAACCATAAAGGACTCAGTAAAGTGTAATAATATTTGTCTCTATTTTCTATCTAGTAAACAACATATTGACCAAGATACACAAACACTTCGCTCCTAAACGGCCTCAAAACAGAGTAGAGAGGAACTGGCATGTGAGTCAGAATGTGGACACGTGTTCAAAAGTGACCTACTTCCAGAAAAAGGTTGCCTGTGGACTTGAACTTGCATATGAATTTTCTAGTCAAGACAGGATGCATCAGATATTAGCCATCCTTCCAGTCAGATAATATATATTATTATTATTATTAAAACAGTGTTTGACATTCGCCCACTTTTGAGGGTTATATAAAACATATTCGTTTTTAAAAAAAAAAAAAAAAAATTCAGATTCCTATATTAGACAGCAACAATGTGTAACTCTATGCACCTAATATTATTCATTCAGTTAGTTTTGCACCAACTGATAATATGTCTGGAGAAACAAAATCAAATGCGTTATATTTTGTTTGCACTTTTTGTGTAGATGAGATGTGTTTGTTTACACAGACTTGTCACATTCCACCACTGTGCCAATCACACCTACCTGTCTTCAGGACAGTGATGGACACTGCAGGCTTTGCTAGTTGTTTTGGATTTTGCCTTGATAAAATAACAAAACTGCTCTTGACTGTCTGAGATCACCTTAAAAGGAAAGTAGGTCACAATGTTTGTTGAGAACATCTTATCCAGCAACATTCTTCAAATTATATTTTGAGAAACTATAAACTGTGAATTATTGGAAACAGGGAGTTCTGGATAGCAGCATGCTATTTCATAACATCTGTCTGTGATGATTTAGGATGATGACCACTGACCAGAGAGAAAACAGTTCTAGGAAGTGGAGTATCCACTCATCCTCAACCTAGCCAAGATAAAAGTATTTCTTTCCCCATATTACATAATATTTTTTCTATTTCAACAAGCAAAAATATGAAATTGCACTTTTTTTTTTTTTCAGTCTGCTAACCATGACAGGCAGAACACGTGCTCTGAATGCTGCACATGCTGGAAATGTTGAGTAAATAAGCCATAAAGAATTTTGTATCTTACCAGAATGAATCAGCAGTTTTGAATGAATTGTCGTCAACTATTGGCGTAACAATATAATCAACGATCTAATAAAGAGTCAATCCCCACCAGATTCTTCAACACACCAACACAAACAATATACAATAAAAATATAATAAGTAAATATGAAAACAATACATTTAGCTCTTTTTATTTATTCCTCTATAGGTGAGTATATTAGATTATAGATTAGGCACTGACATTATTATATTATAATGTCATACTCTAACATCAACTCATCCGGCTTTTTATTTATTGTACTACTGCCACAAAGTTCCTTTTGCCTTTCCAGCTACAGGATACCTGGATACACAGTGTGTAATACAAATTAGTAAAATGACTGATATACCCCCGGTTTCACAGACAAGGCTTAAAGGGATAGTTCACCCAAAAATGAAAATTCTGTCATTAATTCCTCACCCTCATGTTGTTCCAAACCCGTAAGACCTTCGTTCATCTTTGGAACACAAATGAAGATATTTTTGATGAAATCCGAGAGCTCTCTGACCCCTCCATAGACAGTACTTTAATTAACACTTTCAAGGCCCAGAAAGGTAGTAAAGACATCGTTAAAATAGTCCATGTGACTCCAGTGGTTCAACCTTAATTTTATGAAACGACGAGAATACTTTTTGTGCGCAAAAAATAAACAAAATAACGACTTTATTCAACAATTTCTTCTAGCCTGTGTCCGACTCTTACGCTGTTGACGCAGTGTAAACAGTGCAGCACTTCCTAGTTTTATGGCAGAACGACTTGTGCGCATGCGGTGTGGTGCTCACGTGAACAGCGTCAGCCAATGGTAAACCGGCGTTCTGGAAGTACTGCACTGTTTACACTATGGAGGGGTCAGAGAGCTCTCAGATTTCATCAAAAATATCTTAATTTGTGTTCTGAAGATGAACTGAAGGTCTTACGGGTTTGGAACGACATGAGGGGGAGTAATTAATGACAGAATTTTCATTTTTGTGTGAACTAACCCTTTAAGCCTAGTCCAAGATTAAAATTCATGTTTGGGCTGTTTTAACTGAAAGCAACTTGCACTGACATATCTTACAATATGTCAGTGCCATTGCTTTGTGTCAAGATGCACAGCAGTAATGTTTTTTTCTAAGACATGTTTATAAAAGCTACTTAAGTGTCCTAATTGAACTAAGGTCTAATCCAGGCTTAATCTAAGCACTGTCTGTGAAACCAGGCCATAATGACATTCAAAAATGTTAATTGTAAATGTTAAAACAGTGCTAGGCACTTTAAATCAGCTTTAAAAATAAATAGCTATTCAAGAGTAATCAATAGTCATTCATCAAAATACATATTTATTGTGCAAATAGTTTGCATTTAATAAGCTAATAAACAATCAGCATTTGCCTTTACAAAAGCTGTGTGCAAAGAATACTGTGACTGGTGTAATTCCTGTAATTATATCAAATCAAATGAAAATGATACACTTCATGTGCCATAAGCATTCAGTAGCGTAAATCTAATTGGCAAAATGCCTCTTTTTTATTTCTAAATGATAATTGATCTTTATTGTGAATACCAAGTCAGTCCAGACAGAAAGGCACTGTATTACTTTGGAGTTAGAATGGCATTAATAACAATTAATTAATATATTAAAAATGATGAAAATGGTCTGAAGATCCAGTGGGTATACTAGGCAACTGCATTTGTCCTTTGAAGCCCAGATGCAATGTTAATTGTGCTTTACTTCCTTCATATTTTCATCCAGCTGTAGAAACTCAAGCACACTTCAGTCTCTACCAATCTCCATTCGATCTTATTCTTTAGCTCACTCCTCTGGTTCCACATCTCTGCCATTGTCACTGCATAAGGATATGAGGTTCAATGTTAAATAGTAGATCATCATTACCACGCCGAACTTCCAGAAGGAGGGGCATGTCTCCCTGAATCGCCTCCTGTAATTCTCCAGTGTTGACCAATGGATGGCCATTTAGCTTCACTATAATATCACCTGTTTCAAGCCCACCCCTGTGAAGAGGAACCAATGAAAGGAGAATATCACATGATTAGTTTGTGATAAATAAAAACAACATATACTGTATGTAACAGCATGCAAAAAATATTACACGTTCAAAATCATTTTGAAAAGAATCTGGGGTGAAAATAAATAGTTATTGTTTGGCTTAAGGCCAATTCACACTGCACCGACAGACGCAGACCAACACCAAGTCACCAGATCATCTTCTCAGACATTCAAAATCCGATTCAGCATATTCAATCAGTGAAAACAAGCTCCGACAGACTCCGGCAGGGGTAACACACTGATCCAATAAAACCCGACAAAGTGTCTGTTGCCGTCTCTCGGAGTCTGTTGGTGCAGTGTGAATTGGCCTTTAGACATTACTTCTGAGCTGGGGAATCCGGGACAACTTCATGGACAAGAATTCCACTGCCAATATCTGGAAAGTCTGGATTGTGCCATTTTAACTCCTGGAGAATGCTGAGGAAAAGAACAGAAATAAAAGAGATCTGAGGGAAAATGGATGCAGACAGAGATTTCTCCTTTCAGAAAGCTTACTGATTGTACCTGACACTAATAAATGTGAAGGATCCTATAATAAAAAATTAATAAAAAAAAGCAATGTTGTTGATTGACACAACATACTTCTCTGTTAAAGTGACCATTTTGATTCCAATAAACCTTTTCTTGGGGCCTTTTATATCTGAAAGAGAAATTATTAGTTTTAGATATTTGTACAATTTCATAGTGCATTCAAGTCATGCCGGAAAGATTGTGTTTATGAGTTAAAATCAGGATTTTCTTAGAGCCCTGAGTTTCTGAGTTGGAGGCATGTCAGTGCGAAAACAGGGTGAACATTTTTACATTTACAATGAAACTAGTTAAGTTGCTGTACAAATATGCCACATTGTACTATTGCAATATAATATATAACGATTCAGTTTACAGTACCTTCAACAGCAATAAAAAAAAAGCAAAAAAAAAAAAAAAAAAAAAAAAAAAAAGAAAAGAAAAGAAAACCTGATGTGCATTCTTTATTCATCATTTTAAGTAGAGTTTAGAGTTTTTGTAGAATTGGTACACTGCCATCATTATTTGAACGCACCTCGATCGTAATTATGACTTCCCAACTCATAAATACAAACTTCCCAGGAGGACTTGAAAGCACCATCAGATAACTGTAGTACCCCATACTGAGTGTTGTTCACAAACATGAGTTTAGCACAAATATTTGCATTGCAATGTGAAACTGAACAAAATAACGCCTGTCTTTTTATTTGTTAGCGATTTTTGTTAAACATCGAAACAAAGAGTTATATTGACTTGCAGTTAGCTAGTAGCAGGTTACTTGGACTAATTCATGCATAGCGGTTTTACAGTATGTTTGATAATCAGTTAACAACCTAATTCAGCATTCCGGCCTAAACATCTACAATACTGTATACATCTACTTTAGCTCCTCACGCAAAGTAATTTAATGGTATGATGGACCAGTTAAATTTCTATTGATTTTGTTATAGCTTGCATGTTTGATGTCATCAGGCCGGCAAGATGACTAGCAGCTAGCTAGCAAAGTGAAATTTGCTAGCAATTACCTCACCTGAGGCAGTCTTCACAGCTTGAGACTGCGTGAAGTTTGTCCTGACTACCCTTTGTTTGACTGAAATCAAAGTAAATGACACCAAGGATGTAATGAACAGGCTCTTTCATGCATAGTGTTTGTGTTTTGTAGCTGTTTTGTTACAGTTGGTAGAACATAACTTGATAGGTGGGACTCACAAACACCTAATCTCAGATTAATTCACAGAGTTAAATGAAAATGAACATCTATTTGCAATTAAAATTTCTAAAATTTGTGTTGAGTTCTTTTGAACTACCAAACTAATTGCATTACCTCTGTGCATGATGCTTACCTTTTTGCTGTTTATCATTGGATTCATCAAGGAACTTATTGATTCTGTCTGATGGAATGGCAAAAGAGATTCCTGCAGTAACTTTTAGTGTGTTTATTCCGATCACCTCACCATCCTAACGTGACAGAAATATTATGTAAAAAGCTAGCAATATTAAATGTATCTAACCAGTGTCCTCTTAAAGGGATAGTTCATCCAAAAATGAAAATTACCCCATGATTTACTCACCCTCAAGCCATCCTAGGTGTATATGACTTTCTTCTTTCAGACGAATACAATCAGAGATACACTCACCTAAAGGATTATTAGGAACACCTGTTCAATTTCTCATTAATGCAATTATCTAATCAACCAATCACATGGCAGTTGCTTCAATGCATTTAGGGGTGTGGTCCTGGTCAAGACAATCTCCTGAACTCCAAACTGAATGTCAGAATGGGAAAGAAAGGTGATTTAAGCAATTTTGAGCGTGGCATGGTTGTTGGTGCCAGACGGGCCGGTCTGAGTAGTTCACAATCTGCTCAGTTACTGGGATTTTCACGCACAACCATTTCTAGAGTTTACAAAGAATGGTGTGAAAAGGGAAAAACATCCAGTATGCGGCAGTCCTGTGGGCGAAAATGCCTTGTTGATGCTAGAGGTCAGAGGAGAATGGGCCGACTGATTCAAGCTGATAGAAGAGCAACTTTGACTGAAATAACCACTTGTTACAACCGAGGTATGCAGCAAAGCATTTGTGAAGCCACAACACGCACAACCTTGAGGCGGATGGGCTACAACAGCAGAAGACCCCACCGGGTACCACTCATCTCCACTACAAATAGGAAAAAGAGGCTACAATTTGCACGAGCTCACCAAAATTGGACAGTTGAAGACTGGAAAAATGTTGCCTGGTCTGATGAGTCTCGATTTCTGTTGAGACATTCAGATGGTAGAGTCAGAATTTGGTGTAAACAGAATGAGAACATGGATCCATCATGCCTTGTTACCACTGTGCAGGCTGGTGGTGGTGGTGTAATGGTGTGGGGGATGTTTTCTTGGCACACTTTAGGCCCCTTAGTGCCAATTGGGCATCGTTTAAATGCCACGGCCTACCTGAGCATTGTTTCTGACCATGTCCATCCCTTTATGACCACCATGTACCCATCCTCTGATGGCTACTTCCAGCAGTATAATGCACCATGTCACAAAGCTCGAATCATTTCAAATTGGTTTCTTGAACATGACAATGAGTTCACTGTACTAAAATGGCCCCCACAGTCACCAGGGGCCTCATTTATAAAACTTTGCGTAGGATTTGCGTCAGAAGTGGCGTACGGATGAAACATAGGACGTGCGTACGCACAGAAATATTCGGATTTATAAAACCGTGCGCACGCACATCCTACGCAGTTTTCCCTTAATAAATCACAATCAATTCTAAATGTAGTGCAGCTTTTGCGGCTTCATGTCACGCCCATAGTTGCCCATAAATAGTCCGTGAAACGCCCACAAGTTAATATTCATCGATTGCGAAATCATGGCAAACACAGAGAGGAAATCAAAAAAACGTAACTTCACTCAATGTGAAGTAGAAGTTATCGTTGGCGAGGTGGAAAAGAGGAGAAAAATGTTGTTTGGAGGGCACAGTGTGGGCATTACTAATGCCAACAAGGCACTTGAGTGGCAAAAGGTTGCAGACGCCGTAAATGCTAAATAAAAAATAAACGGTCGGATATCAAAGTCGAGGCAAAAAAGCGTCTAGCGCTCCATCGCCAGAGTGTGTCTGCCACGTCAAACGTTATTTTATCAAAAATAAAACAAACTAAAGGCATATGCATGAATACCATGATTCCGTAGCTGATGAACAAATTTTTACTATGAAAACAACTTTCCCCAGTGGACAATTAATACATCTATCTATCTATATATCTCCCTAATTATCTATCTATCTATCTATCTATCTATCTATCTATCTATCTATCTATCTATCTATCTATCTATCTATCTATCTATCTATCTATCTATCTATCTATCTATCTATCTATCTATCTATCTATCTGTCTGTCTGTCTGTCTGTCTGTCTAATTGCATCTATATCTGCTCCGCCAGACTGACACATTGACGAGAATATCAGTTTTGTACATTATTTCGTTCTGTTTACCATATTATTTATGAGGATGAATTGCATAACATGCCAATATTATTGCAGAACATATTTCACTTTTCTTTTTGCAAATATGTGTTAATTTACATTTCTGTTGTAATTTTCGTTTGATTTTGTTTGTTTACACTGCAGATCGATCAAACGGGTGTTCGTGTAGGCTGTTAATTGTAAGACTTGCTTTGTGAAGTCTTCATCTTATTTATGAGAGGCAGTATTGCCATTTCTTTTACACAACGGTCTACAGTTTCACACACTTTCACGTGTTTCTTCCATCTGCCGACGGTGTCGCCATTTCTCATTTCACCCGTTTTTGTGCGTACGCCTGGGTCAGAGCTTGCGTGAAGGACCGCACATTTTCCCGTCAAGTTTGCTTTTTATAAATACCAATTATTGCGTAGAGAGCGGCGTACGCCTTCTTTTGTGCGTACGCAACGTTTATAAATGAGGCCCCTGATCTCAACCCAATAGAGCATCTTTGGGATGTGGTGGAACGGGAGCTTCGTGCTCTGGATGTGCATCCCACAAATCTCCATCAACTGCAAGATGCTATCCTATCAATATGGGCCAACATTTCTAAAGAATGCTTTCAGCACCTTGTTGAATCAATGCCACGTAGAACTAAGGCAGTTCTGAAGGCGAAAGGGGGTCAAACACAGTATTAGTATGGTGTTCCTAATAATCCTTTAGGTGAGTGTATATTAAATAATGTCCTGGCTCTTCCAAGCTTTATAATAGCAGTGAATATAGGATTAGATTTTGAAGCCCAAAATCTAAATCTTTTGCATCCATCCATCATAAAAGATATCCACACGGCTCCGGGGGGGTTAATGAAAGCCTTCTGAAGCAAAGCAATGTGTTTGTGTGAGAAAAATATCCATATTTAAAACTTTAAAAACTAAAATAACTAGCTTCCGGCAGACGGCCTATGCAAGTTGACTTACACCAAAAGAGTAACCCCTGATGCGATGTAGGAGTAGCGTAAGCTTTGATGCTTCTCGTGGTTCAAACAAATAGGGCTGGGCAACAAACTCAAGCTCCTCTTCTCTTGTATCGAAATCCTCCCACATTTCTCTTTAAAAATTCTCGTTTTAGACTTCTAATTCATGACCGGTGTTTTGTTTTGCTCTATCCACTGCGCTTTCGCGCTCGTCAGTATATCATGCGTCAGGTCAGGGGTTACTCTTTCGCCATAAATCAATGCATATTGCTGTCTGTCGGAAGATAGTTATTTAGTTTATAATGTTTTAAATATGGATATTTTTCTCACACAAATGCATCGCTTTACTTCAGAAGGCATTATTTAATATATCAGGACATTATTTAATATATCTCCGACTATATTCGTCTGAAAGAAGAAAGTCATATACACCTAGGATGGATTAAGGGTGAGTAAATCACGGGGTAATTTTCATTTTTGGGTGAACTAACCCTTTAATCTAGACGTAAAACTCCATTCACACTCACCAGATTGACAAGTGGACCTCCTGAGTTTCCATACTTCCCATTGATGATAAAAGAGAGAGAAATAGACAATCAATTTCAGGCAAAACATCTATCAAACAATTGCTGTAGCCTGAAAACACCATTCTCTTTTGTCTTACATTGATGATAGCATCGGTCTGGATGTAGTCCATGTCAGAGTCACGGATGCCGAGCTCTTTTCCATCTCTCTGTGTTGTGCTGACGATGCCTGTTGTGACTGTGTTCTGAAGAGCAAATGGGCTGCCAATGGCAACCACAAACTCACCAGGCCTCAGGTCAGCAGACTGACCCAGTGATAACACTGGTAATTTTTTCTAGAGATAAACAGAACAATTCGTGCTAATTAAATCAACTGAAATGTGATTCAGTCCATATGTTTTCTGTTTGGTCAAAAACACAGATTACCTCAGGAATGAAACACCACTACATTACTCAATATTAACTTATTTTTATTGCATTGTTGTATATCACACTTGCAATCATCCTGTTGGTCTGAAAAGCAGCACGGCTGTGATTAGGAGCAGCCTCGTGCCAATGGCTGAATCACAGCTATCCCAGCCAGCATGTGACTGACGTTCAGTGTTGAAATGTAGTTCAAATAATGTCAGTTGTTGTTTCAACGGCACATTCTGATGAGTTATTTCCCTGTCAAGATGTGCTACTTAATTTTTTTTACACACTTCACGCTGTCCTACCACATCTGGCAGCATATTTTGTGCCTTATGAGGCAGGCTACCAAACTGACTATTTTATTGTCAAAACACCAGCTGGGATGGTGATATGAACAACAGCACTCATGCTCATGTAATAATGCTTAATTGATAACACTACCTGAACAAACTGGTCCGATTTCATTACTTTCAAAGATCAAATTTGAAAAACAAATCAGAATTGGGTGTTGTCTGGCTATCACCAGACCAAGCTCAATCTTTTAAGATTGAACATTGGTCTGGGGAGTCTGCTCTGTATTTTCTACTGCTCAAGAGGCATGATCAACGAGCATAGTTCAAATGACTCTGTACAAAATTGGATAGTCCTTCAACCAATCAGACCACAAGAGGCGTGATCAACGGGCATTGTTCAAATGACTCTGTACGCAATTGGATAGTCCTTCAACCAATCAGACCAACGATCCATCGCTTCTCTATCCGTCATCGTGTTAAACCCGCCAATAGCGCGTCAGGTGGATAAGCCGGTTTGTGATTGGTTCCCGCAAATCTGTAACAGAAGCAGGATAAAAAGATGTACAGGTTTCCAACCTGAGCTGCAGGGCGAAATCAAATCGCCGGCAGATCGGGCTGGGTTTACCCAGTCTAAATTGGGTGCAGTGTGGAAAAAGTTTGAGGCTGCAGAGCAAGAGATGGGGAAATTACATCAACTACTATAAACAGAAAGAAAATATCAGCAAGCATTCCAGACTCTCTGACATGGGAACATTCTTCATTTTTTGTTCCCAAAGCAGTCTCTACTCTGAATAGTTTCTCTTTGATAGTCTTAATCAAAAATGGGCTACAGAAATATTGCACTAGACAGTTTACACATCTCCATAATCAGATCCATATGCATCAGGAAACAAAACACCTCTTACAACACAACACCTCCTAAATTCCCACATACAAATGTAGGTCAGCATGTGCTAAGGCTACAGTTAATGTCCAAGTGTGTCTAGATGAGGCTTGCGTGATATAAACCATCTGCCTCTGGAGTCATAAACATGGGATTTACAAATCAAAGGTGTTGCCATTTTTGGATGATTTGTGCTGAGTTTTTATACTTTGCAATGCTATGAAAGATGAACTCTGGACTACTGGCTAATAGGCTTTGTGTCGGGAAACTTCTCCAAAACAAATGTAGTGACAGCAAGAAAGGTTGAGGATTAAACTTTTGCAGCCTCAAGGCCTTGTTCCACATTTACAAAAGGAAATAAAGGAGACCAGGGAAACACACTATAAAATATTAAAAATAAGGGAAAACACTAGAAATAACGGTCCTATTATTCTGAACTGTCACCCCCCTTTTTGAGCATGACTTGAAAATGCACTATTCAAACTTATGTTGTAATTCATGAATGCTATCTATGGAATACAGAACTAACGTGGTCTCTTTTTAAAGACACTCAGCAGATTATTGTTGAAGCACTTCAAGAAATGAAAGTGTAAAAAAGTTATAGATTTTTTTGATGCCTTCTCATGTAACAAATTAATACATTTCTGTCACAATATCACTTCTATCACAAATAGTTGCCAAATGTGGAACCTTATGGAAGTCTCAGACGTTTCCATATTGGCAGAAGTGAGAAACTGTAAGTTTTGCTTATATTTGCTTATATCTTCTAAATGCGAATTTTGTCATTGTTTTGGAGCACACTATCTTATAGATAATAGCAAGACTTACATATTCATACTAAAAGCCACAAAAACTTAATTTTGATTTCATGGGGACTTTAAAGTACCATTTCCATGGTAACACAATATACAATTTTCACAGGATGAATTTTTAGTTTTTAATCTTTCGAATGATACCTAATTTATGATTATTACTAAAATATGTGATGGGGAAAAAGGCATATAAATAAATAAAGAGCAGCAAGCGGCACTTCTCACCTTTGGATTAATTTTGATAGTGGCGATGTCAGACTTCTTGTCGATGTCTCTGATGGAGGCTTCATAGGTGTGGCCATCGTGTAGCTGCACTTGTAGATGCTGGCGGCCCGTTACTGTTGCACTACTAGCTACCACATGAGCATTGGTCACAATCAGACCTGCCTGCGTCATTATGAATCCAGAACCGCTTGACAAAGGTACATGACGTCCAAAGAGTGGATGGCTGGACACAAACATTGAAAACAGTGGTCATCGCATGACTAAGGGTGAAAATATTACAATTATATTCTATATTGCTTGAAAACAAAAGTTTATATAACAATACAACTTGCTGAATACATAATAGTTTGATGTAAACTGACAGTAATAGCATCCTTGCACTGACCTACATTTACGTGACTATGATTTCAACAGAACTTAAAGTGATACCAAAGCAATTGTTGACTATCAGTGAGGTGAAATGAGTAGATTACTAAAGTATTAAATTATATAAAATCTCCTTTTTTCTTTTTTTTTAATCGGGTGCAAAAATGACAAATAAATATAGCTATCACCAGTAAAAACATTACCAAAACAGCACCTTATACAGCGATAGATATATAGAAGACCAGAATTGTATTTACTTGAGGAAGAGCTCGACGTGTACCACAGCAGGAGCAATCTTCTCCACAACATCAGCGATGAAGTTAAACTTATACCTTGGGCTGTTCAGATGTGCAGGACCTATTCTAGCAGGAAGAATCATTCACGTCAATGACATGATTTGCCAAGATATGAAGACTAATGACTAATATATTAGCAATACTTGCTAATATATTAGTTTTTGGTAAATATCCTAGGTATACACATGCAAATGTGCACTAAATCCATATTTTAAGCAAATCCTTCTCAAATAATTTTTATTGTATTGGCAGAATAAGTGGCAACCAAAATTTAAATGCATAGTGTAATTAATACACTACCGATCAAAAGTGTTTTTGAGGTCTCTTATGCTCACCAAGTAGGCCTATGCATTTATTTGGTCAAAAATACAATAAAAACAGTAATATTGTGAAATATAAATGCAATTTAAATAAATGTTTTCTATTTAAATATATTGTAAAATGTTATTTATTCCTGATTTTCAGCAGCCTTCATTGTCACATGATGGAACATTTTTAAATTAGCTGATTTGGTGCTCAATTCCGTTATTATTGGTTCTCAATTATTAATAAAGGTTCTTATTATCTATGTTGAAAACAGTTTTTGCTGCTTAATATTTTTGTGGAAACCGACCACTTTTTTTCAGGAAATTTTTTTTTTAGAAAGTTCAAAAGAACAGCATTTCATTGAAATGAAAATCTTTTGTAACAATATAAATGTCTTTACCATCACTTTTGATTAATTTAATGCATCCTTGCTGAATAAAAATATTCATTTATTTTCTTTCTTTTTTTAAATCTTAAGTATACTCAAACTTTTGGATAGTACTGTATCACAGTTTTCACAAAATTATAAGCAGCACAACTGTTTTTAACATGATTAAAATTTATATTATTATTATTATTAATAATAATAATAATAATAATATAATAAAGATTTTTACTGTATTTTAATAATACTGTTTTTACTCTATTCTAATGCAGGCTTCTTTTAAAAACATTAAATTATTATAACTTAATTATTCCAAACTTTTGACCGGTAGTGTGTTTTTACACAGGAATTTCCTCTGAATATACTGTATAGGCCCAGATCTATAAGTGACAAACATATGTAGGCTTCACTTACGTAATCTCCCACTTAACTATCAGCAGCTTCCAAAGTGCTGCTCAGAACTTCTAGGTGAATGTGATTTCACCAAGTACAACATGTTTCTGGATCAACATCTTTGTTGATCATGGAAAAGCATCCCAAACAACCAATCAGATTTACAGTTTAAGTTTAGGCTTATAACCAGGGTTAGGTGCTACATTGGTGTAATTTGTTGTTTCCCTTTGATTTAAGGGATAATTTATGGGTTGGGTTAGGTTTAGGGGTAAGGATAGGGTTAGGACTAAATTTTTTGTACTGAATATGATGATCCAGGAGTGTGTCTTACTTGAAAAAATCACAGTGACCAAATGTTCTAGATGTCCCATAGAGCACATAATAGAATAGATATAAGACATCCATTGTACTAATTTGGATCACTGCTCATCTGTGACTAGGTGTGTCACATTTAATACTTCCCTCACATTCTGTAGGCTGGACACAGATGGTTTTTGACATAGCTTTGGGCTAAATCTATAAACATTGTCGCATGTTTTGTTTCACACTTCAGTATAAGAGGGTTAAAGCTGCATGGTGTTAATGTTCTCTGGCTCTGAGTGAAATAACTAAAGACCACACTGGAATAGTAAGAGGAACTAAGAGCTGTTCACTACATCTCACTAAACATCCAAAATCACACTGGTGTTTCTAATTAGTAGGCATTCCAAGAAGTCTCAATCAGACAAAATCAGACATCACACAGGAAGCCAAAATTAGTGGAGATATAACACCAGTCCTGACAGCTGACTGACTATTAGCCTATATATATGCTTCACACACAAACACTTAAGTCATTTTTGTTTGTTTCGCCGGTCAATACAGCAGTAGTCTTATTGACATGGATGAAGCATCAGGCAAAAGTTTTCAGTTACTGATGCCATTGTGAAAATATTATCACCCTTTGTTGTATTACCCCACATTCAAAAAGGTCCAATAACAAGGGTGTTTCTCCTATTCAGAAATGAGGGTACACTCTCAGAAAATTGGTACAAAAGCTGTCACTGTATGTCACTGTATATGTACCATTTAGGTACTAATATGTACCTTTGAAGTAATATGCACTCTTTAGGTACAGCGGTGTAGCTTTTGAAAGGGTACTGCCAATGATAGCTTTTGTACCTTTTTTCTGTGAGTGTAGAAAAGAGGTAACTACTATTCGGCTCGTCATATAATCTCAACATGGCGACCACCATGATAGGGAGAACCCTAATGTATGCCATCATTTAAACTATTGCAACTTTAAGACTGAGAAATACTGTCAAATGCAATGCATTTGTGAAATTCAAGCAGCCATTTAAACTAACACTTTCATATAAATAAACTTATAGTAGATAAATAGCATTAAGTGTCATGCGTAAAGGCACATAATTGACAACTAGTTACTAGCCCAGACACACTGTAAGGCACCTATTTTGATAGTATTTAACAGAAATAGAAAAATCAAGAGGAAAAATAAATCGTTGAACTTATCAGTGACTGACCTGAGTTTGATGGCGCGCATGAACCCTTGTGCGTTTGGGTAATCACGGAGAGCCCTCGCTGTTGCGCTTTACGCGCGGCTGCCCTCATCTTGCACACATTACCGTAGGTCTTTCCGTCGCTGCCACACACTCTGTGAGTTGTCTTACACTGACAAGCGCCTTTGGAAAGTCGCTTACCGGCTGGAAATTTACATTCTAGCCCGTCGCCACACGGAGCATCATCCTTCCGACCGCACGACGCGCCCTCGCCCAGGCTGCACACTAGACAGCAGTTGCAGTGGTCGGGCACATACCCGCTCGGACAGCTCGGGCTCGGACATTTACTCACATCACACCTGGATGAACATTTCGTCTTCGGCTCGGCCACGGCGAGGTCCTGCGCCAAAAGCATTGTTGCTGCTAACAGAATGACCAGCATTCCCTCTTCAGTTTTCAGGTACACTTGGAGAGAAATTAAGTCAGTGTATTAAGTTTGTTCAGTAAGCTATTTTAATTCTTTGTGATATTCATTCATCGCCTATGATGTCCAAAATACAGAAAAGAGCTCCGCTGACTTTTCCATAGAGCACATCACACGCTGATATGAATTTAACATGAAATGTATAGTTTCATTCCCTATTAAAAGTTCAGTCTCAGATGCTCGTTCTGATGTTCCCTGTGCTATGCCATTAAAAAAAATACAGTGCTGGATAAATCTCCCTGACGGATTCCCTCCCTCCACTGCAGTGGTTTCTGCGATATCCTGCACACTCTGAGTGTGAGTGAGGGATGATGAAAGAGGCAGGACAGTGTCATTACTAAACAATGCAATAATGAGCTAATTCATCTTATCACATTATGTGGAAATATCTAAATTTCAAGAAGTGGAAGAAAAATGCTTTCAAGCTTGTACTAGCCTATATAAAATATCAGGCTAGAAAATATAATCATGATATAAAAACAATAAAAATGAACAGAAACTCCCCACCGTAATAGAAAAACAAACATGTGGAATTTTACTTTAACTCTGCATTATTTCTGCTGTTTTTTTTTCTGTAACATTTCTTAGTTTTACAACACACGTCTGTAAGCTTCTCTCAGCTCACCGCTTCATATTTTACTGCTATAATGCCTCCTTGTGGCGTATGCAGAAAAATGCAAGATGTTAAAATGCAAAATTATGACAAAGTGATAGGCCTGGTTTTACAGACAGGGTTTAGATTCAACCAGGATTAGGCCTTAGTTAAATTAAGACATTTAAGCTTTTTAAACGTGCCTGAGAAAAAACATTACTGATGTGCATCTTGAGACAAAACAACAGCACTGACATATTTGACATATTTTATACTGACATATTTTATATGTCAGTGCAAGTTGCTTTCAGTTAAAACAGTTCAAACATGCATTTTAGTCTGGGACTAGGCTTAAGCCTTGTCTGTGAAACTTTGCTTCACTGAGGGCTTTTAATGTTGTACACAAGCATGAGTGTGTGATGGGGTTATAGTGGGCAGATTTCTGCATGTTGTGTGCTCTGAAGTGTTTACCAGATGCAGAATGTCTTCATTTTAGACAACAAAGTATTATTTAAAACAGTTGGATATTATAGAAATAACCTTTTTTTTCTGTACGCACACCATTTAGAGAGAAAATTATATCATTATATTTTGAAATCGGCTACTCTTATTGTTGAAATACCAGATAAATAAAGTTTAATCTATAACGTTTTGCTTTATACTGGTTGAGACGAGTTCAAGTTGAGACTTTTCTTCTTTTCTTCACGTCTGATGCCGTGATCTTAAACTTAAACAGTATTTAGACAGTAGGCCTACATCTAAACCAAATTAAAACAAATGCACAAGTTAGTAAAAACCTACAAATTTTAGATTTTAAATGTTTACATTTTTGTAAGCTATTTCACAAAGACAACAAAGACATACCCCCAGTTTCACAGACAAGACTTAAAGAGATGAAAATGAAAGAAAAAAAAATGAAAAATGAAAATTTTGTCATCATTTACTCACCCTCATGTTGTTCCAAACCTGTAATAGTTTCTTTCTTCTGTTGAACACAAAAGAAGATATTTTAAAGAATATTGATAATCAAACAGTTGACGGTAGCCATTGACTTCCATAGTAGGAAAAAATGGATGTCAACTGCTACCATAAACAGTCCAACATTCTTTAAAATATCTTCTTTTGTGTTCAACAGAAGAAAGAAATTCATACAGGTTTGGAACAACTGAGTAAATGACAAAATTTTCATTTTTGGGTGAACTATCCCTTTAAGGCTAGTCCCAGACTAAAATGGATGTTTGAGCTGTTTTAACTGAAAGAAACTTGCAATGATATATCCTAAAATATGTCAGTGCCATTGTTTTGTCTCAAGATGTACATCAGTTTTTTATTTCCCCTAAGGCACATAAAAGCTACTTAAATGTCCTAGTTGAGCTAAGGTCTAATCCTGGCTTAATCTAAGCCCTGTTTGTGAAACCAGGCAACAAACATACAAACATTATTTGTAATCTATACAGTGTACAATGATTAAATGACTATTTGACAGCTGCTGCAAAGCTAATATCCATAGTCCGATAATCAAACCAAACTATACTGTAATAGCCAAAAAAAGAGCAACTTATAAAATCCCCTTCAGTTCCAGTTCACTTCCAGCCGCATGAGGGTGTCAATGAATCTTGTGTTCCTGCTTCAATTCCAGAATCTGTTCTTTTATCATTATGTCAAAGGATCCAAGTAGGAAATGTAAACTTTTAAAATGCTGAAAAAATTATGTGACAATTGTATTTTTTCTTCTTATTGAATCATAAAAACAACTTTGCTGTTGAATATATTTAAATTGTGTTATATACGGTTACATGTATAGTAAGTAGTTAGCATTAGACCCACATATATGGGACAGGCTAGCGCAAAGAGCAGCAAGAAGATTCAGTTGTCTGAGACTACAAAAACTTTTATACAGCCAAAAGATATCCTTTTCTACCTGTAAAGTGACAAATAGTCCTTTTAGCTCCATTAAGCCTTTTTTGAAATCTCCAGGTTTAGAATGAAGTCATTTAGTCTAGCAGTGTTACACATGAAGGTTCCATGCCCGAGGAATTCCTTCATGAATAGTCCTTCATATAATGGCCAACATAATTCTTGACAAGTTGCTTTGACTGCAAGAAGTTTAAAGATTTTTTTTTCTCTTTCTGACCACAGACTCTTGTCCCCATTAGTGGACATACTGAAATAAGCATGCCACTCTTGTGTTCATCTGTCCGTTAGCTGTTAGCAGATGCAGGCCCATTTCTTCTTGGTCTCTTGTGCTATTGTGACTTTTGCTGGGATTTGGAAGCTCTCAGATCTGCACCGTAACACACATTCGTTCACACTCTGGCTTCTCTGGCTCTTCAGACTCTTTGCCAGTGTCACAAAGATGCTGTCCACCTGGTCCCCTTTGTGACCTTTGGCTGAAGTCAGATAAAAAGACATTCCATGGACTTCTGCCAAATGACGAGCCTGCTCGATTAACACAGATGTAATTGTTGAAGTGACCAGATCGGCCTTGTTGCAAACAAGGGCCCGAGGTATATCTGGACCAAGAGAGTGCTGACGGCACTCGTCCATCCACAATGGCAGATTGCGGAAACTAATGGGGTTAGTGACATCAAATACGAAGGCAATCCCGTGCACATTGCGATAGTAGTGTTGCACCATGCTTTTACGAAAACGCTCCTGACCAGCCGTGTCCCACAGCTGTACCTAAAGTGAGATGGAAAAGGACAAGATTTATATTTTTGTACACATCTACATAGGCTACATATGCATTTTTGCTTACTGATTTAATAACATTGGCATTGGTGCCGTGCATGGCATAAGTTGAGCTACAGAAACATTGAAAATTGAAACTTGATCGTCTCCATTGGGTTATATATCTCTCTGACCTCATGGCATTTATGAAGTTCATTAGGGTTTTTTTTTTTAAAATATACAGTCAAACCAAAATTTATTCAGACACCTTCAACATTTTCTCACATTATCACAGTTTATTCGCTATAGTTTAGAAAATGGTAATAAAATATGACAAGAACTCAGAGTTAAACTGTCAGAAAAAATGAATCTTGATAATGTCAGATAACTTTGATAGAAAGGTATGTAATGATTACAATCAACTGTCAGCTGTTAAATATAAGTACACAATTAGATAATACCAATTTAGGTCAACCAATTACCAAGCAATGCTTAATTTTGTTCAGTCTGTGGTGTAAAAGGTCGCATTAGCAATTAAAGAAAAAACACTTAAGCAAAACATGGTCAGGTCAAAGTGTCTGAATAATTTTGGTCCCAAATTTTTTTATCAGTTTTACTGGTAGTCCACTGTATGAAGAATTTTGGGGTATAATATGTCAGTTTGCTATCCTCACTTACATAAATGAACTATAGTGTCCTGCACTTACTACTTTTGCCTAAAAATTATATCTGGTGTCTGAATAATATTTGGTTTGACTGTATACACGCTTGAATTGAAAAAAAAAAAAAAAAAAAATAGTGCCTCTGTTGAAAACTGGGTAGTATGAGTAGTAATGTAAAGTAAAGGTTCATCTTTAAAGCAATTGTTATTTAAAGTTTGTGGCGTAGGACTAGAGCTTCTCTTCTCAAAAGTGAAGTCCAATTCCTCATTTTGAAGCTAAGAAAAAAACGCAACAACAAGGTGAAATCCTGCGTTCCGCTGCTTAAAGAATTAAAGAAGTAAAGAATTTACGTCTTGGTTATTGAATCCGATAAACAAATCCGGTAAATCCAAATTATTCAGTTAACAAATTATAACAATGAGGTGTCAACTGTCAACGTTACTCACAATAAGAATGTCCGATTCGTGAACTAGTCTCGAGTCGAATCTCTTCGATGAATCGGTTCCAAAACCGGTCTGTTCTTCAGTTCAAAAACTATTCGCTCATTTGAAGTCAGAGCAATAGCTCTACAAACACGTCCGATTCATGTCATGAGAAGAGAAACGATGATTGAAATAGTCGGACCATTTATGTAGGTTATTGAGGATTCGATTTATGGGGTGAAAAGTTAAAAGGGTGGGAACAAAGAACGAATGTTACAAATAAAACGTACCGTTTATGACTTGACAACATCATTGATTGTGATACATTACAAAATTGTAATTACATTTCGCTAAAACGTGCAAAACTTTTCCAACCAAGGAATGTTGAGATTACGCGATACTGCATGACGTAAAAGAATCGCTACTCATATTCGCGAAAATATGTTTTTGCGGAGGTTTTATTGCACTGCCTAAATTAGCTTTATGCATCCAGGCAACATTTTGTAATCTGCTCCAAAATAAACGTGCTTTAAAAATGAATCGAAAATACATTAAACCTTAAATAACTAAATTCTTACTTTGACTTTCTCGCCTTCTATCTCAAGAAGTTTCTCACGAAAATCCACCCCGATTGTCGCCTCCGTTCTGTTGGGAAACTGTCCGGTGCAGAAGCGGTGTGTCAGACAGGTCTTACCGACTCCGGCATCTCCGATCACAATGATCTTACAGGTACGAAAACAGCGCACGGGGATACCGTTCGATGAGCTGGAGCTCTCCCAGGACGAATCCATCTACCGTTCTCCCAGGGGCGAAAATAAACGTGAAGTGGATGTTAAAAGTTCAGAGTGCTCCAGTGAGCACTCCTCACATGCCCATGACTGATTGTTGCTGATTACAACTTCCCCTTAAATAACAGAGAAACTTGGACTAGTTTTCTAAGCCCACCTTCATAATACGTCAAAGCAGGTCATTGAAGAAAACTTTTGCCTTTTTGCAATATAATACACACAATTATCAATTTTTATTCATGAATTTATGTAAATTAAGCATATAAAAGAGGCAAGTAAGAACCGTTGTTAAAAGGGAAGTCTGACATTCAGCTTGGACAGAAACCAAAAACAGCCCAGTTATTTCACATCCCTCGCAGTAGCTTTTTGACATCTAACGAAAGGATTTTGTGTGTGTGTGTGTGTGTGATAAAGTATAGTTCAGATCTCATGCATTTTAGGTGTTAAGGATAATTAAAAACTAATTTAAGGAACAGGGACGTGCATGGACTGGTGCCAAATGTGTGCTCTCACATTTTGATTTTTTTATTACAAAAAAATCCATTTCATACAACAAACTCTTCTTTGAACACTAACCCAATTGGATCAGACAGAGTGATAAAAATGAGGTAAGCTGGAACAGAGAGCAGGGGGAAAGGGCTCTTGATCTGGAACGGTTTGCTGTCATGATCAAGATTTTTCTCCATCGACACCTCCAAGAAATGCAACAAGAAACACATACACAGGCTGCTTCCCTATTATGACATCACTTCCTGTCTACACCCAGCCTGCCCCCAAACCCATGTCCAACTTCGGATTATTCAGCCACCTTTTCACACCACTTGAAACCAGATCTTCTGCACAAAAAGCCAATATCCTTTTTAAGCTTTTATTTTTCATATAAATTACTCTTTAAAACAGGGGAAAGATGGGTTTGAGTGTTTCTGTTGCTTGGTTTGTTGACTATGAGATTTTCTCTCGCCATTGCACAAAGTTTGCATTCAGACATACTGTATTTCAAAATGGGATGCATGTTTGACTAGTTTTCAGTTAGAGAGTAGTCATCAGCAAGGTTAAAAAAGTAAAATGGGTATTTATTCTCGTCTCTCCCGCCACACCCCTCTTCTTCCTCCACTCCAAAACACAGTCATTGTCTGTCAATCCTAACTGCAATTTCTGGGGACGTAGAAGATCGCAGGAAGTTCCTCAAAGAACCACAATAGTCAATGGCAACCGTCTTGGGTGTTCGACAGTGGCGGTGCCGCACCGCTTCCCATTCCACCTACTTCTCCCTCAGTCCTTCACCCTCTTCGGAAGTTCACATATCATTGGCCAGCTCCTCAGTTTCCGTGGAGACGTCTCCATTGACCGCAATCTTCATGTTTTCTTCGTAGCCTGGCGGCATGAAGGCCAGTGTATAGGGGTAGATCTTATGACACTCTGCTCGGTATAACTCGGCCGTTTCTTTAGCCTCTCCAAGGCTGCCATCACGCAGGCTTTCCAAAACCTCTGTACAGATCTGCAAGAAAAAGTAGTATGGCTATAACATAGGGCCTGTTTACACTTGGTCACTTCATGCGTTTTTACTGAAAGGATAGCTATCTGATTTGTTAAAACGGTCCCATATACACTCGGCCACATAAATGCATCTCCACAAAACGGATATTAGGGCTGCACGATTAATCACAATTAACCTGAAATCGCGTTTAAACCGATTTGGCCTATTGCGATTATGAAATCGCAAAGGCTGCAATTATTTTTTGTCAGTGAAGTACGGCTCTGTGATCAGTAGTAAATGCTGCTCCCTCTGAAAGCACTGTGAGTTTGACTTGCTTATAACGTGCATTTGAAAAAGCAACACGTGTTAAACATCTTTCCAAACATGAGAAGCATTTATGAACCTCATAATTTAATAACATGTTTTTACTCCAAACTCACTTCATAACGACAGTTGAGCATCCTTCTGTGAGATGATGTGGTTTCTTGCACAGAAAAAGGCACACATATTATTTCATATTATTCTATACAGTGATAAATGTCGATTAGCTTTCAAGTATAAATATAATTTTATCATCATGAAAAACCAGAAATACTTTTATCTCAGATAAACCATATATTGTCGTAGTAATGTGTTTATTAGTCAAGTTTAATCAAATCAAAGCGCTTCAATCTTCTGTTTATTCAGCTACAGGGATAGTATGATGCCCATAGGGATTTCCAGGAATGACATGCATTATCCTACTTCTGCCTGGTATATTTGGAGTTTCTGCGCGAGAGCGCCCTCTGGCTTTCAGATGAAGCAGCATTTACTGCTGATCGCAGAGCTGTGCTTCACTAACAAGACTAAAAAAAAAAAATAAATAAATAAAAATAAAAAACACCACGCAGCCTTTCCCAAATTGCGTGCGGTTTAACTTTGCTTAATCGTGCAACCCTAACGGATATAAATCTGATCTTCAATTCCCATGCTATATGCAAATTTAGTTCATGTCAATGAAAGCAACAGATATAAGCTGCATTTTATTTATCATCAACTAATTTCAAGAGGAAAGAGAAAGCGGCAACAGCACTGGTACGATCATTTAGTCTCACTACTTTTAATGAACATAATTGTGTGTTGCACAAACACATCGTGTGTTGTGTGATTTACTTTAAGTTTCATTTGCGGCAGTTTGCATGTTGGATTGCTGAAGAGATACTTTTCAAGAAGAGCTGTCATATCTGGCTATAACATTTTATACAGCCTATAACATGCTCTGTTTATTTTTTTTACATTTTGGGAGGAGTAAAATTTACTTATGTGGTTTCAACTACCAGATGCATTTACACTAGCCCAGAACGCATCTCAGACCACCTCCTGAAGTGGTTTGAGTGATCGGATTTAAATCCGTCTCGAGAGCGTTTTGGAGGGCATTTACACCTGGTCTTTCCACGATCGGATAGCTATCTGATCAGAGAAAAGGCATGAAGAGACAAGGAGTAAGCATGCCCACAGAAAAGGCTGGAATACACCTACACAACGATTTTAAAACACAAAGCGTCATACACTTGCTGACTATGTAAATGGTTACAGAGAAAAACTAAACGACTGAGGATCACACAGCTAAATTCCAAGTAGTTCCGAACACAAACTCATGCAGAAACATGCGCCTCTTTGCTAGGAGACACATGACAAATTAAAACAACATTTCTAAAATTGGCAAAATATCAAACAAGTTTCATATCCTCAGACTGGATGGAATCAAAACTAATATGAAGCTGCAAATCAGTGAAAATATCTGAAAAAGTCTTGTAGTGTATGCCAGCCAACTGTTTTTTTTTACAACTGCCATGTTTTGCTGAATACATAAGCTTTAATAATAATAAAAAACAAAGCAAAAAAGCTATTGTCAATTCAATATTGTGAAGAAATCACTCTGAAATACAAAGCTGTGCCATGTTCTACAAGGGTCAATGTGGATAAATTCATCCTCTTAAACTCTTTCCTATGAGTTTGTACCAATGTACCTGAATACTTCTGTTGTTCAGTGATTCATCAAGTGCTATAGCCAGTTCCATTGCTTTCTTCTGTGTTGAAGGGTCTAAGTAGAACATCATTTTGGCAGCTGTAAAGGAAGAAAATGGGTGAAAATGCATTATGAAAAATTAGTAGTTTAAAAAAAGCTGTGCGCATATAAAGTGTTGAGCATGTGCACCTGCTACTCGGTGAGGGATGGAACTGGAGTGCTTGGTTAGGAAGGCCTGGTTGAAGCTCTTAGCATTACTTTCCCCAAACAGCCTGGTGATTTCCTGCTTGAGCACCATGCTGACCGATTCTGCTAGATCTTTACTTTCGGACACTGTTAGCAAATCAATATGAACACATTACCGACCAAACTTGACAACAACTAAAATCAGGTGAATATAGTGTCAAAAGCTACAAATAAGACAAAATAGTGACCAACTGATAAGATGTAAAGAAAACAACCAAACTAAGAGCAAGAGGCACTCTGGGTTCACTCACCTCCTTTAAAGAAGCGCACTAGACACTGGTGAAGCCAAGGGTGGTCTGGGTCTATTGCATAGGCCCTCTTCACCGACTGCAGCATTAACAGGAACTTTTCTGTGAGGAAATTGATGACAAAGAACGTTAAAAATTATTCAACTATTAAAGGGGTCATGAACTGAGAAATCAAATTTTCCTTTAGCTTTTGACATATAAGAGGTCATCATATTATAAGAATATCAGATATATAAGTTTCAGAACTGAAAACGTCCTTGTTAGTCCAAAAACAGCTTTTATTGTAACTCGTTGTGGAATGTGCCTATCTTAGGTTTTCTACCGCCTCTGCAGTAACTCATCGCAACTTTGGCCCCGCCCACTAGCGTGTTAGTGAGATGACGAGGAGAGAAGAGCAATAGAGGATTACTGATATAAAAATAACATTACCTTCCAAAGGATCCTAATACTAATGTGGTTATTTATTTTCAACTATGTGAATGTCTCAGTTGAGCATTATTTATTTGTATTCGATACATTTCACTGTGGCTTCTTTGGTAAAACAGTCGCAATTTCGGCGCAGGCTTTGCAAACAGACTTTTACGATATGGACTCGACAGTAATGCGACATGTAAGTAGTTGTATTCATTCTAATGCCTGATCTGTGATCAGTGATTTCTGATATGTATTCATGTACAGTCAGATGTTCTTTGTCTGTGTCAGTAAATCAAACCAGTGACTAAACGGTCAACTTCACATTGTGTGTCTTATTTAAACTGTGATTGAATTATATATAGAAAGCGATCAAAGAACGCTCCCTTTGCAATCGCCTGGAGCTGTCATTCAAACAGCGCCAGTTTATCAGTGACTGAGTTCTGGACTCTCGCCAAAACTCCCGTTATAACAAAGTCCCTTTTATCTATAGTCTTTGGTTATAATCAACAAATCTCTTATTTACATTGTGTTTACTCTGTTAATTATGATAAAAGCTTCGTTAGTGTGCAGAAATCATGTTGCAATGACGAGATCGCTGCATTCATGCACTCAACTGTGATCGGCTACAATGTTCATCACTGCAATCCTTCATGCTACGATCTAAATATAATGCTACAATCAACACTTTTACGATTAGTTAACATTGAAAGCTGTAATAGTAAAAAGGTGCTACAAGTTCCACATGTAATACTTAAGGTATACACACAGGTGAATTTTCATTTCATGCCGACTTAAATATTATGACCACAAAATATCAGATTATTAGACTGTTCAAATGGAGATGAGAATGTGGTTCAGACATGTAAATCATATACCTTTCCTAAAGTAGATTTCAAAGGCCAGAAGGTGTGTGTCCATTTTATTCTTTGCCAGGTTTTTCAAAGGTGTCAGAAACTTTACAGCTTCATCTAATGGGTTCTCCACCTGGAAAACAAAAGAGAAGTGTTTCTGTTTAAGCACAATAACAGCTTTTAAATTTCCCCTTGGGTTCCTACTAAAGACATGAATTGTGTTTGTCTTTTATTTGCAGGTCTCATCAGAATTCCCCACTTTTACAAACATTTCTCTCAAAACACACACCCTGGCCAGTTTCTCTGGTATGAGTTCCTCTTTAGGTCCGCCGATCTCTTCGTCATCATCCTCTTTTTTCTTCTTCTGGTTCTTTAACTGTTTCTCTTTCTCTGCATTCTTTTTTTCCTCCTCCAACTGTGCTTTCTTCTGTGCTCTCCGTTGCTTATTCCTTAACTTTTTCAGTTCTTTGTCAGTCAGGTTTCCTGTTTGAAAAACAAGCAACATTAAGCACACTTCCTTTTAAGAAAACATGTGAAACATTATCGCTGTCAGGCAGAAACCTTGTATATCCAAAACCACTTTTCAGGAAATGGAAGAAAGAAAAAGAAAAAAAAAAAGAAAAAAAAAAACCCACACTATTTTTGTAAATAAACACCGTGTTGTCAGTTGATACTGTGGCTTTATATATGGTCCGACACTTGCATGTGTCATATTAACATTTTACCAAAATGAAGCTCAAATAGAGTTACAAGGCTTTTGGCCAGCAGATGTATTAACATTTTATCAAAATCAATCTCAAATAGAGTTACAAGGCTTTTGACTGGTGCTGTATGTCATACATCACCAGTCAAAAGTTTGGAAACGTTTATTTTTAATGTTTTTGAAAGTCTCTTAAGCTCATCAATCCTGCATTTATTTGATAAAAAAAAAAAAAAATACATAAAAAAAAAACAAAATAATGGTTTTTAATATACTTTACAATCTAATTTATTTCTGTGATGCAAAGCTGAATTTTCATTAGCCATTAATCCAGTCTTCAGCGTCACTGATTTCTGAAGGATCATTTCTAATATGCTGATTTGATACTCGGTTATCAACAATTTTCAGGATTCATTGATGAATAAAAAGTTAAAGAACAGCATTTAATTCAAAATAGAAATCTTTTCTAACACTTTTTATCAACTGAACACATCCTTGCTGAATATAAGTATTAATTTCTTTCAAAAAGATCCCAAACTTTTGAACAGTAGTGTATATTGTTACAAAATATTTTTATTTTAAATAAACGCTATTCTTTTTTAACTTTTTATTCAAAGAATTCTGAAAAAACAAGTATCACAGGTTATAAAAAAAATATTAAGCACCACAACGGTTTTCAACATTGATAACAAATCAGAATATTAGAATGATTTCTGAAGGATCATGTGACACTGAAGACTGACGTAATGGCTGATGAAAATTCAGCTTTGCCATGAGAGGATTAAATTACATTTTAAAAGTATATTAAAATAGAAAACCATTATTTTAAATTGTAATCATATTTTACAATCTTACTGTTTTTTTTTTTTCCTCTGTATTTTTGATTAAATAAATGCAGGCTTGATAAGAGACGTCTTTCAAAAACAATAAAAATAGAAATGTTTCCAAACTTTTGACCGGTACTGTACGTGTTTTGTCCTTCATTATAATAGTCGCATCTGAGTGAATCGCATTACATTTTTTACATCAACTTACAGGTTATAAAGTTTATTATATCTATGTGGGTGCTCAGTTTTTTTTGGTCATTTGGCCAGAATCTCATGTTAAAGACAAAATGCTAAGCAGATTTAAGACCGTATTGGCTATGACTTGACAACAAATGCTAGACTAAGACAGTCTTCTCCGCTCATTAGCCTTTATATGCATGTTTTTATTCTGCATGTTTCCTGAGTAAAGAAAACACTGTACTTATTCAAACAACCAGTTCTTTATTTACCCTTGCATTGCAAACAAGCAGAGATGGTCCAAACTGTGTGTAGCACTTCATTCATTTGGGGTGGAGTTATGAGCTTTTACCAACATTTTGAGGATCCAGTTTCGAGGTTGTCACAAGCTCCTTTTAATATTTTTCATTGGTTAAATATTTGCAAAACCCACAGACGTAAAGGGTGACCAATAGTTATTTATGAGAGAGAAAAAAAACGTAATATGGAGATTCAAGGTTTCCGCCCGACACCAACGATATACAGGCTTGATTCAGTCATATTACCAGTATCAGCCTGTAGCTCCTTGCTGTCATCCGTTAGCGGGTTGTCGTGCAGGTTGAGGTAGATTTGGATGGCGGTGTGTGAGGCTTTGAAGTAGAATGGGTGCATACGTAACACGTCCTCCAGTTTAAGCAGGTCCACGTAGGAACGCAGTGTCATCTTCCGCATGCAGTATGTATGGAAGTCAAACTGATCATCTGTTATCTCTACAAAGTGCTGTAAGGAACGAATGTGTGACAGAGCCAAAAAAAAAAAAAAGAGGGAAACAATCAGATGAGGAGGTAAAAAAATCAGTGCACAAAAACATTGATATAAATAACAAAGCAGAAAAAGACTGACCCTTTCAATCTCATGGCATTTTTTGAGTGCTTCTCCACACTTCTTCATAGATTTATAGGCCAGAGCACATTCAGTCTGGAACCACATACACTGCATCTCATTCAGATTCTCTACTGCAGACGCTCCCTCCTGAGACAAAAGTTACACACAAAACAGATACAAACAATTACCAGAGAGAAGCCGGCTTACGTACACAAATGAGCATGAGTGCACACCCCCCTTACCCTTGTGAATTTGGCGCACATTTCCTCAGCTTCTTTGACCAGACTTGCTTTTAGCAGGTACTTGGCGCATTTGGAGTTGATAAAACGGTCTGCTGTGTCCAGGGCCTGAGCTTCATCCATCCAGCGAGCTGCTTCCCGGATGTTCCCAGCATGCTGAGGGAGGTAAATACAAAAGAGACACACTGGAGCTGGGATATCCTACAATCAAATCACTGAACCCACCTAATTATTCTAATTTTCTTTTGATTAGTTGCACGTTTCAGTGAGAGACCAAAGCAGTTGTGATTGTCACATCAATTGGCATACAGCAGATTGAATAAAATGCATCTGCAAAATGGTAATGGTGTGTGATGTGTTTTGTAAATTACCTTGTATATCTTGGCTTTAATGAGGAAGAGCTCTATCAGAGTAGGCGTGCTCTCAATGCCAGCGTTGATGTATTCGAGAGCCATGGCGTGCTGGCCGATCTGATCATAGTGCTGAGCCAGAAAATACTGCACCCAAAGTAACGTAGTGGGCGGCTCCTCTTTGCCATCATCTACATGTAACCATCAAAAGAACCAATCAGATAATACTTAGCCACCAGGCTCACCACAGCATTAAAAGCATCATATCATAAATGTTTATCATTTAATTTCTCCATAATTTCCACTTGCTGAACGAGTTTGACATGCACAGGTGCAATTGCTTTTCTATGCTCTACAAGACGACAGAGGGCAGCACTGAGTTGTGTCATTTACAGGACATTCGCTCTGAAGAATAGAAGAAAAGTAGCGGATCCGCCCTTGCATGAAAAGTTTAAAACAAGAACCAAAAACAAAAAAACGATGGAGATATGCTGCTTTGTTTACAGTTCTTGGAACAGTGTGTGTTTTTTTTTTTGTTTGTTTTTTAAATTGCTCTTTCCGCACTCAGGAAGATTGATATTTCACAGATTCCCAACGTTTGAGCTCACGCGCATACGTCATTATGCGTCAGGAAGCTTGTACTCCAGACTGCGATGAACGCGCTCAGGACCGTTTTCCGAGGCTTTGGATTACAGTTAATAATGATGTAAATAACGTTCAGTTTCTTGCACAGACCGATTGCTGCGCTTTATAAGACCTCAGTGTATCGTCAGAAGCCGTGGTATTAATTTTGTTTTGCCTGTATATGTTTTTTTGACTCTCAAAGGGACGGTAGTCTATAGCCAAGTTTCCATCCACTTTTTCCACTGTTTTGTTATCGACAAAGTGAATATGATTTTTAAAAAAAAGATTGCGCAATTTGCTGTCTCCAGCCTGTTTACATCCAATTGGCCTTTTACCGATAAAATAGTGTGCGTAATGACGTCATCCCTAAAAAAAAAAAACAAACCAAAAACCGCACTGTCGCATAAGTTTCGTTCTATCGCTTAAAAAAGCCTGCCCTCAAGACGTTTCCATACATAATTTCACTTATATCGCAAATTATATCATATCTTTCGCATCCCAAATATTAGTAAAATGCAGAGTAATGAGAAGATTGAAATTGACTTACTATTTTCAGAATAATAGGCATATTACTAAATTAGGAAATATTAATCAGAAGATCACAGAAGTGGGACAGTTTGTCTGACAGGACGGCATGTAACTGCATTCATGACGAAGCTCATGGGTTTAGACACAGAGCACCTCAATTGACCTGTATGCAACATTTTAGTATGAAAAAGATATGTACAGTAAAATGTTCGGTCATATAGCAACAATCTTTAACGTAAGCCTTGAACATGCAGTCAAGCCAGTTGCGATTTGACGTGGCCGGGAACGCTTGTCAGATCATTCAAACCAAACAACAAAGCTATTAATTCGGGTTTTCAATAACATCAAATCGATCAAAATCATCAAATCGCTGATCTTTTTTTTTTTCTTCTCAGAGACAGATGCAGCTGTAACCTAAACATTTTATTTGTGTAACCTATATTTAACTTTTTTAAATAGCCTAGTCTAGCTTAACTGATGCCGTCCTAACAATTCTAAAATTCGTTTAGAGCTTTTTGGATTCAACCGACTTTTTTTTTTGTTTGAGATGAAATAATTTTACATATTAATAAATTGTATTTATAAAATCATTTTATTAACAAGTGTCATGTTTGTGATTTTCATTTGTCAAGTAGTCAGATCCTGCCCATGAAATCATATTTATTCAAATACAGACGTAATATGTTGTGTATTTTATCTTTCTTTTTGTCAGTATTGGAAACTGCAACAGCCTTCCTTCATTTGACAGACGCCACATTTTTATTTTTGACGAGCTGCCGAGATTTTCAAGGTGCTATATTTTCCTCATCCATTTTGAAACAAAACTTTATTATATATTATTAAATTGTAAGCCCTATGCATAAAATATTTTTTAACAAGTGTCATGTTTTTTTTTTTTTTTACTTCGTTATAAACACTTTAGATCAATACTTGATAAAGCAATATTCAGAAACGGGTGCAGTTAGCTATTATTTTTATTATTATTCTGAAGTTTTATTAGATTGTAAAAAACACAAAATTACAAAAATAAGGATGAATGATGTTTGAGAGGTAACATGTCTTATTCTTACCAATAGTAATAAAATAATTTAATATACAATTTAATAATATGAAAAGGCTACAAAAGATTTAGTGCGCCTTTGAACTACAGGGAAACAGTGCTTTAGCAGAAGCAATGCCACGCGTGGACGCTGTATATAATAGGCTAATTCAGTCATGTGACACCACAATTATTTGCGTTAAAGCCCTTTTCAATTGTGTCGACATTCGCAAAAAATTATCGATAATTGGCATTTCCATCAGCTATATCAGTAAACATTTTGATACGCTAAACCTTTTAACCTGGCTATTGACTTGCATTATATGAATCACAGTTTCAGCTAAAAATCATCTTTACTGTTCTACTGAAGAAAAAAAAAAAAAGACACCTACATCTTGGATGGCCTTTGGGTGAGTAGATTAACAGCAAATTTTCATTTTTGGGTGAACCATACCTTTAACTGTTTTTCACATAGATGTGGGTTTTCTCATAATAATAACTGCTTTAAAGGGGTAGTTCACCCAAAAATGAAAATTCCCCCATAATTTACTCTCTCAAGCCATCCTAGGTGTATATGACATTCTTCTTTCAGACGAATACAATCGAATATATGTCTGAGAATGTCCTGACTAATCCAAGCTTTATAATGGCAGTGAATGGGAGTCCAAAATTTGAAGCCCAAAAAAAGTGCATCCATCCATTATAAAAGTAATCCATACGGCTCCGGGGGGTTAATAAAGGCCTTCTGAAGTGAATCGATGGGTTTGTGTAAGAAAAATATCCACATTTAACACGTTACAAAGTAATTTTTTTTAAATTTTGGGCTCGGATTTGGGCTATGCTTGGATTAGCCAAGACATTTTTTAATATAACTCCAATTGTATTCGTCTGAAAGAAGAAAATGTCATATACACCTAGGATGGCTTGAGGGCGAGTAAATCATGGGGTAATTTTAATTTAACTATTGGGTGAACTATCCCTTTAACACCATTTTAATATAGTATTTTTGCACTAGGGAGGAAGTTTTGTGTTCCGAAAGCTACAGCACAGATTGACTTCTTAAAAGATCAAGCAAAATTTGATTCCTCATGATATGATCCCTATAATACAAATAGTATAATAATAAAATTAAATAAAAAAGTAAATATAAGGAAATAAAGAAAAAAAAAATCATACCATCTGGGCTGAACATTCGACAGCTCCGTAATGACGTTTCAAAACCAACAACTAATTCTTCAATTATTGACACCTGCAATTAAAATAAAATGTGAAAAACCCATCTGGACGTAAACACTAGTATGAATGTTCTGTATGTGTGGTGTTTCCTCACCTTCTCTTTGTCCTGATAGAGAGATCTGAGTGTGGTGAAGACTGGAGGACAGCCTTTGCTGAAGTTCATTCTTAAATATCTATCCAAACACTCTCGAAACTTGTCCCCTAAACAATACAGAAACATTTTATTCAACAAATGCACAATTATGGTAGAAGCTGATGTATTAGACTAGAAGAAGAGTTGCCTACCAGACAGAAAGCTGAGCGGTAATCTGCGAGGTACGAGACCTTTAGGGTATTTCTCCCAGGCCTCCTCATAGATCTTCAGCTTCTCTTCTGTACTCACTGAAAAACACCAGAAATGCTGTGTTTTGTTAAACTGTTACCAATGTGCATGCATATTGTTATAAGATGAGAGACAAAAACGATGCTGGCCAATCAGTTTGCGTGTGTGTACCAGGCTTGAGGGCTTTCTCCAGGCCATGGTAATAAGACCAATTTTCAGGATTTCTCTCCTGCAGTCGTCTGTATATATCTGCCGCTTCCTCAAACCGTTCCAGATTCAACAGAAGTTCCCCTACACATCCACAACAAGAACACAGGAATGAAATGAGAGAGAATATTCCATAGGGCACCACAAACAGTAAGTCAATCTGCTAGACAAGCAAAATGTGAATAGGAAAAACTGCATAACGGACAAAATATCATAAGATGCAGAAGAAAAAAAAAGGAAACAAAGGAAAAATGCGGAAGATGAGGAAGAAAGCAGTGCACTGATGTACCTTTGGTTTCCTCCACAGCCAGTTTATCACAGATCTGTTTCTCGTAGGTGGTGAGATGCTCCAGAGCTTCTCTTAAGAGTCCCGCCTCCCTCAGGACCTGATTCTGATACAGCAGCAGTTCACTGTATTCGTAATCCACTTTGTCAGGGGACGTCTGAAAAAAATAAATAAAAAATAATCATAAACCCCATAAAAATACAGATACATATATACACACACACACACATACATATATATATATATACATACATATACACATACATATATATATATATATATATAAAAAACATAATATATCGATCTGTTGCATGAACTAATCCCTCCAAAATAATATACAACATTTAGGAATCATTTATTTAGCCTGCCAACTTGTAGTTTCCTGTTAGGCTAGAAACCAATGAGAGGAAGTAAGCGCCTTATCTTAGAAGCCACAATAATCGTGTGCCATTGTGTTGCCTGTTGACCTGGAGTGGCAGGTCGAAGTCTTAACAATACCTCATTTAACACTCCTGTTACTGTTGCCCGTTCTTTCAAATCTATTCCAAGTTAATAGGGATGTGAAAAGTACAGGTCCTTTGGTATGCATGTTGATACAGTAGTATATAATTATTCTTTTTTTAAAAAAGGTCTGTATGACTGACAGGCACCAGTTTTTGAACATTCATACGTGTTTTTGCATACATGCTCTGAGAAGAGCGTTCATGACACAATGCAGATGTTTGCATAAATCTTCCTCCACTTTCCTACTAAATTTCCACTGTCCCATATAAACAACAACAACAACAAAAAAAAAAGAAAAGTCTGTCCTTAATATTAGTCAAACAACATTAAGAAAAAAAACTTGATTGTCAATTTGTGTTTTATTTACTCTTATTTACCTTTTATGCTAAAGTTGAAGCACTGAAACTACAAAAAATATATTAAATAGAAATATAAAAATGACAATAGCAAATACATTTTAAATTAATAAAACTAACTAAAATGAAAACAGAAAAAAAGCCAATTGAATAATTAATAAATAGTATACAAGCCAGTATAATTTTAGTATCGAGATACTATTGTAGTTTTATTATTAATTTGTTATTCTTTTTTTAGTACATCAAGTTAAATAAAAATAGGAAATGCCTTGGGTTTAAGTTTAAGTGTGGTTTAAGTTTTTTATATTTTATACTTTTATATTATTTTATATTTGTTTCAATTAATGTTAATTTTATTTAAAGTAACAAACTTTTTTTTTTTGGCTTTAGTTTTAGTTATAATAACCTTGATACAACCGCATAACGCTAAAATAACACTTGTACATACTACATATATACCATTGTTTTAATTTAGTTTGTCAAATACATTTTTTAAATAACACTTCACAATCCATGTTGTTTCAAAGCATATTGATATGTTAATATGATATGAAATATGTTCATTAGTATACTAGCATTTTGGTATTGTGACAACCCTACAAGATAAAAAAAAAACAAAAAAACACTGTATCTGCCTGCCTTGTCTGTATCTACCTGTTGTGTTTTTCTAAACTCCTCAATGATTTTGGCAGCCATCTCGTAGTCCTCTAAGAGGTGATACGCAATGGCGTAACCAATCCATGACGCTCGCTGGGCTGGCCGCAACTGCAGCAGCTGATACCGGGTCTCCTATAAGAGAGTCAAAACAGTCAGGTTAGGTTTTAAAAAGCTTTTAAAAGGTTTAAGCTCTTGCTGAATACAGAGGAGAAATTGGATCTCTTTCAAAACAATGTAACAAAGTACCATCTAAAACAACAGAAACAACAGTGGAGCCATAAAGCACAAAACCCAAATCTGAAAGGCTTTCATTTCAGTGGTAAAAGCAGGTATCAGAGTAGCCTGAGGGTATGAAACATTAAACACCCACTTTATCATACCGCAGAAGACAAAGAAACAAAGACGCAAGAGAAGAGGAGAGAGAGAAACAAGCTCAAGAGACAGGAAATGGACATTGCTGAGTCATGGCCCCTGTATTTGGCCCAACACATACATGCATCCTTTGTGTTTCACATCAAAACTGTGCAAAAATAAGGGTCTTTTTAATTAATTAGAGAGCATATTATACATATTCAAGTGAATATTATAGTGCATATTCTACAATAAATGAAATACACACTACTGTTCAAAGGTTTGGGGTCATTACATTTTTTGAATGTTTTTGAAAGAAGTCTCTTATGTTCAACAAGGCTGAATTTATTTGATCAAATAATTAAAAATAAAAAACAATATTGTGAAATATTACAATTTAAAGTAACGACTGATGGCAAAGCTGAATTTTCAGCATTACTCCATTCTTTAGTGTCTTCAGAAATCAGTCTAATGCTGATTTGATGCTAAAGAAACATTATCATCAATGTTGAAAATAGTTGTGCTGCTTAATATTTTGTCAGGATTCTTTGATGAATAGAAAGATCAAAAGAACAGCATTCATTTGAAATAGAAATCTATTGTAAATGTCTTTACTGTCACTTTTGATTAATTTAATGTATCCTTGCTGAATAAACGCTAATTTGAGCGAGAACACACACACTCACCCTGTAACCCTCCAGGTCTCTCATCTGGATCTGCAGCAGGGAGAGATCTCGAAGGATCTGCAAATTGTCTTTGTCCCATTTCAGTGCGTTTCTGTAGCACTTAATAGCCTCGTCATACTTCTTGTCAGACCTCTGGAGCAGACCGTACACGTGCCAGCCTGAAAATGTCACGTTAAGGACAGCAGGAAAAACTATTTGCAAAGAGAAACAAGACTAGAGAGCTGATGACAGTCAGTACTGTGCCCAGAATGATCACTAAAATTCACAAAGCCCAAGACAAAATATTTTGTGTGTGGACCCCCGGACACAATGAGTCGACTATACCAGGGACTACACAAAGGATCCCCAAATATAATGAACCCCCATGCAAGAGACCCATTTCCTAAAATACTGACATGTCTACATGTTATATGGACAACAACAACAAAAAAAAAAAGTTATATGGACAACATAACAAAATAATGGCTTTTACTGTATATTTTCAACAAGGCCAATCCACATTAATAAAATATCAAGAAACTATTTAGTATTAAAGGGATAGCTCACCCAAAAAATGAAAAATTACCCCATGATTTACTCACCCTCAAGCCATCCTAGGTGTATATGACATTCTTCTTTCAGATGAATACAATCGGAGTTATATTAAAAAATGTCCTGGCTCTTCCAAGCATTATAATGGCAGTGAATGTCAGCCCAAAATTTGAAGCCCAAATCCCTCAGTGAATTTCCATCCCTCATTAACGTACTCCATACAGCTCAGGGGGGTTAATAAAGGCCTCCTGAAGCAAATCGATGGGTTAAGAAAAATATCCATATTTAACACGTTATAAAGTAAAATATCTAGCTTCTGGCGGACCGCCTTCCGCATTCAACTTACAAAAAAAGTGTAACTGGCGCAACGATGACGTTGGACGTAGCGTAAGCATTTTAACCTGCAAAAGGCGCTACACTTTCTTCGTAAGTTGAATACGGAAGGTGGTCCGCCGGAAGCTAGATATTTTACTTTATAACGTGTTAAATATGGATATTTTTCTTACACGAACCCATCGATTCGCTTCAGAAGGCCTTTCTTAACCCCACGGAGCCGTGTGGATTACTTTTATAATGGATGGATGCACTTTTTTGGGCTTCAAATTTTGGGCTGTCATTCACTGCCATTATAAAGTTTGGATTAGCCAGGACATTTTTTAATATAACTCCGATTGTATTCATCTGAAAGAAGAATGTCATATACACCTAGGATGGTTTGAGGGTGAGTAAATGATGGGATAATTTTCATTTTTGGGTGAACTACACCTTTAAGCTGACAGAGTCTTTTGTCTATCCACTATCAAACAACATTTTCAATTAAATTCAAATACATTGAAGCATTTTTGGTATAATTTTGAAACTTTTGGTAAACCAATAAAAGAATCTATTACATTCCAAAATGTTTTTTCCCCTGTAAAACATGAACCTCTAGAATGTGAAGCATTTGACTGGCAGCGAGGAAACACTGCACTATGTGTTTGGCTGTCTAAACAGTTCACGGGTGTTACTGCACATCATGGTCAGACACAGGGCAGGAATTTTGGCTGTGCTCCATCACCCCCACCGGCAGCGACAGGCTTCAAATTGAGACAAATACTGGAGTGTTAATTCTGCCGCTGTGAACATGAGAAACAAACTCATTCCAACTGCTCCAACACATGGACCATTACCATACTATAATCTGCATACTGGACGTTAACGCATATACAGTGGGGAGAACAAGTATTTGATACACTGCCGATTTTGCAGGTTTTCCTACTCACAAAGCATGTAGAGGTCTGTAATTTTTATCATAGGTACACTTCAACTGTGAGAGACGGAATCTAAAACAAAAATCCAGAAAATCACATTGTATGATTTTTAAATAATTAATTTGCATTTTATTGCATGACATAAGTATTTGATCACCTACCAACCAGTAAGAATTCCGGCTCTCACAGACGAGTTAGTTTTTCTTTAAGAAGCCCTCCTGTTCTCCACTCATTACCTGTATTAACTGCACCTGTTTGAACTCGTTACCTGTATAAAAGACACCTGTCCACACACTCAATCAAACAGACTCCAACCTCTCCACAATGGCCAAGACCAGAGAGCTGTGTAAGGACATCAGGGATAAAATTGTAGACCTGCACAAGGCTGGGATGGGCTACAGGACAATAGGCAAGCAGCTCTGTGAGAAGGCAACAACTGTTGGCGCAATTATTAGAAAATGGAAGAAGTTCAAGATGACGGTCAGTCTCCCTCAGTCTGGGGCACCATGCAAGATCTCACCTCGTGGGGCATCAATGATCATGAGGAAGGTGAGGGATCAGCCCAGAACTACACGGCAGGACCTGGTCAATGACCTGAAGAGAGCTGGGACCACAGTCTCAAAGAAAACCATTAGTAACACACTACGCCGTCATGGATTAAAATCCTGCAGCGCACGCAAGGTCCCCCTGCTCAAGCCAGCGCATGTCCAGGCCCGTCTGAAGTTTGCCAATGACCATCTGAATGATCCAGAGGAGGAATGGGAGAAGGTCATGTGGTCTGATGAGACAAAAATAGAGCTTTTTGGTCTAAACTCCACTCGCCGTGTTTGGAGGAAGAAGAAGGATGAGTACAACCCCAAGAACACCATCCCAACCGTGAAGCATGGAGGTGGAAACATCATTCTTTGGGGATGCTTTTCTGCAAAGGGGACAGGACGACTGCACCGTATTGAGGGGAGGATGGATGGGGCCATGTATTGCGAGATCTTGGCCAACAACCTCCTTCCCTCAGTAAGAGCATTGAAGATGGGTCGTGGCTGGGTCTTCCAGCATGACAACGACCTGAAACACACAGCCAGGGCAACTAAGGAGTGGCTCTGTAAGAAGCATCTCAAGGTCCTGGAGCGGCCTAGCCAGTCTCCAGACCTGAACCCAATAGAAAATCTTTGGAGGGAGCTGAAAGTCCGTATTGCCCAGCGACAGCCCCGAAACCTGAAGGGTCTGGAGAAGGTCTGTATGGAGGAGTGGGCCAAAATCCCTGCTGCAGTGTGTGCAAACCTGGTCAAGAACTACAGGAAACGTATGATCTCTGTAATTGTAAACAAAGGTTTCTGTACCAAATATTAAGTTTTGCTTTTCTGATGTATCAAATACTTATGTCATGCAATAAAATGCAAATTAATTACTTAAAAATCATACAATGTGATTTTCTGGATTTTTGTTTTAGATTGTCTCTCACAGTTGACGTGTACCTATGATAAAAATTACAGACTTCTACATGCTTTGTAAGTGGGCAAACCTGCAAAATCAGCAGTGTATCAAATACTTGTTCTCCCCACTGTAAATGTCAAATTGAAAGCTTTTAAACGTGTGTTTTGGTCACTAACTCCAAGGATACAGACGTGGCTCTTCAGGTCATTTCGGAGACCTCTGCGGACAAGTTCGTAGGCTTCCTCTTTCTTTCCCAGGCAGTTCAGGGTCAGGCCTTTCATTGCCAGCGTCTCTGCAAAGATCATAACCTTTAACTCATTAAGCCTTACATGGGATTAGTAAACAAAACCTTTCATTCAGGAATGTTTCAATAAAATACAAATTCTCAGCTGCAGTCTGTATGCAGTCAGTATGTTTTATGCAGTAATAATGAGCCAGAGTGATATGTTGCTACTTTGAGATTATTAATAACGGTGCCCAATTGGTCATTCTGCCCAGTCACTAAAATGTCCTGTTTTGTCAATACATATGGACATGTTGGAGTAAATATTGTTTATAATATGTTCATTTCCATTAGATTTGTGTCCATGTTATTCACATTAAACTGTATAAGCCAAGTATGGTTCTTACCTCCATGTTCTGAGAACTTGGTATTGGAGAGAATCTGTTTGCAGAATTTCAGTCCATTTCTGTACTGCTTGTGTTCATAACATCGCTGATGACATGAGAGGAAAAACAACAATTAATACAAACAATAAAAACTCATTTAATTGTAAAGGCCAGTGCCGTTATAATCAAACTATACGAAATAATTGTCTTAAACTGAAATGATGCTGAAAGTTAAAAAAAAAAAAAAAAGAAAAAAAAATTAGAACTGTGGTCTTGGAAACTAACTGAAAATAATTTACTAAAATTAAAACGGAAATTAAAAAAAAAGTTAAATAAATATTTATATAAAAAAAAACAAAAAAAAAAAAAACTGTTAAAATAAAATTAAAAATGAAAATAATAAATAAAACCTGATTCAAACTATTACTATATACTATAATAGTATATAATTAATACTAAAATATAACTGATCTACGTCTATTTTTCAGGTTCACCATTAAGTTCCCTGGTGAAAAAGCAATAGATTCGGTACTCTTCGGTTGAAGAAAATGCATTTTCCTCCAGATGATTTTCATGATATTTATTATTAGAGATCGTCCGATGTTGACTTTTTAAAACCAATACTGATTATTTGCATGTTTATGTGCCTGATAACCTGTATAACAGGATATATATTATTTCTGTTTTTGACAGTTATAACAGCACTGAACTGAACAAAACTGTTAACACTTTTTTCCTATACTGTAATTTCACTTTCTCCTTGCATACATACCAAAAATACTTCTACATCAATAAATAAAGGGGTCTGAAAGAGTGCAAAAAATAAAAGTGCAGTATCACTAAAGTGTCTCTCTTAAATAAAAAGCTTTCATCAGGTTATCAAACAAGTAACAAATATAACATCATAATTCTAACAAATAAAAAATAAAATAAATAAAAAAAAAAGTATAAAACATTCTAAACAAAAAAAAAAAGAACATCAATAAATGGAGTATCAACTTTGCATGAATATAAGCATTCGTTTTAAACTACAGTTTTAAAAGGTTTTGTTTAATAGACTAAAGAGTGAAGCGAATGGAATACGCTGGAATATTCGCTGAAATACGCATACATTAGTGTTCAGAAAAATAAAACAAATACATCGCTATTACCGAGTCCACCTCATCTAGCATGTTATCAGAATTATTAATAATGTTTTGTCGGTCTAGACTATGAAATACCTGCTGACAGAGTGCTGTTTTTAATCTAGGTGTTTACACAGAACTTATCCCCCATAGCTGTAATTATTTAAATGTTTATTAGTGAAATAAGGTTCCATAGTAAACGCACTCATTCATGGTTGTTTTATTTAATTCATGTAAAATGACATCTTCATTGGGACATGACTTGATGGATTACATGACTCTGTGAGTTTGTCTCTATTTCAGCACCACATTTAAACTATCAAGCATGTAACATCTCATGTGTGCATTAAAGGTTGTTATTTTAAATAAAGGTCACTAATAAAGGGAAATTATTTTACCTTTGAACACCATTGTTGACTCATCTACCCTCAGACGTAATGCTTCAATGGCAGTCTTGTATGCAACTCTCAAAACGGCCACAAGACGGCACCATTTATCGTGAATACGATATTACAAAACCGATACCCGATTATGGAAAAATGCTTAAATGATGGTAAAACCCATTATCAGTCGATCACTATTTATTATATTAAAAGTATTAATTTTATATTAATTTTAACTCTGGGTTCTCCTAAATAAAACTTTAAGTGCAGAGCTTCTCTTATGGTTAGTGCTTTCTAAAGATAATCCATAGCTTTCCATGCTAACCTTGTGTGAGGGTGCACTTGATATACGCACATGCTTGCGCTGTCCCCTGCAAACACTGTAAATGATGGTAATTTACTTTGAGTAGTTCTATTTGGAGCAGCTTCTGTTTCCTCTTTATTACACTGGCCTCTGCTTAGCTAGCTGGTGGTGAGATCACTAACATCACCTCATTCTGTCAAATCTGGAATCGGCTCTTCCCCAATTCAATACAGCTCTACTGAATCAGTGGCGTGGCTTCAAATCAATTCAGAGCATCCTATATACACAACAGCCTTCCTGAATTAAAAATAGAGGCTTTGGAAACTATTAAAAGGGCAGTCCCAGTAGATTTTAACAATACGATATGACAAGGTGTTAGCGGCTAAGTACAATAGAACAATAAATTCAAAATGTTAAAGTACACCACCTACTCCATTTTCCCATGAAACTGGAAACGATCTAGTTTCTCTTAACAAGTTTGTCAGGGGAAAAAATGCAAGTGATCGTGCCAGCGCCTCCAAGTCATGCAGTAAGTGTGCTAATACTGTAGCTTCCACACTCCACAAACACTTGGATATGGGCTTAAAAATAGCGCACATTTTTCTAGGTTAACGTTAGAGCGAACCACCATGTAAAGTTCCTACTTGTTTCAAACGATAAGCCATATTTGAGGTCAATGGATGATAGTCGAACGTTTGAATTTCCTGCCCGACATACTGTAATTACCACACGGACCTGCCGTTAACAATCTGTTCTTCATGGTATCTAATTGCGATTATTCTGGTTAAAATTGCAATTTGCGATTTAAAATGCGATTTATTTATTATTTTTACAAATTAAAAGTGTGTGTATACATTTATAACATTTTGTGCTCATATTAATATGACTAATAATAATTATGATTTGATTATTATTGCTAAATACAAAATAAGAAATTACTATTACAATAACATTTTCATTATTAAAAATATAAAATAGAGTATACAACAACATTTATATTTTACAAAAAACTGCAGGGTTACCTGTTAACATGCAGGCAGCCTATGACTAAAAATCACTAGAAAGATCTAAGGATTTAATCTAAAATATTATATTTTTTATAAAAATCAGTGCTTTTTATCTGTGATATCAATTTCTTTATTTTTGTCAGGAGGTATGCAAAATCTCTCCAAAAGTCTACATCTTTAACATGAAATATGAGCCTCTTATGCATCCACTGTGGGAAAAAACTCCTGTACACTGGAGAAAAACATATGGATTGTCATATACATTTATTTAGAGAGAAGTATTATTTTTCCTATTTTTTTTTATCCAAAATAGGATGGAGTGAGCACTGCTGGGTGCTAAACACACTCATGTTTCATTCATACTGGAGGCCAGAGGGCGCCCTCGAGCAGAAACGACACATTTGCCTCAGAGAGAAGTAATATAATGCTATAATATAAAGCTAACACTGTAGCTGAATAAAAAAAAAACTATATAAGATACTATAAAATACATTGTCTGCCTCATTCTGTGATAAGCCACATCAGCTCACAAAAAGGACATTTCAAACACTCGACTGACGATATGAAGTTAAAACATGTTATTAAACGTTGTCTTTTTTTTGGTTTTTCAAACGCATGTTATAAGCGACTCAAACTCGCAGTGCTTTCAGACAGAGCAGCGTTTACTACTGATCACAGAGCTGCTCTTCACGAACACACTGGGCATATATTTATTTAATTAAAATCGCAGCCTTTACGCTTTCATAATCGCACATAAGCCAAATCGCGATTGCGGTTCAATTTCGATTAATCGTACAGCCCTACTTCACGGACTGACACTTCACCACAAGGGGCTTTTTTTTTTCTGCGACTAACAGACTAATACAATTTTGGTCGACTAGTCGACTAAAGTTCAGACGACTATTAGGTGGCAGCCCTAACTGCCGAACTATCACTTCGAAAAGGAAAATACAGTTAAGTGCAATGCGCAGTGCAAATATGTCATGTAGGCTACATAAAATTAAACAGAGAATGCTACTGTAAAAGAATGTTGTGAATTCTTTGTGTGCCCGTGTTTTAGCACAGTGCTACGGGAAGAGCGCATCCACAACAGGGTTCCACCTTCATGACTAGCACTGTCAAGTTCACTTGTGCATTCGTAGGCTCTCTCATGTAGGATGCGTTTGGTTAAGTAAAGCGGTAGTAAAGCGCTTCAGTTTAAAGGGTACATAACACACACAGTTTCTGCCAATCACATGTTAATCTTGAGTACCTATAGAGTAGTAATGCATCCTTTATATCTCCGAAGAGTCTTTAGTTTTATCATATTTATAAAAAGACAGACACGCTGTACCGATTCTTTCAGAAAACAGCTGAGCTTGTGAAGTCATGCAGTGTGTGGGGCTAAAGAGTCATGAGCACACACACACACACACACACACACACACACAAAAAATACATCATGGCATTGTCCCTGGATAACTTTCGATTCACTATACGTTCGTGTTGTTTACATTATATACACTTGCGCGCCGATTGCCAACAAAACAGACATTTGATGCAGTTTCACTCACCGCCTGCGGTTTCGACTCATGACCGGGAACAAACAAACACACTTGCAGAACTCTGTTGCTGCTCCGGAAAAAACAAACTGCATCCACTGTTTCCTTAACGCTGGATTATTTGGGAAGCTGAACAAGGTTATCTTTCCCCTCACAAAAACACACTTCTTTAGTGACATTGTTGATTTCGTTGTCTAAAAACAAAATGACAGCGCTGCCGACGGCTTCTGTAACCCGAACAAAGCACGTTGATTGGTTCGCTCTGGTTGATGTGCGCATGCGCTCATCCGGGAGAAGCGCCCATACAAGGAAATCCGCCCTTTGTGACGTCATACAGGGCCATACTCGAAAAACTTTCCGAAACTTATTCGAATTCTGAAAGAGTGTATTTGGCACAGAAATACTCCGTCATATGTCCAACTCATTTTTTGAAATTTTGGCCATTTTAGCATGAGTATCCAACTCTTTAACAGTGTAAATAAGTCAGAATGCATGAAATAGCATTAGACCCCACCCCTTTAATGGTTAGCTTCAGCAAATGCACCTCAAACAGCAATGCACAACATTAACAACTATGATTGGGACTGTCATATTACATAACATTATAATGAGAACACTATTGTAATAAAACGTTGTGAATTCTTTGATTTAGTTGCTGTGTTTCAGCGCGTTGTTACGGGAAGAGCGCATCCACAACAGGAGTTGCACTTTCTGACCAAAGACTGTAAAAAAGATGGACGACGTGTCTCCACTTCCTTCCACTGTAGAAAAATCAAGCAAAAATATCCCAGAAACGGCTGTTGCCGATTACGTCATTCAGAACCTGAGTCAGTGCAGTAGTGATCCTGAGGTGGAACCACAATTTGAAGTGATCTGATTTATCTTATATAGTATATAGGATTCGTTTGGTTAGTTCATTCATGCGGTGGTAAAGCACTTCAGTTTACTGGCGATCATCTTCAGCTTCAGTGTACGCAGCTCAAACAGCAATGCATATTATTAACTATGATTGGGACTTTCATATACATTCTGTCAGCATGAGGTTATCAGAGCTGCTAACTGGAGTTCTTGAAGCTCCGCCCCATGAGCAGCAGCTTATTTGCATTTAAAGGGACACACAAAAACAGAACGTTTTTGCTCACCCTCAAAAAGTGACAATTTTAACATGCTATAAAAAAAAAGATCTGTGGGGAATTTTGAGCTAAAACTTCACATACACACTCTGGGGACATCAGAGACTTATTTTACATCTTGTAAAAAGGGGCAATCAACCAACCCTTTAAAATTGTTGCTTAAAATCATCTGATGCTTGCTGCCTTGATTTTTAGCTCCTCATTCTGCATCTGTGGTGCTTGGCCCCTTAATTGCTACTTGCAACTATATTTTTAGATGTTTCTTTTTCAAAAACATTGATGCATTTTTAATTATCTACCACTTGTTGTCCGTGCATAGGCTATTCCATTTTATTTAGCCATGGCACATGCATTTTGATTTTTTGTATGCAAGTAATGTTGTCCAATGACTTGTTTGCATTATTTAGGCATTATTTTATGTCTATGTAAGGCAATTTTTTTTTATTTTGATAAAGTTGGCCATAGGAGTGTAAAATTAATTTTAAAAGTTAAGGAATCTTACACTGGTTCAAACTAGGCTAATGTACTGTATATGTTTGATTTATGTTGAAGTGCTTGGGACATAGCTTTTAATGGTGAGCCGTTTGTTTTTGTAATCAGGCTCTCAATTTATATTAAAATTTAGATTTATCGGCCAAAATATCGGTTATCAGCATCGGCAAAATTTTCATATTGGTGAGTCCTTAATTTGAATCATTTTCAGAATGTTTTTTTCCAGCTGATGAATGATAAAACATTGACAGCCAATCAGAATACAGCCTGCTTTAAAGAAGCAGACAAAACTCAGCGTGAGCTAAGAATAAACAGCGAAATTGTTCGCTGATGTGGATGCTAATATCTTTATCGTTCTTGGTGTGAACAGGTCTTAAGAAACAGAGGTCAATTCACAAAGTGGAAATCAAACCCATCAAAGAAACAGAGGTGAAACTAACAAGTCAAGTAGTGGACATCAAATCCAAAGTCCTAAAGACTTGAAATTAATGAAATTAAAGACAAGTGCATGTTGGAAATAAAGCAGTTTAATTAACCTATTCTAGACCGTGACAAAAACATTTATATTTCTGATAATATGCCATTTAAAATGGACTCTAATGTAATGCATTTACTGTTTTGTTTGTTACTTTCCTGGCAATGTTTATTCCAGTAAAATGGTTGTCTTTACACCTATAAACAACATCTAAAAGTTAAGACTCTTGTCATTTATGTTCTCCATTTGAAAACAGACTGTAAACGTATTTTTTCCTATTGTTAATATTAGTCGCTGTTGTTGTAAAAATATATTTTTTAAAAACACCTGCTATGCTTTTATTATTGAAATATGAATATAAAATTTAACAAAAGTAGTAAAACATGAAATAAACATCAGCATATGGGTTATCCAACATAAATTGGTATCGGTTATAAAAAAAAAAAAAATGATATCCACTGGGGTGTGATACACTTAGCTCACGAGATATTGGGTTCACGAGAACTAATCGATATTTTAACACTATTTTAAAGAAATCTTGTGACAAAATAAACGAAAAATAGCCTTTAAAATTACTTAATACATATATAATAACAATGAGGCAATAATACTTGATTCAAATAAAGTATCAAAAGCAAGTAATCATTGTTTTATTGAACAACACTGTTAAAATACATAATGTAATACACTATAAACAATAATCAACTTCTGTATTATAACAAATGCCTACAGAGGGCGCCAACTGGTGATTGTTGTTGTCACACTTTTCAGCATGATCAAATCCTTGTTTAATATTGGCCTAACAACAGTTAAATGTCCACTTAATCTTTAAATGTTGGCCACTTCTGTACGATAGAAATGCTACAGCCACTGTGATTTCTTGAAAAAGAACATGTGGACATCAAAACATGCACACTCGAGGGGTAGAACTTATTTTGAAATTGCGCATAAACAACAATTTGCGTATTTAGAAACATACTGACATTCTCCTGTGTTGCTGTAGGTTTATAAATAATCTGGTGAAATGGCACACGTTACATTGCAAGGTGAACGTTATAAGCAACCCTAACTACAAACTAACAGTTTGTTAACCGAGCTGCTGAGACGTGTAAATGATAACTGTGCAACAGTGGATATATTTATTTAACTGAATTTGTTGGTAAATTCACAATAGCACTATGCTTTAAGATTTCTAAACGGTTTTAATATTTCATACATACAGCCTTAGAAAACAGTCTAATAATGCGGTTCAAGGATTCTCGTCCACTTACGGTATTTTTCTGGTTAATCGACATGGGTAATTTGCAAATCGAAGATTTTTTTTTTTTTTTTGTGACAGCCCTATCTTGTCATTTATGTTTAGGTTCAGCTATTTCAATTAACAATTTTAATTAAATAGATTTAGTTAAAAATGCCAACACAGATTCTTAATTGTCTTGCAACATTAATGGTACATTTCATAATCTTCATAACCACTCTCAGATGTGTTTACTAGCTGATCGATCTCAGTCGCGTGACCACTAAACAGTGCTGTGAGATCCAGTGAGAAGCGTTTGAAGCGTCAAAGAACACAAATGTCTCAGTGATTTAAACTAGTTTAAAGCCAGATTAAACATCTGACAAACAGGAGAAACACTGTGCGCAACGATACAGTCAAAAAGCTCTTCAATCTACAAATCACCATTTACCATGGATTTACTGTAGTAACACTAACTGCACCTTGGTATTGTGGCAGAAATGTGGGACAAATTTTATTAAATTATTCATGTAGACATGTATAAAAAGAATTAAAGGAGTAATTGAATATAATTACAGCATTTTTGTGATTAAGCTATAGGCCTAGCATTTGTGCATTTAGACAATCTATTTAGGCTACCGTTTTTCATACAAATACGATAGAAACCATATAGTTACATTTTACAATGGTATTAAGGTGATATATGCGTGGTTTTAACTGTGGTTATCATGATCTAAATGTATGAATACTATGGAAGACCAATGGTTAATTTTAATAAAACTCAAACTTAAATTTACATCTGCATCCTAACTCAAGCTACTGTCAAATGTACATTTCTAAGAGACAAAACATGTAATATTAATATTGCAGCTTGCACTGCAAACTGTGCTGAAGATACACGTTCGGATGATGATCTTGAGTCCCTCAGACAGACCTAACCGAGGGGTCAAAATTTTGTTGGTTAGCATAGCCCCATTAGCCCTGCTAATAGACACTACACACTTTGACGGTCAATGTAAAAATATGCTTTTTAGAGTCAATGTAATTTGAGTGATTGGCTTAAAACAATCTGGCAGGAGAAAAGAGCACCCATCCATGAGCAAAGGTGGTATAACTTCCAGGGAATCTGTCCTCAGGCTTCACCAGCATTGAAAAAATTATTATACCATCTATAACCATGGCAAGAGAGTTTCTCAGACTCCAAACCAAACAAATACAACATTTAAAAAAGCAGCTGCCAGGATAAACACTAGGTACACACATGAGGTTGAAGAATACAGTCATGGGGGAAAAAAGAAAAAAAAAAAAACTGCTGCTTGTCCTATAACAGTTTAAGATTCAATAATGTTTTAAAGTTGAAATCACTACCTCATGTAGTCCAAGTTCTGGACTGATTCATTTTCAAATTATTTATATCTAATTATTTTAGTAAATGCTTTAATAGCTATTTTTAAATATAAATTCAATTGCAGAAATTGTTATGCATCACTTATTATCTTTAAATAGTGTGATATCATATAGGCATCGGCCATCAAATAAAAAGTCCATAACGTTCCACCACTACTTCCAAGTTTGGCTAAACCAGTCAGTGGATTCATGATGACAATGTGATCAATTATGATCTGACTGAGCCTAAGAGCTCACATATAGTATTTACAAGATAAAACGTTTACATAATGTTTTGCATTGTTGCTTTGCAGATAGATAATTAAAAAACAACACATAAAATGTTCTTTAAAACATCAGTGCATCACATCAAACGAGGCGCAACCAAGTTTTTGTAGACTTGCCTTATGATTACAGTAAACATCTTAATGAAATATACTGTGCATATTATAGCTTCTTATATCTAGCTTATAGATCTAAGCCAAAACACAACACTAGAATATGCACTAATGCATGAAGGGGAAAGTATTGCAAAAGTGAATACTTGTGAAAAAAAAAAAAAAGTTATATGCATGCTACGCAAAATACAGTTTGATTTTTTTTATACTTTTAAATGGTGGAATGGCAGTATACCAGCACAGAGTTTTAATTGAGGTTATGCAAGCACATCATGCTGTCAGTTTCAATTCTCAAGCAGTCTATTATCAACTTATGCCCATTTCAAATTAATGCTCACATCCAACTCTAATAAATTGAAAGGTCTACAATGACAAAAAAAGCATGCAAAGCCGTTCAAATGAGTCTTATAAAGCATAAGATAAGATATAATAGCCAAGATGCAGCTAACAGAACCACATTCATTTATCCAGAGGCCTGGCTGCTAAAACCTAAATCAAATCGAAGTTTAATCCATTACATATCAGTGGAGTGAAAATAATGTACGCTATGACAGTGAATTGCACGTGTATAAACACGTCAAGTGTTTGTAGCTCTGAAGTTGAGCATCACTTAACTTTCAGGTTTTCCTTCAACGGCAAACAACGAAACACTGCAAACATGTTGAGCTCTTCCTATCTTAAACAGCTCTGCAAAACTCGCCAAGTCAAAACACCTCCAAACATGTAATTTTCAGAGAAATATCCTGAGGATATTTAAAAGTGGTCTGCTGGATGAACAGGCCATGAGACTGACTTCAGCCATTGACATGCAACATTCAGCCTCACAGCAGAGCACTTGACTGTATAAACGTAGTTCTAAAGCCGTTTAAAATCAAATAAATGGAGACTAAACTCGCCGTACGCTTTTATTTAACCAATGACAGCCTCTTTCCATCAGCATTGTGTCTGTATGTTAAGCTACATTAGCACACTGACAGCTAGCAGCTAACAGGCTAAAAGCTAACCTCCATTTGACAGAGAGACTCTTGATAGTTCAGTTTTGCACATACTAAAAAGTGCTGGATCTGCCAGAGCATTAACTTCAGCCCTCAATCACACTCATGACGGTTGCCAAAAGGCTTTATTTGTCGGATGGATGTTTTTGTACTGGAGCATTAGCACTCACCAGGATCCTCTTGAACAGAGCGTTTTCTTTGGGAGGCAGAGTGACTGTCGGCATCCTTTACACTCTCTATATCAGCACATGTGAAATGAGTGCGGGTGTGTGAGGCAGCGTCTTTCCCGTTTTTTACCCCCTTGTTCTCTGAGTCCTCGCTCGGCTCGATTTAGTGCCCGTGTCAGACTTACTAACCCAGCCCTCACGTGGTGACAGAAAAGCCCCCTTTGAGCCCAAAATGGCCGATGCGGCGCTTCTCCTCCGGGTCAAGCTGCTTGACTGCACGTCGCCTCACAGACAGCAGGGGGCGCATCATTTGTAGGTCAAACTTTTTTTTTTTTTTTACTATGAATACAAACAATATCCAAATCTCTACATCTTTCACAAGGAACTGTGTCATTATTTATTTTTATTGAACTTAAGGATGAAGAATAATGCCTTAAATTAGCAGACAACCCTTTATTTGTTTGTTTGTACTTCCATTACCTTTTCTTGTCTTGTTTTATGATGCTTGTCTGTTGTCATTTTCAATATTGTTCCAAGCCTTTTATGTTTAACTTTCTATTTAGTTAGTACAGTGTATAATTGGTTAAATTATGTAAGTAATACATTAGAAAGCTCGATAATAAAAATGTGCTAGATTATAATGTCTGCAATTTTATTTTTAAATCTAAAATAGTTTTCTTGCATAATCCACATTCACATCCAATACATGTATCAAAGGATAAGTTCTATGCATGATTTTTTACGAACATTTTTATTTTGTTGTTGATCAAATAAAATAAAAACTAAAAAAAAAATCTGGTGCGATATTTATGGTATTAGGAGATTGGGAACACTTAATTGATAATTTCTTTAACATCATTATTGAAACGTATATATAAATCCTTTAATAATTAGCCTCAACAGACTTTATTTTTAGCTCCTAACATATAAATTAGGACCAGAATCCTGAAACAGTCTAGTTGTTGCTAGGTTTTATTTTGCGACAGCTGGGATGCAAGTGTCAGTGGCATATAAAATTGTGTTGGATAAGTAAATGGGTACTTTTCCAATTTTGACTGGAAAAATGAACGGGACTTTTATTTTGGCGTGAGACGTTAAAGTGGATTTTATCCTACAGTGCGGTGGCAAATGAATATAGTGTAAATATATGGGACTTTTATTTTGATAGGTGTTGCGGAAGTGTTTTTTTCGCAGAGGGCGGTTGTAAGTGGCATCCTGCGCTTCTGATAACACTGGCTATCGCTCTCATTCATAACGGACTCTTCGCGCCGAAACACTGGATGACAAATCCATCCGCTTAAGCTACAGTTATCCGACACATTGCCAATATTAATTCAGCTGGAGGAGGTGAGTGAAGATAGACATTTCTTTCTGCTAAACACTACAAACGTTGATCACGCAGACAGGCATCATCATCTTTTTCTTCATCGTCATCATCATCATCGTCATCATCCAGCTAACGGTACCGCAGCTAGCCAGAACACGTTATTATAATGTTGTTATAAATAATATATTAATAACAAAATAAGGCAATTTTAAAATGTTAATATTATACTATTTTGAGAAATCCATTACACCGACGAGCTGGAGGTAAATGTGACTAGAATGTAAAAGATGCCATTGAAATATTTTGAAGATTACCTGTTTCTCTTATTCTGTTCTGTTATAAAGCGTGAAGTCTTACAGTAAAATATTGAAACATTAAGCTAATCTTTGATGGCAGATGTGTCGATCAATATCGGGGTCAAAGTGTCATGGACTCAGACGCTCCGCCTCAAAGGCAAATAAAAAAGACGGTTGTTTTTTTTAAATTACTATTATTTAATTATTTTCTTTTGGTCATGCTCTATTTTGCATGTTTTTGTAGATGAAGTTGCGGTGGGGCTGGACGTGTCTCTTGTTACTCTCCATCTCCATGGTAATATGGGCCCATGAAGAAGACCTGGAGGATGAAGAGGAGGCTCAAGTGGAAGATGGAGATGTAGACATGGAGACAGACAGTGGTGAAAGCATTGAAGTAGATGCCAATGTCTCTTTTCAGGTAAGATACCACTCAAAAAATATGCATATCATAACGGACATTGCTCACCTAAAATTTTGCATAAGAACCGTTAACACTGATTCACTTTGCCTCTAATCATCTTCAAGTTATTTGTAAATGTTTATTATATGAATTGCACAGGTAACATACAAGACCCCAGTTCCAACAGGAGAGGTGTTCTTTACTGAGACATTTGATGATGGATCTTTGAGCAGGTTTGTGAAGCTTATCAAATTGATATGTCACAAAGAATGAAGTCAAAATTACAGTTTTGTGGCTTGTAAACCATGTATGTTTGCTTTGAGATCATATTTAATCAACTATACTTATAAATGTTGACAACATTTACATTTATTTTCTGTGGGCAAACTGACTAAGAATATTGATAACAGATTTTTGTCAAAACGATGAAGATGATGATGAAAAAATTTCACAAAATCAATACATTTTGAATATAACACTCTATGCCAATAGCATGACCTCTTGTTACTTATTGCTTAATTATTTGTTAGCTTTTTCATGTTTTTTTTATTTTTCTGCAGTTGGCAGGTGTCTAAAACAATGAAGGAGGATGCTGATGAAGATATTGCGAAATATGATGGTTAGTTTTCCAGCTGAGAGGATTTGTGGATTGAGGATTTTGAGTGTTTTATTAGCTTGTATCAATGAATAATACTGATAATATATTTTATCATTAACCCCACTTAAAGGAGTAGTTCACTTCAGAATTAAAATTTCCTGATAATTTACTCACCCCCATGTCATCCAAGATGTTCATGTCTTCAGTCGAAAAGAAATTAAGGTTTTTGAGAAAAACATTCCAGGATTTTTCTCCATATAGTGGACTTCAATGGGGTACAATGGTTTGAAGGTCCAAATTGCAGCTTCAAAGGGCTCTACACGATCCCAGACGAGGAATAAGGGTCTTATCTAGCAAAATGATCTGTCATTTTCTAAAAAAAAAAAATATAAAAATGTATATACTTTTTTTTACCACAAATGCTCTTCTTACTCTGATCTGCGATGTGCCACGCATTATGTCATCACGTTGGAAAGGTCACACGTGACGTATGTGAAAGTACTAATCAAGTGTTTACAAAGAGAATGTGCAAAGACTAAGTCAAACGCCCTTCACAAAAAAAGGTAAAGCAACGATGTCGGACGATTTTGAAGTTGGAAGAGAAGATGAGATTGAGTTTTTCGCCCCTACCGCGGTACTTCCACCTACGTCACGTGTGAGCTTTCCAATGTGATGACGTGGTGCATCGCAGACCAGAGCAAGAAGAGCATTTGTGGTTAAAAAGTATATAAATTTTTATATTTTTTTTTGGATAATGACAGATCGTTTTGCTAGATAAAACCCTTATTCCTCATCTGGGATTGTTTAGAGCCCTTTGAAGCTGCAATTTGGACCTTCAAACCGTTGTACCCCATTGAAGTCCACTATATGGAGAAAAATCATGGAATGTTTTCCTCAATAACCTTAATTTATTTTCGACTGAAGAAAGAAAGACATGAACATCTTGGATTACGTGGGGGTGAGTAAATTATTATGAAATTTTAATTCTGAAGTGAACTAATCCTTTAAAAAAAAAATCCTTTCCCAAATTATTATGTCTCTTATGCCTGTAGGTAAATGGGAGGTTGAGCCCCTGAAGGAAAACAAGGTGCCTGGTGATTTGGGCTTGGTGCTGAAATCTCGTGCTAAGCATCATGCTATCGCAGCTCTGCTTAACAAACCCTTCGTGTTTAAGGACAAGCCCCTCATTGTCCAGTGAGTGCTGTTCTTACTTGCATCCTGACATCTCACAGAACCCTGGATTTCTATGATGCTTGAGAAATAAAGCTTGTGCATTCTAACCATATCCGATCTATGTAGGTATGAGGTCAATTTTCAGGATGGGATTGACTGTGGCGGCGCTTACATCAAGCTATTGTCAGACTCAAAAGACTTAGACCTGGTATGTTCATTGACTGCTTCATATGTTTGGAACAAATTAAGGGTGTGTTCACACTTGACAGATTTGGTTGCAAACTCTGTTGCGATTGCTCTGTTAGTGCGGTTCATTTGAATAAGTTTAAACGCTGCCATCCGAAACCTGGTGTGCACCAAACAAGCAGACGAGACCCCCGAAAAGATGGGTTTCAGTCCACTTCCACATGAACTCTGGCGCAGTTCAACTGAAATACGAACGCAACACGGACCAAAGACTTCTAAACGAACCAAAAACAGGGCGTGATGTCCACAAGATGCAACCCTAAAAAGAACAGAATCCTCAAGCATACATAGTCACAATGTTGCCCATCACAGTTCGGTATAGGCATCGGAAACACAGTCTCCTTGCAGCAGATCTTCATTTGTATTCCTGCCGCTGTTTTGACTCCTTTACACATTTTATAAGCTATTCATGAGTTCTCAGCTGGTAAAAATGCCATCGTATGTATAAAAAAATTAAAAAAAACTTTTTTGTTTTGTATCTTTAGGTTTGATCTTAAAAATGACAGAGTGAACACTAAGCAAACCAGGCCTAAATGTATCATTTCTTTTTTTGGTCCAGACCAAAAGAGAGAAGTGAACCAAATTACAAGTGTGAACACACTTTAAAAAACCTGCCCTGGTATTGTCATAAAATATGAATTTTATAAAAATTTTAATGTAAGATACTGGATTCGAATATGATATAAAGTTGCCATTATAAGGGGAAAAAATTATATCATAAATTTTAAGAGTGATGTATACGTCTTTTGACTCACAGGAACAGTTTCATGACCGGACACCGTATAGCATCATGTTTGGGCCGGACAAATGTGGAGAGGACTACAAACTGCACTTCATCTTCAGACATAAAAACCCCCTTAATGGAGATGTGGAAGAAAAACATGCCAAACGGCCCGACGTCGATCTGAAAAAGATCTATACTGATAAAAAGACTCATCTCTTCACACTTGGTGCGTACACATACTTGTGTTCTTGTGATGATAAGCTTGTGAAAGCTCTGACAACATTTAAAAAATATATAATATTATCATTACTATTATATAGATGTAATAAATGTTATAATAAATAATTGAATTAATCAGTTGTGATAATTAAAGATTAAATCTGAAAAGTATTTTATCATATTACAAATGTAAGATGAAATTTTTTTGTTCAATTGAAAGCAATTTTACATGCATGGAATTTTTGCTCTCTTCTTCTCCTTTTCTCAGTTTTAAATCCAGACAATAGCTATGAGATCTTTATTGACCAGTCCAGTGTTAGCAGGGGAAGCATGTTGACAGACGTCGTTCCACCTGTGAACCCTCCAAAAGAGATTGACGATCCCAAAGATTCCAAGCCAGAGGACTGGGATGAGAAGGCCAAAATCCCAGACCCAGAAGCAGTCAAACCTGATGACTGGTGAGGTCTATGAATATGAAGCAAAGTCAAATGCAAAGAACATATTTTGCATGTTTTTAATAGCTTGTGGGGTTTTTTTTTTTTTTTTGCTAAAGCCACTTTATTAAAACAGTACATTGTTGTGACTACCTTCACAGTTTTTATTTACATCTTAGTCATACTGACAGGCATGGCAGTCATATGAGGAACCACGTAATTTATGATGAAGTTGTGTTATGTTGTCAAGAGAATAGCAGCAGTGGTATTGTATGTCAAGACCTGGTTTCTTTCCTTCATCTGTCTATCTCTCTATATAGGGATGAGGATGCCCCTGCTAAGGTCCCGGATCCTGATGCAGTGAAGCCTGATGGTTGGCTGGATGATGAGCCAGAGTTTGTGTCTGACCCCACTGCAGAAAAGCCTGATGACTGGTGAGAAGAAAAGTATTTTGTTTAATCCAGTGGCTTATGTCAGTGCTCAATGAGGAGCTTCACAGTAATTATTAGAACCAATTTATTTGCCACTGTAAATTTGTCAGTATCGTGTCTGATGTTGAAAAACCCGAGGACCCCAGTCATGCGTCATAGTGCATCAAATCGAAGTATCTTACACACCACTGTAAATTTTCACAGGAATATGACTTCAGTGCAAAAGTACAAAACAATAACAATATACACATTCTTGAAGTAGGGTTGTGCGATTTTTGACAAATTATATCTCAATATTTTCTGGGATTTTGTCGATAATAATGATAAATGGACAATATTTCGCTGAGTGTGTTTTGTGCTGCTACTAAGACTGGTTTTAGCCTGGTTTAGCCTGTTCAGCTGACTCCCAAAGCTTTTCATATTCTTAATATTTTATGCAGTGGTTAGTTCACAGCAGTGATAGAAATTCTTTTCTTTAAAGGCACAATATGTATGATTTTTAGATTTAAAATATCCAAATACCACTAGAATATTATCCCAAACGTTTCCAACAATATTTAAATCCAGGGAAATCAGCTATTTTAACCAGTGTTACAGACCGTGTCCTTGCGTCGCCTGTCAATGACGTCTAATCTGCGCTACCCTTGATTTCCGTAGAAACCATGGAAACACCAAAGACACTGTAATATAGTATGTTTTTTATTAGACAGGTGAGCAACTGCTTGGATATACATTTATCAACAGAAAACGAATCATTGTTATACAGCGCAACACGGTTAGTCTTATTGTTTGAATCGCTTGTTTTGTTGATTCACTGCGAGTAACGTTTTTACCATGCCTCAGAGACGACACTATTTTGTCAAGTGGCTAACATAGCATAATCACAGAGAGCTTTCTCCATCATACAATATATTTTAAAATTAACTGCATGTCATTTAGCAACAGTCATTTAGTCATCCTGTTTTTATTAATATGAAATTCCAATATCGATCTAGATTACTGCAGCATGCAACAAGTCTCTTACCAGCCACCGAGCAAACACACAGAGTAACGTTATAGCATAACTTTCAACACACTCAGTCAAATGTATTTTTAACCATGTAAAACAGCATTGTGTTACCCCACATACGCAACGAAAAGAGCGGAAGCTGCCGACTGCAGCATAAGCATAATAAAAGCTCAGAGACTGGTGTTACAACTCACATGATTCCACGCTCATTCACTGCGTCATCAAGCGACGCTTTTGTTTTGAATAAGTGACTTCTAGCGGTGAAACTTACATACTGTGCCTTTAAGAAACTCTTTCTTTAATGGGCAACCTTGAATCAATTTCCAAGGGCATTTTTTCCTAAGCTTATTTGATGATATGCATCATCTTTTATGCAAATTCTTACATTAACTCAATAAATTCTTACTATAGGCTGTTACCAAACAACTGAAATTTGTAGCACTGCATTTGCTGCACTACAAAAGTGACAAAATCTGCATCTAAAGCAGCATTTAGATGTAGGGCTGTCACAATTCCTCAATTAAATTTGAGTACTCGATTTTAAAAAATCGATTTATTTATTTATTTTTATTTTTATTTTATTTATTTTTTTTACCCGTGTCGGTAAACCTTGACCTCCAAAATACCAGAAGTGGTGCAGAAGTGGTGACGAGAATCCAGGAACTGCATTATTAAACCATTTTCTAAGGCTGCAAGATGTATTAAAACCACTTAAAAACCATTCTATAACATGGTGCTATTGTGAATTCACAAAGGCTGCAATTCAGGTTTCAGGTTTCAATTCAGGTTTGGTTGCTTATAACGCTCTGTTCTGCTCCACATGAACTGTTATCATTTACATGTGTGGAGCATATCTCAAACTCCATCTCTGCATACGCTGAGAGTTTTGGTTGCTTATAACGTTCATCTGGGAATGCAATGTGTGCCATTTCATCAAATTTAAGGTAAATCGTTTATAAACCTACACCAACACAGGAGAAAGCATCAATGTTTCTAAATATGCAAACTGTTCATCGCGATTTCAAAATAAAAGTTTAACCCCTCGCTCTGAGTTTGCACGTCTTGATGTCCACATATTGTCGTTCAAGAAATTACAGTGGCTGTAGCATTACTATCGTAAAGAAGTAGACAAATATTAAAGATTAAGTGAACATTTGAATTAAATGTTGTTTGGCCAATATTAAACATTAACAAGGATTTGATCATGCTGTAAAGTGTAACAACACCAGGCCGTCGGTGCCCTGTACAGGCATTTGTTATACAATGTATGTACACAAGTTGATTGTTTATAGTATTATAAAATGTTATTTCTGTCTTTTTGAGTGAGTCATTGAGTCATTCAGTCAACCGATTCGTTCAGTCGGCTGATTCATTCAGGAACGAAGCAAGTGACTCTCTTTATGAATGCGTCATTGAATCATTGACACTGATTCATTCAGGAATGAAACACCACTCACTCACACACAGATGCACAACGGTTCTATTGCAGGTTTGTTTGGAACTATTTTTGTTGGCGAAATAGAGCAAAAACAGACAATATTGCCAATATTGTGTCTAAAATTTTGCTCTCAATATTAACTTATTGTTTATTGAACTGTTGTATAGAATTGGTATCACATTTGCAAAATTGGATAACGAAAGCTTTAAAACCATGTCAGTCTTTTTCATTTTCGTCTGTGTCAGCGAAGAAAGTAAACACAAAATAGTATTTGGATTTGGAATGGCATAAGCGTGCGTGAATGATAACACAATTTTAATTTTTATGTAAAATATCCCTTTGATTTACAGACCAAACATGGATAACTACATAGACAAATACAAAGTTTGCAGACGCTGTCAAAAAGAGAAACAAATATTTGAAGAATACTATTTGAAAAAGTTATTTTTATTTTAAAGTGCCCATTATGCTTATTCGAATATTACCTTTCATGCAGTGTGTAATATAGCTGTTTGTGAACGTAAAAGGTCTGCAAAGTTTCAAAGATCAAAGTGCACAACAAATAAAGTGATAGTCTCCTAAAAGAAAGAATCGATTTCTGAACTGCCGAAACAAGTCGTCAGCAATTCCAGTCTTGCTTCCTGTTACATACCTATGTAACAATGTAACAAATTTGCATAATGCCAGCCTATGGTTTTCATTGGCTGCCCGCAAACAATGTCTACTTTGACCCGCCCTCAAACACTGTAGCCTGGAAGAGTTTGGTTTGAGTTGTCAACATGTCAAGAAGACATCTGTTTTCTGTGCTGTGAATCCTCTTTGCATGCACTTTAAAAGAATGAGGACTCATGCTGGAATTGATGTGGAAAAAAACCAACGGCATCATTATTGTTCATATAACTGTGTATGCAAGCGCCGAGGAAGCCTCCAGAGCTGAAATTCAGAGTAATGGACGCTTTGTTTCCAAGACCCGCTGTGCGCAGTAGACCAATCACAACAGACTGGGACGTCTGACCAATCAGAGCAGAGCTGGCTCTCGGAAAGGAGGAGTTTAGAGAGACTGAATCTTCGAACGAACCGTTTTTAGACTCTTTGAGAAATGAGGTGATGTGCAATGTATATTATCAGAAAATTAAAGTGTTTTTTAACTTTAATGCATGTAAACCTATTGTAGAGATCTCCAGAACAAAATTAGGTTTTTGTCTGCTGAACACAAAGGAAGATATTTGAAAGAATGTTTGTAACCAAGCAGATCTCGGAAGCTATTGACTACCATAGTATTTTTTTTCCCCCCACTATGGTATTCAATGGCTGCCGAGATCTGCTTGGTTACAAACATTCTTCCAAATATCTTCCTTTGTGTTCAGCAGAACAAAGAAATTTATACAGGTTTGAAACAACTTGAGGGTGAATAAATGATGACAAATTTTTGGGTGAACTATCCCTTTAAAATAGCATGATAGGGGCACTTTAATAGACTAAATGACTGTCCTAACCACAGCCTATAAACACATTTAGGTCAACGCCACATGTTTTACCATATTGTAAAGTAGGTCTGAGAATGTTAACTCTCCCAATTTTAGTTTTATGCATCTTTTTATTAGACAAGTGAATTTTCACAAGATGAACATTTACAATGTGCACTCATTCTTAATCTTATGCGTAATATGCTGAAAACGGCTTTGTTAATGTTTCTTTACATTACATGTATCATATTTTAATTCAAAATGCTGAAATTTGACAAATGCTGAGTAGTTTGCATCCCTGGATATTACTAACGGTAGTTTATTACATGTTTAGCTAAGCTATATACTTACATTTTACCTCGCTCTTTTACCGTTAAAAAAGAAACGTTGCGCTGAAATTCATGTTCTGCCTCTGAACAGTAAAGTTTTTAGTCAAAAGGAGAAAATCTAATGAATAAAGAAATGGATGAATGAAGAAATTGTTAAAGAACTATAATTTACTGTAAAGTAATGCTTTTGAACTATTTGCAAATAATGTATTTGTTTTAATAGGCTAAATGACTGTCCTAACCACAACCTATAAACACACTTGAGTCAAAGCCACATATTTTCCATGTTCTAGCAGTCAAGTTACAAGTCTGAGGATGGTAACTCCCAATTTGAGTTTTATGAATCTTTTTTTAGACAAGTGAATTTTTCTTTACAAAATGAACAATATGAACATTTTCAATGTGCACACATTCATTCTTAATCTTGTACCTAATATGCTGAAAACGGCTCTTTGAAGGTTTCTTGTCTCGTCACATTCAGTTAGAAATTACATTAATCGATTCAAAATAGAGAAATTTGACAAGTTGTAGTTTGCATCCCTAGATATTGCTGTTTGTTTAACATTTCTATTGTAACAGTTGTAAAATATGACATTTAGCTTCATGCATTTTATCTCAAGACTCTTTTACCGTTAAAATTAAAGCTTTGTGCTGGAATTCATGCTTGATCTCTGTGAACTGTAAAGTCCTGCCTTCTTTGATTTGATTGGCCATCTCAATCATTGTCACATGTTGTCATTGACAAGCGGTCTATATTGACTATATTGGTGTTGTGCAGCACCCAAGTACATTATTATTAGGCAATTATTTCACACATTTTATTATACATCACAAAAAATGCTCACTTTCTCTGATAGAATTGGCAGACAATCATCTGTAGTATTTATTACACCCTCTCTCTCTCTCTCTCTCTCTCTCTCTCTCTCTCTCTCTCTCTCTCTCTCTCTCTCTCTCTCTCTCTCTCTCTCTCTCTCTCTCTCTCTCTCTCTCTCTCTCTCTCTCTCTCTCTCTCTCTCTCTCTCTCAGGGATGAGGAAATGGATGGAGAATGGGAGGCTCCTCAGGTTCCAAATCCAGCATGTACAGCTGCTCCTGGATGTGGTGAATGGAAGTCACCCATGGTCAATAATCCTCAGTATAAGGGCAAATGGAAAGCTCCTCTCATAGACAACCCTAACTTCCAGGTCTGGAAATGTTGCTGAAACACCCAGATTTTATTCAGTACAAGCAAATGTGACACAAAGCCTGTCTTTGAAAATTAGGTTAAAACTATTGCATATTACTGCAGTATTATTTGTATTTTTTAAATCAATGAGTTACAATACAATAGAGTGCAACAGTCAGATACCATAAGTAAAAACTCCATTCATTTTCTCCATAGGGAAATTGATTTTTAACGACAAAAACGTATCAACCTTTCAACACAGCCCTGTTGTGAGCTCCAAAGTTGTTAATCTATGGTATAATGTTTTTGTTGAAGCCATCTGTTTGCATTATTTCAATTTATTTTTTAAAATAATAGTTTAACAGCTGCATAGAAAATTCCACCAATCAGAGAGTTGACAAATATTTTGTTTTATTTATATATATATATATATATATATATATATATATATATATATATATATATATATATATATATATATAAATAATATTAGTGCTGTGGAAAAATTAATCGTGATTAATTGCATTCAAAATAAAAGTTTGTGTTTATATAATATATGTGTGTGTACTGTTTTCCCATTTTCCATATGGGAAAAATTTTAAGTAGTACAAAAAATGTTCATTTATATTCAACAACTTTGTGTATTTGTTAACAGGGTGTGTGGAGTCCACGGAAGATTGCAAACCCTGACTACTTTGAGGATCTTCACCCCTTTAGGATGGAACCATTCAGAGCTGTAGGTCTGGAGCTGTGGTCTATGACCTCTGACATTTACTTTGACAATTTCATTGTTACCGCAGAGAAGGAAGTGGCGGATCGCTGGGCTGCAGACAGCTGGGGACTCAAAAAACTGGTGGCTAGTGCCAATGAGGTATGCCTCTGCCTCTCACATAAGCTTTGCTCTGGTAATTATTGCTCATTGGGCTTTAATTTGGTTGACGTACTCACTGTGTTGACTGTATTTTTCTGTCTTAGCCTGGAGTGTTGAGTCAGTTGGCACTGGCTGCAGAAGAGAGGCCCTGGCTGTGGGTGGTTTACATCCTTACAGTTGGTTTGCCTGTTGGACTGGCTGTTCTCTTCTGTTGGCCAAAGGTAAGGCCTGACCTCACAGAGGAGATCCCACTGAATGCAAAAGGAAACACTTGATATAGCAGGCACAGCTATATTTAGGCTGTCAGTGTTTTGTGTGTGTGTACAACATAATAATTCATTACATAACCTGTTTTGATCACAACGGCAGGATTCTGTCTCGTACTACCATATGTAAAGCAGATAACGCAGGGCTCCAGACTGCGACCCGGTTGGAAATTTTGTTAGAGGTTGCACTGGTGCTACCACCTAGTTGCCCAACTGAGCTGAGCTGCCTATTGTGTTGCATATGAGAAACAGCAAACAAAACGAAACTGCTTGTTTGAGATGTGCTGCGCGGGCCTAGACAGCGCAGTGTGAGCTCAGAACAGGTTTACTCACAGGCCAGTCTTAAACACATGACACTGTTACTACACAGCGCTAGGAGATCCAGTGAAAAAGCGTTTGAATTTGTCGCTGCATTAATAACATTGCAGCGAGATCTAGTGGGAAGCATTTCAATTCAGCGCAGAAGTTTTTGTTATAAACCACAGATATCAGAACAAACAGCACTGACGTGAAAACCAGGAGCCATGAACGAACAAGTTATAGAAGGCTTTTCAATCCACAAATTACCAACATTCAGCATGGATTTAATGTAGTAACACTAACTGTAACCATGGTATTGTGGCACAAATATTCAATTTTTTTTTCTTTTACATTATTTATCTCAGGGTTCGTACAACCTTTTAAGAGTGAAATTCAAGCACTTTTAAAGTGCTTCACACTTTTTCCAGCACTTCAAACCTCTAAATATTATAATGTATAAAATTCTAAATATTTTAATGTTATTTTTAAAGTGATGATTTGTAAAACTAAAAGTTTAAAGGTGTAGAAAAACTAAAAGTTCTTGGCCTAACAAACACTTTTTTTAAAAAAAGACATGACACCACTATAACCAGTAGATGGCGGCAGAGGAGCACTTATTGACTTATTAGCCATTTCCACTTCGTAATGTATGGGAAAAAGTAGGAAGTCACAAAGTCAAGTAAAGAGTGCTCCTTTTATAATCACTGAAGCTATCGGTCAGTTTCAGAATGATAATATAGAAGAACAATGGCACATTTTTAATAAGAGTAGAATATTAAAATTTTCTCTGTAAAATTAGGTTTTGCATGTTACTGTTAATTTTATATGCATCTCAATTCAAGCTCAGTGCTTTACCATCAAATTTCCAATAAACAAACATATATTATTAATAGTAACTGCACTTATTAATGCAAAAGAATAGTAATTTTATGATTAAATTAACTTTATGATTAAAAATCCCCCCAGTGCTACCAAATCAGGTGCTGGCACCACCATCTGTAGAACTCTCAAATGTTAGTCTGGAGCCCTGTAATGAGAAGCAGAGTTAAATAAACACTCATGCACAGTCAACCGTACAAATTTACATTTTACATGTATTCATTTAGCAGACGCTTTTATTCAAAGTGACTTGCAAATTAGGTCTACACAAGTGATTCATTTTGAGGAGACCGTAATGACTGCTGTAAAACTGTACTGTAATGTACAGAACGAGCTAGCACTGAGATGTGTGTTGGACTTGAAAGAAAACCTAAGCTTTCTTAAAACTTACTTGAAACACGGTTCTGTGTTTTTAGTCTTTTTTTTTTTTCCTTTTTTTTTTTTTTTTGCTGCCTGTCAAGAAACGGTATTTCCTTCTGGAAATTCAGTCTGGTTTTAAACAGTAAGGTTTGAAAGGCATTTTGTGTCACAGCTTTTACTGTTTTTTTATGTTATTGTCACATTGCTAAAATGCTACAATGGCCAATCAGCATCCAGGATAGAAATTATTCAATATATATACAGTGGGGAGAAAAGGTATTTGGTACACTGCCGATTTTGCAGGTTTTCCTACTTACAAAGCATGTAGAGGTCTGTAATTTTTATCATAGGTACACTTAAACTTTGAGAGGCGGAATCTAAAACAAAAATCCAGAAATGATTTTTTAATAATTAATTTGCATTTTATTGCATGACATAAGTATTTGATCACCTACCAACCAGTAAGAATTCCGGCTCTCACAGACATGTTAGTTTTTCTTAAAGAAGCCCTCCTGTTCTCCACTCATTACCTGTATTAACTGCACCTGTTTGAACTCGTTACCTGTATAAAAGACACCTGTCCACACACTCACCTGTCCACACACTCACACACATGAGGAAGGTGAGGGATCAGCCCAGAACTACACGGCAGGACCTGGTCAATGACCTGAAGAGAGCTGGGACCACAGTCTCAAAGAAAACCATTAGTAACACACTACGCCGTCATGGATTAAAATCCTGCAGCGCATGCAAGGTCCCCCTGCTCAAGCCAGCGCATGTCCAGGCCCTTCTGAAGTTTGCCAATGACCATCTGGATGATCCAGAGGAGGAATGGGAGAAGGTCATGTGGTCTGATGAGACAAAAATAGAGCTTTTTGGTCTAAACGCCACTCGCCGTGTTTGGAGGAAGTAGAAGGATGAGTACAACCCCAAGAACACCATCCCAACCGTGAAGCATGGAGGTGGAAACATCGTTCTTTGGTGATGCTTTTCTGCAAAGGGGATAGGACGACTGCACCGTATTGAGGGGAGGATGGATGGGGCCATGTATTGCGAGATCTTGGCCAACAACCTCCTTCCCTCAGTAAGAGCATTGAAGATGGGTCGTGGCTGGGTCTTCCAGCATGACAACGACCCGAAAAACACAGCAAGGGCAACTAAGGAGTGGCTCTGTAAGAAGCATCTCAAGGTCCTGGAGTGGCCTAGCCAGTCTCCAGACCTGAACCCAATAGAAAATCTTTGGAGGGAGCTGAAAGTCCGTATTGCCCAGCAACAGCCCCGAAACCTGAAGGATCTGGAGAAGGTCTGTATGGAGGAGTGGGCCAAAATCCCTGCTGCAGTGTGTGCAAACCTGGTCAAGAACTACAGGAAACGTATGATCTCTGTAATTGCAAACAAAGGTTTCTGTACCAAATATTAAGTTCTGCTTTTCTGATGTATCAAATACTTATGTCATGCAATAAAATGCAAATTAATTACTTAAAAATCATACAATGTGATTTTCTGGATTTTTTAGATTCCGTCACTCACAGTTGAAGAGTACCTATGATAAAAATTACAGACTTCTACATGCTTTGTAAGTGGGCAAACCTGCAAAATCGGCAGTGTATCAAATACTTGTTCTCCCCACTGTAAATAAGGCCTTAGAAAAAAGGTACGGTGTCATACTCAAGTTCAAGTATAGGTCATTCTGAGAAACTTGGCTCAAATTCGTCATTTGTTGTGTGTTTGCTATGTGACGAGATCCACATAAACGGTACACTTGAAACATAAACAATACAGCTGAGTAATCTGGTTTACTACGCTAACTCAATTGATATATTGCTAAAGATTATGGTGTTTAGGATTAGGTTGCGAACACAAAATCCTCTTAATTAGTATTTATCATTGGTAGCATAGCAACAGACTACCAATGACCTGCCCTGATGCGTTCTACAGGTTTGTCAACAGATATGAACAGATATCTGTGATGACAGACAGGATGGTGCACGTCTTCCTCCTGCCTCTTCAGTGTGAGCACAGTGATAGTGCCTTTCGTGGTAAAGAGGACTTGGCCAACTGCTTCTTGAATATTCTCAACTTCCACATTTATATGTGTATTGCAGAAGTCAGATGATGACTATGTATACAAGAAAATTGATCAGCCCAAAGCAAAACCGGAGGAGGTAGAAGAAGAAGAAGAAGAAGAAGAAGAGGACGAGGAGGAGGAGGAGGAGGAAGAAAAGGAGGAGGCAAAAGGGAAAGATGAAGCTGAAGCAGAGGCGGCTACTGAAGCTAATGGTTTGTAAAATGTATCCTTGTTTACCATTTAAGTACTTTTCCTGTGTAGCTGTTATCCATAATTTTCTTCTTTTGTTATTCCCTTACCAGTGGATGAGAATGGGGACAGGATGGAGAAGGACATTGGAGAAGATGGAGGAGATACAGAGGATGAGGAAGAGGAGGAAGAGGCCAGTAAGCCAAATGACACAGCCTCAGAGGATGAAGTAAGCAAGTTTGCATTGTCGTTTAGTCTTCTGAAAATGTTCTGTTCACACAAGCAACAGCGTTCCATCTTTTTCCCGGTAAGATACCATTGACACATCAATACCAAAATACCGGTCAACTCTGTGATGTCAATCATCTGAAATGACCTTTAAACGCTGAGCCGTTTTCTTCATCCACCTGGGTGAGAAGCGCTTTAGTTTCACTATCTGTCCACTACATTTTTTTTTTTACCTCTGAGTGACAGGCGTAAGGAGATGATCACACAGAACACAGATTTGCTCTAAAAAACATGAGAAGCATAAGAGTTACTATAATATGCAATAGTAACTACGCGTATGAATGGAAATGAAGGCAAATGGAGTCTTGAGCACGAGGAAAAACAATTAAAAACTTGGCGTAAACAGCTCTGACAGAGCTTTATGGTTGGCCCAAAGCAGACGTCAGTGTGTTCTGACTTGTACACTCACCTAAAGGATTATTAGGAACACCATACTAATACTGTGTTTGACCCCCTTTCGCCTTCAGAACTGCCTTAATTCTACATGGCATTGATTCAACAAGGTGCTGAAAGCATTCTTTAGAAATGTTGGCCCATATTGATAGGATAGCATCTTGCAGTTGATGGAGATTTGTGGGATGCACATCCAGGGCACGAAGCTCCCGTTCCACCACATCCCAAAGATGCTCTATTGGGTTGAGATCTGGTGACTGTGGGGGCCATTTTAGTACAGTGAACTCATTTTCATGTTCAAGAAACCAATTTGAAATGATTCGAGCTTTGTGACATGGTGCATTATCCTGCTGGAAGTAGCCATCAGAGGATGGGTACATGGTGGTCATAAAGGGATGGACATGGTCAGAAACAATGCTCAGGTAGGCCGTGGCGATGCCCAATTGGCACTAAGGGGCCTAAAGTGTGCCAAGAAAACATCCCCCACACCATTACACCACCACCACCAGCCTGCACAGTGGTAACAAGGCATGATGGATCCATGTTCTCATTCTGTTTACGCCAAATTCTGACTCTACCATCTGAATGTCTCAACAGAAATCGAGACTCATCAGACCAGGCAACATTTTTCCAGTCTTCAACTGTCCAATTTTGGTGAGCTCGTGCAAATTGTAGCCTCTTTTTCCTATTTGTAGTGGAGATGAGTGGTACCCGGTGGGGTCTTCTGCTGTTGTAGCCCATCCGCCTCAAGGTTGTGCGTGTTGTGGCTTCACAAATGCTTTGCTGCATACCTCGGTTGTAACGAGTGGTTATTTCAGTCAAAGTTGCTCTTCTATCAGCTTGAATCAGTCGGCCCATTCTCCTCTGACCTCTAGCATCAACAAGGCATTTTCGCCCACAGGACTGCCGCATACTGGATGTTTTTCCCTTTTCACACCATTCTTTGTAAACTCTAGAAATGGTTGTGCGTGAAAATCCCAGTAACTGAGCAGATTGTGAAATACTCAGACCGGCCCGTCTGGCACCAACAACCATGCCACGCTCAAAATTGCTTAAATCACCTTTCTTTCCCATTCTGACATTCAGTTTGGAGTTCAGGAGATTGTCTTGACCAGGACCACACCCCTAAATGCATTGAAGCAACTGCCATGTGTTTGGTTGATTAGATAATTGCATTAATGAGAAATTGAACAGGTGTTCCTAATAATCCTTTAGGTGAGTGTATGTGCTCATACCAGTAATCGTGCTCTTTGTTCAGCGCAGCATCATGCCGGTAATTTTACAACTTCTCATAACGATACTCGTGTTATTTTTGAGAATTTTTGAGTCCTGTTCACACGTTATCTCTTAACTCTTTCCCTGCCAGCGTTTTTTTTTTTTTTTTTACATTTTTATAAATGTTGCCAGCCACCGTCAGTGTTTTTGATAATTTTTGCAAATATTTCATGGCCCCCAGAATATTTTGTTGTATGAATATCTGAACATGCAATATATCAAAAGACAGAACAGACCCTCTGCTTTTAAACAAACAAACAAAAAAACTAAAAACTTTTTATTCTAGCTTCATGCATTTTTTTTTTTTTATCAACACTTCAATATGGGTAAGTTTCATAAAGCAACATTTCGAGCAAAAAGCTGAAAAAAATCAAATTTTTGTCAAAGACTACATTCAGATCGAATTCAGAACGATGATCAAAAGATAGATGAAGTAAATCAAGTCCATCAACACCCCTAATGCTTGCATGGTCCTGTGTAGCTTGTCCTGGGTCGACATTTCATTCAGTAACATTAGGCGGTTTTGATTTATATGCTGTGATCACGTTATTTTACATATGCATATGATTACATATGTTATCACTTGTTTCTGCAACTTCTTCGCATGTGTTTTGATCAGGAGATTCAGTACTCTTTCTGAAGATGCGTAATAGCGCCCCCTACCGTATAAAAGTGAAAACATGGAAATCCGGAAAATTCCGTGTTTGGCGGGGAAAGAGTTAACGGTGATTTACCGGTAATGACTGTTAGGTTTGGGTATCGTTTGAATTTTAGCGATTCCGATTCTGCTTATTGACAGATTCTCTGATTCTTATTGATTACCAGTAAGGTAAAAACATTTAGTCAAACATTTATATCAAACATATTTATTCTGTCTTTTGGCAAAACGTTTTGTTGCGGCTGATTTCCATAAACAAAAATCAGCAGCCTAAAGAACACTAACATTTTCCTATGGTCTTTACAAAAATAGCACAGCAAAAACAACTGGACTAACTTACATAAATTTTAAACATTATTAAAGACAAGTAAACCGTAAGAAAATAAGATCAAATAAACAAATTAGCAATAGCACAAATTAATACAACTGAACAAAATTCAGGTACAGAAATTATAATCAATTTAAAATGACACTGCATAATTTTCTTTTTATAAATAAAATGTAGATTAATCCTTATTAAATATATAAAAGTTATTCAGTCAAGATCATTGAGTTGTCTTTTTCTTTTGTTCTTTGATTAACATGCGTTTTCTTTCTCAACTGTTTACATTTACTTAAGACACATCCGACTGTTTATGAGAATATTTTGACATAATTTTGTGTATTTGTCCGTTCAAACGCAAGAAGACGCATCTGACAACTCAATTTAGTATCGTGCACTATATGAGAGGCGGTGTTCTGTTGATTTGTCCTATCTTGTCAGATTTTGCTACCTCCCATTAAAACAGTAGGTAGCACAATTCGACAGCAAAAAATGCTAGCTATCAGATTGTGCTACCAGCATCATATTCATGTGATTTGAGGCTTTATTAATATCCATACCTACCCCTACCCTAAACCTACCCTTAAAACTATGTAAATATTCTAAAAATAAATATTAAATATTGATGTGCGCATGCGCAGTAAGCACTGGTAGGACAATCTGATGGGTAGGATGAAATGTCAGGACAGCGGCTCTCTTTGCACGTGCTTTGGATGTGTGCGCAAAGAAAAACAGAATTCTTTTTTGCGTCTTCTTGCGCTTGAAAATGGTTTGAAATCACATTAAAATGTGCACACAGGAATCAATAAGCGGAATCGAAATTTTCATTTTATTACAAGTATCTGATTCCTGACCTTAAGTATCCGATTCCAGAAACCCTAATGACTGTATGTGTGAAAGAGGCTTATGTGTACTAGACGAAACTGTGCCGCTTGTTCACACAGAAACATGCAGAACATTCAGACTTTATATTTAAATAGCAGTCTTTTTGCGCTTTAATATTGACAGACACTGGCTAATCCATATCACAATTAGATTTAGTATACAGCCTTTATTCATCCAAAATTTACCAAATTCGTGACATTCCGTATTATAATGGAAATTCCATTTTTATGGCTGGATATCGCGTTTCGTCTGCGTTTTCCGCATCGCGAAAATCATAGTGCGAAGACTGTTTGACTGATAAAGTAAAATGGTCAATCATAGTTTGTGTTTTTATGTGACATTTAGAAGCGTGCAAATCTGAAATCAATAACATGGTTAGAAAGAAACTGCTGGAAACATTATGGTCACATTGATTCTATTATACTAAGTTAATATTATTGTGCCTTTTTTTTTTTTTTTTATGTTTTAAATCAGTTTGTACTGATAATCTAGATCCACTGATTGTTGTTAGACTGACCATTTTGGATCTTTGCAGATGAAGGACGCCGATGAGGAACTTCAGAGCACAGGAGAAGAACCTAAAGCTGTGAGAAAGAGAAGAGTACGGAAGGACTGAAGAACCACATTTTCCCCACGTTTCTTCCTCCCTTCTCTCAGTCCTTTGCCTCTTTTTGCTGCATGCTTTCGGCTTAAGCCCTTTAGCATGCAAAAAAACGGCAAACCTAGCCGCTCTCCCGAAGAGGTCATCCTTCATCCGACTAAACCTCGCCTCCCCTCTTTCAGTCTTCCGCTTAGTTCTTATCAGTTACCGTTGGGATTTGGATTTAGATACAAGAAGTCAGACCTGCTGAGTTTTATCTCCACGTTTTTTTTCTTTATAGATTAGAATTCAAAATGTTTTACTGGGCCAGTGTTTCCCTACTAGTGATCAAAGTCTGAATACTGTGAAGGGAAATGTACAATGGAGATTTTAGAAAGATTAACTAGTTTATGATCACCTCAATGTTTCAGTTTAAGTTATTAAAAAAGGGGTCAGTTCTTTGTGAGTTTTTAAGTTATTAGCTTTTTAACATGATCAAATCGCTGATCTTATTTATTGTTTGTATCTGATGCAATTGAATTTAGGCATAGAACTTTTTAATCTCGCATTCTACTGTCATTACTACAGTTAGCAGGCTGTGGAGAAGAGCTCCACGAGACCAAGGGCCGTCTCCACCAAACATCTAGGTCAGCGGAGTGCTATAGGAACACAGATCAGTATTGCTATTTTGGCATCAAAGAAAGTCATTACGCACAGTTGTCATCACTGACACTCTCTAACCACAGATCCAGTCGTAAGCACACTGAAAACACTCCCACTGACATCAGACTGACCGCCATTTATGAAACCATAGAGCTTTGGAAACTGACGGGTTGTTTTTCAAGTGATGAACAGTTTTGTTTTTCTGCTTTTTTTAGGTCGTGTGTTCAGCCTTACGAGGACAGCCTTTTGTTTACATGTTTGCAAACTGTTCATTGCTCTTGGAAATAAATATTTACTATAAACATCTGTGCACTATTGCCATGACTTCAACCAGGAACCGTGTACTCGTTTGTGGAAAGGCAAATTATTTTATTAAAGGCATAATAGTTACAAAATAAAATGTACACTTTCAGAACAGGCAGGTATAAATTACATAAATGAACATTTTCACAAAAGAAATATTAAACAGAGTGAGTATGTAGTGTTGTGGCAGATCCTTCAGTGTCATGTCAATAATTCATACTAAGAGAACTTTCACATCAGTAAACTCTGAGCAAAGAGCCTCAGAGCATCCAGACTCATAAATGTCGCTCACGCAAGCAATCGGATCAATATCACTCCGCAACCTCACTTCAGTCTTTGAAAGCAGTAAAAGCTAAAATCCATCTGTTTCATCCATTTTCAGTCGATCCAAAGGACGTAACCATGAAGAGCGAACTCTACAACACAATGCTGCAGTTTACACTGTGATCTATTGATCCTACTCAAAAGATGTCGGATTTGAGTACTAGTCAGATCTTTTAAGATAAATCAAAGCATGAGTAAATGTTATTCAGTGACTCAAGGCCTCTTTCTTTATTGTCCTTGAAAGTATGGGTCAGGGACCACGTTTTATATATGGTAGAATTCAAATCGCGTATTTTCTGTACCAACTGAGCAACTATCATTAAAATGATTGGGAATATAGACTTTGATTCAAGGAAAAAAGGGAGGGAGGACTTGTTTTGGATATCCATCTCTAGCCTTTTAAATCATGCAATTTAGTTTTGAGTTATGGGATGTCATGCACTTTCAAGGGAACATATCTGTGTACAGTCAACTTGCATTTAATATGCATTGTGTAAATGGAAATGTTAGTACTGAAAAGCCAAAACAGCTAAAAAAAAATCTTCTCAAAAGACCTCAACACCAGACTTTTGCTTTCTAGTACTTAAAAGGGTGAAGTCAGTAAGAGGGTCTGAGATTGGTTGTGTACCTGCTAAGTGAATTATACAGAAGAGGTGGTATTACACCAGCTCTGTACTTATCAGATCACAAAATGCATCATCCTTTTAGGTCTTGTAACAGTTAGCTGACAGGGAGAGGCAGCAGCTCAGTCTATTCAAGTATTACCCAATCCATGCTGAGAGATGCATCAGTATATTTTATACAACAAAATAAATACAAAACAAACAGCGGCTTATGTATGGGCTAGTAGTTTGAATGCTGGGAAGAAAAGAGATGGATTAAGCTGACGTGATCCACACGGTCACTTATTTTCGTTTGCTTTTGGTGTCGGTGGTCTGAAACACACTGGAGGCTGACATGAGGTTCTCTATGTACTGCCCGAGAACCTGGTTCTCCGATTTGAGCTTAAGGTTCTCCTCTTTTACGGCGTCCACACGCGCAGAGAGATCTAATGAAGACAGACAGAAAGCATTAGAGTGCATCACTTAGCTTTTTTTTTTTCTGGCAGCCATTATGAGTGCCTGAGTGGATCAGTGGAGTCTGGTTAGACTAGAGGAAAAACAGCAACATGAAGGGTGTATATTGAGTAACAAAACAAAACGTGGACAAGAGACAGGAAAAATATGCTTTTATACCTTCAAGTGTGTGTTGAAGCTCCAGCACTTGGTTTATGAGTCTCGTCTTCTCCTCCTGCTCAACCTGATTCTCCATATCTCCTGAAAAGATGCACATAAACATCTGAAACTACTCCAAAGCAATTTAAACTGAAGCGGACATGCCTTTTAACAACACAATATAAAATAATTATATTAAATTGTGAGTGATATTTACGTTACCATCAATCTCACAGTTCATGGTGGTGCTGTAATAATCCTCCGGTCTGAAGCGCTGGACTTTTGGTTCTCCGTCAACTGTAAGAGATATTATCAATGTGAAATAAAATATACTAATATAAAATACAAACATGTGCTGATGTTTTGGGACATGTTCCAGAGTAATTTCATGGTATTCGTTGAAGTATCAAGCGAATACAAACAGGGATGTCAAAATCCCAGAGCATCAATATAAACAGTTGGCTAAGTTAGCTTTTGGCTAACAACAAAACAATCCATCGCCTGACATAAATAAATATAGTTCACAGAAAGCGAAGATCACTGAAATTTACATGGCATGCTTAAAGTGTAAGTATAGCTATTAGTACGCGAGACATAACATTATTACTATGGTTTTAAAGTTTTAACTCATGCCACGTCCAAAACTCAGTCTCTTCACTCGTTCTCATGCATTAAAGGCCGCTGCACCCTGGGTGCTAAAAGACTCGTGAGGAAAAACGGCTTTAAATGGCCCCGATAACAAAATTAATTTTAAATAATTAGCAACAAATACACTTGGTAAAATAGCCTTTAGAAAATGAATATACGCTCAGACGAAATAAGCGTGATCGCATGTGATAGTGAAGCCCTGAAGTAAACACAGTCCTACCTGATATAAGACTAAATCTCGCAGCGTTATTAAAGATGATCAAAAATAATTGCCTCCAAAGCAGATGTCAAGGTAATGTACAGAGTCAGGCCGTCTGTTACCTCATCACTCCTCTTTTTATTTTTCACATTCACTCACTACACAGAAATACCGAGAGAGGGAGACAAAGCTCTCTGTAAACATGAGGCTGTGCAGTGCAACGCTAGCATGCTACTTACTGCATAATACTGCACTCTGTTTTTTAAAGAATAGTATTTGAAACCGAATGCATTATGCAACATAGTAAACATTTGGTCTCATTAGAGCAATTTTCAATTTAGAAATATGTCCCCCCTTGGCAAGTGAACACAATAAAACCACTGCTCTCTATAGGTTGTTTAATGACAGATTCCATTGTGACAACTTACCCCCATACAGTTTGACAACATGTTCTGCTATTGGGGCATGTTGTCACAAAAGGATAAGTTTTACATTAACTGTATCTGTTTTTCTGAGAAACGGAAGTGATAATGTTTAAAACCTTTTAAACAAACTAACAAATGTGACAACTAGCCTTAGTCTCCTCTCCCTAACATCTCCTTTTGTGTACTACAGAAAAAAAAATAGGTTTGGAACGACATGAGTGTGAGTAAATGACAGAAGTTTCTTTTTTGGTCAACCATCCCTTTTAAAAAAATATCACTCAGAGTAGATATGAGTCATCTGAAATATGCAGCCTTTGTTCTACTCACTGCTCTGACAGTAGCTTCATTCACACATGCTCACTGTATGTGTTAGCCTGTCTCTACGCAGTCCCTATACACATGCATATACTGTACACACTTACTGCCCCTTATGGCAAGTGAGGTTTCTGACGTGTTGACTCAATGCCTCGCCACTCATTCCTGTATTTGGACAAGAAAACTACATGCTGCACAGCACTAAAGCATTTAGACGCTGAATTATTGTGCTAACTTATACTACTGCAAGAATATACTTCATAAAGCATCACTTAAGTTAAATCATTCAGGTCCCACTTTATATTAGGTGTCTTTAACCACTATGTAGGCATGTATACTTACATCAGAAATATCAATTCTAAGGTAGCCTACAATATACTTATTGCGTTCATGTTGTATTGCAAAACCTTTTGCTGCTATTGAGATGGAATGCAGGTAAGGTTAGTGACAGGTTTGATGGTATGGTTAGGTTTAAGGGTGGGTTAAGGGATAGGATAAATAGTGTAATTATAGATGTAACTACAGAAATTAATTACAGATGTAATTACATGCAGATGTTTTTGCCATTGGTTGACTTGTATAAACATTCCACAGACAATGCATGACGCAGAATGAACAATAAGTTGAATGAATGAATGAACGAACACAGTGAGAAATCCAACTACACAAGCCAAACGTAACCTTAACACAAGATGAAGAACAGAGGAGAACTAAAGGCTTAAATACACAGAGGAAGGCAATCAACGGAACAGGGAACATGTGTGACTAATCAGGGACTATGGCAACAAATTAATGACTAGAACTAAGACAAAACAGTGACATTAAACAAGATGAAACAGAACATGATCGTGACAGTTTTGAACATACACTACTGGTAAAATAAAAAGTTTAGAATCATTAAGATTTTTTAATGTTTTTGAAATTAGTCACCTATGCTCACCAATATAGCATTTATTTAAAAAACATGTAAAATTGTGAAAAATGATTACAATTTAAAATGACTGATTTCTATTTTAAAATGTAATTTATTCCTGTGACGGTAAAGCTGAATTTTCAGCAGCCATTACTCCAGTCTTCAGTGTCAAATGATCCATCAGAAATCATTCTTATATGCTGATTTGGTGCTAAATTATTATCAGTTATTTGTCACGCGACTCACGCCTGCCAGCTGGAGTGCGTATGATAGCCACCAGAGGGCACTACTCCTGTCTCCTTTACTGCTTCATAAACTACATTTACCATAACCCATTTTATTGCATTTCTGAGTGCTGTTTCTAGTTTCTGTGTCATGGTCTTGATCTTCTGCCTGTCTTCTTGGATTTCTTTGTAGACGTTTGTTATTATCAGGATGGTTTCCTTGTGTTTTTGACCTTATGCCTGTTTTATGGATTATGATTATGGATTACACTCAAAGCTGCATTTGGATCTTCAACCCAAGTCTACCCAGGCAGTACGTATTATTGGTGCTCAATTATCAATAATGATTCTTATCAATGTTGAAAACAGTTTTTACTTAATGTTTTTGTGGAAATCGTGATACTTTTTTTTTTTTCAGGATTCTTTGATGAATAGAAAGTTCAAAATAAAAATAGAAATCCTTTACTATCCCTTTCTGTTTTGATTGCCCTTGCTGAATAAAACTATTCTTTTTTTTTTTCTTACCTTCTTACCCTGCACTTTTGAATGCTAGTGTTGTCAGGGGTTAGTGGTAGTGAAATCCACAGAGAAAGAAGCGTCGCGAACAAACTAACTTTTAATAAACATTAGGAAGAACACAGAAGCACTACACGCTTACAACGTTACGTTATCGCAATACAAAGAACAGAGGAAAACTAAAGGTTTAAACACTCAGAACAAAACAGGTGTAGAACAGTCGCTTTCATCCAAAGCGACTTACAAATGAGGAATACAGCAAGCGATTCATCGTGAAGAGGCAAACAGAGATGTAGTCAGAGATTCTGCTTTCCGGATGAAGGAAGATCATTCCACTAGCAAGGAACAGTGAACGGAAATGTTCTGGAGAGAGGTTTTGTGCCTCTCTGTGATGTTACCACTAGCCGTCACTCATTTACCGATCTAGGCTGCTGGTAGGGATGTAGACTTGTAAGAGCGAGTGGAAGTAGGAGGGTGCTGAGCCTGTGGTAGATCTGTAAGCAAGCGTCAGTGCCTTGAACTTGATGCGAGTGGTGTAGAGTGCAGAGAGATGAAGAGATGTGTGTCGTGGGCCCTTTTGGGCTTGTTGAAGACAAGACGTGCTGCAGCATTCTGAATCATTTGTAGGGGTTTGATTGCACACGATGGAAGACCAGCCAGACGAGCATTGCAGTAATCCAGCCTAGAAATGACCAGGGCCTGGACGAGAAGTTGTGTTGCATGTTCAGTTAGGAAAGGCCTGATCTTGATGTTGTGTAGCGCAAACCTGCATGACCGAGCTGTCTTTGCAATGTGGTCTTTGAAGGTTAGTTGGTCCTTGAAGATTACTCCAAGATTTCTAGCTGATCTTCATTGGGTAATCGTGCTGTAGAGACGGATTGGCAGGGAAGAAGAGAAGCTCAGTCTTTGCCAGGTTGAGCAGCAGGTGATGTTTTTTCATCCATGCCGAGATGTCCACCAGACAGCTTGAGATTCGTGCAGCTACCGTGGGATCATCTGGTGAAATGAAAGGTAGAGCTGTGTGTCATCAGCATAGCAATGGTAAGAGAAACCATGCACCCCTATGATGGGTCCCAGTGATGTAGTGTATATGGAGAAGAGGAGGGGTCCAAGAACTGAACCCTGAGGAACCCCTGTGATTAGTTGATGAGCTTTGGATACCTCCCCTCTCCAGGCAACCCTATAAGACCTACCTGTGAGATTCAAACCAGTGAAGTGGAGTTCCTGTGATGCCCAATGATGAAAGGGTGGACAGAAGGATCTGATGATTAAAGGCAGCAGATAGCTCCAGGAGAATGAGAACTTACGATTTGGAATCAGCTTTCGCAATCCGCAGGGCTTTAGTGACCGACAGTAATGCAGTCTCGGTTGAATGGCTGTTCTTGAAGCCAGATTGGTTGACGTCCAGTTGGCTATTCTGTGAGAGGAAAAATGATACCTGGTTGAAAACAACTCGTTCAAGTGTTTTCGCTATGAACGTTAGGAGAGAGACAGGTCTGTAACTATCTACAAGTGACGTGTTTAATGTAGGTTTTTTTAAGCAGTGGGGTTACCCGAGCCTACTTGAATGTGGTAGGGAAAATGCCAGTGCGGAGAGATGTATTGATGATGTGTGTGAGTGCTGGTAAAAGTGTAGGAGTGTGTTCCTAGTGTTAATTAACAACCGAGGAAACAAACAAGGATCAAGAATACAGGCAAATCAGCAGAGAGCCTGGTGTATCCATAAGGGCGATGGTCCCAGGTGGAGCCCATGTAGGGAGGAGCCAAGGTGGAGTCGACGAGCCGAGGTGGAGTGACGGGCTCAACGGCATGGCTCCACTCCATGCCTTCAAACTCCACAAGACCACCCACAGTGACGGATGGTTTAGCCGGCTCACGCACCTGGTCAGATATTCCATTGGGCTCAGGCTCCGGAACGATGATTGGCACAGTTTTAGTTTTAACTGGTGCTGATATCACGGCAGGCTCGGGCTCTGTGTCTGTGGTGGGCTCTAGTGTATGCTCCATGTAGAATTTGGAGGCGGCTGGCTGGGTTCTAGGTCCAGAGTGGGGCTGGTGATGTCCTCCTCAGTGGGGCAGATGGTGAAAGCTGAACCGTTGTTCACCAGCACCCACTCCAAAATCGTGAAATTTCCCCAAGGACCATCACCAAGCAGGCGTGCCTTACTAACTTTCTAGACAGCTCTCTGTGTGTGTTTTCCAGGACCAGCCTGAACAAGCGCACAAAAGCACGCCTGCTTTTTTTTTAGTCGCCAGGACTAAAAATTCCTTGGCGTGGTCCTCAAGGCATCGTTGCTCCTGCTCAGAGCAGTTGGAACTGGAACAAGGAGATATAATAGACAACCACATTAAACATAACACGGAACAATGATCAGATAGAACTAAGGGTTTAAATACACCGAGTAATCCACTTCATTAACAACCAAGGAGACTAACAAGATGGGCAGGCAGACAGGAAAAACCAAACACAATGACAATAAAACTGAACATAACCGGTACATTGTATTATGATTTCCACAAACATATTAAGCAGCAAAAACTGTGTATAACATTAATAATAAGAAGAAATGTTTCTTGAGCACCAAATCATCATCATGTGACTGAAGACTGGAATAAATTACATTTTAAAATATAATAAAAGTGAAAAAGTTTCATTGTAACCATATTTTACAATATTACTGTTTTACTGTATTTTTGATCAAATAAATTCAGCCTTGGTGAGCATACGAGGCTTCTTTAAGAAACATTTTTAAAAAATCTAAATGATTTAAAACTTTTGACCAGTAGTGTAAGTGCAATGTAAAGCATGTATTTACACAAAAAGTGCATTGTATCAAATGATTCATTTAAATGTTAGTACATAGTAAAGACAGTTAATATAAAGTGCACCTGTGCTTTTTTTCATGCACATTTCCTAGTTCCATCAATGATTTGGTTCCTCGAAAAAAAAAGGCATGGAGTCTTACCTGAATCATCATCTAGTGAGATGTTAGTAAAAGTCCAATTCGCTTCATCTACGTCGTCCTCCATGACTGAACGTGTGCGCAAATGTGTCTGTGTGGGTGTAGCCAATTAACAACAACTATTTAATATGTTAAGCAATTTAGTTAAATGTCTCTGGAAAGGTATTTTCTCTCTATCCAGTTGTCTCTCTTCCTGAAACACTGTGTGTTTGTCTGGTCGTACCTTCTCAATTATTCACCATCACCACGGTTACTAACCAGACCTGTATGGCAACTCAGGTGACAGTACTAAAGCAGACTTACAGGGCAACGCCTGAGAGATCCAAAGTTCACTCGTTCACTTTTTTATATTACAGTGAGACGAGATGCCCCCCAAACCTTCTCACCCAACAGCACACACCTTTAACTTTCTCGTGCCATTTGTTTTATTTCATCTGTGCTATAGTGTGACACATTAACTAAAGGAAGTGTCTGATGGCCTCACACAAACAAAACCACATGACAGGGCCTAACTACGGCAGCTTAATTGTTTTGCACTTTGATCGGTGTTGTAAAAAGCCCAGAGTAGCCTACTACAAGCTACTGAAAAGTTGCGCCACGATGCACTGAACTCCAGGTGCTTTTATTCTTGCTGCAGACATAAGAATATGTTGTTAGGCTAGTTTCTGATTCTAACACAGTGCAGCATATACTTCTTATGCACAGTCTGCATTTCTATAATAGTATGGCAATTTTCTTTACTTGTATACAAATTCAAAGATATATATCTTACTATTATTATCTTCATAAGATGATATCAAAGCTAACAGACATTGACAGACATTGAAGAGGATAAGATTTTGTGAGAATGTAAATGATTTTAAGTGCTTACAGACTGGGGAAAACTCACATCCATATATGCCAGTAGAGAATTTTGTAATCTCCAAAACAGTGCTTTTGATGGCTACGGCAGGTTTCAGTTATCTATATTTTCTTTTGATGGTAACTTTATAACTGTTTAACAAAGTATTAGTAAATAATATATTTTGAAAGTATGCAGGACCATGGATGAAAGTGTAGTGTGGGATAAAATATAAAATATTATAATATTTATATTTCTTGGTAAAGATAATCTGTGCAGAATCACCTTTTCTGGGTTAGTGAAGTCTGTCTGTTGCCAACAAAGCTTTGAAAATCGTCTGACAAGTATGTGTGAAGTGCCTCCTAGTGGTTAAAGCATGCCATAAATTAAAGGAGGATCTGACAGTGTTTTATGTTCTGTGCTTGTCAAAAAATAAATAAATACACATACTTATGCATCACATCTAGATTGCCTATTAATTAGGTGAACTGTTTGTTTGCATTTTTAATTCTGTCTATTAATTATTAGTCATATTTTATTTTTTAGGTAACTCTTTACAATAAGGTTCACTAGTTAACATTAGTTAACTACATTAGTTAACATAAACTAATAATGAACTGCACTTATAAAGCATTTATTTATCTTTGTTAATGTTAATTTCAACATTTACTAATGCATTATTAAAATCTTGTTAACATTAGTTAATGCACTGTGAACTAACATGAACAAACCATGAACAGCTGTATTTTATTAACTAACGTTAACAAAGATTAACTAATGCTGAACAGATGTGTTGTTCATGGTTAGGTCATGTTAACTAATGTTAACTAATACAACCTTATTGTAAAGTGTTACCATTTTTTATATTATTAATTTTTAATATGTATTAATTTTAGCTATTAAATGTCTAGTAATATTAATTGATAAATAGATTTTATAGCATAAACGTGATTTACATTGACTAAAATAAATCATCAGCTTAAATGGTCAGGAAGTAGGCCTAGTGTTTGCAGCTTTAATTGCTGAAACTGGTATTGATAATCCTATCAACACCCATTAATACACAACAATATCACTCCCATATACTGACCTTTATAGTGATTGCACCATCATTTTTATGAATACAAAACTAACTCATGTGGTTCAGTTGGATCGTACCTTTGATTATATTCAAGGTAATTAAACAATACGCCATTCCTGCAAATATCCCAAGCTTATTCATGCCTGAAATGGTGCTATTTCATATAATATTTTTTTTATTGCAAAATCTATGAGCCAGTGTATTTTTGGGGTTGGGGTTTTGGACAGGATGTTCACACTTCCGTGGAAGCATGAGCATTTACAAGATAGTGATTACATGGCAGAGAAACACAGTTAATGCAAGATTAACAAGCCTAATCAAAACAGCCACACACACAGTCTACACTCAGACAAAGCTAAAATATAGATAAACATATAAGTAAATAAAACTTAACCAAACTTAACCATACTTAACCATACTTATTTGGCTCAAGTAGGAGTCCATGTCTTTCTCTTTGAAAGTATACTACACTGCAATCCCAAAACATTTTGCCCAAAATGTGTCATTTTGCCATGTTGTTAAGTACTTACAAACTGTACCATTTAAAGGAATAGTTCACCCTAAAATGAAAATTCTGTCATCATTTACTCTCCCTCAACTTATTCAAAAACATTCTTTAAAAAATCTTCTTTTGTGTTCAGCAGAAGAAAGAAACTCATACAGGTTTTGAACAAGTTGAGGGAGAGTAAATGATGACAGAATTTTCATTTTAGGGTGAACTATTCCTTTAAGTAAAGTTAACTAGTTGCAAGTAGACTTTACTGTTTGTAATTAAAGTATAATGTTTTCACTCAATAATTTAAATAGAATTGCTTTAAACATTAAAAACATTTGTGTCATATGAAGGGAATTATGACTGGACTCTGTGCAGTGTTATTTTAGTATCATTCATATATTATTAGTTATATTAAAGTTCTATAATATTGTGAATTATTTATTAATTATTATATTTTACATTTTTATTTTAGTTAAAGTTTTAGTATTTTTTTTTGTTGTCATTTTTATACATTTTTGTTATATAGTTTTTTTCAAAGTTTTATTTCAGTTTTAGTTTGAGTTATTTTAGTATACTAAATTAAAATGAGAAACTGAAGTAAAATAAGTTTAAGTATTTTTTATTAGTGCTGGGAAATCGATTAATCGCGATTGATCGCATCCAAAAAAAAAAAGTTTGTGTTTACATAGTATATGTGTGTGTACTGTGTATAATTATTATGTATATATAAATACACACACATGCATGTATATATTCAAGAAATATTTGCATATATATACTGTATATATATTTATATAATTTATCTTATATATATATATATATATATATAAAAATATAAATATTATATATATAACTATAACGTATTTTTCTTAAATATATACATGCATGTGTGTGTATTTATATATACATAATTATACACAGTACACACACATATATTATGTAAACACAAACTTTTATTTTGGATGCGATTAATCCAAAGTTAATCGATTGCCCAGCACAATTTTTTATATTTTATTTCAGTTAAAGTTTATTTTATTTAAAGCAACAACAACGTTTTTTTATAGCCTAGGTTTAGTTAAAGGTGCAATATGTAAGATTTTTGCAGTAAAATATCCAAAAACCACTAGGCCAGTGTTATATATTTTGTTCAGTTGAGTACTTACAATGTCCCAAATGTTTCCAACTATTTGTAAATCGTGAGAAAATTGCAATTTTAACCAAGGAACCGGGACGTGTGAGGGAATCGCCTGTCAATGGCGTCATATCCGCGTTACCCTCGGTTTCTGCTTTTACTGCCGTAGAAACCATGGCAACAGACGTGGACAACTGCGTAACGTCTAGCGGCACGCTGTTGTAGTTTCGTTCAAACATTATGGACCATGGCAAGCAGACTTTGAAACAAAATGAGAAATCAAAAGAGGATCAGTATCGACGTGGCGTTTTCGAGATGGCGAGAGCTTCGCAACAAACTTTGACTTGACAGAAATGCCGTTCTTGCATGTGCTTTATTAGACAGGTGAGCAAATGTACATAAAACGAATCAATGTTATGTACGATGAAATATTAGAATATTATCAGTATGATGTTCTAATGTTGATGTAGCTTACTGCTAGTCTCATACAGCCAACAAACTAACACACAGAATAACATTATAACTTTCAACACATTCAAATGCAGTTTAGATAGTGTAGACCAAGTGAAACAGCATTGCGTTTCCTCACAATTTTAATTTAAAATTTTAAATTTAAAATTTTTAAATTTTTAAATTTTTAAATTTTTAAATTTTTAATTTTTAATTTTTAAATTTTTTAATTTTAAATTTTAAATTTTAAATTTTAAAATAAACTGACCTGTATGAGTAGTAATTCAGCACTTGTGGGTAGTTCGGTAGAATGAAATGTCCTAATTTCCTTATATCCCCCGGGACTCGCGCATGGTGCTGATATCTGTCTCTTATTAGTAATCATGCCCTGCTTCATACCACAGTCATGTTAAAATCATGAAGGCATTCACTCATCCATAAACATTATTTCCCCATAAACATTATTAGATCCATCGGTATGACGACAAGTTCCATGATTCCACGCTCATTCACTGCGTCATCAATCTACGCCTTTGTTATTGTTTTGAAGAGGTTAGCGACCCCTAGCGGCGAAAAAATACATAGTGTAGCTTTAACTATAATACCGACAACATGCCGAATGTAGTAGGCCTATGTTATACTACATTCATACTACACACACTCATACTATAGAGCGTACTTTTTTTAGCGGTTCTTAAGTAATTACTTATTCAAAATGACAGTACCCAAAAAAAAAAACAATTTACCAGAGAGGAGACTCACGCGTCAACACAAAACCCATGCGCGCGTTTGTTTCGTGAATGCGCATTGGAGATTAATATTTTGTAAATAAAGTGGTAAATTATGTTTTTTTTGTGGGGTGGGGTGGGGTGGGGTGGGGTGGGGGGGGGGGGGTTAACAACTGAAGTCACATGGAGGTTAAACAACTGGAGTCACGTGGATTACTTTAATGATGTCTTTACTACCTTTCTGGGGCTTGAAAGTGGTAGGTGCATAGCTTATCAATGGAGGGACGGAAAGCTATCATTAAAAAGATCTTCAGTTGCATTTTGAAGATGAACGAATGTCTTGCGGGTTTGGAACGGCATGAGGGTGAGTAATTAATGATGAACTAACCCTTTAAACTAGTAAAAATAACTAAACAATTTATGCCTAAATCAACAAGTTTAATTTGAGATAGCTGCATTTATAGCATGAATGTCTCTTCAGATGAAAAGTAGAACATGACTGAATGAATGAAAAGGTAGGAATAAGGAAATTATAAAGAGAGGATGATGAAGGTTGAGATGGTAAGGATGAGATGAAGACAGGAAAATCAGAGAGATGCAGGAACAAAATGATACATTGACAGGAGATAAAGAGTTTGACAGATAGAAAATGGCAGAATAAGTGACAGAGGGGCAGACTGAAGAATAAACACTAATGGAGATGTATAGGCAATCTCTCATTCTATCTCTCTTTCCTTTCAGACTGCAGAGTTAACAGATGCCCACGGCTGGCAGTGGCTCTCTTGATGCTTGTAAAGGAGGCTCAACCCATCTGCACTGTGCATAAGCACCAGCAACAATCAGCCCTGTACAGACCCCAAATAAGCTTTGGGTTTAGGAACACCAGCAGAGCAATGAGAATTAATGTTATTTTTTTGACTGGTGCAAGAATAGTAATTAACCATGTTACCAAGCACATGCTGCGACGGGATCTCTCCCTGTACAGCCAGAAATAATATAATGCTATGAACAAAGAAGTTAATATCGAGTAAGTTACATTTCAGAATCAATCAAATAATCACAGCCATGCAATTCAGAACAGCAAGAGTGTGATATTGCTTTTACAGCAGTTCAATAAACAAGAAGGTAATATTGACTAACTTAAAATGTAGACACAATATTGCCAGTTAGTTTGTGTATTACTGCTCCGCTATTGAAAATAGTTCCAAATGAAGCCATAGCAGAATGTCTCCAAACAGATGGTAAGTGTTTTTTCATTCCTGAATCACTGTTTTGAACAAATCAGTTGCTTGAATGATTCAATGACTCATGACTCATACTTACTAGTGCTGGGCAATCGCGATTAATCGGATCCAAAATAAAAGTTTGTGTTTACATAATATATGTGTACAGTGGGGAGAACAAGTATTTGATACACTGCCGATTTTCCTACTTACAAAGCATATAGAGGTCTGTAATTTTTATCATAGGTACACTTCAACTGTGAGAGACGGAATCTAAAACAAAAATCACATTGTATGATTTTTAAATAATTAATTTGCATTTTATTGCATGACATAAGCATTTGATCACCTGCCAACCAGTAAGAATTCCGGCTCTCACAGACCTGTTTGTTTTTCTTTAAGAAGCCCTCCTGTTCTCCACTCATTACCTGTATTAACTGCACCTGTTTGAACTCGTTACCTGTATAAAAGACACCTGTCCACACACTCAATCAAACAGACTCCAACCTCTCCACAATGGCCAAGACCAGAGAGCTGTGTAAGGACATCAGGGATAAAATTGTAGACCTGCACAAGGCTGGGATGGGCTACAGGACAATAGGCAAGCAGCTTGGTGAGAAGGCAACAACTGTTGATGCAATTATTAGAAAATGGAAGAAGTTCAAGATGACGGTCAATCTCCCTCGGTCTGGGGCACCATGCAAGATCTCACCTCGTGGGGCATCAGTGATCATGAGGAAGGTGAGGGATCAGCCCAGAACTACACGGCAGGACCTGGTCAATGACCTGAAGAGAGCTGGGACCACAGTCTCAAAGAAAACCATTAATAACACACTATGCCGTCATGGATTAAAATCCTGCAGCGTACGCAAGGTCCCCCTGCTCAAGCCAGCGCATGTCCAGGCCCGTCTGAAGTTTGCCAGTGACCATCTGGATGATCCAGAGGAGGAATGGGAGAAGGTCATGTGGTCTGATGAGACAAAAATAGAGCTTTTTGGTCTAAATTCCACTCGCCGTGTTTGGAGGAAGAAGGATGAGTACAACTCCAAGAACACCATCCCAACCGTGAAGCATGGAGGTGGAAACATCATTCTTTGGGGATGCTTTTCTGCAAAGGGGACAGGACGACTGCACCGTATTGAGGGGAGGATGGATGGGGCCATGTATCGCGAGATCTTGGCCAACAACCTCCTTCCCTCAGTAAGAGCATTGAAGATGGGTCGTGGCTGGGTCTTCCAGCATGACAATGACCCGAAACACACAGCCAGGGCATCTAAGGAGTGGCTCCGTAAGAAGCATCTCAAGGTCCTGGAGTGGCCTAGCCAGTCTCCAGACCTGAACCCAATAGAAAATCTTTGGAGGGAGCTGAAAGTCTGTATTGCCCAGCGACAGCCCGAAACCTTAAGGATCTGGAGAAGGTCTGTATGGAGGAGTGGGCCAAAATCCCTGCTGCAGTGTGTGCAAACCTGGTCAAGAACTACAGGAAACGTATGATCTCTGTAATTGCAAACAAAGGTTTCTGTACCAAATATTAAGTTCTGCTTTTCTGATGTATCAAATACTTATGTCATGCAATAAAATGCAAATTAATTATTTAAAAATCATACAATGTGATTTTCTGGATTTTTTTTTTTAGATTCCGTCACTCACAGTTGAAGAGTACCTATGATAAAATTCTACAATTTTATCCCTGATGTCCTTACACAGCTCTCTGGTCTTGGCCATTGTGGAGAGGTTGGAGTCTGTTTGATCGAGTGTGTGGACAGGTGTCTTTTATACAGGTAACGAGTTCAAACAGGTGCAGTTAATACAGGTAATGAGTGGAGAACAGGAGGGCTTCTTAAAGAAAAACTAACAGGTCTGTGAGAGCCAGAATTCTTACTGGTTGGTAGGTGATCAAATACTTATGTCATGCAATAAAATGCAAATTAATTATTTAAAAATCATACAATGTGATTTTCTGGATTTTTGTTTTAGATTCTGTCTCTCACAGTTGACGTGTACCTATGATAAAAATTACAGACTTCTACATGCTTTGTAAGTGGGCAAACCTGCAAAATCGGCAGTGTATCAAATACTTGTTCTCCCCACTGTATGTACTGTTATTATGTATATATACAAACCCGATTCCAAAAAAGTTGGGACACTGTACAAATTGTGAATAAAAAAGGAATGCAATAATTTACAAATCTCATAAACTTATATTTTATTCACAATAGAATATAGATAACATATCAAATGTTGAAAGTGAGACATTTTGAAATGTCATGCCAAATATTGGCTCATTTTGGATTTCATGAGAGCTACACATTCCAAAAAAGTTGGGACAGGTAGCAATAAGAGGCCGGAAAAGTTAAATGTACATATAAGGAACAGCTGGAGGACCAATTTGCAACTTATTAGGTCAATTGGCAACATGATTGGATATATAAAAAGAGCCTCTCAGAGTGGCAGTGTCTCTCAGAAGTCAAGATGGGCAGAGGATCACCAATTCCCCCAATGCTGCGGTGAAAAATAGTGGAGCAATATCAGAAAGCAGTTTCTCAGAGAAAAATTGCAAAGAGTTTGAAGTTATCATCATCTACAGTGCATAATATCATCCAAAGATTCAGAGAATCTGGAACAATCTCTGTGTGTAAGGGTCAAGGCCGGAAAACCATACTGGATGCCTGTGATCTTCGGGCCCTTAGACGGCACTGCATCACATACAGGAATGCTACTGTAATGGAAATCACAACATGGGCTCAGGAATACTTCCAGAAAACGTTGTCGGTGAACACAATCCACCGTGCCATTCGCCGTTGCCGGCTAAAACTCTATAGGTCAAAAAAGAAGCCATATCTAAACATGATCCAGAAGCGCAGGCGTTTTCTCTGGGCCAAGGCTCATTTAAAATGAACTGTGGCAAAGTGGAAAACTGTTCTGTGGTCAGACGAATCAAAATTTGAAGTTCTTTTTGGAAAACTGGGACACCATGTCATCCGGACTAAAGAGGACAAGGACAACCCAAGTTGTCATCAGCGCTCAGTTCAGAAGCCTGCATCTCTGATGGTATGGGGTTGCATGAGTGCGTGTGGCATGGGCAGCTTACACATCTGGAAAGGCACCATCAATGCTGAAAGGTATATCCAAGTTCCAGAACAACATATGCTCCCATCCAGACGTCGTCTCTTTCAGGGAAGACCTTGCATTTTCCAACATGACAATGCCAGACCACATACTGCATCAATTACAACATCATGGCTGCATAGAAGAAGGATCCGGGTACTGAAGTGGCCAGCCTGCAGTCCAGATCTTTCACCCATAGAAAACATTTGGCGCATCATAAAGAGGAAGATGTGACGAAGACCTAAGACAGTTGAGCAACTAGAAGCCTGTATTAGACAAGAATGGGACAACATTCCTATTCCTAAACTTGAGCAACTTGTCTCCTCAGTCCCCAGACGTTTGCAGACTGTTATAAAAAGAAGAGGGGATGCCACACAGTGGTAAACATGGCCTTGTCCCAACTTTTTTGAGATGTGTTGATGCCATGAAATTTAAAATCAACTTATTTTCCCCCTAAAATGATACATTTTCTCAGTTTAAACATTTGATATGTCATCTATGTTGTATTCTGAATAAAATATTGAAATTTGAAACTTCCACATCATTGCATTCTGTTTTTATTCACAATTTGTACAGTGTCCCAACTTTTTTGGAATCGGGTTTGTAAATACACACTCATTCATGTATATATTTAAGAAATATTTGCATGTACAGTGGGGAGAACAAGTATTTGTATATACAGTATATACATGTGTATGTATATATACATAATTATACACAGTACACACATATATTATGTAAACACAAACTTTTATTTTGAATGCGATTAATCAATTGCTCAGCATTCCTTGCGAAACATAGTTTGTGAAAAGAGTAGTATGTCTGAATTTACGGTATTCATAAAACAGTAAACAAAAAGTACCCAGATGACCTACTACTTTCAGCAAGATTCAAAAGTGCACATCCGATGGACCCTTTACTCTCCCATGAAGCCATGGGAGAGGATTTGTGAATGGCAGTGTGACACAACTGGCGCTGGTAGATCACATGACACTAGCCGCGTTTCCATTACAGATTTGCGCAAAACCGATGTTATGCAACTAAAACATATTTTTTTCCTCTTGTGATAAGTCATTCCAAAAATCATGCCAAGGGATGTTGGTAGGTTTACGCATATCGCAGTCACCGCATTATTTTTAATCGAATGAGACGTAGGCGTGTTATCCAAGCATTAATGGCAAGGAAAGCCCCTGCTTCAAGGTCTTGATAAATTGTGGCATTTCTTTGTTGTTTAGAATCCAGTATACCTGCAATTCTTTTGTCTTTTATGAATTTAATAAAGAACTCTGTCTCGTTTTTTGTCCAAACATACCGCGTCATCTTTAAAGAATGATTGGATTTTATGTAGCCTACTCCAGGTTACTGTTTCCATTCCAGTTTTGTGAAATATTCCTTTTTCAAATTGCATGAAAAACCACCCTTATGCAAGCGTAAAAAACTTTTCTGTGATATATGGGAGTTTTTGAGAAATTAACGTGTTTCCATTGGGCATATTTTCAATTCGCGATTTCAATTTGCACAGTTTGAAGGGTAATGGAAACGTGGCTAATGACAACATGACAAATGTACATACAGATTACATTCATACTATATAAAACATACTTTTTTAATGGTCGCAAAGTAAGACCTTGTTCAAAAGAAGTACCTACTCAGAGAACATGCGATTTCAGACGTATCCAGTTCCTGAATGAATCAGTGTTTTTAAAAAAGGTTGAGTGTAATTCAATGACTCACTCATAAAAAGAGTTACATGTCGCCACCTACTGGCAGAACGATGTACACACCAAAAACCAACCAAACTAAAAATTACAGCGGTATAATATACTAGGCCTATTTGCTATTACAGTACACACCTGCATGTGGTGTAACAGTTTTCTGTTTTTCAAACCAGTTCTATCTTCCTCTTTTTTCACTAGACTTGCAGAACTCTCCTCTCTATCAATGGAAATCACATTGCTGGCCACCATACAACTGATGTTATGCTAACATAGCGTGTCCAGACCGTAGGACACACCAGGGAGTGAAGGTGCCCCTGTGCCCACATTTTGGTCAGCCAAGCCAGGGCAAGAGGAGGCGGCACTGAACCTGGCTCCAGTGCTTTGAGGCGTGACATCCAGCCGAGGTTCAATCTGCCTGCACTGCAAAATGATGCAGTAAAACTGAACCCTAGACACAGAATACATGTTCCAAATCACTTCCCTTCTGTGTAGAACACGAAATCCCTCAAGTTACCTAACAAGACCTCAAGAAAGGAATCTCAAAATGGTCCTGCTTTCTTAGCAATGACACAGACACACATTCTTGCAGTCTCAGACGAAACAAAGCCAAACTATATACAAAAGTCAAAAGATTGGAAGAAGTCTCATGCTCACCAAGGCTGAATTTATTTGATAAAAGTACAGGAAAAACAATAATATTGCAAGACCTATTTTTAGTTACCACCAATTTCACTGTAGAAATGCAGCAGTCAGCAATAATTATTGATTCCATGAGCAAAAGTGTATAAGTGTATATCTTTCATAAGGTATGAAAAGTATATGACAGTTCATGTGATTTGAACATGTCAGCCCCCATGAGGCAACCGATTTCAAATTTTCAATTTCATTTCAACCAATTGTCAACTTTGATAATATTAAGAAATGTTTCTTAAGCTCCAAATCAGCATGTCAGAGTGATTTCTGTATAACGTGACACTGAAAGCATCACCTAATTTCCCAGTATATAATGTACTGATGTGTTGTCAGTTCATGTGAATTTGATATGCAGTGTGTAAGAGAGAATTTGGGAGAGTTGGCCCTGGAGAGGCTTCAGGAAAGGGTAGTGCGAGGCGTTGTAGCGGTGACACGACAGGAAGAAGCTGTCATCATGGTGGAGTGCCAGGGCCATCTCTGCAGATGGTTTCTATGACATTATGACGTCATCTTCCTCTCCTGACAGAACCTCCACCCGTAAATTCACATGCAAATACAAGTAAACACTCTTTTTTAAGATCCAGTGGACTCATGGTCATTCTTATTATCTGCGGTTTGTACTTTCAAATACTCATTCTGAAACATCACAGACTATAATGCAATATAACTTTTGCTCATATGGAAAACCAAAAATCTGTGAAGGACATAGCGCAAGGTACTAACAGGGAACCCTTTGGACATTAAAATCACCCTTTATCAAACATATGTGTTCACATGGACTTTTTATACCATGTTGATTTTGGTTATTATGGTCAATATTGGGCTCACTGTAATTGGACAAGAACAAAGAGGTGGTTCTCAACCAGGGGTCCGGGGCCCACTAGGGGGCATCAGCAAACTTCCAAGGGGGCCTCAAGGTGACTTAAAGGGTTAGTTCACCCAAATATTAAAATTCTTCGGAACACAAATTAAGATATTTTTGATGAAATCTGAGAGCTCTCTCCATAGAGCAACGTCATTGCAAATTTTAAGGCACAGAAGGGTAGTAAAGACATCTTTAAAATAGTCCATGTGACTACAGTGGTTCAACCTTAATGTTATGAAGCCTTGAACCTACCTTTCTGGGCCTTGAAAGTTGCAATGACGTTGCTGCCTATGGATGGTTCAGAAACCTCTCGGATTTCATCAAAAATACGAGATGAAAAAAACCCGAAGATGAACGAAGGTCTTACGAGTTTGGAACGACATGAGGGTGAGTAATTAATGACAGAATTTTTATTTTTGGGTGAACTAACCCTTTAAAATGATTTGAAATAAGACAAAACAAGCATTAAAATATATAAATCAAGATATTTCTTATTTTGATTCAACTGTTTTTTTATTTTTCCTTAAAGGACCAGGGTCCTGAAAAACTTGAATATATGAGGAAGGTTATTAAATGTGTGATTTTTAGACCTGGAAAGGTAGTGTAAATGTATAAAATCTTAAAACATCATGGGTATTTTTAATAAAAATTAATATATAGTTTTCTAGCTCTAAAATAGCAAGTAAAAAATATTTTTATAAATCCTCATCCAGTAAATTATGAACGACTAAACATTATAGGGCCTTTGAATATTGTTGTGAACAATAGAACTTCGGATACAACATCAACAACAAAACGAATCTCACTCAGCCAAAATGTCTTGGAGTGCCCAGTTGTGGAGTGCGGCCTTGCATGTTTGAACCAGAGTCGGACACAGATGAGAGACTCAGGGAGAGGTTACAACTTTTAGACTGCACACTTTTGAATGGTTAGTGGATATATTTATGTAACGTTAGTTGTTGTGGAGTTACGTTGATTCAACTCATCGACTAGCAAGTACCGTCATGTTAATCTATAAATTGTTGTATAGGTGCTCGTGTGGGAACGTAACACGTCCGTCACCTGACTATACAATGCATAATAAATATGCGTTTATGAATTACACAGACGGTGAGCGTTTTCGGAATAAAACTAACGACATAGCTCTAGTCTCTGTGAATACAGTCAGAGACTATGGTAACTTTAGCCATATGAGCTGTACAGCATTCTAGAAAGCTCATTCAGAAAGGAAATTTGCAAACATTCACAAAATATGAAGTTCCATTCTTACTTGCTCTGGATATGAAGGTAGAACACGAAGCGTTGGTATTGACCCTCGTTGGTGAAGCAGTCATGCGTAAAATGATTTTCGCAAATATATATATATATATAAATTATTCTGTACATTTGTTCAAAAATGAAATTCAACCATGGTGTCCTCAGTGGCACGGATGCCGGGAGTCTATGGAGACTTGTATGTTCGTTGGTACATCCAATAACAGAACATTTGTAATGTTTTTGGCGCAGACATTGTAATACTCTAGCTAGATGATACAGCGAGTAAACAGAAATGGCAGTCTCTGCTTCTCACTCAGGGGTGTGTCTATGCTAAAAGGGCAGCTCATCAACAGTCACGGGCAGGGTTTCCCTACTCTTACATAGGAGTAGGGGGGAATCTGGAACAGCGCGTTATGAGAGATTGATAAGGATTGATGGGGATTATAAAAAAAGTTTTGTGTGGATTTTTACCATTATAGGCTGGTTGTTTACACACACTGTGGACACACATCTGTGTTCAAACACCTTATAAAAGTGAATTTTGCATAATATCCTCTTTAAGGCAAAAAGCTGAAGAACCACTGCTCTAAAGACTGACTTTTAACCAGATTGCCCCTGTGGACCCCTGGTGGTCTGTGAAGGTCCTGCAGGCTATCTGCTGCCCTACATAGACAACATAGGATTGGCTTACAAATGCTATACATTTCAAAATGTTTTTATTTTAATAACAATTAACAATACATTTAGTTAAAAATCTTTATTAATCACAGTCGAAGTGTGTAAGGTCAACCAGTGTTTTAGGAGTGCCCAGATGACAAAAAAGTCTCCATAAATAAGTCTTTACAAGAAGCTTCAGAGAAACCGCGCACTCTCCACATACATGGAAGAGAGTTGGGAGAAAAATACAACAGAAACACTGGCAGAATTACAAATAAAAAGAATAAAAGAATCAGGATGCTTCCTTGAGCAGAGTATAGTAGAACAGTCACAGTGACGCAAAAGGAGTCTTAAAGGTGTATAACAAATTAGATGCCCAAGTGGTGAAGGCTGAACTCCTGCTCTAAATGACCAGAAACAGGTCTATTAACATTCTGATTGATGTATTGTCATCCTCCCTTCAATGTTCTCTCATACTTTTTTAAGAAAGGACCAACACATGAGAGCAGTTTAACAACCCACTTTCTTAACAACCCACCCTTTAATCAGTCAAGGAGGCTTCAATGAACACTCTGAATAACCTTCTTGGAAGTTTACCTTTCCTTAATCTGCAACCTGTAGTTTCACATTCCATAGTTCAGCTCGACTCATTCCTCTTCATGTTTCACTCTTCCATAGTTCAGCTCGACTCATTCCTCTTCATGTTTCACTCTTCCACACTGCCAGCTCACAACTGCATTCATTCTCACCTCTACACTCACGTTCATCCATCTTTCTGTCTAAAGTCCCAGTCTCTCATTCCATCCTTTAATTTAAATGTGCTAATGCGTTTCTCTGGGCGTGGCATGACTCAGTTAGCCAAAAGCATCATTGCCAGGCACTACAGCAAAACATTATGCTCCGAACAGTATAACGGCCTTTGCTATGTTTAAACGGGCCCTGCAACAGAAGGGGCCTCCGCTTGTGCTCGAAAAGATCCCCGCCCCCCACCATCACGCAGCACACATCCACACACGGACCGGGGTCAGAAATTAACAGGGGCTTGGGGCAAAAATGCCACCAAAATGAATTAAAATGCTTCCAAAAACCAAGATATGCAGCAAAAAAGTCTCCATAAAGGTTCTTGTTTTTAATATTTATAAGCAATATCACACGAGCAAAAGTGCTGTTTTCCCGAATATCAGAATGTTTGCAAATGGGATATTGATTTTATACAACAATTCAATAAACAATAAGTTGAGACTTATATTTTAGACACAATATTGTCAATATTGTCTGTTTTTCCTCTATTTTGCCAACGAAAATAGTTCCAAACAGTAGAGTCATTGCTCTGAGCAGCATGGTTTCAGTTTTGTTACTGAATGAATCCACGTTTTTGAATGAATCGTTCTATTGAATGACTCGACGACTCATTCACTTCTGCTTTGGACCTGTCCCAAATGGCACACTTCATATGCACTTACAGTCCTGTGGACTTGCAATGGCTGCCACGTGTCCGCTAAGTCCATGAGACCGTAGGGTGTCGTATTTGTCATTTTAGGTGTCAGAAGGGATCCCATTTGTCATTTTAGGTGTCAGAAGGGATCCCATTTGTCGTTTTAGGTGTCTTTGCGGTCAATATGCGCCCTCAATGCACACTTTTGCTGAGCCCGCACTGAAGCGAGCTCCGCAGCAGACTTCTTCCCGACAGTCACGGCGTTAATTCACAAAAGAGCGGACTCGTAGGAAGACCACGAGTATTTAGGATGCCGTTTGGGACAGGGCCTTTGTCCCTGAATGAATCAAATCGTTTGACTGAATGATTCAATGACTGACTTGTTAAGACAATGATTTGCCACCACCTACTGTCGGTTTTAGTATCATTTCATTTCAGCTGCATTTTAGCTCAGCTAAATGCATGCACAGACTAATGTACTTGTCCAATTTTGTCCATCAGAAATTGATTAGATAGTTGTGGTTTGCTATTGCCGCAATCTCACGAGTGACAGTTGGTCCTGTTCTTATGCCAGTAAATACGTCATCAGAGAAAAGAGAGGTCATTGTAAGAGGGAGGTGAAGTTATTTAATTAAATTTAAGATTACAAGGGCACATAAATTAAAAAAACAGGGTTTTCACTACCACTATTCAGTAGTCAAGGCGCAGACTCACTTTAGTGTGTTTTTGTGTTTGAATGAAAAGTTGTGAGTAAGTGTGTTTGTGTGTCTTTCTTACCTGTCATTTTTCCTGTGCAATTCATTTTACTAATGGAATGGGCTTTAAAATATTTAACAGATCTCAGTTGATCTCTGTTGTGGGTTTAGTTACATTTTTCGATCACGGATTTGATCTGTGGACGTACTTGAGTTTGAGTAATCACTGAATACATGGTTTACCTCCAATGATATTAAAGCTGTACTCTCCTGGCATAGACACATATACACATCTGATGTGCATGGTTTGGATGATTAGATAAGTGTATTAATACAGTACACTACATTTTCAAGTATTAGGCACAGATTCCTCTTTTGTGAGAATTATTAGCTATTTAAATAAACTATTACCTCACATAAAATGAATCATGAAAAGTATAGCTAATTTTAAACGCATAATTTCTGTGCACCCCCTCCCTTTAAAATTTTGATTTTGACCTGTCCCATCTCAGATGTCTTGTCAGATGTAGTTCTGTCATCTGAAAGTTAGTTCTGAAAATTCTGTCATCTTTTTCTCACCCTCATGTCATTCCAAACCCGTAAGACTTTCGTTCCTCTTCGGAACACAAATGAAGATCTTTTTGATGAAATCTGAGTATTCTCCATAGACAGCTACGCAACTTAAACTTTGATGCTTCAAAGAGTTCATAAAGAGATCGTAAAACTAATCCATATGAATTGAGCGGTTTAGTTCAAAATTTTCTGAAGCGACTCGATCACTTTATATGATGAATTGATTTAGTTTCATGGTTTCACCCCATTAAAAAACATTTGACATTTTTCAAAACTGCAACTAAGTGGCATTATTTGAACCTTCTCAAAAATGAAAATGAAGACAATTAAATAATCGCATTCAGTCTTCACAATTTTTTACAAATATTGGTATGCTTACTGTATTTGTCAACCATTCAGATATGTTACCCAGGTTATTGTAAGAATAAATATATAATATATATCATATATAATATACATAATATATATAAAATAGACAAAAAAATCAATGTTTTAATATATATATATATATATATAATTAAGTTTTTTGTCTATTTAATATTTATCAATTATAAAATCACACAAATCATGTTTTTAAACTATACAGTGGGGAGAACAAGTATTTGATACACTGCCGATTTTGCAGGTTTTCCTACTTACAAAGCATGTAGAGGTCTGTAATTTTTATCATAGGTACACTTCAACTGTGAGAGACAGAATCTAAAACAAAAATCCAGAAAATCACATTGTATGATTTTTAAATAATTAATTTGCATTTTATTGCATGACATAAGTATTTGATCACCTACCAACCAGTAAGAATTCCGGCTCTCACAGACCAGTTAGTTTTTCTTTAAGAAGCCCTCCTGTTCTCCACTCATTACCTGTATTAACTGCACCTGTTTGAACTTGTTACCTGTATAAAAGACACCTGTCCACACACTCAATCAAACAGACTCCAACCTCTCCACAATGGCCAAGACCAGAGAGCTGTATAAGGACATCAGGGATAAAATTGTAGACCTGCACAAGGCTGGGATGGGCTACAGGACAATAGGCAAGCAGCTTGGTGAGAAGGCAACAACTGTTGGCGCAATTATTAGAAAATGGAAGAAGTTCAAGATGACGGTCAATCTCCCTCGGTCTGGGGCACCATGCAAGATCTCACCTCGTGGGGCATCAATGATCATGAAGGAAGGTAAGGGATCAGCCCAGAACTACACGGCAGGACCTGGTCAATGACCTGAAGAGAGCTGGGACCACAGTCTCAAAGAAAACCATTAGTAACACACTATGCCGTCATGGATTAAAATCCTGCAGCACACGCAAGGTCCCCCTGCTCAAGTCAGCGCATGTCCAGGCCCGTCTGAAGTTTGCCAATGACCATCTGGATGATCCAGAGGAGGAATGGGAGAAGGTCATGTGGTCTGATGAGACAAAAATAGAGCTTTTTTGTTCTAAACTCCACTCGCTATGTTTGGAGGAAGAAGAAGGATGAGTACAACCCCAAGAACACCATCCCAACCGTGAAGCATGGAGGTGGAAACATCATTCTTCGGGGATGCTTTTCTGCAAAGGGGACAGGACGACTGCACTGTATTGAGGGGAGGATGGATGGGGCCATGTATCGCGAGATCTTGGCCAACAACCTCCTTCCCTCAGTAAGAGCATTGAAGATGGGTCGTGGCTGGGTCTTCCAACATGACAACGAGCCGAAACACACAGCCAGGGCAACTAAGGAGTGGCTCCGTAAGAAGCATCTCAAGGTCCTGGAGTGGCCTAGCCAGTCTCCAGACCTGAACCCAATAGAAAATCTTTGGAGGGAGCTAAAAGTCCGTATTGCCCAGCGACAGCCCCGAAACCTGAAGGATCTGGAGAAGGTCTGTATGGAGGAGTGGGCCAAAAACCCTGCTGCAGTGTGTGCAAACCTGGTCAAGAACTATAGGAAACGTATGATCTCTGTAATTGCAAACAAAGGTTTCTGTACCAAATATTAAGTTCTGCTTTTCTGATGTATCAAATACTTATGTCATGCAATAAAATGCAAATTAATTACTTAAAAATCATACAATGTGATTTTCTGGATTTTTGTTTTAGATTCCGTCACTCACAGTTGAAGTTAAAAATTACAGACTTCTACATGCTTTGTAAGTGGGCAAACCTGCAAAATCGGCAGTGTATCAAATACTTGTTCTCCCCACTGTATTTAAGTCCCATATTTTGCTAAAAGTATACATATAACTTCATATAAAATAAATAAAATTAAAACATCTCATATAATATTTACCTTGACCTCCTTAGGTTAAATATCACCATTTTCTGAAGGTTAATCACCTCTTTTCACTGCTCATCTGTTCATTTATTAAGAATTCAGGCCATGTCTTGTATTCACTAAAATATGCTTAGTCATTGGGTAGCCCAAAGGCAGTCCAGGAGTGCAAGCAGTCATATCTCAGCATGACTAGTCAAATGTGGAAAACACTAATCTAGGATTGAGCAAGTAAACAAAAATTGAGCTCATGCTCTTATTTTAAACTGTTGGCCACATAGGTCTCCATCTAATGCCATCAACTCAGTTACACTATCTCTATGTGAGCACCTACTACTGTGTGCTCAAAACACCTGGTTGCTACATAACAATGCTAATTGCTCCAAACCAACCAAACTGCTATTAGTGGTTTGGACAGTCATTACTGTGATTGCAGCCATGACTGTGGCATGTATGTGGAAAAAAGTTGTCAAAACAAAATGTTGTTTTCGAAAATAGGTTTTCTTTAACCCCCATTAAAAGAATAGTTCAACATAAAATGAAAATGTTGTCAACCATGGAACATAAAAGGGGCAATAAATGGGGCTAAAGCTTTCAAGCTTCAAAAATTATGCAAAACTAACATAAAAGCATGCCAAGTCTTCATAAAGTAGAAAGAAATGCATGAATGATAGATATATGAGTATATAGTAAGTATACTTGGTACAGATCTGAACTTGCTTTTTTTGGTAATGTAAACTGGTTATGACTATTCCATCACAGAATTTTAAAGAGGCATTTAAAGAATGTAAGAATTTGCACCCTACCGTATGCCAATTAAATTTGCATGTGGACAGTTGAATCATGGGAAATGTTCCATGCATCTCATTTTCTTTAATTAGTATGATTAGCACAATCACGCCTGAGTTCTTTTGTCAAGATGACAAAAGATGCATAAATCTGTTCTTTTGGGAAAAAGGAATGTCTCTGTTCAAGTGTTCCGGGGAAAGGTTTTCTTTCCAGTGTAATCAAACCATGGCAAATACACTAGACAGATCTCAGAGCTCAGTCTCATGTGAGCTGTCGTTGTTATGTTGTTGCCACTTATGCTGTACCTCCTTTTTCCTGCTGTAGATGACAACTGTAAGAGAACTGCAGGCTAAGTCAATCTGATATAAAGAGCTATAGTAGGAATATAAAAATAGTTTCTTCTCCATATCTGCTTCAGATAGCAGTATTGTAAGTCACTGTATTTGTGTTGTGTTTTGGGGTTTTGGTAAGAGTATGCAAGAAAGCCTTTTTAAAAGCCTTTTTAATGTTATGTGATTAATTATATTTAAACAGTATATGGCCTTATATTTTCTAAATCTTTTTAATCAATAGCCTATCCATGTGACTGTTCAATGGGTGTGGAGTCCAAACAAGCTGCATGATTTCAGAAGGAACTTTTACATTTTTGGAGAAATAAACTTGTCTTTTTGTTATTTGGTTTCCTGTAAAAATAAAAAAAAAGTAAAAAGGCAGCAAACAAGAGCGTGGTTAAAAGCGCAGGCCAAACGCTTGCCCGCCTCTGCTGTCTGCTGCAGTCTGCTGTTCTGCCATTGATTCTTCAGCCAAGATCCTGGAGTATATGTGCAACACATGTTGTCTTTACTTCACTGTAAACATGCTTTGGCTGTGTCAAAAAGCAGTGTAAAACAGATTTACTGAAATACCAGCTGTATATATATATATATATATATATATATATACAACTACTCTGGTTGGTAATGTTTATTTTTATGGTTAACATGCTGTAAGAAGATTTGTGCTCATTTATGTGCTAATGTTCAAATGTGTACCATACAATATATTCTACATTTAAATTATTTATTTATTTATTAAAAGTACTGAATGCCCCTTCAAAGATTTAAATGGCTGTAACTAATTCATATATGACAGAGGTTAGCGGTACTGACAATGTATGCCTATGGATGCATATGTATGTATTTGCACTTTATGCTATTACAATAACAACATAATTATAGTGGTTTTACAAGATGCATATATTTATATTTACATATATTTTTTACTGATGGATGTATGGATGGATGCACATAGATAGCTAGCTAGATGATGGATGGATGGATGGATGGATGGATGGACGGACATAGATAGCTAGCTAGATGGATGGATGGATGGACATAGCTAGCTGGATGGATGGTTGGATAGATAGATAGATAGATAGATAGATAGATAGATAGATAGATAGATAGATAGATAGATAGATAGATAGATAGATAGATAGATAGATAGATAGATAGATAGATAGATAGATAGATAGATAGATAGATAGATGGATGGATGGATGCACATAGATAGCTAGCTAGATGATGGATGGATGGATGGATGGATGGCTGGATGGATGGATGGATGGATGGATGGATGGATGGATGGATGGATGGATGGATGGATGGATGGATGGATGGATGGATGGACGGACATAGATAGCTAGCTAGATGGATGGATGGATGGACATAGCTAGCTGGATGGATGGTTGGATAGATAGATAGATAGATAGATAGATAGATAGATAGATAGATAGATAGATAGATAGATAGATAGATAGATAGATAGATAGATAGATAGATAGATAGATAGATAGATAGATAGATAGATAGATGGATGGTTGGATAGATAGATAGATAGATAGATAGATAGATAGATAGATAGATAGATAGATAGATAGATAGATAGATAGATAGATAGATAGATAGATAGATAGATAGATAGATAGATAGATAGATAGATAGATAGATAGATAGATAGATAGTTTATTATTAAAAATTATGTTTAAAGAAAATTATGTTTCAAGACTCCATCAGTAGCCTAATAAAAGCTTTTTTCGTTTACATAAAATTGGTTGCCTCATGAGGGCGGACATGTTCAAATCACATGACCAGCCAAATACTATTCATATCTCAGAATCCTCCCTATTTTCAGATAATTTTGCTCATGGAATCATATTGCTGACTGCTGCATTTCTACAATGGAATTGGTAACTGAAAAGGTTTGCGTTGGCATGATGCTGCATCCAAACCACTAGGTGTCTGTATCCAAGTCCAAGACAACTGAAATATCGGCCATTTGCCAACATAAAGAAAAAATGACAGAGCGCACCTCTGTAAATGTAAAGTGCACTCGTAGACCTGTAGAAAGTGTCATGATTTAAGGCAGAGCAGACAACGTGCAGTCATGACTGTGCAGAAACTAGGACACCCACACACCTCCCACCCTCTGTATGTTAAGTGACTACATGTTCAATGCGTGACTGGGAGCATTTCCACGGATCCACGGCACACACCACATACTGCCAGCTCACCTGCCACAGCTTCTCTTCTCTCTTTCTTCTCATAATTCCTCTCCTCAGTTTTCTCCCCTGCGCACATGCCTTTCCCTTTTGTCCTCCAACCTCTTGTCCTAAAAACTCTCATTAATTCTTCTTCTTGAGAGATCGGATTCTTTTTTTGAATACCAAGGGAATGAGTCAGAGATCCCCCTCACTCCTAACACACACACTGACACACTCACACAAATGTCAGTTACTACACACAGGAAGTCACGTATTCAGCATGGAACTGCCTGCAAAAAGCACACACACACACACGCGCACACACACACACACACACACACACACACCAGTGGAGTCATGTATTCAGATATACCTACCCGTATACTCGTCACACTGCTTTGCTAAAATCCCTGGCTTTTCCTCACCAACATTCAAAAGAGTCAGTGTGAAATTAAACATTTAACCCCTCACTCATAACATCAACTGTATTATTATTCCTGTAGATTATTAAAAGCAAGAGAGCAAAGCAGTGAAATGACTGCTAAAATGCTCCCGTTCACCCTCTCTTGTGTTTTCTCTCTCTCCATGGATAGTCAATCTATCAGCTCCATTGATTCTGTTTATCAGCACTCTAATGGATGGGTGACCACATTAAATATTTACAATGTCTTCCAACATCACAGAAAACGTGGACCATACGCCTCCTTTCTTTTTCTGAGCCAATGCTTGTCCCACTTTTTATGCACTGCAAACAAAAATAAAAAATGTCAGTAATCTGGATTTTTCTTAATTATGCTTTCTGAAAATCATTTCTAAATTAAATTTACTGAGGTTTATGCTTGAAATGAGAAATTGTGGTCAACCAAACAATCAGACTCAATAAAAGGGAACGTTTTTTTTTCACCCCCATTGGCAAGTCTTTTTTTTTTAACCTAACTAAATTTCATTACAGCATAGATTTTATGTCATTTTGCTTCCAAGTTTTTCTAATATTTTTGAAATATTTATTCTAGAAAACTATCTTTTTTACAGATCACTGCTCATTTCATTTCTCCACATATTTAAAAAATGAGGGAAAATAGATACAAGACCTTGCTTACCAAGGCTGCATTTATTTGATTAAAAATAAAAACAGTCAAAACAGTAATATTGTGAAATATTATTACAATTTAAATTCTAATTTCTATTTTAATATATTATAAAATGCTATTTATTCCTGTGATGTCAAAGCTGAATTTTCAGCATCATTACTCCAGTCTTCAGTGTCACATGATCCTTCAGAAATCATTCTAATATGCTGATTTGCTGCTCAAGAAACATTTCTTATATTATCCATGTTGAAAACAGTTTAACATTTTTGTGGAAACCATGCACTTTAGCATTTATTTGATTTTGATTTTTGTAACATTAAAAATGTCTTTCCTGTAACTTATGATTAATTTAATGCATCCTGATTCCTTTTATTGAAAAAAATCTTACTGACTAACCCAAACTTTTGAATGGTAGTGTATGTAGCAGAGTAATCAAATGAATAGATTCTATAGAGATTCAAGAAGAGGGAAATAAATTAGGAGTAAAAAGAGTTCCTGATGAACATGATTATTGCAGGAGAAGTAAAGTTTAGGGGTTACATTTTATTTTTTTAGGGTGATTCATAACTCTTACATTAGAGGTTCTGAATATATATGTCTTCAAACAACAACATCACTTCACTGTGCTTTTGTTTTGTTGCATCCAGTGTTTCTATTCAAAGCATACTTCTGGTGATCAAACAGTCTACTTCAATAGTTACATACTGTACATATAACTCTTCGTTACTCTGTAAACATTACATAACCTGTGTTTAATTACAAACTTTAGGGGAATGTTTACAGAAGTTAAACTGTACTCTGACTATTATAAAGCGCAGTGGTGTAAAGAGCGTTTCAGATAACGTGAACTGTTTGACACACACCTATTTGTTTAGATCTGATTGAGTTCTGTAGCTGTAGCTGTATAGCCACGAGAAAGATCCAGAAGTAAAACAAACCATTAGCACAAACACTAAAGGGCAGTTTAACAACAACAACTAGTGTCAGTATCAACCATTCCAGAAAGTACAGAGTCCCAAACCTGGGTGGATGTCTTATTTATATTCCTAGAACTTTGAAAGTAATAGCCCTACTGCTCTTTTCCAAGAATTACACTGTGAGGTGGAGATTTACACCGAAAGCATTTCGCTCACTCGTTTCCTTGATGGACACAAGAGGGCAAATAAACATTTGGTTCCTGAGCTATCACAAATATTATTCTTCACCAACAAGAGGTACACAAAATCTAAAAACTATCCACACACATAAACTCTGTTCCTCTAGAGTTTATTTTCAATGCACAATTCAGCACTATAACAACAAAACTTTTCTGAATGTGTTGTGTTGTTTTGTTGTCCAACAAATAAGAGTGAGACCATATTAATTAATTGTAATGATACCATATTTAGAATTACTAACAATTAAAAAACTTGACTTGCACAGTTGATTACGCATCAATATTCAGCCAATTCAAATGTTCAGTACATCTTAGCATACCTGCTAATTTGATCAAAGATAATTGCAAAAAATTAAAAAAGACAGCCTGTCTGGCACGCTTTATTATATACAATTAAAACAGGAGATAGTCCCACTAAAATATAGGTTGTTCACAAACTTTTGGCCTTGACTATATCTGTATATGTGCTAGAGAGAGAGAGAGAGAGAGAGAGAGAGAGAGAGAGAGAGAGAGAGAGAGAGAGAGAGAGAGAGAGAGAGAGAGAGAGAGAGAGAATGAATGTGTTTACAATTTGTTTTAGCCACACTCAGCAAACCAGACTGGGCAGCAGCACTTCTTCACAATTACTCACACACGCACACCTTCAAAACCGGCCAGCCCCCTTATCATCATTTACTGACTGCAGCCAGTACTTCAGGGTCTCACCTGATCCTGTTACTTTCTTCTGTCACTGTTAAGGATGTATGTATTATCTTTTACACAGATACAGTGCTAGGAACATTGCTTTTCACCCTGTACATGCTACCACTGGGAGATATCATTAGGAAGCATGGCGTTAGTTTTCATTGTTATGCTGACGATACTCAGCTCTATATTTCTTCATGCCCTGACGAAATTTACCAATTCACAAGATTAACGGAATGCATAGCTGATATAAAAAATTGGATGACTAGTAATTTCCTGCAACTTAATTCAGAAAAAAATTAATTTTTAATCACTGGACAAAAAAACTCCACAAGTAGTAACCTAGAATACTGTCTAACACTCGATGGCTGCTCTGTCAAGTCCTCGTTGTCAGTTAGGAACCTGGGTGTGCTCTTTGATACCAATCTCTCATTTGAAAGCCATGTTTCTAGCATCTGTAAAACTGCATTCTACCATCTTAAAAATATATCTAAATTACGGCACATGCTTTCAATGCAAAATGCTGAACAGTTAGTTCATGCGTTCATGACCTCAAGGCTAGATTATTGTAATGCTCTACTGGGTGGTTGCCCTGCTCGCTTAATAAATAAACTGCAGCTTGTCCAAAACGCAGCAGCTAGAGTTCTTACTAGAACCAGGAAGTATGACCATATTAGCCCGGTTCTGGCAACACTGCATTGGCTCCCTATTAAACATTGTATACATTTTAAAATCTTGTTGATTACTTACAAAGCACTAAATGGTTTAGCTCCCCAGTACTTGAGCGAGCTCTTAACGCATTATACTCCATCACGTCTATTGGGGTCTCAAAATTCTGGCCAGTTGATAATACCTAGAATATCAAAATCAACTGCAGGCGGTCGATCCTTTTCCTATTTAGCACCTAAACTCTGGAACAGTCTTCCTAGCATTGTTCGGGAAGCAGACACACTCTGTCAGTTTAAATCTAGACTAAAAACACATCTCTTTACTATGGCATACACATAAAACATTTTTAATTTATATTATTCAAATCAGTTAAATTATTGTTTTAGGCTGCATTAACTAGGTCAGCCGGAACCGGGAACACTTCCCATAACACCTGATGTACTCGTTACATCATAAGAAGAATGGCATCTACGCTAATGTTAGTCTCTCTGTTTATCCCGAGGTTTACTGCAGTCGGCTGGATCCGGGCCGTATCCGGACCAGATGGTGGACCTTAGCCTGGACATGACGAACGCATCCCTGAAGTGTCTGTAGAGACCGTGTCAATTAAACTCCCCCCTGTAAATGCCGCATCAACACGACATCCTCATTAAACCCGTCCCCGGCGTGACGACTCCAATCTTTCGAATAATCCTACGAATATCTATTGATCTAATATGACTTCTGACCTGTAATGTTGCCAGAATCATAATCATACACTATTTGTTCGTCGGCCAGAGGAAAACTGGCACCCCGACTGAGCTTGGTTTCTCCCAAGGTTTTTTTCTCCATTCTGGCCCTAAAGAGTTTTGGTTCCTTGCCACCGTCGCCTTTGGCTTTTGGCTTGCTCAGTTGGGGACACTTTAAATTCATTATTCAACTATATTACTGATCTGCCCGCATTGACACTATATGATAATTGAAATGAGCTGGATGACATCACCGTTTTCACCAGAGCGGCTGTACAGCCTAATCAAATTCTGTTGCATTATTTTCCTGTTACCACTGTGAAGCTGCTTTGAAACAACTGGCATTGTAAAAAGCGCTATATAAATAAAGGTGATTTTATTTGATTTTTATATTTATGTAGTAAGTATAGGCCTACTAATATAAATGTACTAGTACTTGGAAGTGTACTATTTCAAAACTACTTGCGACTAAATTGGTCCACTTTTTAGTGTATAAAAGTATACTTTTAAGTATACTTTAAGGCCCGGTTTTACAGACAGATCTTAGATTAAGCCAGAATTAGGCCTTAGTTCAATTAGGACATTTAAGTAGTTTTTATTAACATGCCTTAGAAAAAAAACATTACTGGTGTGCATCTTGAGACAAAACAATGGCACTGACATATTTTAAGATATATCAGTGCAAGTTGCTTTCAGTTAAAACAGCTCAAAGATTAATTTTAGTCTGGGACTAGGCTTAACTCTTGTCTGTGAAACCAGGGGTAAGTGTAACAGTAGTAAACTTTGAGTACACAACTAGTTTACAACTATGTTTTTTGTTTGAACTGCAACTACGCTACAATATTGATAATTTACTGGTTAAATATTTGTAGCACATTTTTTAGTTTATGAAAGTGCACTTTGAAGTATACTCTCAGTAAACTACTAGTTTAGTAGTTTTATAGTGCAATACTTGTAAGTTTTCTTTAAAGGTAGGATAGGCAATTTCGGAGTGGCTAGCAATAGCAAGCTAGCTTTGAAAGCATTAGATCCCACCCTCCCTTCAGAGCTCTCTCTCCAAAGCCACGCCTCCTCTAACCCTGTTGAAAAAAACAGCATATGCTGGTTAGGTATGTTTTGAAGTATGGCAGCTGGTTTGAGCTGGTTTATGCTTGTCCCGAGCTGGTTTAAGCTGGTCCTGAGCTGGTTATAAGCTGGTCCTGAGCTGGACCAGTTTAGGACCAGCACTTGACCAGCTTAAACCAGCTCATGACCAGCTAAGGACCAGCTTAAACTAGCTCAAACCAGCTCAAACCAGCTGCCATGCTTCAAAACATAACGAGCATATGCTGTTTTTTTCAACAGGGAAAACACGTGAATGCACAGCAGACTGCAAAGCGCCACGAGAGACGCGTTAAATTACCTCATGTTTCAAATAATAATGAATGTAAACAACTTACAGAGCTCTAGTTGTACCACCTGACTGCTGCAGATTCATTTTGGCGTTGATAGTGTTGACATAGAAACGCATAAATCCGAGTCTGAGGACGTGAACAGCTCCAGGTAGAACGTCATGGGTTCTCATATTTATGGTTACGACATGGCGGAATGCACTGACGATGTGTGGTGATGATGATTCAGGGTAAGACAAAACACGGTTTGGAAAATGGATTCATGTTGTACATTTTCATTATATAATTTTTGTAAATCTTGAACACAAAAAAAGTTACGGACAGCAGCTTTAAACTGTAAGGCCTAATCCTGGCTTAATCTAAGTCTTGTCTGTGAAACCAGGCCATGGTTTATTATTTACAGTGCATCCGGAAAGTATTCACATCACTTCACTTTTTCCACATTTTTTTATGTTACAGCCTTATTCCAAAATGGATTAAATTCATTATTGTCCTCAAAATACTACAAACAATACCCCACGATGACAACGTCAAAGAAGTTTGTTTGAAATATTTGCAAAAAAAATCAAATGTACATAAGTATTCACAGCCTTTGCCATGACACTCAAAATTGAGTTCAGGTGCATCCTGTTTCACTGATCATCCTTGAGATGTTTTTACAACTTGATTGGAGTCCACCTGTGCTAAATTCAGTTGACTGGACATGATTTGGAAAGGCACACACCTGTCTATATAAGGTCCCACAGTTAACAGTGCATGTCAGAGCACAAACCAAGCCATGAAGTCCAAGGAATTGCCTGTAGACCTCAGAGACAGGATTGTATCAAGGCACAGATCTGGGGAAGGGTACAGAAAAAATGTCTGCAGCATTGAAGGTCCCAATGAGCACAGTGGCCTCCATCATCCGTAAAAGGAAGAGGTTTGGAACCACCAGGACTCTTACTAGAGCTGGCCGCCTGGCCAAACTGAGCGATCGGGGGAGAAGGGCCTTAGTCAGGGAGGTGACCAAGAATCCGATGGTCACTCTGACAGAGCTCCAGCGTTTCTCTGTGGAGAGAGGAGAACATTCCAGAAGAACAGCCATCTCTGCAGCACTCCACCAATCAGGCCTGTATGTTAGAGTGGCCAGACGGAAGCCACTCCTCAGTAAAAGGCACATGACAGCCTCCTGGAGTTTGCCAAAAGGCACCTGAAGGACTCTCAGACCATGAGAAACAAAATTCTCTGGTCTGATGAAACAAAGATTGAACTCTGGCCTGAATGGCAAGCATCATGTCTGGAAGAAACCAGGCACTGCTCATCACCTGGCCAATACAACACTTCAGTGAAGCATGGTGGTGGCAACATCATGCTGTGGGGATGTTTTTCAGCAGCAGGAACTGGAAAGATGAATGCAGCAATGTACAGAGACATCCTTGATGAAAACCTGCTCTGGACCTCAGACTGGGGCAAAGGTTCATCTTCCAACAGGACAACGACCCTAAGCACACAGCCAAGATAACAAAGTGGCTACAGGACAACTCTGTGAATGTCCTTGAGTGGCCCAGCCAGAGCCCAGACTTGAACCTGATTGAACATCTCTGGAGAGATCTGAAAATGGCTGTGCACCGATGCTCCCCATCCAACCTGATGGCGCTTGAGAGGTCCTGCAAAGAAGAATAGAAGAAACTGCCCAAAAATAGGTGTGCCAAGCTTGTAGCATCATACTCAAAAAGACTTGAGGCTGTAATTGGTGCCAAAGGTGCTTCAACAAAGTATTGAGCAAAGGCTGTGAAGGCTTATGTACATGTGAATTTTTTTTAATTTTTTTAATTTTTTTAATAAATTTGCAAAGATTTCAAACAAACTTCTTTCACGTTGTCATTATGGGGTATTGTTTGTAGAATTTTGAGGAAAATAATGAATTTAATCCATTTTGGAATAAGACTGTAACATAACAAAATCTGGAAAAAGTGAAGCGCTCTGAATACTTTCCGGATGCACTGTATATATTATTTTTGCACTTTAAGTATACTACTATGCTCCTATTTAGGTATTTTTTTTATACTTGAAATATACTTTTAACTGTACTTTAAAGGCCACTGAAGTGCCATGAAACGTGTGCCAACTCGTGCATAACTCTTTGCTATTGTGTCTCTGGACCGGAGAAGACTGTGTGCACACTAAGGTGGTTTGTGTGACACTAACGCGAAACCAGACTTCATTCACCCCATTGGAAAGCATATTTACACTGTCTGGATCGTTCACTATCCCCTATATAGTGCACTATGTGCTATTCACCATGTACAAACCCGATTCCAAAAACGTTGGGACACTGTACAAATTGTGAATAAAAAAGGAATGCAATAATTTACAAATCTCATAAACTTATATTTTATTCACAATAGAATATAGATAACATATCAAATGTTGAAAGTGAGACATTTTGAAATGTCATGCCAAATATTGGCTCATTTTGGATTTCATGAGAGCTACACATTCCAAAAAAGTTGGGACAGGTAGCAATAAGAGGCCGGAAAAGTTAAATGTACATATAAGGAACAGCTGGAGGACCAATTTGCAACTTATTAGGTCAATTGGCAACATGATTGGGTATAAAAGGAGCCTCTCAGAGTGGCAGTGTCTCTCAGAAGTCAAGATGGGCAGAGGATTACCAATTCCCCCAATGCTGCGGCGAAAAATAGTGTAGCAATATCAGAAAGGAGTTTCTCAGAGAAAAATTGCAAAGAGTTTGAAGTTATCACCATCTACAGTGCATAATATCATCCAAAGATTCAGAGAATCTGGAACAATCTCTGTGCGTAAGGGTCAAGGCCGGAAAACCATACTGGATGCCCGTGATCTTCGGGCCCTTAGACGGCACTGCATCTCATACAGGAATGCTACTGTAATGGAAATCACAACATGGGCTCAGGAATACTTCCAGAAAACATTGTCGGTGAACACAATCCACCGTGCCATTCGTCGTTGCCGGCTAAAACTCTATAGGTCAAAAAAGAAGCCACATCTAAACATGATCCAGAAGCGCAGGCGTTTTCTCTGGGCCAAGGCTCATTTAAAATGGACTGTGGCAAAGTGGAAAACTGTTCTGTGGTCAGACGAATCAAAATTTGAAGTTCTTTTTGGAAAACTGGGACGCCATGTCATCCGGATTAAAGAGGACAAGGACAACCCAAGTTGTTATCAGCGCTCAGTTCAGAAGCCTGCATCTCTGATGGTATGGGGTTGCATGAGTGCGTGTGGCATGGGCAGCTTACACATCTGGAAAGGCACCATCAATGCTGAAAGGTATATCCAAGTTCTAGAACAACATATGCTCCAATCCAGACGTCGTCTCTTTCAGGGAAGACCTTGCATTTTCCAACATGACAATGCCAGACCACATACTGCATCAATTACAACATCATGGCTGCGTAGAAGGATCCGGGTACTGAAATGGCCAGCCTGCAGTCCAGATCTTTCACCCATAGAAAACATTTGGCGCATCATAAAGAGGAAGATGCGACAAAGAAGACCTAAGACAGTTGAGCAACTAGACAAGAATGGGACAACATTCCTATTCCTAAACTTGAGCAACTTGTCTCCTCAGTCCCCAGACGTTTGCACACTGTTATAAAAAGAAGAGGGGATGCCACACAGTGGTAAACATGGCCTTGTCCCAACTTTTTTGAGATGTGTTGATGCCATGAAATTTAAAATCAAATTATTTTTCCCTTAAAATGATACATTTTCTCAGTTTAAACATTTGATATGTCATCTATGTTGTATTCTGAATAAAATATTGAAATTTGAAACTTCCACATCATTGCATTCTGTTTTTATTCACAATTTGTACAGTGTCCCAACTTTTTTGGAATCGGGTTTGTAGAAAATAGTAAATGTGTGAACAAGTGACCGCTTTTTGCCGCAGCTTCAGCGTCTATATAGGGGGCGTGATGCTGTAGATTCTAGAGAGCATTTGATTGGACAGAATATCTGATGAGATGCTGAAGTGCAGAGTGATGTCATCAAAGTCTTTGATCCATATTGGCAGAAGTGAGAGACTGTAAGTTTTGAATGCTTATATCTTCTAAATGATAATTTTGTCATTGTTTTGAGTGCACTCAACATATTCATACTAAAAGCCAAAAAACTTCCCTGCCAGCGTTTTTTTTTTTTTTTTTTTAAGTTGCAAGTCAGCACCATACTTTTTTTTTCACAAAACATTCATGGCCCCCAGAATATTTTGTTGTATAAATATCAGAACATGCAATATATTTTAAAAGAAAGAGCAGAGCCTCTGCGTTTAAACAACAACAACAATATCATTTTATTCTAGATTCATGCATTCTTTTTTATCAACACTTGAATGTGGGTAAGTTTCATAAAAAAGCAACATTTTGAACAAAAAGCTGAAAAAATCGTGTTTTTGTCAAAGACTTCACCCGGATCAGATTCAGAGCAATAATCAAAACATAGATGGAGTAGATCGAGTCCATCAACACTCCCAAAGCTTCACAGTCCTATCCTCTTCCTGGGCTGACATTTCATTCGGTAATGTTAGGCAGTTTTGATTTATATGCTGTTTAATGTTTGATGATCGTGTTTTTACATGTGCTTATGCATCTATTGCTTGTTTCTGCTTCCTCTTCGGTGAAGAAAACTCTTTGCCTGTGTTTTGATCAGGAGATTCTGTACTCTTTCAGAAGATGATTGTAATAGCGCCCCCCACTACTGTATAATAGTGAAAATATGGGTTGCCGGAAAATTCTGCCAATGGCGGGGAAATTCCTACACTCCTGGACTAAACAAAAATTCACATATTCAGAATAGGAACATATCAGTTTTCTTTATAAATCAATATTTCCGAACAATGTACGTAAATAAGAGTAGGCCTATGTAAAACTATGTGTAAAAGTATTTAATAGGCTACTCAATCATACTACAAGCCAAGTATACTTAAAATACTTATACTTTTAAGTAGATCTCGATCAAAAGATTGAGTACAAGTATAGGCCAAATATACTTAAACTTTTCTATCAGTGTAAGACAAGTATACTTAAAGTACTTATTTTTTAGTTTAAAAGAAGTATACTAATAGCACACTTGAATAAACTTCTTAGGGCACACACACACACACACACGACATAAGTTTGCTCAAGAGAAGGGGCAATACCTTTAAATGTGACTTTGAAATGCAAATGACTTTTGCTGATAGCCTAGTTGAGCGGACAATCCTTGAAAATAAAGCTAGTGCAAACAAGCACATGTGTATGATCCTTACAAACACATTTCCTGTATCAGCAAGCATGCACTTCATTTTTGTTGTTTAAGAAAGGAAAAAGGCATAATAGCAGCTAAACACCACCAAAGGATAATGTTATTCATGAATTAATTAAACACTTGCATTAATTAAACACTTCTTACTCTTAAAAATTAAAATAAAGGTTCCAATTAGAACCAAAAAATGGCTTATGTTGTTACGTTTATATACTGTAGGTTCTTTATAGAAAGCCACCGTGTTGCATTAAAGTCGGCAAATCAGAAGTTGTGATAGTCTTTTCTTCCCTGTGACGTATATCCGAGTGAAACAACTTTTCAAACAAGAAAAAATGTAGGGCGGGACATGATTTTGTTAATCGGGAATTGACTGGATGGTTGTGGTTTCTATTGCTGTGATCTCATGTGAGTGACAGGTTTCCCCACCCTCGCGCCAGAATTAATTTTAATCAGAGAAGAGATGTCACTGCAAGAGGGAGAGGAAGTTATTTTGATTAAAGATTATTAAGTGCACAGATAAATAATTTAGAATAAATACTACAATATTCCATAAAAACAAGAATAGTCAGTTTCATGGTGACTTTAAAGAACACAGAAACCAATACACTGATCAGAAGAAAGTGCAATGTAACTTAAACTCCGAAGAACCACGTTGCTGAACCTAAAAACTATACAGAAGAACCTTAATTTTTTAGGTATTTTTTTGCCCCTTTCTCTTTTATTTCCATTTAAACCTAAAATGTACTTATATGCATATCAATATTTTATTATTATTAAAAATACATTTTTTTATTTTATATGTATGTATGGTATGGTATTTATGATAATAGGTTACCCCGGCCGTAATACCTCACAGTAGTGCTTTGTACTCTCATAAACTAAGTATTAGATGATTCAGATGCAGTACCACAACCCGCCAGTAAACCATTACACCGCTCTATCGTTCACCGCCTCTGAAGTCGATATATTGACTCCGCGTCCAGAGCACTAGATTCCGCGCCGTGTTTTCCGCGGAGCTGACGTGCTGCTCGCAGGCTGGTGGCTGCTCTTCGCTCGGCTGTTGTCCTGATATCACTCCGCTAGCATGGAGGAGGGGAGCGCTTGATTATTGTGATGGTGGCAGCTGCTGTACACATTGGCGACTGTAGGATTTCCTCTCCAGCCATCGGGACTTTTAGAAACTGCACACCTTGTTCGCGCTCGTGGAGGGTTTCGCCGGCCAAACTAATGAAATGCAAGTTCACGAAACAACTCCGGAGCCTGTTCTCAGCAGACGGCAAAACTTTTTTCAAAAGGACAACACAATAAAACGACGGGCTCGCAGCAGCGGTGCTTATGCGTGATGGTTGCGAGTAACATCCGGATGTTTGATGGAGCTCCAGTAGAGGCGAGAGAGTAACAGACCCGGTCGCCTCTCTCGCTCCTCCACGGTCCCGCACTGTTGTCTATTGAATGGTTGACACGGCGATCCTCCCGGAGGAGGGATTTACACTCATTTAAACGCTTATTTCCTCCCAATTTCACTGTATCTGCCTCCCTGGCGAAGCGGACTTCTGCTCCGCTTCGGAGAGGGGAGAGAGAGAGAGTCAGGGGGGCTTGACAAAGTTCTTCCCGAATCACAGATGATGGGGGATTTTGCCAGCCCCGCTGCCGTACCGACCGGCGGCATTTGCATTAATAACAGTAACTTAAACTCTGCCATTAATGCAACCAACAGCAGCACCGGCGGCGGCGGTAACGTGGGCATACCGAAGCACAGCACGGTGGTGGAGCGGCTCCGGCAGCGGATCGAGGGCTGCCGGCGGCACCACGTCAACTGCGAGAGCCGATACCAGCAAGCGCACGACGAGCAGCTGGAGCTGGAGCGCCGGGAGACGGTGAGACTGCACCAGCGGACTTTAGAGCTGCGGGCCAAGAAATCCAGCAACAGCAAACAGCAGAGCAAGCAACAAGAGCCCGATTCAACCGCGACCATCGAGCAGAGGAACAACACTCTGATCGCGGTGAGTTCACCTCTCCTTGCAGTGTGCGTGACTCGGTCTTCTTTTATAGGTGCTTACGGTGTTTGGAATGAACAAAGTGCTGTTTGTTTGGGTTGCAGTGCTAAACTTTCGTTTGGTGCTTTTTACACTTGTCGGAACTGAAAACTCCGGCGACGCTGGGACAGTCACAACCATGTACGACAACTTCAACGCGATTTACGGACTATTTCTCGTGCATTAGAGCTCCGAGTAACTTTGGAGGCGTTTAGATACTTTGCAGAGCAGCCCGTATAAAGTTATGTAGTAGTTGATGATGTCATTTGCTCTCCTCCTACTTACTACTTGTAGTTCAGGCGTGTTACGTGTTTAGAAAACATTATGTGAATTGAAAATCAAAATCAGCTTGCTAATAATTAAAGTACGTGAATGTGCATTTACGTTTATTAGCCTACTCAGTTAGCACTGGTTTAAATAATAAAACAAATTCCACTCTGCTAGTTTCAGTTTCTGTATAGGCGAGCTGTTTAAAATGATGCCACTAGTAGATTGTTTTTGTTTTTACTTTATTTTCGGAGCAGAAATGTATCTCTCTGTGATGTATCTCAAAATGCAATACTCATCATTTGATAAAACAGAAAGGATGGTGGAGAAACAAATACACGCAGGATGAGCATTTATCTGTATGTTACACTCCCGGTTCAGATGCAGCCACAGAAAAGTTAGTGTTAAAAATCAGTCATTTGAACCTCAACCCATTGCGGAGGAGCGTCGTGTCGTTGCCTTTTGTGTCAAGGCGGTGAATTCCTCTTTGATATGCTAAGTGACTCTAATTTCTGAGGGTGACACACAGGTAGTTCTCAAAGCGTTAATGGCCGGTGTCGTCGACCTCCCTCTGTGCGATGTGGACATTACTGTGTGAGCCGGTAGATAGGCAACAAACGCTTCACATCGAAGCTATTGCGATTTAAAGAGACCGCAGCCTCATTGCTTTTCTGTCTTTTCTCCACATTTAAGCACTGCTGCAGCTAGGTGGCTGTATCAAGTCGAGTTTTAGGGTCTTATCTGTGCGTCTGGGTTCAGACCCCACACAATGGCTGTGTGCCCAAATCTAGTGAGCTGCCTATGTAGACAGCTTGGTGTCCAGTATTCTCCACCAGGGTTAACTGGATAGTCTTAAATAAACTCTTTAGTGTTAATTGATTTTAAATGGATGGTTATAGAATATTATATTAAATATATTACTCTGTAATTGCATGTTTTTGAGATATTGTCATATTTTGTACATGCAATATGGAATGGATTGTTACACTTTTTAGACCTAGTGTATGTCAAAAGGAGGTTTGTTTATGAAGTCAGTTATCAAGAGAAAATGTCGTTTGTGCTCTTTGCAAGGTGATGAAATGTTAGGTTGCAATTTATTTTACAGTACATTTACTTACAGCGTTCTTACCTAAGAAAGTACTGGGTAATATAAGGCAACTACATGGGTTAAGGGTAGGTTTCAGAGTTAGCACCTGGTTATTACACAGTTATTGTAATCGCTATAATAAGTACATAGTATGTACATATGGAACAGGACTGTAAAATAACTCTTAGAAGTAAAGGAGGTTAAAACCTTGCAGCCTTCAGTCTTGAGGTTCAGGAATCTGGTCGTATCTCTCATAGGCCTCGTTTGCACCTGGTATTAAGATCTGTCTTGGCTGACACAAATGGTCAGTTGAAACATGTTATGTTGTTTACACCTGGTACTAATGTGCGTTGTCTTTGACTGAGGGTCTTTTGATGTCACTACATCACAAGTAATTTTGTTGGTTTTTTTTTGTCCTTTTTAGTAGTTAAAAATCTATTTAGCTTTAATTCATTTTTACTTTTTAAGTTGTTGTAGTAATTTTAGTTCTTCAACTTATTTTATTTGGGTTTCTAATTTTTAAGTTTCAGTTTTTCATCTAATATTTATATTTTATTTTATTTCAGCTTTATTTTAATGAATGAAAACCACTTTTTAATAGTTTTAGTTAACAATAACAACAATGTTACTGTGAGTTGGCACTTTGCGAAACTTTCGAAAAAGTTAGCTCATACTTTGTCTCAAATATGCTTACATTTCGGTCTTCATTCACACCTAGCTATATTTTAATACACAAGGTCTTTGACTACTGTATAAACACATAAGGCAGCACCAAAAGTCAGAAAATTGCTTCATGTTAGTCATAATCGAGACTTAAGATCTTTCTCTAAAAGTTTGGTTTTCAGTACAAACTCACCTCTGGACCAAATTGCAGTTTTTAAAGTTCACAATATTTTTCTTCTAGTGTGTTTAATATATGTCTGTGCACATTTCTATTACTTCTGAAGTCGTGTCCAGCAGCCTTGTGAGTGCTTTCTCCAGCTAAAGCAGTGCTTGTGGTATCACATTGTTTTGCAGTGTCTGGGACCAGTGCCCAAGATCTAAATTTAACTCCTGAGTTGGCAGGGTTACACGAGGTTTGTGACGTCAGACACTCCAAGAGCATAGTTACCACTGTGTAACTTTCTTGTCTTCCGTATTTGTTTGCAAGGAGGCCTACAAGACTGGTAGCGCAGGTACAACTGTGTGCGATGCGTCTCACTGTGTGTGTCTGCATGTAAGCATTTCAGCGGTCAGAAAAAACACAGTCGTTTATAAAAATCATTTATTTGCCTGCAGGAGTTGTTTGCGTCAAGGATACCTGAGAACTTTCTGTCAATGATTCTTTTTACTCTCCTGTTTACTTTTAAATCTACCCTTTTTTGCTAACTTTTATACATTTTACTTCAAAATCCATTAATGATCTGCCGTAAATGAAGTAATTATCCATTTTGAAATAATTTTGCAGAAAAAATAGTTCTTCTTTCTGTGACATGAAGGCCATTTGATAATTTAGTTGAAAATAATAGTGCTCTCTGCTGTGTTTGTCCATAGAATACAAATTTTACTTAATTTTTTATCTCTCATTATAGGCTAGGTATCTAAGTAATCATATTAGAATATGTAAGTTTTTCACCCAAAAATGAAAATTATTTTCTCACCCTGACCAAACTTTTATTCTGTAGTTTTTTTTTTTCTGTAAAGCACAATAGTAGAAATGTTTGAGGAATTGTTACACAGGTCTTATTATATGACGACAGTTCATAGTGACCATGGGATGTCAAGTCCCAAAAAATCCACCAAAAAAAGAGTCCATATGACTTGTCGGTCATTGTTCACTATTAAACTTCGCTCACGACGCTCCCCTCAAGCCCAGCTCCATATCTTGATTCAGAAATGGCAATTCAACATCGTGGATGCCATTCAGAATTTTTTTTATACGACTGTTGGCTAAACGCAAACTTCGGAGAAGAGCTAGATGATCCTAGCTAATGTATGCCTTTTAAAAAGCCTGACAGCCCCTATTAACTATCATTGTATGAGAATGCATAACAATTTATCAATTTACTTTTGTGTTCCACAAAAATAACTGCATATAAAAATGAGTGACTAAATAATGACAAGATGTTTGGATGGATGAAGAATTCATTACTAACTAGCTAGCTAACTATCTTTACCTGCTATTTGTTTCATGAGTGATAAACAGAAACGTAGCCAAGAGCACTAGATGGGGGAAGTAATATTACTGGAGTCAGTTACTGGAATCCTCACACCTATTTTCTGTGTCAGAATGTAGAGGAAAAAATATGTACATCCTCAAGGTCTTAAATTACACAACTTACAGTTTTCCTCTTCTGAATACTTTTCAGGTACATCTGTATAGTATTTTCAGTGTTATTTTAATATTATTTATATACTATTATAGTGTTTATTTTTGTTTATGTTTTCATTTTAGTTTTTGTAATTTTTATTAGTTGGTTTAGAAATATTTCATCATTTTATTTCTGTTAATTTCTAATTTTTGGTTTTAGTTTTTTATCTGATATTTATATTTTAGTTTGGTTTTTTGCAATTAACGAAAACACAGGAACAGGAACAACACATGAGTATTTTACTACCAAATGCATTAACACTGTTACTGGTACTATAACCTCGCACTTCATGCTCTCTGCTGTGTTATCGTCGCAGTGCACGCTTTCATGCTGGTACGCATGTACACGTTACACTGGAATGTAGAACAAGGTGTATGTCAACACTGCAGCACATAGTCCATGCAGTTAAATCAATATCACTGCAAGTGTGATTTTTATCATCTCTTTTACATACACACACACCACAAAATATTTCACTAGAGATGATATCCCATATGGCTGTCTTTGGGCGTTTTTAATATTGAGGCTTATTGGATCGGCATTCACACACAAACATACACGCACTGCTCATGCTTGTGCATATGTCCACACGCTCTCTCACTCACGCAAGGGCTCAGTGTCAGGAAACCCACCGCTTTCTCAGAGAGAACCGAAACAACGTCCGCCTCAGCATCACGGAGCATTAAAGAAGACTTTTTTTGCACTCGCAACTTGTCTTCTCGTGGGATAATCAAACTAAAGGACGTTAGAAGGGAATATTCAGCATTATTTGTGTTCATTCTTAGACTTGAACTTCTTAAACTTTTGTGCAAAGTGACCCAGTGAAGTACTAGTGCTTCACTGTTACAGCAGGTGATTTCATGCCTTGTTGTAGTTTGTGTGAAAGCTGTACAGTACCACCACAGCCAGCAGTCAAACCTCTCCAGGCTCAAAGGTTTGATAACGTTTCAAGAAAGGCTGTTTAAAGCATGCATCATTTATTTTACCCAAAGCACAATCAATATATTTTGCAAGAAGTAAGCAGGTTTTCCCTCCTTTTTTATTGATGCTGACCTAAATGATATTTTAAAATGAACATCTGAAACTTTTCTGCATTAATGTTTGTGAGCTAGAACACTGCGCCTGATATTGTGTGTTCAGGCCTCAATAGGTGTCATGAGTTCCATGCACTTATCATGGCCTACTAAGCAGACTAGGCTCTATATAGTGATATTTGGGAAGAAAAGCTTTGGCAAATTAAATAAATAAATATGCCATTAACAATTTCTGGCCATTTTGCATCGATTTTCTCTTTGAAGCTGTTTGATTTGCACCTAGATATTGAAGAGAAGCTTTGCCACTGATACTACACTTTCTTTTGTTTCGGAGCAGTAAGATTAGAAGTTCAGTCTTGTGTCACAAACATGCATTAGCATTGCAAAACAGAATTGTGAATTACAAATTCAGACACTTAAGTTATACCTAATATGTGACAAAGGACATTAGACAATTTAATTTAATTTTATTATTTTATTTTATTTCTCTTATTCTGACAGGCACTAAACAACAGTACTAATACATCTAATAAGCATAATAAAACAAATTGCTAGTGTTCATTATTATATAATATCATTAACAACCGTTATGTAATGCTTAACAGTTCAGTAGTTCAGAAGCGTGAATGTGTGAAACATAATTTTCTCTAAAGGTTAGATGCATGACAAGGTTTTCTGGTGGGGTTTTGTATAAGTTCATGAGTTTTGATCAGGTGTTAGTCTCTTACACCAGCACACCCAAGTAATTTTTCACATTCGCAACACCCTGGTGTTTGTTCAGCTCTAATATTAGACTTATTGCCATTACTTCCCGATATTGTGACTTTTGTACAGTGCAACGACAGCATCTACTTTCACAATTGCTATTGGATTTTCATTCTTTGCATGTATAGGCAGTTAAAGGGATAGTTCACCCAAAAATGAAATTTCTGTCATCATTTACTCACCCTCAAGTTGTTCCAAACCTGTTTGAATTTCTTTCTTCTGCTGAACACAAAAGATATTTTGAAGAATATCGTTAACCAAACAGACCCCATTGACTTCCATAGTATGGAAAAAATACTAATGGAAGTCAAATGTTTGGTTACCAACATTCTTCAGAATATCTTCTTTTGTGCTCAGCAGAAGAAAGAAAGTCAAACAGGTTTGGAACAACTTGAGGGTGAGTAAATGATGACAGAATTTTCATTTTTGGGTGAACTATCCCTTTAAGGTCCAATTTTAGCATTGTTGTAGCTACGTTAAATGAATGTCATTCCTTACACATCATGTAAATTCACATCTGGGTGAGAGGGGGTCCTGGCAGAAGTGTTAATATGTGTCTGAAAGTTGCGAAAAAGTTCTCAGTGGCTGTCAGATTTTTGATTATGCATGGAGGTTAGAGAGAGAGAAATGGAGAAAGAATGGGAGGAGTGCATACTACACTGAAAAAATATTTAGGTCTTCATTTAAAATCTTTAATTTAGGCCTAAAAATGTTTTGAATGTAAATTCCATATGTTCCACCAGTACCAGTATGATACATTCCATCATCATCATCATATTGGTCATTGATCATTTCAGCACGCACAGATGCATAGACTGACCAGAAACAGTGAAGTCTCCTGTTAGGCTTGTTCTAGGAAAACAAGTGATTCATGGCCCATTTGATCATCTTCTCACCATCTCTCTTGAGCATCTCATGTGACTGTCGTCTTTCATATTGGATCTTTGAGTACTGGTGACACATCATCTGTTCAGAGTGTCCATTATTTGAGCAACTTGTATAAGGTCAAGTGACGTGGGGATTTTTTTTGTCATTGTTATAGACAAATGGAACAAAGGCTGAAGAAGATACTTCTTGTTCAAAGACCCCGATAGAAGTACTATTTGCTCAGTTTGCCATATCTTGCAAAACAGAGAATATTTTTCCTATAAGTGAAGTTTAATAGTCGATCTTTGAAGAGAATAGAAAGCCAAATTACCTGTGGAGCATCTTATCGGGTTTGTGTGTGTGTTTGTTTGAAGACAAACTGCAAGCTCCTTCATTATTGATTAGAAAGATGCCTGGAAGTCAGTCTCTGCCTTTGCCTTTCTTTCATACCGTATGAGGGAGCCAGTTAAATATAGATGAGTGTCATCAGACACACACGCTCATGCAGCTCCTCCATGGCAAGGTTTCCCACTGCTTTGGCCTTGAGTCACACAGAAATTGGTGCAGAGACACAACACACACATGTTCAAGGCACACAAATAGATCCTTGTCCTCATTGTCTGTGGAGTTGACCAGGGCCAAACACTCATCAGGAGTCATCGGATGAATGACCAGATAGTGTCGAACACAGCCTTGATCATTCACTCAGAATGCTATGATACTGACGCTACTGCATTTGCATTAAAGGAACCACCTTTTTTGCTGATTATCCATAGGTACGCTGTTTTTAAGCTGGGAAAATGATGCAAGAAACTTCACTTGAGTAGTGAACTGCTAAACATCCTTTTCTTCCCAGCCAACTTTTGACTGGAAATACCTACAAAAGGCATATGTACTCTTTATAAACACAGTTTCATGTCTCTGGCATTTGCATGAGAACGCTAAATTCACCGCATGCTAATCCGTGTCCAGTCTGTACGTGCACAGTAGTGCTGTCATAATCCCAGTGTTGGAATCCGGTCTTGTGCCATTGGTCAAAAGCCACCTTATAACACCCTCACTGTGACGCTATCATTCACTTTATCCATGTTCATCTTAAGGAGTGAGGTGGAGAACAATCACATATAGGATAGGATATTCTGTACTTTTCTTTGGCTATTAAGTTTCCTAAAGGCCATGTCATTAGACATTGTCTTGCAAAAATGATGTTAAAATTTGTATGTTTCTGAGAATCAGTTTAAACTCTCAGACTATTTGAAACTACTGTTATTTGGTTGTCCTTTCAAAGCAAAAATGTTAAATATATGTATATTAGGGTTGTGCGATGTCTACCAAATTGGCATCAGATGATGTCTGCAGTGAAACGTCGTGATGGACGATGACATTGAGGGGTTGTGTTTGAGCGTTAATGTCGCGCGCATCTAGAGAAAGAGAATGCGCACGGAGCTGAAAGGGCTTGAATGAAGCGTGTTTGGCTTTAGATAAAAAATAGAGGATAGAGCGCTGAAATATTACCACAAACGATCCTGAGTGCTTGTTGTGTGATCCGCACCGCTGTTTTGACGCTCTGCTCACTTCAACTAGAAACAGGAAAATGGAGGAATCATGATGCCGGCTCAACATCGTGATGTCTGGCAGCCATCTGCGATGAACGATGACATCGTCTATCAGCCCATCCCTTTTATTTATTTATATATATATATATATATATATATATATATATATATATATACACTATATTGCCAAAAGTATTTGGACACCCCTCCAAATAATTGAATTCAGGTGTTCCAATCACTTTCATGGCCAAAGGTGTATAAAATCAAGCACCTAGGCATGCAGACTGCTTCTACAAACATTTGTGAAAGAATGGGTCGCTCTCAGGAGCTCAGTGAATTCAAGCGTGGTACCGTGATAGGCTGCCACCTGTGCAATAAGTCCATTCGTGAAATTTCCTCACTACTAAATATTCCACGGTCAACTGTTAGTGGTATTATAACAAAGTGGAAGCAATTGGGAACAACAGCAACTCAGCCATGTAAAATCACAGAGTGGGGTCAGTGCATGCTGAGGCGCACAGTGCGCCGAAGTTGCCAACTTTCTGCAGAGTCAATAGCTACAGACCTCCAAACTTTGTGTGGCCTTCATGGAATGGGTTTCCATGGCCGAGCAGCTGAATCCAAGCCTTACATCACCAAGTGCAATGCAAAGCGTCGGATGCAGTGGTGTAAAGCACGCCACCACTGGACTCTAGAGCAGTAAAAATGTGTTCTCTGGAGTGACGAATCACGCTTCTCTGTCTGGCAATCCGATGGACGAGTTTGTGTTTGGGCGGTTGCCAGGAGAACGGTACTTGCCTGACTGCATTGTGCCAAGTAGGGCTGCAGCTATCGATTATTTTAGTAATCGAGTATTCTACTGATTATTTCATCGATTAATCGAGTAATCAGATAAGAAGTACTTTTTCTTTATTAAAGAGCAATACTACATATACACAAGAAAATAAGACAGGTATCTTAAAATGAACAACTAATTTGCTTCCTTTTTAGAAAAAATTTGTTTTATTGCTGAAATTGCATACATTAATATCTGTGAAAACTAAACCAATTTAGTGCATTCAATTGCCATATTATATTCAAAATGCAAATATATAAATAAAAAAAATCATAAATAAAAATATAAAAATCAATTTCAAATGACTTTAAATAGGTAAACATAGTGCAACCTAAAACTAAACCTACAAGCTATAAATCAAAATAATAAACATTGCCTAAACATTGCATTTATGTTGTGCAACTTAACTTTTAAGTTTCAGCTTCAGCTCAGGCATGACATAAGCCTTTACTGTCTTCTTGGAAGGCTTTGTGGCTTTTGTAAGAAGCAAAAAATATTAGACAGAAAGGTAACTTGGAACAAGAACAAGAGATGAGCATACTAGAGATGCGCGGATCAGCTCTAACGTCACCGAATCCGCTGTTAAAAACAAACCGTCCACCCGCACATGATTTTCTCTTATTTAGATATCCGCACCCGATCGTCACATTACAATTATTCAAATTCTCAGTATTAAGCGCGATGCTATCGTAACATATTAGCTACACTGAAGTAGGTTGCTTGGCGAAATTACATTTCTTAAATAACCTAAACCAGGGTCGATAACCTATACAGCACACGGAGGAGTAATTGCTGGAACGTGAGCAAAAGCGAGAGATGTGTTTGTATTTAATTCAGATAAAGTAGCATCGCACATACAGATCTACATTTTGAGATCTACATTCATCATAGTAACACAGCTTGTTTTATTAAGTTAAAGCTATAAATATGATTAAAGTGTGAGATTTAAATTACGCAAATCAATGAAAGCACGCAGCTCTGAAAGCAGGAGCGCTGCGCATCACGTGCACACAACAGTTACAGCTTGTTTTGCTATTTGTTGCGCTTAGCTTTGAGACTTTTAATGGTGTATTTCGGAGATATCAAGTGTATATATAAAGTCCCATTAAACATTTCACATACACATCATAATGACGGTGATGCATGTGCAAACTCCATTCATGCTGGTCGCTTCATGTGTTTCGAGTAGCTCGTATCTCTCTCTGACGCGCGAACTGCCGGAAATGAAACTTAAATGTTCAGCGTCGCATCCTAAAGCTCAACACACAGTTGTCTTCATTTAAAAATAGCGAGACTAAATTATATTACCAGTGCTGATGCCGCTCTCTCTCGCATTGCGGTCTTTGATCTTGAAATGAGCTGAAAACGAAAGTTTAAAAAATGACACACATTCATTGCGTTTTACCGTGAAATGAGAGTTCCGCGTCTTTATTAAAATCAACACATTAATGATTTATCTCTCATCCACCTGCAATTTTTGGAATGTTACTTTTTATTTACCCACCTGACCCACGGATATAACCGCAATCCGTGCATACTCCGAGTCCTTACACAAAAAATGTCTTTCTGCAACATGACCGTGTGTAGTTAAATGGACAAAATGAAGCTTCGAGGCAAGCTTTTTTGAATTCGAGTTACTCGAGTTGCTCGAGGAATCGTTTCAGCCCTAGTGCCAAGTGAAAAGTTTGGTGGAAGTGGGATTATGGTGTGTTGTTTTTCAGGGGTTGGGCTTGGCCCCTTAGTTCCAGAGAAAGGAACTCTTAATGCTTCAGCATACCAAGACATTTTGGACAATTTCATGCTCCCAACTTTGTGGGAACAGTTTGGGGATGGCCCCTTCCTGTTCCAACATGACTGCGCACCAGTGCACAAAGCAAGGTCCATAAAGACATTTATGAGCGAGGTTGGTGTGCAGGATCTTGACTGGCCTGCACAAAGTCCTGACCTCAACCCGCTTCTAGAAGAATGGTCAAAAATTCCCATGAACACACTCCTAAACCTTGTGGAAAGCCTTCCCAGAAGAGTTGAAGCTGTTATAGCTGCAAAGGGTGGGCCAACTCCATATTAAACCCTTCGGATTAAGAATGGGATGTCATTAAAGTTCATGTGCATGTAAAGGCAGGCGTCCCAAAACCTTTGGCAATATAGTGTATACTACTGTTCAAGCGTTTGCTGGCTGTTAAGATTTTATTGTCTTAAGACCTGTTCACACCAAGGATGATAAATATATAAAAATTATTTTTTTTTTTTAGTGTTTAAAAAATCCACACCACAACTACAACAGTAACGGCACAGAGGAACGATATAGTTGGAAACTGGAATCACTTTCAAAATGATTTTTTCTTATCTATCTCTAACAAAAGACTACATAACTGTGTGTTTGCTTATAATAAACAATTTTATTGACCTACTGTGCATTGGTGTGGACGCTAATATAGTTATCATTCTTAGTATAACTGTGAATGGGCCTTTATCCTCACCAAGGCTGCATTTACTGTTATTTGTTAAAAAATACAGTAAAGACAGTAATATTATGAAATGCTATTATAATTTAAAATAATTTTCTAGCTTAATATATTTTAAAATGTCATTTATATGGTGACTTGGTGCTCAAGGTATATTATCACAGTTGAAAACTTTACTGCTAAGTATTTTAAAGTTCAAAAAGCTGCATTTATTTGAAATAGAAATCTTTTGTAATATAGATGTCTCTTTTGGACACGTTAATGCATTGATTAATATAAGTATTAATTTCTTTAAAAAATGTACATGTAAACTGTAGGCTATTGTAAGAACCATTTGCACTTTAATTCGGCGTGGACTATATCAGATGAGCACAGCAGCATCAACCCTCTTAAAATGAACTTTTGCACTGACAGGATTATCGGTTATAGGCGATCTACACAAAATGAGCTTAGTCCTTGTTTTAGCATTTCACTTCTGCTTAGATCAGATCAACAAGCTTTTACACACAGGACACAACGAAAAACACTTTTGAAGTAGCCGTATTACTTCGGTCCGTGTAAAAGTCTTATGGTGGTTTGATTACGTTTGATTAGGAACTTTGTGTGTTCATGCGGATTTTTTTTATGTGGCCTCGTATTGGTCGTCTTTCATTATTCATAATAATAAGAGAACATGTAATGTGTATGTTCTGTTACAAAATAGACATTTGTTTCTTAACCCGTTTCCTTCCTCGTGGGCCTCTTCCTCATTTTAGCAACCTGAATCAGAAACTGAGTACAATAGGTCTGTCTGCACTGTTACAGTAGAAACACAGTATGCAAAATAGGGACTTCCTTGAACATTTTTTTTAATAGTAATCACAGAAACAAATTTTGAATCCACTGAATCAAAAGATTATTTGAACTGATTCACGGAAATGATCCAAACTTACCGCCTTTGTCATATGTCATAATTGTCATGGATGACGAATCCAAAGCCCTCTGTGAAGTTAATAAACACAGATGCACACAAACGGATCAACATGTGGCGTGAATGTTTTTTGGAACATACTTTTGAAAGTGTTTGTTTCTCAGAAACTTAATGGACCATGGATTGACTCCTTACCCCTGTGCCACCTGGGCCTAATTATTGAATAATTGTAGATGTACGTGTGTGCACGCATGCTATTTTTACCATGAAATTTTGATGGATATTGCAGCCATTACAACACAGGTCTATTACTGGCTTTACTGAGGTTTTTTATTTGAATCCTTTCCTCTTTCTTATAATTTATTGAGCTTCGTAAGACAGCCTCTTACACGAATGAAAAATAAACAGTCACATTTGTGCAGCCTAGAGTAATGCACAACTTTTATTCAGCAAGGATGCACTAAATTGATCAAAAGTGGCAGTAAAAACATTTACAATGTTACAAAAGATTTCTATCGGAAATTATTGTTGCTTTTATATTAAGTTTCTAAAAAATATTAACTGATTTCAACATTGACAATAATAAGAAATGTTTCTTTAGCACCAAATCAGCATATTACAATGATTTATGAAGGATCATGTGACTGAAGACTGGACTAATGATGCTGAAAATTCAGCTTTGCCATCACAGGAATACATACAATTTTAGAATGTATTAAAATAGAAAAAAAAAGTTATTTTAAATTGTAATAATATTACTGTGGAATACTGTGTCCACACAATGCCTGCATACAATACTGTATCCATGTGCTACAATGCAAATTACAGTTTTACACAGAATTAGATGATTGAGATCAGGGGTTCTCAACCCTGGTCCTCGAGGCCCACTGTCCTGCAGAGTTTAGCTCCAACCCTGATCAAACTCACCTGCCTGTAGCTTTCTAGTAATCCTGAAGAGCTTAATTAGCTGGTTCAGGTGTGTTTGATTAGGGTTGGAGCTAAACTCTGCAGGACAGTGGGCCTCGAGGACCAGGGTTGAGTGCCTGATTTAGATGATTTTGTAATTGAAAACTGGACCCCAGTGCATTGTGTTAAGGCCATGTGACAAAAGTGTAGCATAAAACTGCTTTAAATGTATGTTGCATAAAGTCTTTTTCGAATACTACTTCAAAAAAGGTGTCTGTGTAATTGTCTCAATATTTATAACTTGTATGTTTAACAGACTGGTTCAGAAAACAACCTGATAACAAATGCAAAATTTGAAAAACTCCTCTTCAAATCCTTCCCTTACATTACTGATTTTCAATGTCCTTTTTATACTTTGTCTTAATAATTGGTACAGCCTCAACTTTTATTGACCTGGTATGACACATCAGAATGAAACTCAAACCAGCATTTCTAGAATGGACTCTTCATTCTAAGAGCAAACTGTAATAAGTGTCCCGTGGGCTGTGTCGTCTTGAATCTTTGCACAAGGTATTGACCCCAATGATGCAGGTTACGCAGCACTTGCGGTGCCATGCTGGAGGTTTGCTCTTCAGGGAATGAAGCTGCTTTTCAAGTATGCAGAAATGAGAAAAGTGAAACTGAGCTCTCTGAGCACTCACACTCATGCATATTTCAAAACAGATGCTCCCTTAGAGAGAACCAGAGAGAGATAGACCGAATACTACACTCCTCCCTCTTTCTCTCACGTTGCCAGGATCCAGTTGAGTCACACGCACTCAGACACACACGTACATGTGTATACACGCGCAAATATACAGTTTTGAGTAGTTCACATTAATCTTTAAATTAATAACGTGTTGTGCTTTGTAATCTTGATTTATCTAGTGTTTTATCTTAAAGCATAAGTATGTAATTTCTGCCTCAGTAGTGTGACCAAATGAAACGGCAGTTTTTTTAAAAACAGGTTTTTTGAACACTCCCACTAGCGCTGTCAAATCGATTAATCGCATCCAAAATAAAAGTTCATGTTTACATAATATATGTATGTGTATAATTATTATGTGTATATATAAATACACACTCATTCATGTATGCATTTAAGAAATATTTGCATGTATATACTGCATATATTTTTATATAATTTATATTATATATAAATAAAGATTTTATAAATGAATATAAACAATTTTTCTTAAATATATACATGCATGGCTCTGTGGTGCCATCACTGTTAAAAAAATTATATATACATAATAATTATACACAGTACACACATATTATGTAAACACAAACTTTTAGTTTTAGTTTTGCTACACTGCAAAAAACCCACTGCATTTTTATTTAACAGTGATGGCACCACGGTGCCAATTTGTACACTTTTTGAAAAAGGTGAAAGTAAACAAATATTGTACTTGTAATTGCCTGTGTATTAGCCATGATAGAAAACATATTTCGATGTCAAAATAAATTACACACTTCGCCATTATAAGCTGGTAGGGTTTAAGTATAAAAATTTGCAGAGTTTTGTTTTATCTCAAATAGGGATGTCAATTTACGTAATCAATTGTTGTTTAAATGAACGATCAATTAATTGATTAATCGTTAAACTTAATCTCTTAAATCTGAAGCAGGGGCGCTACTAAGGCCCGTTTACACCTGGTATTAAGATGCGTTTTTTGTCGACTTGGGTCCTCAGCCGACAAAACCTGTCTGGCTAGCACACTTCCCATAATGTTTTAGGTCAGTAGGCGGAAAGTTGGCCATCTTTTGTGGCTGTATTTAGAGTCTTCGCTTGTGATCCGATCGACCAAAAGACATCTTAATACCAGGTGTAAACAAGTTATCATGTTACCAACCACTTGCTTAACCAACACAACATAGGCATCGTTTTAAAGCTTAGAAGCTTGGCTTTACAGTGAATATAGGAAATATGACTATCACTTAACAAGTGCTTTTAACTCTTTCCCCGCCATTGACTGAATTTTCCATCTTTTTCCGTGTTTTCACTGTTATGCGTTATTACACATCTTCTGAAAGAGTACTGAATCTCCTGATCAAAACACATGCGAAGAAGATGCAGAAACAAGCGATAGCATATGAAATCATATGCATATGTAAAATAACGCGATCACCAACATTACATAGCATATAAATCAAAACTGCCTAATGTTACTGAATGAAATGTCGACCCAGGATGATCTATAGGACTGAAGCTTTGGTGGTGTTGATGGACTCTATTTACTCCAGCTATGTTTTGATTTTTGTTTTGAATATGATCCAGATGGTGGTTTTTCGTGGTTTTCTCAGCTTTTTGCTCAAAATGTTGCTTTTTTATGAAACTTACCCATATTCAAGTGTTGATTTAAAAAAAAGAATGCATGAAGCTAGAATAAAACGGATTATTTTGTTTAAAGGCACAGTATGTAAGATTTTTGGATTAAAATATCCAAAAACCACTAGAACAATGTTATATATTTTGTTGACTTGTGTACTTACATTATCCCAAATGTTTCCAAGAATGTTTAAATAAATAAATAAATGTAAATAAATTTTAACCAGGACACAGACCGTGCCCGTGCGTCGCGTATTAATGACATCATACCTGCGTAACCCTCGATTTCCGTTTTTATTTTGTAGAAACCATGGAAACACCAAAGATTCTTAATATATTATGTGTTTTATTAGACAGGTGAGCAACTGTTTGAAGACATTCATCGACAGAAAACTAATGTCTTATTGTTTAAATCTCGTTTTCTTGGTTTACCGCGAGTACCATGTTTTACCATGCCTAATATCGATCTAGTTTACTGCAGTGTGCAACAAGTGTCTCATAGTAGCCACAGAACGAACGTGCTGAGTAGCATTATAACATAACTTTCAACACACTCAGATGTATCTAATATGATAAAACAGCGCTGCGTTACCCCACGTTTGCGGCATAATAAAAGCTCCACTGCTCTCGAGCCGTGTGTTGCACTTGTCTCTCATTAGCAATCGCTCCAGCGGCCTCGTTATGCTCCAAAGGCTTTCATCCCCACCCTGCTTCATACTACAGTAATGTTAATAAATCATTACATTTATTACATTCTTTTCCATCGGCTGTAGAGGTGAAGACAACAACTCCCATGATTCCGTGAAATAAAGCCGCCATCAAGCTACGCGTTTTGAATAAGCGAAAGTTACATATTGTGCCTTTAAAAGCAGAGGGTCTGTTCTTTCTTTTGACGTTGCATGTTCAGATATTCATACAACAAAATATTGTGGGGGGCCATGAAAATTTTGTAAAAAAAAATGATCAAAAACGCTGGCGGTGGCTGGCAACTTTTTTTTGTTTTGTTTTTTTTTTAAATGCTGGCGGGGAAAGAATTAAATGACGACCTTGCTTAATCGACCATCGATACGTTTTATCAATTAAATTATTGACATTCGCTCATCGATTAATCGTTAGTATCCCTAATTTCAAATCACATCTCAGTTGTCATGCTAAATTAAACTTTGTATGTGATAATGAGATATGACTGTTCACTTTAAGTTTATGGATAGTCCATTCTTCAGTGTGTTTGTTTACGTTGGGCCCAGTGAAAGCTTTTTTTTGACTGGTAATGTAACCTTTTGCTCATGATGGAGACCTTGCATCCTGTTTTTGGTCTAGCTTATCAGGTGTTCAGTGTTAGCCTTTCTCTCTTTCTGTCTCTGGGAGTTGTCATGGTGACAGTGATGCAGACACCCGGGAACAGCCTGGCTGTCATCTCGGATCTGTCAGTGTGTGTTTGTGTGTTTGTGCGAAAGACTAGACTGTGCTCATTTCAGAGAGAAAATTATGTAATGTTCTCTCTAAAAACAGAGAGAGAGGCAGAGAGTGAGCGCTTACTCATAATTATAAAGCAAGTGGCCGCTGTAGAGATTATACAGTCATCTGTAGCATTAGGAAGCAGATTACGTTGTTTGTGGTTATCAGTCAGGTACTGTTTGATCATATAGATGTTCATTATATAGTCATATAAGATATACACAAATTTTTTTTAATTTTTTTACAAACTATTTGCTTAAAATAGTCAAATGTAAGATATATCAGTATAAAAGTAGCACTAAACATATTCTATTTTAATTTGAATTTTAAAGGGGTCCTATTAGGTTGTTTTTTTATTTTTTCATTAACTTAAGTTACAAAGCACAAAGTCCACTCCAAAGGGAGGTATTTTCTATATTAATAAGCACTGAACTCTCTGAAACTCATCCATTTAAATTATATTAAGCCTTAACGTTCTGCATAATTAAGGGCGTGGCCACTTGAGTGACAGGTGGATTGCCACTATGGTCGAGCTAGGCAGGCGTGGTTTCAGCAACCAGGCACCTCAGCTCCACCCACGTCCCGCCTCTTTGCCCATTGTCAGTTATCCGGGAGTGACGCGCTGCCAAGATGGCAACGGCCGGGTTTTAGGCTTAAAAAATGCTCTTCAGAAACCTACGGGTGACGTCACGGACACTACATCCACATTTTTTTACAGTCTATGATCACAACACACTGATCCAGCCGACTAATCAGCTCTATTTTGCTCTATTTCGCCAACGAAAATGGTTCAAAACAAAGCCACAGCACTGTAATTGCGTCTCTGAGTAACACATAGGTGTTTCCTTACTGGATGAATCAGCTTTTTGAACGAATCAGTTGAATCAATGATTCAATGACTAAGATTCGGTTGAATCTCAATGACTCACTCATTAACGGTGAACTTGCTGCCACCTACTAGCGGTTTTAAATTCACATTTAAAGTATATTTTTATGTTTTAAATCATTTCAAAATATCAGTATTCAACGTTTTATGTTTAAAACATCAAAACATTATTTCTGCATTTGTAACTGCAGGTTATTCATTTGTCACCTCTGAGCTGCATTAAACAGTCTAAATGCATCTAAATGCCACTTCAGATGCAGCTTCTGTGTTTCCTCTCCATTGCAAAGATGAATTTTGTTACAGCACAATTTGTTAACAGCCCTATTGTGTCTTATTATTATAATTAAATTTGATTCAATTATGAAATTGACACAAAAGATGATGCTGCCAAGGTACCAGCACAATAACACACTCAGCAAAATTTTTTTAATTTTTTAATTATCGTTATCGATAAAATCCTAGAAAATATCGAGATCATTTTTTGTCAATATATCGCCCACCCCTAATAATAGGTCCCCTTTAATAGGTCCCCTCATTTTACTTACCTCCTATAACAAGACATTTAGCTTGTGTTTTATTTACTTTTAGCCTAACTGAGACCTTTTGCCTTAACTAGCCCCCCCCCCCCCCTCTCTCTCTCTCTCTCTCTCTCTCTCTCTCTCTCTCTCTCTCTCTCTCTCTCTCTCTCTCTCTCTCTCTCTCTCTCTCTCTCTCTCTCTCTCTCTCTCGGGTCTTAAATGTTCAATTTGGGGTGGGCAGTAGTAAGTAGAGCCCCTGTGACGTGTGTAGGGATGTTTGTGTGTGGGTGTGTGTGTAGGAGGGGGTGTGCTATTGGATAACACAGTCTAAAAATACTTGGCTAATCTGCAAACATGAGGCTAAAAATACATCCTCGACTAGCTTACGCTCTCACATGTGTAATGAGGGTGGACCATCCTGAAGGAAAGAGAGGGAGGGAGAGAGGGAGGGTGGGCAGAAAGTAGTTAGTGAGAGTAGGAATGGGGAGATATGCTTATACAGCTTGTTTGTTCTCTTTTTTTCCTTCAAAGACATTTCTAATATTAATTGGTATCTTTATTTGTTCTGTAGTGCTTTTTTATTTGAATGTTAAGTCTGTTAGTCAGGTTTTTTAGGATAATTTTAGGTAAAAAAAAGGGAATATATTTTTACAAGTTTTGGTTAAATAAAATTTTATAAATATTTATTTTGCTTTATACATTTTTATTTTAATTTATTATTTTTATGATTTTTGATTTTATTAATTTTGTTAATTTATTAAATGTACTCATTTTATTTTAAGTTCTTTTTTATTTTAATTTGTTAAAGTATCGGCAACAGGATTGACATCCTTGTGAAAGCATTTGTTTAGTTACGTAGATGTCACAATGTTTACTCATACACAGGGTCAGAGAGTTTCGATATTGATTTAGTTGACTTTTTGCGCTGTGAATATGAGGATAGGTATTTGATCTCATTGAAAGGGAATGCGGTTTCAAAAGTTTTTTTTTTTTTGGCATACTAAAATTCCTCATTAATTCCTCATTAAGCTCAAGGATGAGAGAGTAATAGGAGAAAAGGAAGGAGAGAGATTTTCAACTGTATCGTTTTTAAAAAGTGTTCCCTTTAGAAAACTAGTCTAGACTGTTGTAGATTTGTTTTGGTTGAAGGTTATTGTCGCATGCTCACTTCAGCAATTCAGCTTTTTGGAAGTTCAGCGGGACATTAAAAGTTCCAGATACATTAATTGTTTTGCTTGTTTGTTTGTACAGTTATCTCTTGTGAAGAGTTGGTGAGAAGACATCGTTGTACTCATGAGTTGTGTGCTTACACCTTCTCCTCTAATTACTGCGACACCGTTAAAGCCAGAGCAGGAAGCCGAAGTGAGCGGCACAAAGTGGCTCCAGGGAAACGTACCTCTGTGTTCTGCTTGTATTGATCTTGAACTGTGGTCAGGCTCTGTTTAGGTGCTGTCTCCAGCAGTATTTGCAAACTTCTGTGTGAATACTGGATATGTTCAACATTTAAACTGGAAAAATGTGTGATTTAGTCAGCAGGGTGAGCCAGAAAAGTAATGGGGCAGGAGAAATGGCAGACAGTCATATTTATATTTATAAAAACAACAAAAAAACGTCTGGCCTCCCAGATGAAGCAAAGAAGACTATATTTCTGCTCAAAACTGCTCATATGCTTAAGTTAAAAGGCACACAAATACACACGTCTTAATGCTTTTATAAAGTGGCGGCAACCAGTATAACCAGTGTTGTTATTGTTAACTAAAACTATTACAAATCATTTTTATTAATTGAAATAAAGCTAAAATAAAATATAAATATTAGATGAAAAACTTAAAAATGACTAACTAAAATAAATTAAGCTGAATATAGTATACATACAGTATTTACTATTTAGTGCTGGATTATGGTATTCTGCGGTAAAATACTTTTGTATAATGACCACTAAACTCTTTATCACTGTGCCTTGGATCACTCTTTCTTCTCGCATGATATAATATTTCAGATTTCATGTCCATTTACTTGCATATTTGATAAGTAGCCAATAGCCATTTAACAAGTTGGATAATATACCCTAGTCTGTACATATCCCTTACTTGGATTAACTGTAGGTGATATTGTACATTTTGATATTGATGCTTTTTGAAGGTGGCCTATTTACAGTGTTTACACAGTTGTGAGACCCCAGTGCTTTCTTTAAGTATATATATTGTCTGCAAATTGAGATTACTCACAGGTGAATGATGAAACGTAGATGAAAAAATGTCTATTTACTCAACCAAATCTCCTCTCATTCTGTAGCTGCTTTTTTCAACAGCGAAAATAAAATTACGAGATGGTAAAATCAGTTGTTTATTTGTATGCCATGTGCTTGTTGGTTTGTGCCGATTACACTTATTTGCCAAATACCCAAGAGAACCATGAAAAAGAAGGGTGTAACCAAAAATTTGGGATACCACAGCACTACATCTCACCGAAAAGAGCTGAAAGCTGTCCTGTGAAGCTTTCTCTACAAATCCTTCTTCGGACTAAATCCACACACTTTTTTAGTCTCCGTTTCAGTCAAGTTGGCCTTCTTTTCCAACATCTGACAAACATAGCCGAAACAATCGCCTCAAGTCGGTTGAAATAAAGGTGAACATAGTTATATGTCTCAAAACGCCGGCTTTGTCGTCTTGCTGAACAGTAACAAGAATGATGTTTTTAGTGCTCAAGCGAGAGGGAAGGATCCATCTGATTATCACCAGCTCAGACGAGCCGAGGACACTCGAGGGCAGTTCAGTTTACGGCTGTTCTTGGGATTTAGTCTTTAATGGTGTTTTGACCTGAGTGGTCTCTCATAAGCACAAAGCACTTCTTTACGCGAATAGGTGTTAGCAAACAATCATCAGCGCTCTTCAGCTCACTTGAAGATATGAGTAACTGAACAAAACAGTCATGGAAGTTATTGAAAGACTGAAAATGTGAAAAATACAACAGATTTGACTAAAATGTCTGATATAAACAATTAAGAAGTGAGAATAAAATGACAAAAACATGACTGCACATTTTCTTTCGTGTCCTTCTTTTGTTGCCAGTGAGATTCTGATGACATCTGATTGAAATCTAGTATTTTTCTTGATGACGATGGTGTTTATTTCACTATGATTGTGGTTTCATGCTAAACCACCTGTGAAACTGTGTTGACCTCAAATTCAGTACATAAGAAACTTTTGACCCCTCGCAGATAAGCTTACACAATACACATCCCCCAGCAGATTTGAGTTTGATCGAAACACTCAAGTTAATATAGTGCCACACAAAGGATGATGAATGTGGTACTCTTTCTCAGACTGTAAACAGCCAGTGCAAGACTTCTCCTTTCAAGAACTAAATCATGTAATTGATAGGTGGAAAGGAATGTGAAATCTTTGCTTGTCTTTATTTAGAGGGATGTTTCATGTTGTTGCAGCTTTGATCATTAAAGGGTTAGTTCACCCAAAAATGAACATTTTGTCATTAATTACTCGCCCTCATGTCGCTCCAAACCTATAAGACTTTCGTTCATCTTCGGAACACAAATTAAGATATTTTTGATGAAATCTGAGTTTTCTGTCCCTCCATAGACAGCTACGCAACTGAAACTGAGGCTTCAAAAAGTTTACAAAGAGATCATAAAACTAATCCATATGAATTGAGCCGTTTACTCCAAATTTTCTGAAAAGACATGATCGCTTTATATGATGAACAGATTGAATTTAGGCTTTTATTCACATATTAACATTGATCAGCAAACACGAACGAAGCTCAAATGTGCTGCTTAACACGAGAATAAACCTCATTGGTTCTCACACGTCAAGCAAACATGATTGATCTTCCGTTTACCACAACTGATGTGTGAGTTGATGAATGTTTATATGTGAATAAAAGTCTAAATTCAGTCTGTTCATCAAATAAAGCGATTGTCTCTTCAAAAAAATTTGGACTAAACCGCTCAATTCATATGGATTCGGTTTACGATCTCTCTATGAACTTTTTGAAGCGTTAAAGTGTCAGTGCACTGTCAGTGGAAGGACAGATAGCTCTCAGATTTCATCAAAAAGATCTTCATTTTTGGGTGAACTAACCCTTTAAATGGGGAGAAAAGGAGGAACAGAATTATGAAACGAGGCAAGCCAAACTCTAACTCACATTGCGTATATGACTGCTCAACCACTATTTTTTTTGTTTTATCTTATCACTTTATTATACAATCCAGAACTGTAATGGGCAACAATTTTACAATTTTTACAACAATTTTACTGCAATAAATTGCAGACTTTTTATTAGTTGCCATTTTCAGAATTGGCTGAAAGAAATGGTAGTTTTTGATAATTAGTAAAGATTATTGTTTACAATTAACATTGTATTCACATGTTTCCTCTATTTTCATTTATGCATTCATATGTTGGTAGCATATGAGTTATTGGACAGTGTTGCATATGTATCGGTTGATACTGGATATTTAATTTTGCATGTTCATTTCCCTTTTTTATGGTTTGTGGTAATAAATTAATAACACTGTTAAATATATCTTTAGCAAATCTCAAAATTAATGTAATTTTTTCCCTACTGTATATTATAAAATAGTGGTGCCTAAATTGACTATATTGATTTTAGTTAGTGTCTTATTTTTTAATTTACACAGGCAAATAAATAGTATAGAATATCCTAGAATTTTAATTTTGGTGCATTCAGTAGATGGGGTATTTGTATCATTTGTCAAGTTATGTGTAATGTTCAACTGAGGATGGAGACAGGCACTCAGGGCAGACAGAAACCTATAGTAAAGAGGAAGTAAGGGCACTGACAGTGACACTTGATTTCAAGTGTGCACATCTATCCTGAACAGTATGAGTGTAAGTATGTGAGAGGTCATGATATGGCATGGCTTGTCTGTAGCTGTTTGGTGTGTATGTATTAGCAGTTATATAATGGCAGCAGTGAGCTCGCACCCACAGACAGTAAGAAGATTACACTACATGTGCCTGAGACACAGGTCCACTGCTGCAAACCCCCTACACCAACACACTTCAAATCTTACTGTATGCAGTCTTAACTCTAGCGCACTGATGCGTCAAATCTCCCTCTCTCTTTCTCTTTTGGACTGCCGCTAACACACATGCGCACACACAAAGTCTGTGTTTATGTAACTCGCAATCCGAGGGATCTCTCATCTCCTCACCTTTGCAGGGCTTTCAACCCACCAAACAGTCTCGCTTGTCTTGATCTCTCTTATGCCTCAAATCTTCTGCTTTTCCACTTCTCCCCCCCCCTCGCACCCTCTGTCTTGTTTGTTCTGTACGTTTTCAGTATTATTGAATGTAGAGTTGCACACTTTCATGTGTTGAGTGCCACTACATGCTGATTTTCAGGGCACCCGTGTGAAATAAACACACAGTGCACTTAAAATAATAGTACATTGCAAATAGTAATATACTGGATGACATACTTTTTCTGGTGCATTTTATATCTGGTGCTTTTCACGCTAATATTACTTTGCACTTTGAACTATAGAAGAGGAATGTGACTGAGTTTATAAATGTATTAACTTAAAAGTGGTGTAATACATTTTATGCTAATTAATTTGGATACATGCTAATGCTTATAAACACAAAGTATGTCTCAAAAGTATGTACTTAGAATCATGGTCATTTTTAAAACAAAAAAATTGTTACTTGAAATAAATGTTAACTAAAATAAAATATAAAAAATGTAACATTTTATTTAATTTTTTTGTATTGTTTTAATTGATGTACTACAATAACTAAAATATTAACAACTAATAAAAATGACAATACACAACAAAATGACAAAAAAAAATTTTTTAAACTAAAATAAAAATGGAAAATATAAAAATAAAAACTAGTTCAAATAACTAATAGTATCTCGATGATACTAACATAACACGGACTGCCTACTTTTTTCCTTCTGCCTACTATTTTTCTTTCTGAAAAATATTAATATAGATAAGATAAACAGCAGTATGCTATATTGTCACATGACCTGAAAAATGTCTGCTTATTGTCAATATAATCAAATAAGTCAAGAAGGAGTAGTTAAAAGATTGCAGGTGATATTACATCTGGTTCATTGCTCACACTGGAAATGGAAGGTCAAGTCAAAAACTGGTTAAACTGACTCAAATTCTTGTAAATAAAAAATTAAATAAATACAAGAAGGCCGTGTTGATTAGTGCAGTAGATCAGTGAGCTCAGTGAGTGTGTGACTGGAACAGATAGATTGTGTTAGTGGCCCCTAATGGCCTGGAGGAATGGTGCAAAGATGTGATGTGGTTTCAGTTGTGTGAGCATTCTCTCTCTTTGCGGTTTTGTGGACGGGACATCCTGTGTGTGTGTTTAAGTGCTGTGGAGTAAATGCTTATCTACAGTATGTGTGTATTTGACAGTACTTTTGAATCTCCTTATCTTGTATGTGATGTTTGTTTCTAGAAAAAGAATGAGTTAGTGAATAAAAATTGTAATAAATAAAATGGATTTATCTAATTTGGTTCATCTCTTCTCCCCCCCCCATGTTATTCCTGACTCTCTCCTGCTCTGCTTCATTATGGGTACAGGTAAGAGTTATTTTGGTTTTATACGTTTATTTGAAACTAGATTCTCAGCCTCCACCATCTTTTAATTTCATGTTATTTTACTGAGATTTCCAGCATTGTGACACTGGTGAAATGCTACTGTTTGTTACGAGAGCATTTAATCAGTTTCCACTGTGAACTAAATTTGTTTATTCTGGGCAGTTGTCAGGGTACTGACATTTTACAGAATTTTTTTTTTAAACTTTGTCTCATCATGTAATATTTGCTACCTGAGAAGGTTTTGTGTTCTACCTGTGCAAGGTTTTGTACCATACACTATCTAGAAAAGTGGAAGTTGTATTTTGTATTATAGATACTTATGAGTTTTTTCAAGACTTCCCCATATATATTTCAAGGGCCTTTTTTAATGTTTATGTAAATTACACGGGGAATAGTTTGCCAAGCAAAATATTTTATCTAAGTAAAAGGTCAGCTTTGTGTGTCAAATTTGTGTGAAGCAATTTTTTAGAAGCACAGTAGTGGCCAAAATTGCATGTCCGGCCTAGGAAAATCTTCCCCCTTTATTCAAATTATTTAAAATTTGCTAAATATTTTGTACGTATATTTCGTAGTTATGGTTGCAGTCAATTGTTTTATTTGTGATAACGCAATGAAACATGCCAAATTGTGCGGACATATTTTTGGCCAGGTTGTCATATAAAGAAATAATGAACAGATGTGAAAACAAGAGAGAACCAACAAAATATTAATAACTGTTTATGTTGTAGTCAGTGTATGCTGTAGTTAAACCCTTTTTTTTTTTTTTTGCCAAATAATTTTGTCAGATGAATAACTTAACCAAGTTTATTGTTTTGTTCTTCTCTCATATTTAAAATATTTAAAAATATGAAATATTTTCGTCATATTTTGATGGCTTAATCAAACTTGAAGGGTCATTAAAAACAAATTCTCAAACCAATCCCCTCTGGACATCACTTTTGCCCACTACTGTATATGTTTGATATTTGTTATTTACTATCGCCGCTATTTATTTATTTATTTTTTCTAGAAATAGACTGTGTATCTTGCAAGTGTATATATTTCACAAATAAGAGGCGTAAAAAATATTTTAACACAGTTGTGGTATTATTTCGTGGTGTTGTATCTAAAATGATGCTGGTTCCAGTTTTATCTGTTTATACCTGGGGCCTGTACCTTCACGGTAATTGAACAAACTCGGTTACGGGATTCGTTTCAAAGTGACAAAACCGAACCAATTCAGTCAGGCTTTGTTGATACCATGATGTGATCATCAATGTTCTTTGTCAACGCAGGGTTTGATCCTGAGTTCATGATTAACTATGGAGTGCGTGCAGATAAAAATCTGACATCAGTAGTGAACAACCAATCACAACTGCGATTCACTCATCAAGAGCGAGTCAGCCCGATTCACTTCTCTCTTCTGCCGAAGATTAAGAGATTGAAAAATATAAAGAGTTTGAATGCATTTACACAGCAAGAAGAAAATATTTGTCCATGAAAAAGGACGGCTAACAAAAAACTCTCTATATATCAGTGCGAGTTCAAAGTGCAAGTTGTGAAGTTAGTTCATATAGTTGATAATATATATTTAGGTATACAGAGACTTAAAGCTTTAAAAATCCCGTTAAAATGTTATCTATTGATTCTAAAGTTTATTTATATTACATATTGGCCTGGTTTCACAGACAGGGCTTAGATTAAGACAGGATTAGGTCGTAGTTCAATTAGGACATTTAAGTAGCTTTTTAAAATGTGCCTTAGAAAAAAGCATAACTGGTGTGCATCTTGAGACAAAACAATGGCACTGACATAGTTTTAAGATTTGCTTTCAAGTTTCAAGTTGCTTTCAGTTAAGACAGCTTAAAAATGCATTTTATTCTGGGACTAGCTTAAGCCTTGTCTGTGAAATCGGGCAATTATCTGTATAGATTTATATTAATTTAAACTGAGCTTAATAATAATTGTTAAACTAAAATAGATTTAAAGCATTTGGATAAAAGCATCTGCCAAAACCATAAATGCAAATGTGAGGCAAATGTATTATGCGTATGATAGTTATATAAATATCATCATACAAAATAATTAAGCCAGACAATTTTGTCTTTGACACAAACTAAACTGAAACATACCTAGCTATCCACCTAAACTGGCTTCAATGTACAGGCCCCTGGTATTAAGTGTGTGTGGCAAGCAGGACGAGGCAGAGGGACCGTGAGAACGGTGCGAGGCCGGTGGCGTGAGTGATAATGAGCGCCAGCTGCGCGTCGCACCGGTCTCACGGAGGAGCTCGGAAGCATAAAAGGAGGCCAATGTAACACAGTATGTTGATATGGGAAGGAGGCGGGAACCTGCGTTCAACACTTAAACAAATAAACACAAAACGGCAGCACACACATAATAAAACCATAAACAAAACACACCGTAAAGTCCAGGCCTGGTCCTCTGTCGTCGCTCCTCCTTTTATGCTTCTGAGCTCCTCCGTGAGACACGAGACCGGTGCGGCGCTCGTTATCACTCACGCCACCGGCCTCGCCCCGTTCTCACTGTCCCTCGGCCTCGTCCTGCTTGCCACAGTGTGTTTTCAGACTTGTAGTTTTTATTTTTGTTTCGAAACTGACTAAATTGTTACAATATGGCATTTTTGATTTGGTTCACTTGTCTTCACGGATGTCAATGTCGTCTTCACTTTCTATGAGTTCTTTATGCATGAATATGTAGAGCTTGGCATGATGATGATAACAATAATCATTTTATTATATCACACACACACACACTGGTATCACTTCTCATATTTACTATGTTCTCTGTTTTGTTTTCCTAGCTGCATGTTTGAGGTGTGACATTCATCTGTTTGTGTGAGCTTAAAGCCCAAAGTATACTTAGATTTTTTTTTTTTTTACATGTACTGTAGTGCAGTGGTTTTCAAACCTGTCCTGGAGGCACCCCAGCCCTGCACATTTTGTGTCTCCCTCATTTATCACACCTGATTCAACTCATCAGCTCATTAGTAGAGACTGCAAGAACTAAATTGGGTGTGTCTGATAAGGGAGACATACAAAATGTGCAGGGCTGGGGTGCCTCCAGGACAGGTTTGAAAACTACTGCTCTAGTGTATGCGTATAGTCGAACGCTTACATGTGATACCGTGCGCAAACGCAGGTGATCGACACAAGCGTTCTAGAAAGTTTCATCTTTGTCCAGTGTCTGCACTATTTTTCTCCAGAAGTTATGACCAATAAGAATGTCTTCGTATTCTAACTAAAGTTGCGGCTATTTCATAACCCCCTCACACAAGCGCTTGTCAATGCTGCTTTGTGTTGTTGCAGTCTTCGATATTTTGTTGTTGTTGTTTCGTCTCTCTTTAGTTTTGTTTTCTACTGTGAAACAATGGCCCCTTGTGGAACAACTGATTTAGGGCTGCACGATATTGAAAAAAACTTGCATTGAGATTTTGTTTTTCTGCGATTTTATATATTGCGATATAAAAACAATTTCACCAGATGATTTGAATAGCACTAGTGAATCTGCATAGAAAATAATAAACAAATTACAAGCATAGATAAATACAGTAGAAGAAAGATACAATTGAAATAAGCAGCGCTTTATGATTTTCAGATAAATCTAACAGTATTCAGGTTAAGTAATTGAATAATCAAATGTAAAATAACTATCACTCTATAAATGAAATATAACTTATATGATGAATTAATTAATACAATTTACCTTTGTTAAAGCTACAAAAGTAATTTCTCTTTTTTGTTGTTAGATCACTATTGTTGACACAAACAGCTGCGGGTACATTAGACTGCTGTCCCTTTAAGACGAATGCACGGACCCAATATAAATGACACGCATCCGTTTTCTTTCTCGATTGTTTACAACACATAACGACTGTGTTTACGAGGATACTCGCCGAGACAGGCATTTTGACTTCATTTTGCGTGCACGTGTCTGTTTAAGCTCAAAAGAAAGAGAAAGAAACCGAATTCAGCGTTCACGTGCTGTATCCGCGGCTCTGTGTGCGCGGCCACCGAAAACAGCGCGCGAGTCCTCTTGCGATTTGATGTCTGACTCGACTTAAAAACACATGCAAATCATAAACTTTCACTCTATGATGGTTAAACTTTGCAATTAATCTGCGAATCACATGCGTTCTGACCCGGGGGCAGCTGGCCCGTACTTAGGGTTGCCAACTTCTGGAAAAGAAAATAAGGGACAATTGTGGTTCTTTATAGGAAAATAAGGGACACTCAAAATATTTGTAGTGTACCACACAGTGTATGTCATTTCAGTATCTGCAGTTAAGTATGTGTATAAAAGGTTCTCAGACAAACACATTTGGGTCATTCCGTGTCAAAATCAACCAAATTTCAGAAACTTTCCCCGGCTCAAATTTTTGATTTTGTTAATTTTGTTTCTGAAGAAAGACAAACATAAATGAAGAAAAAAGACAAAATATTAAATGTGATGGATGTATATTTACTGAGTAATTCAATATTTTGTAGTGGGGGTCAGAATGACAATTTTCACAGGGGTGTAAAAATGGCTTTAGAAAGATGGCAGCATCATTATTTTATTTTTACACAGAGATTGGCAGGTCTATTAGGTAAATCTGTTGACTTCAGAAATCTTTGTTGCATTATATACCAACGGTGACAGTTCAAAAATGGGAAAAAGGTTTTTTTTGATGAAAATTTGCACGCCTGTAACTTATTTTGAAGATACCTTAATATCTAATATTCAAAATGATAAACTTAAAAGGTTTTTTTTTTTTTTTTTTTTTGTCAGGAAGATACATAGATGGCATAAAATTTGAAAGCATAATAACTGAACGTCTTTGAAATTTCAGCCAATAAAACATTTTTTTAAACAATGGCACTTAAAATTTTGAACTAAATGTTGTTGCAACCATGAATACGCTACAAGTTACTTAAATATAAAATGTTTTTTCTCTATTTAACAACATTAACTTACAATAGTGAAAGACGACTTCCGTTTTTCATCACGTCTTCCCTCAGGGAAAGAGCATGTTTTCTGGCATGGCTGAATGTTGGACTCATGAACAATAATCACGTTGTTTGCATCCACCCAAACTGATTTGCCGAAATCAAAATGCGAACAGTGAAAGGGATTTGCCGAGCCACTCGCTGTGAAGCGGGAGCGACAAGCCAGCACCAGCATAGGATTCTGCTGGGTCTTAAAGCCTTGCACGAACGGCTATGTTCACAAATCAAACAATAATTTGTCTCAAAGGAATGATTAATTCTTAATTTAGAGCGTATGCCTGAATATACGGGACAAACTGCGTTCCGTATGGCTTTCATACGGAACGCTTCATTAATGCCTTAAATGCGGGACGATTCCATATTATACGGAACGGTTGGCAACCCTACCTGTACTGATCACGCATCAACTACGATCCCTACACTTGACATCTCACATCCTGCGATGTGACTATCGTGGATGCGCACATCGCGATATAGATGCTAAAACAATATATCGTGCAGCCCTAAACTGATTAGTGCAAAACAAATTCAATGCGCATGTGCGACCTATGCATACAGTTAGTAGACGCATATTATTCTGGTAACGAAGTATACTTTGGGCTTAAGAGTTGTCATGAAACATGATCTTGGGTTTCCTGGAATTATTCCACTTCTGCATCTACAAATAAAGCCCCTTTCATACAGAGCGTTGATTCCAGAAAATTGCCATAAAATTGTTAGCGTGCCTTCAGTGTGAACGCAAACCTGGGTTGGGGACCCATTAACATTGCCGGGATCAGTCACGGAACGCGCCCCATGTGAGCAAAAGACAGGACCAATTACGGGATATGTGTGAACGCACGCACAGATTCCAGAAAATCACTGGCAGTGTGAATGAATTATCAAATCAAACGATGCCGGGACAAATCCCGGGACACATTATCAGTGTATTTTCCGGAATCTCTGTGTGAAAGGTGTGTTTGTAGATGTACAGGAGTACCATGTTATGGGCTTAGCTGCTGTACATACATTACATTAAACACCAGTAGCATGATGGTTGTCAAGTGGTGTGCATTCAAAAATATTGGCAAACCGATTGAAAATGTTCCAAGGTGAGAAAACTATGCTGATTGATGAGTCGTCTGAGATGTTTCCCTCTCTATTTGAACCCAGCAGTGCAGTTGATACATGGTTAGACTGCATCTTTTGAAACCAAGAAATGCCAAGTATGTAAGCCCTGTTTACAGTCTATTACCACATAAATCAATTGTATCTCTCAGTTTGTAAAAGTAAATTGGCAAATAATTTTACCAGACTGGCAGAAATCCACCTACAATGGAAGTTTATGGGATAACTCATAGACTGCCATTATACGTGGATTTCTGTCAATCTGTTTGTCAATTTCATTGTAAAAACTAAGAAAAAATGCTGTGTGGCAAATCAAATGATTTTTCTGGTCAAGGACAACATTCTTTAGATATTCTACATGTTATATTTAACCTGGAACCCATTATGTGTCATTGCTGGTTTATCTGGATTTGCACCAACCATCAACCATCCTGTTGATGTTTGAAGACTGTCTAGCTGTTCATTTCCTGGGCAACATAGATATTTGATCTACCTGTCTGAGCATTTTAGTTATTTAAAATTCCCAGTTTCACCTGCTCCGACAGTAGCATTATATTTAGGTAGTGCCGAGCCTTTATTTGACTTCAGGTGCTCCCTCAAATTTTGAAATGATTGGTTGTTGCTGCTATCATGTAAAATGTTTAGCATCTCTCCTCGCCACGTTTGTCTCTAGAAGAACCTCTGCATGTTTCTGAGATGTTTGTTTTGAGAGCTTGTTTTGAAGCTCACCTCACCAAAGCTACTCAACTAATGGCTTAAGTTGATTTGTTGTACCTATTCATGTGACTCATATCAGGCCAAGTGTCTAACATAAACGTGATTGCACGTCTTGAGAATATCGAAATATGTTTTGAAATGGGAGAAAATTTCAGTGTAGAGACCGGTCTGTAGAGTTTTTGTTCTGTCGTCTTTCACTTTTTTTTTAAGCTTTTTTTTTTTTTTCTGTAAACTTCTTGACACATGGTCCTCTCTTTTCAGCTCATTCTTTGTTGCCATACATATATACACACACACACACACACACACACACACACACACACACACACACACACACACACACACACACACACACACACACACACACACACACAGAGAGCGCCCTATGCAGCCACAGGAATGTGTGTGGAGGAAGAACTGGCAGGAGAACTGCCCTGAACTTGTTTCATCCAGTACTCTCTCAGTCTCTCTTGCCCTCTACTGCTCTCTCTTTCTCTCCCTTCATATTCTTTCTCAAAATTTCTGTTTATTTAGTTTTCCCAATTCTCTCATATAGAAGAAACAGTATAGGATGAGATTATCTACTCGTAAAAAAAAAAAAAAAAATGTTGGAGAAATTCTAACGCTCATTATGCTTTTCGGGGGCAAGAGCCAATCACATTTTTTGTGTTGTTGCGATTTTTATTTAAAGATGCACAGCTTTTCAACAATTTTCTGTAAGTACGAGCAATACGTTTATTCTTAAATGATTCTTCACAATGTAAATAAACATCACAGAGGAAGGGCTTGCAGACCTTCCGTCCACTGATTTGCACAGAACAGGAAAAAGATGCAAAAATATGGATGGGATAGTGGTTGGGAAACTGCCACACCACTGCCTCGCACTCCTTTTGCGCTATTTCTTTGACTGTTGCTTCTTGCTGCTCTCTTTTTTGAGTGTGAGATTTGAGAAAAATAAGCAAAATTTATACTATCGTTGTCGGATTATATTTCTATATATTATATTTTAAATATACGTTATTGAAACAAGGTTAACAAACAAAGATTTCAGCCTTTCTCCATTCAAGAGGGGCTGTCCTTAACCGGCCCAGTACCTACATGTAAAAACGGCTTCCTGGGGGCGTTACCAAGATGGCTGCCAAGTGCCAAGTGAACTGATTTGTCCTAAAGAGACTTTGTGATAGCCTTTACTCTCCCCCCATCCCCCCCACCCAAATCTTGCTCTGTCATTCACATGTCCTTTGTCTTTGAAAGACAGAGTAAGAGGAAGCCAGCAGACCCCCTGGGAGCAACAGGGGGTGGACGGGGGGTTTACAAGATGAGGTGTTTGCTGTGCTTTGTGTGTGTGTGTGCTTGTAACTCCAGCCTTCCTCAGGCTCTGTGTTTTGCTTTAGAAGTGTGGCCGGGAGGTGTTCATGCTCAATAACGGAAGGGGTCAGAGAGAGTGTGCGTGTGGTGTGTGAATGCGTGCATCTCTCCCTGTCACGATAAGTAGCCCCCCTCCTTTCTAATGGCACACCGCTCATTGACACAGCTTCTATAATCGAACTCCCGCCTTCTCTCCTCTCATTGGCTGAGACTCTTGTCTCTCTGGCAGATGACTGTCCTAATTGGCAGCTGGCAGTATTTTTGTATCGACGATGCCCTGTGTGTGGTGACGTGGTTACCGAATGCCCTCGAGCAGTATCTCAAATGCCAAGCGGAGCAGAGAGAGAGATCTTTTTCCTGGCACAAAGGATGGCTTGGTGCACATGATTAGTTTGAACATCCTACTTGAGCGCATTTATTACCATCTTAAATGAACTGTTTTTCTCATAGAAAAATGCAAAAGTTGTGCTAAAATTACTCTTATCTTATGGCGTTTCTGGAAGTATACGTGCAGTGTGTATTCAGAATATTCAGAAGCAATGGCAAAAAATGTGTGCTGTCACTTTAAGAGAGTCTGTAGAGACCAGGAAGTCAGAGGCACATCAGCATCTGATTGGCTGCAGCAGGCAGCCAGGGAAAGTGCAGTTGCGCACTGTGTGTGTGTCTCTGTGTTTGTGAAGGGCTGGAACATCATTGCTGATGGGTGCGTTAAGAGCCCAAAGCCAGATGGGCTGTAGTCTGTCATCTCGCCACATCGGAACAATCAACTTTACTTACACACACACACACACACACACACACACACACACACACACACACACACACACACACACACACACACACACACCTCCACTCTGCAGTAAACACACAGGTGAAACGCTTCTCAACCGAAGCCAGTGAGCAAACAATGTCTTTGACGCTCTCCTAATCATTAATGCATCAAATTGACCGCTTGTCACAGTAGATCCAGACACAGATGTGTGTGTGTGTGTGTGTGTGTGTGTGTGTCCCTACCCCCCAGTCAAGACCTACCAGCCCCCATCACTATTACACACTTCAGAGTGAGAAAGAGAGCGCATGAAAAGGATGGATGGGAGTGTGTTGGAGGAGAGAGATTGTAGCGCAGGATATGAGATGGAAGAGCGAGTGTGACATAGAAAAGAGATAAAGAGCAGGAAGAGAGGTGAAGAGGACAATTGCGGTGTGCGCCTGCTGGTTTGGCAAACATGAACATCCAATTCTCTTTCTAATTATGATTATTTTATGAACACATTTGACATCGACTCGAAAACAAAATTTAAATAAATTGTGTATGTGTGTGTGTGTGTATATATATGTATGTATGTACACTACCAGTCAAAAGTTTGGAAACCGTACTATTTTGATTGTTTTTTAAAGAAGTCTCTTCTGCTCACCAAGGCTGCATTTATTTGATCCAAAATACAGCAAAAACAGTATTATTGTGAAATATTTTTACAATTTAAAATAACTTTTTTCTATTTGAATATATTTTAAAATGCTTTTTATTCCTGTGATTCAAAGCTGAATTTTCAGCATCATTACTCCAGTCTTTAGAGTCACATGATCCTTCAGAAATCATTCTAATATGCCGATTTGCTGCTCAAGAAACATTATTATTATTATTATTATTATTATTATTATTATTATTATTATTATTATTATTATTATTATTATTATTATCAGTGTTGAAAACAGTTGTGTACAATTTTTTTTCAGGATTATTTAATGAATAGAAAGTTCAAAAGAACAGCATTTATCTGAAATATAAAGCTTTTGCAACATTATAAATGTCTTTACTGTCACTTGATCAATTTAATGCATCCTTGCTGAATAAAGTTCTTCCCCGCCCCCCCAAAAAAAAACGGTAGTACAATGTTACAAAAGCTTTCTATTTCAGATAAATACTGTTCTTTTGAACTTTCTATTCATCAAAGAATCCTAAAAAAAATGTTTTACACAACTGCTTTCAACATTGATAATAATCATAAATGTTTCTTGAGCAGCAAATCATCATATTAGAATGATTTCTAAAGGATCATTTGACACTGAAGACTGGAGTAATGATGCTCAAAATTCAGCTTTGCATCACAGGAATAAATTACATTTTAAAATATATTAAAATAGAAAACAGTTATTTTATATTTTAATAATATTTCACAATATTACAGCTTTTTTTGTATTTTTAATAACATAAATGCAGCCTTGGTGAGCAGAAGCAGAAGAGATTGTTCAAAAACAATCAAAATAGTACAGTTTCCAAACTTTTGACTGGTTATGTATGTATGTATGTGTGTATATATATATATATATATATATGTATGTGTGTGTATGTATGTGTGTGTGTGTGTTTTTTTTTATATATATGTGTGTGTATGTATGTATGTATGTATGTATGTATGTATGTGTATATATATGTGTGTGTGTAATATAATATATATACAGTAAATGACAAATGACACCTTTTTGCATTGACATTTGTTCTTTTTACTGTAATGAGAAAAAAACATATTTTATTTAGTAATTATATTAAGTTGTAACATATTTATCATGGTGGCATTTGTTTTACTGCAATACAAATCTAATTATCATCATAATCATCATTTGCTTAATTATGGAAGTAATGTCACCATGTAAAAACAATTTATTCCTAAAAAGAATTTTGTGATGAATGTGACCTGAACTTGTTATCGTAAGGTTCGATTTTTGCACGATTTTGCTGCCGTCGACTGTCTTTTGTGTCTGTGTGAACACACATGCAGCCTTTCTGACGCGTGTGTTGAGTGTCACAGCCGTGGTTAATATTGTAAGACCTCACGCTGCAATCAGATCCGTCTGACATGCTTTTCCCTCCTTTCCTCTGTTACGACCCCCTTCATAAACACACTCACACGCTTCTGCTAGATCATTTATTGTTCAAACCCACAGTATTAATCACTGTTGCCAGCCTGCTAATTACATCAAACAAACAGCAAACGAGTGAATGATCATTTATGCTAATCAATGGGAAAGCAGAGAGGGTGACCTTTCGTCATACATAATTGATACTAACGTTTCCGACGACTCCTTGCCTTAAAAATCCCTTTAATTCTCTTCCGCTCTTGAGACGACCTCTTTGTTTCTGCTAAGGGACTGTTACGATGAGTGATAATAACTACCCCTTTAAGGGTCCCGGCTGTAATGCCCACCCCCTTAAAGAGGACCTGCCCTCCGTGCCAATTACGCCACGTCAATCAAAGCGGTCTCCATGGTTATGGCTACAACACCGGTTGCGAGAAGGCGAGAGCGTGTTTTATACGGGGAGAGAGAGCTCATGAATAAGTGATGGAGGAGGGAGCATAGGAGGATGGAGAGATTGCATGCAACAGCAGAGGGAAAGACAGATGGGTTGGTGAGGTGAGAGCAAAGCGGAGAGGGATAGTTTAGGAGCAGAGAGTTTGGGGAGGAAGATGATTGGCTCACAGGAAATGGGTGGTATTCAGAGCGTGCGGGTATGGTTGTGGAGAGAAAGAGTGAACTCAGGCTTGAGTGCGCAAGTGAGTAAACAGCCCTTACAGCTCTGGAACAAAGCCCACACACACACGCACACACACACACACACACGCTTCTCTCTGTGCGGCCAGGCTCTGTGACGTGTGGCGGGCTTGATGCCCGGAGGCACTCTGAGGGAGAGAGGAAAAAGCGAGGGAACAGACACACAAAGCTGAAGGAAACACGGAAGAGGACAGGCTTCAGGCAACAGCTTCACTCCTTTTGTTGCCTTCACGCTCTTTTTCTTTTCAGGCTGGCTCAGTCTAAAAGCTTTTTTTTGTAACTGAAAGAATACTATGTGCTGGAAGCTGTTTCTGTTGGTCACTGGACTGAGACCGGTAGTGTTTCTCATTTGTAATTTGAATGTATAAAATTGTTCTCAGATCAGTATGAGACACGATTTTGCAGTCTTTTAGTAATACAGTGGGATGGTTATACAAAAATATATTTTTTATTTACTCGCCCTCATGTCGTTCCAAACTGTGTGAGGGGAAAAGGTGAGAAGTTTTGTAAAATGCCGTTACAATGAACCTGAAGCTTTGAAGCTTCAAAAAAGGTGCAGAAGAACCATAAATGTATCAAAGTGGTCCATACGTCCAAGACGTATGATGGCTTTGTGTGATGAGCAGACCAATTCTTCCCCTCCAGTGAGCTGTTAAAGAATAGTTTACCCAAAAATGAAAATTGTCATCATTTTGTGAATCAGTGAGTTGAATGTGAGAACTGAATCAGTCCTATTCACAATTCAGACATCATTGCTTCTCTCATAAACATGTTTTAAAATTAATTGCATGCCATTTAGCAACACGCCATCCAGCATTTATTAATATGATATTCTAATATCGATCTAGCTTGCTGCAGTGTGCAACAAGTGTCTCATAGCAGCCGCGGAGCAAGCGCACAGAGTAACATCACTTTCAACACACTCAAATCTATCTAATATGATAAAACAGCGCTGCGTTACCCCACATACGTTTGACCAGAAGAAAGGAAGCGTTCGTCTGTGGCATAATAAAAGCTCCGCTGCTGTCGAGCTGTGTGTCACGCTCGTCTCTCATTAGCAATCACTCCAGCGACCTCGTTCAGCTCCCACAACACTCGGCCCTGCTCTGCTTCATACTACAGTAACATTCATAATCTCATCCATGAACATGATTTCTGCCCGAGTCCCGTCCCGATTCTTTTCCACCGGCTGTGAGGTGAAGACGACAACTCCCAAGATTCCGCGCTCAATCTCGGCGTTATTAAGCTACTCCTTTGTTTTCAATAGGCGACCTCTAGCGGCGAAAAACTACATAGTGTGCCTTTAACCATTAATATTATAGTAATGTAAAACTGAGGGTTCCCTATGTAGTTTACAGCTTTAGTCAAGATCATTTTTTTCCTTAAGAAAAATAGACATGTACTGTACTGATATTTAACCAAATTAATCCAAATTGAATCAAGAGCTTGTGAATTTTAATCGAATAGGGTTGGGTATCGTTTAAATTTCAGCTATTCTTATTTTTATTGATTCCAATATGGTAAAAACAGTGAAGTCAAACATTTAGATATCAAACATATTTATTGTCTTTTTGCAAAACATTGTTGCAGCTTAATACCATGAACAAAAATCAGCAGCCTAAATAATGACTAACTAATAAACTAGACTAATATAAATGTCAAAAATTATTAAAGTATACAGTCAGTAATACAATGACTATACAATAAAACTGAAACAGAAATTGAAATTAAATGTAAAATAACACTGCATAGTTTTCTATTTATAAAGAACATAGATTAATACTTATTAAAGTTCAAAAAGTTATTCAGTCAAGATCAGTGAGTGATTGTCTTTTGTTCTTTGATTAACAGTAATGACACAGACTGCAGCAGGTTTATTAGGCTGCTGTCACTTTAAGAGCTAATGCACGGGTCCACATGCAACACATGCATTTTCTTTCTCAACTGTTTATGTTCATAACTGTTCATAACTGACTGTGTTTACAAGTATATTTTGACATCATTTTGTGTGTTTGTCCATTAAAATGCAAGATGACGCAAAAGAGAACTCAATTCAGTATTTGTGCGCTATAAGAGAGGCGGATTTGTGCGTGCGTTCAAGTGTCGAATTCAGTTCTCTTTCGTGTCGTCTTGCGCTTGAATATTCTAAAACCACATTAAAATTCGCACATGAGAATTGATAAGCAGAATCGAAATTTTTATTTTATAACAAGTATCCAATTCCTGACCTTAAGTATCTGATTTTCGATTTCCAACCCTAGAAAATAAATACTAAAATAAATAAACACCAACTTAAATGTTGTTCTGTTTCTAACACAAAGCTATGATATGACTTCAAAAAAACTTGGAAAGTAGCACAAGAGTCTTCACTTTTATTGTTAGCAATGTCATCACTTTTATTATTGTATTCTGTTCATTCTGGTTTTTTTTTATAATATTGAAAATGGTGGGCAAGATGTTCCTAATACATTTGAAGAACGAACATCATACAGGTTTGGAACAACATGACCCTGAGTAAATTATGACAAAAATGTATTTTTTAGACAGAACTATTCTTTTAAAGCAACAACAACGCTTCTTTCTGCAGCATCTGCTGAAACAGACATGACACCCAATCCTTTTCCTGTCTCAGGGGCAATCTGGACATGCTGTTTCCTGTCCAAACCAGTCTCGCTCCTGACACACTCTGAGCGGGAGGGAGCATGTGTGTGGCTGGGTGTGTTTTAAGCGACATGATGATTGTGACATTGGACAATCATTGCAGTGAGCCATCACACACACACAGCACCCACAGCACCCACACGCTCCATCAGTAAACAAGACCATGCACACACACCCTTGTCCGTGCTATGGCCGTCACGTTTAGACGAAAATGTACAGTCATAGTGTGTGTGCGTGTGTGTGTGTCACTGGCACTAACCACACATTAGCAGATGTGTTTGGTAGGAAGTCATTTATATGTTAATGTTGTCATTTGCCATCGTAATACATTCACTCAAGCCTGCCATTACTCCTCTACCCAACCAAATGTGACTTCGAAGCCACCGCCTGGCAGTGTGGGTAAGCCGGGAGCAGGCTACCACCTGAGTACAGTCCCTGTCATCCATCCAGACCAGAGGTGTGTGTTTGTGTGTACCCCTGGAATTGAGTTTTTTGTACTCATAAATGAGATGGATTTATTTTCGGACGTTATGATAGGTTGTTGATCGGAGCCCATGAGGCACTATTTGTCATTATCAGACGTGGTGGAGCTGTGTGTGTGCGCAGACGCTCAACTCTGCTTCTCCACAGCAACAATTTGCATTGCTTTAAAAAGGGAGAAAATCATTATTTCTCTCACTCTCGCTTCCCTCTCCTCCCCCTTTCTCAGGGCTCAGGTGTACTTGCTTGTGCAGAGAGCGTTGTGATTCACCCGCTCAGATGAGAATGTTCTTTTCTCTGTGTCTGTGAGGAACTCGCTTCAACCCTCCGGTGTTTTCTGCTGCTCCTCCAGACTTTTTACACCCTCCAGAAAGATGTGGAGAGGCTTTTCGGAGCTCTGCGAGAGCTCCCCGAGCTTTACTTATTTGGGGCTGATGAGTTGAGTCAGGTCATGGTTGGTAGTTGTGGCCAGAGGGATTCAAGACTAAATTTTAATGGGTTGGCCCCTTCTCTCTTGGGGCCAATGAGAGGCTAAACCATAGAGGACCTTTGTGGGACCAGGACAATGTTCCCAGTTATCTTTCTCTGACGAAAACCCTGGTTTTAGTTAATCTACAACCAAATATTAATGGTTGACCATTTATTTAATTATTTAAAAAACATATATTTTAATAAGAAAACATTTTAAACAGTATGGTTTCATTTGTTAACATTAGTTACATTACTTACCACAAACTAACAATGAACAACACGTCTACAGCATTTATTAATCTTAGCTAATGTATCTGTAACATTTACATATACATTTTCTAAAAGTTGTATCTGTTTACATTAATTCACAGTGCTTTAACTAATGTAAACATGTTTAGTAACTAACATTAACAAAAGTTAATAAATGGCATAAAAAACTGTTCATTGTTAGTTAATGCAGAAACTAATGTTAACAAATAAGACCTTAGTGTTATTGAAAACACAGATAAATTGCATCAGTGTCACATTTTATAATTACATTAAAATAACTCAAAATGAAATGTGTAAAAAGATTGTAAACATTATAAACATGTATTTTAGTTCCCCTCACTCCACGACAAATCCTTTAAATTTAACATATTTTGAATTCTCGTTCTGTTCTGAATACTAAGTATAAAACAAACATAAATTATGGTGGCATTTATTATAAATAACATTTATTATAAATACCAAGCATAAACAAATTTATTTAAAGTGAAACTGAAACTACCGGCATGTGGGAAATGCACTATATAAATAAACGTGGGCTCACGTACCTCTTATTTTGCACAAATACAAATTTGTATGCTTTACGTATATTTTGCGTGCTTGACGTTAATTGCATAACATAAATCACTTTGGAATATAATTTGCAGCACATTTCTGATTATTGAAGACACAAAGAAATGTTGTAGCATGAAATATTTAAGATTCTGTGCAACCATGAGTCTGCTTGATCTCACCTGATCTTGGAAGCTAAGAAAGGTGTTGGTACTAAAGGTTACAAATAAATAAACAAATCTGTGACATTGAAAAAAAAAAAAAAAATAACACTACTGGATGTAATGAGATTAAATGGTAGCAAATAAGATATACACAAAATTGATACATTTAAATAAACAATTATTTTACATAATACTGTTTCTGAAAACAGAAAATGTCCATTTATCCATTGGGTGGAATGGCCACTTATGTTTTAAATAATCCCAAAATAGCCAAATAATGTCCATTGTATCTGTCTTTCACTACCAGTAATTTGGATTACTCTGAAATACTTCAGGTTGTGCTTGTGTGGGTGTAAAAATCACGCCTTTGACCTTTCAACACAGTCACTAGTGCAGTGATAACTGTGATTTGTGCAGATTACAGACTGGGGTGTATTTGAAGCTTATACAAACGCACACAAACACACACTCAGGAGTGCGAATCAATACTATCATGCTGATTTAAGAAGAGTTCTCCCAACATATTAAATGAAACTTCTCTCTTCTCTCCTCTGAGCGGCATTAACTATAGTGCCGCCTGGCTTTTAGTGGTGTTTAGGCCTCATTGCTCCCTTCTTTCCGCGACAATAGAGTTCTCGCTCTCAAAGTCTCTTTAATTCAACATATTCAGCTGCAGTCTAATTACTTTTTTTCTATTTGTGGCATAGTTGATGAATAGTAGTGCTGTTAGCTATTGCGCTTCTCTTACACAGCTTATTTGCGTGTGTGTGTGTGTGTTTGTGGTTGAATGTGTGTGTCATTGTCATTTAATAAAAGAGCATCTGTGTTTTTTCCCTCAGAGAAAAGATGTGAAATAAAGGAGCTTTTACTTGCAGTTAAACTACATGCAAGTTGAGTCGCCTGCTTAAATGGTTTAAATGTTCATTACCTGTGATGAATATTGAAACTACTTGAGTTTTTTTTATTTTTTTTTTATTTTATTAATGGTGCTTGGTAAGTATCACTATTACAGTTAGGGGTTTCAGCCTGTAACTCGTCCCACACTTTTATGCTATGTACATGAATGGCACCTCAAATCATTGCGGTTTGAAGAGAGAGGTGCTATTACCTTTCTGTAGTGTGGGAAGACTTGACCATAGACTTGTATTGAAGGAGGGACCTGAGCTATATCTAGGGACCAGAATATCACTTGACTGAATATCAATATTGACAGTTTGTGTGCAACCACACACAACACCCTAGCATGGATAAGCAATGCTTGCATTTTCTTCAGAAAATATTTTAAAAAAATCTGCTTTTGTTTTTTTCCCCCCTAAGGTCCACTAATAATCTTAGTCAAGATTTGCATCAAAACAGTTATAATTTAGATGCTCTAATGCTGTCATTAGTTGAATAGCAACTAGAATCATAGCATCGTCCTCATTATTATTGATATTCTTCATTTTTACAGTGAGATTGGCAGGCAATGTTACAATAATAGGACTACCAATATTTACGCAGGCTGATTTAAATGTTTTTTTGGTCACACTTTAGATTAGGGTCCAATTCACACTATTAACTACGACCTCAATAAACTCCTAATTACTGCTTATTAATAGTTATTAAGGTAGTTGTTAAGTTTAGGTATTGGGTAGGATGAAAGGGATGTAGAATATGGTCATGCAGAATAAGGCATTAATATGTGCTTTATAAGTGCTAATAAACAGCTAATATCCATGCATGCTAATAAGCAACTAGTTAATAGTGAAAATTGGACCCTGAAGTAAAGTGTTACCATTTTTTTTCCTCACTCAGAATTACTTAAAGCTTAAACCTATTATGCTTTTTTTTTTTTTACATTTCAACTTTCTTTAGTGTGTAATGTTGCTATGTAAATATGAAAAAGGTCTGCAAAGTTACAAAGCACAAAGTCCACTCCAATGGGAGTTATTCTCTAGTCTATATCATAAAGCACTCCCTGAAAGACCTCGATTGTAGTTTTCTTCCGGGAGCGCACACGTCACAATATTCCTCATTTTTAAATAATTCTCGCCCAAAGTATATGCAAAAAAAGGGGTGAGGCCTGGTTGAGGAGTTAGTAGTGTTAGGGGTAAGGGGCGTGACATTTTCGAAACACACTGGTCCAGGCGACCAATCAAACCACAGTCCGCTTTTCGGAAGAAGAGGCTTCATAGAGCCAGGAACTAAACGGAGTGTTTCTGACAGACTGGAAAGAGAGGTGCTGTAAATATGTGTGAAAATAATGTTTTTTTTTGAACATTCAAGAATGAAAACCTGTTCTAGTAGACCCCAAAAACAAAATCAAGACATTGTAAAAGGGCATGATATGGTATACATATTAGACAGCACTTATTGCATGGGATCCTGTGTTCTGTCACTTTATCCGAACTATAAGAAATCTCACTCACACTTTTGCTTGTGTTCTTCATTTGTTGTTCATTTTGGGTAAAAGCATCTGCTAAATGAATAAATGTAGTTATTCAATTATATTTAGTTTATTCAAGTATTTAATTTTGCTATATACAATCTTAAAATAATAAAGGCTCCAAAAGGGGGTTTTCACAGCAATACACAGTAAAAGAACCATTTTGGTTCTCCAAAAATACCTTTCAGTCAACAGGTTTTAAAACAACAATTTCCCCTCCTTGGTCTGAACAACATTTTAAAAATCTAAATAACCTTTTGTGTAATAGAAAGTTTCCAGTAGATGTTAAAAGTTCTTCATGGAACCATCAATGTCATTTAAGAGTATTTATTTTGAGTGTACATGCCATATACACTCTCAAAAATAAAGGTTTTTGCAGTAGTGCCATAGATCCATTTTAGAATCAGCAAAGAACCTTTAAGTGAACAGTTATTAAAAGAACAAATTTTCTCGGTGTGAAGAACATTTTAATAATCTAAAGAACTTTGTTCTACTATAAAGAACCTTTTCATTTGTTAATGGTTCAACCATTGATGCCAATAAAGAACCTTTTTAAGAGTGTAGATTACTTTATATGGTTTATATAGCCTGCTTTCAGTATTACAATTGTGCTTGTGTGTTTGTGGCACTTTCAGTCAGGTGAATGTTAATTTACTATCATGCTAAGAAAACTTGTAATGAGTTACAAAAGTTAAGAAACATGCGGCTCAAAAGAGTCACTTGAGCAAGAAACAATAAATTCATGAATGAGTTGACATGATTCATGAACTGATTTATCAAATACAGGTGTTTTGATCACCTAGGGTCCATTCATGGAGGTTGTGTGTGTTCTTTATTTCTCTCTCTCTCTCTCTCTCTCTCTCTCTCTCTCTCTCTCTCTCTCTCTCTCTCTCTCTCTCTCTCTCTCTCTCTCTCTCTCTCTCTCTCTCTCTCTCTCTCTCTCTCTCTCTCTCTCTCTCTCTCTCTCTCTCTCTCTCTCTCTCTCTGTGTGTGTGTGTGTGTAAACAGCAGCTGGGACCGCCTCTGTGATTAGATTAGGTTCTCTTAGCGCTCCCTAATTGGTCCAACAAACAGAGAGGCTGTCTGGGATACAGCTCCATCCTTTTATCTCCCCCGTACAAACACACACACAGATGAGTCATCAGTACATAGCCCTTCTTTCCTCCTCTTTTACTTGCTTATTTCACTCGCTTGTCATAGAAAGTTCATGTTAATCGGGAGGTTATTTTTGCACATTGATGCTTTCCCTCAAAGACCTTTTAAACTTTCCTCAGGATGTTTTTTTCACTGTAGCTTTTATTGTCCTTTGTGCATGCAAGATAATATAAAGTACAGCAGTGGAATCAAACATCTTTTTAACTCCATGTGTTAGGTCCACAAGTCAGGATGTCGGGAAGAAACCAAAGCTCCTCCTAGCACATAGTGAGCGGATCTATACAGGCTCATGCTTGATGTCCCATTTTGCTGCTACTTCTGACTAACTGATTCACATCAAGAGTGACATGACAAAGCGTGTGTGTTTTTGTGAAACCCATTCTGGTAACACTTTACAATAAGGTTGTATTAGTTAACATTAGTTAATGCATTAGTTAACATGAACTAACCATGAACAACACCTCTGTTTAGCATTAGTTAATCTTTGTTAACGTTAACTCACACATATATTAATGCATCTATTCACCTTAACAGTGCAATAAGTTAACATTAGTTAATGCATTAGTTAACATGAACTAACCATGAACAATGCCTGTAGCTTTACTGTTTTTGTAAGGTTATCTTACTGTACATATTTACATTAGTTTCTGTAGCAGTTGACACACACTAAGGATAAGCATTTCTAACTCTAACTTCTAAGCCATTGATTTTTGGCTGTTGGTAAACATAACCATCTGAACCAGTGGAAACCATCTGAACATCAACAGATAGGTTGTTCATGTTTATATGCACTTTACTATCATTACTTGCATTCAACAAAGCATTTATTAATGAAATGTGTGAACTTTATTGTAAAGTGTACACTATTTCAACGTTAACTAATGTGTTACGAACATTTGTAGACTTTTATTAACGTGACTTACCATTAACGAAGCATGTATTAATGGTTTTTGAGAACCTTATTGTGAAGTGTACACTTTCAATATTAACTGATGTGTTACTAACATTTGTAGACTCTTTATAACATGACTTGCCATTAACAAAGCATTTATTATTATTTACTGCTTTGTAATGAACCTACAAATGTTAACACATCAGTTGATGTTGAAATATACACTTGATAATACGGTTCTCAAAAACCATTAATACATGCTTTGTTTAATAATGTTGATAAAGTACACAACAGCATTTTTACCTTTAGAGTAAGATGGTGAGTTAGAAATGTTCATCCTTTGTGTGTGTCAACTGCTACGTAAGCTAATGTAAATATGTACAGTAAGATAACCTTACAAAAACAGTAAAGCTACAGGCATTGTTCATGGTTAGTTCATGTTAACTAATGCGTTAGCTACAGGCATTGTTCATGGTTAGTTCATGTTAACTAATGCGTTAACTAATGTTAACCAATTGCACTGTTAACGTGAATGGATGCATTAATATATGTGTGAGTTAAGATTAATGCTGAACAGAGGTGTTGTTCATGGTTAGTTCATAGTTCAACTAATGCATTAACTAATGGTAACTAATACAACCTTATTGTAAAGTGTTACCAATATGCTTTTTAGTGACACCAGTCATGTAGAAATTGCACAGTTTACCCTTCAGTGTATTGATCCAAAACTTGGTGGCTATCATAAGATAGATTATGAACTTATAAGCCGAATCTTGATGTGTCTTTGACTTTGTCCTGTGTGAAGCATTTATCAATCTATAGCAGAAAGCCTGATCAAAGCAAAGGCCTCAATTATAATAGTAAAACAATCTCACTCAAGATTCATTTCATAATACACATGCAGTTTTGACGTGTACTACTAATATGTTTAGCTTTTGGGTTGACCTCAGAGATTTTTGTGTTAAGATTTTTGAGGACGTATATATATTTACATTTTATATCATCGCTGTTGGCAAAAACCTTGTATCTCCATATTTCATTTTTTTGTATTTTTTTGTATTTTTTTGTATTTTTTATAAATCATTACTTTTGGTCACCCTTTATGTCTGTCAGTGGGTTTTGCAATTTTTTTTTAACCAATGAAAAATAATAAAAAAGAGCTTGTGACTAAACCTCGTAACTCCATTGGATCCTCAAACCGTCGGTAAAACCTCATAACTCCACCCGCCACTATCCTGAATGAAGTTCTGCACACGTTTTGGACCGTCTCTGCTTGTTTTCAATGCAAGGGTGAATAAAGAACTGGTTAAGTAAGTACTCTGTAGCCGCTTTTACACTGTCATGCCAGCACGAGCCAGGGATTTCAACAGGCTGGGCTGGGCTAATAGCCTCAGACCTGTAGCACCAAGCCCAAAACATTGCTGCATTTCCATCGTCGGGCCAGAAGCTTTGCAGCGCTTCACTAAAACTCGCCTGTAACGCGCCTCTCTGGAACAACGTCACACAAACCCATCATTTCACCAACACATGGAAGTTTTATTAGAAAACTAATCAGAAAAAAATCACTGGAAACTAGCGAGATCGCAAAACAAATATAATAAAAGCGGCCGTTTGTTGGCATTTTTGTTGTTCATTTAAAGATTTAAAACCCAAGCATCGATGTTTTACAATAATAAGTGCACTGTAAAAAAATTCACCGTAAATTTACCGTAAAACACTGGCAACTGTGGTTCCAGCTGTTTACCGTAATTCAACAGTATCAATACTGTTGTTCATTTTACAGCTTTACTGTAATTTCACAGTAAAGTACTGGCAGCTGTGGTTCCAGCCATTTACTGTAATTCTACCATTTCAATACCGTTTTACATTGTACCTGCAGCAAAGGTTACAGCTATATTTCTACAATATAAAAAAATTACTACATTACATAATACATAATAAACATCTCTAGTATAAGTAGTATATAAGGTATACAGACATGTCAAACTATTTTTCACTAGATGGAGAGAAAATAAATTCTCTCCATAAAAATAAAAAAAAGAAATAGATTATGGTACATCATTTGCTATTTATGCTATTTTTACACTGGCAAAAAAAAGACATTGACAAATTGACTGAAACTGACCCAAACTGAATCTCTTAATAAATACAAACGGTAAGTTAAGAAAAATGAAAATAGCACTTGCTTTAACCAACACCAATTCTTTAAAGAATTTGTTCAAAAATAAATTCATTAATTTACCCTGATGCGATCCCAGATGTGCACAACTGCCTTTCTTCAGCAGAACACAAACAATTTTAGAAAGAAATTTGAGATCTGTAGATGCATATTATGAAAAGGAAAGGCTGAAATCATTTGGAAAGTCCAAAGTAATTGCACAACCTGATCAATTAAGGCCTTATGTAGCAAAACAATAGGTGTATAAAAGCTGTGTATAAAGACAATAGCTGTGTAATGCAAGTATGTTGGGATGCTCATGTGAGAAGTAGAAAATGATGCTTTGATTGTAATAGAAGAATGAACGTCACATGAAAGTTCAGACATTTCAAACAGTATCAGAGCCTTGGTCCGAAGCACTAGTTTAAAGTTGAGAATGTTCTATGTATTTATTTGTTTCTTACATTAATCACAATGGTGGAACCCATTTTCTTGCATTGTACACATCCTACAGAGCTTGAATTTCCTCCAGATTAAAAATGTACATTTGTGTTCTGATCAATAAAGTCATATACACCTTGGATGGCATCATGGTAAGTAAATAATTAGAATCTTTATTTTTGAAACTATATTGCACTATATTTTTAAACAGTATGATAACATTTTTACGAGGAAAAAACATTGTCAAAGAGAAAAGTGTAAATTGCAACGTCCAATGAGAAGAACTAGTGTGTGAAATAAACCTTAAGAAGAGACCAAAAAAAAAAAGACAACGCGTTACAAAAACTTTGGATAGGTCTGGCATGAGGTCTGATGAAACTGGTCAACACGCCCAGGTCTGAAAAGAAAACATTAAGAAAATGTTAGTGACTACATAGCACATGGCAAAAGACAGTTATCATCAATACTGCACTCACTTTGTTTCTGTTTAGTAGATGAACGTAATTAGAAACTTATAAAGTAAATAAATGAGGATGTATGTTTGTCACAGTAGAGAAAACAAGACAAAATATCATCTTAAAAGAAGCAGGGGCCAAGACATGACCAGACAGTTTAGCCGTGTGTAAAAGGAAGTGATTGTGTGATTTCCAGTTAGCCAGAGAGGAGTGAATAATTAAGTGATTGAGTCTGTGTCTGTAAGCTATGGGTGTATTCTGTATGCTACTAGAAACATGCATCTGAATGTATGTGACTCACAAATGCACAGATAGTACTGCATGTGTGTGCACAAAGTTTGCGAGAATACATGACTCTGATCTTACTAAATCGGAAATTAATGTAAATCAATTTAAGGGTTCATATAAAAGAAAACCAAACCACTTTCGCACTATTACCTGTTCTACAGCTGTTCCGGGCAGGTCCAAGTCTTGAGGATTTGACCGCATAACTGTTCCATATCACTTTGCCAAATGATTTCAGTTATCTCAAAGGTAATTAGAGCCTAGAAAAAGCAAAAGAACCAAAAACCGACAAAGAAATCAAGCAAATAAATATAACAAACAGGATAAAAATGACAAACTATTTTCATGTTTTATTACCCATGGAACGCATACTCTTTCTCCCGCTCTTTATCCCATACAAACGCACACACTTACAGTTATGACACGCATTCGCACATAGATGTGAAAATAAATGGACACATTATCAATAAAATAGTTTCATAATTACACACAAGATAGTTTTAAGCCTGCCAAATGTCTTAAACCTGAATCCTTAAATCTGAACAATGTATTGAGTGTGGTGACCGAGGAGGAATAACTGACGACGGGCCGTTGAATTGCGTAATGAGTCTGGCTGCATTACAACCTCGGATGTGCATTATTTTTCGTAATAATTCAACGGCCTATGGTCAATTATTCCTAAACCTAGCGTTAAAATCGGAGTTTGGAGAGCACAGACGTTAGTGAAATGCCTCACCCATTGAGAACTGTCTGTCTGTCTGTCTGTCTGTCTGTCTGTCTGTCTGTCTGTCTACACACGATTCGCGCCAAGTAGTACAGTCAAAAATCTATCATGAAAAGGGTGATTTTACTAGTTGGGTGCAACATAATAAACTAACAACAAAGAAATAAACTTACCTTGGACAGTTTCCTTCTGTGGTAGGGTAAACGCAGGCGGTAAGAGTTTTGAAGAGATTCCGTTGGCGTTGACCGCTTTCTGCAGAAAACTAGGGCTCATGTTGAAGATGCCCCGCCCCGTGTGCTGCTTTTTACAGCGCGAGGCCGTTTTTCTCAGGAACAAACAGGTTTACTGTTAAATGTTGTAAATTTACTGCAAGTGCTTAATTTACGGACCATTAGCTGTAAATTTACATAATTTAACTGTTTATTGAAAAAACTGTATTTTACTGTTGGAAATTGGCTGTAATTTTACAGCCATTTTTTTACAGTGTGATACATTGATCATAATAAATTAATTTGTGTCAAGATTGCACGTTAGTCACATGGAAATAAAGTGGTATTTATCGTTATTTCACAAAAGAAAGAGGGTACACGTACTTATTCAGTCGTGTCTCTTTCTGTTTATTTGTAGTGACAGTCCCAATACAGTTATATTTTCAGTCAGAGAAACGGGAAGCTCGTGAAAACCGAAGTTGCTTTATTTTATGACATATGCGGAGCTAAATATGGATATCGGACAGTCCGGTATAAAGAGACAAGACGTATTGACAAATAAAATAAATACACGATTGTGATAGCCTATATGATATGTCTGATTTCTTCAAGCGGTCGTATTTACCATGTTTACTATGGTAATGGTTAGCGCGCATTGTCTTTTGCATTGAATATAAATATTTCTGCCTTATACGATTTGTGATCGGATCACAAACAGAAGTTATTTCAAACACTTGCTGCTGTCTGAAAGTGAGTTTTGAGCTAAACTGATTTTAAAAGTAATGCTGATGTTAGCTGGTATATGAAATCATCCGTGGCGCTGCCGTCTCCTGTCTCAGGTAAACTCCACCTTTGTCCGTGACCACTCCTCAAGCCCCAGTTGGCCCGCTTTGGACCAAGGTATTAGGTGGGACCAAAAAACCCTGGCTGTTGGCTCAGAGGAAGCCCTGACGAGGCCTGATCAACCATGACAGTGAAAATGCGACGGGCCCAGGCACACACTAGAACGCCCGCTTTTGGCTTATAAATACAGTGTTTTCTTTCCTCAAGAAAATCAAAAACCTTGTAACTCCATTTGAGCTTGATTTGGTTAAAGTGATAATAATATAATGACACATCCAAGTTCTCTGACTATATATATATAAACAACATCAACTTTGATAACACAGTCTTTATTTAAAAAAAAAAAAAAAAAGTTTTTCCATTTTCTGAAAAGTAGCAGTTTCCACCCGAGAGTGATATGTAACATTTCTTATGCCTTCACAGTAATATGCACTAAACCTGTTTTATTTTAATCATTAGCAAGACCTCTAAGTCGTGTATGTTAAAAAAAAAAAGCTTAGCAATGAATGCTATTACTATTTTATAACAGTGTAATAGAGGCTTTATAACATGTAATAACATGTTTGATGGGAGAACAAAGGCAGGAAATAGGGCAGGTCCCGCTTTGAATCTATGATCTGCAGGCATGGTTATTCATTTGTGAGCATTCACGTGAGCGGCAGTGCCGTGCATGTTTATCCGCACCACTGAACAGGAAAATAGTTACCGTACCGTCCACATGTGCATTAACACATGCACATACATTCTCTGGGAAAGAGAGACCCCTCAACGAAGTCCTAATGCAGCTTGGCAGGAAATGAAAAATGGATTAATGCTGCACTTCCTTGACACACAGATGCTCAGTCTCTTGGTATGTCTGCTGCAGCTTTCTAGGTCCTTGCGCAGGACCACATGAGTTAGGGAGAAGCGATTGTTCTTTGCTAGGGCTGCGGTTAAAACGAAACTATTATGATTGTATGTTAATTATTCATTTGATATATTTCATATCTTGCCCAGTGTTCTCTTGAGTAGACTATTTTTAATATGCGCTATATGTTATGAACAAAAATTGTGGTTGTTCCAGGTGTTCCAATCACTTCCATGGCCAAAGGTGTATAAAATCAAGCACCTAGGCATGCAGACTGCTTCTACAAACGTTTGTGAAAGAATGGGTCGCTCTCAGGAGCTCAGTGAATTCAAGCGTGGTACCGTGATAGGTTGCCACCTGTGCAATAAGTCCATTCATGAAATTTCCTCACTACTAAATATTCCGATTGGGCTTGGGCCCTTAGTTCCTGTGAAAGGAACTCTTAATGCTTCAGCATACCAAGACATTTTGGACAATTTCATGCTCCCAACTTTGTGGGAACAGTTTGGGGATGGCCCCTTCCTGTTCCAACATGACTGCGCACCAGTGCACAAAGCAAGGTCCATAAAGACATGGATGAGCGAGTTTGGTGTGGAGGAACTTGACTGGCCTGCACAGAGTCCTGACCTCAACCCGATAGAACACCTTTGGGATGAATTACAGCGGAGACTGCGAGCCAGGCCTTCTCGTCCAACATCAGTGCCTGACCTCACAAATGCGCTTCTAGAAGAATGGTCAAAAATTCCCATAAACACACTCCTAAACCTTGTGGAAAGCCTTCCCAGAAGAGTTGAAGCTGTTATAGCTGCAAAGGGTGGGCCAACTCCATATTAAACCCTACAGATTAAGAATGGGATGTCAATAAAGTTCATGTGCATGTAAAGGCAGGCGTCCCAAAACTTTTGGCAATATAGTGTTCAGCAAAATTATGGTACATTTGTTATTATTCATTTGATAATATTTGCATTGCATATAGGATGTCAAGTGTCAATTATTGTTAATTATTTAATCTTAATTTGATGACATTTAATATTGTTTGAGCTAGGGCTGCACGATTTGGGGAAAATATCTAATTGCGATTATTCTGGTTAAAATTGCGATTTGTGATTTTAAAATGCGATTTTATAATTTTTTTTTTTTACAAATGAAAAGTGTGTATATATATTTAAATTAAAAAATAGATATAAATAAATAAATAAATATATATATATATATAAAATTATAAAATCATTTTGTGCTTATATATTATGACTAATAATAATTATTATTATTGCTAATAATATATATATAATAGTAATATTTCTTATTTTGTTAAATATTATTACAATAACATTTTGATTATTAAAAATTAAAAAATAGAGTATTTAAGAATAAATAATATTTATATTTTACAGAAAACTTATTTTACAAAAAACTGCAGGGTTACCTGTTAACATACAGGCAGCCTGTGACTAAAAATCACTAGAAATGTCTAAGGATTTATTATAAAATATTTTATTATTATTATTATAAAAATCTGTATCAATTTCTTAATTTTTGTCAGGAGATATGCAAAATCAAGAACGAGTCTGTCTTTAATATGAAATATGAGCCTCTTATGCATCCACTGTGGAAAAAAAGTCCTGTACACTGGAGAAAAACATGGATTGTCATATACATTTATTTAGAGAAGTATTAGTTTTCCTATTTTTTAAAAAAATTTTTTTTTACCCAAAATAGGATGGAGTGAGCACTGCTGGGCACTAAACACACTCATGTTTCATTCATACTGGAGGCCAGAGGGCGCCCTCGAGCAGAAATGCCACATTTGCCTCAGAGAGAAGTAATATAATGATGTTTTCAGGAAATCCCTAATGTGACGCTAGCGCTGTGTAGCTGAATAAAAAGAAGATAGAAACGCTTTGATTAAACATGAAGACAATAAACACACGACTGCGACAATATATGGTGTATTTGAGTTCTTCAAGCCTTCTCGGGTATTTTCATAATAATAAAGTATATTATAATGCAGTGCTAATCGACATAGACTTCATCACTGTATAGAATACTATAAAATAATTTGTCTGCCTCATTCTGTGATAAGAAGCCACATCAGCTCACAAAAAGGAAATATCAAACACTCGACTGACGATATGAAGTGAGTTAAAACATGTTATTGTAACATTGTAACAAGGACTCAGGTGGATTAGGATCCATTTGCAGTTTATTAAGATGACTCAAACTCAAAGTATAAACAGGCGTGGATCGGTGAACCAGGGCGAACAACAATATCAGAGGCAGAGCAGAAAACTTGGTCATAACAGGCAAAGGTCGGGGCAGGCAGCAAACAGTCAAATGAACAAAGTCCAGGCAAACACAGATCAAAGGGCAGGCAGCACAGAATCAGAAACGGTAGTCCAAGGCAGAGTCAAAACACAGGCAGATCAATAACAGGGGATAAACGCTCAGAAATGTAGCCGTGGCAAACAAGACTTCGCAGTTCAGGGTATAAATAGGCAGAGTGATGATGATCAGGTGTGCAGTAATCAGTCCCAGAGTGAAGGTGCATGGGAAATGGAGTCCGAATGAAAGTCAGTACTCTGGTGAGTGAGTGAGTGAGTGAGTGAGTGATCTTCACCGGCGTTTGTGACAGTTATTAAACGTTGTCTTTTTTTTGTTTTTTCAAACGCACATTATAAGCGACTCAAACTCGCAGTGCTTTCAGACGGAGCAGCGTTTACTACTGATCACAGAGCTGCTCTTCACGAACACACTGGGCATATATTTATTTAATTAAAATCGCAGCCTTTACGCTTTCATAATCGCACATAAGCCAAATTGCGATTGTGGTTCGATTTCGATTAATCGTACAGCCCTAGTTTGAGCTAAATGATGGTGATTTTAGGGATGCATTATATATTTGTACCATACCAGTTATTGGCCAATATTAGAGTTTTTATTTTTTTAATGTATTGGTTGATATTTAATTGTCTATGCTCATTTAGTCAGTTAGATGATGGCAAAGTTATTTTTTTAATATTATTGGCAAATCTCAGCAAAATGAAAAATGTGTAAATTAGTGCTGGAACTAACGATTATTTTGATAATCGATTAGTTGGACGATTATTTTTTTCGATTAATCGGATAAAAGACTCTTTTTCCTTTTCTTTTTTATTGACAAAACACATTATTCCACATCCTGTCCAGTGCTGTCCTTCAAACAAACATGTCAGCTGTGCTATGAAAACATACATAGTGAATATATCTACCATTATATAAATTAACCATGGTTTTACATTGAATAAAACAAACAAAAATAATAATAATAATAAATAAATAAATAACAGGGTTATTGTAGTTATTCAATGGTAACCACAAATTAACCATTATTTTGCTTCAAATACATAGTTGGATCTATATGGTATTTGTGGGGTTATACAAATGGTAATCAATACGGCAAAAAACATGGTTTTATTATAATAAAAACATGGTTTTACTATAATAAAACCATGGTTAATTTTCGTAAGGTTATGTTTGTGCTATACATTATGTAAAAAAAAAAAAAAGTTACTAAGCAAAAGAAGTTTAAATCACTACATTAAAATGATATTAAACAAAAACAAAAAAAAACACAAACTCAGTGTTACCAGATTAGACGAATGTTCTGCAGGAACACACACACACTCGCTCTGGACACAGTACTGTCATTTCTTTATCCTGTAAATAGGCTTCAAGAAACGTCTAACATTTATATTTAAATTACACGCTGTTATCCCTTTACAGTTACTACTCTCATAAAATACTTGAATTACACGTTGACTTTTAAACCTAAATTTAGCGTCCAACAGCAGATATTTCAACTAAATGAGTGTTTTTGCGCTGAATATTTGTCTCCCTCTCGACTGCGTTCTGTCTGTTGCCGCGCATGTGCGCGCCCGCCGCACCGGCACTCGTTCAATGAAGTTTAACACAGACTGTCAGGACGCGCTTTCATGCAAAATGGAAATACTCGCATGAATTAGTAGCATTTACAGATGAGGAAATAATTACTGTTCTCTATATAGATCAGTGGATATAACCTGTAAAAGAACGTTTTGCACTGAGGATGCAGACGCGCACACACACATCTGTCAAAGTGCTTGACAGGGTATGTTAAATGCTAATGCATTCGCTTGAAGCTTAAAATAAACAATTCTCATGTTTTGGGCACTTGGATCATGTCCACTCCACTATTTCTAGATGCACATTTTGTCCATAGAAATGTGTTATTCAGTGTAATTTCGGCCGACTGATTGAAGCTTTCCGTACAGAGGGCAGACCCGACTAATCGATAATGAGAATCGTTATCGATGATTTTCACTATCGATTATTATCGATTTTATCGATTAGTTGTTGGCGCCCTAGTGTAAATGTCTAAATTCACTTCAGCGTTTGAAACAATTGATTAGTTTTTAGTGTTTTGTTTCTTATTTCTTTGGATAAAATAGTCAAATAATAAAAAAAGTAATATTGTGTAGCTCTAGTTTGACTGACGCATTCATGTGCATGCTCTTAAGAATTTGAAGTTTAATGTCGTCAACATTTAATATGTTAATATGGTTATATGTGCTTTAAGTGGTCACATCTTAAGAATCTAGCATAAACATGCTGTATTTAAATTTTTGCCTTTATAATGTGTTTTTTACTTCAAAGTTTTACCTTTACTGACATCAAAGTTCAAAGACCGGAAATCACAATTCTTTTCCATCTTTTCTCTTCCTCCAGCTCGTTATTAGAGTATACTTAGTCGTTCAATAATATTTAAATTGCCCTCTGCCCTAGAACCTACACTGGGGCCAATTACAAGCAGCTCCCTTCGTGTATCTGCGCACGCACTCACTCTTACAGTCTGGCTCTCTTGAAAAGCTTTGTTCATAGAGTACTGAATAACACAGGACATCCTCTGTTGCTTTTCATACCATAACACACACACACACGATCTCTCTCTCTCAAAGTGAGGCCAGTGGGACACAGTTATTGCCTCGCCAGTGTGCCATCAGGGATGCTCATATCAGTGATGTGCTTTGTTTCCATGGTAGCCTCTCTGTCTCTCCTCCAACCAAGCCCCCCACCACCCCGAAGAAAAAAAACGTGAAAAATGGAACATTTTAAAAGAAAAAAGTAGCTAGAGTGAAAAATATGTCAGTGATACTTGATGGCACCAAAGTATCTGCATCTTTTTTAAGAATTTCTGTTTTTCTCTCTTTCTCTCTTACTTTCTCTCTGTCTCTCAGATGCTCAATTGGCTCAGCTGTACTCAGCCATCCGCTGCCTGTGAGCCAGTTAGGGAAGACAGACTGCCGTACACACACGCACGCGCGCACGCACACACACACACGCACACGCACACGCTCAGACTGAATCAAGCACAGGTGCACACACTCATCCGCTTATTCAGCCACAAATACACGCACTCCAGACTTAATACTGAACAGCAGCAGGTGTCTTACTCTTCATTAAACATGAAAAGTTGACCATGTTGTGTCCATTTGTATGCATTTTTTTAAAAGAAGTGCTTTTATGAGAATGTGATGAGGTCACTCTCTCTACTTCCGTTTGTCTTTGAAAGCATCTGGAAAAACAAACTCCTTCCTGCATTCTGTATTGTCGCTGTTCTCTGCTTTCCCTCTTTCTCGGCTCTTTATAGTACGTGGATGTGTGTAAGGATGGCCATATAGGTGTACACACCAGGGCTTAACAATGAGGATTTTTTTTCAGATCTTTTTTGCCCTGTCAACATGTGTTCAACAATTAGAATAATAATTATATTTTTCATTAAATGTTAAGTTTACAAAGAGGTTTTTAATTTGCAATAATTGCTGGAAATTATACATCTTTAATGCAACTCCTTTATTCTTTATTCACATAGTTTAAGACAAGTTTTTCTCTTATTGGCAAAAACTGATATTGCGATTATAGCAATATTTCACCAGATGACTTGAATTGCTGTATTTGGGAAGAACGAATCTTTTTAGAATGATTGGGGTTATTTTGTAGGATGAGAATCTGCATAGAAAATAATAAAGCACTGTTTATTTCATTTGTAACTTTGTTCAGTTGTATTTATCTATGCTTGAAATTTGTTTGTTTTTCAGGTAAGGCTAACAATAATCACGTATAGAAATTGAATAATTAAATGTAAAATAACAGTGCATAGTCTTCACTGTATAAATTTAATATAATTAATCTTTGTTATAGCTACAAAGTGATTTTCTCTTTGTATTTTGTTTGATTAATGACACAGACAGCAGCAGTAATATTAGGCTGCTGTCACTTTAAGACTGAATGCACGGATCCAATATAATGATACGCATCTTTTTTTTTTCTTAATTATGTTCACGTAACTTCATTAACGAGGGTACTTGTCGAGATGAGCATTTTGACAATTTTGCATGTCAAAAAGCACTAATAGACGTGCAAGAGAGCGGAATTTGGTGTTTACGTGCTGTCTGTGGAGCTCTGTGTATGCACGCACAGAAAACAGAGCGCAAGTACCGAAATGAGTTCTCTTTTGTGTCTTGCACTCAAATAGTTTAAAATCGCTTGAATGTTTAAACTTGACAGGACCTAAAATGTACAAATGATAAACTTTTGCTCTATGATGGTTATACTTGGTTATACATAGTCTCTGGTCCAACTACGATCCCTATATTTGACATCACACATCCTGAGATGTGAGTATCGTGGCGCACATCGCGATATCGATGCTAAAATGATATATTGTGCTGCCCTAACTATGATTTACTCTGTCTTTATTATTATTTTTTGTCACAGCCCCCCAAAAATATCTTATATATTTATTTACTTATAATTTTTTTACATTTGATGCTAGGTTTACTGTACATCATAATTTGATGTTCATTTACAATAATGGCTGGAAATAATGCAACTATAATATTAGTTTATATAGGTTTACATAATATAATATAATATAATATAGCATAACATAATGTGCAGCTATGCATTCATACACCATGCACTAGTAAGTATTTGTCATCTGACCCCAAAAATCTCTTTTACAATGGCCCCTGGACCAGCGGCGGGCCATCCATATTATTGAGCCTTGATTTAAGCCTTGTTTTTTTTTTTTTTTTTTTTTTTTTTTTTTAACCTTTGCTGGAAAACGATGGCTTCCGAGACGCTCCGTAATGCAGCATTGGCCCCATAGCGTAGGTGACAGTCTGTCGGCTGGCCTGAAACATATTCACACTGGCACCAGGCCAGCAGACCATCCTTAATGTTGAGTCCTCTACACACATGCACATATGCATATAACAAATTATTTTTCTCTATATAGACAGAGTTGTTTATGGAAACATAAAAGGACGACATGTATAACACAGAAGGGCATTGTGCGCATGCACACAGATACACACACACTCCAGTATCAAAGCACCTCCCGGTGGGGACAACGCAGTCGTGGTGACCAGACCATCTGGCTGGCGAGCTGAGGAGGGACACCCTCCTTTCTCTTGCTCTTTCTGTCTCTCTCTCTCTCTCCCCCTTTGCTCCTGGCCGAAATGGCACCAAGTCAAAGCCACCCCATCGCACCCTGAGGGTGCAAACCCAGATACCACTCTCAAATATGCCCCATCTGCAGTTAAAAAAAACGTGATTTATAATCCAGGGAATACTGCCCGGCCAAAAAAAAAAAACTATTATTTTATAATGTGACCTAATCTGCTCATCGCTGTTTGGATTTTAAATGCTTAAGAGGCTATGATTGGATCATTATTGCAGTGATTATTATGTTTCTAGCATGTTATATGTTTGGCAACAGTTCTTCTAACCCTAATTGGTGGAGTGTGTAGCTTTTCTTTTCTTAAACAACCATGTAGGAAGACACATCATGGCCATATTCCAGGATGACAGTGTCAAGAGATTCATCAGGCTCAAATTGTGAAAGAATGGTTGGGAAGGAGCATGAAAAATAATTTTCACACATGAATTGGCATCCAGAATCCAGACCTTAAATTCATTGGAAGTCTTTGGGATGTGCTGGAGTAGACTTTACAGAGTGCTTGACTCTTGCATTGTCAATACAAGATCTTGACCAAAAATTGATGCACCTCTTGATGGAAATAAATGTTGTGATGTTATTCCCAGAGAGGTATGTGAGCCCAAATTTATTTGTAATGTATTTGCCACAAAATGGCAGTTTTAGTTTCACTTATCGTTTATAATAAATTTGATTTATAATGAATGGCACTATAATTTTTTGTATAATATAGTTTGTTTTATACTGATATTTTTCATTCCTGTTCGATTCTGAATACCGTTAAATTTAAAGGATTTGTTGTGGAGTGAGAGGAACTAAAATACATGTTTGAAGTGTTTATAATGTTTGTAAACGTTTCACTTCATTTACTGGTATTTTACATTTATTTCTGAGTGTTATAATAAAATGCAACTTTATACACCGATACGACTTTTATGTTTTTTTTCTCTCTCTCTCTCTCAACACTACAATTTTGACCTGGTGCGACTTATTTTCTGGAAAATATGGTACCTGTTGTTTTTGCTAACTCGAAGCTCCTCTGTGAAATCCTGTCCGGATAGGTCTGTAATGTCTTGCGGTATAATATATATTTTTTCACAAAACTAGTTTACTTTGTTGAAAACAATAACTAAATTGCTACTTAGACGTCCTAGTGCACCTTTGTAATATATTTAGTATTGAATCAACTGCTATACATCTGGTCAGTTTGTGTGTTTCCTGGAAATTTAACCCATGACCTTGATATTGCTAGCACTGGCCTCTACCAGTTAAACTACAGAGAAACCTGTGTTTCCCTGCTGACCTGGGGTTTCCCTGCTGACCTGGGGAAAGCATCGTCATCCAACTATGGTTGCAAGTTTTGTTGAATTCTGTTGGTAACGACTGAACTTGCGACCAATACTTGGCTTTGGGAAACTCACCCGTTTAGCCACGGCAGTAGCAGCATCGGGTATGATCCTCATCTGCAATGTATTCCTTGACATAAATAAGTCCATCCAGACAATAGACCATAGTAAAAACTACAGAGATCCCAATCCTGTTTGAATCAGTACATGACATGCATGCTCTATTAATACTTGTAACTGAGACATCATTTAGAAAGCTAATCCTGTCCAAATAGACTTGATATGTCAAGGCATGTGTTTTAGAGCTAATTTTTTGGTTTTAAAGAAACTTTACCCCCTTTTTACTCTTAATGCATTTCTACTTCAACAATATTGGCTTACTCTGTCCTTTCTTTCCCTTACTTCCTTTTCTATCGCTTTTTTCCTTCTCTGTCTCTCTCTCTCTCTCTCTCACCCTCCTCCCCCTGTTTTATGACTTTGCTACAGCTTTGAGCCTGATCTCTGTGAAGGGAGAGAAGAAGTGAGAAAGGGAGGTGGTGGAGAGAGGAAAAGGACAGGCAAATGGCCGGATTGATTTACAGAAACTGAGGACAGCAGGCACCAAGCCCCTCCTCTCCTCACTTCCTTTCTTCCTCCGCCCATCCACATTTTCTCTCTCTCTCTCTCTCTCTCTCTCTCTCTCTCTCTCTCTCTCTCTCTCTCTCTCTCTCTCTCTCTTTCCCCCCTCCCCCTTGCTGTGGTACGGCTCCAAGAACAGGAAGCAGTGGAACACTAAAAATAGAGAAAGAGAGACAGACAGAAAAGAGCATTTGGAGAGAGGGAGGGATGGCGAAAGTAGGGATGGAAAGATATAAACAGAGAAATACTTTGCATAAACAGATGGGTAATTGGAAAGAACGAAGGAGAGAGAGAAACTAGACTTATAAAGTGGTCAACAAGATAACTGTAAAGTAAGTTTTAATTTCCTGCTGTCATTTAGATGAAGGCAAATGGCATGATGGGGGCGACAGAGAAATGAAGAGAGGTTGTGGGGCGTCTGTCACACTCCTCTCATCATTAGGGCTGCGAGCAAAATCACAAATTTTACTTCTTTTGAATAAGTACTTTGCAACTGTTAAAAAGTGTGTTCTGTATAGTATGATTGTAATCTGGATGTAGGGTACAATGGGGCTAAAGGCACCCTGGGGTAAAAGGTGCCTTTGATTTTATTTTCCTCTAAACCACTAGATGGCACAAAAACTTGCCACAGCACTTTACAAAACATCCACTTTTCAAGATACACGTGGAAATCTGCAGCGATCGCGGGCAGTAACGCAAAGTTGATTTTGTGCTAATTTGATCTAACATTTGACGTTTTTTTTAAATGTTGTAGATTTAAGTAGCTAACGAGAATTGCTAAAATTATTGAATATATTTTCTTTTCTTATATTCTTAATGATTTCCAGTTTTGTTCAAGATAATTAAAGCAACAGTTTTTCAATAACGGAAGAATATGTAAAAGTATGGTATTTGGGGTAAGCGCCCCCTGCTGTTGGTGCTAAAGGCACCATATTTAACATGATGACTTTTCCAATGGTTGACATGACATGGTTAGATTCAGATTGTAAATATCATGGTAAATATATATTAAGTTGGTTGTCCACCTTAGAGACAATCACCATATTTATAATGAAACCATCATATTTAAAAATATGATATTAATCATATCATATAATAAAATATAATTTATTGTTACTACTGTAAATCTATATTAAATTATTATGGGATCTCCAAATTTTGATAGTACATTTATTGAACAAAAAATTATACATCTTTTATTTATCAAAATAAACAGAAAATAGTACAAACTTTGCTAAAGTGATTGTTTTGAACAAGAATTAACTTAGATGTTATTAAAACATATTGTTTTAGCTAAAGTATTTGTATAAATAATGTTTGCCTTTTGCCCCATGCTGGTGAGCCTTTTACACCATGTGTGAGGTAAAAGGCCCCCCTTGCCACCCCATACATTTATACGATTTTTAAACAAAATAATCCCCCTTTATGATTATTTTATACTTATATTTTTACACAAATCAAGCGTAGCGTCAGTTCTGGCAGGTCACGTTAGTCAAGCTCGCATCAGCTGGTCACGTCTACCTATAGGAATACGATGTCTATCACAGCATGCATGTAATAGGTGTGTTCGACATCGGCTGTGGCTGGATACAACCGATCGGCGAGAGTAGTCGCGTGCAGTCGGATACTTTCTGCTTCCCGTAGTGACGCTCGTGCTGTGTTTGCATACTTTATCACAGCTGGAGTGAAATAAATGCAATACAATGCACATGTTTCTGAGACATTTTCATGTAGGCTAATACTTTATGTACTGCTTAATACATTGTGTGTTTGTACAAGAATAAAGTTCAACATAAGTGAACTATCAATGAAGTGGGGTCAATGTTTTTTTTTAATCAGTTTTATTTTGATAAACATAACACAATATAACATCGCAACTACGTGAAAAGAGGTTTTACTGTTATAAAATACAGATTTGTGAGCATTAGTAGAACTGAAGTTTTTAGAATAAACACGAAACGCACGAGATTGTTGTCATGCGGTGAATCCGTCCAACTTTAATGATATCTGCAATACATTATGTTGGTTCTGTTCTGTTTACCCTAAGGGGGGTTATTGCTGCTCTCCCTGCTCTTATCCATGCTAGGCTGCATGGATGCGCTGGGAGTTCTTGCCCAGAACAGAACCATATCCGCCAATCTAAACTGTATGCTAATTGTCAATCATCTTTGACGATAATGGTCCTGACAGAAAATCTGTTGCTCCATAAAAAATTTTTTTCCTGCAATCACACGCTATGGGATTAATGAAAAGCAAATTTTTTTCTTAAGGTGTGCCTTTAGCCACGTTGTACCCTACTACATTCGTTCATTGTCATGTGACTTTTGCGGCATCAGTTGCGTCACTTCACTGTCATTCACTAATCCTCTCCTGTGGAATCATAGGGTAGTAAATTGCCAGTTTTCGACCTGCTTTTGGATACTGTGAATCTGGACATACTCTTTTCACCTACGATGTAATAGGGAAGTATGTATATTCAGATAGAGACGTACGTTTTGGATTTGTGATGGCTGCTATGCGTCCTCATAGTGTACTCTTTTACTTGAACCTGCGAGTGATTCGGCTACATGATAATACCTCACTAAAATTTGGACCACAAAGTCTGAAGATGTCATTTTAGGATAGGCATTTTGTGGGGAGTTTAACCTGTAGCATTGATGCTAATTACCTATTAGACATTAACACACCATTAGCATACAGCTGTAGAGGCAACTCAGACCTGCTTACATGTACACAAACATGTTTTCCCTGAGTTAAAGGTTGTCAGGAGTCTAAAATGAGGTGTTTTGTTGCTGTAAATCCTATAGTTGAATCAGTAGCACTGACCTAGCATGGATGAGTTAATCATGAATAGGTTCTTCTCAATCATTGCCATCATTCACACATGGCACCTGAGGGTGTTTTGGCTAATCTAAGGAAAATCCACCCATGTTACCTTTTCATTTTCTTGATCGCCTGTTGGCTGTCAGTAAAAAGCTTAAGCTATAATTCCACAGAGTTCTGCAGTGATCACTTAAGCAATATTAATGTGTAATGTTTTTTGTCTTCAAGAATGTTGACTTGTCATGTTGTGTGAGATTATCCTTGATTATCCAGTCAATAAAAGTGTTTTGAAATCTGCAGTCAGTGGATTATGTTGCTGTACCCATCGGATCGTAAAATGTCATGTGGCAGATGTAGACCTGATCTGGGATAAAATTGACAACACCACATTCAGCCTTTTAAATGAATATGTTTAACACATTTACCAACCCCTCTATGGTCTTAGTTTGGTTGAAATGATCAGCAGTGCATCCAGTTGTTTCCTCGTGGCCTAAAATCTACCACTAACAAGACTTTAATTAATCACACATTACAATATATTACCAAAGCTAAAATGGTCAAATTGCAAATATTTACATTTCTAATTTTTTTTTTTTCAGTTAGCCTTTGGTTAGCAAACTAACAGCTTAGCCTACTAGCATAGTATAGTGCTAACTGTTTAAGAAAAGCTCTTTTGATTGCACAATCTTTTTCCCCAAGTCAGTTTAGCACAAACCCTGCCTCACAGATGATTTTAATGATTTAATTGATCATGTTAATCACAGTCCTGAATGCCTACATAACACTGAAACAAATGCTAACCACTAACCATAACTTAGCACATCCTAATAAATAGCATTACTGTTTATCACGATCAGAGCCATCCATGATATTTCTGAACTCATGAATCCATGAAGTCTGAACTTTGCTTGACAGGTGACTGCGTGATTAAGTTGACCAATGAAATTGTCTATGGTGTGGGATTTGCGCTTAGCTGGTTTGGGGAGGAAAAACCCACTTTTTATCAGCGAAAGCAAGATATTATATTTTTATGTTTTTGATCAGACATTGAGGAATTGAACATGGATGGAAGCTTTCTTTTTTTTTTTTTAAAGGTTGTTTTGCACCATCTGAAAGGTGCATTGCGCCACCTACAGTGGGGAGAACAAGTATTTGATACACTGGCGATTTTGCAGGTTTGCCCACTTACAAAGCATGTAGAGGTCTGTAATTTTTATCATAGGTACACTTGAACTGTGAGAGACGGAATCTAAAACAAAAATCCAGAAAATCACATTGTATGATTTTTAAATAATTAATTTGCATTTTATTGCATGACATAAGTATTTGATCACCTACCAACCAGTAAGAATTCCGGCTCTCACAGACCAGTTAGTTTTTCTTTAAGAAGCCCTCCTGTTCTCCACTCATTACCTGTATTAACTGCACCTGTTTGAACTCGTTATCTGTATAAAAGACACATGTCCACACACTCAATCAAACAGACTCCAACCTCTCCACAATGGCCAAGACCAGAGAGCTGTGTAAGGATTAAAATCCTGCAGCGCACGCAAGGTCCCCCTGCTCAAGCCAGCGCATGTCCAGGCCCGTCTGAAGTTTGCCAATGACCATCTGGATGATCCAGAGGAGGAATGGGAGAAGGTCATGTGGTCTGATGAGACAAAAATAGAGCTTTTTGGTCTAAACTCCACTCGCCGTGTTTGGAGGAAGAAGAAGGATGAGTACAACCCCAAGAACACCATCCCAACCGTGAAGCATGGAGGTGGAAACATCATTCTTTGGGGATGCTTTTCTGCAAAGGGGACAGGACGACTGCACCGTATTGAGGGGAGGATGGATGGGGCCATGTATCGCAAGATCTTGGCCAACAACCTCCTTCTCTCAGTAAGAGCATTGAAGATGGGTCGTGGCTGGGTCTTCCAGCATGACAACGACCCAAAACACACAGCCAGGGCAACTAAGAAGCATCTCAAGGTCCTGGAGTGGCCTAGCCAGTCTCCAGACCTGAACCCAATAGAAAATCTTTGGAGGGAGCTGATAGTCCGTATTGCCCAGTGACAGCCTTGAGACCTGAAGGATCTGGAGAAGGTCTGTATGGAGGAGTGGGCCAAAATCCCTGCTGCAGTGTGTGCAAACCTAGTCAAGAACTACAGGAAACGTATGATCTCTGTAATTGCAAACAAAGGTTTCTGTACCAAATATTAAGTTCTGCTTTTCTGATGTATCAAATACTTATGTCATGCAAATTAATTACTTAAAAATCATATAATATGATTTTCTGGATTTTTGCAGTTGGAGAGTACCTATGATAAAAATTACAGACTTCTACATGCTTTGTAAGTGGGCAAACCTCCAAAATCGGCAGTGTATCAAATACTTGTTCTCCCCACTGTATAGGACTGGAGTAAATTCTTTTTGTTCAGCTCACATATTAATTGTGGTATAGCGTGATTTTGAGTACATTTTGAGGTTCACTTTGCTGTTTAGTTTTGGTCTTATTGTGAATGGTCCTTAGTGAAGGTAGACACCTTAATTTGACGTGAATGATAACAAAGCTGTGGAAATGAATTCAATTGGGGCTGTCTTAATTTCCATTTTTTCCTCTAGATGCACTACAGTACAACCTTTTTTGAACTAACAATATTTCTATCTCTCAATAACCTAAATGCATTTCAGAGTATTTGCATCTCTCTGTATATTGACACATATATTGCGTATATGTGAGACATACTGCACTAGTCAAGCTAGCTACCATCAGACCCATATTTACAGAGTGATGAATGTATGACTCAAAGTTATTAAGAATGTGACAAATGAAGTCAAATGGGTGGAGCTTAGGCTGAAAAGCATGTGAGTAATGTAGAGATGATTATAAGCAGTTTGTGACGAGTCGCTCTTTGTCTTCCCTCCCTCACTCTCCATACTTCCTGTTTTCTCTCCCTTCCATTTTTTCTCTCTCTCTCTCTCTCTCTCTCTCTCTCTCTCTCTCTCTCTCTCTCTCTCTCTCTCTCTCTCTCTCTCTCTCTCTCTCTCTCTCTCTCTCTCTCTCTCTCTCTCTCTCTCTCTCTGGGTGAGGTGCAGTAATTGTCTCTGCTGGCAGGGCTGCTGAAGGCTTTATTGGATTGGAGTAGGATTTCAGGGACTGTGTTTAACATGCACCCAGGCGCTACAGTGCACACACACACATTCACTCAGCCAGTGTTTAAACAGGCTGCCATTAACAGTGAGGGAGGGAGACGGCGAGCGAGAGAGAGCGAGTATTTAGCAGCGTTTAGGAGGAGGCGGTGTTGCTCAACGAGCGGAAGCCTTGTGTGCTGACTCTCTGTGCCCCCTCTTTCTCCTCCCTCCTTTCTTCTGCTTCTGCTCTCTCCTGTCCTCCCCCTCCTGTCTTCCCTCTCTCTCTCTTTTTCTCCCTCATTAATATCTTATTATATTAGTGTTAGCCAGTGGGTGCTCCTTCCATCTTCACACGTACTGGCACCAAACGCACTCACAAAAACACTGTACTGGGCTGAGAGTTATTTATAAACCTCTGTATCCCACAGACAGGAACTCATGAGGGAGAGAGTGAGGTAGAACAGATAGATAGAGAGAGAGAGAGAGAGAGCAAGGAGGGGTGAGGTAATGCATTTTTATTCCAGCTAACCACAGCATTCCAAAATTTCTCTACAACTAGATTCAAGCGGAAATTTATTGATCACAAAACAACAGCTTGTGACAATGTGTGCATTTTAATCATGTACAGTCATGTACAGATGTACAGTAAAATGTTTAGTATTTTAAAACAAATAAGAGTGATCATAGTTTTTTTTAGTATTGCCTTGAAGAACTTGCATATGTTTATTCCATAGACACATTTTCTTGTTTAGAAGTACATACGTTTGGTTCTTAAAGGGATTGTTCACCTAAAAGTGAATGTTCTGTCATTGTTTGCTCAAACCTGTATGACTGCCATTATTACTTGGAACACCAAAGAAGAAATTTTGAATAATGTGCTGGTTGCTTTTTTCCTTGCTTTACATTGAATAGAAACTGAAGCTTTTAAGCTTCAGCAATGATATTAAAGCACTAGGGATGTGCCTGAAGCTGAATGCTATGTTCGGAAAGGAAATGACGCATTCTACGGAGTCCCTAAAGAGACATGGTGATGGAATTTTTTTTTAAGATGGTAGTAAAAAATATATTTCAGTGCATATAGTTGAGTACTTTTATATAATTTGCAGGCATCAGGGAGCTGCTATCAATATACGGGGTTGAAATAGCTTTTCAAAGCACACTCGCTTTTTACTTTCACTTTTGAATTTGCAACCACTTGTACTCTGTGTATAGAAAGCGGCGGTATTGACCGCGCATTTTACAAGATAAAATATTTGTCAATGACGCTCAGGATCTGTTGCGCACCAAATCCTCCAAAATTGTCCTGTCAGTCATCTCTCCTTACTATCTTCACGTGATAAGTGAACTGTAATGTAACCTACTAATCATGTCCCTTTAGGGGCTCCGTAGAATGCGTTACTCATCTCATGCCTTTCCAAATTCAGATTTAGGCTTCAGGCACATCCCTAAAAAGCACCATAAAAGTATCATAAATGTAGTCCATATGACTTGTGCGCTACTGTCTTTTAAAGTAATACAATAGCTTTGTTTGACTAACAGACCAAAATTCGGTTAGTAAGTTGAACTGGAGAGTCAGATCGTTCAGACCGGTTTTATGAACAGTTTAAACCAATCCATTGCAGATCTAACTCAACAGAGTGGTTTGTTAATGATTCAGCAATTGCTGCTTCTCTTATAAACATGAAAGTTTTTATTATTTTATTATGTTATTATTTTTTATTAAAAACAGTGAGCAGCTTTACTGGCCAGGACAATCCAGGGACTAACACAAAATCACAAAGAGCTACAAAGAGTCATTGATGCTCAAGAAGCAACACACAATGTTAAGAACCCGGGTAGAAAGAAAGACAAAGAAAGAGAAAGAAAGACAAAGAAAGAGAAAGAAAGAAAGAAAGAGAAAGAAAGAAAGAAAAACCTGTGTATATGTAAACTATTTAACAGGATCATTTGTGTAATTTCAGTTACAATTGTCTAATGGAATATATGTAAATGTATGTTATGGCAAATAGCTTCCTCAAGGTTATAATGAATAAAAAAATAAAATGCAATTTTTATGAATATTCTTATTTATTCTGCAAGTGTGTAAACTTATGAGCACAACTGTCTGTACCATAGGATGTTTCTTTCAACTCTTAAATTAAAGGGTCGCGCACTCAACTCATTTTAAAGTCTGATGAGTTAGATCTAGAGCACACTCACTCACTCACACACACACACACACACACACACACACACACACCACATACACACTTACAACAAACCGCATTTTTTAGGCAGAAATACTCTGAGCAGTATTTACTATAGAGAGGGTGTGTGTAAGTGCCTGTGTGTGTGTTTAGTGGTGTTATCTGTTGTGTGTCAAAGGTCGGTCTGCCTTTATTGTACCATGCACATTCAAGAGCTCAGTATATTGATGTGGATTAAACGCATACATACACTTACAGTAGGCACACTCATTTGGTTTAGCCTCTAACACATGCTCCACACACACACAAGACATACTGAGACTAAAGCATGCATTTCGAGGTCATCTAAGACCTGTTGTTTTCTGATTGTACGAATCTGCCTGTCTGTGTGTTTGTTGCATGGGAATCCACAATTTTAGCCCTTGTTCAGTGGGTCATTATTACTATAGAGAAATGAGATATTGAGACCGTATCACTTATACAATATTAGAGATTTTTTAAATGTATTGGTATCAGTCAATATTGAATATACACTCACCTAAAGGATTGTTAGGAACACCATACTAATACTGTGTTTGACCCCCTTTCGCCTTCAGAACTGCCTTAATTCTACGTGGCATTGATTCAACAAGGTGCTGAAAGCATTCTTTAGAAATGTTGGCCCATATTGATAGGATAGCATCTTGCAGTTGATGGAGATTTGTGGGATGCACATCCAGGGCACGAAGCTCCCGTTCCACCACATCCTAAAGATGCTCTATTGGGTTGAGATCTGGTGACTGTGGGGGCCATTTTAGTACAGTGAACTCATTGTCATGTTCAAGAAACCAATTTGAAATGATTCGAGCTTTGTGACATGGTGCATTATCCTGCTGGAAGTAGCCATCAGAGGATGGGTACATGGTGGTCATAAAGGGATGGACATGGTCAGAAACAATGCTCAGGTAAGCCGTGGCATTTAAACGATGCCCAATTGGCACTAAGGGGCCTAAAGTGTGCCAAGAAAACATCCCCCACACCATTACACCACCACCACCAGCCTGCACAGTGGTAACAAGGCATGATGGATCCATGTTCTCATTCTGTTTACGCCAAATTCTGACTCTACCATCTGAATGTCTCAACAGAAATCGAGACTCATCAGACCAGGCAACATTTTTCCAGTCTTCAACTGTCCAATTTTGGTGAGCTCGTGCAAATTGTAGCCTCTTTTTCCTATTTGTAGTGGAGATGAGTGGTACCCGGTGGGGTCTTCTGCTGTTGTAGCTCATCCGCCTCAAGGTTGTGCGTGTTGTGGCTTCACAAATGCTTTGCTGCATACCTCGGTTGTAACGAGTGGTTATTTCAGTCAAAGTTGCTCTTCTATCAGCTTGAATCAGTCGGCCCATTCTCCTCTGACCTCTAGCATCAACAAGGCATTTTCGCCCACAGGACTGCCGCATACTGGATGTTTTTCCCTTTTCACACCATTCTTTGTAAACTCTAGAAATGATTGTGCGTGAAAATCCCAGTAACTGAGCAGATTGTGAAATACTCAGACCGGCCCGTCTGGCACCAACAACCATGCCACACTCAAAATTGCTTAAATCACCTTTCTTTCCCATTCTGACATTCAGTTTGGAGTTCAGGAGATTGTTTTGACCAGGACCACACCCCTAAATGCATTGAAGCAACTGCCATGTGATTGGTTGATTAGATAATTGCATTAATGAGAAATTGAACAGGTGTTCCTAATAATCCTTTAGGTGAGTGTATACTACCATGCAAAAGGTTTGGGGTCAGATTTTTAAAATGTTTTGAAAGAAGCCTCTTAAGCTCTTATTTATTTGGTTTTAATTTTTGATTACATTTTTCTTTGATAATTTTTGTACATTTATATTTTTGTTATAATGTATTTCAATACATTTTCACTTTTTCCTGTGATGGCAAAGCTGAAAACTTGAGTCTTTAGTGTCACACGATCCTTCAGAAATCATTCTAATATGCTGATTTGGTGCTCAAAAAACATTTCTCTTTCTTATCAATGTTGAAAACAGTTGTGAAGCTTGATATTTTTGTGGATTTTTCAGGATTCTTTGATGAATAATAAGTTTAAGGGTGCTTTCACACTTGGTTCAATTGCCTGGTCCAAACCAGAGTTCGACTGGAATCACTTCCGCGATTTAGTATGATTGCGTTCACATGAACCATACCCCAGACTAGGTCTTCACGGGTCCACTTGGATCCGAAAACCCGAGGTCCGACCCGAGACCGAGCATAAATAAATAAGTAAATAAATATGGATCAGTGGCCAAATCAGTCAGCAGGACACCGGGATTTTTCCTGACTGACTGCGGGGCGGCAGACTGTGCACACGTCAATGGCATTTACGTTCGGGTCCAGTCGGGTTCATAAATAAATGCTATCTGGTCGGTCTCAGGTTTATTGGGTCTGCCTCGGTTCGGGGGTTTTTCTTTTGAAAAAATTAATTTATGCACTTCGGGTTCGGGTAAGAAGTGATTTGGGTCGATTCCGGTTGGGTACAGATTTTAGGACCCTAGAAGACCTCTACTCCAGACCACCCTTTTTGAGCGGACTCGGGTACGGTTTGCGGGTGCGCACCCAAGTTCAGAAGACAGCGTTAACATCATCCAAACGAACCGAACTCTGACATCAATTGAACATGGGTGTGCACCAAAAGTGCTAATGTGAAAGCACCCTAAAAGAACATTTACATTGTAACAATGTGAAAATCTTTACTGTCACTTTTGATCAATATAATGAAACGATTTATTGCTGAATAAAAGTATTAATTATTTTATTTTTTTTAAACTGACCTCAAGCTTTTGAACGGTAGTGTATATCAGTCGATACTGAATTTGAGCATGCTCATTTCCCCTATTTTCCATTCAGATTATCTAATGCTCACTTAAAGTGAATCTAATAATTTAAGGTCTTTTAAGGTATTTTTTTGTAATAATCAGTGATGTATAAGTTAAATATAATAAATGGCACATCTTCTTTTTGTCCTAACCATTTGCAATGAGCAACAAGACATTGTCATGTGGTTGTTTTCTATTTCTGTGACGTCACACTCAGTAGCCCTGTCCACTGAAATCTTATTTGTCAAGAATCCTTGAGCCACATTGCACAGCTATTTTGATCTCCGTTTGGATAGACAAATTGTTTTTCGCTGAAAACGTATTGCATTGCATCTTGTTTAGGACACAATATAACCATAGTTTGTTCCAGATAGTGATCTAATGGCAGTGTCAGTTTTGCAATATACCATAAAAAATGCAGCACATCTTTGCAGTTTTGCTAGGTGCATCATGTAACACATGTAGGGCACTAAGGTGAGATGATCATCAAGATTGCATGTTTTGTTTTTCCAAGGTTATTTTTTTATCTTTTACGATACTGTCACGAAAGAAAGTCAGTGATACTGGTTAAGTATTGCATACATTGACAAAGAAGAGTGCACAGAGATTGGGAGATAAAGAAAAGGTGAAAGCAATAGAATGGGTAAAAAAAGCATAAGGTAGGTATAGAAGGAGAGAGGAAAGAAAACATTAGGGAGGGAGACCACTAGAGAGAAAGAGCGAGAGAGATTATTGGCAGAAGTGTCCAGTGCACTCAGCCCAGGCGCTGGGGGGAGGGGCTTCAGGATCAGGAGGTTGCTATAACAACTGCACCTTGGTGGTTCTCTCCCCCCATGCGCGCTCTCTCTCCAGTCACATGAAAGCATTACCGTCTGTCTGAAGAGCTCTTCTGTCTTTCCCTCCCTCCCTCTTGTATTTCTCTCCCTCCCTTTATCCGTGTGCTCTCCCACATGGTGACTGTGAAGAGAGCAGGAGAGGAAGTGTGTTTGTGTGAGCTACTGAACACTTTAATAGGCAGTGAAATGGAGAAAAACAAACATCAGCCTCCCCCCTCTACACACACACACACAGATTTTCTCTCTCTCTTCCTCTGTCTCTACCTCTGCTATGTGTTTTCTTAACCCTGCCATGCTAGTTAAAGCTTGGGGGAGGTTTTCTCGCTGTTCTTATCCTATTACAACAGTTTTGAGCCAAATGCTGCAAGCTAGATGGGTCTCTCTGTCTGCGACTTATGGCGTCGGCAGTTACGCCATCCGTACTGTACCACTCGACCCCAGACATCGATGTCTGCTAGAGGGGGTTGGTGCTAAAACATACCTAATTATGCCTCGCTTAGCATGCAGAGTCTTTGCAGGAAGATGATCATTATTGATATCAGTCATGTGACACTCTGAGGGGATTCATCACACAGGGACCGATATGGTACAGGAATGGAGTGAGGGAATGCTTAGCAAAGTCATCAACAAATGAGAGGACATGTTCACACAGTAGAATGTGTTCGTCAGAATGTGCTATTTTTAATGGTAATTATGCTTCTTTTCTTACAATTTAGGATGGCACGAAATAACCATTAAAAAACTATAGTCAATAAATAGTTCATTTATATATAATAATATTATTAATGTTATAATTAATATATAACATTAATTAAAATATTTAAAGTTATATATATATATCAGTTATATTATTATATATATATATATATATATATATATATATATATATATATATATATATATATATATATATATGTATATATATATATATATGTGTATATATATATATATGTATATATATATATATATATGTATATATATATATATATATGTATATATATATATATGTATATATATATATATGTATATATATATATATATGTGTATATATATATATATGTATATATATATATATATATGTATATATATATATGTATATATATATATATGTATATATATATATATATGTGTATATATATATATATATGTATATATATATATATGTATATATATATATGTATATATATATATATATGTATATATATATATATATGTATGTATATATATATGTATATATATATATATATATATATGTATATATATATATATATGTATATATATATATATATGTATATATATATATGTGTATATATATATATATGTATATAATATAATGTAAAAAAAATGTAAATGCATGAATTTACAATTTATGAAGACAAAAAATAACCATAAAAATATCACCTATAGTAAATAATGATATATATTAAGAAATTCCTAGTTTTATTATTTTATTTTTTGGTAACACTTTACAGTAAGTTTTTGTTAACTACTTTAGTTAACGTGAACTAAGAATGAACAATACTTCCACAGCATTAATTATTAAGTATCAATCTTAGTTCATGGTAATTTCAACATTTACTAAATCTATTCAAATCAAAAGCTCTATTTGTTAACTCTGTGAACTGTCATGAACTAACAATGAATAACTGTACTTTTATTAACTAACATTCACAAAGATAAATAAGTACTATAAAAAATGTATTGCTCACTGTTAGTTCATGTTAACTAATGTTAACAACAGACCTTATTGTAAAGTGTTACCCATTTTTATCACGACACCTCTACCTATTTTTATGTTTCACAAGTTAGAAAAAGGCGATTAACTTTGGTTGCCTGTTCATACAGGCAGTATTAGATATGCTTCTGAATGTACAGGACCATTTCAGAATCACACCTGCTTCACAAATATTTTCAATCCCTAACGTTGACTATAAAAACGTAGCTAGTTTTGTGTGAGCCACATTGTTCTCTATTTCTGCCTCAATTTCTTTCTCCCCATCACTCACTATCTCCATGTGAGTGACAGTCAGCCTAATCGTCTTTATGGCATGATAAACGGCATGAATATTGACAGCCGTCGTAACAACGGTTGCCTTGACAACCCCCTTAGCTGTTGCACATGACAGAGGTGTAACAATGAAAAATGCGACCTCGAGCAGACCTACAGTCAGCACGAATGCAACATGCATATTTGAGCTTGCTACAGTATAGCTTTTATGCTGCACGACTAATGTGTGTTAGCATATAAAGTCTTACCGAGGTGGACTAAAACAGAACGTGTTTGTATGTGTGTGTGCCTTATTTTATCATGCTTATCTTCTTATTTTGCATAAAGCTAGCCAGTAAACATCATCCTTTCTTGTTTCCCATCGTGATCTCGCTGTTCTTCTGGTCATGTAGAGAGAGACAGACTGACTGAGAGAAGGAGATAGGAGGGAGGGGGGACTAGACGTATTGCCTCAGAGGAGAGTTGGGGAGAAGATCCATGAATCTTGTTGTTTCGGTGGAGTAGCGTGTGTGTGTGTGTGTGTGAGATTTCTAACATGCACACATTGAAGTCCACTGGGATAAGCAAAGAAGGTGGGTGGGATCCTGCTGTTGTGTAGGGAGAGAATTTGTCGCTAATGTTCTTGCAGTTCATCTACGTTCTGGGTTTACACACACATAATCGCACACATTTCACTTCTGTAATTAACACACCGTTAAATGTGTTCACTGTGAGAGTCATTAGCACAAGCGGAAAGATGAGGAGAGATGATGGGAAATGCTTTTCACCTTCTTTTCTATCCTCACCTCTGAGGAGGCATCTATCACTCTTTCCTCGTCAATATTCTCTGTTGTTCATTCCCCACCAGTCTGCCCTGCAAAATCGAGCAGGAAAGGGACCGTCTTCAAAGTGTCACAACTGAATGTTAAAATAATTATTTGTGGAATAACTTTAAACTTGCAATATGACCCATTGCAGCCCTTTTCCCTCCTTATTTGTGGTTTATTGTGCCAATACATTTTAGGAAATAATGACATTTTTAAGATTTGTCTCCCATACCTAACCTCTGTTGGCTTATACATGTGTGTTAGTGTCTAGCATGCTTGTGGTGAGCGGCTTAGACACAGCTTAATGGCTGAGACAAATTAAGCAGAAGAGCATTGTGGGATGAAAGTGTGCCCATGTGTGAACAATGAAAGTACGTTTTGCAACCAATTCTCTCCCCTCTATGCTCTGTCTTTACTCTCTCTATCTAAATGTGAAGTGATAACTGATGCTCGTCACCTTTTTCCTCCTTGCATACACATGTCTGTGTATGCAGTGCCAGTGAAACAGGGATGTGCAAAACGACATATTTTCAAAATTGACAAGCCTTGCATAATTAGGGTCCACCAAAACCAGATCTGACAGTCAGATAGAAAGTGTCCTTGTGTTTAAAATAAATAAATAATTTTTTTTTTTTTTTTTCATGCTCATAGCACCAAGAATGCTGGAGGAGCACACTAAAACAGTGTTTGAGAATTTGTCTCTTAATGCATCCCCTTTATAAGAGCAAAATAAGCTACAATTTGTTTAACATCCCTTATTGGTTCTAGCTAGTTGACCATTCTGACCCATCCCTACAGTAATTTGATTAGACTGAGTTTGATTCGCATGTGGCTTTTAAGACTTTAAATAGTGGCAAATAGAAGGTTCTTGTCTTCTGTTTTGAATTAGCCTGCTATTGCCTCTTGCATTAAACCCAATCACCTGTGTAGATTATGGAAAACCAAGTTTGGAAGCATAGGCAGTTTGTGTTGATCAAAATACCTGCCCTCATTTGACGTAATGTACATTCAGATATGCAAGTAAATGTAATATCAATTCATGTCAGTAATCAAGTAACTGATTCACTTTTGATGTTTGTTTTACTGTTACACGTAAACACAATGATAATCACTGGCATAAAACTTGTGGGAAGTGTTTTACATTTACATTTAATCATTTAGCAGATGCTTTTATCCACTTGCAAATGAGGAGAGCAACAGAAGAAATCAAATAAACAATAGGGCAACAATATGCAAGTGCTGTGACAAGTCCCAGCTAGTCTAGCACAGTACACGTAGCAAGGTAGTTGTTTTTTTTTTTTGTTTGTTTGTTTTTTTTAGTTTTGATAGCGAGAATATATTACCTATGTAAATTTTGGCATTCTGGACTAAAAACCACGTGTTTCTGCTCTGAAATGTAAATAATAGTTGGAATAGTTCCTTACCTGACTATTTTTTACAAGAAACCACTTCACTAGGTAACATTACAAGACATTGTGAATGTATGACAACAATCTTCTGAAAATGTGTTGTCTTTTGTAGGTTTTTATATACACCTGAAGAAACCTTCTAACCATTGTTCTCTCTCTCTCTCTCTCTCTCTCTCTCTCTCTCTCTCTCTCTCTCTCTCTCTCTCTCTCTCTCTCTCTCTCTCTCTCTCTCTCTCTCTCTTAATTTCTCTCTCAGCTCCAGGAGACAGTGAAGAGGAAATTGGACAGTGCCCGATCTCCTATAAATGGTGACCAAAATGGCCTCAGTGATGGGAGTTACTCTCCCACTACAAAGAGACTCCGTAAGGAAGGATGCACTGGAATGGACTCTCTCAGTAGCCTTCCACCCATTTCCCCACTTCATTCAATGGACATCAAGCCCACCTTGCCCTCTGGAAACAACAGTGCCTCCTCAAACAACGGAACCGGCAATAGCAATGCTGGTACCAACCATATTACCGGACGACATGAGGATTTAGGCAAGAATGGTGGAATGCCTGATATTAAACTTAATGGTTCGTTGGATTTGGACGATGGCTTTGGCCTACTAAAGGACATGAAACAGGAGCCTTTGGATGATGGCGGTGGAATAGAGTCCTCTGAAACTTCGCTTTCAAATCAGAACAAGCTATTCTCTGACATCAATCTGAATGACCAGGAATGGCAGGAACTAATTGACGAGTTGGCGAATACGGTGCCTGAGGATGACATGCACGACCTCTTCAATGAAGACTTTGAGGAGAAGAAGGAGGTGAGCGACTTCACACGGGCCACGACGGAACAAACGCAACTTGCACAAGACCCAGCACCTAACTCTGTAGCTACGGCACCCAACAGTACACCGCAACCACAGAGTGGACAAATGCCCATGGGGTCACCTCAGGTGCGACCATCTTCTTCTGGTCCACCCTTTGCAACTGCTGCGAATGGAACACCACCCCAGCAACCCTTGCAGCAGTCACCAGCAGTTGGAATGCCATCAGGATCACCCGCTAACTGTGCGGTTCGTTCTCCGCAAACGCCCACCCAAGCCCAGACCCAGGCTTCGAGGCCTGGGAATGGATTTATGATGAATGCAGGTCCTGCCGTTGGCCCCGTGGGATCAACTCCAGTAACGGGAGGTGGCCCTGGATCAGGGGGAACTGGTGGAGGTGTACCAGTCCCGCCCAGCTCTGAACTTTCACCGGCCGAGCAGCTAAAACAAATGGCTGCCCAACAGCAGCAACGGGCTAAACTGATCCAACAGAAGCACCAACAGCAGTCCCAAGCAGCAAACTGGTCGCCTGCAGGAGCACCAACAAGCCCATACAGTGCACCCTTTAACCCAGACAAACCAAATAGCCCCATGATGTATCCGCAGGCTTTCAATCCTAGCAACACAATGGGGCCAAAAACACCAAGCATGAACAACTACCTCCCACAGAACCACATGAACATGCTCAATCAGCAGCAACAGCAGCAGCAGCAACCTAATAACTTGGCTGCCCAAAACAACCTCAATAAGCAGCTCTCTTATAGCAACACCAAGCCGCTGACTCATTTTAGTGGAGTAGACCACATGAGTCAGCGGATGACGCCGCCCATGGCCAATCAAGCCAAAAACCCGATGATGCCCTACATGCAGGGCACCGCAGGGCAAGGGGGTGGGCAACCACAAGTTCCAGGTCCAATGCCCAACCAGACCCATTTAAGTGAAGAACAGAAGAGGATGATGATGATAAAGCAAAAAGTGCTGACTCAAGGCATGCCGTATGGCTCTATGCAGCAGCATGTACAGGTAAGATCCTTGATTTTTGTTGTTCATGCCATGTTATGAGAACTAAAACCATGTGCGGCTTTTGCACTTTCATTAGTATTTAAATAAATGATTTTTTTTGTGCAGGGCTGCAGTTGTGAACTATATATTTAAGTGTTAATCTTTATATATTCGGTCAGAGGGTTGTTGTTACAGCAAGCTGTCCGCTTTAAGGCTTTGTCAGCAGTGCTTAGTGTACTATATCTTTGTTAGTCTGCTTGGGGGAAGCACAATGGTTTTACATTTTGTTGTTGAGGCACTTGCCAACTTTTATTTTAAATTTGTTGTGATCTGATTAGGTGGGTTTTTGGATGAGTAGCTGATATAAATTTACCTATTTCTATCTGTTGAACTCTGTCAGTGGATGCATGTAAGTAATAACTTTCTAAAAGCTTTTGGCAAAAAATTAGCATCAAGCCTTCCATTTTTTCTTTACCTTTTTAATTCAAATTTATTTAAAGTTCATTGGTCTCTTCACAGTCTATACACTGACACTGTGATGTATTGTACAGAAAACTGGAAAGCACTATAAGGTCTAATTTGATTAGCTGACTTTATGCATCTTACTTACCGGCCCACCTGAAAACAAAGGTGTACCAGGTTCATGCAATGAACACTGTTGAGGAAGAGTTAAAGGGATAGTTTACCCAAAAATGAAAATTAGCCCATGATTTACTCACCCTCAAGTCATCCTAGGTATATATGACATTCTTCTTTCAGACGAATAAAATCTGAGTTATATTAAAAAAGTCCAGGCTAATCCAAGCTTTATAATGGCAGTGATTGTTGTTCTGTTTTTGAAGTCCATAAAAATGCATCTGTCCATCATATAACGCGCTGAAAGTGTTGAAAGTGCCTCTGCAGTTCAAAATGCTTACGCTACGTCTGACGAGCGTAACTGGTAGCATAAGCATTTTGAACTGCAGAGGCACTTTCAACACTTTTTCCATAAATTGAGTACGGAAGGCGATCGGCCAGAACTTTACTTTATAAAGTTTTAAATATGGATATTTTTCTTACACAAACGCATCGATTCGCTTCAAAAGGCCTTTATTAAGCCCCCAGAGCCGTGTGGATCACGTTATATGACGGACAGATGCATTTTTATGGACTTCAAAAACAGAACAACAGTCACTGCCATTATACAGCTTGGATTAGCCAAGACTTTTTTTAATATAACTCAGATTTTATTCGTCTGAAAGAAGAATGTCATATACACCTAGGATGACTTGAGGGTGAGTAAATCATGGGCTAATTTTCATTTTTGGGTGAACTATCCCTTTAATCCCTGGATTTGATATTTGTTTTAGTCAGGCAAATCTTTGAAAGATATTCAGAGCTTTGTTTACTTTGCTACCAAGTACCAGGTAAACAGGTAAACTATATTTCCATTAGCAAAACTGTCATCCCTCTGTTGTTTTTTAGTTATGCCTATCAAATAGTCTGTACTTATTTGAGTAGTCACATTTACCACTAGATTTTTTTTGTGTTTTCTGTACAGTTGTTCGTGGAGACTGCTGCACCATTATTTCAATAATTTCCCCCCCACTATTATTGTGGTATAATCGGATTAATTCAGATCCGCCCTCCCCAAAATTATACACGTCCTGTGATTGGTTGCTTTTACATGTCAATCAAGCGGCTCTTCTGGTCTAAGTGGATGTTATAAGATATAAAATGCAAAATGGACCACGTTTTTTGCTGTTTAGTCAAAGTGCTTATACAAAACTAAAAGCTAACACTTAAGTATTGAGACAATGCTTCAGCATTGGGCAGTTTGCCTAGAGACACGTTATAAGTCGAACCGATTGGTCCTTACCCATATCTCTGGATTTTAAGTCTGTGTTGTGCAGTGGGACAGTAATGGTTCCTGTTGCCATGAGCAACAGCTAGCTCTTGGAATAGGAAATCGACACTCTGTAATATATTTATGCCTATGCGCCAACCTTTGATGTCCCCATGGCCGCCAAAATCCCTTTCACTCATCCTATCCTTGGATAAAAGGATGCCTTCTCTCTCCTTTCAGTTTCAGGAATTGATAGTGCTCTCAAATCATTATTACCATGTTCTCTCAAATGTCACTGCCATTTGCTCATTGGTTGTAACCTTTAGCCTACAGTCAACAACTAATGAGAAATGTGAAATTTGTTAGTATTTGTTTTTTGCATGATTATCCAACACAGTTTCTTCGTTAGACTACTGTTTACTTAAAAATGTCAGTCAAGAGTGCTAGAATGCCTTTTGTTATGGAAGGGTGATTGTGCTGGTGGTGGTCTCAGTTGTTGAAGAGGTCTCGAGTCTGTTAGCTTCTGAACTGTAAATTATTCTCATTAATGGTGACATCCTCAGCCCCTCCCAGGCACCCTCTCTCTCCTCCTTTCATTTTATCCATCTGTTCATTGGGTTCTGTAGCTCTTGCTCTGAGATTAGATATTCCTCCACCCCTTTTCCTCTTTTTTTCTTCTCCTGCATCTCCTATGCCCCCACCCCCCTCTTCCCTCGTTCTCTCTCCTCAGAAGCAATAAAGGGGTAGATTTATGATGGTTGGTTCTTTTGCAGCCTGAGGAAAATGCAGCAGAAGAGCGAAATGAGGTAGAGAGAAAGAAAAAGAGAGAATGAGAGAAAAAGCAGAATGAAGGTAGACCATAAGTAAAAGATGGTATGAATTATGGAAAAGGTGTAAAAGAAATCAAAGGCTAAACGAGAGAAAGGTATTATGAAAGAGGATGATGGAGAGTATGAAAAAGAGAAATTTCAACTTGTTTGTAATTTTGTCTCCTAAATAAACTATTGATGTTAAACACTGCAATCTTGCTTTTTCTCAGTTGAATTTGCATGGTAGCACAAAAATGTCTTGTTCTTTGTCTTGTAGTATGTACAAGTACTATGTACTTGACTGAACTGAACAAAAAAGCTGGTTTCATTGCATTGAATGTAGTAGATATAATCGACAAGCATTTGCTAATTCCACACATCATGTTTTCTCAACCACCTTAGACCAGCCAGACTGGTGTCTTAATCGCTAATGCTAATTTTTGTTTTGCCTGAGGTCTGCATATCAGAATTACTCCTTTGCTTCCTTTTAGTGCAGCATTGTTTCCCGTTCTTACAGTTATTAGTGGTAAATGTTGTTACACACAAATTAGAACAATAATGGACCTGCAATGAAGCAGCTAGCTAAATATTTATGATTTGTGTCAGCGAACCAAAAGGTTTTAGCTTAGCTAAGGCGCTACATTCAGACAATTTGCATGCAATGTTCATGCTTCTCACAATGTGACATTTACACATTTCTGATGTCCCTTTTGTCCCACATGTGCAATGTTATATATGTATGCAGTTCTCTGCTATGGAAAATCAATAACAAATCCCAGCACATGCATTTTGTAAATTAGTAGCTCCATTGTTTGAAATGTATGAAACCAAAAGGTGGCTTATGTGTCCATATGTGTATTTTTTTGTATTTTTTTTTAATAATATAATTAATAAAAAATGTAGTGTTAAATGAGAAAAAATTCTAGAAATAATAAGCTTTTCTACTAGTGGTCACAGACATTTGGATCACCCTGTATTTGATTATATAAAAAAGAAAAGAAAACGTAATAAAAAATGATGTAATAGTTTTCCATATATTCTGTCAAATTATGGGCTGCTTACTTTCAGAATACACTATTACTGTTATTTGTCTTGATACTCTGCGTGCACAGACTCTCATTTGGAGTTGGCAAGTTTTTGATTGGATAATGCATTTTGAATTTTGCATCTTATTGGATCTTTCATCTAGACAATAGACAGGCCATCAGGTTATTGATTAAAGAGTGGTGGATGCTGTTGGTGGACAGTCTAGGGATAGGGTGGAATCGCAATTAGCAATATTTATGGTTGCTTATGAAGGCAAAGACACTCAGTAAAAGCTTTCTCACAATGGCTTCCTTGAACACACATTCATAGAGTTCAGAGCGCATCTAGTTGGTTGCTTTTTCTCCTTTTCTTTCATGCACAGGTGGCAAAATGGGCGAGTTTGCATAATCTTATTAGTGTGTGATTATGAAACTTTAGCACGGTCTTTAAAAGCTTGTTAGTCAGGCTTTGATTGTCACTCCATGCCATTTTGCATATCGCTGTGACGGCTGTAATTTATTTGTGGGTGATCAAAGGTAGAGGGGGGAAACTGTATGGTGGGCTAATGCCATTGTAAAGCTTATGTGTGAACTAATAGATGTTTAGGGCTTCGGATATTAACGGGGGGTGTTGCTTAATGGCAGTCAGCCTTTCAGGTAGTCTGGTGTCACAACTTGATTTTTATGAATGGTACTTGGCAGAGCAAAACTTGCTGCCACAATGATAGTATGTTGAGTGATTACTAGGGTGTTTCAAGTGTTTTAATCTGTGTTATATGTGGTTGTGAGGGATTTGCTAGGTGGTTGTGGAATGTTTTCTTACTAGGTGGTTCCTATGGTGTTGTCTGGTTGCTAGGGCTTTGCTATGTTGTTGCTTGGATGGCATGTTGCTAGATACTTGTTTACTAGGTGGTTGCCAGGGTGTTGCTATGCTACTTATATAATGTTCTAAGTGTTCTAAGCTCTTTGCTAGGGTGTTGTGAGAGATTGCTTTGGCTTTGGTAGTTGGTTGCTAGGGTGTTATGGATGGTTGTTATGGTTTTACCATGAGATTAAGTTATTTCTGTTATACAGTGGGGAGAACAAGTATTTGATACTTTTCCTACCAAGTATTTTTCCTACTTACAAAGCATGTAGAGGTCTGTAATTTTTATCATAGGTACACTTCAACTGTGAGAGACGGAATCTAAAACAAAAATCCAGAAAATCACATTGTATGATTTTTAAATAATTAATTTGCATTTTATTGCATGACATAAATATTTGATCACCTACCAACCAGTAAGAATTCCGGCTCTCACAGACCTGTTAGTTTTTCTTTAAGAACCCCTCCTGTTCTCCACTCATTACCTGTATTAACTGCACCTGTTTGAACTCGTTACCTGTATAAAAGACACCTGTCCACACACTCAATCAAACAGACTCCAACCTCTCCACAATGGCCAAGACCAGAGAGCTGTGTAAGGACATCAGGGATAAAATTGTAGACCTGCACAAGGCTGGGATGGGCTACAGGACAATAGGCAAGCAGCTTGGTGAGAAGGCAACAACTGTTGGCGCAATTATTAGAAAATGGAAGAAGTTCAAGATGACGGTCAATCTCCCTCGGTCTGGGGCACCATGCAAGATCTCACCTCGTGGGGCATCAATGATCATGAGGAAGGTGAGGGATCAGCCCAGAACTACACAGCAGGACCTAGTCAATGACCTGAAGAGAGCTGGGACCACAGTCTCAAAGAAAACCATTAGTAACACACTACGCCGTCATGGATTAAAATCCTGCAGCGCACGCAAGGTCCCCCTGCTCAAGCCAGCGCATGTCCAGGCCCGTCTGAAGTTTGCCAGTGACCATCTGGATGATCCAGAGGAGGAATGGGAGAAGGTCATGTGGTCTGATGAGACAAAAATAGAGCTTTTTGGTCTAAACTCCACTCGCCGTGTTTGGAGGAAGAAGGATGAGTACAACCCCAAGAACACCATCCCAACCATGAAGCATGGAGGTGGAAACATCATTCTTTGGGGATGCTTTTCTGCAAAGGGGATAGGACGACTGCACCGTATTGAGGGGAGGATGGATGGGGCCATATATCGCGAGATCTTGGCCAACAACCTCCTTCCCTCAGTAAGAGCATTGAAGATGGGCCGTGGCTGGGTCTTCCAGCCTGACAACGACCCGAAACACACAGCCAGGGCAACTAAGGAGTGGCTCCATAAGAAGCATCTCAAGGTCTTGGAGTGGCCTAGCCAGTCTCCAGACCTGAACCCAATAGAAAATCTTTGGAGGGAGCTGAGAGTCCGAAACCTGAAGGATCTGGAGAAGGTCTGTATGGAGGAGTGGGCCAAAATCCCTGCTGCAGTGTGTGCAAACCTGGTCAAGAACTACAGGAAACGTATGATCTCTGTAATTGCAAACAAAGGTTTCTGTACCAAATATTTTAGTTCTGCTTTTCTGATGTATCAAATGCTTATGTCATGCAATAAAATGCAAATTAATTACTTAAAAATCATACAATGTGATTTTCTGGATTTTTGTTTTAGATTCCGTCACTCACAGTTGAAGTTAAAAATTACAGACTTCTACATGCTTTGTAAGTGGGCAAACCTGCAAAATCGGCAGTGTATCAAATACTTGTTCTCCCCACTGTATAAACACTGATGTCTACGGTAGTGATCAAAGTAGAGTAAATCACCTTTAAAGTAACTTGACACTTACGTATAAATATAGCATTACATTGTTACACCAGTAGGTGGCAACAAGTGACTGTTATAAAATGTATTTGTCATTGAATGATTAATTCAAGAGATCTGTTCAAAAATGCTGATTCATCTAGTAATGATGCAAGTGAGGTCTTTTATGAGTGAGTCATTTGAATCATTCATTTAAATAGATAAAAAAAAAATCTGATTAAATTACTTTTTTTTTTTTAAATAGACTGCAGCAATTAACATTTTGCCAGAACCTTACGTAGCAAATTACGTTATTTTGTTTAGCCTAGTCATAATCATGGGAGAATCGTATTCTCTATTTAAAACCAAAAAATTGTGACTAAATTTATCCAGAATTGTGCAGCTCTATTGCTAGTGGGGTTTGGCTATCGTTTGAATTTTAGCGATTTCGATTCCAGTTCTGATTCTGCTTATTGATTCCTATTCTTCGATTTCGATTACAATATGGTAAAAAAAAAAAGTCAAACATTTAGGTATCAAAAGCCTAAAGAACAACTAACTAATAAACTAGGCTAATTAATATAAATTTCAAACATTATTAAAGACAAGGATACAGTCAGTAATACAGTAATAACAAATTAGCAAATAAAAATACATCTAAACAAAGTTCAGAATTTAAATCAAATCTAAAATAACACTGCATAGTTTTTTTATAAATAAAATATAGATTAATCCTTATTAAAGTTCCAAAAGTTATTCAGTTAAGATCAGTGAGTGATTGTCTTTTGTTCTTTGATTAACAGTAATGACACAGACTGCAGCAGGTTTATTAGCCTGCTGTCACTTTAAGATAGCATGCACGGATCCAATATACTGTTACACATGCATTATCTTTTTCTCAACTGTTTACGTTTACTTAAAGTATGCGGTATGCAGGATTGACAACCTAGTGGTTGAAATGGTTACTGCAGTCCAAATTCAAAATATTTGAGAGCGTTGTTTTCCCCGCCCCCTCCTCCTCAGACTCGACGCTCACGCGGGTTGTCAGCTTGAGGACGCGCTACAGGAGCGAGCGCAATTGACAATGAAAGCCGAAGACTCTTACAAACTGTAAGTTGATGAGTTGATTTATCCGCGTTTTAATATGCTCTCGTTCATAGAGATTTTTAGATGGATGCTGAGGCTTTTTAGGTCGGGTAGAATCTGCGATCTCTGACACGGTTTGTTCGCTGGCTTCCATGGCTGCAATACGATGTGTTTTCCACCAACTGGCGACCTGTGGTGTCGAAATACTATTGGGTAAACTGGCGGCGTGCGGTATCACACAGACCAAAACAAAAACAGACACGGAACGCACATTTCAAAGTAGAATAACTGGCTGTAGCAGTGCTTTTCAGAGAAACAAGTAGGTGAATTTAGAATGTTTTATACATATCTGCAAGCATATTATGGTATTTTTATGCTTTAGTAAAGTGAAAAACTTACATACAGCACCTTTAAGACATAACCGACTGTGTTTACAAGGATATTTTGACATAATTTTGTGTGTATTCGTCCGTTCAAGCACAAGAAGACACGAAAGAGAACTCTAGGGCTGCAACAACTAGTCGATAATAATTGATAATGAAAATCATCGACAACGATTCTCATTATCGATTAGTCGGGTCTGCCCTCTGTGCACGCAAAACTTCCACCAGTCACGCCAAATTACAACACTGAATAACTTATTTTTATGGACAAAATGCATCTAAAATAGTGAAGTGGAAACAGTGAGCTGCTGCGGGAAAGGTACGAGATCCAGTGAATTCTCTGTTTTAAGCCTCAAGCTAAATGCATTAGTGTTTAACATATACCATGTCATGCTCTTTGAGAGATGTGTGTGCGTCCTCAGCGCAAAATGTTCATTTTACAGGTTATATCCTCATCTGTAAATGTTACTAATTCACGCGAGTATTTCCATTTTGCATGAAAGCGCGTCCTGACACAATCTTCAAAACTTCAAACTTCACTAAACGAGCGGCGGGCGCGCACATGCGCGTCAAACAGACAGAACGCAGTCGAGAGGGAGACAATAAATATTCAGTGCAAAAACATTCATTTAGCTGAAATATCTGCTGTTGGATGCTAAATTTAGGTTTAGAAGTCAACATGTAATTCAAGTATTTTATGAGAGTAGTAACTGTAAAGAGATAACAGAGTGTAATTGAATATAAATATAAGACGTTCTTATAGCCTATTTACAGGATAAAGAAATGACACATAGCGAATGTGTGTGTGTGTGTGTTCCTCCAGAACAATCCTCTTATCTGCTAACACTGAGTGTTTTTTTTTTTTTTTTTTTTTTTTTTTTCTTTAAAATATTTTTAATGTAGGGATTTAAACTGTCCTTTTGCTTAGTAACTTTTTTGCAAATAATGTATAGCACAGACATACCCAATATTAACCATGTTTTTATTATAGTAAAACCATGTTTTTTGGCGTATTGATTACCATTTGTATAACCACACAAATACCATAGTTAAACTATGGATTTGAAGCAAAACCTTAGATAATTTTTGTTTACCATGGAATAACTACAATAACCCTGTTATTTATTTATTATAATTTTTGTTTGTTTGTTTTATTCGTTGTAAAACCATGGTTAATTTTTGTAAGGGTAAATTCACTATGTATGTTTTCATAGCACTCAGCTGACATGTATGGTTGTTTGTTTGTTTGTTTGTTTGTTTGTTTGTTTGTTTGTTTGTTTGTTTGTTTGTTTGTTTGTTTGAAGGACAGCGTTGGGCAGGATGTGGAATAGTGTGTTTTGTCAATAAAATAAAAAATTGGCTTTTTATCCGATTAATCGATTAATTGGAAAAATAATCGATTACCAAATAATCGTTAGTTGCAGCCCTAGAGAACTCAATTCAGTATTTTTTCACATCTTCATACACTTGAATTGTTTAAAGACCCCCTGTGGTTTTTAATGTTGTTTATATGTCTATGTGGTGTTTTTAATATGCTTTAAGACAAACCATGTGCAAATTCATAAGTCAACACCATTGCTGAGTATTTTCTCCTTAAAAGTCCAGTGAACCAAAGACTCAAAAACGCGACTTTAAAGACTTTAAAATCGACGGTGTGTCTTACGTCACAAACTACCTTGTAACCAATCATGTCAACGTGCGGGCGGCTTTAGCATATTACCATTAGTATGCTGCGAAGCAGGGGAGTCTCAAGAGAAGCCAGGTTATCCCGGTATATTTTCTGTTGATATGAAAAATTGGGTACTTTTAGCAATATAGCAGGAGAATTATGTATATGATGTATATTACGATGTTATGATGAACTATAGCTATGCCTTTCTCCACTGACGATTGTAAGTTCAAAGCGTTTCTAAGGATATTGATTTTTAGAAGGCAGACTGAGATGGCGAACGGGAACTTGATTTATTAACATTAGCAACACATTATTAGTGGATCTCTGGGCTAATTTGCATATCCATGGTCCCACGTATACTACATGAATCAAGGGTGTAGAGTTACATTCAAGCTATTTTAAGGCATGAGGAAACAGGAAAAAACTTTCACAGGACAAAGTGTTTAAATGTCATTTTGGTGATCATAGATGAGTTTTAAGGGATAAAATTATTGATTACAGGGGGACTTTAAACCCACATTCAAATGCGCACACAGGAATCGATAATTGGAATCAAAATTTTTATTTAATGACAAGTATCTGATTTCAGAATTGGAATCGTTTTTCCATTCCCAACCCTACTTTGAGTCCCTCCTTCAATTCATATCTAGGGGATTTTTTTTTAGCTCTTTTGTTTATTGTACACCAGGAGAAAATTATACCTTGGACACTTAGAAAGTAACAGCACACATCTTCTCAGGTAGCATCGGTTTTCTGAGCTACCATTTATGTTCGTAGCACAAGCGTGTTGAATTATGTGCCAAACCATAGAACCTAGGTGTAGTGAGTTCTTTAAATCCTGAAACCTATGGGAAATTATGGGTAATAGTGATTGCCTTACTATTAGGAAAGACACTGTGTCATTCTTTTTTTCCATAGTGACGGAGAACTGTTGTATTATGACATCTCTAGCTTATCTTTTAAGTTAAAAGTTCATTCATATGACCAGCATATGCTGACACATGCACCTTGAGTTTTTCCTGTATTACGTTCATCTTTCATGTGCCATGGAAGCGAAGAGTCTTGTGGCATAAATCTCAAACAGTGGAAATTCAGAGAAATCATAAAAAGACCACCCTACTGCTCTTATCCTCTCCCCTTCCCCCACCTCTCTTTATTCACAGGAAGGAGAGGTATTGCTTTCCTTCAAACCCCCCTCCTCATCAGACACTCTCTCACACACGCATGCACACATCAGGGATTGAGCCGAGTCGCTCTCAGATCCTGCAGGAGTGAGGACTGGAGGAAAGAGCAGAAAGGAGTGGTGGGGGCTGAAGCACACCGCACTCGTTGTATCCTTGACAACACAGACACCAGACAAAACCACCACCGACCGCCGCTGTGCCGCCTAAACAAAGGCATTTGTGTGCACTTGTGTGTGTCAACAAGGAAAGAGGGCAGATACAGCGACGAAGCATTGTTTTAGCAACTAGCTGTATAGAGAGCTTATAAACACACACACAAAATTCCCAGTTGTAGCAATATTTCTCCACTTGACATCCCGTAATGATGTATGTTTGTCTATTGCGTATTCACTGGGGGCCTCTAGTCAACATCTCTGCACTGAACTATATTGACACAGCCTTGAATGAGCCACAGAAAGAGTGTCAGTATAGGCACCATAGCTGCTTTTTTGGGGCTAAAGCTAGTAGAATAAGCCGAGTGTCACTAATACTGAAATTGATAGAGTAAGGTTGAGAGATACATTCAAGCTGATGTTGTTAACAGGTCTGCCGCTGACAACCAACAACCTTTGTTGATGGTTACACATGGTTTCAATGTGGTGTGTGTTTATGCAACCGTTTTACACATTGATTCACAGTGCTGGAGTCAAAAACCTGTAATGTTCATAGCTGTAAAATTCCGAATGGCTTGTGTGGCACATGTAAAGTATTTATTAGATGTATTCACACAGAACATAATGACACAGTGTGCTTTTGCAATACTAAGTCAATTAGTGAGGTCAGCCAGTTTTATTTTATTATTAATTCATTGAATGTATGATTGGCATGTTTTTAAGATGTTGCTACACATTTTCATATGAGTGCTCTGATTTGAAGCCCCATCCACATTAAGATCAAGTTTATGGGTGCACAGGAAAGAATAAGTGTGAAATATGGCATTGTGCCCTAAAGCAGTATCATGTGATATGATTCACACTGCAACTACAGTGCCTAAAGAGACCACATTATTTCTCTAAGCTGTCCTACAGAGTGCTGCAATTTATATGTGAGTAAATCTCACAAAAGCTGTCAAGAAATGTATGGATAATATTCCCCCTCAAAATCAAAATATTTGTATGAATTAATTTATTGGTTCATAATTGTCTTTAATACACCACCTTAATAAAGTCACAATGCAAAAATCTCATTGGTCCTAAAATCATCATTTTTTTTTCTTCTTTCTAAAACAAGGCCCAGTAATTAATAATTCACTAATGGCACCTGCTGTGAATGAGTCTTAAGCTGCAGGTACGTGCTGGTTATATTGCACTGCAATACCTGCGTGCTGACTGTGTGTGAGCGCTGCCGCTGCTGCACTTCTCTTTGTCCGCGCGCTAACACTGACAGATGGAGAGACCACATGGATCATGGCAGGAGAGAGAGAGAGAGGGAGGAGATAGAGAGCAGAGACGACGGAAAGAGGATGGCGCTGGTGGTGGTGGGGGGTTAGTGCACAGGCCAGGAGGAGGTGTGTGTGTGTGTGCCGGGGCATATGCTGCCCAGGAAAAAAGCAGCCTGCAGTGGGTGTCTGCTTGCCCATGTGTATTAGCGTTTGAATTTCCAAAGATTGCTAAAATACTACTTCCTCATATTTGGAAGATGTACGCTTACCTTGTATACTTGTGTTTAAGTGCTGTAGCTATAATAATGTAGGATATAAAACAGCCTGGATATAAATAAGATTCACGTTCATGTGAGTTCGCGTATCAGTGTGTGCTTGGATGACAGAGCTCTGTTTAGTATGCAGGGACCAGAATGCTGTTGCTGCCAGTGTGCTATGAAGCCAACACTGGCCTGTAGCACAGAATAAGAATGATGCCTCTCTCTCTCTCTTCCTCTTCCCCCTCCTCTCACTTCCTCCAGTGAGGATACCTCACCAATAAGAGAGGGAGAGAGAGTGAAACTTTGGCCGTCTCAGCCACTGTGTTGCCATAGATACCATGGCTCATAGCGCTTTACTTCCGAAATCAATGGCAGACTCAAGATGGGAAAGGTGGGAGTTGTGTGTGTGCATGAGCTTGCACATGTGTGTTTGTGAATGTGTGTATGGAAATGTTTGACACCTGTCAACATGCGAGGATTGTTATTTAGTCTTTAGGGTGTTTACTGCTGCTGTGAGATCGCAGTGGTTAGTATTTTTGAAGAACCCCACCTCAAAACATACGCACTCAACACACGCTAAGGTCGGCTCGATGTTTTGGCTTTATGATATCAGCTCTGATACTTCTGTATTGATACTATCACTAAATAAGTACCTTGAAAATAAAAGACAGTAGTTGTGTGTTGTGCAAACGAATAATTAAAATAAGCGTGCAATCTGTTATGTACAGGCAGTTAAGACACATCTTTAAATCAAGCAGGGTCATGGAATCTATTAATGCCATATAAAACTGCATGAACAATTACAGTACATGAATTATAGTTATCTCAGCATGTTTTCAGTTGCATTTCCAAATAAATTCTCTGGAAATATTTTAAAACATAAACCATATTGTGTCAGAATTGAACAACTATTCATTTACTTTGCTCAACTCGACACACATTAATATGAATACTTTTTTAAAAATCTTTTTCTCTTTCTTGCATACTTGGCATCTTTTGTGTTGTGTTATCTCTATCAGTAACTGTTGTAACAGAAAGTGGTACAAAAGCTGTCACTGGGACAGCACCCTTTAAAAAGATTCTAATACCGTTTAGGCACTAATATGCACTCTTTAGGTACAAAGGTGTACCTTTTGAAAGGGTACCGCCAAAGTGACAGCTTTTGTACCTTTTTTCTGAGAGTGAATTTCAGATGTGTTTCTGTTGTGATGTTAGGTTTTGAATTGGTTTTACTGTTTAGAGGTAAATTAAAAAGAAAGAAAGAAATGCTGCGATGCTTCATGTTACTACACCTGCCTGAACTGCCAAACTGCACTGAATAGCAGAACATTGTCATCAGGAAAAAATCTTACTGTTTTTGGTATGCTATACCTGTTTTGTACCTTTTTTTTCTACCAGTACTGTGCAGCCCCTAAACACACACACACACACACACACACACACACACACACACACGTGCGTGTGCGTGTGCTTGTGCGTGTAGAGTGCTGCAGAGACAACATATTTTTTGTAGGCCAACCCGAAAGTTACCATCACCCTAGTCTCAGCCACAGACGTCACACTCATGGACTGTTGGCTGAGCGTCTGATGTATATGGCAAGCAAAATTGGAAACACTTCAAGAGTTTCGAAGTCATTATCTGATTAGTTGGATTCTACAGGATTTCCAGGAGATGCGTGTGTTGCGTTTTTTTAACGGTCAACCCCCATATGGAAGCAAGACCGTTGTGTTTACAACTGTGACAATGAGCGCTTATCAGGATCTGAATGCTGGATTTTCAAAAGTATGTGAAGTAAGTAAAGTTCATGGCATAGACTCTACAATACGTTATTCTAGGGACATCAACATTACGTTTTTGCGTCGCTAAACATGACGCAGAACAAAACAAACTGTGATTGGATGCTTTACATGTCAGTCAGACAGCCTCTGGGTGGTCCTTGGCCAATGAAAGCTGCTATGGATTCTGAAGGTCTGCCTACGCAAAACTAACATCATCCTGGTTCCCTTGACAAAAAGCCAATTGGATTTTGGATTATTGCAGATTTTGTTCATCAAGATAATCTTTATAAAGAAAGACAATTTAAAAAGACAGCCTAAAAACAATTGCCAGAAGTAAAAAGCTGAAGTTAAGCTATAAATGAACTACACCACGCTGGCATGACTTCAGCATCACATTCACTAAGCTTCCGATTATTTTTTTCAATCTTTATTTAAAATCTTTAATTTGGAAAGTTTGAATTAGAATAGTTTGCAAGAGCACAAGTATAAACACAAGAAGGCTATGAAAGAGAACTAGTGATTAGAAGAGATAATGACCTGCTCGACCTCTGTAGTCCCATTTAGCCACTTCTTGGCAACCACCTTTCTCAATCAAAATCTTGTTTTTTATGTCATAGAAAAAAAACCAAGAACATATCTTGAGCTTATGTTTACCACAGACCTTATTTCAGCCATTTAACCAAAAACCCATTCAAAAAATGGCGATTCATGGCAATGGAATGGAACTTCATGGCGATGGAACTGGAAGTGCTAAAATGCTAACTTGTTTCTGGGTTTTTTGGACTCACTTATGCAACGCTCTCCTCTGAGTTCTGTTATTTTATCCTGAGCTAATGATGTTTTTGATCACCTAAACCTAAACCGAACACCCATAGAAACATTTCTGCATTTTGGCATTTCCTTCATTCATGCATTTCCTTTATTTTTTATGAACTGTTTTCCTTTAGGAATGGTCTCCCTAATGTTGGCCAAACCACACACACTCACACAAGCAAGTTATATCAAAGAACAAGAGCTTAGCGACTATCCTCATTCCTGAGGATTTATCGCTTGTTTTCCCAGCACAACTGAAGGAGAGAAACAGGAAGATAAAGAGTGAGGAACACCTGGGTCGCACACCCCCACGTACACAAAAAAAGAAAGACAGCTGCCTCTTTCCATATGGCAAAGTCATGGATATGACACCCGAATTGCACAGGCACACACACACACAGTATCAACACAAGCTGCTTCGCTCTCTTCAGAAAGACCTTCACTATTTCACGCCTTAAACTGAAGTGAACTGCACTACGGCAGATTCGCACTCGGTTCCGCGGAGTTACATGTTGAGTTAATTTTAATAGTAGAGCTTTAAAGGAGAAGTTTTGTCGTTGTTGTGTCAGCTTCGTCTGCTTCCATGTAAAAGTATGTATTGTGGCATTATACATATGCCAGTCGAACAGTCGTGTCATTATTTTATATTTAGTGTAATAGCGGCACCTCATCCTGCCAACACAACGCAGTCTTATCTTTCCCAAGGAGCCTCCGAACTATCATATCCCGAAAGAAAGACGGAAGGAGGTTGGATGAATTGTTTTTAAAAAAGGAGGCAGCTCTCAAAACGCTCACTGACAACTTGAGAGAGTGAGAAGGAAGGAGAGAGAGCGAGTTAAGGAGCTTTGAAAAGGATTAGGTGCAGAATTTAACTTTTTTGTAGCCAAAGATGCCTTCTCAGAGCAATTTGCCTTGAACGCTGAAACATGGTTAATCCCTTCTTAAAAGAGCATAATCCAACAACCCTGCTACCTGATCCACACTGCAGAGAGACTGAAAGCTGTGGCGCTTCACTCTACCTGAACCAACACACACTCGCTCAGAAAACACGCCGGTGGAAGCCCTACACACCGTGAACTCAAACACTTGTTTACAAACTCCAACCTCCAACACAGAATGTCCTTACAGAGTTTTGGGTGTGTTAGACCTGCTGCTGAGAGAAAGTATGCCAAGGAGAGCGTTTCAGGAGGAATGCAATGGCTGAGTAATGTGCAAAATACACTGTATGAGAAATTTACAGTAAAAAAAAAAGTTATCTTACTGTTTTTGGTACACTATACCTCTTTACACTAGTATAGTGGTACACTATACACTATACCTCTAAAATGTCTCAGCTTTTGGGAGTCCGGGAGTCAAGAAAGTTAAAAATAGTCAAACATCATGTTATATTGACAGTCATATGGCAGTGCTGTCTGTGAATCATTGACTGACTGGGCAGCTGCATGCTCTTGGTTTTGGATATAGTCTGTTGACACACAGATCTAGTGTATTTCCGGGTTGAACTTAAAGCGTGTGTGTGACATTGATATGTGTCTGTGATTTAAAACTCTGAACGTCTTTAGCAGCACACATAGCGAGAGCGCTGACAAATAAAATCTGTCAACACAGAGAGCTAACGATGCTTAGAGTTTGTTTGTTGTGTATTAACTGTCATGTGTACATATGTCTGTGTTTGGACAGGCACTTGTTGCATTTATTTCTAAAGTGTACAACTGTTCTTATTGCAGTATTGAATGATATGCTATTTAAAAATTCAAGTTTATTGAATAATAAACTAGCATTCATAAAGTTTTTTTTTTTGCTTGAAAAATGCATGCTTTTATTCAGCAAGGATTAAATAAACAAAAGTGAAAGTTAAGGCATTTATAATGTTACAAAAATGTTCAATTCCAAATTCTTTTGAAGTTTCTATTCATCAAAGAATACTGACATAACTATATCATGGTTTCCACAAAAAAAGCAGCATAAAGTTAAAGTAGTTTTATTTAAAGTTGTTTCTTGTTATGGCTTCGAAATCGCCTAGTGATGTCTGTAATCACTTTGATCATGAAAAATAAAATTAAGTGCAAGATGTGTCGCGCCAATCTATCATGTACATAGCATTATAATGAGAACAAGATTGTAATAGAATGTTGTAAATTATCTGTGCTTTAGTTTATCAGCGTTGTTGTTAAGGGAAGAGCGCATTCAAAATGGGAATTTCCCTTTCAAACCATAGACTGTAAAAAGTAGCACGGCCAAGTTCACGTGCGCATTCGCATCGTTTTGTGCAGATGTAAGTTGTAATAGGTATATATCTGATTAATCTAATATAGGATGTCTTTGGTTGAGTTTATTAACACGCTAGCAAAGGTCTGCAGGGTTTATTCACAGTTTCAGCTCAAATACAATGCCCGATATTATTGATTCTGTTATTTGAGTTTTTAGATGTTTCTTTTTCAAAAATATTGATACATCATAATCTAGCAGTTGTTATTTTTTCTAGTCATTCGTTCATGTCATGTTTGTATTTGTCAACATTAATTTTCATAAGAGTCTTAAAATATTTTCATATCTCCATGACTGCCATGCCCCGCCCCCCGCACACAAAAATGCCCATCCCTACAATAAATACATTATATTTATCTTATATATTACTATATTACTAATATGGAACTTTTTTACTTTTTGTTTTGGTAGAGAGATCGATTTTTGTTTTTTTTTGTTTTTGTTTTTTATGGATGGAATAATTCAATTCAATATATTTCTAACAGTTAGATATTGGTTAAACTGAATGAAAAACAGCGCTTAATATTTCCCCACTATTTTTATGAGCAGATTGTGCACCCTGCATTGTTGGAAAGAACTCTTTCCTTTAGAACTGCAAATATCAGGAAATCTATCTGCATTCTTTACTGTGTCCTTTTTGTTTTTCTCTCTTTATATTTTTCTGACTTTTCCTCTCTTTGTTGCTCTCATTCTTTCTTTCTTTTTGCAACCTGAGGAGCACTGCACACTGTGTTTGCCACCCACTCTCCTCTGCCTGTGGACTCGCAGTGAGAGAGAGAGAGAGAGAGAGAGGGAGAGGGAGGGAGAGAGAGGCCTGTGTGTTATTTGGGAGGAGTGGCTGCTTTAGCTCTCTCATTACAGGACACTGGGAATGCTGCAGCGACCAAACTCCAGCAGCCCTTTCACTCACTGTTTGGACACAAAACAAATGCCTTTATACTCCTACACAAGTGTTTGAGCACTCTTCAGGAGTACACCCTGTATCCTGCCTTTTCACCTCTAGAAACCTATGTTACATTCCAGGCCCTTGATGTGTTTCTATATTGATGCAATTGATGGCAAGCGCGTTGAGTAAAGCCAGCTAGTTCCCCTGACCCTCATTTGTTTTTTCCTGCCACCCTTTCCATCCCGTTACCATGGGTTACTCGATTCTAATAGTGCTGGCATCGCTATTGTTAGGGCATTTTATCACATTTATGGACAGTTTGATGGAAGCCAGCTTTCCTATCAGGCACTGCAGCAGTCACCTATCAGAGAGGACCCATTGTCCCCCTGGCGGTGATAAGAATTCTTCAGGCTGATGATGTGGAGTTTGGGGCTTTATCTGTTGGCCGCACTATGTTGGTCTAAACGAATGAGATGTAATGGAGGGAAGGGTTGGACTGACGCTGTGAGACTGTATACTCAGCATGAGCTTTCTGCTCCAGCAGGTGTGGGCGTTTGGATCTTATTGTTTTACGCAGAGTATCTGTCTGTTTTGTGACACGTTGACGAGACATGTTTCATGGTTTTAATTTGGCGTGACAGTTGTTTTGGGCACCCTGAAAAGCAATAAATAACTGCATTATACGAGGGATATTAGGTTCTTGTCTTTACAAATTGTGAATTTGCCAAATAGATGTAACCTAAATCAGGGGTTTTCAACCTTTACTGACCTGGAAACAGTAACTAACGTTATCACATTATATTAAAGGTGCAGTGTGTGAATGTATGTGCAGTATGTTTTAGCGGCATCTAGTGATGAAGTTGTGAATTGCAATCACACCGCTCACCCCTCCCTTTCGAAGCACATAGAGAAGCTACGGGGGACGACACAGGACAAAAATGTCGTCGTCGGAGAGAGCAGAGAGTGACTAGCGCTCTATAGAGCAGTTTGTCCGTTTAGGGCTACTGTAGAAACATGACGGCGCTAAATGGCGATTTCACTGTAAGGGGACCCGTGGTGTATGGAGATATGGCTCATTCTAAAGTAATAAAAAATAACGGTACATTATGTAAGGTCTTTATACACCACTGAAAACATAGTTATGTATATTATATTGCATTTCTGTCAATAGATCCTCATAAATACTACACACTGCACCTTTAAGCTTAACAGATAATGTTAATTTCAAATCATTCAAAAAATTTTATTGGAAGAAAATTCTATACGTTTTATATTTCTTCTCCACAGAGCCCTTGCAGTAGCTTCACCGACTCCTAGGGGTCAGTTGAAATTATGAATTCCTAAAGGTGCATTAAATGAGTATTTTAGGTTAAATATAACATAAGATCTGTTGACAGCATCTGCGGCATGTTAGCGATTAAAATTTTACTTGTTGTTCAAATTGTCAAAAGAATCGAAAGTTTGTCTGCAACTTGCACTTACAATGGAAGCCAAGCACGCAGTTGTATTGAAGAAAATGAGAAAGTCATGCAGTGGTCTTGTTGTTCTTTTCTAGGTGCATGTACTTCCTTCTGTGGGGTTTAATCACAGCTAGTGTTCAGTGTCAAAGTAGCTTCCGCCCAAAGTATTTAGGTATTGCAGTGCTGCAAGCAATTATTTTGGAATACCACACATAAAATGTCTCTCTTCCTGATAGATAAATGGCAAAAAAAATCATAAACACTCTCTGCCTGTCAGTCATTGTGCATATTCGATTTGCAGACATCAGGCTGGCTGACATGTCTTGGGAAGGGTTTTGGTGTTTGATTTAAGGGTTGGGAGTTGTCTAATTCACTGTCTATATCTGGCCTGAAATTTACTTACAGCCCCTGATGAAGAACCAGAAGTATGAATAAGATCACAGGAAAAGAGTCAGCAGGGTTCTGGAAGTAAAAACCCCATTTATTTTCACCATATAGAAATGCATCTTTAACCATAGCATATAAACATTTAAAGACAGACCTACATGAGCGTCAATATTAAAAATAGCATATGCTTCTATAGAAAAGAAAAGTGTGAAATCAGATTAACTTAGAAAAAAAGTGCTTAATAGTTGAATTCCCAATGAAGAACCACACTATAATGTAGTTGAGTCAGTATCCCTTGATGATGCTATTTTAAAAGTTCATTATTTTGTTTATTGGGTGTAATAGAATAGGTTAACATTAAAGGGATCGTTCACACAAAAAATGAAAATTACCCCATCATTTACTCGCCCTCAAGTCATCCTAGGTGTATATGACATTCTTCTTTCAGATGATTACAATCGGAGTTCTATTAAACAATGTCCTGGCTAATCCAAGCTTTATAATGGCAGTGAATGACAGCCCAAAATTTGAAGCCCAAAAAAAGTGCATTCATCCATATTTTTATTATATATATATATATATATATATATATATATATATAATTTATATTATACCTTCCGCCAGACCGCTTACGAAAAAAGCTCAACTAGCACGACGTATGACGTCGAACGTGCGACATAGGCGTTTTGAACTGCGAGAGGCGCTACACTTTCTTCGTAAGTTGAATACGGAAGGCGGTCTGGCGGAAGCTAGATATTTTACTTTATAATGTGTTAAAAATTGTTATTTTTCTTACACAAACCCATCGATTCACTTCAGAAGGCCTTTATTAACCCCCCGGAGCCGTGTGGATTACTTTTATAATGGATGGATGCACTTTTTTGGGCTTCAAATTTTGGGCTGCCATTCACTGCCATTATAATGCTTGGATTAGCCAGTACATTTTTTATATATATATATATATATATATATATATATATATATATATATATATATATATATATATATATATATATATATATATATATATATATATATATATATATATCTCTGATTGTATTCGTCTGAAAAAAGAATGTCATACACACCTAGGATGGCTTGAGGATGAATAAATTATGGAATTTTTGGGTGAACTATCCCTTTAAAAACACAGGTTAAAACACATTGTATATCACAGTGGTTCCCAACCTTTTTTACTCCAAGGACCCCCTCCTCTCCGAAACAATACCTCAAGGACCCCCACCCATCATCACCACCTTTTTTATTCACAAAAACATTTGTATTCTGGTGTTATTACTTTTCAACTCCATGTTATTATTTCCATTGAGAAAATGAATGGGATTTTATTTTTTCCAGAACCAAGGCCGCTACAAAAAGTGAGCGTTCACTGTTGTGTGATTTGCTTGTGTGTCTGTGTATGTGTTTTTTTTTTTTTTTTTTTTTTGAAATATCATTATTTCCCAAGCTGCCTGACTTTCACCTGCGCACGCACACACACACACACATGCACACGCACACACACACGCTCTCACCTCCTAGCCAGTGGAGCTCAACGAAGCCAGAGATAATTCACTTTGCACACTAACTTTCAATTTGGTTCCTGCTCCCTCCATCTCCCTCCTGCGAAACGCGCTGCTCTGCCTATCACAGTCCCCGCTGCTTCAAGGCGGAATTGAATCATTCACTTTCTGTGTTTGTGTGTGTATGCACTGCTCAACATCGTGGCATGTTATGGCAAAGCTTCAACACCCTGGCCTAGTTACCAAAGATGAGAGCAATCCTCAAGCGCACCCCATTTCCCCCCTCCTTACCACTATTTTTCTTCCTCTTCCCCCCTTGTTCACTTTTCTTTCTCTCAACATGAATTGGCTTTTCTCTGATAGATAAATGACTCCATTATGCCCAATTGAATCAATTCATTAGTGGTAATGGATCGTTTCTGCCTATTTCCATTGAAACGGAGGGAGTGAGAGAAGAGAATACTGCAGGTAGAGTCTGTGTGGGAGATGGAGGGTTGAGATCTGCGACGGTTTCTTTTTCCTCTGTGTCTTGGGTGTGTTCAGATGAAAAATAGAACATATCAATACTGAGGAAAATAAGGACTCGCTTTTCTCACTCTCTCAATATTTCCTCCTCTCTTTTTTTCTTTCTTTCAGTAATTTATATCAGAGTTTTTTTAAGCATTCAGTGCCAAGGACCCCCAAATATGATGATCTCCTTTTGAAGGACCACTTTATTCAAACATGAGGGCTATACAGTTTTATCTACACCAGGGGTACCCAATCCTTTTCCTGGAGATCTATTTACCTGGAGAGTTCCGATCCAACCCTGATCCAACACACCTGTCTGTAATTATCATGTGCTCCTGAAGATCTTAATTATTTGATTCAGTTGTGTTTGATCAGGGTTGGAGCTGAACTTTGCAGGAAGGTAGATCTCCAAGAACAGGATTGGGCATCCCTGATCTCCACAAACCTCTTTATTGTTTTTCTGGAAAAATGGTAAGCGTAAATATTATAAAAATTACATATTTTTATCTGAATTAAAGGCACAATATGTAATTTTCGCAGCTAGAGGTCGCTTATTCAAAACAAAGGCGTAGCATGATGATGCCTTGATTTCGCAGAAACATGAGAGTTGTCTTCACCTCTGCAGCCGGTGGAAAAGAATCCGACGGGACTTGGGCAGAAATCATATTGGATGAGCTAATATATTAAAGATTTATTAACGTTGCTGTAGTATGAAGCGGGGCGGGGGGGCTGAAAGCAGAACGAGGCTGCTGGAGCGATTGCTAATGAGAGACAAGCGTGACACACGGCTCGAGAGCAGCGGAGCTTTTATTATGCCGCAGACGACCGCTTCCGCTTCCACTTCTTCCGGCCATGTGTATGTGGGGTAACGCAGTGCTGTTTTATCATATTAGATACATTTAAGTGTGTTGAAAGTTATGTTATAATGCTACTGTGTGTTCGTCGGTGGCTACTGTGAGACACTTGTTGCACACTGCAGTAAGCTAGATCAATATTAGGCATGGTAAAACATAAAAAAATCAAGGAAACGAGATTTAAACAATAAGACTAACTGTGTTGAGCTATATAAAAAAGATTAGTTTTCTGTCGATGAATGTCTCCAAACAGTTGCTCACCTGTATAATAAAAAACAGAATATATTAAAGTGTCTTTGGTGTTTCCATGATTTCTACAAAATAAAACCGGAAATCGTGGGTAACGCTGGTATGATGTCATTGATAGGCAACACACGGACACGGTCCATGCCCTGGTTAAAATTGCTTATTTCTCTGGATTTAAACATTCTTGGAAACATTTGGGATAATGTATACAAGTCAACACAATATATAACATTGTTCTAGTGGTTTTTGGATATTTTAATCCAAAAATCTTACATATTGTGCCTTTAAATAACTGAGGGTAAGTTTGCACGTTTGCAGCGATGTACTAAAAACGTACAGATGACAATGTTGTCAAAGCGATCCTTGTTCACATGGATCCACGAAAATGAGTAAAAACGCTGTATTATGCAAGACCGGCCAATAGTTGGCGATGTCACTTTATCACTTTGTAAAGAAAAACTATGAGACTATAGACTGAACACATCATACGTCATCACAGCATGCGCACGATGTCACCGTTTTTTACAAATTTAAGTTTTTGTAGATTACACGGGGACAATAATGCTATAGTTTAAAAACTGGCACATTGAAACCCATTTTCAAAACTTTGCATTTTCAGGCCTCCAAAACGCTGTTGTCGTGTAAATGAACGACCAAATGCATAAAAGGTCCCCCGACTTTTATTTATACTAAAGTCAAAGCAAATGAATAAAACATCTGGAAAATGTTTATATGTATGTATTATAAAAGTATTATTATTATTATTATTATTATTATTATTATTATTATTGGTGGTGGTGGTGAACATTTTTTGAACAATATTTTTGACTTGAATAAACTCAATTAATTTAGATGATACTACGTAAAGCACATTTTAGGTTGCCTGACAAAATACTGTTTTGTAGTGTAGCACAGCCAGTGACAACCCGGATGTATGCTGATATTTGTCTCTTATTAATATCGTATCACTCCTGATAAGTGCTAATATATTGTATCTGTTTATTTATCCTTTAATTAGCAGCTAGCAGGTAATTTGCATTTAGCAATGCAGTACATGGCATTATCACACATTATCAGGTGTGTAGCAACAAGGTTGTCTCTGTGTAAACAAATGTAATTCATCCATGCATTAAACTTATTATTGTAAAAAATATGCCATGACAAATGCAAAACTGTCACTGTTATGAATTAGCCAAATTGTTTTGCACTTCACTGTGTTTTGTGACACCAGATAAGAGAGGAAAGAACAGTGATATTTTTAACCCCCATCCTCTTGTCTAGCCATCTATCAGAAACCACTGCCGCCCACCGCACTGATGGTGTCATTTCAACACCACTCACAAACACGGACAGACACACAAAGAGCATAACCCTGCATCTGCTTCCCCTCTCATCCGCTCCGTCTCTTTCTCTCCATCGTCAACAACCATAACCAGCATATCCGTCTCTTTAGCCTGTAATAAAATAACCCCGTTTTACCCCACTCCTCCCTTCCAGATCCCCGCCGCCCCTTCCAACCCAGCCCCTGGCTGCGCTGCCCCCCTTCGACACCTCTTCCCAGGGTTGATGGAGCTCTTTGTTTGCCTGTGTGTGTGGTGGGCTGGAGCGGAACGATAAGGAAGGCAAAGGGGAGCGAGATAGCTCTCCAAAGGGGAGCGATAACACAGAGAGGTGAATAAAGTAAAGGAAGGGAGAGTGAAAGCAAGAGATGGGACAGTGGTGTTATGCGATGAGTGAGTCGCACGCTGGGGGAATGTCAAGATGCTGGACATGGTCCGTATGGGTTTGTTACGCCACATTGAGAGGGAGGGAGAAAAAGGTGAAGAGAGAAACTGAATACCAATTCCAGGTCAGGAGTCCGCCCTCCTTTACATTTCAGCAGCGTTCACTGATCCTTGGATAGCTTTGAGTAATGTGATAAATTCACAAGAAAAATGGTAAGTGTTGTAGCGTATAAAGAGACAGTGTTACTTTAAAATTATGAGTACCTTGTGGCTTAACTGTTACAGTTCAGTTACAGTGAGGCTACACTTAAAAAAAACAAGCTACACTACAAACTAGTAACAAAAAGTAGTGAATAGCTTACTACACACAATAGCAAACATTATTTATTTGTTTAATACAATGGTTATGGTGACTACAAATGCACATACTGTAATTTACACAAAATCACCAGTGAGACTGGAAAACATCATACAAATGTTCAGTCACAATGAAAAACAGAATTATTTAAGTAGATATTACGTTATTTTGTTAAATTGTTATAATAAATATTTCCATGAGTACCGCTACAATGATATTTATAGAGATGATGTACAATGGTGTGACTGGTATTGAACGGATGTATTACAATAAACGGTCTGAGCAAACCAATTCACTGAAATTAATCAGATGTTCTTTATATCCTTGGAATATTTAAGTGACCACATTTGATTAGTACCTCAATTCACTCATTTAGCACGTTTCTAATTATATGTCTAGAGTAAAAGCATGTGTGAATTAGACTTGTCTTGGCTGAAGACTTGATAAAAGACAATAAAATAATGGATATAGTTGAAATTTTTCAGACCAGACACTTTGTAGGAACAAAGTAATGTAAACACAAAAAAAGAATAGTTTGAAGGCAGTAATAAAAAAAAAACATCTTTCAGACAGCTGTGCCCAGAAGAGCAAAGCCATATGAAGAAGAAAAAGAGATCTAGAAAGAATTAGAGAGCAATGCTACAGATTGTAAAGTGGCGTTTGAGGGGGTGTGTGTAAAAGCGAGTGAATGTCTAATCCAGTGGCAGTCTCTGGTTTGGGGTCACTGCGGAGTGACTAGGCTTGAAATTGTCCCTCCACGCTGCTAAGCCCTGCCTATGAACTGGGATGTACGTGTGTGTGCGTGCGTGTGTGTGTGTGCGCGTGTGTGTGTGCGTGCGTGCGTGTGCGTGCGTGTGCGCGTGTGCGTGTGCGTGCGTGTGTGTGCGTGCGTGTGTGTGTGTGTGTCCCTGTAAGCTGGTGGGAGTGCTAAATCAGGAGAGTCAGGCGATGGGTTCTGTGTACATGGAAGAGAAGCCACACTTCCTAGAGACGTTGGTCCAAATCAGTAGAGAAACAATACAGCTTCTCATAGTGTATCTGAGTATAGATTGTGGTCTCTAGGCCTTTTAGATTTGTATGTTATTTCATTTTATTTTAATTTAATTTCTCTATTAAGATTTTACTTGTTAATCTAAGTTTAACATGTTAGGAAATATTTGCATCATTGCCATTTTTTTTGGACCTTAAATGACGTTTGTCCTCAGTGTGACGTAAGATCTACGCTATATTTGCTGACGTATCCAAAGACAGATTTATTGTAAGAACATTGAATCCCAATTTTAGCCTGTTCTCAAGGGGTTCTTTTATTTATTTTTTGCTGCTCATATGTCATCTGCCATGTTCTGTCAACCCTGATCTTTCTTTCCTCACAATTTTAACAAGAGACCATTTTAAACCCCCATTTTTCCTCAATCACTCACTTGGGATTTGCAGCTTGCCATGAAGAACGCCATCTTTGTGCCCGCTGCGGCGGTAAGGATTCTAAAATAGGAGGCACAGAGGGCATGCAGGAATTCTAAACCGGATCTCATTTGGGAACGTCATGGCCTGCGGACCCCGGGAGGAGTCAAAAGACAAAAACCTGGCGTTCCCGCGAGGACGACCCTGCTGCGAAGAGGGCCATTTATCACCGGTGCGAACGGCTTTGGTTTCACTGTCAGGGGGAGGAAATTTGCTGCCTCTCTTAGTGAACCTACCTGCCGCTGGCAGCGTCTGTGGTGCATGATTGAGGCCCCAACCGCCTTCCGCTACGGTTTCATTTGTTTCAGCCATAAACACCTTCACCTCCACAGCCTCATTAGCGTCCCTAGCCCTTACCCGTTATTTTATAGTCCGCACTCAGTTGAGACATCGGTCGTGATGTGATCATTTATTTGTTTTTGTCCGCTTTAACCTTGACGAGAAGAAGTGCATGATGGTGTGTGTTTGCACGGGTCTTTGTGAGCCGAGACCTTGCGTTGTCAGGGCTGTTAAAGGCAATCTTGGTAGCTCTGGTCATAAATCAGAGTGGATGAAAGGGAAGGAGACTCTATTGCTTCATCGACACCATTAGAGGTAAGGTTGGATATGGAGACATCACACTGCTTCAAACACGACAGTGAGTGGCAAATGGAAACGCATTGGCCAAGACGAGATGGTTTGTCCTAAACTAGTTGAAAAGGCTCTTTTTGGGTGTATTTTGCAGTAACATTTTAATGGACTACTTCCCTATCCATTTCAGCTTTGCAAAATTAAAGCATTCATATGTAAAGAAGCAGTAGAAGAAATTGCGTCCTCGTACCAATCATATTTTGTGATCTTGACTCAGGGCTTTTATTATCTATTACATACACTTTGTCATAAACTGAAGGGGAGACCTTGATCAGTAGCCATCCTGAAAAGCTCTTTACATTGTTTAGTCCACAAACAAACCATCTCCAAAACATATGTGCATGATAGGAGACCTTTAAAGCCCTAATACACTACAAGCGAATATCGAACAACTCCAGCTCCAGCTAGTAAACTCCAGCTAGTAAACACCTTCGTACTTCCATTGGTCCATGACAATTATGTAATAGGTAGGTGTGGCTCTGAACCTCTTGAGGAAATATTCTCCGGTTCATTTCTTCTGTTCTGTCCGTCAAGGTCAGATGCGAACATGAACACACTGGAGAGCTGCTTTATAGTAGAAATATAAGTTGTAATACTAATAGAAAGCGACACTGACACTGCTGAAAAAAGTTAAGCTAGGCCTTTTTAGTACTTTTTTCATTTTTACAGAGCAATACCTTGAAATGTACAGTAGTTCAAGATAGTTGTCATCAATATCCTGTCTTTAACCCGTAACCATATCTTTGCTTTTATTATGAAAGTCTTCCGGCCTATTGCCTCACACCACCGGAGTTCATCAGATTATGGAGAAAATCAGACCAAGCTGAGTGCTGTGTTTCATGTACCACAACTCAAAGTGGATAATCACATACTCTGCCGTTTTCCAGTTTCTTCGTCTGAAGAAACGCGCAGAGGTTATGGATTTGCATTCCAGCAGTGAGAAGGAGGTGAGAGGCATGGATGATCCTCCCTCAAAGCACGGCCCTCGCGCTGACTCTGCCTCAGGAATGCTCGGCATCCTCGCAGCCCCTCTGATGTTTGGTGTGTGTGCCAATGAGAGAACATCAGTGAGGGAAGATGGTTTCAGGTTTAGGACTAGTGAGCAGGACAAATGAATAGAATTTCCTTGTTAAGGCCATGTGTGGATGTTTGCAGTGGAAACTTACTGGGGTTCATATAAACTTTGGGATGGTTTGCAGTTGGTATGAATTCAGTCTGTGTTTTGTTTGGAATATTGCTTTACCTGGTAATCAGTTTATAGGATTTTTCTTTGTCCATATTATTAACCCTTTGACTTATACGATCACACCGGTGTGATTAGAACGTTCAGTGCATCATACAGACTATATAAGTTGATACACATTGTGTAGGTGTTACAAAACTATAAAATTTACTCTATTCTTCTCCCACTTCACTGGCCTGGAAGTGAATGAATTGACGTGTTGTAAATCCGACAGATACGATTCTCTGAATTGCGGTGCAAACTAACATGGCAGCACCCATCGCACATTATAGATCAGCTAACGTGATCATTATAAAAGTTTATAATAATAATAAGGTGATACGTTCTAAAATAATGGTTGACTTAAACTCACGCTGAGGGGTCAGCTGGAATATTTTAAACTTACGTGTGAAAGGGTTAAAGGGATAGTTCACCCAAAAATTTAAATTCTGTCATGTTTTAATCCCCCTCATGTTGCTTCAAAACTGTATGAATTTCTGGTAACACGGTGCAATTCTCACTATTAACTAGTTGCTTATTAGCATTACTAGGATATTGGCTGTTTATTAGTACTTATAAAGCACGTATTAATGCCTCATTCTGCATGACGATATTGTACATCCCTTAATCCTACCTAATACCTAAACTTAACAACTACCTTACTAACTATTAATAAGCAGTAATTAGGAGTTTGAGGCAAAAGTCTTAGTTAATAGTGATAATTGGACCCTAATCTAAAGTTTGACCGACTTTGTTTCTTCTGTGAAACATAAAAGAAGATATTTTAAGAAATATGTTTTTTGTCCATACAATGGAAGTCAAAGTTGGTTGCCTTAAAGTATTGGATATTGGATATTCTTAAAAAATATCTTCTTTTGTGTTTTGCTATTTTAATTTTTGGGTGAACTATCCGTTTAAGCTTTACCCTGTTAGTCTTTTGTAATATCTTTTAATTTCTTAATCAACCCAAGGTAGTTCCTTAATCACATTATCCTACAGGAAGTGACATCATTTTGGTGGGAAAAACAGCACAACCATCAGCAAGTATTAGCAATGAACATTATAATATATCTGTAATGTTTTGTGTTATTAGTCTGGTCTCACTCCACTTTCCACCCTGTTTGATGAAATTACAGAAGCTGTTATATCAACATTTAAAATGAACTAGTGCTGGGCAATCGATTAATCGCATCCAAAATAAAAGTTTGTGTTTACATAATATATATATGTGTGTCTTGTGTATAATTATTATGTATATATAAATACACACACATGCATGTATATATTTAAGAAAAATTTTACATTCATATATAAAATATTTATATTTATATATAAGATAAATTATATAAATATATATACAGTATATACATGCAAATATTTCTTAAATATATACATGCATGTGTGTGTATTTATATATATATATATATATATATATATATATATATACATAATAATTATACACAGTACACACACATATATTATGTAAACACAAACTTTTTTTTTTGGATGCGATTAATCGATTGCCCAGCACTATTAAAAACATAAATTAACTGTAGGCTTACACACTAATTTTATCGTCCTCATTTTATCCAAAAAGACTTGCATTCCATTCCAGGTACACATTTTTATCAGTTCTTACTTTTTCAGTTCTTCGAACCATGACCTTGGCGTTGTAGTGCCATACTCTACTGTTTGAGATGCAGGAAGGCTATAAACTAAATTTAAACTATCAATAACTGCTAAGCAATTGTTAACTTAAGCTCCGTGTTTCCATACTGTTTTAATTTTAAGTGCCTGATCTTGACCAGAATTTATTTCAATATGGATTTTAATACAGAATTGAAGTCTGGTATACCCTTTTATCGAAATACGTCCTTAAATCGCAACACAAGCATGTCAGTATTTATAAAGTTATAAAGGGTAGCGCATAGGAATGAACCAAACCCAAAATATTATGGCCAAAATGGTCATAACCTCTCCTTTTTTATCTCTTGTTTCTCTGTTTCATTGTATTCTTTTTTTCCCTCTCCACTCTGGCTAGTAGGCTCCTCTCAGTCTTGTTTATCTTCCTCCCGCTTGTTCACTCTTTTTCTCTTGGCCTCACAGTATCCCATCCTTTGCTCATTGCCCCTCCTTTTTAGCCAGATCTCTGTCTTTTTCTTTCTCTCATTCTTTTTTTTTTCAGTGAGTGGTATAAAAGGTCTGTCTTGTTCCAGCCATAAAGTCTTCCATCCTTCTCCCCCTCCTTCCTCTCTTGTCCCTCCTTCACTCTTTCTCTTCCTCCCTAATGGTTGCTCTTTTCCAGCTCTTGCTCCTATCAGCAGTGTGATAATCTTACGTCAGACGCTAATCTGGCAGTAGAGACGCACTTTCTTTCCTCTCTCTCTCTCTCTCTCTCTCTCTCTCTCTCTCTCTCTCTCTGTTCATCATCAGCCTCTACCTTCCTCATGCTTCCTCATTTTCTATGCCTTATCTCTGTTGTTCTCAGCTTGTTGCATGATTTTATTTCCCACCATCTTCTCTTTCACTTCATTCAGTTCACTTCTTTTCTGTATTTGGGTGATTTCTGACCTTGAGGTCCTCGTTTACTGATCTGGATCATTGTGTATTGTTCTGGTGAATCTGGAATAATAACATATTTGGGCTGGAGTGACCCACCCATCAGAGATTTTCATATGTTGCATAACATCAGTGAAACTCACACAGATCTCTCTGGAGGTTCAAGAATACACACACAGGCTATTAACTATAAAGGTCATTTGGAAATACACAGTCCTTAGTCTTAAGGTGGTGTATTTCCTACTGTGTAAACTGTAAAGTAAACTGCTTTGGACATCGTTTGATTTGCATGTTTGTTGACACGTTGGTTCCTTTATGCTATTTGATACATCTGACCTTGGTGTGGAAGTCACATCTGTTGATGAGGGTGCTCTATACCAGTGTTTCCCAAACACTGTACCGCGGCTGTCAGGTGTGCCATGAAAAATTATCAAATGCAACCCCCCCCCCCGCCCCCCCCCCTCCAAAATTTTAAATAAATAAAATAAATTCTACAAATAAGAATATATTGTCGCTATCAGGCGGAAACCTTGTATCTCTATATTTTGTCATTTTTGTTTTATTTAATTTTTTTTTTTTTAAATCAATGCTAATGGTTGTACTTTATGTCCGTATGTAGGTTTTGCAAGTATTTAGCCAATGAGAAATATTAAAAAGAGCTTGAGACTAAATCTACTAACTCCACTGGATCTTCAAACTATCATTCAAACCTCATAACTCCATCAGCCTCTATCGCAAATGAAGCGTTGCACACATTTTGGAGATCGCTGCTTGTTTGCCGTACAATATGTCTGTAAAGGCTAACGTTTTTTGTATTTGAAGAGCAGAGAAAATATTGTGAGTCTTTAATATCATGAGATTTTGTCCAGATGTTTTCAACAAGAAGAACTTAGTGCCCAAATAGCTACAATAAACTTTATAACCTGTAAGTTGATGAAAACTTAATGCACTTACTGCTTCAGTTGCGGCTGTTCCAGTGACTGACTATACAATATAAACCTGGTCAAACTCTATCTGAGCTAGATTTTCATAAAATGTTAATAGGCAATTATAATGACACATGCACATGTCTGACTATGTATAAAGCCACTTTGATTGTGTTTGATTATTTAAAAAATAGGAGGTTTCTGCCCGACAGCGATGATATGTAAATTTGTTGTTTTATCATCATCACCACCAACAACGTCATAAAGCTACCTATATGACCTTATTGTGTTCATACCGGACTTAAAGGGTTAGTTCACCCAAAAATGAAAATTCTGTCATTAATTCCTCACCCTCATGTCGTTCCAAACCCATAAGACCTGCGTTTATCTTCGGAACACAAATGAAGATATTTTTGATGAAATCCAAGAGCTCTCTGACCCCTCCATAGACAGCACTTTAATTAACACTTTCAAGGCCCAGAAAGGTAGTAAAGACATCGTTAAAACTTCAAATAGTCCATCGTTAAAATAGTCCATGTGACTCCAGTGGTTCAACCTTAATGTTATGAAGTGACGAGAATACTTTTTGTGTGCAAAAACAAACAAAAATAATGATTTTATTCAACAGTCTCTTCTCTTCCGTGGCAGTCTCCTATGCGATTCACGTAAGCACCACAACGCATGCATGTGATCATGGGATCGTGCTCGGCCAATAGTGAGCCGCCGTTCTGTCATAGAACCTGGAAGCGCTGTACTTTGTGAATAGCCCAACAAAGTGAATAGCGTAAGAGTGACAAGGAAGAGAAGAGATGTTGTATAAAGTCATTATTTTTGTTTGTTTTTGCGCACAAAAAGTATTCTAGTCGCTTCATTAATTTAAGATTGAACCACTGGAGTCACATGGACTATTTTAACGATGTTTTTACTACCTTTCTGGGCCTTGAAAGTGTTAATTAAAGTGCTGTCTATGGAGGGGTCAGAGAGCTCTCGGATTTCATCAAAAATATCTTCATTTGAGTTCCGAAGATGAACGAAGGTCTTGCGGGTTTGGAACGACATGAGGGTGAGGAATTAATGACAGAATTTTCATTTTTGTGCCAACTAACCCCTTAAGCTCAAGTTTGGGAAAGTTGGAGAAACACTGCTCTATACTTGTGAAACAACACATTTTACAGTGTTTTCATTTCAGAATGCTCAATATAGGTACCACAGTGGTTAGTGGGCTTTTTTTCCCATGTTTATTTTTTTTTTTTTTTACATTTTCTGCGATGATTACTCCAGGTTTCAATGTCACATGATCCTTCAGAAATCATTCTAATATGCTGATTTGAAGCTCAAGAAACATTTCTTTTGTTGAAAACTGTTGTGCTACTTAATATTTTAGTGAAAACCATGATCAAATTTTTTGATCAGAATTCTTAGATGAATAGAAAGTTCAAAAGAACCGAATTTATTTGAAATAGATTGTTTTGTAAAAATGTAAAACTCAACTGTCACTTTTGATCAATTTATTGCATCCTTGCTGAATAAAAGTATTAACTTCATTAAAAAAAAATCTTACTGACCCTAAACTTCTGAACAGTAGTGTATTTTTAATAAATGTTACTTTTTAGCAAATCTCAAAATCAGTATCAATTTAAATTTACTTATAGCAATTTTACTTCGTGTAAATGATCTATTAATTTTTTTTATCGTCTGTCAACCATAACATGACAATAATTATTAGCTCTCTGTTACAACATCCCCATTTAAATTTTTTATTACAAATATCTCACTTTATACAGAATGGACAGAATTGGATAGAATAGGGGTTGTCCTGCCTTCTCAGTTGTGAAAGTGCAGTATAGTTGTCCTAATGAAGCATGGGGGAGGGAGCTTAAATCTGGCAAGTCAGCAAACCTTCTCTTTTCCTGCTGACCTGTGCTCCTATCTGTCTCTCGCTCTCTTTCTCTCTCTCATGTGTTCTCCACGCCACTTCCTGTCTTTCTTTCTGATTCTTGCTATTAAGCTAGATGGATTTGCTCGTCAGTCCCGGGGTGTGATTGGTCTGAATGGTCCATCTTCATCTCATCTCTCTGTGCTTCTCTGCTCTTGAGCGTTTGATTATGTCTGCCCTCCCTTCCCACATGTCACCCTTGGATTGGAATAGCACAAACAGTTCCTGCTGAACTGGCAGAAAAAGCTCTTACCTTATCTTGTCTCTCCCTCTTCCGTCTCTTGCAAGTAAAAGGTCGGGCTGCTTACTGTACACTAGCTGCAACTAAACCAAAATTACTTGAAGGCCTGTGGACATTTGTCACATTTTCTGCACTGATTTTGGGGGAACATCTGCAGAATGGATTTGGTAAAATGTGTTAAGACTCTGTGTGGTCCTGATCATAACTCAGATCTCTACATCACAACTTACAGCCGTACTAATGTATAAGTAATCACCTAAAGAAAAATTTCAGAGAAGTACTAATGCTGGACGTTTTGTAAGATAATTTATATTTAAATCAAAATTGACCTTTTTTACTCATGTTTCATTTATGCATTTTGCATACGCTTTCATCCAATGCGACTTACAGTACACATTATTCCAAATGAAATAAAATATTAATTTTTTATGAAAATGTAATGGTATGCTTTACCTCTGAGACTTTTCGGCTCATCGACTGACCGTGAATCCCTCCCCTCCTACCACCTGATCTATTCTAGTATGTAACACCAACTTTTCAGGATCCAATTAATTTGCAATGGATAAAAACTGGTTCTTCTCTACATTTTGCCTCATTTAATACAAGTGTCCTTCTTTACTATGAAATATATCAGAGATGTTTTTTTTTTTTTTTTTTACTTTAAATGTTACTTTTGTACACATTTGTATGTGTCTGTGTGTTTTGAGGTATCTGTTGTTTGTGAGCAACTTGGTTTTGAGTAACCCTCAGAAATAATATTGTGTAAATGGTTTTTGTGACACTCTTTTTCTTTCTCTCTCTCTGTTGACCATTTCTGGAAGAGGGTTTGTGTCAAGCTTGTGAAGAGTATGATTAGTGCCATTCTTTGAAATTGTCATAATTCTCTGTCAAATATTTTCCTTTCTTTAGAAAGTTGTTGAGGTGACGAGGTAGAAGTGTGCTGCATTCACTCAAAATAGATAGTTATTCTGGCCTTTGAAATCATTATTAATATCATATTTTTGTGTGATTCTTAAGGTACTTAAGTGTGAGCACTTGTATTTCTCAATTCTCTCTCTTGCTCTCTTCTTTCTTTTTACTCTTTCAATCTCTGGTCAAACGGCAGGAAAGAGTATTATTCTCTTCTGGAATGTCGCATTGAACTATATTTAGAGTCTTGTTTCCGTTCCTCCTTTTCCGTTTCTTTCCTTTTTTTTTTTATAGATGAGACAAAAATAGCCATGGTAATGTCTTCAGACTCACCTGGGAATTCATGCACAACTCTCTGTGTGTGTGTGTGTGTGTGTGTGTGTGTGTGTGTGTGTATCTATCTAACAACCTTTCCTGAATGACTTTTACTAATTATATTTAGCCTGGTACAGCATTTCGTTCTGCGATTTGTAAATGCGTTACTCATTTCTTTAGATGTAGTTGAGCGTCCCATCAAACATCCACTATCACACCAGAGGTTTTCTGCTTGTTTGACTCGACAAGTTCAGGCTTGAACATGCATTAACCTAAGTTTGAACCAATCTGTGCTCCTTTTTAGCTTTTCAAGAGAGAAAAAGCTTGTGACCATCTTATTCTCATGTTACATTTCGTCTCATTGCTGATTGTATTAAGCTAGACAACTAAAACTGGCCTCATGTAACACTTTATGTAGTTAAAACTGTTCAACTGTGAAAAGTTGCTTAGATGTTTTAGAGGAGGGATATTATTGGAATGGGTCAGGATGACGGACTTGAGTGGTCGTCCAACAACCTAATAATTAATCTTCTCAAAGAGAGTTGGAATGTTCTAACAATGTGCTTTAGCGAGCTAACAGTAACCGATAGACTGCTAGCATGCTGAAATTCATCCCAACCTACACTACTGTTTAACAGTTTGGGGTCAGCAAGTTTAGTAAGTTAATTCTTTTATTTAGCAAGCATGCATTAAATTGATCAAAAGTGATAGTAAGACATTTACAATGTTACAAAGAATAATTTCAGGAACCCTTGAATAAATTCAGGGTTTTTTATCTTTCTGTTCATCAAATCCTGAAAAAAAAGCATCATGGTTTCCACAAAAATATTTTAATATATTTTATGTATTGTTTTCAACTTTGATTATAATAAGAAATGTTTCTTGATCAGCAAATCAGTATTGAATGATTTCCGAAGGATCATGTACAAATGAAGACTAATGATGCCGTAAATTAATAAATTACATTTAAAAATATCTCATCGAAAATTACATAATGTTACTGTTTTTTACTTTCTGATCAGATAAATGAAACTTGGTGAGCATAAGACACTTCTTTCAAAAACTTTAACCTAACCAACTTTAACCAGACCAACCCCAAACTTTTGAATTACACAAGGCTTCCTTACGACTGACTATTCGTTTAATCATTCAGACAAACCCCAGTGTTTATTTTGGAAGTAGTTTAGCACATCCTGGGAAGGAATAGTTCCTAACATTGTGAACGCTCTCTAAACTCCCAGCTTAGGGTGCATCATTGGGAGAGAGTGACGATTCAAATTGAAGCAGTTTCGACTCTTCAAGCGGGTGCAGTGTTGCTGCAAATTGGCCAATACACAGGCTACGGCTTCAGGTGTTTATTGAAATAGAGGAAAGCAGTTGGTCTTTTTCATGACCATTAGCTACTGAAAAAACCCTGAGTCAGTTTTACTACTGACACACTAAAAGCTTAATTTCACTGCAGGTGGTATTTCATGTGTGTATGATTGCTTACATGCCTTTAGTATTCGTGTGTGTGAGAGGGTTTTCACTGCTTTATGCACTATCCAAATTTAACACTCGCCAAGTGCCAAATGTGAGTAAAATTGGCTTAGGTGAGTAAATAAAACTTGCTAATGAGTTACTAGATGGCTGTTAACTTAATTAGAAACTGTGCAGGTCAACATCTAGGTAATATTGTAACAACAGTCTAACACTTGCTGATGTGCAGATCTCAAATCTAACAAAGGCACAAATTTATTTGATACTTTACATCAGGGAACTTTTTTTGTCAGATGAACCCCTTTGACTTAAAATATTTACTTAAAGTATCACCTGAGATTTTAAAGTTAATATTTCAATAATTTAACAACATATTCACTTTTATGATTATCTGATGTTGATTAATGGTCACTTTCTTTTTTCATCTTTCTTTAGTAAGTGTTTTAATGTTTGTTTTGAATTGTAAAATGAATCATTTTCATTTGAATTAATTTATTAGATTTTCTTCTCACAAATTGTCACAAATTGTAGTTTGTGAAAACCGCTTTATGTAATAAGTCACCAGATGAAAATATAAGACATCATAACTTTTTCTGAGTGCAGATTCATAGAGAGATGGATACTGGCTTATCTCAAATATTTTGCTTTGAGTGACCTTGACTTTTACTTTGTCACAAATATGTAAGGAAAAAAACAGCAAAATAATTTTCCTGTCAAGAGGGCAAAATATATTTAATAAGCAAGAAATACATTGAGTATCAAGCTGAATATAAGAAATAGTTATGTGTGGCAGAAATTTGACTATAAAATAGTGCACTTTGCCATGAACATAACATTTGTTTTTGCTGCTAAGCTCACACTACCTTTCTCTCTCTCTCTCCCTCTCCCTTTCCCTCTCTCTCTCTCTCTCTCTCTCTCTCTGTTTCTTTCTCAGACCTAAATCCCAGTGATATTTAAGGGTCTTAACCTGTGTCTTTCATCCCTCCGTTGTGGAGCGTGTGTGAGATCTAGCGTTAGCCCCCGTCGCTACGCGCTCTGCTAGCTAATGTAGACAGGCACGCTCTGAGCGTGTGCAAAAGCTCATGACCCTCTCCACAAAGACAGACTGCAAATGAGCCTCTCTTTCTCTCCTCTATCTAGATCTTTGTCTCTCTGCTAGTGTCAGCATTCCCTCCTTCCCTCGCTCTCTTTTCTCACTCTGTCACACCGTCACTCTCTCGTTCACTCCCTCGCTCTGTCTCTTTATCTAAGTAATTACCACTCCCCTCCGACATCTCTGCCTCTGTCATATTCTTGTAGCTTTCTTTCTGTCTCTCTTTCTCTCACGCGCGTGGTGTTTCTCCCTCCTTAGCAGTTAGAGAGGAAATCAATATAGACATGACCCTCTCAGGAGCCACAATATCACCTTTGGGCGTGGTGGCTGTCGGGACAGCAAACGTGCTGTAACGACCCATGATGATCTTTTTCAGTGGAACCAGTCATTTGCATAGTAACAATTTAGTGACTACACAACCTGGTGGCTGCTTGTAACCTAGGTCCAGATGGACTTTTTTCACATTTTCTGCATTGATTTTGGGAAAAATCTGAAAACAATTGGCAGAATTATTTGGAGGATTGTAAACATGGTCAAATTTGGAGCTTTTGCTATATTTTCTCAATTTAAAAACTATTGTGAAATTACAGCGTTTCCATTAGCTGATGTTATGCGACTAAAAGTAAATTTTTCCTCTCGCGATAAGTCATTACAAAAATCATGGCGACGGATGTTGGTAGGTTGACGTATATCACAGCCACCGCACTAGCCATTATTTTTAATCGAAGGAAGCATGTTATACAAGCATTAATGGCAAGGAAAGTCCCTTAAACTTGGGAGCGGCCACGTATGAGGTGTTTCTGGGAGGTTATAGTATGCGATTTCACAGAGGAACTGTGGATTCTAAATGATCATGTGACTTTTACATACACCAGGTGACCTGTAAATGCCATACATTTCCATTACAGTTTTGTGAAATATTCCTTTTTTCGAATTATCTGAAAAACCACCTTATGTGAGCGTAAAACTTTTTTGCGATAAATGGGAGTTTTGCCGAAATGGACGTTTCCACTGGGCATATTTTCAATTCGCGATTTCAATTTGCGCAATTTGAAGGGTAATGGAAATGCAGCTAAGGATGGGCATTCAGATTCTGTGGAATTAGCAAGTGACCATATTTATGATGACCAGCTAACATCAACAGCAAGTGTAAGCAGTCCAGACATTTTGAAATGTGCGTAAGAAATCTGCGTTTTTTTTTTCTTTTGTGTATGTTTACACCAGTTCTGGTTTTAAACCAACGGGTTTATACAGCAACATCCGTTTAAGAAAAATGCAACAAATGGGCCTTTGTTCATATCTCATTATGATGTCACAAAGCGCATTGAAAACAGACATTGCAAAATGTGCGCGAGAAGTTGTTTCTTCTGTCTTGTGTATTTACACTAGTTCTTGTTTGAAACCAACAGGTTTTTATGGCAACATTCGAAAAACGCAACAAATGAGCCTTTGATCATTCGTCGTTATTTCACGAAGCACATTGTGAAATGTGCGCAAGTTTTGTGTGTGTGTGTGTGTGTGTGTGTGTGTGTTTTTACACTAGGTCTAGTTTTAAACCAACAGGTTTATGCAGCAACATTCGTTTATGAAAAACACGACAAATGGGCCTTTGTTCATTTCTCATTATGATGTCACGAAGCACATTGTGTCAGGCTGCTGTTCTTTTTCTCTCCCATTATTTCATGACAGGAGGGGAGATGCTCACTTAGCAGCTCTCTCTCCGTCTCGTTCTCTGGAGGTAATTAGTGAATCAGCCAGTAATTAGTTTGCTTCATGTCTGGTAATTCCCTCTCGTTGCCCACAATGACACTCCCAGCCGTCAACAGTCAACACTGTCACGCTGTAGGAAAAAAAAAGACACCTAGTCTCTTCCTTCCCCTCTCCTTGTCGAACGAGTGTGTGTCAGAGTCTCGCCCACGAACAGCTCTTTTGAGGCGGCGTTGTGTGTGTGTGTGTTCTTAAACACGTTTACCCATCCTCTCTATTTCCCCTCTGCGCTCTGTAAGTGTGCCGGATTGTTTACCTCCCTTTTTCTCTCCCTCCCTTTCCCCTCTCCACCACTCTATCTCTCTCCCTCCCTCTCTCTAGGATCGGAAGTCCCCCGAGGCTGTGCATTCTTCAGCCCCTCCCCCACCCATCTCTCACTATAGACAGAACATGCAAGACAGAGAGAGAGAGAGAGAGAGCATGTGTGTGATGCCCTCCACATCAACATACAATAAGACGCATACGTATACGTGTGTGCGTGGATAGTACGCTCTCAGATACTTAAACGATTGCTCTCTGTCCCGAAGGGATGAGGCTTTTTCTTAAAGATTTCATTGCGTGTGTGCGTGCGTGTGTGTGTTATCTGATGAGGTCTGTCTCAGGGGTGGCTGCGGTGCTGTTAGAGAGTGACTTGCTGATAAAAGGCCTACGAGAGAGGGAGGAAAAGAGAGGGGGAGGAGGCTTCTTTGACTGGACACATAAATCAAGGCCCTGGTAATTGCTGCTCAGGAGAAAAAGTGCCTGGGAGAGGGTGGTTGTGAAACCAAACACTAAAGCCGCACTATACGCTCACACGCATCACAAACACACAATGCTGTCATGTTCCGAATGAAATTATAAACAATATGGCTCCTTTCAAAAATCTAGTGAGCCTAGGTTATGCCTATATAGTCAGCTACCTTTTAAGGCATCCGCAACATCACTAGCGAGTGGTTTGGAACAGCACGTCTTTGCGCCATACATGCAGCACTTGAAGTGCATGGAGACCCAATTGATTGATTCCAATGGAATTTGACGTTATCATGTTTCTAAGCTAACAGACACCCCGATACACTTTTTAAAAAATGCTGGGTTGTTTCAACCCATATTTGGGTCAAATATGCACAAACCCAACCGTTGGTTTACTTTTTTTTTTATTTTAAACCCAACGGTTGGGTTTGTCCATATTTCACACATTTGAGTGTAAGCATAAGAATGCAATGCACATGCAAATGTGGGGTAAAATAGTCCTTTTTTAATTATCAATACACATAGTTAATTTCTCTTGCTTTTATGAACATGTTGCAATGCTTTCTGGGATTTCCTTTTCTGCCATGGATCAATGCTTCCTTGGATTTTGGTCAAAACAAGGTATCATAAAGGGATAGATCACCCAAAAAAGATCATTTACTCACCCTCATGTCATCCCAAACCTGTATGCGTTTCTTTACTTCTGCAAAACACAAAAGATATTTTGAAGTTGGTACCCAAACCTTTTTGGTTGCTATTGTATGTACAAAAACACACTTTTTAAAATATATTCTGCTGTGTTTCACAGAAGAAAGTACATAATACAAGTTTGGACCAGCATGAGGGTGTGAACTATCCCTTTAATAGGGATAGTTTACTGCTTTTGTTTTGTACTTTTTGGTACAGGCTTAATGTATGATGCCTTTAAATACAGAGCTCATATATGGCATTGACACACTCTGCTTCCCTCATTCCGCACACTCTGTTTATTAGAGCCTGAGCTCACCTCCCTGTGTGGGAATGTTGGACAGTAAAGAAAGGAGATCTAAAGCTGTGATTGGTCGTTTTATCTCCCCTCTTGAGAGAAGAGCCATGATTGGTTCACTCATCCCAGGAAAGTGAGACAGTAAAAGATGACAATTAATCTGTCACAGACGCACTCAAAAACCCTTCACCAATCAAACACTGTTTCAACAGCTTAAAACATTTCCCTCCGCTCCCCTCTCTCTCTTTCTCTCGCTCTCTCTTTCTCTCACTCGGATAATAAAGTTCATCATAATTTCTGCTTCTGTTGAGCCTTGAATAATTAGTCATGATCGCTTTCAACAAGGCACAGCTGCGAGAAACAAAGGAGAGATAAGAGGGGAAAGAAAGAGAGAAGATTTTGAAACAGACACGCGCAAGCACCTGTTGTGACATTCAACTCCGAGTTCTGTTGTGTTTTAAGGGTAAATCTGCATATCGTATGACACATGCAGGTTGCACACACTCATGCAAATCTGCAGACCTTTTCCAGCAATTTCTATATATAGGCTATTTTAGGGAAAAACCTGCTGAATTCTGTAGGCATGTTGCACTGTTGTTGGTATCTGAAAACGTTGTTAAATTAGCCATAATAAAATATTTAATATATGATCGTGCAAGGTGCAGTAAATGGGCAGAACTTTGTGAATTATGGGTGTTCTGAATCTGTAGAGCTTTCTGCAGATTTCGTGTGGGCCTGTTTATGGGTTCTATTACTTTCCTTTTATAAAAGCAGAACAGAATCTCAGTGCTTAATGCTCCAAATACTGGATTTTATCCTACATAAAGAGAAAGGGAAAGTGGTAGACAGGAGTAGTGAGCGTAACAGAGCGAGGAAGCATGAGGGAGACGTTTATTTCGATGTGCTTGTGTTATCTTTCTTTTCTCGTCCTTACATCAGATTTCATCATTTTCTCCTCTACCTGCAGATCCACACAGAGAGAGTCCGTCTGTGTTTAATTGAGCCGTGGGTGCACAGTATTTATTTCTGAAACTTTGAGGCGCAGCCAACGAACAATGCACAATTTCAGGGCGCAGACTTGTCCAAACAATGAAAACAAATAGCCTTATTCAGACGCTGTATCTGTTGCATTCAAAGAGCGATTATTTAATTTTGTTTCACGCTATTTTAAGTGACTGATCTGATTTAGTAGACATGGTCACCCAGCCTGGCTGATGAAATGGACATAAACTAAAATCTGAGGGTTAACATCATCATTTGATGTTTATTAGGGATTCATATGGAGAAATCAGTGTGCATAGCTGCAGATGGATTTTTATCCATAATGCTCAATGAACTGGCACTGAACCTGTGCACGCGTGAGTGTGTGTGCGTGTAATTGAGCTGTAGACAGAAATATGGCTTTACGGCCACCACTAATGGCTTCTGTGCAGTGGAATAGATGGGAGAAAGGGAATATAGGAGCTGGGAGAGATAATGCAACATGGGGAGGGCAAAAGGTTGGAGGTAGAGAGAGGTGGAGTTTGTGGAAAAAGGGATGGAAGAGTGGGAAATGAGGGGGTGGGCTACAGCACGGCCAGTCCTATCTTGTAACAGGTGTGTTATCTAGATTTTGAGAACAAAAGAATGACTACTTTGGCATTTCTTTGTTCTTTGTCATTGCACCAATAAATGTAAGGATAATATGAAATATGCTTTTGTTTGTGGTAAATTTGTGATTTTACCAGTCTCTCATTTGTTTGCTCTCAGTAGGTTTGACGTGATTGATATTCAAGCAAATAATCTGATAAAGGAGGTGGCAGCACCTGGAGAATTCGATAGACTACATCCCCCTCCACACCTTTGTCATAGCATTATTTCAGTTCATCAGTCTGTTTAATCAATCCTACTTTTAAGGAGCAGTTACATTTATGCTCATCATCATGATCTGAGACATCCTTAACAATAAAATTGTTTTATTGCTCTTGCAATGCAGTGGTCACAGGTTTGATTCCAATGGAATGCATGAACTGATGAAATGTATTACTTCAATGCAGTGGAAGCAGCTTGGCATAAAAATGTCATGGATAAATGTAAATGTGTATTTATAAATAAATAAATATTTTGGATGGATGGATGGATAGATCCTCACATATATATACATTATAATAATTTGTTAAAAGATTACATTACAAAAACTGAAAAACAAAATTACATAAAAAGAGAGACCAAATACAATTCTATTTTGTATTTTTACACTATCTATGCAATGTTCTATTTATTACAACCAAGTATAAATTTCATCAGGGTAGTGTTTTTTTACACATTTTTTACATTTATTCGAAAATAATAACTAAAGGTAGTAACAATTTAAGCAATATATATTATTTGTGAACTAAAGTTCAGCTTTTCTTTTTAATAGTAAACTTATTTTCAGCAGTCATCAAGCTTGTACACTGGTCACAGACACAGACACGAAGATGTACCTTTAATTTCCCCAAGCTGATCGCTTACTAAAAAACCCCACAGTCATCATGTTTTCAGGCAATTTCAAGTTTGATTTTGACATGACAAAGCAGTGATATCTAAGTGGTATACTTAGATTATACTTAGTTGTTTACTTGCTTTTTAATTAGTCTTCCCATTACTGCATCATGGTCTTCATTCAGGCAGATTCAAGAATGTGCACGAAAACAAGAGGTGGGATTTAAAGCACGAACCAATCATATCCAATCATAGCGCAATGGAGGCATTGCCTCCTCTCACGTGACTCTCCCCCATTCATTCTCACCGCCCCATCGAACTTACCACATGCTTTAGGGAGTGCCTGTTAAAGGGTTAGTGCACCCAAAAATGAAAATTCTGTCATTAATTCCTCACCCTCATGTCGTTCCAAACCCATAAGACCTGCGTTTATCTTCGGAACACAAATGAAGATATTTTTGATGAAATCCGAGAGCTCTCTGACTCCTCCATAGACAACTATTTAATTAACACTTTCAAGGCCCAGAAAGGTAGTAAAAACATTGTTAAAATAGTCCGTGTGACTCCAGTGGTTCAACCTTAATTTTATGAAGTGACGAGAATACTTTACTTTTTGTGTGCAAAAAACAAACAAAAATAACGACTTTATTCAACTGGCACAGGCTAGAAGGAAATTGTTGAATAAAGTCATTATTTTTGTTTTTGGTTGAACTATCCCTTTAAAAGTCAATGGGCTCAGGAGTGGCAAGCCTCTCGCTGTAACTTTTCCTGCAGGTGTCGCTGTTGGACAGTGTTACTTTATAAAAACGAGTGACTTTTACACTTTTTTAATGTCACATTTTGTAATATTTGAGTTGTTTTATTTTTGTAATATTGATTATTTTCTCATCCAGTTTTTTTTGAGGAGACACTGCCTCCCTTGCCTCCTTGGAGGAAGTGCCCCTGATATGTGTATACTGGCCACCCTGCTCTCTAGATATCAGCCATTGGCAAACTAGTAGAGAGCAGCTCAAACTTTCTCTCTTGAGTCTTTTTTGCCATATTGAGACTGAACTTGCAAATGATCAGCCGATGCTACATTTTATGCCAAAATTCTTTAACAAGTTTAAGATGTCATAGCTTGAATTTGTTTGAATTGGCCAGTCATTACTACCACCACCCACACACACAAACGCCCTCATGAGGGCCGTGTGTTGGCGCGTGGTGTATTATTAGAGGGGATGTTGTGAGCAAGCCCCTCAGATTAGTGTCTGATCTGGGCCAAGGCTCACTACTGGTAATCAATGTGTGTTTGTGTGTGTATGCACGAGATCAATGAAAGCAATCACTCCAGTATTGCACTATGTATTGCTCTGTGCAAACTGCAGTGAGCTTCTTCACGCATCCTCCAACACCTTAACAACTGAAGATGAGCTGAACTTTTACAGTTCACAATCATCGGATAGTCTTGCCTGTTTACATTTGCTTTGGTAAACCCTCACACTTAAAGGTGTTATATGTAAGTTTTTGACTGCATAAAAATACCATAATATGTTTGCAGATATTTAGGAAACATGCTGAGTTCACATACTCGTTTCTCTGAAAAGCGCTGCTACAGCCAGTTATTCTACTTTGAAATGTGCGTTCCGTGTCAGAATGTCTGTTTTTTTGTTTTGATCTCTGCGATACCACACGTTGCCAATTTACCCAATAGTATTTCGACACCACAGGTTGCCAGCTGGCGGAAAACGCAGTGTGTTGCAGCCATGGAAGCCAGCGAACAAATTGGATCATAGATCGCAGGATCACTCGACCTAAAAAGCCTCAGCACCCATCTAAAAATTTCTATCAACAGATACATATTAAAACGTGATATCAACTCATCATAAATAAATCAACTCATCAACTTGCAGTGTGCAAGTCTCCTCGCCTTCCATTGTCATTTGCGCTCGTTTGTCATTTGGGCCTGTTTGAAGTCAATAGTTTACTAGTTCCATTTGATGATGCTAGTGGTACAGAAATTACACACTTAAGTTCAAAATACTTTTTCAAACTTGTATGGATAGTTCACCCATTAAATGTGAACATATTTCACAAATGAACATATTTTCAATATTCTCTCAACATTTTTGTCCATCTATTGAACATCCATGCGACCTAAACTTTATAAGCAAACCATTTGTAGTTTGACTTTTATGAAGAGTTTAAGTTCTGTGTTGCTTTCAAAACATTGCTGTTTCATTGAGCAATCCAACATGTCAATTTCTTGCTCGACCAATGGCATGAGTTTGAGGGCAGGGCTACCTGCTTGCCTAAACAAGGGCAGTGGGAGTGTTCTGGAAACCTGTTTGAAAACAGACTCCCCCAATTACTTTTTTTTTTTTTTTTGGAGTTGCTTGTGATGCAGTAAAATACACACTACACCTTTCAGTAACGCTTTGAAGTTCAGTAATCGTTCTGTCAAATTTTAGACAATATTTCAGTCATGTGATATCCAAAACACTCTTGCTGTATTTGCATTGATCCACCTGTACAGTCTGTTTATGATTGACAGTTTAGTTAGAGAGATAGATGACCAAGCAAGAACAGTAGTATCAAGAGTGGTTCACACGTGTGAACGAAAGGAGAAAAGATGGAGATGGAATCTATGATAGAGACAGAAAGAGGAGGATAAAAGAGAGAGACTTAATTTACGCTTCTCTCTCTCTCTCTCTCTCTCTCTCTCTCTCTCTCTCTCTCTCTCTCTCTCTCTCTCTCTCTCTCTCTCTCTCAGCTGCTGCCCGCTGTCGTCCATCATGGCTCCTATGAGCACCATCTGCTCAACATTACAGCCACTGTTGCCTGGCTACCTGCTCTCTCTCTATCTCTCTGTCTTTTTTCTCTCCCTCCCTCTCTTTAATGTTTTTTTCTGTCATTTGAGTCTTTTTCTCTCACCCCTCATCTCTCTCTCTTTCCATGCTCTGCTGAGGAGTCTTTGGCTCACACACATTATCCGGCAGGAAGAAGGAGACACATCTTTTACACCACTCATGATTAAGCCATCTGCAGAGAGAGCTGAAGGGAGAGGGGGATGAGGGGATCATAATGAAAAAGAGTATGTAAGGCGGTGAGGGTGAAAGAAGAAAAAGAGAGGAGGTAAAGGGAAATGTGGAGGAAAGAGGGAAAGACGGAGAACGGAATGGAGACATGGGCACAGAGGTGGAAGAAATAGAGATAGATGACGACTCAAAAGAGGGAGTGAGAGAAAGAGATGGTAGGAGAGGGGGGAAAAAGATCAACACTGCCCCCCTCTGGCCTTTCCGGCCTCAACACAGATACGTACGTGCCGATCAGTGCTCGTTTGGACAGCATGAGTGGTTAACAGAAGAGATCCAGCTGTCTACACACAGATTTGTGCTCATTGACCGGTCTGGTCTAGATTTATCTGAACAGTCTCCTGTGGCGTGTGCATGTTTGTGCCTCATTATTTATGCTGTTTTAAAAGCCTCATGGAGGGAAGGTTCAAATGTTCGCACTAGATTGGAGTCGTGGGCTTGCGGGCAGTGAATGTGCTCAGGCACGTTGAGCTACAGTATGTGGTGCTTGTGTGGATGGTGCGAGTTTAAATCCAGTTTGCAACAGGTTGCACCTCACCACCCCCCTTCTGCATAACATTCCTTTGTCCTATCTCAGACTGTTCCTATAAAAGAAAACCATAGTTACTTGGTGTCTTAGTCTGGGTCTCGGGACTCTTTGTCGTGGATCTTGATTTATATCGTCTCAGACCACAGTGCATTAAGGGTAATTTTATATTACCTCAGCCACTACTCAGAGAGAGGGGTATCTTTTCCTGAACCCACACACAAATAAAGAGGTCTCCACAGCTCCTGTTATCTTTGGTGTACCTTGTTTGAGAAATCTGATCCGAGGTTTTATTTTTCATATGTTCATTAGGACATTTTGATGAACGTTTACCAAGTTTAATTTATGACATTGTAAAATGTGATATGGATATGTTATTGTTGTAAAAGTCTAACTATGGAAAGGACACATGCATGCATTTACTTTATTGATGTTAAAAATGTTTTTTTTTTACTGCTGTATTAGATTTAAATGCATTTACATGTGAATGTAAATGTGTATGATACACTACCATTCCAAAGTTTGGTCGGTGAGATTTTTAAAGAAGTATTTTATGCTCACCAAGGCTGCATTTTTGTGAAAAAATACAATTTAAACTGTTCAATATTTTAATTTACGTATTTTAAAATCTAACATTCTTATTTCTGTTTTGGCACAGCTAAATTTTCAGCACCCATTACTTCATTATTCAGTTTCACATGATCCTTGATATCCCTGAAACGGTGATAGTTTTTTTGTTTTGTTTTTTTCAGGATTTTTGGTGAAAATAAAAGTTTAAAAAGAACAGCGTTTATTTGAAATGGAAATGTTTTGTAACATCATAAACATGATTTGTAACATGATCATAAATGGCTTTACTTTCACTTTTGATCAGCTTAATGACCGCAAATTTTTAAACAGTAGTGTATGTAATATATTATATATATTAATTTAGTACCAATGAAGCCTGTCCACAGTGGATGGAGATCAAATGACAGTTTGACACCCTGAAAATAATCTGTTATTACATGCAAGAAGCAATTAGAACTGTTTTGTGTGTCAGTAATTCAATGACTGAATAAATGGTGAATCAATGAATCATCTGTTATACTGTCTGATCATCTCTCCTTTCTTGCATTTGTAGGAAAGTGTGGTTGGATTGCCGCGGCAGGCTGGTGGAGTCCAGCCACCTCACGGAGGACCAGGGGGTGTGGCCTCATCAGGGCCTAATGGGGCGGGGCCTGCTGGTTATCTGGCCAATCCACAGCAGGCAGCCATGATGAAGCAGATGATGGCCATGGAGCAGGAAAAGAGGGTCCAGCTCCATTTGATGGAGCAGCAGAAAGCACAGCTTATGAGAGAACAGAGGCAGCAGCAGCAGCAGCACATGCTGGCAGAACAGGTGAGTGCCATTGATTGACACCATAGACATACAGTGCTTGGCTTTTCTTAATGCTCATAAATAGTCATCCTTGTTGAGTGTTCAAGCAGCTCTTGACCTTTCATGGCTTAAGAGTTCTGCTTTCTGTTCAGTTGTTTGTGATTATTGATAAGGAATTGTGATATTCATCTAGTTGTGCTTTGCTTTCCCTCTTTTTCCAGTTACAACAGCAGCAGCATCTCCCCAGACAGATGGGTCAGGCACAGAGGAATCCATACCCACTCCAGCAGTTTCAAGGCAAGACACACACATATACAAAGAAAGGAGGATAATATACATACCTAGAATCTAAATGCTTTGCCACTAGTTGTAATGACCATATTACTTTATGTGGCTAAAGGGCTTATAGTGTTATATCTCTTAAGGACCTGAAGTGGATAGTAGACTTCTGATGTGAAAGATCTGAACTCCTTTAAGCCTCTAAGTGCAGTTCCTCTATCTAAAAGAAAAAATGTTCTCGTTGGCTCCTCAAATTACTGCCTGGCCACTTACACACCCAGTGCCAGCATTTCACATAAAGCAGTATAAAGACACATACATTCACACAAACTAAGGGTACGTTTACACGACAACGATGTGCTAAACATTGAAAAGTTTTTTCTTTGTACAGATGACAACGTTATCAAAACGATCCCCGTTCACACGGATCCGCTAAAACGACTAATAACGCTGTATTATGCATGCCAGACAAGTAGTTGGCAATTTCATTTTGTAAAGAAAGACTACGCGCCTGCGCACATGCACGTTCTTTTAATACAGTGCACTCGAGATGAACCTTTAGACACAAATTACATAATCTATAATTTGTTGTCCGATTTTCATTCTAAGGATGTTAATCTTGATAATACTGTATTATTACTTTGTCTTCTGGGTTAATTTCATCTTCACAAAGTCAGAACGGTGTTGTGTAAACGGCCCCTAAGTCTGTTGCTTTGACAGGAAACCAATTGATTCTTTTTGTTGTTTTGAATATTAAATTCAAGTGGACATAATATTTTGGTCTGTCTTTTGGTTAATTAATGTTAACATTTATGTATTGTAAACATTATTATTAATGTAGACATTTGACTTGGCAAGTCAGTTCACTCAGCGGTCATTTTGGTAACACTCCAAGGCAGCTACTTTCAATATAGGTAATAATTTGAAGTAAATCTCTGAAGCAGGATTACATTTTAATAACATTATTTCATATCAGCAGTAAAATCTGACAACAATATCAGAAATGTAGCTTCTTAAGCTAATTTTCAGGCCTGTGTGTTAAGGCGGGAAATCCGTTGTATGTATATATAAACACTATTGGGCACCCCTGATCTAAGGTGTGGGATGAGTCGAACATGGAATCATTCATTTCAAGCACATACAGATATCTGGAGATTTCAGTGTGCAGTTTATGTCATTATATACAATTGACAGTGATTTGCTATGCTAATGTGAGTGTGTATTTATGCTGTTTGACTTTAATTGAAGCAAGCCTTTGATGTACTGGAAATGTAATGAAAACAACAGATGTCAGTTAATATTATTTAATTTTAAATTATTTTAGGCACGTCCCAGGAGATGGCAGCAAGGAACCAGACGCTGCAGAACATGCGGAACGCTCGACTTCTGCAGCAGCAGCAACAGAACCCGGGGATACTACAGATGACGCCCGTCCAGAATTCCGCCGCCATGCCCTCGCAGGGTGACATGAGCATGGCATACGGAGGCCAGGCCGGTACACAGACTGGCATGTACCAGGGTATGAACCCAAACATGGGCCAAATGCTCCAGCAGCAACAGCAACACCATCCCAATCAGCCCGGTATGGCAATGGCACAAAGACAAGCGGGCGCCGGCGGGCAAGGAATGGTCGGTGGAGGCCCGGGAGGCGGGTATGGACAGGGAATGCTAATGAACCAGGCCCTCCCGCAGCAGCAAATAAAATCAGCCGGTGTCGCCCCTGGTGGGCAACCGATGGCCAAAGCCCAAGTTCAGAGACTGCAGAGCATGATGGGAGGCGGAGGCCAGACGTGGCCGCCGCAGCAGCAGCAGCAAAACATGCAGGCCATGGGCGGAAGGACTTCAAACGACATGGTGGCGTTTAACAGTAACCCTGCGTACGCCATGCAAGGTGGCCAGCCTCCTAGGATGGCCAAGCAGCATTTCGCACAAGCGATGGGTGGACAGACTATGGTTGACCCACGTTCAATAAACCCAGCTGCAATGGGTGGGCCGATGATGCCGCACATGGCAGGGCAACCAAGGACCAACCAGCCGCGGGGGATGGTAATGCCAGGCATGAACCAGGGAGTGCCCAACATGGCTGCTTTTGGACAGGGCCCTGCTCAGGGCATACCGGGAGCATCGGGAGGGGGTGGGTCGTACATGCCAGGGGGTCAGCCTCAGGGCTACCAGAGGACGTCCAATCAGGACCTGGCATATGGTTACGGCAGCCAATCAGGGGCTGGGGCCGGGGTTTCGTTCGGCCTGTCAGATGGGACAGATTTGGATTCAACGGAAGGTTGGATGGAAGAGTTTTTCCCCAACCAATAGCCTAAGGGATTTTTTAATAGGACAATTTTATGGAAAATGTGATTTTGTTTTGTTTTGGGTTTTTTTTTTTATTACATGGTCGACAAATCTAAGAAATATATTACATGTTGCGTATTACATGTGTGTGCTGTCACAATATTTAAACCAATTCCTCTGTTTGGGTTGCTTCTCAAGTAAGGATCCGGTGTTCAAATTTTTTTTTTTTTTTTAAAGAAATACCCATTTTGGATTTGATCCATTTATGTCTTTTTTTTCTCTTATGTCCTTTGTGCTGGACTAAGGGCAAGAGGCACTGAAAACCTGCAAAATGACATTGGGAAAGATTTTATGGATGTTTTTATGTATTTAGTTCTCACTTGTTCTGACATCCTGTTCATGTATTAAAGAGTGTGTGGAAATTTGAGGTGGGCCTTTGTCACCAATGGATCCCTTTTCCCAAACCAAACAATTCAACACACCTCCTCCTCTTTCTTCTCTTACATATCTTCTCTCTCTCGCTGCTCTTGATGTGTGTTGATTTGCTCTGCTTTGTGCTTGTGTGTGTGTGTGTGTGTGCGTGCGTTTATTTGCACTACGAGCATCACAACAAAACACATCAGACTCTGTGTGCTCTGTGCATGCAAGATGGATGCTCTGCTGTCGCTAGGCGACCGGTGTCAGTAGAAGAGTGAAGCCATGTGTGTGTTTGTCAACTAGGTGTTTGTTAATATTGCTTGAAGAGATTTGGCAGCTACAAACTTCTCCCTCCCCTCCCTAAAACTGTGAGAAAGATGTTTTCTTTAGTCACAATGGCAGCTAGAAAGGATATACGAACTCATCTGGATTACAAGAAACAGTTCACCAAGTATAAAGTAATATTTATGCGATTTTAATGTAATACCCCAGACATTTGTGAAAGTAATCTGAGGCAAATTCAGTGTTTTGATTCTATCATTTAAAACGCTTCACAACATTCTAGTTTTTGTTTCTTTTCTTTGCCTGAACATAATTGTTTGTGAACACTGGGTAAAGATATTTTAATAAAAGAGAAAAAAAAATGAAATACACAGTACATACTGTATTTCCGCTGATGGGTCATACCACTTTCCTCCTTTTATTTGACCAGTCAAATGACAGATATTTATTATTTCAATCATTGCACCACTTCAAGCTCGTGCACACACCCGTTACACAATGCCTGACAGAGGAAAGACAAGCACATCAAGACTCCGGCAAGCCGTTTGTAATCCAGACAACTTTCTTTTTCCCTTTCAACTGTGACAATTTCAACAAAAATGAAAAAAATTGACTTAATTTGTACATGTAAGCCTCTGCTCTGTATTGGGGATTTACATTTTTTTATGAACCATTTCCATCGACTTGCGTTCATTATTTGAAAAATTTACAGTTCACATAAAGAATGATTTGTTGTGTTACTTGTACGAATTTAACCTGGTCTGTCAACTATTTTCAAATGAAGTCTCAAAATGGTAACCATTTCTTTACTGCTCAGCCAGACTTGTTTAGTTTTCTGTTGTTTACCATGAAATGCCACACAAAGAATATCAGTCTTTTCTCCTTGTTGTGTGTTACTTTATGGTATTATAGTCATGGTGTCTCTTTCTGTGATCGAGCTCTAGTTTGATTGTTTCAGCTCTATGAGGAATGTAACTGACTTGAATTGTGACTGACTTGCCCTTTTTTTTGAGAAATTTCTGTCTTAATGGGAGATTGAACGCATTCACATCTTCAGTGTTTTGCAGTGTTATATTGTTTCTGTGTCAAGAGGATTGCAGTTGGAGAGGGTAAAGCCCACGTTCTCCTGCCGTCTCACCAAATATCAACAATCTGGGACCAAGATTAACATGTTTTTGATTTCTGTTGAAGTCATCGAGCTTATCTGTTTCTCCTTTTTATTTCGTACTGGTGCTGACATATATGTGATGGAAAAAGATATATATCAGATACAGTTATATGTAAATATGTTTTTACAATTTTAAATACATCAGAGGATACGTCTCTACTAACTGTAAAGATATTGCTGTTTGTTTAAGATAGAGAAGTATTTTTATTTCATCTTTTTTTCCACTTTTAAACTCATCTGAGCTATACCATTGCACTTCAGACAATGTCTTACTACTAATTTGTAATGTAAACCTCCTCTAATTTTTATTTTGAAGGTTTTTTCTAGTTTTCAAATTTTAATCTGTATCTAAAGCAGTGCTTTTTTTCTTTTTCATGTACAGAATTATGTAAATGGTAATGCCAGAGAGTTACAAAGAATTTGTTTTTCAGAAAAAAGTACATTAAAGAGATTGATCATTAAAAATGTTCTCATTAAAATAAGTCTCCGCAACTTTTTTGATACAAAAACAAAAGAGTTTGACCTGTTTATAAAGGTAAACATATGGAACATTTAAAGAAAAGACAGATAAACAGGTGTTGAACTGTGTGCCTTAGTCAGGGTTGAAATGTGTGAAAAATACACACGATATATGATCTTGAAATTGAACGAACTGTGCATACATGTTTTACTACAATCTACAAAAAAAACATGGTTATTATACACTGATCAGGCATAACATTATGACCACTGACAGGTGAAGTGAATAACACTGATTATCTCTTCATCACGGCACCTGTTAGTGGGTGGGATATATTAGGCAGCAAGTGCAAGCACATTTTGTCCTCAAAGTTGATGTATTAGAAGCAGGAAAAATGGGCAAGCGTAAGGATTTGAACAAATTTGACAAGGGCCAAATTGTGATGGCTAGACGACTGGGTCAGAGCATCTCCAAAACTGCAGCTCTTGTGGGGTGTTCCCGGTCTGCAGTGGTCAGTATCTATCAAAAGTGGTCCAAAGAAGGAACAGTGGTGAAGCGGCGACAGGGTCATGGGCGGCCAAGGCTCATTGATGCACGTGGGGAGTGAAGGCTGGCCCGTGTGGTCCGATCAAACAGACGAGCTACTGTAGCTCAAATTGCTCAAGAAGTTAATGCTGGTTCTGATAGAAAGGTGTCAGAATACACAGTGCATCACAGTTTGTTGTGTATGGGGCTGCATAGCCGCAGACCAGTCAGGGTGTCTATGCTCACCCCTGTCCAGCGCCAACAGTGGGCACGTGAGCATCAGAACTGGACCTTGGAGCAATGGAAGAAGGTGGCTTGGTCTGATGAAACACGTTTTCTTTTACATCATGTGGATGGCTGGGTGCGTGTGCGTCGCTTACCTGGGGAACGCATGGCACCAGGATGCACTATGGGAAGAAGGCAAGCCGGCAGAGGCAGTGTGATGCTTTGGGCAATGTTCTGCTGGGAAACCTTGGGTCCTGCCATCCATGTGGATGTTACTTTGACACGTACCACCTACCTAAGCATTGTTGCAGACCATGTTCACCCTTTCATGGAAACGGTATTCCCTGGTGGCTGTGGCCTCTTTCAGCAGGATAATGCGCCCTGCCACAAAGCAAAAATGGTTCAGGAATGGTTTGAGAAGCACAACAACGAGTTTGAGGTGTTGACTTGGCCTCCAAATTCCCCAGATCTCAATCCAATTGAGCATCTGTGGGATGTGCTGAACAAACAAGTCCGATCCATGGAGGCCCCACCTCGCAACTTACAGGACTTAAAGGATCTGCTGCTAACATCTTGGTGCCAGATACCACAGCACACCTTCAGGGGTCTAGTGGAGTCCATGCCTCGACATGTCAGGGCTATTTTGGCACCAAAAGGGGGACCAACACAATATTAGGACATAATGTTATGCCTGATCTGTGTAGTTAAACCATGGTAACCATAAATTAACCATGGTTTTGCTACTAGTTTAACCATGGTATTTGTGGTAAAACTGGTTATACAAATGGTAATCAATTAACCAAAATAAACATGGTTACTACACTTTTACTATAATAAAACCATGGTTAATTTTCCCTCAGTCTTGTTTCCATTTGCAAAAAAAATTTAAACTGCCGCCTAACCTGATTAAAGTCTGAAAGTAGGCTAAATAGGCCTAAAGATAAACTAAATGCAAGATATAAAATTTACCTTCTTGCTTGTTTAAATAAAATCCAGGAGAAGAGTTGTTAGTTAAAGATGTAAATTAAGGGAGAGACAGGGGGCGGGTGTCTCACTATCCTAATTAAAGCCACATATGCTAAAGAGCACTGTTTAATATCTTACCGCAATGAATCACTCTCCTTCTCTTTGTATCTTTCTCTTTTTCGCGCTATCTTCTGATTATGATGAATGGAGAGGTGTCACTATGACACTGCCATTACTCATCTTCAGGGTTGAGACAACCTCGCAGTGAGAAATGTGAGGGAGAAAGAATGGGGGTGGAGGACGGAGGTTTGTTTGGGCTGCAGAGGAGTAGAGATGGAACAAACACACAGACTGCCCTGTCCCAAGGGGTTTCCTTCTAAATGGGGTCATCTAGTCCCTCGCCACTTCGTCCATTAGTTAAATAAAATCGTCCTTTAATCTGATCTAATAAAACAGCCAGTGCTGCGAATCAACTAGCAACCATCTGGAAGAACAAATCACAAGCAAAGGTGCCTGTGCAAGTGTTACTGAGCACAGATTACTTTTCTTCAGCAGGGGCCTAACAATTGCAGTTTTAAAAATCTGTGTAAAAACTCCTTGCTGTAGGGACTGATTAACGATATTCAGGATGTCCGGTAATAAGCTGTTCATAACTGTTTTGAGAAATTTAGTGGGTAATGGGTCGAGAGAGCAGCTAGAGGAATTCATATGTGATATGGCCTGTGTAAGTGTACAGGGGCTGACAGCTGAGAAGGAGAAAAGATTACATTGCTGGGGAGTTGGAGACATTACAAGTAGGACAAGTGCTGGCAATGTTTTTGTCTTATGGAAGTAATTTTGCTGTCAAATAAACTTGAAAAATAAGCTTTTCTGGTAGACCTCATTGCGTTATTTAACATTTTCAGATGAGTCTTATAGGTATCATGGTGAACTGTAAGCTTTGTGCACTTCCATTGCCTCTGCTCTGCTCTTGCCTGGAGTCTCTTCTTAATTTTGCAATGGATGTACTATTTCTCTATGAGGCTTTAATGGTCCCAGAGACAGTCTTTGTTTTTAAAGGGGCAACAGAGTTAATACATTCAGAGAGCCTGGAACTAAAATGTTCAAGTCGTTATTCACTAAAAATAGCTCTTAAATGTTATTTGCATATATTTAAGTTAATCAAAGATCGCATCAGGATGTGTAACGCCAATTGCAAGTTTGCCAAAACATGGCAGTAATTTCTATTCACTTCATTATTGAACTTCGTTGTCAAAATATAGCTGTAATTAAATATCCCAACAGATGCTTAACTGTTTTATTGGACTGTACATAATCCTAAATCTGGCAATATAATATTTTCCCTCATATATTCGTTCCTGTAATGACCACTAGATGGCAGCAATGTTTTTTTACTAAAGCTCCAAAATGCCAACAGAGCCCATTGATTGAGAGCCAGATTCAGGCCAGAGGCCCGAAACCAAACAAGATGAAATAAATGGGGTAACCAGATTATAATAATTACATAAACAATGTTTATTTTTAAACTACACATCTGTAATATTGTAGTTTGAATACCGATGTTACATTAAATGTTTTTCAGACCAGCATATTGGTTTCTGCACTCTTTTTAAGCACTCTATAAACATTTTAATTCTCTGTAACTCTTTAGAATACTGTTCTGTCATTAATGAATAACTACACAGGAACAAATAAGTAATAAGCATAAGAGAAATGAGTACTAGTGCAATAACTACTATTTTACTATTAACTACTATGTACAGGTTCATAATAAATGTGAATAATGCATTAAATACAATTCATTCTAAAGTGAAGTTCATAGTAACCCATTAGTAATGACTCAAGTATTACCATATCCTTCAGAAGGAATTACTAATTATTTGGATCAGTATTCTAAAGTGAAAAACATGTTAATAATGCATTACTCATTTGTTCCTGTGTAGTTATTCATTAATGACGGAACAGTATTCTAAAGTGTTACCCTAATTCTCTTTGGAACATTTATTTGGGAGTATCGGACAGGATGTAACACTGCTTCAAAGTACAGGTTACAGTTGGGCCCTACCTATTTTTTTATATAAAGATTAATTATTTCTGCAACTTCATAATTTACTACATTATATAAGAAGGGGAGTGAAGACAATTCAATTTTAAATTTTTTCTAAATAAAATATTTTAAAAAAAAATCAGGAGAGGCTATAATAAATGTTTTCTATAATAAATTTTCAATGACTATTGCACATTCATAAAAAAGAATTTGAAAAAGATTTTCAATATTTTGTAATATTCAATATTAGAATTTATAATACAACCATATTCTCCTAAATCTAAGCATTTTCACATGATTTAGACATTGATTAATGTAAATCTACATCGGAGGCATGTTTTTTTTATCTCATAATATAACTGAAGTTTCTACTCAACTAATGTCTCTCATATTCACATAAAAAAAAAAACAATTAAGTTGCAGAGCAAAAGAGACATTGAGAAAGACACAAAGTAGCCTCTATTGGGTGTGGTTATGACCGTGGTTGTAGTTACAGAGGGACTCGTTATAGAAGTGAAACATGTGCCCACATTTCCCACCCTGTCCACAACTACAAGCTCTACTTCCTGATAACAACAGGAAGCATTGTAGGACGCCACAGTCACATTTGTGCCATCCTCACTTATCACAGTGCTTGTGCTGAGAGAGCCGTTCCCACGGTTGAAAGACACACTGGATATGCCTGCACCATTATAATCCGTCAAGATGGCGGAGAGTTCCCATGATGCACTACTGCATTCCCCAGGACAGTCCGTTTTGATGCTCACTACCTGACAGACAGGGCTTGAAATATCAGTGACCTGCCAAAAATAATAATAATAATAATAATAAAGGTTAATCAGAGTCAATGAAGGGATCAAATGCTAATACTGTTTGCATCCAAAACAATGAGTCATGAAAAAAAGCTATTCTCTTCAATTGAGATCAGTTACAGTATAATGAAAATGCAACAAAAGTCAAACTGATGGTAATTATTAATCATGTCTACTCTTGCTGCTTTCATAACAGCTACCTTAGTCATGACACTGAACCGCAGTGCCACATAATTCGAGTCACTGGACCCTGGATCTTCTGCTTCAATAGTGAGTGTAACATCCGTCCCTGGCTTTATGTCGGAGGGTGCGGTCAGTGTTACAGTTCCCTGAGCTCTGCCCTCTGTCCCCACATTCAGAGAGCTGGGGAAAGACACGTTGAAGCCACGGTCAGTCCGGGCTCGGATAGTGTAGTTGCTCCCTGTAGCATTATTGGCCAATGTAAAGTTGAGATCAAAAGGAATTCCAGGCTCTATATTGCTATTTGGTTGGGCCTAAGAAAGGACATGGTTAATATGGTTAGAAATACTGTCAATGTATTTCGCATATATATTTATTTGAATATTCCGTGCTGGTTATACTAAACTTACTTAAAAGTCATGTGTCAAAGATTTTTTGCTGAACTACCCCCTTAAGCTCACCGTGATGGTAACTCTAGAGCCTTTTTGCTGTGTGGGTGACTGTCTCTGGAATCGACTAGGCAAAGATCGAGTTGAGTCATTCAACAGCCCTTTGAGTTGGACCACAAATGCCCCCTCTGGGATTCTGTCTACGTTCACCAGGAAGTCTGTGGCACCCACTGCTGTGATGGTTCCATTAACAACATCAGATCCTGAAGCGTCAACTAGAAGCACGTCAGTCACTGTGACTGAATCTCCTCCGGTCACAGAGGCAAACAAAGTAGCATTCCGACCTGATCAGCAATTAGAGAAACATTTTTTCAGTTATTCATGTTTATACACTCCTGTTCAAAACTTTGGTGTCAGTAAGATTTTTAAAAAAAAAAAAATTAATACTTTTATCCAGCAAGGACAGAATAAATGAATTAAAAGTGACAGTAAACACACTTATAATGATCTCTCTATTCATCAAAGAATCCTGAAAAAACATAATGAAATCCAAATAAAAATTAAGCTGCATAACTGTTTTTAACATCGATAATAAGAAATGTTTCTTAAGAACCAACTCGGCATATTAGAAAGATTTCTGAAGGATCATGTGACACTGATGCTGAAAATTCAGCTTTACCATCACAGGAATAAATTACATTTTAAATTATTTTAAAATAGAAAAAAAGTTATTATAAATTGTAATCATATTTCACAACATTACTGTTTATACTGTATTTTTTATCAAATAAAAACCTTGGTGGGCATAAGAGACTTCTTTCAAAAACATTTTAAAAATCTTACCGACTCTTTTCTTTTTTATGGTAGTGTCAAAAGAAATGATCAACTGTCTAAGAATAATCAAGAAGAAATATGAAAAAAAAGATGGCATCATACCGATGAATGGACGATTGGCTTTCGGTGTGAAGTCACCTCCCTCTAACTGATCCACAAAGTTAAAGAGAAAGTTCACAGAACTCTGACCTGTAGTCACAATTAAAATATAGAGGAAGTAGCACAACTGTTGCAAGATACAACATTATTATTATATGAAAACATTTGACTGATTTTCTTTTCAAAACCATTGTTTGTAAAAACTAAATTCAAGATTAAAAATAAATGTAATGATAATAATAATAATACATTTGATTAAAAATTATGATTAAAATCTCAGTGGTTTACATATCTGGCAGATTAAAACCCCTTACCAGTGACTTTAAGGCTGTAGAAGCTTGTAGAGTCAATGCTGATCTTCCATTGCATCCCTGTCTGGTTGTGAGAGTTTAGTTTTATTCTCCTTAAATTCCCTACAGTCAGAATGCTACCCAGAGGACCATCTGCCACTGAACTTGACTGAGACACACCTGAAAGGCAGGAGAAGCATAGCTTATTTTTACAATGATTTTGGCATCTGGATTTTTGTATTGGAGAAAATAAAACCCTCATATCAACACACAATGTCTGAGTTGTGTTGGCTCACCTGTAGGGCTGTAGAGGGTAAAGACTGGAGAGTCTCCAGTGACATACACAGTCACATTGGACAGAGATGGATCCAACACAAAAGAAAAGTTTCCTGCAATGGCTGGACTTCTCACGACCTGAAGAACAGTCACCTTCAAGAAACACATAGATATGTTTTCAATGTTGCAGTGTTTCACAGCAAAATTCCAATGAAAAAAAATACAGTGCATCCGGAAACTATTCACAGCGCTTCACTTTTTCCATATTTTGTTATGTTACAGCCTTATTCCAAAATGAATTAAATTCATTATTTTCCTCAAAATTCTACAAACAATACCCCATAATGACAATGTGAAAGAGGTTTGTTTGAAATCTTTGCAAATTTATAAAAAATAAAAAACGAAAAACATTTGGTGCCAAACACCTTTGGCACCAATTACAGCCTCAAGTATTTTTATGCCTATTTTGGGCAGTTTCTCCCATTCTTCTTTGCAGGACCTCCCAAGCTCCATCAGGTTGGATGGGGATAGTTTCAGATCTCTCCAGAGATGTTCAATCGGGTTCAAGTCTGGGCTCTGGCTGGGCTACTCAAGGACATTCACAGAGTTGTCCCGTTGCCACTCCTTTGTTATCTTGGCTGTGTGCTTAGGGTCATTGTCCTGTTGGAAGATGAACCTTTGCCCCAGTCTGAGGTCCAGAGCGCTCTGGAGCAGGTTTTCATCAAGGATGTCTCTGTACATTGCTGCATTCATCTTTCCCTTGATCCTAACTAGTCTCCTAGTTCCTGCCGCTGAAAAACATCCCCACAGTAGGGATGGTATTAGCCATGTGATGAGCGGTGCCTGGTTTCCTCCAGACATGACGCTTGCCATTCAGGCCAAAAAGTTCAATCTTTGTTTCATCATACCAGATAATTTTGTTTCTCATGGTCTGAGAGTCCTTCAGGTGCCTTTTGGCAAACTCCAGGCGGGCTGTCATGTGCCTTTTACTGAGGAGTAGCTTCCGTCTGGCCACTCTACCATAAAGGCCTGATTGGTGGAGTGCTGCAGAGATGGTTGTTCTTCTGGAAGGTTCTCCTCTCTCCACAGAGAAACGCTGGAGCTCTATCAGAGTGACCATCGGGTTCTTGGCCACCTCCCTGACTAAGGCCCTTCTCCCCCGATCGCTCAGTTTGGCTGGGCGGCCAGCTCTAGGAAGAGTCCTGGTGGTTCCAAACTTCTTCCATTTACAGATGATGGAGGCCACTGTGCTCATTGGGATCTTCAATGCTGCAGAAATTTTTCTGTACCCTTCCCCAGATCTGTGCCTCAATAAAATCCTGTCTCGGAGACAATTCAGACAATTCCTTGGACTTCATGGCTTGGTTTGTGCTCTGACATGCACTGTTAACTGTGGGACCTTATATAGACAGGTGTGTGCCTTTCCAAATCATGTCCAATCAACTGAATTTACACACAGGTGGACTCCAATCAAGATGTAGAAACATCTCAAGGATGATCAGTGGAAACAGGATGCACCTGAGCTCAATTTTGAGTGTCATGGCAAAGGCTGTGAATACTCATGTACATGTGATTTTTTTGTTTTTTATTTGTAATAAATTTGCAAAGATTTCAAACATACTTCTTTCACGTTGTCATTATGGGGTATTGTTTGTAGAATTTTGAGGAAAAGCCTTATTATTTTTTAACATAAAAAATTGTGGAAAAAGTGAAGCGCTGTGAATACTTTCCGGATGCACTGTATTTATTATTATTATTTGTCATCTGTCCCTTATGTCCCAGGATGATTTTACTTTTTGAGCTATCTCTTTAAGTCATTGTCAGAACATACCAGGGCTGAGGTAGATGCATCCGTAATGACTGCAGTGGCCTGAGACTGTGTAGAGTTTGTGACCTCTATGGTCTGTCCACCAGAAATATGAGCCAGGTCTCTGTACAGCTGTATGTCTGACTGAGGAATTGATCTTGAATTAAACTGTTGAGATTGTGGCACATCCTGTCTTTTACGGAATGAGTAGGGGTTAGTCAACATGAAAGTGACCTGGATGGCAGGGAGAAATTGCAGAGAGCAGATAGAAATGCAGAAAAAATGTCAGTTAATGTCAATTCAACAAGACATTACATCAGCAGCAATGATGTAGAAGTGATCTGCAGGCACTTACTGTTGACTTGGTGCGTTCTATCATGGCCTGAATGGTGCTTTTTAATTCTGAGTCCTTTGCTGAAGCATCAGTGAAAACAAAAATGTCTGAAGAAGGAGGAGCACCTGCTAGTGCCAACTGGAGAACCATGAGAGGGGGAAAACAAGATAAGAGGACCTCAAGATTATTATCATTTCTCAGTCTGGCTTTATCTTAACCCAGAAACCTAAAGCTCAACCCAGCTGAGATATTCACAATGATTATATCAGTAATATAATCTTCTATACTGTATCAGTGTGAATACTCTCCAAAAGACATACATGTAAACACACACACACACACACACCAGCAGTCCTGACAGGCACATCTCTGGAGTGTCTCCTCCACCTAATGCTGTAAAGGAATTGATTCTCGCTTTGAAAATATTTGCATCCTCAGTCCTTATCAGAGGTCCAAAATCTGTATGGCACAAACACAGAACACTACAGCAACAATAATGTTTTACATCATTTAAATTGAATAATATATACATTTAATAATATTAATAATAAAAATAATCAAACAGGAATATTTTGAATATCTTTATATAATTTACTTCTACTAACTATTGTTCAGCTATCATTCAGATCCTCTGTAAACATCACACTTGTATTGATGATGGCAGGCATATGTACCTTTAATATATTCCATAAAAAGCAACTCACAGATCATTTAATGTTCAAGTCAGATTTGAACATGAACAAAAGTGATGATGTCCAAATGGGTGAATAGTTTAATTATTCCATCCATTTTTACTTGATGCAAATGCCTCAATGAATGTTTGATGCATTCAGGCAAATTTTGCGCACACACATAGCGGGCAGGCATTCCTGTTGACAGCGTGATCAGCCAATCACAGCATTACCACGCCACGCTTTAGGAGCTCAGTGAGTGTCATCACTGGTGTCGCAATGGGACAGTGAGTGCATACTGTATAAGCGATCATAAATATGAGTAGTCTATAGCATATGAAATCTCATATTTCTTAATATTTGATTTATTTCCCTGTTGATTATTTTTTCATTCAACACAATGTTTTGAGGCATTGCCTTCTTTGCTTTTTTGCCCTTTGTTGGGAAAAAAAAATTGACTATATATAGGTCTAAATACACAATATGAGTACCTGGATCATTAAATGGGACTAGAATGTATTCTGAAGGTTCTTCCGGTGTTCCTCTCCTGCTGTCTATGATACTGAAGGACACTCTCTTGGCTTCTTCAATGTCATCAGACATACTACCCGTGGTGTCAAACACAAAAGCCAGAGCTGAAGTCTGACTGAGGCCCATCAATCTGAGGAAAAGAAAGAAACAAATACAACTGGCTAAACCTGGAAGCAGTATACATTTCTGACTCTATAACTAAAGAACTTTGTGTATCCACAGCATCAGCAGAAATAGAATATATAACGATTCAATTCAGTCATAAATTGAATAAAAACATAAACGCTAAAACACGCCAGGGGCCTCATTTAGGGGTAAAGTCAGGGTGATTGGGACAAATTTTTGCCATTGAGATGACAAAATTGTCCCAATCAACCTGAATTCACCCCTGTAAAACGTGTGTACGCACAGTTTTGATCTTAGAGTGTGTGTACGCTAAAATATTTATAAAAGCGGTCTTTGATGTGTAAAAGTGCTTAGAGCAACGTCAGGTTCTAAGCAGACGTACGCACTTTTCCTTTTGGCAGAGTGTTGGAGTACTGCAGGTATTTGGAAATCTAAGCAATTCTTGCAGCTTGCCATTCTCAAGTAAAGGATTTAGACGTTGACTGGCATTCACCTGGTCGAAATTTCAGGATCATTTGAGATTTATAGATTTCACATCTGGAAGAGAGGCGTACGCACATTTTTTGTGTTTATGATCGTTCTCTCACATACGCACATTTGAGAAATGATCGTAAGATCAAATGTAGGACGGTTTCTACGCAACATTTTATAACATTTTGTAGAAGTAGAGTTAAAAAATCTGGTACATCGCCATGTTACTTCGACCAAAGTGACGCACCTGACCTCGTAATTACGACTTCCAACTCGTAAATATGAACTTTCCAGAAAGACTTGAATGCTTAATCATTTCTCTTTTTACAGAAGAGCCCAAAACCATTTGTGGTGTAAAAGGAATGTCCATGTACTGAAGAAAGGCTTTGTTGCCTGTGGCCAGTTGGATGTCTTGCAACAGTTCCATAGTAGCGTTGATAGCCATGTCAGCAGCACGCTGGTGAAGGAAGCCATGACTTGAGCTGATGTCATCCTTATTGATGCCTCCGATGGGATCTCTATAGCTGGTGCTATCAAGAAAGCCGCCATGGCTACACTTGCCTAAAAGAAAATTATGTCAGCATATAGACTTGTGGTCCCAAATTCAAACATCCTGTGGACTGTGATGATATACAGGAGTTATAATTGAAAGGCAGATCAACACTACACATGGGATGCTAAGCTTCCTTACCTGCAGGTTTTATGAAGGAGACAGTGCTGAAATATCCTGAGGTTAGTTTCTTATTCAGCAATATTTCTGGAAGAATGTTATCCCTACAGTCTTGCCCAATGCAGTTTTTGCATGTTGGTGTGATGCGGTCTGTACATACAGATAAAAGATAAGAATGTGAAATTAGTTTCTAAACACTTGAGAAATTGTAGAATGAGGCTAATTGTATTTTGTCATACCTACTAGATTGTTGAGAGGAAGCTCAGGTCTGATCAGAGTGCTGAAAGGAGCAGTGCTTCCCAATTCCACCCAGTTACTGTGGCTATAGAAATCCTGCACACAAACATATACTTTAGTAACCAACAACACAGTGTTTGCATAATTCACACACACACACACAAACACATTTTGGGTTTCTATGTTTCAGTCTTAGACATATTGATTTTACTGTGCAAACTGTACTTTCTATCCCCTTACAAAACTTTCAGCATTTTTACATTTTCAAAAAATATAATTTATAAGCTGTTTTCCTCATAGGAACCAAAAATGTCCCCACAAGATCAGACATTTCAAGTATTACTATCCTTATTGTTATTTATTACAAATCAAGTATTACAAAATAATACTGTCTAAAATTCTAAAAGTATTTATACACTCTGAGGTTGTCAAACATAGTGTAACATGCGTATAATTCATTTGCGTGGTTAAAGTAAACCTGTATGGATTTGACCAGAATTAACTTCAATCATAAAAATCACCTTGAGAACTAATCAAAAATGGTTCACAAAAGTTCTGTGAAAGCTCTGGCATCATGTTGCAGATATTACTTGGTTTAACTTTGTTTTCTATGCAATGAAATTCAAACATTTTCATTCAAACAAACAAGTTAAGTGTCCAAAATTGTTCTTGGGGACAATATATACAAGAGGGATTTGCATTATTCTAGATAAGTTGTTTTTTTTGTTTGTTTGTTTTTTAAAAGAATAGCCATTTTAAAATGCATAATTTTTAATTATTTTTATTTTACCAGGAAATCCCATTGAGATTGATTATCTCTTTTACAAGAGAGACCAAGGTAGCAGCCATGCAAACTCACAATTAAAATACAACATATAGGCTACAACACTTATTTAAACACAGAGGTCTTTTACAAGAAACAATCGCATGTCTCCTTCGCCACATTCTTTATGAGTGTCTTAAATTCATCAGTAGAAACAAGTATGTTCAAATGTAAATCTTTTTGCAAATTATTCCATGACCAAGGTGCAAAATAGGAAAATGCTGTTTTTCCATAACGGCCCAAAAAACCCAGGGTACATTAAAAAGCAACCACTTGGAGGAACGCAACTGGTAACTACCAGAGCTACAAACAAGGAAGGTTAAATAGGTAGTAATACATAAAATAAGAGAAGAGTGAATCGGCACCTCCATATAAATAGTACTAGAAACAACATGGGTTCGATTCCCTGGGAATGCATGAACTGATAACATATGCATGTAAGTCACTTTGGATAAAAGTGTCTGCCCAATGCATAAATGTAATGTAAATGTAATATAAAACACAAATGTAAATACTGGTATAAAGCCAGCTTAAAAAAAGATTACAGACCACCCTACTATAATCTCCATTCATAACGTACCTGTAGAGTATGACATACAGCCCCCAGTGTGATACGAGCAGAGATAAAGCTCCCCTGCTGCACGCTGGCCTTTACTGCAGCCAGGCCACGAGTGATGAGGTACCGGCCCTCACCGAAAGCCTCATTATCTATGTGATGCGCCGGACTCAGTGCAAACACTGCATCTATGGCTGCATTGCTTAGATAAATCTCTGTTATAGCTGAACAAAAACCCAGTGAAGAGAGGGCAGAATATGAATGAGGAGATGTTGAGCAGGCTTGTTGGACTGCAGATGGAGTCAGTCTGTTGTTTATCTGGAGGTGAGGTGTGGAAAGAGGAGGATATTATTATTATTATTATTATTAAAAATATAACTCAAATCCCCTCTGTTTTTCAATTTTCTATTCAGGTTTCAAATCAGGTCTGTGTGTAGCAATACTTGAGACTTAGCCATTTAAAAAAACAGCAGTTTCAAAATTCTCATTTGAGGTATGAATAATTATGTTGTAAAACAAACTATGAAAGTCTCTACAAGGATTGTTAATCACAGACCCTTTTTTACTTGTTAATAGTTTATCTTCCTGGTTCTAAGAACAATTTGGTTGGTTCACTCTTATGTTCTTTTCTTACAGCCAGTGTAAAGTCTCGTCCCTGGGCAGTGGCTATGTCACGGCACACTTCTGCTGTCTTGCGAAGGATGGCCATCTGAGTGATTTCTCGATGGGTGACGGAGCCATCATGAAAAAGAGGTTTGAATGCTGCCGCCTGGGGGGGTTGAAACAGGGTCCCCCAGAGAAGAAGTACTGCCACCACAACCAGTGAAACCATGACTGCCCACAATAATAGGTGCTGTGGGGAAATTCAGTTTAAAAAACTTGATGACACATTACACTAAACATTTTTAAAATAGACTGTTAACTTGGATATCTTTAACTGGAAATGTCCTCACAAGATATTACATACTCAATCAGAGAAAAATTGTAAATAAAGTTAAAATAGAGAATTTTTTGATTACCTTTTCATAGATTTTGTGTGTATACTGTAACTTATGCACAGCCTCTGTCACCTTTATACAAGTGATGAATGTCAGCGTCACACATATGTGATGCAAATTAGGGATTGCATAAATGAGAATCCTTACAGTAAGTGTGTGTGGGTTACTAAGAAACTTAGTAAGGAGGAACGTTTACTTCCTTACTTACCCCCATTGTTGATTGTGCCTTTTTCAAATCCAATCTTAACTCGCCTCTGTTACCTTGACAACTCTTAATGTCCTGTACCAATGAGTACAGGTTAAAAAATAATATTGCAAACGTATTATTGCAAACAGTTGCAAATGTAAAACCTGATGTCATTTCAAGGAATTGAATTGATTCATTAGTTTGCTTGGAATGTTTGAGACTTTCCCAGAACTTCAAAATCACGTATACACTTCAATACACGTCATTTTATTCATTCAGTCCTCCCAAAATGTATTATAACTTCACTCATGTGACAGGAGTTTAGTGAGTCCCTGAGCCAAGGAGAGGCTGAATGAGAGTAGAAGCAAATATAAAAAGGAAAACTAACACAATGCCATGAGTTTGCACAATACTGCTGCCCCTGATATGAACTTGGTCTTTATTAAACTTCTAAAACAAGATCAAACAAGATCAGGAGTAGAGTCTACCCTACTGTTGAAATCACAGCTTACCCTCAAATCTAGTCTCAAACACGCCTTTTTACTACAGAAAGTGAGTGAAATTTCAATAGTAAACCTTAACCTCAATTCTTAAATATTGACAAAGACTCTTTTACACCTGACAATTCAAGACAAGTAAAGATAGCAACATATAATGTTACAGTACATGCTGTGCTAAATATTATTTGGAATCATACAAAATGGGAAACAAAAACCAGGAGAAAGAAAGACATAAAAAGCGAGTAAAATCCACTGAAAATAGCATTTGCTGTGGAGACGGTGAGTTGCACTATGGCATAATTCAGGTCGGTGGATCCCGGAGCTTCTGCCTCAATAGTGAGTGTGACATCCGTCCCGGACTCGGTATCAGAGGGTGCAGTCAGTGTGAGGCTTCCCTGAGCGCTTCCTCCTGCCACAAGGATCAGAGAGCTGGGGAAAGACACGCTGAAGCCCAGGTCAGTCCTGGCTCGGATTGTGTAGTTGCCGCCTGTAGTGTTAGAGGTCACTGTGAAGTTGAGGCTGAATGGGACTCCAGGCTGTGTAATGCTTTGCGATTGGGCCTGTGGAGGAACAGATATTGTTAATGTATTTTGTTTGTCTCATACAGTGATTTTTTTGTACCAATCTGTCATGTAAATTTAAGTGTTTTTTTTTTTTTTTGTTTAATAATTGTTGTAAATTACAGCTATTTGTGTTTGTGTACCCAACATGTTTTCATAGATATTTCTTACCGTGATGGTTATTCTAGATCCTTTATATTGGTTGGGTGACTGTCTCTGGAATCGACTAAGCAAAGATCGAGTTGAGTCATTCAACAGCCCTTTGAGTTGGACCACAAATGCCCCCTCTGGGATTCTGTCTACGTTCACCAGGAAGTCTGTGGCACCCACTGCTGTGATGGTTCCATTAACAACATCAGATCCTGAAGCGTCAACTAGAAGCACGTCAGTCACTGTGACTGAATCTCCTCCGGTCACAGAGGCAAACAAAGTAGCATTCCGACCTGATCAGCAATCAGAAGTATCAGAACTAGGCTTCTATATGTATGTTTTGTGACAAAGAACTATTACTATTACTACTACTTTTTTCTAACTTAAAGCTGCAGTCCGTAAGTTTTGCCTCTTTGTCGCCAATTACAGTTATTCGTCTTTGCGTTGGTAATGCATCGGCATGGCTCCTCAGCGCGGATGAATCTAATGTTTTGAGGAGTATGTATGGCTGTCAGTCACCGCACCAATCACAGATTCTACGTCTTGGAAGTATGACCAAAATAAGAATTTTCACCGGAGAATGTCATCTGAACAAGTAAGTAACATGTCTGCCACTTTTGTTCAGACCAACTACAAACCCGATTCCAAAAAAGTTGGGACACTGTACAAATTGTGAATAAAAAAGGAATGCAATAATTTACAAATCTCATAAACTTATATTTTATTCACAATAAATGTTGAATGTTGAATGAATGTTGAAAGTGAGACATTTTGAAATGTCATGCCAAATATTGGCTCATTTTGGATTTCATGAGAGCTACACATTCCAAAAAAGTTGGGACAGATAGCAATAAGAGGCCGGAAAAGTTAAATGTACATATAAGGAACAGCTGGAGGACCAATTTGCAACTTATTAGGTCAATTGGCAACATGATTGGGTATAAAAAGAGCCTCTCAGAGTGGCAGTGTCTCTCAGAAGTCAAGATGGGCAGAGGATCACCAATTCCCCCAATGCTGCGGCGAAAAATAGTGGAGCAATATCAGAAAGGAGTTTCTCAGAGAAAAATTGCAAAGAGTTTGAAGTTATCATCATCTACAGTGCATAATATCATCCAAAGATTCAGAGAATCTGGAACAATCTCTGTGCGTAAAGGTCAAGGCCGGAAAACCATACTGGATGCCTGTGATCTTCGGGCCCTTAGACGGCACTGCATCACATACAGGAATGCTACTGTAATGGAAATCACAACATGGGCTCAGGAATACTTCCAGAAAACATTGTCGGTGAACACAATCCACCGTGCCATTCGCCGTTGCCGGCTAAAACTCTATAGGTCAAAAAAGGAGCCATATCTAAACATGATCCAGAAGCGCAGGCGTTTTCTCTGGGCCAAGGCTCATTTAAAATGGACTGTGGCAAAGTGGAAAACTGTTCTGTGGTCAGACGAATCAAAATTTGAAGTTCTTTTTGGAAAACTGGGACGCCATGTCATCCGGACTAAAGAGGACAAGGACAACCCAAGTTGTTATCAGCGCTCAGTTCAGAAGCCTGCATCTCTGATGGTATGGGGTTGCATGAGTGCGTGTGGCATGGGCAGCTTACACATCTGGAAAGGCACCATCAATGCTGAAAGGTATATCCAAGTTCTAGAACAACATATGCTCCCATCCAGACGTCATCTCTTTCAGGGAAGACCTTGCATTTTCCAACATGACAATGCCAGACCACAGACTGCATCAATTACAACATCATGGCTGCGTAGAAGAAGGATCCGGGTACTGAAATGGCCAGCCTGCAGTCCAGATCTTTCACCCATAGAAAACATTTGGCGCATCATAAAGAGGAAGATGTGACAAAGAAGACCTAAGACAGTTGAGCAACTAGAAGCCTGTATTAGACAAGAATGGGACAACATTCCTATTCCTAAACTTGAGCAACTTGTCTCCTCAGTCCCCAGACGTTTGCAGACTGTTATAAAAAGAAGAGGGGATGCCACACAGTGGTAAACATGGCCTTGTCCCAACTTTTTTGAGATGTGTTGATGCCATGAAATTTAAAATCAACTTATTTTTCCCTTAAAATGATACATTTTCTCAGTTTAAACATTTGATATGTCATCTATGTTGTATTCTGAATAAAATATTGAAATTTGAAACTTCCACATCATTGCATTCTGTTTTTATTCACAATTTGTACAGTGTCCCAACTTTTTTGGAATCGGGTTTGTAAGAAAAAAGCAGTAAATCAATAAATCACGCTACAAATGGTGATTAAATCTAACGATCGCTTCGCTCATATCACATCAAACCATGCAAATTATTATTATTGTTATACTTTGTTCTCAAATTGTTAATGTTAACAACATCAGCATTGCGTGACTATGTGTATTTAGTGTGTATTAGCGTTACCTGTAGATTTTAATTTCTGTACAGTCTAATCTTTTGCTTTTGACTCCAGGTGAATCTCCAGTTGTCACTGATGATTGTTGTTTGGACCTTTCTAGATTAAAATCCACCATCAAAATGATAAATTTAATTATTCCAGCTGCTGTGAGAAAAGGCTATAAATGATCCGCCACCTGCAGCATCCTCACATGCGATACTACTACTAGCCGGAATCCTTCTTTATGTATACAGACATGAAGTAATGGCGCAAAGACGAACGGCGGAAGCTCGAATTTCTTACGGAAATCCACCAGTACCACTCAAATTATGACACATTGTAAAAACAGGCTAAGGTAAGGAGATCGTTTTGAACACTGGCTGGTTATATACTTGCTCAAAAATTGATTTTGGATCATTTTTAACCAAAAAAAGTTACGGACTGCAGCTTTAAGATGCGGTCACAAAATTAGTAGTCCACTGTCATAGTGTCATGATGTAATCCAGAGATGGGCCACTGTCCTGCAGAGTTTAGCTCCAACCCTCATTAAAAAAAAACTCACCTGCCTTTGGCTTTATAGTAATCCTGAAGACATTGATTAGCTGTGTTTGAATAGGGTTGGAGCTAAACTCTGTAGGACAGACCGAAGTTACCCATCTCTGATGTAAACTCACACAGAAGTCACTTTAAAACCAAGCAATATTATTTTGTAAAAACCTGATGAATTTAAGTGAAAAACTTGAGCACAGTGCGTAATCTGCATGAGTAAATGTTTCGCCCTTACACAAAATTCCAGATTGCACAGATTCCAATTTAAATCACTGGATTTCACCTGCGAAATTTGCCTGATCAATGGTAAATGTGACCGCATCTTAAAGCTAAATTATTTTGTGTGGAATTTTCCAATCCATTAAAAATATATTTTGGATATTGTCAGGGTTCTGTCACTTCTGTTTAGCTTATTCTTGGTTTTGTGACAGAACTCTGACACTCCCGGTTTGGTCTTGTGTTTGTGTGAGCACATGGCTGGTATTTGTCTTTGCTGGCCATGTGCTTGTGTTTGTCATGTTTGGTGTGAGCACATGGCTTGTCATGTATTCCTTGTGCCATGTGCTCTCATGTCTATTGTCTACCCCGCCCATCTTGTTATTGGATTATTGATTAATTTGCCCCACCTGTCCTCCCTCATTACCTGCCTTGTTTGTTCCCTATTTAGTCTCCTTGTGTTTGCTGTCCTGTGCTGGATTGTTGTTTTCTGTCACCTGCTACATGCTTCCTGTTTGATTCATGTGTCCCTGCTCCTTGTGTGTTGTAAGTTTTAGTTTGGTTTTCCCCCTTGTGGGTAGTTTTGTTTGTTTTTGTTTATATTATTATTATTTAGTAAACTTCCAATCTTCTTGCAATTGAGTCCTCGCTCCTTTTCACCCATACCCGCCGCGACAGATATAAATTATATGATGCATGACATCCATGACCCTACAGAGGACAAGTGGTTTGGAGAACAGACGGGTGTTGTAAGATGTTATACCAATAAAAGGGCGGGTGAAACTCTGTCCCCATGAGTCTCCATGAACTCCCTCAATTATCTCCACAAAGTAAACGAGGACGTCCACAGAACTCTGACCTGTATTCAAAAGGATAAGAACTTAGTTAGTATTTTACCCCCATTGTTTAAATGTACATGGCAGGAAATCACCACTTACTTTATAACGTGTTAAATATGGATATTTTTCTTACAAAAACCCATCGATTCACTTCAGAAGGCCTTTATTAACCCCCCGAAGCCATATGGATTACTTTTATAATGAATGGATGGAATTTTTTGGGCTTCAAATTTTGGGCTGCCATTCACTGCCATTATAATGCTTGGAAGAGCCAGGACATTTTTTAATATAACTCCGATTGTATTAATCTGAAAGAAGAATGTCATATACACCTAGGATGGCTTGAGGGCGAGTAAATGATGGGGTGATTTTCAGTTTTGGTTGAACTATCCCTTTAAGTTAAATTGCAGGAGTAAAAATATATGGTTAAAAAAAAACAACAACAACATTGGTAACCTTAAAAGCAAGTCATACGCAGAAATAAAAACTTTACCGATGACTTTCAGGGTGTAGGAGCTTGTGGAGCTGATGCTAATCTTCCATTCCCCTGTCTGGTTGTCAGAGCTGATTTTCAATCTCTTTAGATTCCCTACAGTCAGGATGCTACCCAGAGGACCATCTGCCACTGAACCTGACTGAGACACACCTGAAAGTGGCATTCATTAAATCAGATGTTAATTGCATAATAATTATCATATAATCTTAATGGCAAAGCCCTGACATGCAATGGAACATGGATACTCCACCCAAAGATTTAAATTCTCTTATCATTTACTCACCCTAAAGACATCCCAGATGTATATGTCTTTCTTTCTTCAGATAAACACAAACAAATCAAAGAATCCATACCTGTGAGTACATAAAATGCAAGTGGATGGGTCCTTCAAAGTTGATTCTTCAAAAACTACACAAAGCAAACACGACAGTAATCCATACAACCAGAATTGATGAATCAATGTCTTCTGAAGCGAAATGATGTGGGTAAGAAAAATAATAATATTTTAAACTTTTTAAAAGTAAACCATTCCTTCAGGCCAATGATTATACACGGGTTCATGAGAGCATTGTGAAGTTCTACATCAGCATGAAGCTCACGTGAGAGGTGATACGGAAGCACAAAGAAAAAATTTCTCGTCCAAGTTTCTCAACGCTTACATCACGCATCACAACATGCTGACATTTAGTCAAACGTGAATTCATGTATGACAATTGACTGGAAGCAATGGTTCATAATTAAAAAAGTTTTAAATATCACTTTTTTCCTACCTACGCCTATCATTTAGTTTCAGACAACATTGATTTATCAACTTTGGCCATAAATTATCCTTGTTTTTGTTTTGTGTCATTTTTGAAGCGTCAATTTTGAGAGACCCATTATATGGACTCATGGAGATGCACTATATTCTAAAAATCTTTCTTTGTGTTTATCTAAAGAAGGAAAGTCATACACATCTGGGACAGCATGAAGGTAAGTAAATGATGAGAGAATTATGAAACTTATGAAACTGATTGATTAATTGCATAGGCTACTGTAGATGAGCATTATGTTCATTGATGCACAGGCTCACCTGTAGGGCTGTAGAGGGTAAAGACTGGAGAGTCTCCAGTGACATACACGGTCACATTGGACAAAGACGGATCCAACACAAAATAAAAGTTTTCTACAATGGCTGGACTTCTCTCTACGTAAAGAACAGTCACCTTCGAGAAACACAGGTTTAACTGCATTTGAGATTTAAAGAGTTACCTCAAAGAACAGCACTGCACAAATTAGAGCATTTAGATTAGGATATAATTGGTGGTATAAAGCAAATTACACTTACATTATAAAATGCATGTCTGTATAATAATGATAGAAGTATTGTTAATAAAGTGATCTCATTGCTGAAACATACCAGACCGGTGGTGATTACATCCATAATGACTGCAGTGGCCTGAGACAGTGTAGAGTTTGTGACCTCTATGGTCTCTCCACCAGAAATATGGGCTAGGTCTCTGTACAGCTGTATGTCTGACTGAGACACTGTTCTTGATAGCGAGACATTCTGCTGACTACGCGACGAGATGGAGTTTGTCAGGAGAAAAGTGACCTGACGTGTGGAAAGAAAGAAACAAGATATCTGTAACATAACTGATCCCAACTGAAGTAACAAATCAAGCAGTTCTGCAGATACTCACTGTTGACTTGGTGCTTTGTATCATGGCCTCAACTGCACTTTTTAATTCTGTGTCCTTTACTGAAGCATCAGTGAAAACAAAAATGTCTGATGATGGAGGAGCTTGTGTCAGTGTCAACTATAGATTCATGAAATGATGAAACAGAAAAGACAAGAACTTTTAGCATTATAACGACTTTATGTCAGGGTTAATTGTGGATATCAAAGCTTAAAACAATTATTTCCTCTAAATCTAAATTTTCATAACATCTTATATGTGCAAATAAAATTTCATTTGCTTGAGTGTACTGGTTTCATTTCTCAGGATGAATGATGCTTTACACTACTGTCCAAAAGACAGTGAACACACACACACACACACACACACACACACACACACACACACACACACACACACACACACACACACACACACACACACACACACACACACACACACACACACACACACACACACACACACACACACACACACACACACACACACACACACACACACACCAGCAGTCCTGAGAGACACATCCCTGGATTTGAACCATCAGATGCTGAAAGGGAATTGATTCGCTCTTTAAACGTATCTGCATTTTCAGTTTTTATCAGAGGTCCAAAGCCTGTTAAAAACACAAACACATCACTACTATAGATGGTTTAAATCTATGGAACAAAATATTTTATCCATATCTACGTTTATATAAAAACTTGGACCCACTTTATTTAAGTGTCTTTAACTACTATGTACTTACATTTAAATTAATCCTTTGATACAATGCACTTATTGTGTACATACATGTTTTTACACTGTACTTACCTGCATGTAATTAGATGCAATTCATTTCTATAACTACATCTATAATTACACTGTTGACCATTCCCTTATACTTTAGCCCACCCTTAAACCTATCAGTCCCACTTTATATTAGTATATAACTACTATGTACTTACATAAAAAAATAAGTACAATGTGTTCATATTGTATTGCAAAACACTTTTGCTGATATTGAGGAGGGATACAGGTAAAGTTAGGGACAGGTGTCGTGATATGGGTAAGTTTAAGGGTAGGGTTAGGTGTAAGGGAAGTGTCAACAGTGTAATTATAAATGTAACTACAGAAATTAATTACAGATGTAATTACATGCAGGTAATTTTTAAAATGTAAGTACAATGTAAAAACATGTATGTACACAATAAGTGCACTGTATCAAATGATTAATTTAAATGTTAGTACATAGTAGTTAAGGACACCTATATAAAGTGGGTCCAGCCTATCCATACCACCAAACCTGTCCCTAACCTTACCCATATCCAACCTCAATCAATAGTAGCAGAAGTGTTTTGTAATACAGTAAGTACATTGTACCTAACTTTTTGGTTTTTGACATAAGTACATAGTAGTTAAAGACACCTAATTTAAAGTGGGACCAAAAATATATATAATATGACATAAATGTTTAATTTTAAGCACAATATGCCTACCCTGGTCATTAAATGGGACTATAATATATTCTGAAGGTTCCTCTGATGTTCCTCTCCTGCTGTCTATAATACTGAAGATCACTCTCTTGGCCTCTGAGATGTAATTAGACATACTGCCCGTGGTGTCAAACACAAAAGCCAGAGCTGAGATCTGACTGAGGCCCATCAAGCTGAGAGAGAGAGAAAGCATATGAAATGGACAAAGATTAAAGCAATAATTTGCCCAATGTTGATCTAATGTGTGCATCATCATCAGTGCAATGTAATTTTCGGCCTGTTCCTCAAAAAACTATTGCATAGCTTCAGAAAACTTGGACTACAGTGGATAAATATGAACCATGTATGGTACTTTAGTAGCACAAAAGGTTTCTTCCTTTAATGCTACTAAAGTACCATAAGTTAATAGTTTCATACCGAAGAAAGGCTACATTGCCTGTGGCCAGTCGGATGTCTTCAAGCAGTTCCAAAGTAGCGTTGATAGCCATGTCAGCAGCACGCTGGTGAAGGAAGCCATGACTTGAGCTGATGTCATCCTTATTGATGCCTCCGATGGGATCTCTATAGCTGGTGATATCAAAAATGCCGCCATGGCTACACTTGCCTGAGAGAGAGTTAAAGGGATAGTTCCCCCAAAAATGAAAATTCTGTCATCATTTACTCACCCTCAAGTTGTTCCAAACCTGTATAAATTGCTTTGTTCTGCTGTACACAAAAGAAGATATTTGGAAGAATGTTTATAACCAAGCAGATCTCAGCCATAGTAGGAAAAAACATACTATGGTAGTCAAGGGGCTGAGATTTGCTTGGTTACAAACATATGCCTACTTCCAAATATATTCCTTTGTGTACAGCAGAATAAAGACATTTATACAGGTTTGGAACAACTTGAGGGTGAGTAAATGATGACAGAATGTTCATATTTGGGTAAACTATCCATTTAAATGTACTTTTATATAAACCAAGTGTTTCTAGGTGCAGCTTTTAGCCTCAATTCAAAGCATCTTGAACTCTGCAATAAAGCTCAGATGGTAATTGATCAAGTTAATTTAAAGGACATGATGGAACATGATTTCTGATGATCTTCCTAACCCCTCAATGCATACAGTTACCTCTTTTTATCTTTACCATTCTTGAAGTACCTTGACAGTGCATATACTATAATGAAAATTGAGAAAATGTAAAAAGCATAAACATTTATTCAAGCCAGACAAGTATGAGAAGTGGTTATAGGGCCTAACACAATTCCTAGACCCTAACAAAAGTCTGTAAAAATAGGGAACAAAGTCATGTGTCTCATGTTGGCTATAATGATATGCACGATGAAGGAGTAGTCTTTATTAAACCAACAAAGGAACACTCAGGAGATCGCAGGAGCTAATCGTAAACACAACCACAAAACATAGACGATACCGGACAATGAACAGACAGAACTCAGGGTTTAAATACACAGGGAGAGTATTCAAAATAAGTATGAACAGGTGAACTAAATCAATAACTAAATAGGCCACAAAAGCACAGGCAAACCAGAACAGGAAACAGTGAAAATGAAACTAAAACAGAACATACATGTTACAATGTGTTAATATTAAGTAATTTACTGTATTGATTTTTCACAGGTGTTTTACCCATATTTTGAATTACGCATTGCATTGTGTTTTATGTTTAAAGGAAATTTCCGTAAACTTAATGGATAATGACTAGAAAATTACCGGTCCAATTTTCCGCTTTTTTTCTTACATAGTAGTAGTTAGATACAAACAATGCTTTTCATAACTATAGTGTTGCACTTTACTGCTTCATCCTATTCAGCTGAAGTAATACATGTTCAAGTTTGGGAACTGTCTGACTTTGGTCTAAAAAGTTTAATAAGCACTTAAACCTAATGCTAATGCATGAGATGTTACGTTTCCCCTACCTGCAGGTTTGGTTGGGAGTAAAAGGCTGAAATATCCTGAAGTTAATAGCTTCTGCTGCAGAACCTCTTGGAGAATGTTGTCACTGCAGTCTTTTCCAATACAGCATTTGCATGTTTTTGTATTGGGACCTAGACATCCATCCAGAAACATAAGTGTGTGTGTGGAATGACATAATATTCAAAAGAACTGGTTACTTGACATGGGTGGAAAAATGTAAAGGTCATATGATACAGCTGATTGGGAAATTAATTTTTGAGATGAATACGAAGAAACTACTTCAGGAACAACTATACAGAACAGTACCTGCTAGATTGTTGAGAGGAAGCTCAGGTCTGATCAGAGTGCTGAAAGGAGCAGTGCTTCCCAGTTCCACCCAGTTACTGTGGCTATAGAAATCCTGCACACAAAAACGCATTCATTTGCTAAACTGCAAATTTATATACTCAATGTAATCCTATTTTAGCTTATTATAAACCACTGAACAAAGTACTGTTCTAACTAAATGATACTTTAAATTTCTCAAACATTAATAGTAGTAAGCAGTTTTGTTGCACATATTTTGATATTTTTTTCCTTTTAAAAAAGCACAGATTAGATCTGTCAAACCTTGATTTGGATTTAAAAAAAACTCCACACTTCTAGATTTGCACTTCTAATATGGACTAGCATACCTGTAAAGTATGACATGCAGCCCCCAGACTGGAGCGAGCAGACAAATATCTCCCCTTTTTCATGCTGACTTTCACTGCAGCTACGCCCTGAGTGATGAGGTCCCGTCCATTTTTGAAATCTTCATTATCAAAATGATGAGCAGTACTGAACTGCTTTTTATCAACAGCTGCATTGCTAAGGGAAGTCTGAGAAATAGCCAGACTGAAAGTGGATATTTTTAACAAGGAGGAATATGAATTTGAGCAGGCTCTCTGGACAGCAGTTGCTGTCAATTTGTTGTTGATCTTGAAGTGAGGGGGGAAAAATGTTAAATTAGACCCAACAAAATTTTCCAAAAATTAGTATTTATGAAATTTGAAACCTTGAATAACTGCCATTAAATGTATAATGAATATTCATGAATAAAAAAAAATAATATTAATGAATGAATCTGGTCTTGCACAGAAGAGGATTACAAGGCATGTTGATTTAAGTGTTAAACAAGTGTTAAATGTTTATCATCACTGAATATCAGGATGATAATCAGATCATCAGTTAACTGGTTTACAACTGGACTTCTCTTCGTATGACTACCTGTAAGTAGTTACCGGTAAATATGTTTTTTGTTTTCAAAATTTGGATGTATTTATTTATAAAAAAAAACCATCTTGTCTTTCTGTTTTAAAATTAAATGCGTATTCTGACCATTTTTTTTCTTTGGTTCTTCTATGACATTAAAGTGTGATAAGGTTGCAGGAATCTTCCAGACTCTATCAATAACATTTGTGATTTGGTGTAGATTTTTTAAAAATTTAGACACATGCCTCAGTGTGTATAAAGAAACACATTTACTTTGATGCAATTACAATGGATGCCCTTGAATGAACGCAGGTAGACAAATTCAGAAAAATATGAAATATTCACACAAAGATAAGTCCAGTTGTACATTAAAAAGCAACATACTATAGTCTATAAATATCTCAGATTAAATCATTGGTAAACAGCAGTTTCTTGCTGAAAAAAAAAAAAAAAAAACAGCTAAAACCAGCCTAAGCTGGTTGGCTGGTTTTAGCTAAAAGACCAGCCAAATGACCAGCAAAAAGCTGGAGACCAGCTTGACCAGCCTGGGAGACCAGCTTAAACCAACTAAAACCAGTCAATCAACCTAGGCTGGTTTTAGCAGTTTTTTCCTCAGCAGGGCTCAAAAAGGTTCACGCCCATATTCTTTTCTTACAGGTAGTGTAAAGTCTAGCCCCCGGGCAGCGGCTACGTCACGGCACACTTCTGCCATCTTGCGGAGGAAAGCTGCCTCAGTGATTTGTTGATGTGTGAGGGATCCATCAGCAGGGAGGATTTTGAATGCTGCAGCCTGAGGGGGCTGAAAGAGAGCCACCCGGAGGAGAAATACAGCCACTACAACCAGTAAAACCATGGCTGTTCACAATCACACCTGCGGGAAATTCATAATAGAAAATTTATAAATTTCTTACAAAACCGGTAATTTTTTATGAAATATGCAATGTTTTTATGGTTCCTGACTCTTTAACAATAACCCTGGTGAGTGGAATAATGTCTCAAACATGCAGATTAAACACCTGTGCTAACTAAACAGTGCATCTGCTTCTGGATGGTGTCCGTGGTGGTCGATTGTGTGCACTTCTGCCTACGCAACAAATTGCCTCTTGAAGACATTAAAGATAAAAGTAAAGAGCAAAAGTAGCAGTCCCCTCAAAACACATCGCATTTTGATCTAACTCTTATGAAACACCTCAAGGCTGCGTCCGAAAAATAGCTGACTGAGCAAGCGATTATGAAATTAATCACAACAGCGTATATGTCTAATTAAATCCCCATACTTTTGCCAATTATATGTCTTCATTTAGCCTACACATTTGTAAATAAAACTGTAACTTCACATCATTGCTGTCTTTATTCTATTCACAAATGCAAAATACCCCCACGAGCAGCTTTGACATTTAGGCCTGGTTTCACAGACAGGGTTTAGATTAAGCCAGGATTAGGCCATAGTTCAATTAGGACATTTAAGTAGCTTTTATAAATGTTCTTTAGAAGAAAATAAAAAAAACGTTATTGGTGTGCATCTTGAGACAAAACAACGGCACTGACATATTTTAAGATCTGTCAGTGCAAGTTGCTTTCAGTTAAAACAGCTCAACAGCATTTTAGCCTGAGACTAGTTTAAGCCTTATTTGTGAAACCGGCCATTAAGTAGTCTATAGCTTTTATAAACGTGCCTTAGAAAAAAAAACATAAGATTTGCGCAAGGCCACGAGCCGTTCCTATAAAATGATTCCTGATAAAATATGCAACCCATTTGAATTCTATTGAGAATTTAACACTTTAAAAAGCTATGAAGAAAGTCAAAAATGATCTAACACACGCACATAAACTAAAAAGACTGGTGAAAAGAGAAACGTCATCTTGCATCAACATACATTAGAAAGCTTTCTAAGCTACTCATGACTACCTTTCCTAGAATTGATCAGGTTTTACCTAGCCTATTTGTTGTGGTAAATTTTGATTTACTTGTAGAATTTATAATAGCCTGAATAATCTGTTATGGGAATGGATTTTATATTACAACATGTAGCTGTAGTTTCTAAATGTGTAGGCTGCTATTTTTCATAACAAATGCTATAGATTAATAAAAAAGAAAAAAGTCAACACTGGCCTAAGCATGGTACTGAGGAGCCTTATTTTACCTGTAATTATTGCTTTATTGTTACAAGAATAAACCATTTCAATATAGGAAAGTAGGAAATAAACAATTTCAACATAAGAAAATGTTAAGTAAAGTTAGTTTGACTTCCCATGGCACTTTGAATTAGAACATTCTGTCAAAACTAATAAGGTTTCAGGTGCTTAAATAATATAAAAGCATAATATCATATGTAAGCAAGTAATTGTTAACTAGGCTATTTTATTGCAGTTATGTACCAACTTTGTGGATGATACCACAAAAGACCATTTTTGCAAAACAAACAAATAAATAAACCTCATGCCCTGGGACCCCGCTAAAACGGTTCACCCTTCAAACCAAACCAAAATTATGCCCTTGTATATACTACAAAACCAGCAATGTCCTCAGTAAATTTAATATTACACAATCACAAAAAAAAATAATAATTTCTTTACCTTGTGGTAGATTTTTCTTGAGAAGAACGTATTTTCAGGTTCCATCTGTATATTTATATCCTTTTACATATGACGTCAACGCCAATCTTCAATGTAAATCTTGCAAGGCTACATAATAAGTGATAAGTGATTGCATAACTGATTAACAACAAGACAACCTGTTTCCATTTTAACCATAATTAAAAATGACCCATTCAAGTACCATATAAAAAAGAAATAATACACTTAGACTGTTTATTAAATAGGCCCATAGAAACCCCTAAATAGTAAGGAGGTATGAATGAGAATGAAAGTAAAAAAAAAAAAGTAACATGCTTAATCAGGTCTGTGCAATGTTGCAATGGAATGAAGACTGACTTCATTCCCCCACACCCTGACGGTCTTAAGAAGGATTTGGTCCTTGTTGGTCATAGAACAATATTTCTAACAACCAATCAGGTGAGGGCTAATGTTAGGGTTAGGGTTAGGGTTAGGTTTAGGACTGGGTTAGGGACTTATCATTCTTATTGATCTACAGTGTTCCTCCAGTTTAAGGATTAGATTAAGGTTAGGTTTTGGGTTATAACTTGACAGTATTGTTGTTCCAGGACCAACAAAACATGCTGCCGCGAAGCATGCCTGCAAAATCAGGACGTGCCAGTTGGACCTTAGAAATCAAATCAAACGAAACGGTTTAAATGTCAGATAAGATAATGCAGCTTGGCCTGAAAATAAGTTTGACTTCATTCCCCACAACCTGCTGGTATCAGAATGGTTCTGCATGGCACAAATCACACAGACTGTAATGAAACAGCTTTATTGCCAAAAAAGATAAAGAAAATAAGTTGGGTGGGAATGAAGATGACATTCCTACAGTTCTCTTGGCAGCACAGCTTACGCCTAAAACCAAACGTTCCTTTTTTAATGACAGTTGTGAGGTAAACTGTCTAGCCTGGATACCACACTACATAATCTAAATCAAGAAAAATATTAAATGATCAGCCAGCATATTAGACAGGAAATGAAGATTAATATGAGACATTTTAATTGCCTGATGTGCCTCACAATCTGTGTATTTGAGCTGACTGAATTAGAAATGTTTATGTCATTTTATTTCAACATGCCCTAAAAGGAACTGGGGTGGAATTTCTTAACTTATGAAGAAAACGGTTGATACTTCCGTTTTAAATGTGTTAAATGAGACAAGGTCATGCAATGTAATTAGCTGACATAAACCCAGCTGTCACAAGACACATCAAAGTCTAAAATACCCAGTTTTGGTAATAACTAAACATTGACAAAATGTTTAGTTTTTTTGCTTGTGCATCTTTTATAATGACATATCTTAAATTGATATTTACATTAGTGAGGTTTCAGTTTGCACTGAAATTTTAGGTCTACTGTAGGACCAAAACACCCATTATCTGTGATTGGTGACACTGTTTAACACATTTCAGCTTCAAGATTGATATGAAAAGCACAAAAATCAACATTATTCATAAAAGAATTTTTCATAATTGTATTTATTTATCTTAACTAAAATAAATTGCATTTATTTATCTAAAAAAAGACATTTAATAAGAGTTATGTGTGAACACATGCAGGATGAAACGGTTGTAAAAGAACTTGTTTCAATATATTATATTAAGTGTTATATCACAAATCATTTGATTCATTGAATATTCTCAAACTATCTAAGCCAAGTATGCCTATTCATGTGGCAGGAATTTAAAGCCCCTGAGCCAAGGAGATGCTTATACAATACTGCTGATACTACTACTACCCTGATATGAACTTTGTCTTTAATAAACTTCTAAAACAAGATCAAGATTATAGTCTACTGTTGAAACCACAGCGTACCCACAAAACTAGTCTCAAACACACCTGTTTACTTATTACAGAAAGTGAGAGTGAAATTTCAATAGTAAACCTTAACCTTAATTCTTAAATATTTACAAAGACTCTTTTACACCTGACAATTCAAGACAAGTAAAGATAGCAACATGCAATGTTACAGTACATGCTGTTAATTTTTTTTTTTTTTGAATCATACAAAATGGGAAACCAAAAAAGGAGAAAAAAGACCCATGAAAAGCGAGTAAAATCCACTGAAAATAGCATTTGCTGTGGAGACGGTGAGTTGCACTATGGCATAATTCAGGTCGGTGGATCCCGGAGCTTCTGCCTCAATAGTGAGTGTGACATCCGTCCCGGACTCGGTATCAGAGGGTGCAGTCAGTGCGAGGTTTCCCTGAGCGCTTCCTCCTGCCACAAGGATCAGAGAGCTGGGGAAAGACCAATTGGGGCTGTGGAGGAACAGATATGGCTAATGTTTTTTTTTGTTTTTTTTGGCCAAAGACCAATTTCAAAAAAAGAAAAAAGAGATTGTGTCCTAGTTTGTAACAGCAAACAAAAACGCATTTCTCAATTACAATGGACATCCTTCAAAAGCAGATGAACAAATTAAGATTGGGGAGAAATTTATACAAATATAAATAAGTCCAGTTGTACACCAATTTATCTAACATTCTACAAATATTTGAGTTCTGCTCAAATAATTTGAAACATAAATAAACAGCAAATTCTAACCCTAAACCTACCCTACACCCTAGCCTTAACCAGTGAAATTGACTGCAAGGCGGGATTTGCGCTGAATAGCGTGCTAAAGAAAATGGCAGTTCAGGAGATAAGCGGTTAATAAGATAATATGAGATCGCTGAGCCGGGACGTCCGTAACTTTCCAACTGGACCTCACCGGACACTGGCACATTTTTAGTTGCACCCAGAGCTGCACCAGCTTTACTACCCTGTGAATCTTAAGCCCCGGGACAACCCCATCGCTTCGCCAGAGCCATTAGCAAAAGTCTTTGCACTTGGAGACCCCGCCCACTTCCAGAGGTTCTGCCCACTTTTGGAGTTCACGCCCCAAATCAGCAGGGAGGATTTTGAATGCTGCAGCTTGAGGGGGCTGAAAGAGAGCCCCCCGGAGGAGAAATACAGCCACTACAACCAGTGAAACCACAACTGTTCATTCACAACTGTGAGAAAATTCATAATGGAAATTAATTCACTTCGTATGTTTTTATGAAATCTGCCATATATGGTGAGTACCTAGGATAACTAAGTCCACCAGAGTGTTTTTGCATTTGGCTCCTAAACTCTGGAATAGCCTTCCTGATATTATTCAGGGCTCAGACTCACTCTCCCAGTTTAAATCTAGACTAAAGACACATCTTTTAGCCAAGCATTCACATAATAGGCTACATCTCATAACCTTGCACTCCAGTTATATCAGATCAAATGCACATGACTATCTATTGTTTGAAATGTTATGAACAGCAGCTATGCTAATTATTTTCCATTTGCTTTTGTTTCTACTTCAGGATGCCCACCCCGAGGTGACTAGACATTACGCCTGCTCCAGTTTGGATCCAGCCAGGTCAAACTTTAGCAAGGAGATGCTAAATGAGAGAGAACAAATAAAAAGTGATACTACAGGCTCTAAGCTTGCCCAGTGATGCAGTAATAATCCTAAAACCAGATGAAGAAATAAAGCAAAAGTGTGAAATGATAAATGATGGGTTGGGCAAACTGTTGACATGACACCACCCCATAATCTATATATGGAGACATTTATTCCTAAATTTTTTAAATTAAATTTTCTGCAGACATGTAAAAGTTGGTACAGCAGTTGCAAAATAGGACAAGGCCCTCAATAGTAGCCAGTACGGGGATCCACGTTTTATAAAAGGGTCTTGGCGACCCTTTGAGAGAATGTCTAATTTTTTCAAGGTGGATGCATTGTAATACCTCTCTTATCCAATCATCATGTGATCAAGGAGAGGTATGGTTCCGCTTAAAGAGGATGGCATGCCTGGCCAGCAAAGTGGTAAAGGCTATGACGCAGTGCGCTGTGACTGGTATATTCGGGGTTGGGGTGGAAACCCATTTATAAACACACTACTGCAACAGACTTATGAACTACTTGCCCAATGTTTGAGAGGAGATCAAGGTTGATGCAAGTTACGCACACAGAAACTTTCTGTATTACCTGTTTATCAGGATGTAAGGGTGCCAATGCTTGCCTTAGAAGATCTCTAAGGCAAAGATCAGACAAAGATCAAAGATAAACTGCTATGGACCGCATGATTGTAATCACAATCATGAGCTGATGCTGTAAGCTGGCCACTAGCAATTTATACAGCTCCAAAAATTACAGATTTTAGAGAAACCTTTAACAATACAATGCATGAATAGAACAAGCAAACAACAGACATCCATCATATCAGGGCCTGGGACAATAAACTAGCTAGCAGTGCAGAAATACACTTCACCGGCAAGATTAATTTGAAAACTTCTGAAGAACAAAAAACAGTATTCTCAATAAGATTTATTTATTTATAATTGTGTTTATTGATCTTGAAAAAAAAGACATTTAATAAGAGTTATGTGTGAACACACCGAGACATAGGAAATCATTATTATGGAAATGGATGACAGATTTTGTAAGTCAGATTCTGACCTGTTAAAATCGTAAAACGTTTAGAAAATGAAAGTTCCTTTGTGGATAACTGCCCACAAAGTGGGCAGTTATTGTTAGTGAAATTTGAGCTCGGGCTGCACAGAAAACATTTGTGTGTGTCATATCAGGCTTAGTTTTTGTATTGGTTCACCATCTCTTCCAGTTTATTCTGGTTGGACCCTGAGAAATCGTCCAGCTACAACAGAAAACAAGTGATTAAATCATCCAAACAATAACTGGAAGATAATTAAACACTGCATATTCATAGAGAGACATCTGTAACTTTGTACAGTTGATGTGTGACTAATATTAGTTCAACTACAGGCTTTATGCAGAACTTAGGAAAGACAACAGAACAAACCTTTTTCTTGTTCATGTAGAAGTGGAATGTTGGCATACATTTGATCTCACAAGACTGAGCTACATCCTGAAAAACACAGAATATAATGTTTATATTGCTTAGGACTTTTTATTGCTCTCATTCTATTGCTTTGAGCTTAAAAATAATTTCAGCTTTCATGTATGGTTTAACAGAGAAGTTTCTAAGTTAAAAAGTTGAAGGTAATTTTGTAATGAAGTCAATGCATCATACATATATGATTCCATGGGAAAATGACTCACGGGGCACATTCAGAGCAAGGAATGAAAAGCAAAAATATTAAAGTATGACTGAAATGTAACCATACCCTCTTGTTGTGTATGTCATGCGTTAAGACAGCAAAAAAAATAAGTAAATCAGAAGCCATTTCCCTAGTCAGCGCAATTTTTGTCTGCCGATGTGACTTTGTATCAGGTACTTCCCTATACAGACATTTCACATACAATACCTGGTATGACTACACAGCAAGTATTTGTCCATCGATGTTACAAAAGAGAACATAAAAAAAAAAAAAAAAAACCAAACCGGTTAGGTGACGAGAGCTTACATTTCGTTAAATCCAAAGGGATTTAGGCCTAAACGCTATGGATTGAACAATAAGATTAATGAAAGACAAAGCTTTACAAGAGGAGTTCTGACTGATTTCCAGTGACTCAATTACTGTGAAAAAACTGATTTAATTTAGACTTTTACTCACATATAAACATTGATCAGCGAGCATATATAGATCACTCAAATAAGGTAAAGGGAAGCTAAAACATGATTGACAACAGTAGACTTGGATTAAACTGCTCGATTCATATGAATTTATTTTACAATTTTTTTTTTATGAAAGTTTTTAAGCATCAGGGCCCTATCATACACCCGGCGCAATGCAACAAGTGTTTTTTGCTAGTTTCAGCCCGACATTTATCATTTTCACGTCCTGTGCCACGTTGTTTAACCCTTAAATGCATGAATGTTTCGCCAATCATTACTACATATTCGGGTCTTTAGCGACCCGGATCTATATCGAACACGGATGGATCTCTACCTGTTGCGATAATATAAAACTCTCCTGATATTAGAGTAACAATTACAGAAGAAGAAAATAAAGCACATTTCGTAACCTTTGGGAGCTTGGAAGGGTTCAGTTTGAGCAGATGTTTTACACCATCACTGTCCTCGTCAGAGATCATTTCCCAGTACATTCAGCATCTGCCTCATATTCACGTCTCAAACGTATTCTCAAAACTCATTTTCAACATCTTCAAAATCAATATTTAGATTGCTGACAGCTTCTTCACCAGATCCATCATCAGTGACATTAGCCGCATTTCCATTACCCTTCAAATTGCGCAAACTGAAATTGCGAATTGAAAATACGCCCAATGGAAACACGTAAATTTCGCAAAAACTCCCATATATTGCAAAAAAGTTTAAATCGCATGAGGTGGTTTTTCAGGCAATTCGAAAAAGGAAATTTTCGCAAAACTGCAACGGAAACAGTTTTTCCGCATTTACAGGTCACCTGGCGTACGTAAAAGTCGATCATTCTTTACAGACGACGCGGACAGAAGACGAGACCGAGTTCTTTATTAAACTCATAAAACACAATAGAATTACAGGAATACTAGATTCTAAAAAAAAAGAAATGCCACATTATCATGAAGACCTTGAAGCAGATATGTGGGAGAAACACCCACAAACACCTCATACGTGACGATCACAAGTGTAAGGTGCTTTCCTTGCCATTAATGCTTGGATAACACGCCTACGTATCCGATTAAAAATAATGGCTAGTGCGGTGGCTGGGATATACATAAACCTACCAACATACGTGGCATAATTTTTTGAATGACTTTTGTTTTAGTCGCATAACATCGGTTAATGGAAACGCCGTCATTTCACAATAGTTTATCGACATTTAGAAAATATATTTAGAAAAGTAAATTGCTGAGCCATTTCAAGTTTTTCAGATTATACTTGTTTCGTTTTCTGTCTGCCGTATAAATGAGTGAAAAGTCACTTCATCATTGTGTTTCAAACATTGCCACCTTGTGGAATAAAGGTGAATTGCACCTATTCCGTCAGTAAAGATTCAATTATTGTAGTGCAGAAAAAAAATTTATAAGTACACTCTTACACACCTTGGGTCGTTAGCGACCCTATACAATTTTTACAAAAAACTAATTGAAAAACAGGCACTCTTTTATAGTTTTTTCTTGTTATATTGTTTATAATGAATTGATTGAGGAATACTAAGAAGGTTGATGTATAACTTTAAAAAAATGCATGAGGAGGGTAGTGAATAACGTCCCAGGTCACTAAAGACCTGAGGTATGCATTTAAGGGTTAAATAGCAAATGCATTTGCGTGCCCATGGGCGTGCTGGTCTAAAAACGAGGTGTGTTCAGGCGCGTTCATTGTTGGTGCGTTGCTATTTTGAGGCAACTGAAATAGACTGTGCCATTGACCAACTGAAACCTAATCCAAAGTCAATGGTGCAATATTTTTTTTGGTTATTTAAAGAGCACGTTAGTAATATGCATCTATAGGCGGGTGCACAATGCGCGTACAGTCTGCTTATTACACAAGAGGACACACAAACAATTTTTAAATATCAAAAATAAAAGGATTCCTCTCTGGAGAAGTGTTCAGTCTTTCCGCTCGCAAATTCCACCATGTAAATAGCGAATCCACCATGGCGTGAGCGCAACCGGCTTTTAAAGGGAATGGGAGAAGAGACTCTGATTGGTTTATTGCACGTTACGCCCAAAACACACCCATGACTCATTAAGAGACTAGGTACAACCGTTTTAGACCACGCGCCAGACTCGCCGACCATTTTTCACGCCGTTAAACTAACAAAAGTGGATTCAGACACGCCCTAAGTGCACCTGCGCCGTGCACTTTAGACCATGCGTTCAGATCGTTAAAATAGGGCCCTCAGAGTTTTGGGTGAATAGACTTTCAATAGAGGGACAGATCTCTCAGATTTTATTCAAAATATCTTCATTTGTGTTTCAAAGATGAATGAAAATCTTATGGGGTTGGAATGACATGAAGAAAAGTAAATGATGAGAAGTTTCATTTTTGGGAGAACTAATCCTGTAATTATCCAGCTTCGTGCTATAGCTGCATTAAACCAAAAAATATATCTTTTGTAATTACAAGTTCTACAAGGATGTGAATGCTTTTTACAATTCCGAATCTCATAATTAGGGCAATTCTGACATGCCATTAACACAGTGTTTTGCATGTTTGAAGATGCATTACTATACAGTTGTGTATTGGTTGCAAAAAAAACTCCAATAGAAAACTCACCTGTGCATCATCTACATCCACTTTGAGGAAGACCACATTAGCATAGGAAGGATTTTCAGACAGACCCTAGAAGTGAGTCAAATAAGTTAATTCCAAAAACCCAATGAATACAGTGATTCAGATGCAAAAAATCAAAGGTTACTTACTTTGTAAAAAGGTGCGATGCTCTGACAAGGCCCACACCACGTGGCTGTAAAGTCAACCACTACAAGCTTATCACCTGCATCAGCCAGAGCTTGGTCAAAGCCCTCCTGTGAACATAAGTCAATGCTGGATTTCATTTTCTGTCACTAATACCATACAGAGCTATTTCTAAAAAAAAACAAGACAGTGTCGCTGTGGACCCTTATTTTTATAGAGGCAAACAACATGATTGTAATAAATTAGAAAGACATGATTACATGAAACCTTATCTGCCTTTACATCATTCCAGACTGTGGAGTGGAAGTGGAATTAGTTGAAGAGATAAAATCTGCCCCTCCACTCCACTCATGCTGTTCCAGACCAGCTTTTATTAGTCTGTGCGTTGCTTAGTGATGCACAAAGCTTGATGCTTTGTCTGCTTTTGGAACAATAGGCTTTATGCCGGACGTCACATGTACAAACAGGAAAACAGGTCTCACTGCATCCGCTTGTCGGAGAAAGTGTTAACGGCAGTACAAACTGACAGCGATATCTATGGACTTTTAGGGTAATCAGCTAACCTTTTATTGTTGCTGTTTTATTCGATTTAAATATCTAAATGTTAGTGGTAAGAAGAAAAATAAAAAAAATTTTTAGATATCAATCTGCATATGCGATGAACATTGGTTATGCTCATCTTTGCTCGCTCCTTTGAAGGAGGCTCTATATTTAGTAAAGCTACGGTGGCCGAGAAAGCTCAACGCATTTTGCAAGCAATTGTTGATAAAGACAATGTCACGTCACAATATTGGAAATGTTTGCATTTTAAACCATGAAGACAAGTCAATGGATATCACACAAGCAATGTGCAAACTTTGAGCTAGTTATGCTGGTGAAGAAGTCTGAAATCCCAGTCAATTATTCACTGCAGAAAGTTAAACTAAAAACTGAGCAATGAGAGCTGAGCTACATATGTTCTGATAACGGTAACTTTAATTTTCTTAATATTTCTCTTGTTGATACGTAGCTAGTGAGAATAGAAGAGATGTAGGCCTTTTCGTGTTAGGTTGTTTTTTTTAAATGAGGAGTTATCTCGCGTCGGTTATGCGGTGATGCGCTATGAAATAATTGCGGGGCAAATTAATTGTAATAGTATTAATTTAATTATAAAAGTAGCATAATAATCATCATCATTCAGATCATGCAGAGGGGGGCTTGAGATCGCCAAGCCTGGTTTTGTGAAGTTTGTTGCTCAATAAAATTTTCATTAGCTAATACGAAATAAATTAAATGGCTACATTTTTGTCAGTTACTCTATTTACTTGTTTATAGAACTGTTGTTTAAAATGAACATAGTTAATAATGCTTAACTGAATTGTATAAATTATTGTCCAGTTAAATGTATATTTCTGTGCATCTCATTTGCTAGAATTAAATTGTATTATATATGCACCGACCACATTCCCTCTATTTACAACACAAAAACCACACTGGTAGACCACCACAGTCAATGCTTTTGCAATGTTAAAATTAGGCTATTTATCTGTAAATGACGGAATCAAACAACGTGGCGCCTTTGCCTAAATTCAAACAAAAGTAAGAGAAAGTCAACATGATGACAGTTAATGATGTCCTTGTATACCGTCTTGCCTCTTTCACTGCGGCAAATTATCAAAAAAAAAAAAAGAAAGAAAGAAAACCTCTGAAGAGTCCAACCACGTGACTTGATGGCGCGCTTCGTCTCATCAGGCCGCGATCACAGAAATAAACAAAATGATACAGGAGTGTGATATTTTAGTTATTCAAGTGAAAACTATAAACGAGAAAAAATTTTCAACGGTAGGTTTAGACACCGCGTTGCCATGAGCAGGAAGTTATGCAACATGAAGCGGCATGGCAGCTGCCGCAAAACTATGTATTTCACGTGCGTTTGTTCATAATTTTACAACAAAACGGTTGGAGTGCGAATAACGTGATATGAGAGCCGCATTTTGGGTGGCTTTAACCATTTTTAGCTTTCGGGTTTTGTTGTGGCCAGGTAGACATTAGCTTGTGTAAAGAAGTGGTTAGCAGATAGGCTAACTAACTATATTTTTCACAGTATGAACTGACATATTTAATTTTATCCTTTGTAAATTCTCACACAGGGCTGTTAAATTTTCGACAAACTTAATTGAAATCGGTTTGATGGGCAGCTAAAGGCTCTCGTGCAGTTAGTCAGCAAAACGTGTCCTCCCTTGTCATACCGCGTAATTTTGCTTAGTTTTTTTTTTTTAAATGAAGATCTGTTGAATGAAGCCAGCGCTCTTACCTGATCTTCAATGACGATGATCATTTTATCGCTTTACTGCTACCACGAGCTCAGAGAACAAACCTTCCTCAACACGCTCGCCCAGAAATGGACCGTCGTCTGTTCTGCCTACACTATCAAACGTGTAGTTTACGGCATCGATTCATTCAAAAAGCCCTGCCCCTGCTCTTAAACGCGCTCGCGCTGGCGGACAAGAGGCTAGAAATGCCCCCATTGTACGGGACTCTGTAATGTGGGAGTAGCACTGAACATTCTTGCTAAAATAAGCTTCTGTAGATTTTTTCCCCCTTGTAAAATGTTTCAGATATTTTACAGAAGTTGTTAAATCTACCTGTCATATTACATTTGACAGACTTACCAAGTAGTTAAAACTGTCAAACAAACCAGTCAACCCTGATTTTATATTGCATTATCATATTGTTGATATTGCCATTATTTGCATTTCGCATTGTTTTTTCCTCGTCTGTGATCAAAAAAGACACGAACCACTTTTAAATTTGCATAAACAATTTTTTTACCACACTGTGACTGACACTAACAAATCACTTATGTTAAAGCTGCTGTCCGTAACTTTTTTTGTGTTCAAGATTTACAAAAATTATATAATGAAAATGTACAACATGAATCAATTTTCCAAACCGTGTTTTTGTCTTACCCTGAATCATTATGGTACACTTATAATAAGTGTTTATATTGGGACTATTTCAGACCGGTCTGGTAGGAACCGCTGCTGAGGAGCACAGTCCCTGCGTGACTCGCCATAGACATAAACAGAGAGAAGTAGCTCCGGCTGCAATGTTCTTCCGCAAGACGCATGCAGTTCTGTTTATTAACCGCTAGAGCGCAAAAAGTTAGGGACTGCAGCTTTAACTTTACAGTGATTGCACATTTATATTAAACCACTTTTAGTAGCCAGTGTCAAATGGCACTTTTTTTTAGCATTGCAATATAACTTGTGTTGAATTCACATTATTAGATTTCTGACACATTATTAGGTTTCTGATTATCACAATGCAGATATTTTATCTAATAAACTTGTCTTTTGGGGGGCATTTGCACCGTAAAAAACAAGCTGTGAAAAGATAACGCAAATATGTTCATAGAATATTCATGCTCAAAATAATGAATATTTGATATACACTCATTCAAGCCCTACCACAGGTGATGGATGACGTAGTACGGAGCCCCTAAAGGGACATGGTGAAGAAAAAAAAATATGAGATGGGTGGAAAAATTATTTGAATATTGCTTTGGCGTTCCCCTGAGAAACTGCAATCGCTCGCAAAAACTTGCGTTGGCTCGCAAACCGTTTGTGTTCTTTGCGAGTGAACGCAAAGCTTCTCAGGGGAACACAAACATTTTGCGAGCGAACGCAAAGTTTCTCGGGGAACACAAACATTTGCGAGAGAACGCAAAAGCATTGCCAAATAATTTTTCCTCCCACCTTATTTTTTTTCTTTCCTCCCTTTATGGGCTCCATACAGGTCTAAAACAGTCCATTAAATATCAAAATTAATGGTAAAGCAATGAGTAAATGAAAAAATAATAAATGCATATTTAAATGAGCATATGTGTGTTTTTATGGAAAAAAAAAATGTTAACAGTGGTCACCGTTATTATGCACAGGTAATTCTCATGTCTAGTGCCATGTGCTGTTCCTTTTTTCTGCTCTTTAGAAAAGCCTTCAATTTCACTCAGCCTGTTCTGTGAATCACATGTTAATCACTTTCTTTGAACACTGATGAAAATGCATGAGATGATGGTGATGAGTGTGTTGTAATAGGGTCTGGAATAATTGCTCTTTGAAGTCTCTGAGTACGATGTTGCCACAGATACGAAACACTGCCTCTATAGCAGCTATTCACCGATTCCAGGTGTCCTGGAACCTATATCGCCATCATTTAGAAAAGGAAGCCTTACAGCCGCTTAAAGGTCATGTGAGTGTGGTTGTATAGCCCTAAACGTTTGACTGAGGCGTTAACATCACGTTATAGTTTAATAATGAGATCTTAAACGGTCTGCGAAGGTTTTCATTGTGGAATCAAGAAATTATTTATAAACATCTGGTTTAAACCTGTTCACAATGAATTAGGGTAAATGATACTATACACGGTAAAAAGGTAATTGTTCGTACTGTCTTAAAATTTTAAGTTTAGGCAACTCAAATATCCAAGTTGTCACTAAGTACAATTTCACATTTCAAGTTGACTAAACTTAACATTTTAAGGCAGCACAAACACAAAAACAGTGTAAAGATGTTAGAATGCTATTACAACTGATTTAGCCAAATAGATAATCGGCAGAATGACCTCAATAAAAGTCAATTTGCTTACAAATGAACTATATTACACATTTTACAAACACATGGATGAATGCAAACTCTCACAGATATATTGTCAATATTGAATGCCATACAAAACTGCAGGAACAAAAAAAAGACATTTTGTGGACTGCCAAAACATCAAGTGCTGAAAATATCGTCTACAGATCTCACACCCGATTTAAAAGCCAACAGTTTTACAGAGACTATAATTAGCATGTTTAGTGTTGTATAACCTTGATGACAGCTCTAGTATCTAATCAGTCTGCAGCTATAGAGCGTTGATTGTAAAGTGGACCTGTCTCGCTTATTCCATTTCCTAGGTGTTTTGATCTCAGCCGTAGAGTGTAGACAGTAACAAGTGAAAGAGAAAAATAAAAAAACAATAGATTAAAAACATGGAAATAGTCCCAATATATACAGCTCTGGAAAAAATTAAGAGACCAATGCAAAATCCAGTTTCTCTGGATGTATTATTTATATGTAGGCCTATCTTTTAGAGTAAAATGAACATTTTTTATTTATTCTACAAACTACTGACAACATTTCTTCCAATTTTCAGATAAAAATATTGTCATTTAGAGCATTTATTTGCAGAAAATGACAACTGGTCAAAATAATGAAAAAAGATGCCATGTTTTCAGACCTTGAATAATGCGAAGAAAACAACATTGCTGTTGGGCGACTTTATGCCACTCCTGGTAAAAATATTCAAGCAGCTTAGCTTTATTTAATGGCTGGTGACCCTCTTGCTTACATTCCAGAGGTTTTCAGTGTGATTCTGGAGATTGTGATGGCCATGACAGGGTCTTGATCTGGTGGTCCTACATCCACACCTTGCTCGGCCTGGCTGTGTGGCTTAGAGCATTGTCCTGCGGGAAAAAACAATCCTTTGAGTTGGGGAACATTGTCTGACCAGAAGGAAGCATATTTTCTTCCAGGATAACCTTCACAAAGACATCTGCCTGATTCTGATCTTCTCTGATGAGTCCAGTTTTCAGCTTTGCCCAACACCTGGTCCTCTAATGGTTAGACAGAGATCTGGAGAGGCCTACAACCCACAGTCTCTCGCACCCACTGTGTAATTTGGTGGAGGATTGATGATGATCTGGTGGTTCTTCAGTAAGGCTAGAATCAGGCAGATACGTTGTAAGGCCCTCCCAATCGGCCCAACAACGGCTTAAGAGGGTGAAGGTTTCTGCGCATTCAGTCTTTTCAGTGTGTTAAAGTAATTGTATTCCAATTAAACGACTCCATTTTATCACAACCTCGAATTTAGGTTAGAAAGCCAATTCATTATTGATCATTTACATGATAATCTATCCAGACATCTGATTATTCTAGGTAATTGACTATGCTATTTAGAGGGTTGCTCCCATGCTCACTCACTATTTTATTTAGTCCCCAAAGATCTGTGTACACTTGAATAAAGCAACGTTATCTCTAGTCAGAGGTCATGACCACTACTTCAGATATAAGCCGACCAATACTTTCTCTAATAGTAGTTTTGGTATGGTCATGCCATGGTTTCCCATGTACACTTAGCTAGAGTAACTTTACATTAAATAGAAGTAAGGCTCACCCTATTTAGGTTGGTCGGTCAACATTCTGTTACCCTAAACGGAAATTCCCTTTATTAGCCTTCACAGTCTAAGTACACTTGAAGTACACCAAGCGTTAGGCGGAGCTCTAAAATCTCAGTTGGCGTGTCCCTGCTAACCTGACGCAGATTTGCGGTAGCAATGGATACAACGTAATCTGCTAAAGTCAATAATTTCAGAATAAATCAGAATAAAATCAAATGTAACAATTTATTATTGTCAGGTAAATGTATCATACCAATTACATAATCAATTCAAAAGATGATCAATACAAAACATCAAATGCTCAGAAAGATTAAAATATGCATACCTGACATTAGAAAAATACACAATGCTGAGTGTCCAGGGGACCAGATAGCATGTTCAGTAGCTTAACGACGTTTCTGAGGTGGAAGAAGGCTGTTTTTGTAACATATGAAATATGATTTTCGAAAGACAAGTTGCTGTCTAATATAACACCCAGGTCTTTTATACTGTAGAGGATGAAGTAACAGTACATCCTTCTAAATTCAAATTGTATTCTAAGAGATTCTGTGTACAGGTTTTTGGTCCAATAAGTAATACCTCAGTCTTATCTAAATTTAATAGAAGAAAATTACAGGTCATCCAGTATTTTATATCTTTAACACACTCTGTCAGCTTGGATAATTTAGAGATTTCATCTGGTCGTGCAGATCAAGACCCTGTCATGGCCATCACAATCTCTAGACCTGAAGCCACTGAAAATCTCTGGAATGTAAGCAAGAGGGTCACCAGCCATTAAACAAAGCCAGTCTGCTTGCATTTTTTCACCAGGAGTGGCATAAAGTCAGCCAACAGCAATGTGACCGACTGACAGGGAGCATGCCAAGACAAATGAAAGCTGTGATTGGAAAGTCTGATTGCATGTCTGAAAACATGGCATTTTTTTTCCATTATTTTGACCAGTTGTCATTTTCTGCAAATAAATGCTCTAAATGACATTATTTTTATTGGAAATTTGGAAGAAATGTTGTCAGTAGTTTGTAGAATAAATCAAAAATGTTAATTTTACTCAAACAAATACATATAAATAATAAATCCAGAGAAACTGCTAATTTTGCAGTGGTCTCTTAATTTTTTCCAGCGCTGTATAGGGGACAAACTAACAGAGGCAAAAAAGATCATTCCCTAACATAAGAGTAAAGGGAACATGTGAATTTTTAACTGGCTGAACTGAGCTTATAATAATAATAATAATAATAATAATAATAATAATAAATGTACCCAAAATAACTTGTTAGTTAAAACAGTATTCAAATTTCATAATGTGTTTAATTTTCCAAAATAGTGTAGAATAGACATGCCATAATGTGTAATGCTGTCACCTTGTGGTCACATAGTGCTATGGTCAAAAAGATGCATGACCTTGGACTGACCATCAGAAAATGTAGTTTTAATATTAAAAGCCATTTCTACTCTGCAAAAAGTGTAAAATGTTATATAACTTGTGTGATTATATTTAAATTAAATGATTTTATTATATTTATACGTTACACTAAGGATCATATCATGTATAAACAGGAGTTTTATTAGGTTTTTTTATGTTAAAATACTTTCCCCAATCCCAGTTTAATGTGCAAAGACATAAGTAAGCCATTTGTAGGTTCTTGAAACGTGTAGAAATTGTGGCGGTTTTAAGTTCAACATGTTTTTCAACAAAGCTTGTTTTATTGGCGCAATCTAACGTAATGGGGGAATTTGAGTGACTTTGAATATTGTGATATCTTTTTTTTAAAGGGAGAGAGAGAAAGAAAAATTCAGTTATGTGAAATATCCTTATATCCAGATATCTGACTTTATTCATGATCCCTTACACTAAACAATATGTAATTTCCTCTGTTGTCCATATTTTCTTTTGAAATGATGACGTTTGATGTTGATGACATGTTTGACATATCTGAGAATTTATGTTAAACATTCAGATACCCCCAAAGCCATATTAAAATATATAGCATTCAAGAAGACAGATATTACACTCAATATTTAGGAAAAAAATCACATTGAAAGAGTACTTTTTATTTAGTCATACTGCTTTAGGTGGTTTATTTAATACGTCAGCACATTACAAAATGTTTGAACAGATTTTTCAGAGAAACCACAACAAAATATGAGTAATAAAGGCCAAGAAAACAAAGGTCTGTCAATGCCCAACATTTAAAATGCTCCAGTGTGTTATTTACTTGTAAATATGATTGCTTTACAACCTTTGAGTGCAACAAAACTTCTTCCATCTAAAACACTACAACCTGCTCATGGCATATTCTAAACATAAAACAGATTTGTCAGAAGAAAGAGCCTGCTCTTGAAAAAGCCTGTTAAGAGGACACAGTGAACAGCACAAATGCTTGTTCAAACATCATTGTTTTTAGTGCATGAAAGTCAAAAAAATTGTACTGTTATGAAATGAAATACAGTATTTCCCACATAGTTATAAAGTTATTAAATGTCTCATGTAATCATCCAGTTTCTTATGAATAAAATAAAGTTTTCATATATCAAGGTAAACACAAATGCAGCCCTCTGAAACATGTCAAGTTAATGTAAAATGCATTCTGCACTTAGCTTAGAGAGCAGAACAACTGTAACTAAGCTTTGGATGGTTACACATGCTGTATATGTGGTACAGTACGTGTTGTTGGTTATGTGGTCCTGTTGTTGCAGATGTAGATGCATGAGATGGATTAAGGCTTGGCTGATGTCTTGCCTGGTTCCCTCCAGCCACCAAAAGATTTCTCCAGGTAGAGGGCGGTAGCCAAAGAGAGACGGTCCTGCAATTTACCCGTCACAATCTGTACACCCAGGGGCAAACCCTCCGCACTCAGCCCTAATGGACACTGGGTCACTGGCAGACCCAGGATATTAAAGATACCTGCAGAGAATAGAACCGCTTAGAGCCTAGACTCCCTCTGGGAAGATAGCCCATAAATGCCATGACACACCAAGCCGACAGTCGGGTTAGCATCTGTCAGCTCAGTTTTTGCAGTGTGCCAACACTGTTAGCAGCTTTTTTGCAGACTGAGCATGCTGAATCAGCATCAGTGAAAAAGATCGCTTTGATTGGCTGTTCGGCTTAGTGAACAAGTGCACGAGATGAAAACAAAAGTGAGGAAAGCAAACAAGGAAGTCAAGAGGCCACACAGAAAAGGCTGTTCTAATTTTACATCATTTTACCTGAGAATTCAAATACACAGATATTTCCATAACGACACGACCGTCTGATATAGACTGTAATTTTCTCTCACGCAGGCGCAGAACACACCTACTAGTTGGCCAATGGCTGTAGTCTTTGCGGTGTGTTCAAACACAACTTTTAACCCAGATGCATGGGAGGTGAGGCTACTGTCGGCTTTCGTTGTCGCTAGTTTTTTGATGTTGGTTTGGTGTGTCGCGGCCTTATTAAGTAGATCCCTGTAAATGCCGCATCGACACGACATCCTCATTAAACCCGTCCCCGGCGTGACGACTCCAATCTTTCAAATAATCCTACGAATATCTATTGATCTAATATGACTTCTGACCTGTAATGTTGCCAGAATCATAATCATACACTATTTGTTCGTCGGCCAGAGGAGAACTGGCACCCTGACTGAGCCTGGTTTCTCCCAAGGTTTTTTTCTCCATTCTGGCCCTAAAGGAGTTTTGGTTCCTTGCCACCGTCGCCTTTGGCTTTTGGCTTGCTCAGTTGGGGACACTTAAACTTCAACTATATTACTGATCTGCCCGCATTGACACTATATGATAATTGAAATGAGCTGAATGACATCACCGTTTTCTCCAGAGCGGCTGTACAGCCGAATCAAATTCTGTTGCATTATTTTCCTGTTACCACTGTGAAGCTGCTTTGAAATAATTGGCATTGTTAAAAGCGCTTTATAAATAAAGGTGATTTGATTTTGATTTTAGATCACGAGTAGATCAAAACCAACAACACTTACCAGTGTAAGAGAAGTTGAAGGGCGTGAAAACTGGGTGGTGGTGTTTGGGGGCAATCTGTGGATGAGAGGGGTACAGCAGTACTCCGTCTGTGCCTAGTAACTCCTCCAACTCCTGCTGCAGACTCTCCTTCTGCTGTATAATGAATGAAGATGGATGGGAACTCTGGAATAGCTCAACTAGAGCCAGACCTGAGAAAGAGACAGAAGGGGACACTATTATCATACGCATTCATCTTCAGATGCACTAAATACTGTGAAAAACACGCGTCTTTGCAAAATCTGGATACTTCTGGGAACACTCATCACAAGAAGACTTGCTAGTGCTGATTCACACTAGTAAAGTTAATCAGAATTTGGGAGACATGGAGCGAAAGGAATTGAGGAATTCAATCAGTCACATGAACAGTTAAAAGTGCACAAGCTCATTTGCTGAGTCACACACCTATTGCTGCTATAGTGTGGGATGAAAACCCCAGAATCCACTTGAACAGCTCCCAGACTGGCCAGACCTTCTTCCCACCTTTACTCATTAGCTCCGCAAAGGAGGTGGGTGGCTGAAATGGAAAAAAATAACAAAACCATCTGATAAAACCAGAACATCATTCATGTTATGCAGTACCCCAATATACAGAATAAAAATGAATATGCTTGTATTGTAAGAAAGCATGTATATGAAAAGGATAAACAGGCTCAAGCTCAGACACTTACACAATTTACACAATAGCAAAAACATCAAGAGGACGCTTAACTGAATGAAAATAAAGAGCTAAAGTTAGCATTTGCTCAGTGAGAGATTGAAAGTCTTCTGAAATTGACTTCCATCTTTAAAATTTTCAAGTTTAATATTTTATCCAATATATCTGTATATTAATTTATTCAATATATCCAATGTTATGTACAATAAGGGAATGAAAATTGTATGTACATCTAAATTATAATGGCCAAAAACACACACCTTTCCATCCTTGCCAGGTGAAGCCATCATAGTTCCCCAGATCTGAAAGGAGTATTTGAGCTGTGGGATGAACAGCTCTTGGACTTTAACCCCAAGGTCTGCCTCTAAGCGTTTGACCACCTAAAAATAAAGCCCATTTTGAGATAAATATTAGTTGACTGAAGCCCATCCACACACACCTACTTACCATCTTCTGTGCCTGAAGCAGCTGTGCGTCCACTGGAGAGACTAAATGAGAGCCCCCATTGTGGGGAACAGAGAAGAACTTCAACTTTTTCAAATCTACTTCAGCAGAGAGAGACAGTCTAAAGAGAGTGAAACAGACAGAGAGAAATTTTCATTCGGGATGCATTCATAATAGGGGTTGATTAAACCATTGAAAAGAAGCCATTTTCAAGTTGAAACAGTAAGATGAAAGTAAAAAATAATAAGACTATAATGCAAATACACTACCGTTCAAAAGTTTGGGGTCAGTAAGTTGTTTTTTTGGAAAGACCCAGACACCCAAAGAAATACCCAAAGTACATAGAGTTTACTCTATTTACAGATATGACCAGACACGCACGGGTGAGTGACATGTACGCAATTTCCCACGAAAACCATCCCGTCAGGTCTAAAATATAAACACTTATAATAAACTTACCATTGTGTCTGATGATGTATTGACTCATTCTTTCAATTTTGCTCATTTTAAATAAAAGTTTCATAGTGTACCTTTAATAATTTTAATCAGCAGGATGGATTAAATTGGTCAATAATGACAGTAAATACATTCTAAAGATTTCTATTTCAAATAAATTATGTTCTTTTGAACTTTCTATTCATCAAAGAATCCTGAAAGAAATGTATCAGTTTCCACTAGGGGTGTAACAATATATTGTGTCACAATACATTGCAATACAAAAATGTAACAATATGTATCGTGTATAGTGACAATCTATATTGTGTATAGTTCACCCAAAATTAAATTACTGTGTGAGAAAAAATTCAAGTTTACAGAGTTTTAGCGTCAGTACTACATTAAAATACTATATATAATGTTGAATATAATGTAAAATAATGCAATGGGGGAAATATTTGTGATAAAGCCAAATGTTATGATAACAGTAAAAAGTGGCCTACGTTATTTTAAATATATGTAGTCAGTGACAGAGTGCAAGCATATTCGTCTAAAATAATTCTGTATTTTCAGCTTCAGAATCATGAATATTGTTATTCTGGTGTCACCATTGTCCTGTGCATTGGGTTACCAGCACCAAATCCAAGGCTATTAATTTCCACCCCCAATGTAATACCAAATTCAGCATTTTAATCAACAGTACATTTTTTGTTAACCTTTTACCACATTTCTTGGAGTATCGCAATAATATTGTATTGTGAGTTCAGTATCGTGATATGTATCGAATCGTGACCATAGTTTCCACAAAAATGTTAAGCAGCAAAAACTGTTTTCAACATTGATAATAAGAAGTAATCAGCATTTTAGAATGATTTCTGAAGGATTATGTGACACTGAAGACTGGAGTAATGGCTGCTGAAAATCCAGCTTTGCCATCACATTAAATTGTAATAATATTTTGCAATATTATTGAATTATCATCAAATAAATGCAGCCTTGGTGAGCATATGAAACTTCTTTCAAAAAGATTTAAAAATCTTACAAACCCCAAACTTTCGAATCATAGTGTAGATGCCATATCAAGTATTTCTGTCATATAGCACTTGTGTAAAAAAGCTCACAGTGTTGCTGTAAAGACCATATCGATCTAATTATTTTGTAAATATCATATTATATTACTTGTTTGCATTGGGTCCTCCCATGATGCTTAGCATGGGAATCAGGTCTTCTGCATAGCGGCACATAGGTCCTGTACCAAGAAATCCCATCTGCAGTCCTGAGGGGGGAGGATACTGTCCATCATTACTTACGATACCTGTTTGTACAGAGAAAACCAAATGCAATTTGCGTTCCTTATGGCCTTAATCAACATTATTACAATTATAACGGTAAGTATATATACAGTAGAAACCACATTCTCCCTCTGTAGACTACTTAATAACACATGCACACAACTGCACCCGTTCGTCTTACCTAATGATGGCTTGTGTCCAAAGATGCCATTGAAAAAGCAGGGAATACGGATACTACCCCCGATATCTGACCCAACGCCAATCACAGAGGCACCAGCACCCAATATACTGCCCTCACCTCCTGCAAGTGACAGTATTAAATACAATTCATTTTTATTAATGTTGACCTGGCAGTCATATTGGACTTATAGTGACACCTAGTGGAGAGGATACAACATAATGCAAAAGCAATAGTTCTCAGTTAAGAATGCCCTTTGTAAAAATGCACTATTCACAGTCAGCCATTATTAACTTATTCTGTGAGGGAAAGTGTCCGATAATAAGGGGGTTACAGAGATACAGCGAGTATTGTGGCTGGTCATGTGATCTCAACACGGCCATCTTAAAGGGCCTAAATTCAATCTGTTCATCATATAAAGCTCTTCAGAAAATTTCAGAAAAGCTCTTCAGAAAATGTTCTGTCTCTTCAGAAAATTTGGACTATACGGCTCAATTAATATGGATTAATTTTATGATCTCTTTATGAACTTCACTTTTGAAGCATCAAAGTGGTAGTTGCGTAGCTGTCAAGGGAGGGACAGAAAACTCTCAGATTTCATCAAAAATACCTTCATTTGTGTTTCAAAGATGATCGAAAGTCGTATGGGTTTGGAACAACATGAGGGTGAGTAATTAATGACATAACTTCCATTTTTGGGTGAACTTTTAAAGCCAAACTTTTATTAGGCTAATAATAATATGACTGGATTATTTTTCTTGTGTTAGTGTTTATTTAATTGGGCATACATTTATTGAAACAATTGAAATTTTCTGTAAAGCTGCTTTGAAACTATATGTGCTATACAAAAAAACTTGAACTGAATTGAATATACATATTTTGTTTTAAAAACTATTTACTTCTTTAGTGGTAAAACGTTTTTAATGATACAAATTTTAATTAAATAACTAAAAAATTACAGAGAGCACCTTTAACAGTAAAACAGTGCATGCAAAACTACTAAAACTCCATAAAAATGCACAATCATGTCTTCAATTGTATAATAATTATGAAATAAGAGTGAGTGCAGGTTAGATTTTTCCATCAGTTTTACTACAGTTAAAGTGTCAGGATGTGTATATGTGTATAAAAATGACCTGAGCTGCCGCCTGCAATTCTCTCAAAGTCATAGGGGTTGTTAGTGATGCCATAGAGGTGGTTGTGGGACTCTAGCCACATACAGAGCTCACTGCAGTTAGTTACACCCAGTGGAATTGCTCCCGCCCTCTTCAACAGTGCAACAGATGGGGCATCTGCTCCTGAAACCAGATCCCGTCTGCTCAACAGCCCTGTCGAGTTAGGCATGCCTGTTAGGAAGAAAAGAGAAAGTGTCATCCTACAGACATATACCAAATTGGAATAAAGAGTTATATAATATACCTTGCAGAGCAAAGGCCTCTTTAACAGTGATGGGTACCCCAAGCAGAGGTAGCCTGTCTTCCAACACATCCTCTCCTCCCGTCTCCTCCTCTATTAGTTTGTCTACCTGTGCGGCTTCCTGAAGTGCTGCAGAAAACCTGAACAAATGAAAATGTGTGTTCAGAGTCAGAATGAAATGTAGGTTGATTTTGCCCTTGAACTCACTCACCTGTCCTTCACCATGGCATTGATAAGTGGGTTGACTTCCTGAATACGGTCAATGTAGGCCTGGACCACTTCAACACTTGTTACCTAGAGATATTTGAAGGAAATCAATAGGTGTTCGGAATGCATAATGAAGTATGCAAGTCACTACAGCCCACAAAGGGTTTTTTTTGATTACTTGAAATCTTGAAAAATGAAAAATGACCAGGGATAACATTATGACCACTGACAGGTGAAGTGAATAACACTGATTATCTCTTCATCATAGCACCTTTTAGTGGGTGGGATATATTAGGCAGCATGTGAACATTTTGTCCTCAAAGTTGATGTGTTCGAAGCAGGAAAAATGGGCAAGCGTAAGGATTTGAGCGAGTTTGACAAGGGCCAAATTGTGATGGGTAGACGACTGGGTCAGAGCATCTCCAATACTGCAGCTCTTGTGGGGTGTTCCCGGTCTGCAGTGGTCAGTATCTATCAAAAGTGGTCCAAGGAAGGAACAGTGGTGAACCAGCAACAGGATCATGGGTGGCCAAGGCTCATTGATGCACGTGGGGAGCAAAGGCTGGTCCGTGTGGTCCGATCAAACAGACGAGCTACTGTAGCTTAAATTGCTCAAGAAGTTAATACTGGTTCTGATAGATCGCAGTTTGTTGTATATGGGGCTGCATAGCCGCAGACCAGTCAGGGTGCCCATGCTGACCCCTGTCCACCGCCAAAGCGCCAACAGTGGGCACGTGAGCATCAGAACTCGACCACGGAGCAATGAATCACATTTTCTTTTACATCACGTGGATGGCCGGGTGCGAGTGCGTCGCTTACCTGGGGAACACATGGCATCAGGATACACTATGGGAAGAAGGCAAGCCGGAGGAGGCAGTGTGATGCTTTGGGCAATGTTCTGCTGGGAAACCTTGGGTCCTGCCATCCATGCGGATGTTACTTTGACACGTACCACCTACCTAAGCATTGTTGCAGACCATGTACACCCTTTCATGGAAACGGTATTCCCTGGTGGTTGTGGCCTCTTCCAGCAAGATAATTCGCCCTGCCACAAAGCAAAAATGGTTTTCAGGAATGGTTTGAGGAATACAACGAGTTTGAGGTGTTGACTTGGCCTCCAAATTCCCCAGATCTCAATCCAATCGAGCATCTGTGGGATGTGCTGAACAAACAAGTCCGATCCATGGAGGCCCCACCTCGCAACTTACAGGACTTAAAGGATCTGCTGCTAACATCTTAGTGCCAGATACCACAGCACACCTTCAGGGGTCTAGTGGAGTCCATGCCTCGACGGGTTTAGGGCTGTTTTGGCAGCAAAAGGGGGACCAACACAATATTAGGTCATAATGTTATGCCTGATCGGTGTATGTTACATCAGTGCATGTCCTGAGGAAAAAAATCAAATCATATCCTTTGATGGGTATGATGGGTTGGCTTTTTTGATATTGTGTGCAAATATGCTGTGTGATGGTAATAACATTTGTCACTTTGATAAAGTTAGATTAGTGTTGAAATGCTCATTATAATACTTTTTTTCCCCGTTTATTAAAAAAGTTTTAAGTACTATATATTATTAAATATATATGAGTCACAAACTTATATTTTAAAACTACTATATATATTACACATCTATTTTTTAACACTAGAATTATTTCTTTTTTAAGGGGGGAACTGAAAATAAAACTTGATTTTCAGAAAAAATAACTGGCTTGATACACAGACCTATAGGAGACTTTTATAGCATAGCCCTAAACAATATAGTCATTGGTTTCATAAGTGCTGCTGACCTTTGAACAGCCTTGAAAACTAACTCGTGAATTAGTGTGTAAATATGTTCCCACTCTGATCACCTACATTAATACAGAGAGCTGAACTATGATCAGAAGTGTGATGTTAATAAACTACGCTGTGTGGTAAAAATAAATAAAATACAATACAATAAATAAAACTGCACGTTTTTAAGAATCTACTACAACTCCCAGCATTCATTGCAATTCACCTCGTCCCATCCCTTCTTCCCGAGTGGTGTGAAATAAGGATCTTTACCGTAGCGTCATTCAAAGTGTAATCAACATGTTATTACGGTCATGCTGTTAATTATAATGATCAAGATATAGAGCCTATGGAGTTTTTATTTACATCTTACTTCCTTCCGACGAATCTTTCGGGCAAGCTGCAACGCTGAAAGCAGCAGAAGTGGGTTAATGATGGGTGGGAGTCGCGAAACTCCATGCCGTTGCTGAGGTGCAAATAACTTAAAAGCGGCGAACAACATCCACATCACAGCTCGAAGCAGTCGGCTTAAGAACCGCTCGAACCGGGTCAAAGCCATCGTCAATGAGCAGCGATGACACCAGTACGCAGCTTGGTTTGAAAGTGAAACAACAATGGGCTCTTTACTGCCCTCTGCATGCAGAGTGGTGGTAGTGAACCCTTGCATGTTGATACATGGAGACTGATGCTACAAAGGCATACATTACCAGTCAGAAGTTTCGACACACTTCACAGATTTTATGGTTATGTCTTTTATTTTAATTTGTTTTATGTATTATCTTATTTTTTTATACTAGCTGAGCATAGTGCATGGAATACTGTATATCACGATGTAGTACATTTTGAATTCTTTTCGAATTCAAATAAATGTATGGGAAAATATCATGCATTCTTAGTACAAGTCACAGAGGTCTAGGGTGATCTGTTTGAATAGTGTCAGGTCAGCGCTGGGGAGGCCTGATGTTTTTCTGTTGCTGATCTCATTCTCTGTGTACACTGGTAGAGATGATAAGCCTACTGTATTCACTGATTCCAAGATCAACCAGCTATATATGGTAGCAAATGAACATTTTGTCCTCAAAGTTGATGTGTTAGAAGCAGGAAAAATGGGCAAGCGTAAGGATTTGAGGGAGTTTAACAAGGACCAAATTGTGATGGCTAGACAACTGGGTCAGAGCAAACCGCAGCTTTTGTAGGGTGTTCTCGGTCTGCAGTGGTCAGTATCTATCAAAAGTGGTCCAAGGAAGGAACAGTGGTGAACCGGCAACAGGGTCATGGCTCATTGATGCACGTGGGGAGTGAAGGCTGGCCTGTGTGGTCCGATCAAACAGACGAGCTACTGCAGCTCAAAATACTCAAGAAGTTAATGCTGGTTCTGATAGAAAGGTGTCAGAATACACAATGGGATTATTAGGTGGCCATGATGGACAGAGGCCAATGGGCAAATTTGGCCAGGATGCCGGGGTTACACCCCTACTCTTTTTCCGAAGGACATCCTGGGATTTTTAATGACCACAGAGAGTCAGGACCTCGGTTTAACGTCTCATCCGAAGGACGGTGCCTGTTACAGTATAGTGTCCCCATCCCTATACTGGGGCATTAGGACCCATACAGACCACAGGGTGAGCACCCCCTGCTGGCCTCACTAACACCTCTGTCAGCAGTTACCTAGTTTTCCCAGGAGTTCTCCCATCGAGGTACTGACCAGGCTCAACCCTACTTAGCTTCAGTGGGAAACCAGCTGACATTTGTCCTTTTATGGAAATGGTATTCCCTGGTGGCTGTGGCCTCTTTCAGCAGGATAATGCGCCCTGCCACAAAGCAAAAATGGTTCAGGAATGGTTTGAGGAGCACAACAACGAGTTTGAGGTGTTGACTTGGCCTCCAAATTCCCCAGATCTCAATCCAATCGAGCATCTGTGGGATGTGCTGAACAAACAAGTCCGATCCATGGAGTCCCCACCTCGCAATTTACAGGACTTAAAGGATCTGCTGCTAACATCTTGGTGCCAGATACCACAGCACACCTTCAGGGGTCTAGTGGAGTCCATGTCTCGACGGGTCAGGGCTGTTTTGGCAGCAAAAGGGGGACCAACACAATATTAGTGTTATGCCTGTTATGCATAATGTTATGCCTGATCGGTATATATATATATATATATAGTGGAAGTGGACAATATTGTAGCCTAACTGTATTGTGGTCACCAAATAAGTAAGTAATACCACCAAACACAAATATTTTCAGGGCTTGGGTGCCTTGTAAGATGCTATGGCATGGTGAGGCCACCCATGTCAGCCCTCCAGACGCTAAGCTGAGGGATAGAGAGGTCAAGACAGGAACCTCTGGCCCAGCCAATGCAGAAACTTCTGGCTGTGTCAGGAACGGTTTTCACAGGAACCTCTGTGGCAGTCATGAGAGAAACTTCTAGGACCATTTTGAGACTGTCCCGAAGCAAGTAATACTACCAGACACTAAGCTGTCTGAAGAAAGAACAGGGAAACTATGTGGCTTAAACCATGAATGCAGAAATATTTTCTCCAAACCAACCCGAAGGGAGAGAAAGGAGAGTCGGATTATAACTTTGAACTTCCCTCCAGCATAAACAAGCATGAATTCCATGTTGGCCCATGCTGGTTTATGCTGGTTAGAGCTGGTATAGTGCTGGTCTAGCTGGTGGACCAGCATAGTCATTCTGTTTCTTAAGTAAAACTGAGCTGGTGTAGCTGGTCCACCAGCCATCCTCCTGCTTCTCCTGCTGGTCCAAGCAAGCAAGCATGAAAATTCGTGCATTATCCTCACAGTTATATTTTATAAAGCCTGCAGCATGGCTCTGTTAGTCCACCAGCTAGACCAGCACTATACCAGCTCTAACCAGCCTGAACTAGCATGGAGAAAAAAAGATTTTGTCTGAAATACTACCACATGTGTTCACTGTTTTAATAGCATGTAAAAAAAGATTTTGATGTTATCCCAGCTAACAAATATATAAGAACATTTTGCTAATGTTCCCATTAAGTTATGAAAACATTTCTGAAAGTTCTCTGAATGTTTTTGTTATGTGAATGTTAAGGGAACATTCTTTTTGACATTCTATTTTGCAAACATTATGGTAATGTTACTCTTGAACATTCTCTGAACATTCTTAAACATTAAAAAAATAAAATAAAATTAGACGACCATCCAACTAAAACATTTCAGAGATTAAAAAAAGGTTTCAAGAATGTATAAATAATGTTTTTGTGCTAACATTTTGATTTGAATTAAATCGTTAAATAAATTGTTGTACAATTAATCATCAGTACAAAATTCATGATTGTGACAGGCCTAGTCATTTCTGACTGTGAACAATACAAGTGTGACTTTTTTTTAATCATGTCTATGCTTGTGTGTGTGTTAACATAGCAAGTGCCTAAAAAGTTTCGTACCATTCCACATTCCAATGAAGTAAAAAAAAAAAAAATACAAATTCAAAATGCAAGCTTATTTGGTCTAAAATGACTGAACAATACCAGAGGGTTAAGAGATATAAATTGTAACACCTTTTCCGTACTGACCTGGGTAGCAACTGAGGCTTACACATGACGGTATAGACTATAGCCTACAGAATATAGTTAAATTTGTTTCAAAAATACTTTTGTAAATATATATTTAGCCTATTTCCAATATCTCTCACAAAGTTATTCAATGAATACAGACCAGTATGGTGTAGAGTAAAAGTTCAAAGTAGTTCCAAGACCAAGTAGTCTGAATTTAAAAAAGAAAAGGGGATTTGAAAGAGAAGTCCACATTTCTTTCTGCTGCCACCTATTGATGAACCATGGCAGATTCAGGCTTTTGACCATCTTTTTCATCAGAAAGTGAAAGTTTATGCAAGTAAAATGATATTATTATTCATTATATTATTACTATATTTTATCTGAAAACATTCCAGAGTAATAACAATGTTGTTTTGTTGTAATATACTAGCTTACTGATTACATTCTGTTCACTTCTTTAAAAAAAAAAAAAAAAAACACATTTAAGTTTACCTTGCCTTAATTTAGCTATGCTAAATAATATTTCAGTTTATGGGCAAATTCATTGTGCAGTAGATTTAAATAATGACACTGAAGACTGAACAAATCAATAATGTGTCGATTATTTTGGAACAATCATTTGGTCTGATTTAATTTAGATGGTAAAAGAATAGTGGCTTCGGATGAGATGAGTTCACCAGAATGTCAGAGGAATTGCACAACAGTGACCAAATTGATATGATGCAATAGTTTCATTTCAAATAATGGTTCAGTGGTCTTTTTTCGTACTGCTGACTCACGACGAAGATGATATCATCCATGGTCATGGTCGGCATGTTATGAACGTTGCATTGTGAATTGAAATGTAAAAGTGACATCATAGTTCAGCAACGCCAGCGCATTGGCTCGAATGCTTGATTGATGCATAATGCGGCCAATCAGAAGCCCAAATACGATAGCTCATATCACGAATAAAGGCAAATGTAAAAACTTATTTTTGCTGTGCAAATCTTGGCTAAAATGTTTAAAATGCTTTCGAACTCAATTAAGCTATGACTTACAGCCTGTGCCGTCCGTTTTGTGGACACTGACATTCTCCTGAAAGTAGCCTACCTAAATAGTGCAAAATCACACTGTCCTACGTTGGAGCATTTACTGCGCAAGTGCGCATGCTCGACGCGCAATGTCCAGCCTTGCCAAGACCTGCCCCTATTCTTCACCAATGAACGGAACGGGCGAATTTACAAGCGGCATAAGCGTTTCACTATGGCCGAGACGGACAGTGACAGCTTGCGAACGAGATGTTGACAAAACATTGAAGATTTGCTAAATGCAACGTTGGTCCCCAAACGAGAAAGTCTTTTCTTCGGTCTTACTGAAATCAGGTACAGTGCCATATTCTGTGGCAGCCGCATGGGCCCGGCTACGTGCATGTTGTCCTTGGTTGCATGTGCACGCTTAAAGATGCTTTTATTATAAATTCGCATGTCTAATAGAAAATAATATTCAGCTTAGTCGACGGTACTCGCTTTAAAAATCGATAAAGGCGAAACAGAAATTGCATTCAGAGCATGACGCGGTCATGTCAGAAACAATCCGCAATGGATCCTCTCTGTAGCCATGCAGGCTTGACAGATGGTGCGGACACACCGCATGTCTTACTGCCATTGCAATGGTTTTGCTGTATTCTATATTTATTTAGCTTGCAATAAGATTTTTTCCCTACTGCTGCTCTCTCCGTATAGCTGGCACAATTTTACTCGTTCTTGCTGTCGCCATTTATTGGGCTTCATTTGATATATCAGCACATGCCTATTTATAAAAGGAGCAATGAGACATTACTTATTTTTAAACTTTTTTTGCAGGTGTTTTGTTTGGGAGTGAAGCCGGCGACAGATATTGGGGAGGACAGATCTGCTTATCGGAACTGCGAGTGATACTCCTCTCTGGAGTAAAGACTGATTTAACGACCGGAATATAGGAATATGAAACATGGCAACCGCATTAATCGCGAAGCAGCCCGAGCGCACTCTTCATCATGTGCACGCATTTGCCCCTTTTGGAGAATATTTAATCCAGTAATTGTATGTGGTACACAGTATTGTACGTCCGTTTACTAGTCATTTGAGCTGTTTTTGTAAGTGATTTTTTGTAGTCCACCTCACTTGGGATATGGATATTTGGACTTTGGATATTTGGCTGCGTTGAAGGGACCCGCTGCCTGCCTGTCCATCATAATGGATCAAGATGATAACCAAGAACCTTTTCATGCCCTGTACGGGCCTAACCGGATGCGGCCGTCATCGTACCGGGCACTGCGAAGTGCCGTGTCCAGCCTAGCACGAATCGACGATTTTTTCTGTGAAAAAATCGGTTCTGGGTTCTTCTCAGAAGTCTTTAAGGTAACCTTTCCTTTTTTTATCCACAGACGTTTATCCACTGTCATTGGCTTATTGAAGTGGTCATGCTTTGCCTGATAGATGATTGGTTGCACTTTAAACGACTTTAAGTTTGGGATAAAACAGAGGAGTCTGCATGATTTGAACAGATGGATACCACAGATAATTATGATCATTAACACATTTTAGGAGGCTAGATAAATGAATTTAAAATGGCATTGACTGTATCATATTTTAACGGATATTTGCACTTATCAACTTAAAAATGTTAATGTTTATTATTATTATTATTTTGTGTCTAATGGCACTATTTGGTTTGTCTCTAAAGAATAGCAGTGATATTCACTGTAATGTAACTTATTTAATGTGTTGTTTGATCATTTGTGAGAAATAATATTAATAATAATAATTAATAATTGTTATTATTAATAGTCATTATTGTTATTATTAACAACAACAATAATACTAATAATAATTCATAATGATTATGAAGTTTTATGTTTAGTATCATGATCATTTAAATATTGTGCCAATGCAATTATTTGTTTAAAAATTATAAATATTTAAAAAAAAATATATATATAATATATAGATCCTAAAGTCTCATGAACTACAATGTATAATAGCTTCAGTTATCACTGCTTCTCAATCATCTTGTGTTGTATATAATAGAACAGTGTCATATGTGTCCATGTTAAGAGCAACCATGTCTGTGATTAATGATAAAACAGGTCGGTTCCACTCCACAGCATAATCAGATTACCAACCTGCCCTAATCTGTCTGCCTCATCACAGAGGGGTGTGTGTGTGTTTATTTGCCCATGTCTGCACTGACTGTCTCAAGTCAAAAATATCTATTTCTTTTTTAAACTTTTACGTTTTGCTTCTATCAACAGTTGGTGGCTTTGATTTCCTTCTTGAAAGCAAATAAAAATATTCTGGGTTATTTGTTTAAAATCATTTTCATGTAAGTGAAACCTGACCACAACTGACTGTCATGAAGTTCAAAACGTCCCGAATTTAATAATTTACAAAAAATAGTAGACACTCCTTTTAAGAACATTAGAATATTACAGCTATTTAGTACTTGTCGTTTTCTCTTAATTAGTGGTTAGTTATCACACCAGTATTACAAATTTTATTTTAGATATAACTAATTACTCATGAGATCTGAAAATATGTGACACATGACTTCTGTTGATTTTTGAATATGCTGTCTTACAATAGACAACTACAACTTTCTGCAGAAAGCTGAGCATGTAACTTAATAAATGTAATGTTTCATGAAAGTGGTTTATGCCATCTTAAGTAAACTGTCATGTGTCTTTTTGTCCTTCATCGAAGTCACCATTTCTTAAAATTTATTTGGAGCAAAATTGTGTTATAGAAGAATTATGTCTGACGGACAGAGTATGAAATATGAATGTGAAGACTTCAGATGCAAAAGCCTCTAAGTCCGTCTGACGTTTTCCTTTAAAATAAGTATTTTTGTCAGATTCCTATGTATAGGTTTCTACCTAAGTACCGGTACTTCTGAATGGGCTGAGGCTGGGATTTAGTGGGTTTCAAGTGAAAGTATTTTATGAACATATACTACGTGCGGAGAGCATTCACTCAGTATCGTTATCTCATTTTTGACCGAAGTGGCTTTTAGAGGCTTTTGCATTGGAAGTCTTCATGTACTGTTGACATGCAGTTCGCAAATAGTTATCAATCAAAGTCAGTCCGATATCTGATATATAAACATGGGATGATGTATGCTTTGGTGTTTGGTGATGGATCATGTGTGGGAGTGGGTGAAGCCCATGTTAAGTTTTGCATGTGACGTCACTGTGATGATGGTTCCAGCTGGTTAGGTGGGATGACGGGAAATCCAGAAAGCCTATTAGTGCCTAATGACTATTAATACTCAGCATACTGTACTGGATCTCTGTCTTACTCTCTCACACTAATACACACCAAAAAGCCATATTTAATTCAAATTTAAAGGCAACTATTGTATTATTGTGCATGCAAATCCCAGCTTCTCCAGCTTCACCACTAGATTCTCTATCATCAACTCCTCTATGTCTCACAATAAATGGCATGCTTCAGAGTAATTCTGTTTTGTAGGGCCAGAATAAGCTTTAGATACTCTTGTACAGATGTGCATAGATTTTATCCTCAATTAGAGCAGGTCAGCTACACGACTGAATGGCATGACTCATCAAGCACTTACGCTGTTGTGAAGACCGGCTGTGGAAGTTTTTGGTACTCTGGTGCGGGAATGTACCATGTAATAATGTAATAATTTGTGTAAAATATATATAATATATATAAATTGAAAAGGTATAAAAGGATATTAACATTATATATAATATTAAATAATACTGTAAAAATGGTATAAGGTATTAAGACTTGTTTTTTAGAGAATGTATATTGAATGTTGATGTTTTTTTCACTCGTTAAGAACTAAATTTTACTAAATTTATTATTTTATGTCCATTTTTGCTCTGTATCCATGATTTTCATGAGAATATGTAGGCTAAATAATGAGTTATAAGCACCCGAGAGCTTCTAGATGCAGAAGCTTGATATTAACAAAATTATTAGTTGTGATTTTCAGTGAAAAAGACGTAAGGAATTTTGAGTCAGGAAATCAAACTATAGATTTAACTCCTGTATTGGAGTATATATAGGCTGTGTTCAGTATATTGCAATAATAGAAATACAATCACAGAAAAAAATTATCTTCTGTGGAAAAAAAATACATTATTATAATGCCTTACCTTAGATTGACCAAAGAAAACTTCATATTGTTAACTGCAGTGGTACCCAAAACTAAATTATAATAATAATTTACATTTTTACAAAAATGTTAACACAAAAAAGATTAATTAAATCAAAGTTATGCTTCAGTGGCATGCTTTTTCCCATCCTTTTGTTTGGCATGGTGGGGCAAATCAGGTCATGGACCCTGGTTTGGGCATCTATGGTCTACTACATGTACATGTACTACATGTATCATACAAAAGATTTATTTTTAGTAGTGTCACTGAATCAGTGTGTGCATCAGGTATTCCCTACGTTGGATAGTAATACCAGAAAGTTTTTATCATGTGGGGACATTTTTGGTCCCCATGAGGAAAACATTTTAAGAATCATACAAAATGATCTTTTTTTGAAAATGTAAAAATGCAGAAAGTGTTCTGTGATGGGTAGGTTTAGGGTTAGGAGATAAAATATACATTATAAAACGGTTAATTCCAGTCCTTGATTCTGATTAGTCAATAGCTGTGTTTTATTCATGATAAAACACGGCTATAGCTTGTATTATTGTAAGAGAGAGATTGAGTGACTGAGTGTATTACCTGCATTCAGATTTAGCATATATGTTCATAATAAAAACTCTGTTGAATGTCCGCTGTGATATCTTATCTTTTGAACAGTAAAGGGGTTTCCCATGTCCTGACAGTGAAAGCGCTCATTTGTCAGTTGCGTCTTGTTCCGTGTTCACACAAGAAGTTTTAGTCCTTTCAATATAAAAGTCTTCGCTTTTGAGTGACTCACTCATTAAGAAAGTCTTTGCCACCATGTTACACTTTTAGTGATTTTACTTCATGAAAGTTGCATTGATACATATATTTTGGCTTTAATATTTGTATTGTGTGGTAACCGTTTTTATAAAAGCAATAAGCTCTGTGAAGCCATGGTTTACAGTGAATTTATAACAGCTAAGGGGGTTCTAACAACTCCCCATAGCTGTTAAAATTAGCTGTAAACCACGGCATCTTGGGGCTTATTATTTTAATTTATACAGTATAAAAATCATTATGTCTATGTGTGTGTGTGTGTGTGTGTGTGTGTGTATTCTGCAGGTGCAGCACAGGATCACAGGGCAGGTGATGGCTCTGAAGATGAACACAATGGCCAGTAACAAAGCCAACATGCTGAGAGAGGTGCAACTCATGAACCGCCTTTGCCACCCCAACATCCTCAGGTGTGGCCCTCACCATTTTCCTTTTTTTTTTTTTCAAAAGACGGAGTACTTCTCTCTGTATGCGTGGAATTAGGGCTGGGCGATATGTGGATATTTTGCTTATCAATTCCTGTGTGCGCATTTTAATGTGATTTTAAACCATTCTTTAAGCGCAAGAAGACGCGAAAGAGAACGCTTCTGTACTTGCGCGCTGTTTTCTGTGCTGCGTACACATCCGAAGCGTGCACAGAGAGCCGACTGCTGTAACAGCATAGCGTGTATGTATGTGACTATGCTTTGGAGATGCGTAAACAACATTTATCTTTATTTCGTAATTTTTCATATTTTTTCTTATTTACACTGTCACATTTATATTCCAAAGATGATGAAGGCAGGTTAAGAGTTTCAAAATAGTAACAAGGTTCAATTACAGAAGCGAACAATTCGAGACAGAGTGCATAGCAAACACCAACAATACCGGCAAGGAAATGAGGAACTTAAATACTCAATGATAACGATCTCAATAATGATCAGCTGTGATAATTAAATATCCATAGTAACAGATGACTGGCGGGAAAGCTAGAACATGTGAAACTAACTGAACATAATCGTGACAGAACTCCCCCCTCAGGAAAGGCGTGGCCTTGTGCCGTAAAATGGCTGAGGAGGTGGTTTCGGAGATGGATGTGGGACTGGTGAAGGAGGAAGCCCCGATGGAGGGAACCAGGGTGGCGATGATGGTGGTAGGAACCAAGGAGGCAAGGATGGGAGGAGTGGCCAGGTGGTACACCAGAGCACAGCCAAGATCCCTCGATGGAGGAAGGAGCCATGATGGAGTCTTGGCTGACGACATCCGAGGAACTAACGATGGAGAAGAAGCCATTGACAGTGGAGTGGAACTAGGCGCAAATGGAGAGCAGATGGGTCCGAGTGACACAGATGGTTCAGGAGACCAAGGTGAAGCCGGAGCGACTGAGGACCGAGGTGGAGCCGAAGGGAGGCCTGAGCCGGACGGAGTGATGCTGCGTTCACACCGAGCGTGTCTGGAGGTCCTGCGTTTAACACGGCGCGATGGATGCGATTTCGCCTCATTCGCGTGTCCAGTTCGCGTGAAAGAGGCGAATTGAGTGTCTTGCACGATACACGCGTTACACACGAGTGATTTTATTTGGTGCTTTTTGTGCATTCACGCGTTTGAAGCGAATTCGCATCTGACGCCCGAGTTGAAAAATCTGAACTTTGGCGTCTGTTCGCGCCGCGTTAACCAATCAGGAGCCTGCTCATGATAAACGGGGGCAGGCCCGCCCAGAGTCATTCATTCAACATGGAGGAGCGATTGATATTGGCGGTTAGCAGTCATACGGAGCTATATGATACAAGCTCATATTTCTACAGAGACAGGAATAAAAAAAGGACCTCGCTTGGAAGAGTGTCAGTGATGAGATTGGGCAACCTGGTAAGTTGTAAATACACATTTCACTTTTGAGTCACGTTATCGACCCCGCTATTTTACAACTATTTTCCTGCTAATATACAGCTACTTTTCGCTAACAAGATAATGTGTTTATTCAGAGGACGTCTGCAGAAAAAAGTGGAAAAGCCACAGGGACACGTACCTCAAGGAGAAGAGGAAGGGGACGGAGAAGAACGCCTCGAAAACGCGCGTCTATTTCGCTTCAAGCGCACGCTTTATACGCGTGTCCAATTCGCTGTGGACGCGTGAGTGGATTCAAAATGTTTAAGCGTCCAACTAGACGCGATAGACGTGAATTTGATGCTCTATTCGCATTCGGTGTGAACGCAGCATGACAGATCGACAGGCAGAGGTAAAGTGATGGGCACAGATGCTGGAGGCGGAGCTGGGGGATCCACTTGCTTAGTTGAAGCTGGCGACTGTAAGACCCGAGGTTCAACCACACAGCAATGCGTCAGGGGGGAAGACGAGGGGCTGAAGGGCTGGCTGAATCTGGATGAGGAGGCGGGAGAGGGAGGCTGGGTGGGATTAGCGGTGATGGCACAGAAGATTCAAGGCTGGGCAGTGGCTCCCCGTCTGTGGATGAAGGCTGGCTGGGCTCTGCGACGCGTCGATGGGTGTTGGAGGTGGGGCTGGAAGATCGCAATGTTCTCATCCACCGCTTTGCCGATGACAAAGGAGGATCCATCCAGATTCCATAGAGCGAAATTGATGTACTCGTCTAGACTCCAACATGCATCCCTTCGGCATCAGGAAGCAGACGTCCTCATCAAGCCCACACCAGAAACCATCCATTAAGGTGAGATCATCACACGTCGCACAGTGGCTGATATTGATAAACTCCTCCACATAGTCCTCCAAACTATGGCCACCCTGTAAAATAAGTGTTATATCTGATGATTATATCTGACGTTGTTCCATGTCAGATATAATAATATAAAATAATTCCTTCGTTAATAATCTGTGTATTTAATAAATACACAGAACTTTATTATGTTAAATATTAAACAAAAATGATTCACACCTTCACAAAATCCACACATTTAACACCCTATACAAAATTCACACCCCATTCAAATTTCTTTACCTCTACAAAATCCACACGCCGTACCAAAAATCTTCACATCTTCTATACAAAATTCACACCCTATACAAATCCCACAGCTGTATAAATTTCACACCCTATACTAAATTTTGTATAAACAGCCTACTTGCTGCAAAGTCTGCAACTTTTGTCAGAGCACCTGAAGAAATACTTTTCAATACGCATCTGGATTGAAGCAGCAAAAATTCAGTGTAAGAGTAAAAAAATTACATAACATTATTTATAATAAGTATATTTGATTCATAGCTGCTACATACAGTGTTTTGACCTCGACAACACAACTGCATTTTACCGCAAACTTGCGACTAGTTAACTTTCTAAAGAAGGTCTAATGTTTGCTAAGGGTCAGGACTCCAACATTAACACACTGACAACATTGTAGCCTATTCAGAATATTAAATATTTGTTATAGCACTTTTTAATGTGTGATTGTGTAAACGTGTTCACGAGATACCAACCTTTCGAAGTGAAGTTGTGAATTTCGCCAGCCGTCTTCTCTGCACCAAATAGGCCAAGCTTCCACGCTTCCAGGGATGATCTCGTTTTCATGGAGATAGACGCGGTGTGCACGGAGGGGAGGGGCTGTGTGTGTGTGTGTATGTGAGAGAGACGCATGAGTGACAGAGAGACGGAGGGAGAGCAGGAAAAGGAAATGCAGCTGAACGAATACACTGCGTGTTTTAAATAGCATTAAAAAAATGAATTAATTGAATAATGAAACGCAATATGTGGCGGCCGGTGTTGATTTTGTGGCGCAACGCCACGAATTAGTCTATGTGTGGGAAACACTGCCACTCTAAAATGTGCAGTTTTACTTTATTGGGGGGGGGGGATACCAGTCAGTATCTGGTGTGACCACCATTTGCCTCACGCAGTGCAACACATCTCCTTCGCATAGAGTTGATCAGGTTGATTGTGGCCTGTGGAATGTTGGTCCACTCCTCTTCAATGGCCGTGCGAAGTTGCTGGATATTAGCAGGAACTGGAACACGCTGTCGTATACGCTGATCCAGAGCATCCCAAACATGCTCAATGGGTGACATGTCCGGTGAGTATGCTGGCCATGCAAGAACTGGGATGTTTTCAGCTTCCAGGAATTGTGTACAGATCCTTGCAACATGGGGCCGTGCATTATCATGCTGCAACATGAGGTGATGGTCGTGGATGAATGGCACAACAATGGGCCTCAGGATCTCGTCACGTTATCTCTGTGCATTCAAAATGCCATCAATAAAATGCACCTGTGTTCGTTGTCCATAACATACGCCTGCCCATACCATAACCCCACCGCCACCATGGGCCACTCGATCCACAATGTTGACATCAGCAAACCGCTCACCCACACAACGCCATACATGCTGCCATCTGCCCTGTACAGTGAAAACCGGGATTCATCCATGAAGAGAACACCTCTCCAAAGTGCCAGACGCCATCGAATGTGAGCATTTGCCCACTCAAGTCGGTTACGACGACGAACTGCAGTCAGGTCGAGACCCCGATGAGCATGCAGATGAGCTTCCCTGAGACTGTTTCTGACAGTTTGTGCAGAAATTCTTTGGTTATGCAAACTGATTGTTGCAGCAGCTGTCCGGGTGGCTGGTCTCAGACGATCTTGGAGGTGAAGATGCTGGATGTGGAGGTCCTGGGCTGGTGTGGTTACACGTGGTCTGCGGTTGTGAGGCCGGTTGGATGTACTGCCAAATTCTCTGAAACGCCTTTGGAGACGGCTTATGGTAGAGAAATGAACATTCAATTCACAGGCAACAGCTCTGATGGACATTCCTGCAGTCAGCATGCCAATTGCACGCTTCCTCAAAACTTGCGACATCTGTGGCATTGTGCTGTGTGATAAAACTGCACATTTTAGAGTGGACTTTTATTGTGGCCAGCCTAAGGCACATCTGTGCAATAATCATGCTGTCTAATCAGCATCTTGATATGCCACACCTGTGAGGTGGATGGATTATCTCGGCAAAGGAGAAGTGCTCACTAACACAGATTTAGACAGATTTGTGAACAATATTTGAGAGAAATAGGCCTTTTGTGTACATAGAACAAGTCTTAGATCTTTGAGTTCAGCTCATGAAAAATGGGGGCAAAAACAAAAGTGTTGCGTTTATAATTTTGTTCAGTGTATGTATATACACTCACCTAAAGGATTATTAGGAACACCATACTAATACTGTGTTTGACCCCCTTTCGCCTTCAGAACTGCCTTAATTCTACGTGGCATTGATTCAACAAGGTGCTGAAAGCATTCTTTAGAAATGTTGGCCCATATTGATAGGATAGTATCTTGCAGTTGATGGAGATTTGTGGGATGCACATCCAGGGCACGAAGCTCCCGTTCCACCACATCCCAAAGATGCTCTATTGGGTTGAGATCTGGTGACTGTGGGGGCCATTTTAGTACAGTGAACTCATTGTCATGTTCAAGAAACCAATTTGAAATGATTCGAGCTTTGTGACATGGTGCATTATCCTGCTGGAAGTAGCCATCAGAGGATGGGTACATGGTGGTCATGAAGGGATGGACATGGTCAGAAACAATGCTCAGGTAGCCCGTGGCATTTAAACGATGCCCAATTGGCACTAAGGGGCCTAAAGTGTGCCAAGAAAACATCCCCCACACCATTACACCACCACCACCAGCCTGCACAGTGGTAACAAGGCATGATGGATCCATGTTCTCATTCTGTTTACGCCAAATTCTGACTCTACCATCTGAATGTCTCAACAGAAATCGAGACTCATCAGACCAGGCAACATTTTTCCAGTCTTCAACTGTCCAATTTTGGTGAGCTTGTGCAAATTGTAGCCTCTTTTTCCTATTTGTAGTGGAGATGAGTGATACCCGGTGGGGTCTTCTGCTGTTGTAGCCCATCCGCCTCAAGGTTGTGCGTGTTGTGGCTTCACAAATGCTTTGCTGCATACCTCGGTTGTAACGAGTGGTTATTTCAGTCAAAGTTGCTCTTCTATCAGCTTGAATCAGTCGGCCCATTCTCCTCTGACCTCTAGCATCAACAAGGCATTTTCGCCCACAGGACTGCCGCATACTGGATGTTTTTCCCTTTTCACACCATTCTTTGTAAACTCTAGAAATGGGTGTGCGTGAAAATCCCAGTAACTGAGCAGATTGTGAAATACTCAGACCGGCCCGTCTGGCACCAACAACCATGCCACGCTCAAAATTGCTTAAATCACCTTTCTTTCCCATTCTGACATTCAGTTTGGAGTTCAGGAGATTGTCTTGACCAGGACCACACCCCTAAATGCATTGAAGCAACTGCCATGTGATTGGTTGATTAGATAATTGCATTAATGAGAAATTGAACAGGTGTTCCTAATAATCTTTTAGGTGAGTGTATATATATTTAGTTATATTGCAAACGGGTGACGATATTGCGGTGCTTTGAATATCTCATGCACGCGTTTGGAGTTTCCAATGTTGGTGGCTCCGTTATAGCTTTTTGGGAGCGTTATAATTTAATTACTTCTGTTTTAATTACTTCTGTTTTTTATTTAGTTATAAGCGGCCTAAGAAGACCTTGGAACTTTAACCAGAAAGAAAAAATTACCTTACCATTTTGCTCATGCAGAACGAACCAATTTGTTTTTAATCCCTGATCTTAGACAAATAACAAATACATTATAGCTTGAATACAAGTTTAAAAACAGCGCTATACACGTTATAATTAAGGAAATTAAACGTATCATGAAATGTGGCAATAACGCCAAAAGGAAAGAGAAAAACCAGACCTTATGAAAAAAATTGGCAAGACACATTGCTGTGTGACATCAACATGCATTTATCATTCTAACAATCACCACCAGAATGTCCACCTTTACCATGAACTTAAAATTGGGTTCTGTTCAATAGTATTCAACCATTCTCCCCACGAAACAAAATTCATTTCAAACACAAATTCGATAAGAACAGTGAGTAAATTATTAGCAACATAACAGCAAAGCTAATGTTTTATGTTAGTTTAAGCAAAACTAACCAAAGTAAAACCTTTAACGTTTCAATAATTAAATTAAACTAACTGAATCACAGGCTATCAGTTAGATTAAGTGCAGCCAAACTCATAATGGTGTGTGTTTATGGTGTATGTCAGCAGGAAGTCTCCGGTGGGGGCTCAGGTAGACAACATAATCGGATATTGCACTATTTTTTTAAGGCAATTATCGATAAAATATTTTTTACATATCGCCCAGCCCTACATGAAGTGCTCTACAATGTATTGTTTACTGCACTACTGATCAATAGCAGCACTACATCACTGCTGAATCTATGATATTTACTTGAGTTGTGTTGTTGTAAATTCTGAACTGAATGTGATGAGAATGAGATTGTGGTGGTATACCACATTGTTTATTTTTTTTTATTATCCGAGGTTAAAACAATGCATATCCACAAAAGGAATGTCCAATATACAATAATCCAATATACTGTCTTTCTTAGGTTTTTGGGTGTATGTGTTCATGAAGGACAGCTTCATGCTCTTACAGAGGTAAGACATTGCACAGAAATCCAGACTACAGGAGTTAATGGATTGTCTGGTTGATGTGATAATAACTGTAGTGTGACTACATTTACAGTACATAAATGGGGGCAACCTGGAGCAGCTGCTGGACAGTGACATATATCTGTCATGGACTGTGAGGATAGGTCTATCTCTGGACATTGCAAGAGGGCTGCAATATCTACACAGCAAGGGCATTTTCCATCGAGATCTCACATCTAAGGTACAGACACAATTACAATGCACTGCTTTATTCTATTAGCACTAGGGTTGCCAACTTGAGCCAAGGAAAGTAAGGGACAATCTTGGTTCTTTATGGGAAAATAATGGACAGTATGGACACTCAAAATATTTGTACTGTACCACATAGTGTATGCTATTTCAGTGTTTTCAGTTTAGTATGTGTAATGTGAATTTTTTTTTTGCCTTGTATTTTGTAAAATTTTATTTAATTAAAAAAAGGGGTAACTTAAAGCTATAGGTTTTATTTGACTATGCAAAAAATGCATTAAAAACAAAAAGCTCACAGGAAAAAGCATACACTGACTACAACATAATCAGCAAAAATAATCTGCATAACGGACTTCAGGATAGGAGAATAAACTGCGTAGGAGAATGACACAGGCTAGAACGAAATTGTTGAATAAAGTCGTTATTTTTGTTTGTTTTTGCACACAAAAATGTATTCTCGTAGCTTCATAAAATTAAGCTTAAACCACTGGAGTCACATGGACTATTTTAACGATGTTTTTACTACCTTTCGGGACCTTGAAAGTGTTAATTAAAGTGCTGTCTATGGAGGGGTCAGAGAGCTCTTAGATTTCATCAAAAATATCTTCATTTGTGTTCCAAAGATGAACGAAGGTCTTGCGGGTTTGGAACAACACGAGGGTGAGGAATTAATGACAGAATTTTCATTTTTGGGTGAACTATCCCTTTAAAGTCTTTTGTGAACTGCTATTGCTATATGTACGGTCTCTCATATTCAGGTGAGCATATGCGAAATCCCTTTAAAACTGGCAAATAGCATATGTGACCCTGGACCACAAAACCAGTCATAAGGGTCAATTTTTGAAATTGAGATTTATACATCATCTGAAAGCTGAATAAATAAGCTTTAAATAATAAATAAGCTTATCCTGTTAGGATAGGACAATATTTGGCTGAGATACAACTGTTTGAAAATCTGGAATCTGAGGGTGCAAAAAAATCTAAATATTGAGAAAATCGCCTTTAAAATTGTCCAGATGAAGTCCTTAGCAATGAATATTCCTACCAATAATACATTTTTAATATATTTACGGTAGGAAATTTACAAAATATCTTCATGGAACATGATCTTTACTTAATATCCTAATGATTTTTGGCATAAAAGAAAAATCGATAATGTTGACCCATACAATGTATTGTTGGCTATTGCCACAAATATACCCGTGCAACTTATGACTGGTTTTGTGGTCCAGGATCACATATATCTGCGTACACCCTAGACATCACTACTGCCTATACAGGAAAATCTGCTTTCTGTATGGGTTTAATATGGACAGCTACTTTGATGTCTTCAATATAGTACGATTCCGTATTAATATGGTACAGTTGGCAACCCTAACCAGCACCTATGTCTACTCACTGTACTTGCTGCAAAGGCACTGTTATTGGGCAAAAAAGGTTAAGACTGTACAGAATATTAAAATATACACTCTGACACAACACTCTTTTACAGAATTGTCTGGTGCGTTGTGACAATGGTGCTTTTACAGCTGTGGTTGGGGACTTTGGGCTGGCAGAGAAAATCCCTGATTATAGGTCAGTGCATACCTTATCTTACATATAACAGAAATAATACAGATTTATGACACACATTCAACCCAGAAATACAAGCAGAAGTATGACACTTATCTGGGAAGACTATTCAGAATGCTATTCCAAACATAACTATACGGATTGAAGAGAAGCACAGTGTTTCTCATAGGTTGAGAATTTACTTGTGGTGGTGGGCAGGGCGGAGTGGCTCGGCGCGGTGCTTGATGAGCGGGTTCAGAATAATCTAGTCAAACAAAGGTTTATGAATTGATATGCAGATAAAATTAACTTCAAAAAACTCATTTTTATAGGGAAAATTTAAATATTCTGCTCTTATTAAATGTAGGCTACCATTGTTCTTCTATAGTATCACACTGAACTGACCGACAGCTTCAGAGATTATAAAAGGAGCGCTCTTTACTTGTTTTCTGGGTAATTCAGTCACAATTTGAAGAAAAGTTTTTGTTTTTCATGAGACTTTGTGACTTCCTACTTTTGTCCATATATTAGGGAGTGGAAATGGCTAAGTCAATAAGTGCCGCCACCTATTGGTTATAGTGGTAAATTCATGTCTTTTTTTAAATAAAAATGCTTGTTTGCCACAAAGTGGCCTACACCTTTAAACTTTTAGTTTTACAAATTATCACATTAAAAATAACATTAAAATAATTGGATAATATTTAGAGTTTTGAAGTGCTGGAAAAAGTGTGAAACACTTGAAAACCTTTGAAAAGTGCTTGAATTTCACTCTACAAACCCTGAGATGAATAGACAACATAAAAAAAAAACATTCGACTATTTCTGCCACAATACCATGCGGTGTTACTACATTAAATCCATGGTGAATGTTGGTGATTTGTGGACTGAAACCCCTGAACTTAACTCACGGCACAATGTTTTTCCTGGTCTCCACGTCAGCGCTGTTTGATCTGATATCTGTGTTTTATAACAGAATTCTGTGCCGAACGCTTCCACTAGATCTCACAGTAGCGATGTTATTAATTCTGTGGTGAATTCAAACGCTTTCTCACTGGATCTCCCAGCGCTGTGTAGTAACGGTGTCATGTGATCGAGATCGGCCCGTGTATGAGCTCGAGCTCGAGCTCGAGCTCGCGCTGCGCTGTCTATTATTGCTCCGAGCGTTCTGGTCTCGCTTTGTTTGCCATATGTTTCTCATATGTAACAGAAATGGCAGCCCTTATCAGTTGGGCACCAGTGCGACCTCCGTTTGCCGCGCTGGATGACGAGTCGACGACGCGCGCGCCAGTTTGCAGTCAACTATGCAAATGAGAAAATAATGCGTAACGCTAAACTCAGCACATGTGAACTGAGACGCGGAGCTGATCACGTGAGCAAAGCGCGCACTTCTCTTAACGCAGCACAAAGTTTTGTGATTTTTAAAAAGGACACAAAGCCTTATTGAGCTTTTGATTTTAGTTTGTTTGACAGCAATTGCCCAAAACATGTCATTTAAAGACCTTTTGTGTTATTATGAGATGTTTAAATATATTTTCGGGCCACCACAGTCTAGTTAATGAATGGGAAGCACTGAAATCTATTTGTGGCGGGCCGCCACAAATAAAGCAATGTATGGGAAACACTGAAGCATGAGATGTTTGTCTTGATTGTATACAGTGATGGTGTTGAAAAGCAGCCTTTGGCAGTTGTGGGCTCCCCCTACTGGATGGCTCCAGAAATGTTAAGAGGAGAGCTGTACAATGAGAAGGTACCCTGTCTTGGAAAACTAACAAATCAACGTCCAGCTCTGCTCATGTGCTTGTTTAACTTTATTTATGTCATTTTCATACCATAGGCGGATGTCTTTTCATATGGAATAATCCTTTGTGAGATTATTGCTCGAATTGAGGCTGACCCAGATATCCTCCCACGGACAGAGGTACATCATACAGCTATGAAACACAGAATCAAGAAGCTGGTTTACCAGATATAGATCAAGCCTAGAATTTCTGTAAAAAATCACATAATAGCTAAATTTAATCAAAGACAAAAACTTAAACCTGGTCTAAAAGTCCATTTCTAGTCTATTAGAAAGTCTATTGTTTAGGTAATGATAACTGAAATATAAAATAAAATCGTATTGAATTATATTGATTGTAAAATTGTATTCTGTATCTGTAAACGTAACAAACTTAATACAAAAATAATTTGATTTATTTTGGCCTTATGTTACTAACTCCCATGGTTTTTATAAACATTATGTGTGTGCATATAAATAACCATATAATGAATGGACTTCTAATTTAAATTTGATGTTAAATTGAGCATGACCACTCAGATTTTAGAGCGCTGCCTCCCTCTGCTGGTCAAGCAGCATGTTTGCACAAAAATAGATTTTTCATAGGTAATTTTTTCTTTTTTTAGAAAGCAACACATTGTTCATTATTGAAGTTAAAAATGTATCTTAAGTTTGTCTGTGTGTGTATTTGTATTCTGTTTGAAGATGCCTGATCAGTGTAATACATATGAAATACAATTTTTCTGTTTGACTGTAGGATTTTGGACTGGATGTGGACACCTTTGGGCATATGGTGGGAGATTGTCCACCTTCATTCCTTCGCCTGGCTGTCAATTGCTGCAATGTAAGCTACATACCCAAACATAAAATAAAACTGTAAATTTAAAAACACATAGTACTGAAGAGCTATATAAAACTGTTCATATTATTCACTGAGATCGTTTTTTTTATGTGTTATTTTATGTCTATGGTAGATGAGTGCAGACAGTCGTCCTGCCTTCTCTGAAATAGTAGTGACACTTGAGAGGATCGAGAGAGAAAGAGTGAAGAGTGAAGTTCCAGTCATCCTAGGTATGTTACAAATAACATGGGCAAAACAACATGGCCAGGAGTTTGAAAGATCTAAACCAGTGTATTATTATTTATAATTTTATGCCCACAAAAAAAAAAAAAAAAAAAAATATATATATATATATATATATATATATATACCACCGTTCAAAAGTGTGGGGTCAGATTTTTTAAAAGAAATTAATACTTTTATTCATCAGGAATGCATTAAATTGATCAAAAGTGAGAGTAAAGGCATTTATATTACAAAATATTTCTATTTCAAAGAAATGCTATTCTGAAAAAACAAATTATATTTGTCCACAAAAAAATTAAGTTGTACAACTGTTTTCAACATTCAAAATGATAAATGTTTCTTTTGTTATTATGTGACACTGAAGACTGGTTATTTTAAATGTAATAATATTTCACAAAATTACTGTTTTTACTGTACAACCCTAAAGTTTTGAATGGCTGTGTATATTATATGCATATTTAAAATGCATTTTTTAAAAGTGCATTTACTGGTTTAAACTTATTAAAGACACTCTTTTTACAACACTTTCTCTACCACTCTTAAAAAAATAATGTCATTTGTTGTGTCTCCTCAGAACCCATTGCCATTGACGTCAGCCCGTATAGGAGAAGAAGCTCACCATGCTATCCTGGTGACCAGCGCCTGTCACGTAGTCAGTCAGATGTATTGCCCCCTGCCACATCACCATGTTTAGGCACTCCTGCACGGGTCAACCCATTCTCTCTTCGGCAAGACCTCAATGGCGGTCGCATCAAGCTGTTCGACACCCCTAGCAAATCTGTCATCTCTCTTACCTTTACCCTTCCCCCACCTCCAGACCCTTGTGCCTCTCCACCTCTAAACGGGAGCCCGGGGCTTCGAGGACCCCCTCGAAGGTGTCGGTCCCTGCCGTGCACCCCCGATCTGGGTCGTCAGCTACCCTTCCGGGACCAAGAGAGCCGGAAAGAGGAAGAGGAGGAGAGAAATGAAAAACTGGGAGATGGAATGAAAGAGAAAGAGGCGGAAGGACGGCAAGATGTGGTGGAGGACTCAGGCCTGGTTCTGGACTTAGATATGGTGTCTTTAGAACGGGTAGAAGAGGAGGAGGAAGAGGTGGAGAAGGAGGGCCTGAGCCTCACAGAACCCATGGACTGTAGTAGTTCGCCCGACACAGCTGAAGGAAACATGTCAGGAAAGCGGCTTATTAGCGGTTCTTCTTATTCCCCGTCCTTAAAGTCCAATGGTTGGGCTACACCCATCTCAAACGGACCACTGTTATTACCTCCCCTTCCCCGTTTGGACAACAACAATGGACTGCTGAGGCCTGGGCGGTCGTTTGCATGGGCTAGACTGAAAGGATACAGAGGCCCCGCCCCAGAGCCTTTACCGCCTACAAATGAACAAGACGATGTCATGTCATGTCCGGCCTGCTGTCTGGCTGGGTTCAGCTTCCCTTCCTTGTGCCTGCGTGGACCTCCTCCCTCACACCGTGGACCTCCACGACGACCTTACAGGAACCTCAACAGAGGGGAAGCGTCTGCAGCCACAGCAAAGGGACTGCTCTGTCGGGGAGCAACGGGTCTGGCTCCATCCACTGCAACTTGTGAGCCAGGGTTACCTCTGCCAGAGGCCCAGACCTAAAGATGACCACTACAACATCTCAGAAACTGCTCAGTATTTACAACGCAACACAGTCAGGCCGCAACCCTGATGTCAGTATGATTATCTTACCGGATGCAGTGTGGGTTGAAACATTGTAATTGAGGGATAGTTAACCCAAAAAATGAAAATTCTGTCGTCATTTGCCTATATGACTTTCTGTATTCTGTGGAACACAAAAGATGTTCAGACAGTGAATGTCAATCAGGTCCAATGTTATTTCATTGTTTGGACAAAAAATTTGAAACATTCATCAAAATATCTTCTTTTTGTTTTACAGAATAAAGAAAGTCTTTTGACGTGGGTGAGTAAATCATTTTCTAGGGCTACACGATATATCGAAATAAATTTAGATTTTGTGATATGGTATGCGCAGTCTGCAATTGATTTCAATTGTTAATTGATTTAAATTGTTTGTATTGTTTAAAAGTTATTAAACACCCACATTTTTCAAGTTTTACCAAATTGGTCAGCCCTTAAAAGAATGGTTTTTCATTTTTCAGCTTTTTAAAAATTTTTTTCTATGCAGATGCACTCCCCTACAAAATCACCCCATTTATTCTAAAATGATGAATTCTTTCCAAATATAGTTATATGTCATCAGCTGAAAATTTCAAATCGCAATGTTTTGTGCAGTCCTAGAATTTGCATTTTTGAGTGAACTATACCTTCAAATGTGTGCATGAGATACACACAAGTTAAAAGTGAGAAATGAAAGTCATGCTGGTTCTATAGTGCCAGTTCTTTATCATGGTCTTTTTTTCTCCTTTTTTGTTGGTACTGTAATTCAGAATAACTTAATATCACCACTGTACAATACTGTCTGCTTTTTATTGTGTGCTCTTTTTGGCTCCATAAATGTTTGATTGACTCAAAGCCACTGTGTTTAAAACGAAAAAAAAAAAAAAAAAAACCTGTGTTTCTATTAAGGGTGACCTATGTGTAAATAGTGGGATGTCAAACATTTTAAGTGTATTATCTCATGTATTTATTTATTAGATAAGCATTCCTCTGAGTGCTCTTCACTTTGCTGTGAGAGTGGACTAGGGTGTGTGACACTGAGTACTGACATGTCAGACATATGTTGATACATTTTTGTGATACACATGTATGTTTAGATGCAATGTATGCAGTAAATCATGGTAATTCTGTAAAATGTACTGTTTAATAGGCATTTTTTAAATGAAAACCGCGTTTTGAGTTTTACACAAATGAAGATGTGTAGGAGGAGTGCCTGTAGAGGATAGCAGTATAATTTTTTTTATCTCCCCCTAGTGGTCAGGAGGACACACTCTGGTTAGATCACTGCTGCTGTTATTTAAAAAAAACAGATTCCTCTCACGAATGATGTTAGAGGACATTAACCTTCACGTTTGATCTAGTTCAGTTTTTTTGTGATGTTCAAGGTATGGAATTGTATTTAAAAAGAGCATCTTGCACAAAGTGTTTCCTGATGCCACTGACATTTACTCATGACAGTTATATGACACACCCCAACACGTCAACAACAAATCTGCTTTCTGTTTCATATTCAGTCTGAAATGTTTTTGCATTACTTTATGCAGAATCTCAGACAGTCTGTAATGCTGAAGTGTAGGTTACACCTCAGAAATACGTTCACTGAATTTCCTCATGCTTGTGAACGTACATCTGCTTATGAGATGAGCATATGAAGTATCTGCATGCTGAGAACTGTACAAAAGAGTGATCTGTACATATTAATGCATGACAATAGGCGGAAGCTGTCTAGCGCATTAAAACTTCCCTTCATACCTGCATCAGAAGTGAAGTTGTATCAAGGCGATTTGTCTTATTCTGATCTGAATTCAGATGAGATATGGATGCAATAAGTGCTCTTGCTTTAAGCAGAAAGTTATATTTCTTATAGTTTGGTGTGTGAAATGTTTAAATAAACGAACTTGTTAGGTTCTTGAAAAGTACATTTTCTAATACAAATCTGTAAAGTATAGAATTGGGCTGTAAAACTCAGAAAGCTGATAATGAAATATCTGATTGATTTATAATTTTCCATGCACACAACTGATCATGTGTAATATATACAGCACAGACATTCAGAACTTGCCTCCTTTGTGTCAGTGATGAAGTGATGTTATAGCGGATGGGGCATGAATGGATTTGTTACTGTATAAAGATTTGTTTCTTTCTAAGAGAACCTCTTTCTCTGAAAACAAAGCACTTATCACTATGATTACTGTTATTAGTTCTTGGGAACAGCAGCTTTAATAAATGTCAATGAGTTGTTATTTATGAAAATGTCATGAAATAAAAAACTTTGAATGTAGAAACTGTCATTTTTTACATTAAAATTGATTTGAAATGTTGACAGAAATGGTTATAGCTACAGAGCTGAATCATAAAACTGACAAGCATTGTGAAGAACCGAGCGGACAGTTCTCACCATAACCCATAGAAGAGCTGTTGTGTTTATAGGAACTGCATATTATCCCATTCCCACTCTCTCGCTATATTCTCCTGTCAGCAAGATGATCAGATGGGAACAAGACTGACAGTAATATATTTAACAGTAAAAAATGTTTTAATATGGTAGATACATTTTTGTGTACATCTTCAAATGTAACAAAACAACCCAGAATATAACAGCCTAGATAAAAGTTGAGTCTGAAAAGCCAAAGTAATAGGCAATACCACTGTTAAAATGCAACTTTTAATGTCCTGCCATTTAAGTTGCTCCCCATGTGTGAACAGTGCCATGGTATAATGTATATATGTACAGAATAATCTTTCAATGTATTCTGTTGTTTTTGAACTTTCTTCTGTGAATCCTTCCAATTTAACAACTAACAACTAAAATCCACGTTGACTAGGAGCAGAATGAAATAAGCAGAACATAATTTCTACCTCTTCACTCATACTTGTGCAAGTATGGGATGTGCAAAAGATCTGGGGCCTCATTTATAAAACGTGCGTACGTACAGGTTTGATCTTAGAGTATGCGTACGCTGAAATCCACGGCAAAGTTCATATTTATAAAAATGGTCTTTGACGTGGAAAAGTGCTTACCACCACGTCAGGACTTTACGTACGCACTTTTCCTTGTGGCAGAGTCGGAGTACTACAGGTATTTTGGAAATCTATAAGCAGTAGCCATAATAATAATAATAATAATAATAATAATAATTATTATTATTATTATTATCCTGATAACAGTTATTGTCCCTAACAATAGTTTTTTATCCTCACAGATAAATCTACTCTAATTAAATTAGAATAGATAAATGTCTGTCACCCATTATTATTATTTTTTACATGTGCAAATATCAGCATGGACAACAGTTTTCACATATCGTCACATTAAACACATGCAGCGCTTCTGTGAAAGGAGAAAAACAGAATAAAATTATATATAGACTATACACTAACGGTCAAAAGTTTTTGGACGGTAAGATTTTTTTTAATGTTTTTTAAAGTCTCTTATGCTCACCAATGCTGCATTTATTTGATCCAAAATACAGCAAAAACAGTTTGTATTTTGTAAATACAAAAAATTGTACACAACTGTTTTCAACATTGATAATAATCATAAATGTTTCTTGAGCATCAAATCATCATATTAGAATGATTTCTGAAGGATCATGTGACACTGAAGACTGGAGTAATGATGCTGAAAATTCAGCTTTGATCACAGGAATAAATTACACTTTAAAATATATTCAAATAGAAAACAGTTATTTTACATTTTACAGCTTTTTAAAAAAAAAAAAAAAAAAAAAAACATAAATGCAGCCTTGGTGAGCAGAAGAGACATCTTTAAAAACATTTAAAAAAATCTTACCGTCCAAAAACGTATATATATATATATATATATATATATTAGGAATAAAATAAATAGGCTTACACGAAATATGTTTCACTTAAATTAACACATTACCAAAACGAAAGAAAAAAACTGTACAACAAGTGTAGGCTACACTGACTGACATGCTCCACAAGTTAAATTATTATTATTATTTTTTTTTTTTTTTTTTTTTACAAATTAAAGCACAATATTTTGTTTTTATTGTGAGTGTATACAAATAAAAGTAAACCAGCAGTTTCTTTTTTCTTTTTTTTTTCCTCAACACAGTTGTGACTGATATTTAGCATACCTTAACCATGCTGTAAACGTTTTAAAAATAGCCTGAAAAAAATAACTGTACAAATGAATCAATTAAAAGAATACCCTAGGCTACTTGTTCAAAATAAAACATATAGCCTGCATGTTTTTTCAAAACCCTGTTAGCATAATTACACAGCATTAAAGTTAAATTATTTAGCATTATTTAGCATGACCCCGATTTCGGCCTCGCTAAAATTCTTTTTCTTGCTGCTCGCCATTCTCAAGTAAAAAATTTGGACGTTGAATGGTGCTCTTTCATATGGAAGCCCGTTTCCGCCACTAAATAAAAAAATAAAAAGAGTAATTGCGACTTTTTATCTCAGAATTCTGACTTTTTTTTCTCACAAGTGTGAGTTATAAAGTCACAATTCTGAGATGTAAACTCGCAATTGCGTGATATAAAGTCACAATTCTGACTGAGAAAAAAAGTCATGATATAAAAAGTCGCAATTAGTATTTTTATTTTTTTATTTAGTATTATATTTAGTAATAATATTAAGTAGGGGGCGTTTATAAGGCGCAGATCTGAAACCATTCAGCTGCGCACAATTTCAAAATCATTTGCGATTTATAGATTTCACATGCGAAAGAGAGGCATACGCACGTTTTTTGTGCGTACGTTCGTTTTTTGTGCGTACACACATTTGAGAAATGATCTTAGATCAAACGTAGGACAGTTTCTACGCAACATTTTATAAATGAGGCCCCAGGAGTGTCAGTAACTGAAATTTTCTTTCCATTATTGATATAAGTATATAGCTAATTGCACAATGTGCATTAACATATAATTGTGAAATTCTAAAAATCTAAATAATAATAATAAATTAAATATAAAAAAGTAAAATTCTTGTCTGATTGAGCATAAATTAATTATCTTTATTAAAATGCTGAATCCTGACTATATGAGTCCTCCTAAAATCTTGCTGTGAAAACAGAAATGATAGGGCCATTCATGTTAGGCAGTACATTTTTTTATTAAAACACAGGTACTGATAAAAGCACATACTTTTCAGAAAGACTGCTGGTGATTTATGGCATGAGGCACACCCTTGCGCAAAGAAAATATATTTTCTGATATATGAACAATCAATATATTAAATGATTTAATGGTATATTGAAAATATACAGAATAATATAATTGTCACAGCTGGGTGGTTGTAATCACAACAGTCTCAGACTATGACAATATTGTGTAAATGTATGACAATATATTGAATAATACATAAGGAATTGCCGCTTTTCATATATGGAAAAAAATGTGGCAATATATGGACTTATATACACTCACCTAAAGGATTATTAGGAACACCATACTAATACTGTGTTTGACCCCCTTTCGCCTTCAGAACTGCCTTAATTCTACGTGGCATTGATTCAACAAGGTGCTGAAAGCATTCTTTAGAAATGTTGGCCCATATTGATAGGATAGCATCTTGCAGTTGATGGAGATTTGTGGGATGCACATCCAGGGCACGAAGCTCCCGTTCCACCACATCCCAAAGATGCTCTATTGGGTTGAGATCTGGTGACTGTGGGGGCCATTTTAGTACAGTGAACTCATTGTCATGTTCAAGAAACCAATTTGAAATGATTCGAGCTTTGTGACATGGTGCATTATCCTGCTGGAAGTAGCCATCAGAGGATGGGTACATGGTGGTCATAAAGGGATGGACATGGTCAGAAACAATGCTCAGGTAGGCCGTGGCATTTAAACGATGCCCAATTGGCACTAAGGGGCCTAAAGTGTGCCAAGAAAACATCCCCCACACCATTACACCACCACCACCAGCCTGCACAGTGGTAACAAGGCATGATGGATCCATGTTCTCATTCTGTTTACGCCAAATTCTGACTCTACCATCTGAATGTCTCAACAGAAATCGAGACTCATCAGACCAGGCAACATTTTTCCAGTCTTCAACTGTCCAATTTTGGTGAGCTTGTGCAAATTGTAGCCTCTTTTTCCTATTTGTAGTGGAGATGAGTGGTACCCGGTGGGGTCTTCTGCTGTTGTAGCCCATCCGCCTCAAGGTTGTGCGTGTTGTGGCTTCACAAATGCTTTGCTGCATACCTCGGTTGTAACGAGTGGTTATTTCAGTCAAAGTTGCTCTTCTATCAGCTTGAATCAGTCGGCCCATTCTCCTCTGACCTCTAGCATCAACAAGGCATTTTCGCCCACAGGACTGCCGCATACTGGATTTTTTTCCCTTTTCACACCATTCTTTGTAAACTCTAGAAATGGTTGTGCGTGAAAATACCAGTAACTGAGCAGATTGTGAAATACTCAGACCGGCCCGTCTGGCACCAACAACCATGCCACGCTCAAAATTGCTTAAATCACCTTTCTTTCCCATTCTGACATTCAGTTTGGAGTTCAGGAGATTGTCTTGGCCAGGACCACACCCCTAAATGCATTGAAGCAACTGCCATGTGATTGGTTGATTAGATAATTGCATTAATGAGAAATTGAACAGGTGTTCCTAATAATCCTTTAGGTGAGTGTATATTATAATGTATGTAATGTTTGTATGTTTATTCAGACGAATAAAATCGGAGTTATATTAAAAATGTCCTGGCTCTTCAAAGCTTTATAATGGCAGTGACCGGGGAGCTCCGGGGAGTTAATAAAGGCCTTCTGAAGCGAAGTGGCGCATTTGTGTAAGAAAAATATCCATATTTAAAACTTAAGAATAAAATAACTCTGGCGGTCAGCGGTATGCAAGTCGACTTTACGGCGAAAGAGTCCTCGAAATCCTCCGCCATTTCTCTTTAAAAATTCTCGTTTTAGACTTCTAATTCATGACCGGTGTTTTGTTTTGCTCTATCCTCTGCGCTTCTGCGTTCGTCAATACGCATGCGTCAAGAGTCAAAGGTTACTCTTTCACCGTAACTTTTTACTCTTTCACTTGTGTACCGCTGACCGCCGGAAGCTAGCTATTTTAGTCTATAAAGTTTTAAATATGGATATTTTTCTTACACAAATGCGCCACTTCGCTTCAGAAGGCCTTTATTAACCCCCCGGAGCCGTGTGGAGCAGTTATATGATGAATAGATGCACTTTTATGGACTTCAAAAATGACCCAACAATCACTGCCATTATACAGCTTGGATTAGCCAGGACATTTTTAATATAACTCCGATTTTTACTTGATTTACTTAAATTTGAGTTTAAACTGTGTGCAAATGCTGCTTTATTGTCAATATGTGAAGATGAGACTATAGTGTTTAACTGGTGATGTTTGATAGGCAATTTTAAATTGTATTAATTTTTTTCCCTCCATGATTTTGAGATTTGTTTTGCATATCCACATTGTAGCATTGTGTCTGCATGGATAGAATATATTATATTTTAGTGGTTTAGTAAATGTTAAAATAAAGTTGTAAAAGTCTCTCTCTCTCTCTCTCTCTCTCTCTCTCTCTCTCTCTCTCTCTCTCTCTCTCTCTCTCTCTCTCTCTCTCTCTCTCTCTCTCTCTCTCTCTCTCTCTCTCTCTCTCTCTCTCTCTCTCTCTCTCTCTCTCTCTTTCTCTCTTTATTCATTCTGGTGAACTGGTTTGTTCAAGCTGTTCTTGTAAATGAAAAGATTCCAAAAGATTCAGTGTCTGAAACCATCTTTTTATATCAGTTATATAAATTAGGGAGGGACACTGGTAAAGCATGCTTGATGTGGGAGGGCTTAAAAAGGTAGAACATAAAGAGAGACGGAAATGTTAACTTTGTCACAGGACAGGAAATCTTCAGCAAAAAAAAAAAAAAAACAAAAACAAAAAACAAATATACATCTATCTACTTTTTCAATATCAGCACCATGGAAATCGAAAAAGGTAATTCTATATTTCGTCAAGACAAATCTATATAGTTTTTAAATGTTTAAAAGTGTAAAAAATAGAACATTTTGAAATTTTGATTTGAATTTTTCTGCTAGGTTGGCATATAGTAATTTATTTGTTTGTGTTTGTTTATTGATAGTTATTATTTATATTATATAAATATTTACTATTAGATTTTTATATTCAATATACATTTCTGTGTGACATTTAAATGTGAAGCAATGCAGAAGAGCACTGAAATAGAAGGCAAAAATTCATTAAAGGATTTTAACATGTTAGAGCTGCAACAATGGAAGAAGAGTGAGCATATGATATAGCAGAGCTTTGTATGTTTGTATGTATCAGTTTACTACTTCATATTCAAAACAACATGCAATAATACATAATTATCCAGAAACAGTGTTGCTGTTCCAGGTTTTTCAGGTAATTTCAGATACATCGTGATTGTCAAAAAATCTGGTTGGAATAATGTGTCAAAATTTATTTGACACTCATGTGGTACAGCATTTATGAAATATTAGCCTAAAAACAAGGTGATATTATTTTGAGACACTAAATTGTTTAATTATAAAGCTGATGAGAAAGTCCTCTGCAAAACATTTCAAAGTTTTCTGTTAGAATATGGATATGAGATTTTAGGAATCTCAAAAAGAGCTGAGAGTCCTTTCTCAAAATCTTTTCCATATAGTTCCATTATTGCATATGCCATTAAATGTTGAATGTGGCCAAGGGAAGTGATAAATACAGATTTCTCTCTCAAAGTGACTTTCATTTTAATAAAGAACAATTGGTGCTTTAAACATCTAAAGTCCCTAAAAAGAAAAAAACAATTATATATATATAACCAATGAAAATACATAAGAACTCAATAATGAGAACTCAAGTGACTTTCAACTGAGAAAATGTTTTCCATCCCACAATAATTGTGAATACAGATGTAATAATATCATTGTCCTTTAACAGTGCAGAGGAATCTGAAGAGCAGTGATGAAATAGGACCTGTGCTGATTGGAAAAACTGGAATAGGAAAGAGTGCAGCAGCAAATACCATCCTGGGAGAGAGCCAGTTTAAATCAGAACTGTCCTCCTCTGTGACTACAGACTGTGATAAGGCCAAAGGAAATGTCAATGGGCAAAGTGTTGCCATTATTGACACTCCAGGCTTGTTTGACACAAAAGAGGAAAGTACTGTCACTGAGGCAAAGATTAAACTGTGCATATCCCTCTCTGCACCAGGCCCTCATGTTTTTCTCGTGGTTATGCAGCTTGGGACATTTACAGCAGAGGAAAAAAATACAGTGGAGCAAATTCAGAAAATCTTTGGTCTACATACATCAAAATACACCATGGTGCTGTTCACTCATGGAGAAAACAGCAAAAAGCATTAATGTATTCATTAAAGACAGTCCTGAGTTGCTGCAGTTTGTCAAAACTACAAGTGGACGATACCATGTTTTTGACAATGAAGCAAATGATCCAAACCAGGTCAACATGCTGTTTGAACAGATAGAGCAGCTTAAGACTGTAAATGGTGAAAAGTGTTACACAAATGAAATGCTTCAGGCAGCAGAGAGGGCAATAGAAGAAGAAAAAGTAAGACTTGTGCTGGAACTAAAAATGAGTGAACAGGCAGCAAGAGACAGAGCAGAAAGAAACAACAAGCTTCTAAAAGCTGGTTTGGTAGCGGCAGGAGGTTCTGCTGCTGCTGCTGCTGCCGCTGTTGCTGTAAAAGCCTGCCCTTTTCAATGAGAAAAGCTCTCTGATTGGTTTGATTAGCAGTTTAACATTCTTTGAGTAGTACTCAGCAAAACAACAAATGCCAATGGCACTAACTGTAGAATACATTTTAGTCTGTACATTTAATGCTATCTAAAAAACTGTATTGTACTGAGTCACTGCGGTTTCCTTTAGAGATATACAATTCCTAATTGTAATGCACATCTCTAATTAATAAAAATAATTGAGTAAAACATTTTTGTGTTTTTTTTTTAAACATTCGAGCTATGTACAAAATCTGTGTTACATCATTGAGTTTTTGATAATATATAGACAACTAGTTGAGTTTATTTTCTTTTTGAACAAATTAAGTTCCATTTTTCCAGGAGTGAAGGAGCCCCTTCGACTGGTTCTGGTCGGCCTTCAGGGAGTTGGGAAGAGTGCATCAGGAAACACCATTCTGGGCCGAGAAGAGTTTCGCTCGTACATCATTGCCACTTCTCTCACATCAACAAGTGAAGGCAGGTACGCTGATGTCTGTGGGAGGAAAGTGACTGTTGTGGACAGTCCTGGTTTATTAAACAGTGATGCATCGAATACAAATGTACAGCAGGAGCTGGAGAGAGCCTTAACCCTGTGTGAACCTGGACCCCATGTTATTCAGCTGGGTTGCTTCACTGAGCAAGAAAAACAAGTGATGGACACTCTCCAGAATATGCTGTGCTCAAATGTGAATTCCTTCACAATAGTACTGTTTACATATGGAGATAAACTTAAGAATAAAAGTTTAGACCAGTTTGTAAGTGAGGATAAAAACCTGCAGAAACTCATTCAAAAGTGCGGATCACAATATCATGTGTTCAATAATACTGACAGAGAAAACACATGTCAGGTCAGTGAGCTCTTGGAGAAAGTGGACTGTCAGTTGGGAAAGAGAAACAAAAAATATTATGTTAGGACAAATAAGGAGCAGAGAAAGTCCTGGAATACATGGCACTTCTAGCAGCAGCAGCGCTGTTAATGTATGCAACAATTGCCAAGACATCAACACAGAGTGAACTTCCAAATTCACTGACTGCTCCAAGTGCTTCAAGTGATGTGATAGTAACAAAGGTGGAAGCAGAAGTGACTCAAAGCGAAACTTTTTGTAAAACGTTGCTTGCTCTTTTCAAGAAGGACAACAGAGATAAGGTGTATTTAGCTGGTTTAGTATCACTGCTTTTTCTTGCAAGGAAACTGATGAAAAAATAGTTATTAGCAGTGTAGCAGGTATGCTAATTATTTTAATGAAACACATCTATGTAGAACACCTCCCACAGACATCAGCATACCTGCCTTTACATTACACTCTTTTAAACTAAAAACAGAAAACTTATGCGTTTTGGCCATTCATTTACACAACAACAGTGTTTTGGGGGCCTGAAAATGCAAACTTTTGAAATTAACTCATGCGAGTTCTTTTGTGTTATTAGTACATTGTTGTCGTGTAAACGTACCCCGTAGATACACAAATGTGCCTTCGAAACATTGCTTGTTTGGAAGGAATTATGTATATTTGTGGTTAAGAATTATGCAGTCAATTTCTATTGTAAAGGTTTGTCTACTGTAAAACACATAAATGTTTCTTTCTTTCTGAGCATGGCTGTTTAAAATTGTATCCTACTAGTTGATGGGAAAAAGAATGTACACATTTTTCTTATAAATGATACTGTTTGTAAAGACTTTTATATTTGTGTTATTAAATAAAAAGACTGAAAGAAATTTGTCTTTTATAGATTTTATATTCCATAAATATTTTATTAATGTTATGATGAATGTTTAAAAACTGATTTCAGCTGTGCTTGAAACGTGGACTTAAAGGCAGTTAAAAAAAATATTTTCTGATACTGCACTTGCAATTCCATAGCAAATCCACAAATCCAAATCCACAGGTGACCACTTTAGCTTGAGGATTAAAGTTTAAAAATCTCCCATTGACATTCATTAAAATAAATGAACAAAAGTGATAGTGTGGTCTTGTTTTTCTAGCACATATTTCACACTGAGTTCAGAACAATGGCCTTCAGGAAATGCTTTGCTATCAAGAGACACAAATATACACTCACCTAAAGGATTATTAGGAACACCTGTTCAATTTCTCATTAATGCAATTATCTAATCAACCAATCACATGGCAGTTGCTTCAATGCATTTAGGGGTGTGGTCCTGGTCAAGACAATCTCCTGAACTCCAAACTGAATGTCAGAATGGGAAAGAAAGGTGATTTAAGCAATTTTGAGCGTGGCATGGTTGTTGGTGCCAGACGGGCCGGTCTGAGTATTTCACAATCTGCTCAGTTACTGGGATTTTCACGCACAACCATTTCTAGAGTTTACAAAGAATGGTGTGAAAAGGGAAAAACATCCAGTATGCGGCAGTCCTGTGGGCGAAAATGCCTTGTTGATGCTAGAGGTCAGAGGAGAATGGGCCGACTGATTCAAGCTGATAGAAGAGCAACTTTGACTGAAATAACCACTCGTTACAACCGAGGTATGCAGCAAAGCATTTGTGAAGCCACAACACGCACAACCTTGAGGCGGATGGGCTACAACAGCAGAAGACCCCACCGGGTACCACTCATCTCCACTACAAATAGGAAAAAGAGGCTACAATTTGCACGAGCTCACCAAAATTGGACAGTTGAAGACTGGAAAAATGTTGCCTGGTCTGATGAGTCTCGATTTCTGTAGAGACATTCAGATGGTAGAGTCAGAATTTGGCGTAAACAGAATGAGAACATGGATCCATCATGCCTTGTTACCACTGTGCAGGCTGGTGGTGGTGGTGTAATGGTGTGGGGGATGTTTTCTTGGCACACTTTAGGCCCCTTAGTGCCAATTGGGCATCGTTTAAATGCCACGGCCTACCTGAGCATTGTTTCTGACCATGTCCATCCCTTTATCACCACCATGTACCCATCCTCTGATGGCTACTTCCAGCAGGATAATGCACCATGTCACAAAGCTCGAATCATTTCAAATTGGTTTCTTGAACATGACAATGAGTTCACTGTACTAAAATGGCCCCCACAGTCACCAGATCTCAACCCAATAGAGCATCTTTGGGATGTGGTGGAATGGGAGCTTCGTGCCCTGGATGTGCATCCCACAAATCTCCATCAACTGCAAGATGCTATCCTATCAATATGGGCCAACATTTCTAAAGAATGCTTTCAGCACCTTGTTGAATCAATGCCACGTAGAATTAAGGCAGTTCTGAAGGCGAAAGGGGGTCAAACACAGTATTAGTATGGTGTTCCTAATAATCCTTTAGGTGAGTGTATAAAACATATCAATCTCGGAGAAAACATATTCAACATATATTCATTTCAGTTTCACATTTTGTACAATTATTGATGTAACATATTGCACTGTGCAGTGATATAATTTATTTGTTGTTTTTAAACAGAGCAAGAGCAGCAGAATCCATGTGATGAGCTCAGGATTGTTCTGCTGGGGAAGACTGGAGTTGGAAAAAGTGCCACTGGAAACACCATTCTTGGTGAAAGGTTTTTTAAAGTGAATTTGTTATCATCATCTGTCACAAAGGTTTGCTGGAAAGCTACAAAGAATGTTAACAGCACAAAGGTTTCGGTTGTTGACACACCAGGCCTATTTGACCCCAGCTTTACTATAGAGGAGATGGTCAGCAGAATTAAGCTGTGTATTCCCCTTTCTACTCCGGGTCCACATGTCTTCTTGCTGGTTTTTCAACCTGGTCGGTTCACAAAAGAGGACAGAGACACAGTGGACATATTTCTCAAGATCTTTGGAGAAGATGCAAGTAAACATGCCATGATATTGTTTACACATGGAGAAAAATTTGAGGGTAGAAATATTCAAGAGTTTGTCACTGGCAATCCTGATTTGAAGATACTCTTTGAGAAATGCCAAAAGCGATATCATGTTCTAAATAATGAGGCTAAGAATACCATGCAGGTTGAACAACTTTTTTGAAAAAATACACGATTTCTATGAACGGGGAACGCTGTTATACCAATGAAATGCTTGAGAAGGCAGAGACTGCAATTCAAGAGGAGAAACAGCGAATCTTAATGGGAAATGAAGAGCAGAGGTGCAGAGAACTGGAAGCTCTGAAAATCACATATGAAGCAGAAGCTCTGAAACAGGCCATAACAGTTGTGGGATAGACACGAGAGGGAGGCAAGAGAGAAAGCTGAGAGAAACAACACATTTCTTAACATAACTGTAGAGTTTCTGTTTACTACTCTTGAAAAGTTCATTATGAGAAAGCAAAATCAGTGAATGATACATACAGTTGCAAGAAAAAGTATGTGAACCGCTTGCAGAATCTGTGAAAATGTGAATAATTTTAACTAAATAAGAGAGATCATACAAAATACATATTATTTTTTATTTAGTACTGTCCTGAATAAGATATTTTACATAAAAGATGTTTACATATAGTCCACAAGACAAAAAAATAGCTGAATTTACTAAAATGACCCGTTCAAAAGTTTATGAACCATTGATTCTCAATACTGTGTTGTTACCTGGATGATCCACGGCTGTTTTTTTGTTTTGTGATGGTTGTTCTTGAGTCCACTGTTTGTCCTGAGCAGTTAAACTGCCCAACGTTCTTCAGAAAAATCCTCCAGGCCCTGCAAATTCTTCAGTTTTCCAGCATCTTTTGCATATTTGAACCCTCTCCAGCAGTGACTGTATGATTTTAGATCCATCTTTTCACACTGAGGATGATTGAGGGACTCAAACACAACTATTAAAAAAGTTTCAAACATTCACTGATGCTCCAGAAGGAAACACGACGCATTAAGAGCCGGGGGTGAAAACTTATTGATTTTGAAGATCAAGGTGAATTGTACTTAATTTGTCTTCCGGGAAACAAGTATCTTCTGTTGCTTCCATAGGGCAGTACTAAATGAAAAAAACTGATATTTAAACAAAATAAGAAAAAATTGGACATCTTCATCCTGTTCAAAAGTTTTCACACCCCGGCTCTTAATGCATCATGCTTGTGGACTATATGCAAAAAAATTTTTATGTAAAATATCTTATTCAGGACAGTACTAAATAAAAAATAATGCATTTTGTATGATCTCTTTTATTTTGTTAAAATTATTCACATTTTCACAGATTCTGCAAGCGGTTCACATACTTTTTCTTACAACTGTATAGTGGGGAGAACAAGTATTTGATACACTGGCGATTTTGCAGGTTTTCCTACTTACAAAGCATGTAGAGGTCTGTAATTTGTCTGTAACTGTGAGAGATGGAATCTAAAAAATCCAGAAAATCACATTGTATGATTTTTAAATAATTAATTTGCATTTTATTGCATGACATAAGTATTTGATCACCTACCAACCAGTAAGAATTCCAGCTCTCACAGACCTAGTTTTTCTTTAAGAAGCCCTCCTGTTCTCCACTCATTACCTGTATTAACTGCACCTGTTTGAACTCGTTACCTGTATAAAAGACACCTGTCCACACATTCAATCAAACAGACTCCAACCTCTCCACAATGGCCAAGACCAGAGAGCTGTGTAAGGACATCAGGGATAAAACTGTAGACCTGCACAAGGCTGGGATGGGCTACAGGACAATAGGCAAGCAGCTTGGTGAGAAGGCAACAACTGTTGGCGCAATTATTAGAAAATGGAAGAAGTTCAAGATGATGGTCAATCTCCCTCTGCACCATGCAAGATCTCACCTCGTGGGGCATCAATGATCATGAGGAAGGTGAGGGATCTGCCCAGAACTACATGGCAGGACCTGGTCAATGACCTGAAGAGAGCTGGGACCACAGTCTCAAAGAAAACCATTAGTAACACACTACGCCGTCATGGATTAAAATCCTGCAGCGCACGCAAGGTCCCCCTGCTCAAGCCAGCGCATGTCCAGGCCCGTCTGAAGTTTGCCAATGACCATCTGGATGATCCAGAGGAGGAATGGGAGAAGGTCATGTGGTCTGATGAGACAAAAATAGAGCTTTTTTGGAGAAAGAAGAAGGATGAGTACAACCCCAAGAACACCATCCCAACCGTGAAGCATGGAGGTGGAAACATCATTATTTGGGGATGCTTTTCTGCAAAGGGGGCAGGACGACTGCACCGTATTGAGGGGAGGATGGATGGGGCCATGTATCGCGAGATCTTGGCCAACAACCTCCTTCCCTCAGTAAGAGCATTGAAGATGGGTCGTGGCTGGGTCTTCCAGCATGACAACGACCCGAAACACACAGCCAGAGCAACTAAGGAGTGGCTCCGTAAGAAGCATCTCAAGGTCCTGGAGTGGCCTAGCCAGTCTCCAGACCTGAACCCAATAGAAAATCTTTGGAGGGAGCTGAAAGTCTGTATTGCCCAGCGACAGCCCGAAACCTTAAGGATCTGGAGAAGGTCTGTATGGAGGAGTGGGCCAAAATCCCTGCTGCAGTGTGTGCAAACCTGGTCAAGAACTACAGGAAACGTATGATCTCTGTAATTGCAAACAAAGGTTTCTGTACCAAATATTAAGTTCTGCTTTTCTGATGTATCAAATACTTATGTCATGCAATAAAATGCAAATTAATTACTTAAAAATCATACAATGTGATTTTCTGGATTTTTGTTTTAGATTCCGTCACTCACAGTTGAAGAGTACCTATGATAAAAATTACAGACTTCTACATGCTTTGTAAGTGGGCAAACCTGCAAAATCTGCAGTGTATCAAATACTTGTTCTCCCCACTGTATAGTTTTATAGACATGTTGAAGACCTGTAGGTTTACGAACCTTTTAGAGATCAGCCTAAATCTAACCTTAACCCCAACCTATATATACAGTGTGTACATATACAGTTGCTCCAAAGGGTATTTGGAGACTTACACCTGTATTTAGCAGGGACCACTTCTGATTGATTGTATACAAAAAACAAACAGATGTTAATGCAAGGTGTAAATAGTTTTAGACACATTTTAAGTGGCACTTAACTCTTAAATGGTGTTCGCTTGTCTGTTTGTGAGTTCCAGACAGACTGTCAGTCTGGAAATTTTTCTGCAGATTACATTGTTATGTTAGTAAGTAGCAATGAGTGAGCAAGTCATTAAATCATTAATTCAATCGATTCATTCAAAACACTGATTCTTACATGAGTGAAACAAATGACTTGCTGAATTTGGAACCACATACTAGCATACTACTCTTACTATTTCTGTCACAGAAATATGGTCAGTGATAGCTAGTATACTGTCTTTATTAATTAGTAATGAAATTCAACCTATTTGTTCAAAAACGAGAATAATGAATAATTAAATATTATTTAAGCAATATTACAATTAGTTGTTAAAGAATATTGGAAGCAGTAATATTATCAAAGTGTGTAAACTTCTACTTCATTTAGTCATTAGTCTACTTTGGCCCAAAAATGTTGAGACATTTAAAAGTAGACAAAAACTTATAGAGGCAATGTTAGCAAACTTAGATTACGGGTTCTTCGGCAGAGCATCTTTCTCAGTCTGCCAATTTCGAGGAACTGCTACAGTCGGTACTTCATCATACCCAAAAGGGACGGGGGCTGCGTCTGATTTTAGAATTTAGAGTATGGCTTAAACCATACTTTGCAGAGAAACAGGTTCAAGATGCTTACTCCTAAACTCAGTGTCACAAATCCAATCTGCGGATTAGTTTGTGACGATAGATCTAAAGGACGCTTACTTTCGTATCGAGATTCTGCTAGAACACAGGAAGCTTCTCAGGATCGCTTTCGGGGCAAAGTTTACCTGTCATGTCTGTTGTTGGATTTGTTCATGCTTTCATGTCATTTATTTTGAAATTTGTCTTGGTCTTGTTTCCTGGTTTATCATGTGACTCCCTTGCCCCTCGTGATTTATTCATGTAGTCCTTAGTACTTGCATCTTCGTTTCCGTCAAGGCAATTGGACTATCGAGCAGTAGGCTATACAGAGGACTTTCTGGAACTCAGTTATTGTACAGACTTTAATGGCGTGGCACTTAAAAGACATTTTCTGTTTGGGTTTAAACTAACCCATTCGTTTCAAGTTGCCTGGGGGGAAATTTACTGTGGGAATTGTGCATGAGGAACCCCCTGCAGTAACCACCATGCCAGAGCCTCTTCACGTCATGGCCGCCACGCCAGAGTCTCCAGCCGTCATGGCCGCCACACCAGAGTCTCCAGCTGTCATGACCACCATGTCAGAGTCAAGTCACGTAATGACCACTCAAGTTTCCCTTGTTCCCTCGTTCACCAAGTGCATGGATGCTGCTCTGGCTCCTCTGTGACTCCAGGACATCTGTGTACTGAACTACATAGACAACACTCTTTCTAGCTCACTCAGTCGAAGGAGTTAGTAGCACAGCATCGAGATGTTTTTCCCAAACAGAAAACCACTTTTCTATGGGTAGTGTGCGATTTGACCGTGATGTAGGCACATCTGTCTCCTGCACGTGTGATTTTAATGCTGAACACTGTAAAAGACATCAGGATAGGTCATGAGCTTTCTGTTTTAGAAATTCAGGTGGCAGCAGCCAACATTATTCCCTTGGGTCTGCTCAACATGAGACCATATCGTTTTTGGCTCAAGAGCAGAGGTTTTCATCCTCTACATGCTACATGCTACATGCTCTACGACTTTGGAAGAAGCCAGGTTTTCTCAACAGAGGCCTGGCTTTAGGGGCGTGTTGTTGCAGACGTGGCCGAGGCTGCGACTGTACGCCTTTCCTCTGATAGCTCTGCTCCCAGCAATTCACCAGACTCGAGTCTGCCTTCTTCTAGTGGCTCCGTTCTGGCCGGCCTGAGTGTAGTTTGCGGACCTACGGTCTCTCCTGGACGGCCTACAGTGGGGGATCCCGATCCAAAGAGATCTTCTTTCTCAAGTGATGGGAAAATTATTTCATCCCCATCCAGAGATATGGAAGCTTTGGGTCTGGCCCCTGAGGGGTACAAGTTCATAGATTCTGGTCTTTTGGCAGAAGTCACAGAGACAATCTGTTGTGACGTTGTGAGATATTTGGCATGCTAAATATCTGGACCTGTCGGCGATCCTGCTGTGTGAAATGTGTTCTGAATGAAAGTAACATCGGCGATGACCTACAGCCAATAAGAGAGCAAGATACAGGGCAGCGGGAAGTTCGGGGAGGAGTTATAGACCAGAATATCATTACATATAAGCTTTAAAATTGTATCAAACAGAAACAAAGCACAAACATTTGCTTGACCAGCCGCAACAGAAGCACATTGCAAAATTAGCAAAATTAGTCGGGCGAAGCTCAATGCTACCGGACACCGCTGGGTGTCAGAGTTAGCAGATTATCGATTCACCCTAAAATACAGACCGGGAACAGCAAACCGAGATGCGGATTTCTTGTCGCGAAGGTCAAAACCAATTGATGAGATCATGCAAGAATGCACCGAGGAATGCCAACAGGAAGCTATTGAATGTATTGGGAAAGCTCTGGAGAAAAATCTAATGGGAGAAGTTAATTGGATCACTGCCCTCACCTGTAATGTAGATGCACTGCCAAAGGAGTATAACATCTCAGAACCGATCCAGCCTCTTGTACCAGACGACATCAGGGTCGCAAAATGCAGACGTAGTCATTAGTAGAGTTCTGACTCTGAAAAAAACACATATGTACTTGAAACATAAAGACGAAGTGGCAGAGGATGGAGCCGTTAGACGGCTTCTCAGGGAGTGGCCGCATCTGCAGGTCGATGAAGATGGCATCCTCAGAAGAGGGACAGCGACAAGAAACCAGTTGGTCATTCCTGAATCGGCGGCCAGGAAGCTCTTTGATGATTTTATTATGCGCTTTGGCTTTCCATCCAAGATCCACCATGATCAAGGGAAGGAGTTTGAAATTACCCTCTTCCAAAAGCTCGAAGACTACTGTGGTATTCACCATTCACGCACCGCCCCGTATCACCCACAAGCTAATCCGGCAGAGTGCTTTAATAGAACGCTGCTGGGTATGTTGCGTACCCTGGGGGAATCTCAGAAGTCAAGATGGAAAGAACACTTGAATAAAGTGGTACATGCATATAACTCCACTGTGCATGAAGCTACAGGATTTTCTCCATTCTTCCTTCTCTTTGGTCGTGAGCCAAAACTACCTGTAGATCTGATGTTCCCAAAGCAAGGAAATAAACAGAGCCAGTCACTCACAGACTGTGCAGAAAAGTGGAGGGATGTCATGCAAGAGGCTTATGCTATCGCCATGCAAAATCTAAAGAAAAGTGCGAAGAGAGGGCAGAATAATTACAATCGACGGGCATGGAGTTCCAGTCTTGAGCCAGGTGACCACGTCCTGGTGAGAAACCTCACACCTAGAGGCAGGCCGGGTAAATTGCGTAGCTACTGGGAGGACGCAATTCATGTGGTCAAAGAACGAAAAGGTGATGGGAGCCCCGTGTATGTGGTAGAACCCTTCCAAGGAGCAGGAAGAAGACGTGTGTTACTTCAGAATTTACTGCTGCCATGTCCTTACCTGGTTGAAGAACCCGACGTTCATGAACCCAATCTGAAGAAAAAAAAGCAATGAAAGTAAAGCAGAACGGACAGCGAGAAGAAACAATAAACACAGTTTACCTGTCAGATCCAGATAGTTCCAGTGAAGAAGAATATCCCCTGTGGACAACGGCTAAACGGGCCAATCTACCCCTTAATGTTAGAGCAGAGGAGTTCCGCCCAAGAATGGAAACACCTAAACATGTGACCAAGGAGACGGTGGTACCAGAAGAACCCCTTGAAGAGGAGAACATTGGAAGAGAGATGGAAGCTCCACTCAGTGAATCGGAAGATGAGCAGAGTGAGGCTGGGACAAGAAACGACAGCCCCGACGTGTTTACACCAGTTAGGTGAGCCAACGTTTCAGCAGTTGAAGATCTGTCCTGTCGGAGTGAAGTAGTCTACAGAAACCAGCCGTGACCTCTCTGCCGGCTCATCGTTCATGTATCCTTTCTATCATTGCTAATGGTTAAAAGAAAGAAACACAGAGATACAAATTCATAAGTTGTAGTTCATAATTCATAACTAATTTAGTTTAACATTTAAAAAATTATAGTTCATGGCAGAAGTTACAAAATAAGTTATCTGTGCAATTATTATAAAAAAATAAGAACAGAAATGGGCTATTATTTGAGTATATTGAAACAAAACAGTAGTGTAATAATGGTTACGTATACACTTACCATATGAAAGGGTTAAACTCATAGCTGAAAATATGTAGACATACAAGAACGGGTGTAAATGGTATTTTCCTTGTCCCTGTGTGAAAATTTGGGGGGCCCACCAACACTTCTACGGATTATGCACCCTTTAAAACTGATGGACTATGAACTCTTAGTCTTGTGTTGATGCTATGTGATACTGATGCTAAAGGAAAGAAGTGTGAAGAAATAATGGAGCCCAATTACTCTATAATGTATCGTGTGGAAAACTAAAACTTATTTGTTAACTCACCCTTTATCAAAAGTTAGATTGTTGACATTGTTAAATCTAATTAAGGAGGAAATGTTTGACAATATTTTTTTTTAGTGGGGGAGGGTGTTGGACGCTAGGAATACGTTGTTACGATGTACATTTTTTTTTTAACCAGATGTGAATTTTAGTTTTGTAAGGGGACGATATAAAAATTACATCTTAGTTTTATTGTGTTAAATTATATTGACTGACTTTGCTACCGAGAGGTCAGAGGCGAGCAGAAGAGTGATGTCACCAGTGTGCGTCCTCGAGGAGGGAAAAAGAAGAAATCGAACGTGCATTGTTGATTTTGTGTGTGTGTAGATAGTACTCGCATGTAAATACTAACTCCAACTTTGAACTGAGAAGAATAAAGTTGTAAAAAAGGGTAAGACGGAGTCTTGTCTTTCGAGGGGTGCAACACTTGCAGTTTGATAATTACAAACCCGATTCCAAAAAAGTTGGGACACTGTACAAATTGTGAATAAAAAAGGAATGCAATAATTTACAAATCTCATAAACTTTTAAATTTTATTCACAGTAGAATATAGATAACATATCAAATGTTGAAAGTGAGACATTTTGAAATGTCATGCCAAATATTGGCGCATTTTGGATTTCATGAGAGCTACACATTCCAAAAAAGTTGGGACAGGTAGCAATAAGAGGCCGGAAAAGTTAAATGTACATATAAGGAACAGCTGGAGGAACAATTTGCAACTTATTAGGTCAAATGGCAACATGATTGGGTATAAAAAGAGCCTCTCAGAGTGGCAGTGTCTCTCAGAAGTCAAGATGGGCAGAGGATCACCAATTCCCCCAATGCTGCGGCGAAAAATAGTGGAGCAATATCAGAAAGGAGTTTCTCAGAGAAAAATTGCAAAGAGTTTGAAGTTATCATCATCTACAGTGCATAATATCATCCAAAGATTCAGAGAATCTGGAACAATCTCTGTGCGTAAAGGTCAAGGCCGGAAAACCATACTGGATGCCCGTGATCTTCGGGCCCTTAGACGGCACTGCATCACATACAGGAATGCTACTGTAATGGAAATCACAACATGGGCTCAGGAATACTTCCAGAAAACATTGTCGGTGAACACAATCCACCGTGCCATTCGCCGTTGCCGGCTAAAACTCTATAGGTCAAAAAAGAAGCCATATCTAAACATGATCCAGAAGCGCAGGCGTTTTCTCTGGGCCAAGGCTCATTTAAAATGGACTGTGGCAAAGTGGAAAACTGTTCTGTGGTCAGACGAATCAAAATTTGAAGTTCTTTTTGGAAAACTGGGACGCCATGTCATCCGGACTAAAGAGGACAAGGACAACCCAAGTTGTCATCAGCGCTCAGTTCAGAAGCCTGCATCTCTGATGGTATGGGGTTGCATGAGTGCGTGTGGCATGGGCAGCTTACACATCTGGAAAGGCACCATCAATGCTGAAAGGTATATCTAAGTTCTAGAACAACATATGCTCCCATCCAGACGTCGTCTCTTTCAGGGAAGACCTTGCATTTTCCAACATGACAATGCCAGACCACATACTGCATCAATTACAACATCATGGCTGCGTAGAAGAAGGATCCGGGTACTGAAATGGCCAGCCTGCAGTCCAGATCTTTCACCCATAGAAAACATTTGGCGCATCATAAAGAGGAAGATGCGACAAAGAAGACCTAAGACAGTTGAGCAACTAGAAGCCTGTATTAGACAAGAATGGGACAACATTCCTATTCCTAAACTTGAGCAACTTGTCTCCTCAGTCCCCAGACGTTTGCAGACTGTTATAAAAAGAAGAGGGGATGCCACACAGTGGTAAACATGGCCTTGTCCCAACTTTTTTGAAATGTGTTGATGCCATGAAATTTAAAATCAACTTATTTTTCCCTTAAAATGATACATTTTCTCAGTTTAAACATTTGATATGTCATCTATGTTGTATTCTGAATAAATATTGAAATTTGAAACTTTCACATCATTGCATTCTGTTTTTATTCACAATTTGTACAGTGTCCCAACTTTTTTGGAATCGGGTTTGTATTTGAAACTTAGCAAACTGGCAGCTCCAGTAATAATGAAAAGATTTATCTTGAACTCTGCCATGGAAACTAGCATGTATAACTGTTATTAAACAATTTAATAATTAAAAAGGAATTTATACCTGTATGATATTATGCTGGACCAGCGCGGTTTGGAAAATGGATGGATGATTGATTCAGCTGCGGGCGCCATCTTCTGGCGAGACGCGGGAATTTATTCAGCGTGCGACTCTCACAGGGCATTATGGGTATTCTCTAACCGCTGAGTGTACTTCAGTTGTACACTCGTTATTGCGGTGCATTGTGGGTAGAGCTGTCACGATATCAGATTTTTCACACTATGGTTATCGTGGCCAAAAAAATTCATGGTAACGATATATCGCGATATCTATAGAAACCTTGGGGAAAAAACAATGTTATCAGTCAAATTCATCTTTACTTTGTTTATTATGTTTTTTGCTTTCTTTTTTAGCCAATGAATCACATTGCATACAACAATTGAGACTCTGGCTTTCTCTGGCTTCTTTGACTGCCTAAGAAATAACCAGGAGAGAAAAAAATAAAAAAGTTCAACAGTATTATAAATAAACTTTAACCACACTAATACCTTAACCTGTTAACTTGCATCCCCATTTGGAACCCAAATCCAAGAAATGGCATACCCTAAAAAAATGGCATACCCTAATTAAAATACAAATAACATTTCTTATCACAGGATGAGGCAGACATTCATTATTTTATAGCTATACAGTGATAAATGCTTTGTTGATTAGCATTGCATTATAAATATACATTATTCTTATGAAAATAACCAACGTGGCTTGAAGAACACAGATAAACCATATACTGTCACAATGTTGTGTTAATTCTCTTCATGTTTAATCAGTCAAAACGTCTCTATCTGCGTTTTATTCTGCTGCAGCTGTCCATATTTGGGATTTCCTAAAGTTGAATACTTCCATGGGTCTCACTTGTGGACTTTCTGCGCGAGGGCACCCTCCGATGTCGAGTATGAATGAAACAAATTACATGTGAGTTTAGCGCAACCATAATGCTCACATCGCCCTATTTTGGATAAAAATACAACAAAAATATTCCTCTCTAAATATATTTGACGTAAACATCCATAAGTTTTTATCCCGAATGAGCACACATTTTGACTAAAAGCCTTAAGGGATGTGAAAATTACAAAACAGAAAGACGTCAGCAGTTGACAGGTTAATGTAACATTTCCTGTTTCAGGACTAACCGACTAGCAAAATAATTGCAACTTACTCTCTGTATAGTGGTGAAATCCACAGGATGATGGACGTGGAGGTTGGTGGTTTTGCACCCTTTTGCGACAAGTCATTTTCAATAAATCCAAAAAAGCAGCTGCGCGCACTGCGTCTTCTGATTTATGACAGATGGCAGCGTTAAGGTGAAATACCACCACCTATTGTACTTTGGGACGTCAGCCAGGTGCTGCCACTGGGTTATTTACGGGGTCATAATCATTATGTGTGTACTATTCATTTAAAATATTACGGTTATCGCGATATATTGTCACACCCTTAATTAACACGATATCGATATTTTGTGTTTCCAATATCACAGTTATTGTCAATACCGGTATATCGCGACAGCCCTAATTGTGGGATTGAATGAGTGCACTCAATAACATCCACTATGGTTTCGGACACCACTACAAATGGCTGTCCCCTCAAATAGTGCCCTATCTAAGGGTATAGGGGGCGATTTCGGACACAGCCGTAGTTTGCGGACGAGGCAGAGCTGTCTGCGATACTTCCTATTCTAAAGTCATGCAACGTGAAACACCCTGTCGCCGATCTATCGTGCAATGTGCAAACAGCAGCAACTGAATGCTACCACAGATAGCCGTGCAGTGTGAAAAGAACAGTGATCTGATGACTTTGAAAATCATGCAATGTGAACTCGGCATAAAGCTACACTACGCTAAATTCAGAACGAAATTCTAGCGGTTAAAGCATACAGTAAAACTGAAGTGCGAAGGAACATTGTTTGAGTAATACGTGATATGTGTGTGAATGTTTCTATGTTTCTCTGCAGCCTAAAAAAAACATTTTGACATTGACAACAGCAATGTCAAAATGTTTGAGATGGCCAATCAAATCAAAGAAGGCGGGACCTACTGTTGACAGAAGACAAGTGTGAATTCCAACGTGGCGCTTTAGTTTTTGCAGTGAAAGAGTGTGTGGTAAGATGTAAGTATATGTACATTTTTGACAATTATTACGATAAATTTACGATAGAAACGACCGACAGTGATGCAAACTACTAAAAATTTTTTCATGAAATTTCACTGTTTTGAATTGAAAATGTGCTATCATTTACATGATTCATGCAAATCATAATGGAATGAAATGAGACAAGAAACGTTTTGCATTTTTAACATATTAGACATATAAGAATAAGAGTGAATGTGTGCAAATTTTAAAATATAATATCATTTGCAAATCGTTTAAATTGATTACTTCATTACTACAATAGACTTTTAGCGATCTTATTTCTTTTTCTTTATTCCCTTAAATCCCTTGTAATCATTTAATTCCTTTAAAAACCCCAACAAAAAAATTGTCCCCACTTTTCAAGACATGGTTACGGCCTTGCTATGTGCATGTAAAACGGATTAATGCATGTTTTGTACAGTTGTCAATTATGTTCTGTGAAGATTAAGAAAACTTTAAGCAAAACCAGACAAAATATGTTGTAACATATTACTGATATTATTTTTTTATGAATAAACTGTGTTTCACATTTCACAGCTTGATTTATTATTAAAAATTCAAAACTTAAGATGACTGATTCATTTCAAAAGAGGGAGCAAGAGTTATTATCAAAAAGAAATTACAAAGTTATAATATATATTATGTTTTAATCTTACACTGTTTTTCCTTTATATCATTACTGTATTCAATTTAGAAATAAACAATCAGAAACAATGCTTGCGCTGCTTGTATGTCAACTGGCCTATATACTCTCACTCAACCCAGCTTGGTCAACCACCTTCACCAGAAAGACCATGTTGGTAACCCAGGTTCACCAACTCCATTTTGCTTGAGAACTACACCAGCTATGTTGGATTTTTCAGCAGGGTAGGCTGTTAACCCATTTAGTGGGCTCACTCACAGGTGCAATTACCTGTCCACAATCTAATGTGTGCTGGATAGTGTTATGATTAGGTCAATTAGGGGTTTAAAGCATTAGTTCACCCAAAAATGAAAATTCATTAATTACTCACCCTCATGTCGTTTCAAACACGTAAGACCTTTGTTCATCTTTTGGGTAAACTAACCCTTTAAGGAGAGTAAAAAAAAAAGTAGTGTAAATTATTGGCACAAAAATGACAGTGAACACTGAAGGTACAGTGCAATAATAAAAATATTTATTTATATATAAAGTGAAGTGAAGTACAAAACAATCAAGGGGAGTGGAACCAAATCAAAGAACATAAAAACCAAACTCAAGGCCTCTAAACTGACAAATAAAGTCCCTAGCTAACCTACTCTTAATATTTGAACACAAAATGTACACCATGTCTTTCTATACTGTACATAAAAAAATCACGTCTGTGCAGTGTGCACTGTGCATCACGTGCAATAACTGACAAATAACAATCGTGTTATATACAACAAAATCGTTATTACAAAAGACCTTACAAAAAGTACAAATGGGACAGTAAATTCTATTGGGAGGGTTTTATGCATTGTAAGAATAGACCGCAAGCTTGAGCACACAAAGGCCAATGATGCCCAATGTTTTTCAACTCTTGGTTACCAGGAAAAAAAGCCCAACAAGCCCTGTTCCAAATGGCACCCTAAACACTTGTCTTCCTACGAATCTGCACTTCTGTCGGGTAGAAGTCTGCAGCGGAGCTCGCTTCAGTGCGGGCTCGGCAAAAGAGTGCATCAAGGGCGCATATCGACCGCTCGTGAGCACCCTTCTGAAACTTAAAATGACAAATGGGACACCCTACAGTCTTGTGAACTGTACAAGACATTTGGGACAGGGTCCTATGGTCTTCAGCTAACCTTCTAAATAAAACCCATAATTCCAAATCACGTATTAATGTCTTATTGTTTTGCTTAAAAATTTTAGGACTATTTTCTGGTAAATAATTAATGGTGTTTGCACCAGAACGAATAAAAAGGCAATTTGCCTTCCTTTTCTTCTTGTCTAATGTAGTGTAAAAAAGTTTATTCTCAGTTAATTTATACATTGGGACAACATCAATCTCAATAATCCACTTATCCTTGTCTGGACATTTTACCTTAACGAACTTGGGGGGCCTAATGCATGCCATTGCAATATTAGTATTTTCTTTGAAGTGCTCCTTCAGACCCTTATAAAATTCCTCGATGTATTTGCTCTGAGATGGCACTTCTATTCCAATAATTTGTCCATGTTTGTACAGTGGCTCATCTCCAACACCAAAATGGATAGTTCCATTTGTTCGAGAATTCATACATGCTGCAGCAAACCATACTGTTTCATCTCTGAATTTTTTGAAGACATTCATTTCTAAAGCATTCTCTGTGTTTGCCATAAGCTTGTACTCATGCAGAGGGTCAATAAGATTGCTTGGACCAGTCTCAGGAGGAAGTATATCATTTTGTACGTATTCAAATGTTGTGCTGCTTTCATCAAAGGGGCGAGGCTTACACCAACAAAATACAGAGCTTTTTGACATGTCCACTGAGTTCTCCATAAAGTTACTCAGGTGTTCTTTGGTCTCATTCCCCACATTATTTGTTTGTTTTGTGCAGTGTGTCAACGGTAAAGCCAGGGATTGTGCACCATTTGCCCCATCTCCTTTTGTGCACATGTCATCATCCCGTTCCTCCAGTAGTAGATCCTTCTTGTCTTGAAGAGGTTCACTGCTTGTATATTTGGGTATGTCCTCTGACCATCTCTGCACACTTGATTTACCACCCATATGTTCTTCAATGCTGAAGTGTGCGGACGTCTCCAGTTCAGCAGATCCAATGGTTTCAGCTGCTGCTTTTTCTTGCTGAAAATGCTGTATTGCTGATGTCTTTACTGATGCATCTATGTCCTTGGGTATGGTACTGTGCTCAAAGTTTTCTGAGGATGTTTTGAACAGGGCCATGTTTTTAAGGATTTGAACTGCAGGTCCATGCTTTAAACCAACATCTAGGAAGTCTTGTTTATCAAATAAAATGAGAGAGGCTCCTGAAACATCTTCATTGTAAAGCATACCAGCATACTTCTGATCAACATTCAACTTCATGATCCATTGATAGACATCCTCTTTCGTCCAGTCATTCATTTTATCCGGCTTTTTCCATGTGTCTGAGGTTCTGTTGTGTGGGGAACATTCTGCATGCTGAAAAGATAATAACAGTTATGTAAAACTGATGTTGAGAATTTTACCAATAATCTTTTTCATTTAAATTTAGTGCATTAATTCGTCACAAAAACTAGTTTGGAAACACTTTTTGTCAAGAAAAATGGTTTTAAAGCAAATAAATATGTTGTCACATGACAGAATTAGCCTACTTGCAGTGTCCTTAATTGTGTTGTTTTCTCGTTAAAGCAACGTTTCTCTGTGCATTAAATCTATTATATTGAATTATTAAACTGTATATAAAATTATTTGTCACACTTTATATTAGGTGTCTTTAACTACTATGTACTTAAAAAAAATAACTGTTAGCTATTGTTGGGTTTTGTTTGTATTCATGTCTTTTCATTTTGAAATTCTCAGTCATGTTTCCTGTTTGTAATGTGTTTCCCTTGCCATCATGTGATCATGTCTTGTGCTTCCATAAGGCTTGTTCGACTTCATGCAGTACTGCGCAGACTGATCGGCAGCTGACTTGAAGCAGTGCATGCTGGTTAGAAATTTTGTGGGGATGACAACGATCACGTGTGTTTCGTGTTTATTCGGACACCTTCAGTTCCAATAATGCTCACAAATCTGTATTTTTTTAACAGTAAAAGCTCCTTTCATGTAGTTGCGATGTTATATTGTGTCATGTTTATCAAAATAAAACTGATGAAAAACGTAGACTCCATTCATTGCTATTTAAATAGTATGGCTTATGTTGAACTTTATTCTTTATTCAAACAGCTGCTGTATTAAACAGTGTAAAGTATTGAATGAAAATGTCTCTGAAACATCTATCTGACAAATATTGCATTAATTTCTCTTCAGCTGTGATAGAGTATGCAAACACAGTGCAAGCGTCACTACAGGAAGCAGAAAGTGTCTGACTTCACATCTCCGTTTTCAGCTCCTCCCTGACTGCACACGGCTACTCTTGCCGATCGGTTACATCCAGCCGCAGCCGATGTCGAACGCACCTATAGTCTTATGTGTCATGTTCTGATTGGTTGATCGTCTAGATTGTTCACAGGTGTTTCTTGTTAGTCATTAGTCTTGGTGTATAAATAGCCCTCATGTTTCCATTGTTTCTTGTCTAGCTTGAGTTTTGTTTCATGTTCAAGTTTAGTTCATGGTTTGGTTTTGTATCATGTATATCATTTTTAAATAAATACTGCATATGGGTTTGCATTCAACTTGCTTACAGTGGAATTGTTACAGGTACAATGTATTTATTGTGTTCATATTGTGTTCATATAGCAAAACACTTTTGCTGCTATTGAGGTGGGATACGAGTAAGGTTAGGGACAGGTGTGGTGGTATGGGTAGGTTTGAGGGTGAGTTATGGGGTAAGGGAAGGATCAACAGTGTAATTATAGATGTAATTATGATTAATGATTACAGTGTAATTATAGATGTAATTATGATTAATGATTAATTCCATTTCAGGACAGAGAGTAAACCCAAATGCAGGTATTCATTTTGACTCGCACAACACAGGTGAGTAGCACATAGATAACACCACAATCTTGACAACGCTATTAGAAACACTATTAACAGTCATTTCTATATACAGGACCTTGTTACAAGATAACAGGATGATAGTTTAAAATGATGATAGAGAGAATGAGGGAGATAACGAGGGAGAACTGCGCAGAAGAGAACGTGGAGAAGGTAAAAGCACCAAACGGTAAGTAGGACACACGCGTGAGTTAGTGCCCTTGGCGATGCCAGATGCCAACTGTTTAGGAGTGGTGGTTTTAAACTGTGTCCTAACTGTAGAGGCGATGACTGACAGGTGTGCATGATTAGAACTCAGGGTAGTGAGATCACTGTGTATGTGTGGATGGAGAGCCTGGTGGGGCTTTTTTATGGATCCTACAAATGCATACAGGACAATACAAAATGAGCTGCCCTGTGTCCAAACCATAGACCATAAAAAAATATGGACGACGCTCTTTCACTATCTTCCACTGAAGAAAAGTGAAGCCGCCAATGTCCGAATATGGCGCTGACATCTTGCACTGATTTGGGACCTGAGTCTGCGCAGTAGAGAGCAGGAAGTAGAGCCACGATATCAAGACCCAGCCCACATTCCCACAGTATCTATTAGTACAGTTTACTGCAGAACAACTCATTATGTAGGTGTGAAATAGACAGTTATGGAAATGTAGAAATTAAAGTTGAAGCTCCAATCTCCTCCCGAAAATCACGAAAAAAAGTCCGTCAGTACCTCAGTGACTACTTCGCTCAGAGAAGCTGTCAATCATAACGTCACACTTACATTAAAACTAAAACCAAACTTATTTTAAAAAAACGAACACTTGAACTTACATCAGCGTGATAAAAACTGCCTAAAATGACAGAAACCATCTTTGGAAAAGTGTAATTTGATTGTTTAGTTTGTCCAACATCCCATTACATTACACGGAGAGGGCGGGGTTTATGAGCTATACTGGGACCAACCACCTGGGGGCAATCGAGACGCTTTGGCTTCACTTTTCAGGACTTGTGCTGCACGCTTGGTCCAAACCTAATGTACTTTGCCACATTAAGGCAGTTACATGCAGTCATTTCAGATGAGCTGCTTCACCATCGTCTTCTAATATTTCGTAATTTAATAATATTATAGTATTTGTGAAAATAGCGAGCAGTAAACTGGTGGATTTCAATGGTCAAATTACTCTATTTAATGAAGATTTGGAATGCAAAAGATATGATATAGTTTGCGATATTCAAAAAATTATGATGAAATGGCTCAAGGGCAGATATTTTTTTTGCGATACAACAAAACTTATGCGACAATGCATTTTGTAGGGATGACATCATGCAAACCGAAGAAGGGAAAAAAAATTACGATACCTTTTCTGAATCTGATGGTTCTCTTTGCTCCATCGCTGTTATTCAATGATTCCTTTCCACCCAAGTCAGCTGCAAAGGCACAAAAAATAATGCAGATATGAGCTATTCCAGCATTATGGACATGACATTTGGATTTACAAAACTGTAAGCATAACTTCACAGAAATGTACAAATAACCGGTAAATGACACAGTTCTAGTCTCTATATTAATTCTAAAGTCCAGACAGCAGGAAAAAAGCCATTTTGTATACTATTGTTTTTTCTAGTTCAGATCGATAAACACATTGAGGTCTTTGTTCTTCATATATTCATGTCATTTTCATTAGTTACTCTTAACGTCAGGGGTTTAAGGTTAAATGATAAACGTAAGGCTTTGTTTTTATTTGCAAAACAGCAGAAGTCTGACTTTTGTTTCTTTCAAGAAGTTCATTCAACTCATTCAAACTCAAGCACAATGGGGTAATGATGTTTGGTTTGCTCATGGGTCTGAGCGTAAGGCTGGTGTTGCAATTTTAAAAAAATTTCTGGGGACATTTTATTTTCTGAGGGGGATCCCCTTGGTCATTATATTATTTTAGTTATTAAACTAGATCTGGTGAATGTAATTATAATACATTTTTATGGGTACAATTCTAAATCTGAAAATGATGCTTTAATTAAAAGTTTAGAGAGTCGAATTACATACTGTTTATCTAAATTCCCAAATTCACTTATTCTAACAGGAAGAGACTTTAATATCACTTTAGATAACTCCCTTGACCGGTGGCCACCTCGCAATGTAAATTATTATAACTCCACACTGAAGGCCTTTATGCAGAAATTTGGAGTAATAGAAATTTGGAGAGAGAAATTGCCTGGGATTAGGTCTTTCACATGGAATAATAAGGCTTGTACCGTTATGTCTCGTATTGACTATTGGTAAACTCCCTGCAGTTTACAGAAAGATATTTCTGTTAATATTCTTCCGACTCCATTAACAGATCATACGGCGGTGTCTATTAATATCTCTTTACACTCGTTTTTTTGCTCTAACTTCCATAACTCATATTGGAAGCTCAATAAGTCATTATTGGAACATGAGTTTGTAAAGATGACCATTCGCAGTTTGATTGCACAATATTTGAATATAGCTCAGATTAGTAATAATTATTGCACTAATTGGGAATTATTTAAATTTGAGGTTAGTAAATTTCTTAGAAAAGTTGGAAGTTCATAATTATAAAGCTAAAAGATTTGAAGAGGAGACAATCATTTCTAAAATTACAGCTTTTACTCAGAAATCTCCTCCTAATTTTTCTGATGGTGAATATTTTGAGTTATTCACACTTCAAAGCCAATTAGATGATATTTATAAAAGGAAGGCAGAAGGGGCCTTCATTAGATCTAGACGAGATGGTTAGAAAAGGGTGAACAGAATTCGGCATATTTCTTTCAACTAGAAAAATTCCATGCAAAAACAAATACAATTTTGCATTTGAATATCAATGGTACGTTAACACATGACAAAAAGGACATTGCAGATTACTGTTCAACCTTTTATAGGACTCTTTATGAATCAAGGTTTAATGAAAACGATTCCTCTAGTTTTATAGATGGTATTACTAATTTGAAATCTGTAAATGAAGACCAAAAAGAACATTGTGATAGGCTTATATGTATAGAGGAAGTCCTTCAAGCCATTTCAGAGCTTAAATCTAATAAGTCCCCTGGTGTAGATGATTTAACTTCCGAATTTTATAAAACCTTTTCAGAAGAACTTGCTCCTTTTCTTTTAAATCTTTTCTTACAAAGTATTGAATATGGTAAACTCCCGCCTACCCTGACACAAGGCCTAATTATCCTAATTCCCAAACCAAAAAAAGACACTTTCATTTTAGATAATTGGCGACCAATTTCCCTACTTAATAATGATTATAACATTTTAGCCTCTATATTTGCTTCTAGAATGAAAAAAACTTTGGATTCTGTTATCAATGACACGTAGTCAGGTTTCATAATAATATTCGCTTGGTATTAGACATTGTTGATTACCCATATCTATACCCAGATGAGAGTTTCATCCTTTTCTTAGACTTCCATAAGGCCTTTGACACTGTTGAACATCATTTCATATATTCGGCCCTAAAAAAATTTGGTTTTGGTGAATTTTTTATTAATTCCATTAAAACTCTATATTCTAATGCAAATTGTTCAATCAAGCTGCGTAATGGCACTTCACCCAGATTCAATCTCAGTCGTGGTATCAGACAGGGATGCCCTATTTCCCCATATTTATTCTTACTCTGTTCGCAACTTCTTGCAGATCATAATAAACAGAGCCTTTTAAGAGGTACAGTGGGGAGAACAAGTATTTGATACACTGCCGATTTTGCAGGTTTGCCCACTTACAAAGCATGTAGAAGTCTGTAATTTTTATCATAGGTACTCTTCAACTGTGAGTGACGGAATCTAAAACAAAAATCCAGAAAATCACATTGTATGATTTTTAAGTAATTAATTTGCATTTTATTGCATGACATAAGTATTTGATACATCAGAAAAGCAGAACTTAATATTTGGTAAAGAAACCTTTATTTGCAATTACAGAGATCATACGTTTCCTGTAGTTCTTGACCAGGTTTGCACACACTGCAGCAGGGATTTTGACCCACTCCTCCATACAGACCTTCTCCAGATCCTTCAGGTTTCGGGGCTGTCGCTGGGCAATACGGACTTTCAGCTCCCTCCAAAGATTTTCTATTGGGTTCAGGTCTGGAGACTGCCTAGGCCACTCCAGGACCTTGAGATGCTTCTTACGGAGCCACTCCTTAGTTGCCCTGGCTGTGTGTTTCAGGTCGTTGTCATGCTGGAAGACCCAGCCACGACCCATCTTCAATGCTCTTACTGAGGGAAGGAGGTTGTTGGCCAAGATCTCGCGATACATGGCCCCATCCATCCTCCCCTCAATACGGTGCGGTCGTCCTGTCCCCTTTGCAGAAAAGCATCCCCAAAAAATGATGTTTCCACCTCCATGCTTCACGGTTGGAATGGTGCTCTTGGGGTTGTACTCATCCTTCTTCTTCCTCCAAACACGACGAGTGGAGTTTAGACCAAAAAGCTCTATTTTTGTCTCATCAGACCACATGACCTTCTCCCATTCCTCCTCTGGATCATCCAGATGGTCATTGGCAAACTTCAGACGGGCCTGGACATGCGCTGGCTTGAGCAGGGGGACCTTGCGTGCGCTGCAGGATTTTAATCCATGACGGCGTAGTGTGTTACTAATGGTTTTCTTTGAGACTGTGGTCCCAGCTCTCTTCAGGTCATTGACCAGGTCCTGCCATGTAGTTCTGGGCTGATCCCTTACCTTCCTCATGATCGTTGATGCCCCACGAGGTGAGATCTTGCAAGGTGCCCCAGACCGAGGGAGATTGACTGTCATCTTGAACTTCTTCCATTTTCTAATAATTGCGCCAACAGTTGTTGCCTTCTCACCAAGCTGCTTGCCTATTGTCCTGTAGCCCATCCCAGCCTTGTGCAGGTCTACAATTTTATCCCTTACACAGCTCTCTGGTCTTGGCCATTGTGGAGAGGTTGGAGTCTGTTTGATTGAGTGTGTGGACAGGTGTCTTTTATACAGGTAAGGAGTTCAAACAGGTGCAGTTAATACAGGTAATGAGTGGAGAACAGGAGGGCTTCTTAAAGAAAAACTAACAGGTCTGTGAGAGCCGGAATTCTTACTGGTTGGTAGGTGATCAAATACTTATGTCATGCAATAAAATGCAAATTAATTATTTAAAAATCATACAATGTGATTTTCTGGATTTTTGTTTTAGATTCCGTCTCTCACAGTTGAAGTGTACCTATGATAAAAATTACAGACCTCTACATGCTTTGTAAGAAGGAAAACCTGCAAAATCGGTAGTGTATCAAATACTTGTTCTCCCCACTGTATTACTGTTGCAGGTAGTGAAATTATCATTAGTCAATTAGCAGATGAGACGACACCACTCTTTTTTTAAAAGATGCAAAAGAAATACCTTTAGCCCTTAAGATTATCCATACATTCTCTAAAGCTTCAGGGCTTTACCTGAATATTAATAAATGTGAATTAATGTCTCTTAAAAACTGTAATCATCTGTCAATTTGTAATATTCCCATTAAAGATGAGATCACATATTTGGGTATTAAGATTGTAAAGAATGAAGAGGACCGATGTGAGCTTAATTTTTCCCCAATTATTGATAAAACAAAGAAAAAAATGAACCACTGGTTATTAAGAGACTTATCTTTGAGGGGGAGAGTATTGATCACAAAGGCAGAAGGCATTTCGAGACTCACATATGCAGCGCTCTCCTTAGCAGTGAATAATAATACTTGTAAAATTATTGATAATATGCTCTTTAACTTTTTATGGAAAAATAGAATCCATTATATAAAGAAATCTGTGGTTATGAACTCAACTGAAAATGAAGGCCTGAACTTCTTAGATTTTACCATCCTTAATCGCACCTTCAAAGTTAACTGGATTAAGCAATTCCTTAAAAAAAACAACATCTATCTGGAACATTATACCTCACTCTTCTCACAAGTTGGAGGTCTTCGATTCCTTTTACTCTGTGACTACAGCATTACAAAACTTCCTTTAAAACTATCCAATTTTCACAAACAGATGCTTCTTTCTTGGAATTTAATCTATAAACACAACTTCTCTCCAAACAGGTGTTTTATTTGGAATAATAAATACATTATGTATAAATCTAAGTCTTTATTTTGAGTATTGGTTTTGTAACAATATAGTTTATGTTAGCCAACTTTATAACCGTGAAGGACTTATGTTGACCTATTCTGAATTTTTCTAAATATAATATTCCAGTCACTCCTAAAGATTATGCTGTGGTTATGGATGCTGTTCCCTCTGGTCTAAAAATGCTTCTTAAAAATGCCTGTCCTCGGCCCTCTCCATACTCATTAGATCCTACTGATACTGAAGTTGGTCGTATATGTTTCTCTCTCTGGAGCTAAGACGTGAGAAAAGGAAGCTAGGAAAGGAAACGAGGATGCACAAATAAGAATTGAGAAGCACCCCTAGTCGGGGCGCAGCCCTGTTCTTCCTGTTGAATAAAGGGTGCTTCTCATTTCTTATTTGTGCATCCTCGTTTCAGCTCCACCCCCCGTAGGATGCGAGGGAAGGCTGCAAGGAAAGTAAATGAGGACAGAGGTATCGAAGGAAAGCTTATTTGTATATTGGAATATTCTTGATCACTCGAGCATCACTTCACAGCGTCATCAGCTGCGCTCAAGGGATCTGCCCTGTTTTTGAAGTTTGCTATTTAAGAAATTCATAAATAATAATAATAATAAATCAAGATGCCCTGTTGAAATATGTGTGATATATGGTCTATTTAAACTGCAAAGATAAAGCATAAATTAAAATTATTTTGACATATGTGAAGGGGGAGGAGAATTTATACGTGCGATCAGGCTTCTGGACAAGAAAGACTTCCGCATAGATACACATGTGCATCCTCGCTCATAACTCCTCTGGAAGACTCATCACTCCTCGAGATGTCCTTCAAGATGGCTAACTTTGATCGGTTTCCGGGACACAGCCTGGAAGACGGAGGGGCACGGAAACGAGGAAGCATCAATTTAAGTATTGAGAAGCAACCATATTGTCATATAAATAAGTGGCCCATCATTCTAAAATTCACCTTTCACTCAGCGTCTGTGAAGTGGAGCAGGACAACGTCCCACCAGTCCTTGCTTCGGACTCTCATCCACAGACGACGCGGGCATTTTCACTGCGTGATAAATATAACGTTAAGCAGCACGGCACAACGGTTCATATGCTCACTGTCTCCAAATTATGACCAGAAATGGATAAATATTAAGCCTTCTGTATTAAAACAAATAAATAACCAATGTTTAAACGGGACATATAAACGGGAACATTTTATGGGAACGCTTTATTTAGCGTTCATGTAAACACTACATTCAGATTCATCAATCGGAATTAATTCAGTCCGAATGAAACAAAAGTTGTGCATGTAAACAAGTCAGCCAGGGTCCTTACCAGTGCGAATTCTGGTACACAATCTGATCCACGACCTAGGAAGATAGTGAGCACCCTTTGATTCTGTCAGAATGTCTATCAAGCTCGGGTGTTATATTTTAATGCACCCTAATAATCAAGTTTCATTGCATGCATAATCCACAGAGCAGAGAATAAACGTGTGCCCCATTATTAGACCTCAGTGATTTCCTGTTCTCTGTTCTGAACACAGTTTAAGGAAGTTAAACCAAGTTAACCATGCTTTCGTCGTACGTGCACGCCCACATGGGGCATGCATTATCATAGGCAGATATGTAGTATCATGTATTTCAAATGCCAATACATCTTAGTTTAGTTAAAATTAGCCAATAGCTAAAGCAAACATGGATTGCAACATTTGTCTTTCTTTTTTTTATATATTTAATTGATTTGTTGTATATTGTTATATTAGTATAGTATAAGTTTTTAGTTTTTTATGATTCATTTTAGATTAGAAGCATTTTAGATGCATAAAGATTTGAGTTTGTTTTAAGTGATTTTAATCTGCTGATTTTATTATCTGAGATCTCTTGCTTGTACAAGCAGTTGAAACCTGTCTGAGTGTATGTCTGTATCCTCTGCTCTGGTCTGTTCCTGAACATAAACAAATCTATAGAAGGTAATTTACAGGGGTTGGACAATGAATTCTTGAGATAAGGGACAAAACATGTCCCAAACATAAAAGCCCTATTTAAGTTAAAAGGTAAGAATATCAACACAATAAAAATACTTAAAAAGTTACATATAAAGGATATACTCGGGGCATTCATTGCTTATACTTTTAAATAATTTCTTTAGTATTATTTTAAAAGCACACTCTATACTTGGAAACACATGCAATTTAACCTGTCCTCAGCATGTGGTCACAATGTAAAACAGCCAAACAAAGTGTTTAAAAATGCAACAAATTAAAAAATACACAGTTACGTTAAAACAAACAATACAAAAAGTAAATCTTGAATTATATTTTCCATTAAAAAATGGCTATAAAAGTTGTGTCCTCACTTTGCGTCAACTTCTTCATGGTTTTTTATAATTCTGAATAAATCAGGCAGTGTCATGGGCAGCTTTAACTCTGAGGAGCACTTACTATTTCCTGCTTGTGGATCTCATAGTAGGACACATAGTTCTGGAAGTTATATATTTTTTAATATTTTAAACAAATAATATTGAAGTCTCTGCGGTCACAGCCTTAACATGTCAACTCCGTCATCACAGTCCCAGGTGAAAAATACGTACTATTAAATGCATTAAAATGTACTTGAGTATGTTTTTAGTACAATATAATACAAATGTACTATAATGCATTTTTAATACATTTAATATACGTCTTTTTCACCTGGGAGTGTAATAGTTTCTGTAAATAGTTGTGGGATAAATCTTGCCATTTTGATATGTTTATTAAGGCAGCTACAACTGAGGAAAAAAAAAACAAAATTGCTCCACTGTACAACACGTGGTTAAGGTGAAAAAAAAATTCAATTTTGTCAACTCCGTCAGGTTTTATGACTGATGGTTGACAAGTGCTCTCAAAAAGTCTGTATAATGTGATTTAATATCAAATTATACAGTGATATTAAATTGTTTTTTTTGTTTTTTTTTGCATATGGGGAATTCTTCTAATGCTGTTTCATGATTCTATTTACATATACTGTATATTTGGCCCCAGCTGGACCTTTGTCAACACCGTCAGTGTTTGTTAACTCCATCAGTATTTACCACCGTCAGGTGATGGTTTTTGTTCATTTTGAAAGAAATGTCTTATTCTTTTTTCAATTTATTGTGTAAAAATGTTAAAACATCAATGGAACTACATGATATGATGTCTTAATTACCTAAGAACATTGGTGATATATGTTTAATATTAAAAGGATAGAGGAGAATTAGGGAATTTAGGAACTGGGTTGTTCACAATAGTGTGAAAACATACAACAAAAAAAAAAACAGAGAATGTATTTTATGACTTAGCTCCTTTACTAAACACCAGTATTACATAACTGAAGATTTTACACTGTTTTTGGATAGATTAAATTAAATTAGCATGCTTTTTAGTGTTTCTGACGGAGTTGACACAAATTAAGTTATGGAGTGAATAAATATTATTTTTTAGAAAAAATATTTAAAAATGGGCCTGTTCCCTTACATGGTTCATTATCTGAGACCTCTGTCTTAGTTTTTTTTTTTTTTTTAACATCTAAAACATGTTTTGTCCCTTATCTCAAGAATCAGTGAGATGTAGGGCCTCCTTTTGTGGCCAATACAGCATGAATTTGTTGGCCAGAGGGATTTTGAGCCATTACTCTTCCTGAACAGTGGCCAGGTCACTATGTGCTGCTGGTGGAGGAAAACGTTTTCTGACTTGCTCCTCCAAATTACCCCAAAGTGGCTAAAAAATATTTAGATCAGGTGACTGTGCAGGTCATGGGAGATGTTCAACTTCACTTTCATGTTCAAACCATTCTGTCCCAAGTCTTGCTGTGTGTATTGGTACATTTATATAATGCTGATACACAGCAACCCAGGGTACAATGTTTGTGGAAACAGAAGCGTTGAAGTCCACATTTAAATCTGCAGTGAGTTGGGCAGCTGTGGTTTTATGTTTTTTTTTTGTTGATAAAAAGCTAGGCAATAAGCTAGGATTTTCCATGGGAGGATTTCTTATGGGCCTGCTGCTGGACATGCCTTACATAATTCCAAACATCCAAGGTTACTCACTGACAGCAGATGGCGCTTATGGAACAGCAGAAATGCAGCAATTACATTGGTAACCCACTACTTTCTGTTTCTGAACAGTATTTAAATGTTTCAAACAGCCATTAAGATTTTTGTATTCGCAATGGTGTTCATCACAGCATCAAATACTTAAAGAATTAATAGACTATTTATTCTCAAATTTCGGTTTCACAGACAGGGTTTAGATCAAATCAGGATTAGGGCCTTAGTTCAATTAGGACATTTAAGAAGCTTTTATAAACATGCCTATAAAAAAAAAAACAATACTGTGTGCATCTTGAGAAAACAATGGCACTGATATATTTTAAGATCTGTCAGTGCAAGTTGCTTTCAGTTAAAACAGCTCAACAGCATTTTACTCTGGGAATAGGTTTAAGCCATGTCTGGATTAAATCCTGCCCTATATTGTTTGAAAATGATCTGATTTTTTATTGTTCAGTAATACTTTACAATACGGCTCCATTCATTAACATTAGTTAATTCATTAGTTTACAAACTGACAATGAACAATACTTCTAAAGCACATTTCAATGTATATGAATGGACATGCTGTAGTTATAACTATGGCAGATGTAAAGGCCTGAAAGTACAATACCATAATCTTCCCTCAATTGTCAAAATTGTAAAGGATTATTAGAATAAAATAGTCAATTACTTGTCACATTATAAGATCATATTCAGAGTTATATCACTACTCAATTTAAAATGTAAATAGTACAATACAAACAGTACATAAAAGCATATATTTTCCTTCACCATATAGTGCACTATGAAACATTTTACATAAAGCAGTAGCAAACAAGTGAGCAATTTTGGATACAGCCTATGCTTGAGATGACATGCGAATGTCTATTTTAGGGTATTGTTTTACACATTCTGAAGGGATAAGTGGTAAAACTCTAACGCACATTTATTTATATATGTCACGGTCGCGGATGGGTGAAAGGAGCGAGGACTCAAGTGCAGGAGAATATGGGCTTTATTAATGACAAAAACAACCCACGAGGGGGAAAACTAGAATATACCAAACACAAGGCACCAGGAAACATGAAGCAGGAACGGGAAATAATGACAACGAACCAACACAGCACTGCAAACACGACTAAATAGGGAGCAAACAAGGCAATAAATGAGGGAAGACAGGTGGGGCAAATGAACCAATTATCAGGTAACAAGAGGGGCGGGGTCAAGACAATAGACATGAGAGCACATGGCACAAAGAAACACTACAAGCCATGTGCTCACACAAAACATGACAATATAGCAGTGTCAGGGCTCTGTCACAAACAGCAAAACTAGACCGAAGTGACAGAACCCTGACAATATATTCTGCATATTATATATTCTGTTTCACTTTTGTTTTTAAATATTAATTTTTTTTATTAAGTTTTATTTGTTTATTTAATTTCTATTTTATTGCTCTTTTCAAGATTCAAGTTTCTTTTAAAAAAAAGTTCTTACTTCATTAAGAAAAGAGAACCCACCATTTCGCATACGAATGTTTTTCTCAGCTTGCCATCGTGCCTGCTGTTTAAATTCATTGTCCAGTTTTTCTTTTGCTTTTTGAAAAGCTTCATCATCAAGTTTAGCCCTCAGAGCTTCTATTTCCTTCTTTCTCTGCTCCTCGTTCTCTTTCAGGATGTGACATTTTTCCGCCTCAATTGCTTTCTCTATTTTAAGCATCTCATCAGTGTAATATTGCCCATCATTCCCAGTAACTATTTTGTCAATATGTTCAAACAACTGAACAACTTGTTCAGGATTTTGTTCTTTATTGTTGAACACATGGAATCTTCCACTGCAAGTTTTGATGAAACTGAGCAGTTTTGGGCTGTCCCGCACAAATGTGTGTATGTTCTCCTCCAGCAGATCTCCATGAGTGAACAGTGCCATGGTGTATGTGGAGGATTCCTCACCAAAAATGTTTTGAATGATTTTAACAGCTTCTGCCTCTTCATCTGTGAATCTGCCCACCTGAATCACCACTAAGAAGACATGTGGACCAGGAGAGGAGAGTAAAATGCAATGCTTAATTCTGTCAATCACCTCATCTGTAGTTAGGCTGGTGTCAAACAGACCCGGGGTGTCAATAACTAACACATTTCTTCCATTAACTGTTGCATTATTTTTTTCACATTGCTTAGTCACAGAGGAGATGATATCTCAGATTTAAAAACCTTTTTTCCCAGGATGGTGTTGCCTGTTGCACTTCTTCCTTCCCCTGTCATTCCAACCAAAAGAATCCGGAGCGGTTCGCCTGGATGACTAATAAGAATTACTTTTAATTTAGTCCTCATATACTTTCTTTTTCATCATAAAGGTATAAATAAAAGTGTGTATTATGTCTATCAATATTTTTAGATCTGTATTTGAGATAAAAAAATTTAAAAAAAACACAGTACCTAAATTATTCAGATTGTGATTTTGTTGATTTTGTTTGTTGTCATGTATCTGAAAGTTAATTAGATAATATTATACATGGTTTCACATATATCACATTTTATTAGCTTTTAACATTTCATTTGCCTATGTGCAAGATAATACATTTGTTCCCTGCTTCCTCACTGAGTAGGGGATATCTGCCAAAGTTCACTTCCCTCGACAAAATGCGATCATTTGGAACACCTTGCAACAAGCACAGATAAAACTCACATTCACGCATATTAAACGTTTCAGTTATAATGGCATAGTATATCTGTATAATAATATTAATCAAATATATACATGTATATAATATACCCATGTATTTATGTAAAATATATATGTGACCCTGGACCACAAAACCAGTCATAAGTCGCACGGGTATATTTGTGGCAAAAACCAACAATACATTGTATGGGTCAAAATTATAGAGTTTTCTTTTATGCCAAAAAACATTAGGATATTAAGTAAAGATCATGTTCCATGAAGATATTTTGTAAATTTCCTACTGTAAATTATTAAAAAATATATTATTATTAGTAATATGCGTTGCTAAGGACTTAATTTGGACAACTTTAAAAGCGATTTTCTCAATATTTAGATTTTTTGCACCCTCAGATTCCAGATTTTCAAATAGTTGTATTTCAGCCAAATATTGTCATATCCTAACAAACCATACATTAATGGATAGCTTATTTATTCAGCTTTCACATATTAATTGTATAAATCTAATTTGTAATACACCCCAGATCAGGTGATAGATTTCTGTTGCAATATTTAGATTGGACATGGATCATGATAATTGCATTACTACAATAACTGCTGTATATAAACCACGTCTAAGATTCATTAAACTCTTTAATAATGACAGACACCCATACATCTCATTTATTTTAGATAAACTTCCTGTAGTACTGAGGTGGTGGTGCGCAATGACTATAAGTAAATTTTTCTCTCCACTTCCTGTGAAGTGATCAGTGTTGTTCCCTATGTTGGCAGTGCTCTTTAGGCTGAATTTATATGCTCCCTGTGACTTGGAATCTCACTTAAAATGGCCCAATACTATCAATAGAATGATTTGTTCCAATATATAAATATTTATCAATAGTACCATAATTATATGGCTTCTGGATGTATTAAATTTCATAGTACATACCTGATTCATCCATATAAGGATAGCAGATATTATAGCAAATGCAGGTGGCAAGTAGTGCAACAAAGTTGAGCCCCTTGACATATTTGATTGTTGTCCATTGTTGTCCATATCTATTGAGAAAGTGAAGTCAAAACTGATGTTCTTGCTTTTAAATATGAAAATGAGTAAAAATCAGGCATTTGATGAATATTTTTATCAAACAAAAGCAACACTTTTAAAGTGGATTACAAAGCATTCAAATGATTTCATTGATTAGTATTCCACTTAGTCTATAATTCAATTTCTTTTTTACTTGTATTACTATTTTGTGCCCCTGTTAGTTAGCTTGCACAAGCTTTACATCATTGAATATTTATAGCATACATGCTCTTTCTCTCTCACCATTCATTTTGGAAGCAAATAATTATGGTCCAGGTTCCAACTGCTAAGCTGCGTTGTTCTCTGTTAGAAGAGTTTCGTTTTCTCTTAGTCCTTATAAACATTAAAGGACCATACACCTGCTAGACTTGTTTTTATTAGTGGATCACGTGTCACATCCTACTCCACCCAGCTCTCCGTCTCCATTAAACACTCTGCTCACTCTCCCTGGACTAACTACTCCCTTACACCTGTATTTACCAGCAATCAAAGACTGCATAAACAAATACTCACATCTCTCAAACACACATTGGCTGCGTTCGAAAACCTAGGTAACTAACTTATCAGGCAGTGACTGACTGTGAAGGTACTTCACAAAACTGATTTCGGACAGACATCTGTTCTGAGGCAGTGTTGCCGTTTAATGATGTACAACAAAAAAAAAATAGAGCGAGCTTTGGTAATAACTAGTGAATATTTAATTACTACAATATAATTTCTCACTAGAAATGACGGTGGAAAACGTTGATCAAAAACGTACATTTCCACAGAAACTGACCACCAACCGCAACTTTCAGATGCCATCTTTATTTTTAGCTCAACTGTCATGGAATGGAAAGCACAGGATTGTGGGATATCAAAGGAAGTGAAGGGTACATCTATGATAAAAATCAGTCAGATGAACGCATCAGGAGATAGGAAGTGAAACTAACACTGGATTCGGATGTGCCTTGGTGCCTTCCTACCATGGAATGCATCATCTGAAGGCAACATTTTTAAGCTTTCAGACGCAGCCATAGTCTGTCATTGTATCATTGCAAGGACCCCGCTGTACTCATGAGTGGATTACTTACCTCTGTTTTACTCTGTGGATTTTCTCTGTTGTTTCCTCATTACTCCATTGCCTGTTGTTATTTCCTTGTGTCATTCCTCTGACATTCTCCCAACTGTTATTTTTCAATTCAGTTCTACTCACCTATCACTGTGTTTTCACCTACTGTACCTCCAATAAACCTGCACTTGAGCTCATCTTCTCTGAGTCTCTTAATCTGTGACACTATGGTGATGACTGCCATCCATATAGGAAACAAAGCAGTACGGCATGCTGAGGAAGTTGAGCAAGACGTTTTTTCATTTTTTCATTTTTTTTTTATCAAAGTATACAAATGTACTTTGATAAAGTAAATACTATAAATAATTTAGTTCTTTTTTTAGAAACTGTGCCTTGATTTTGATCACCTGAGATAAAATTCCACATAAACGTTTAATACTGAATCTACGGAGTCAGTAGGTATATTGTTGCTAATTACCATTCTGGCATAACCTTCTCAGATTGATGTCTTTATGAAATGTGTGGTGTCTAACTTTTGTTGTCACAGGTACATTAAAGACTTTTCATTTCAACTGGGCCAGATGATTAAGGCTACATCCATTCATGGAACAGATGTTCCATCAGCCTGGAGACAGGAAGTGCACTCTGTTGTCTCCCTAGAGGTTTGTGCATTACAAGTGAAAAAACATTTGCAATTTCATTTCAATTTCAAACATTACTTCAACTGTTACGACCATCCAATTTGTTTCTCCTGCTGTCTGCAGCTGAAAATTGAGAGAACGGAAGCAACCACTATTGATGTAACACAAAAACAACACATAAAATAATAAAAATAATCTTAGTGAAACCTCCAAAACTGATGCATGTAGACTTGGGAGACAATAAATGGAGAATAAGATTAAAAAAAGGAGTGATAGTGAAATGTTTTTCAAAATCTAATGGCTATTTGGTGAAAGAAAAAAGATAACTCATAACAGAAGCAAAATGGCAAAAGAAAGCCACATTCCAGAGGTCATGAACTGCATTTTTTATTATGTTATAATGTTTTCTGAGGTGCACTTATAATGTTAGTATAATTTTTACATCAAAAAAGCATCACAATTTAAAAATAAAAGGCATTTTTCCCCTGATTTTAGCCCTCTGATTTGAACGCTGTTTGAAGGGGCATGTCTGCTGTGAGACTTAAATGTAAACGCCCGCTGCTGTGATTGGCTGACATCTTTGCTTATGAAATAAGTATTACATGTGGAACTCTCTCGAAAATGTTAAGTACATTTACTATTACAGCTGTTGAGATTAACTAATTGTGAAAAGTGTTGATTTTAGCATTATATTTAGATATCATCACATGAAAGGTTGCAGCGATGAGCATGTAGCCGATGACAGACAGTCTGTTGAGCCCGTGAATGCAGTGATGTCGTCATTGCAACTCAATTTCTGCACTCCAACGAATGCTTTCATCATAACTAGTGCAGACACAATGTAAATAAGAGATTGATTGTGAAGTGTAGACAACGTCATTGATTATAACGGGAGTTATAAGAGTCCAGAAAATCAGTGTAGCATTAATTCTGGCAGGTCATGTCAGTCAAGCTCGCATCAGCTGACTCTCAGCTGATCCACATCATATTCGAATACGATGCATATCACAGCATCCCTTTATAAAAGGCCCATTCAGTATTATCAGCAGCTTTATCGCATTGATCAGGAGCTAATTACCCTCCACCATCCCCAGCTCCTCCTCTCGTCCAGTCAGGACTTGGCCATCTAATATTCCTCTCCGAATCAGACAAACTTTTCTTGAATTATGTTGTACATTAAATTATTGAACATTAATGATATCTGTGATACATTTATGTTGGTTCTGTTCTGTTTACCCTAAGGGGCGGGGGGTGACTGTGATTGACAGCTTTAGCAAATATAAAGGGAGAGTTCTTTTATCGCTTTCAGTATATAATTTAATCACAATTTAAATAACAGATTATTTCATGCTACTAAGAGAATCAATGTAAAGTTGATTGTTTAGTCACTGGCTTGATTTACTGACGCATAAACAGCAATAAACGATTTTGAGAGAAAGAACGCCCGACTGTACATGAATCATTACATATCAGAAATCACTGATGACAGATTAGGCATTAGAATTAACATGGTTACTTACATGTTGTGACATTACTTGCGATTGATTTTCCAAAGAATCCACATTAAAGAGTACCAAACAAACAAATAATGCTCTACTGAGACATTCGCAAGTTGGTTAATAAATAACCACTTTCCTAGCATTAGAATCCTTTGGAAGGTAATGTTATTTTTAGTCCAGTGACCCTGTAGTCCCTCTTCTCTCCTTCTCACTAATGCACCAGTAAGCGGGGCCAAAGATGCGATGATGTAGAAGTAGGCGTTGATTTTCTTCTGCAGAGGTGGTCTTTCATTGCACTATTACACCATAATGTGACAAAATCTGAAAAAAAAGTATTTTTTTGGAGCTTGGTTTTAATAAAAGCTGTTTTTGGACTAACAAGGAACACTAAAAAAAATGGTGCTATATAGTACTAAAAGTGGTTCTTTGGCTCATAATCATAGGGGAACCACTTTAAGTGCTGTATAGCACCAAATCTCGGCGCGTCAGTGGTTCATCAGCGGTTCTTTGGGATGACTGAGGTGCTATATATATTTATTTACTTGTTTTTGTGAAGTTGGCTTTACAAAGCATTATTATAGGAAATCCAGTATTTTTGAAAGATAGGTTAGAATGTACATTGCTTGTATCCTGTGAATTCCACTTATTCACAAAGTTTGCACACAAAAACAGTATGGCCATGTGATTTTAAATGACGTAAGTTAATTAAGTCTTTCGGTCACATAAGAAGGTGATCATAATTTGCTTAATGCTTTGAAAACAAACAAAAGAAATGAACATATGGATTACGAATGGAAGGAATGGAAGGTCAGCTGCTCATATTCATTGTTTAACTTCCTCAAGTGTGGCCCTCAGAGTTTCTAACTCCAAGCAGCGCTAGAACTAACAAAGCTTCTGACTAAATCAGATATATAGCGATACCTGGTTAACTACATTGTTTTTCCCTTAATTACATGATTAATTGTGTTGAGTTGCAGGAGTAGGTATCAAGGCTGTTACAACACAAAACATACTCGTTTTACGTTCCTGTTCTGGTGTTATTTATTTATTTAAAAGTTTCCAGTCAGTGGAGAGGTATAAAAAACCTACTAAAACAGCTAGTAGGTTAATATGACAACCATAGCACTTACAAACCACAAGTGTATTAAACATGGTGAAAATTAATTTTGCACAATTACAGTAAAACTCTGGGTGGATATACATTTTTCATAAAGTTTTAAAAAAAAATGCTGTGTTCAGTGGGTCTGAATTGAATAGGCCAAAAAATGTTTTTGAATAGTTCCTTCAAATAATTGACTATGTTCATTATAAATTAAGTGCTTCTCTCAGCCTACTCTCTTGCCTGCTGCTCATAATCCTCATTCAGCTTTTTCTCTGCTTTTTCATAGGCCTCGTCCTCAAGTTGAGCCCTCAGAGCTTCTATCTCCCTCAGTATCTGCTCCTCTCTCTCTTGCAGGATACGTTGTTTCTCTTCCTCAATTGCTCTCTCTGCTCTTTCAAGCATCTCACTGGTGTAATGTTGCCCACCATTTCCAGTGACCATTTTATCAACCTGATCCAGCAACTGAATGACCTGTTCAGGATTTTGTTCTTTATTGTTGAGCACATGGTATCGTCCACTGCAAGTTTTGATGAAACGGAACAGTTTTGGGCTGTCCCGCACAAATGTGTGAATGCTCTTGTCCTCCAGTCGATCTCCATGAGTGAACAGTGCCATGGTGTATGTGGAGGCTTCCTCACCAAAAACTGCTTGAATGATTTTAACATCTTCTGCCTCTTCATCTGTGAATCTGCCCAGCTGAATCACCACTAAGAAGACATGTGGACCAGGAGAGGAGAGTGGAATACAGAGTTTAATTCTGTCAATCACCTCATCTGTAGTTAGGCTGGTGTCAAACAACCTGGAGAGTCGATGACAGACACTTTTCTGCCATTTATTATTGTATGAAACTTTTCACACTGTTCTGTCACAGAGGAGGATGAAATCTCAGATTTAAAAAGCTTTTGTCCCGGGATGGTGTTGCCTGTTGCACTTTTTCCCACTCCTGTTTTTCCAAAAAGAAGAATCCGGAGCGGATCTCCTGTCTGATACACTTTGCATTGAAAAGAATATTATAAAATATTTCAAATGATAATCTCTTGCTAATTTTCATATAAAAATTAAGTAAAAATGCAACATTTACACAATATTTTTGACCACTGTTTGGGACTTTACCTGTATCATCTGAATCCTGAACTGAAACATCATTTTGATGATTTTGTTGCCTAAACATCTGGAATTTATAAATAAAATATAAAATATTTGATCACATTTCCTCATTTGTACAATTTATTTATGTATGTCTTAAACAAGGTATTAAGTGTATCTTTAAACACTGTGCTAATACCAGTGTACCAAGTAAAATCTTTCTTTTTTATTCAATTATTTATTAAAATAAATACATTTTACAATTAGTATGTGAAATGCTAGCTGTTGAAAACTTAGTTTGTTATTTGAGTAATCAACTTAAAAGTTTGTTTTTATGAAAGTTTGTTGATTAAACATAATTTCATTAGAAGTTGTAATAAATAAAAGAAGATAGATGAAAACTGTCGCATTATTTATTTATTTATTTTTGTTTAGCTGAAACATTTTAGAGCATGTGACTTGAATTTTCAAATACATACCTGCAACGCTATTGTGGCAGTGACACCAATTATGCCAAGAACTACCAGCTTAATGAAGGGGGATGAGACTCATGAGTTTGAGGTCGTTGTTGGTTTTGAAGGAGAATTTGCAGTGTCCTCCATACCTAGGCTAATGAGAGAGTGAGGTCAGAACTGTTGTTCTTGCTATACAATCCTAAGATATGAGTAAAAGCATGGGTTATGGACCAGGACAATTGGGTCAGTGCTCTGCATGGTGCTTCAATCTTTAATTTCTGCTATAGGACCAGAAAAAGCCACTGCAGATGTAATCTTGATACACTATATTGCCAAATGTATTTGGACACCCCTCCAAATCATTGAATTGAGGTGTTCCAATCACTTTCATGGCCAAAGGTGTATAAAATCAAGCACCTAGACATGCAGACTGCTTCTACAAACATTTGTGAAAAAATGGGTCGCTCTCAGGAGCTCAGTGAATTCAAGCATGGTACCATGATAGGTTGCCACCTGTGCAATAAGTCCATTCATGAAATTTCCTCACTACTAAATATTCCACGGTCAACTGATAGTGGTATTATAACAAAGTGGAAGCAATTGGAAACAACAGCAACTCAGTCACGAAGTGGTAGGCCACGTAAAATCACAGAGTGGGGTCAGCACATGCTGAGGTGCACAGTACGCAGAAGTCGGTCAATAGCTACAAACCTCCAAACTTTGTGTGGTCTTCAGATTAGCTCAAGAACAGTGCGTAGAGAGCTTCATGGAATGGGTTTCCATGGCCGAGCAGCTGCATCCAAGCCTTACATCACCAAGTGCAATGCAATGCGTCGGATGCAGTGGTGTAAAGCACGCGGCCACTGGACTCTAGAGCAGTGGAGACGTGTTTTCTGGAGTGACGAATCACACTTCTCTGTCTGGCAATCCGATGGATGAGTCTGGGTTTGGCGGTTGCCAGGAGAACGGTACTTGCCTGACTGCATTGTGCCAGGTGTAAAGTTTGGTGGAGGGGGGATTATGGTGTGGGGTTGTTTTTTAGGGGTTGCACTTGACCCCTTAGTTCCAGTGAAAGGAACTCTTAATGCTTAGAATACCAAGACATTTTGGACAATTTCATGCCCCCAAATTTGTGGGAACAGTTTGGGGATGGCCCCTTCCTGTTCCAACATGACTGCGCACCAGTGCACAAAGCAAGGTCCATAAAGACATGGATGAGCGAGTTTGGTGTGGAGGAACTTGACTGGCCTGCACAGAGTCCTGACCTCAACCTGATAGAAAACCTTTGGGATGAATTAGAGCGGAGACTGCGAGTCAGGCCTTCTCATCCAACATCAGTGCCTGACCTCACAAATGCACTTCTAGAAGAATGGTCAAAAATTCCTATAAATACACTCCAAACTCTAAACCTTGTGGAAAGCCTTCCCAGAAGAGTTGAAGCTGTTATAGCTGCAAAGGGTGGGCCAACTCCATATTAAACCTTACGGATTAAGAATGGGATGTCATTAAAGTTCATGTGCATGTAAAGGCAGGTGTCCCAAAACTTTTGGCAATATAGTGTATATACATACAAAAAAAGTGCTTCAGTGTCTGTTGGCACAGTGTAATAAAGAATGTTACATGTTCCTAACCCCTTCACACTAATAGTGCCTTTTGCACACCTTAGGCTAACTTTGATGTTGTATACTGGTGACTGGTCATGGCAAAATTGTCTTTTGCAATGACCAATGACCTTATTACACAAATGGTTTGTTTTATATGTGAAAATGTAAGTTTCAATTACAAATAAAAAATTGACAAGAGGCTGGTGCCCCAGTATCTTACAGTACCATAATCCATCCTTGGATTCATCTATGCCACTTTGTGAGGAATAAAAATCTCCAAATGGCCTAGAAATGGCAAATATTGCATATATGACTTCAAATAAATCTTGCAGTATATCAAAGTATATCTACACTAAATTCAAGATTACATCATTTACTCTCTGTGCTATTTCCATTTTTTTTTCATTCTATCACTATTGTCTGATTAAAACACTGGATATACAGTTTGTGTGGCTATTATTACCACCAGCTGTGGCGGTTAGTGTGTTGCTTAATCCAAAGAAGCGTGATGCAGAATGAACCAGGAACAAGAGACACAGAGAGCGATAGCACACATTTAACATATTCATTCTCCCAATCACTGTGGTCTGATTTACAACACTGGATTTACAGTGTGTGGCTATTATTACCACCAACAATATGTACTTTCAGCAAATATTTATAATTTAAAATAATTTTTTTCCATTTTAGATGTAAAAGTGGAAGATAAAACGCACCTTTGATGTGGAGCTCACCTGTTATGCCCAGAGTTGCCTTTTCCGGAGTGTCTATTTACACTAACTCTGCCCACCATTGTCTGATGGAGACAAAAGAAATCCTGCTGAAAACAGGATCAATGGCATGGAGAGTTAAGGTGTGTTTGACACTGGCTGCGGCTGGATGTAACCGGTCAGCGAAAGTTGTGCAGTCAGGGAAGAGCTGAAAACGGAGACGTGCACTGTGACACTCGCACTGTGTTTGCATACTTTACCAGGTGAAAAGGAAATATATTTAAATTATACTATACTAAATGCATAATAAATGTATTATTTTGAAACAACTTTAAGTATATTAAGTGCATTTTAAGATATGCTTAAGATCAATTTTAAGCTATTTGCAATATATTTTAATATATTAAATTGTGCCAAAATGGAACAACTTTAAGTACATTTAGTGCAATTTAAATGTATTTCTTTAAAATTCATTTAAAATATATTTTTAAATATTAATTTTAATGTGCTTCAAGAACATTTCAATAGCATTTTAGTTCATTAGAAATGCATTAGTATTACACTACTAGTATATTATAATTTTTATTTTTTCAGTATTCAAAATGGTATAAAAAGTGCGTACACACTTTGAAATACAGAAAACTTTAATGTACTATATTCATTATATACATTACAAAATAAATTCCTTGAGTACATTAAAAAAAGTACAGCAGCATACATACTCTCTTGACAAATACATTATAATAAATGAAAGATCAGTGAAATGCTATGGCAGAGCTATTTTCATCCACTTGTAGAACATTTCAGTCATACCTGTATTACTGTTACGAACTGCTCTGAGACACGAAGGTTGAGGATCCAAATGCAGTATTTATTAGAAGGGTAATCCACAATCGTCGTCAAAAGTACAGGCAAGGTCAAAACACGGGTAGGCAGTCCAAACAGGTAAACAAGGCAGGAGACAGAGGCAATCCGGGGAGGCAAAGGGTAATCCGGGACACAGGCAAGAAATCCAACAAACCAAGAGACATGAAACCGGTGAGAACGCTCAGAAGTGCAGTGTAACAACAAAACAAGACTTAGCAAAGAATGACAGGGTGAACAGGCTAGATATAGGCAGAGGTAATGAGGTAAATGAGACACTGGTGTAAACAATGAGTGCTGATGAGTCCGGGCAAAGGATTATGGGTGATGTAGTCTATGATGGAATGACAGTCCAGGTTGGAGTGCCCTCTGGTGACGATCAGGGGCACTCACACTGGTGAATCGTTACATAGCCCCCCCTCAAAGAAGCGGCTTCCAGACGCTCCTGAATTGGTCTAGGAGGGAGGTGGAGCGGAGGCAGACCCGGGGGCGGGATGGAGGGCCAGGCCCATGGAGCGGAAGAAGGCCTGGAGACTGAGGCAGAGCAGAAGGCCAGGAAGGAGCAGGCCGGGCAGATGACCAGGGTGGCGCAGGCCGGACAGATGACCAGGGTGGCTCAGACAGTTCAGGAGGCCAGGGTGGCTCAGACAGTCCAGGGAGCGGAGCCCTCTCTGGACTCGTGACAGGAGGCGGAGCCCTCTCTGGACTCGTGACAGGAGGCGGAGCCCTCTCTGGACTCGTGACAGGAGGCGGAGCCCTCTCTGGACTCGTGACAGGAGGCGGAGCCCTCTCTGGACTCGTGACAGGAGGCGGAGCCCTATCTGGACTCGTGACAGAAGGCGGAGCCCTATCTGGACTCGTGACAGGAGGCGGAGCCCTCTCTGGACTCGTGACAGGAGACGGAGCCCTCTCTGGACGCTGGTCACGGGCTGGGGCCCTCTCTGGACGCTGGTCACGGGCTGGGGCCCTCTCTAGACGCTGGTCAGAGGCTGGAGCCATCTCTGGATGCTGGTCAGAGGCTACCATCTTGGCTGGAGCCATCTCTGGACGCTGGTCAGTGGCTGGAGCCATCTCTGGATGCTGGTCAGAGGCTACCATCTTGGCTGGAGCCATCTCTGGACGCTGGTCAGTGGCTGGAGCCATCTCTGGACGCTGGTCAGTGGCTGGAGCCATCTCTGGACGCTGGTCAGTGGCTGGAGCCATCTCTGGTAGAGGGATCTGGTGTGGTGGCTACCATCTTGACAGAGGGATCTGGCGTGGCGGCGGCCATCTTGGCAGAGGGTTTTGGTGTGGCGGCGGCCATCTTGGCAGAGGACTCTTGCGTGGTGGCGGCCATGACGGGACGAGACTCTGGAATGGCGGCCATGACGGGACGAGACTCTGGAATGGCGGCCATGACGGGACGAGACTCTGGAATGGCGGCCATGACGGGACGAGACTCTGGAATGGCGGGAATGGCGGCCATGACGGGACGAGACTCGGGAATGGCGGCCATGACGGGACGAGACTCGGGAATGGCGGCCATGACGGGACGAGACTCGGGAATGGCGGCCATGATGGGACGAGACTCTGGAGTGGCGCCCATGACGGGACGAGACTCTGGAGTGGCGGCCATGACGGGACGAGACTCTGGAGTGGCGGCCATGACGGAACTGCTACATTTGTCCTCTGCGACTCCCACAGTGAATGCAGAGCCGCTTACCAGAAGGCCATAATCAAGGAACTCACTCAGGGACCCTCGAGGACCATCACGGACGACTTTGGTTTGTAACTGTTTGTTGAGTCCATGGCAAAAAAAGTCAATCAACATAAAGTCTGGGAGGTTGGTGATGTTTGCGATGTTCAGAAAGTCTCTGATGTGGTCCTCGAGTGAGTGAGTTCCTTGGCATAGACGGACGAGACATACTGCTGGATCCATGCTAGGCTAAGTCTTTATTAGAAGGGTAATCCACAATCGTCGTCAAAAGTACAGGCAAGGTCAAAACACAGGTAGGCAGTCCAAACAGGCAAACAAGGCAGGAGACAGAGGCAAAAGGGTAATCCGGGACACAGGCAAGAACTCCAACAAACCAAGAGACATGAAACCGGTGAGAACGCTCAGAAGTGCAGTGTAACAACAAAACAAGACTTAACAAAGAATGACAGGGTGAACAGGCTAGATATAGGCAGAGGTAATGAGGTAAATGAGACACAGGTGTAAACAGTGAGTGCTGATGAGTCCGGGCAAAGGATTATGGGTGATGTAGTCTATGATGGAATGACAGTCCAGGTTGGAGTGCCCTCTGGTGGTGATCAGGGGCACTCACACTGGTGAATCGTTACAATTACTGAAAAGCACATTATGAATATGACATCATTGAATAAGTTACTGGAAAACAAAGCACGGGTGAAAAGGACGCACTATTAAATGTATTAAAAATGCACTTGAAATTCAAATAGTATGTTTATATTATATTTGAATTGTACTAAAAACATAAGTACATTTTTAATACATTTAATAGTATGTCTTTTTCACCTGGTAGTGCAGAAGTGAATGCATTTTTTCTTTACAAACAAGCCTGGCTGCAAAACAAGCCTGCAAAAGCCTGAACCAAACAAAGAAACAGAAGAGTTTAAATGCCACATCATCTTCAAGTGGACAGTCACTTCTTTGAGTACGACTTGCATTTTCTGCAACTGAGGGCTTGCAATTCAGACACTGTAATGTTTGAAGACTTCTTTATCACAGGATCTGTGAAAGGGAAAAAATAATTTATATAAAATGAACCAATGATTAACAGTTTTGCATCCATGTTTGAATATAATATATATTATATTATTTGTATAGATATGCATTACAATTCCGTTGACTTCTCAGTTTACAATAACGCAATCTGTGTATTTCAGGGTATGTTATATGTCGATAATAGAGTGGTACAGGTATGACATCACTTTGTAGGCCAAAACACAGAAGCGAGTTAGCATTTTGCATTTTCCGGTTCCCTCGTACCTAAGTCAATGGGTTTTTTGAATGGGATGGGGGGGGGTCTTTGAATGGGGGTGTCACTGCCGCAATAGCGTTGCAGGTATGTATTTGAATGGGATTTTGTTTAAATGGCTGAAATAAGGTTTGTGGTGAACACAAGCTCAAGACATTTTCACGTTTTATTCTACGACATAAAACACATCAGTATTATACCACTCGTGATTTTTTGAAGCTGTTATGTGTCTTGAAAAAGGCGGTTGCTAAAAAGTGGCTAAATGGGACTACAGAGGCTGTCGAGGAGATTAAACGTCATCACGCCAAACAGGTAAACTCAGTCCGCTTTTACAGCCTCATTATGCTCATAATTAAAACTCAAACGTTCTGGGAATATGTTTTGAGATAAAAACTGAAAGAGTTTTCGGAAGCTTAGTGATGGTGACGTTGTAATCGCAGGGCCATGGTGTAGTCCGTTTATAGCCTACCTTTAGCTTTATACTTCAGACGACTGCATTTAGGCTTCAGAATGAATAAAAGTTGTGTTCATCTGATAATTATCTTGATGGACAAAACGTGTAAGTATCATAAACTTATGTTGATCACAGAGCTTTTTTTTTTTTTTTTTTTGAGATAATCCAAAAGTCTATGGGAAAATCCTATTGGGTTTTTCTCGAGGGAACCAGTGCGATGCTAACTGCCGGTTGGCCTACAAAGTGACGTCATTCCTGCACCACTTTATTGTGGTTTATTTTAACCTATATTTCCCATGAATGTGTCTATTGTGGCCATGATAACATGCACTCTTCACCTCTGTTGCAGATATTTAAGGAAATTAGAAGTTGTGCAAAATGGCGCATGCCAGGACGACTATGACAAAGTGACCTGCGGCTTTACCAAAAAACAAAAACAATTAAATAACAGACAGATTTTTACATGAATGACTCAAAGGAAGCACAGAAATTAGCCATTTGGAGCCAGTTGCTATCATTTTCCTACCAAGACTTAACGAATCACCCTCCATTAGGCATGATTCAAAATCTCCACAACAGAGGTGATATGAGATTAAATCATACTTTCTACTCTCTTCTTTGCTTGTCTCTGCACTCTGTCTTCTATAGCAGCTGATCTGAAGGGAAAAACAAATTAATTAATATTTCACAAAAAACAGGCAGACAAATGATGATGAATGATTTGTTTTCTTTTTAAGAAGACAGAATGCTGAGTACAATGTACCTGGTGGGTAATAAAATCAAAACCCTTCACAGCCTCAGCAGTTTCAGATGTACACTCTCTTATAAGCATCCATTTTTACAATTTAATCTTTGTACTTATCTGTAATTAAAAATATATTTTAGAAAATAAACAAAAAGGCAGGTTGTCAAGCTTAAACAAATATAAACACCAATCAACAAACACTAACGTTGCCATAGTTGGCTGGTCAGCTCAAGACAAAGTAAATTTATGTTCATAACATGGTTATTTCAAACTTTCAAAGATCATTTACCTCATTACAATGAAGCTAAATTTTTCAGGAAATCAGAAATAAATACACAACTACATTTAGCAAATAAAAAAAATGTTAATGTAATGTTGTACGTTAAAATGACTAATTATGTTTTCTGCCAATGCATTGGACAATGTTTTATAGTTGTTTTAAGACAGACAAATGTCACCACATCGATTTTAAACAGATTCATCAGAGTCTTTAGAAAGGGACTTTATATATGACTACCCAGTGCTGAAGTTGCTAGATATCTAGCTGGTCACAGTATCATGTTACAGCGGTTAACGTCAGTATTCCACTGTTAGCTAGCAAATGCATAGCAGCCCTATCCACCTAGGAAAAAACTAAACAGTGAGCTATTTATTTATGCAAACAGCAACTAAAACTTACCAGTAACTTCTGTGGGCAGAATCTTCATCTCTTCGCGTCTGCTTCGATTTAATGTAGATTTGAAAAGCTTGGCTCTGATTGGTCTAATTGAAAGTACGTTAGCTGAAAATGAAAAAATACGACTGGCACAGAAAGTAACGTTGGACAGGTAAGTAGCTTGAAGCAGTCCTAGAGGTGAGCATAAAGGTAAGTCTTGATGCTAACGAGACCGGACGATGACTGTGTGAGTGAGTGTGTCTTTTATGCTGCTGGTGATTGCTGTGCTGATGGGGTGCAGGTGTGCGTGATCAGTATTCGGGTGAAGGAGTGTGCTGTGATTGGGTGATGGTGGAGCCTGGCGTGTCTGTAACATTACCCCCCCCTCCGAGGACCCCGACGTCGTGGTGGTCGGCCTCTTCCCCGAGGCGCAGGTCTATCCGGATGAGTGGCGTGGAAAGTGTTGAGCAGGTTTGGGTCGAGTATATCGTTTCTGGGTACATGAGTGTTCCTTGGGACCGTAGCCCTCCCAGTCCACGAGGTATTCCAGGAGACCACCACGGCGCCGGGAGTCCAAGATGTCATGTACAGATGTCCCTGGTGGACAGCCAGAACTTCTGTCCTGGTTGGTATGCTGGGGCGTTGGAGCGATGAAGGTCGGCTGTCATTCTGCGTCTGCGCAGGGCCCGTTGAAGCTGGTGGTGTGCTGAGTCCCAGACCCTCTCGCTCTCTCGGAACCAGTAGTCGACCGCTGGCACATCCGGCGGTTCCCCTGACCAGGGGAACAACGGGGGTTGGTAACCAAGTACACACTGGAAGGGTGTGAGTCCGGTGGTGGGTTGCCGCAGGGAGTTCTGTGCGTACTCGGCCCAACCCAGGAACTGGTTCCAAGAGTCCTGGTGGCCATGGCAGAAGGTACGGAGGAAGCGACCAATCTCTTGGATCTTCCGCTCCGTCTACCCGTTCGACTGCGGATGGTATCCAGAGGAGAGGCTGACGGTCACACCTAGGAGTGAGAAGAAGGCTTGCCATACCCTGGAGACGAATTGCGGCCCTCTATCCGTCACGATGTCCTCGGGAATCCCGTAATATCTGAAGATATGGTTGAACATAAGTTCAGCAGTCTCCATGGCTGTGGGCAATCCCTCCAAAGGAATCAGACGACATGACTTCGAGAATATGTCAATTATCACTTAAATGCAGGTACGGTTATCAGAAGCAGGGAGGTCGGTGATGAAGTCTACTCCTAGGTGTGACCAGGATCTGTTGGGAACGGGCAGAGGATGGAGTTTTCCGGAGGGAAGATGCAGAGGAGTCTTAGAGTTGGCGCATTCCTTACATCCTTGCACGTACCTTCTGACGTCAGCTGCCATGTTCGGCCACCAGAAGCGCTCCTTTAGCAGCGAGAGGGTTTCATTGACCCCAGGGTGGCCAGTGCCCAGTGACGTGTGGGATGTGTGGATAAGAGGAGTGCGCTGTGTCCGGGTGATGTAGAGCAAACCTGGCGGACAACCCGGCAGAGTGTTGGTGGAGGCATTGGAGGAGGGCATGGTTTCTTCGGACCAGACGATGGGATTCACAAAGAGTTTTTCAGGCAAAATGGGCTCAGATTCCTCAGCTTTTTCTTCAGGACTGTAGAGACGGGATAAGGCGTCCACCTTAATATTCTTTGATCCAGGACGGTAGGATATGGTGAAATTGAAGCGGGTAAAGAACAATGCCTAACGCGCCTGTCGTGGGTTTAGTCGCTTAGTGTCTCTGAGATACTCCAGATTCTTGTGGTCAGTTAAAACCAGGAACGGGTGTGGAGCACCCTCCAACCGATGCCTCCAATCCTCAAGGGCCAACTTGATGGCTAGAAGCTCCCTGTTGCCGATGTCGTAGTTGACCTCCGCCGGGTTGAGTTTGCGGGAGAAGAAGGCACATGGATGGAGTCTACTTGGGTTCCCCTGCTGCTGGGACAAAACTGCTCCCACTCCAGTGGTCGAAGCGTCGACCTCAACGATGAAGGGTTTCTCAGGATCTGGATGAACAAGGAGGGGAGCGGTGGTGAAGGCTTCTTTTAGGGTCTCGAAGGCTTGGGTGGCAGCTGGTGTCCAGGAGAGAGACTTTGGCTTGTTACGCAGGAGGTGGGTAAGTGGACAGGAGATGATACTATAGTCTTGGATGAAATGGCGGTAGAAATGGGCAAATCCTAGGAATCTTTGGAGTTCTTTGACGGTTGTGGGTGTGGGCCAGTTCCTGATGGCATTCACCTTCCCCTTCGTCCATCCAGATGCCACTGCTGTCGATGTTGTAACCAAGGAACTGCACTGAGGGTTGGTGGAACGAGCACTTCTCTGCTTTGAGGAATAGATGGAACTCTCTCAGGCGTTTCAGGACCTCCGCAACGTGGTGGCGATGTTCGGCCATGCTCCGGGAGTATATCAGGATGTCGTCGATATATACCAGCACGGACTTGTGGAGAAACTCCCGGAGCATCTCATGGATGAAATCCTGGAATACGGAGGGGGCGTTGACCAGTCCATACAGCATGACAAGGTACTCGTAGTGTCCAGTAGGGGTCACGAAGGCTGTCTTCCACTCGTCCCCCTCACGTATCCGGATGAGGTTATACGTGCTGCGGAGGTCCAACTTGGTGAAGACAGTGGCACCACGGAGATGTTCTAGCGCTGCTGGGATGAGAGGAAGTGGATAGCAGAATTTCACTGTGATCTTGTTAAGCGCTCTGTAGTCTATACAAGGCCGCAAGCCTCCGTCCTTCTTTGCCACGAAGAAAAAGCTGGAAGCAGCAGGGGAAGTAGACGGGCGGATGTAACCTTGCGCTAGAGCCTCCTTGATGTATTCCTCCATGGCCTTCTCCTCCGGTAGAGACAGGGGGTAAATCCTCCCACGGGGCACTGACTCACCCGGAAGCAGATGGCACAGTCCCATGGCCGGTGTGGAGGCAGCTTGGAGGCTCGCTTGGGGCAGAAGACGTCACTGAAGGGGGCGTAACATGGAGGGATGTCCACCGAACGCTTCTCTACTGGGCTTTCAATGGATGTGGCGCAGACTGACAGATCTTCGGAACGTGGAGAGGATGGACCAGGGAAAAAAGAGAAGCAGTTCGGAAAGCAGCTGTCGCCCCACTTCAGGATCTCGCCGGTCCTCCAGGAGATGACAGGGTTATGCTGCTCCAACCATGGGCGCCCTAGGATCATGTCAGCGGTGGATTCCTTCAGAACCAGCAGATGTTGTTGTTCCACGTGAAGGATGCCCACTTGAAGCTGTACTGGACCGACACTGAAACGCACTTGTCTTCGGCTGAGGGGTCTTCCAGTTATCGAGTGGACCTGGTAGATGGACGGCATAACTGTTGTCTTGAGCTTGAGCTGATGGCAGAGGGCGCCAGAGATGAAGTTGCCGGCTGACCCAGAGTCGAGGAGGGCACTAACTGGAATGGAAATACCGGCAGCAGTTAGGTTCACAATAGTAGTGAGTGGTTTCATCTTATTTATAGAAGGAAAAATGGCACTCACCATGGGACGAGGAGGACGAACAGGGCATTCGGAGATGAAATGCCCAGATAAACCACAATATAAACATAGACTCTGGGTCAGCTGCCTCTGCCGTTCAGTAAGTGTCAGACGCGTGTTTTCCAGTTGCTTAGGCTCGTAGGCTGGTTCTGGAGGGGTGACGGATTCTGGTCGGCGGAGGGATGGTGTAAATAGTGGCTGGCCCTGGTGCTCTTCGAGACACGACTGCATACGAGTGGTGAAGCGAATGGAGAGTTGTATGAAGCGTTCAAGCCTGATGGAATCCTCGTATGCAGCGAGATGCAACCGCACTCATGGGTCCATTCCCTGTCAATAAGTGGTTAACAGGGACTGTTCGTTCCATCCACTGGCGGCAGCAAGTGTTCTGAATTGAAGAGCATATTCATTCATAGTCATAGAGCCTTGTTTTAAATGGTACAATTGCTACCAATCGATGAATCCCAGGCAGGTTTCCCGAAAACCTCTTTGAAGTGGGAGACGAAACTGGAGAGTGACTGAGTAATGGGATTATTCTGGGACCGAAGAGTTTCAGCCCAGCGAAGCGCCTTGCCATTTAACTGAGAAATAATAAACGCTACCTTAGCGTGGTCATCGGGGTACAGGTGCGGTTGCATCTCCAGAACCAGCGAGCATTGCAGAATGAATCCGTTGCAATCCTCCGCTGAACCAGAGAAGGGCGCCGGTTTAGCCATGGGACTGGCATACACAGGTGGTAAAGGAGAGACGGCGGTGTTGACGGAGGTGGTCGCTGGTGGAGGTGCTGGTGGATTCGTGGTGAGTGCTCGGCGTACAGCGTCCACAAGCTCTTGAAATGGATCCGGGGTGCTCATTCTGGTGTTCAGCGGTTCGGGTCCGGTCTTCTGTTACAATACAGAAGGGACAGAGACAAAGGGATGCAGGTAACGGAGGTTTATTGAACAACCAGAAGAGTAAATAGCAGTGCAGGTGAGTGAACGTGGAATTGCCAGGTAACTGATATGGATGACTGAGTGATACTGTCCTTGTCCTTTGCAGATATAGCGGGCTGGAGACTGACTGGAGCAGAGAAGACACAGGGGAACTCACACGAGAAGTATTTCTAGTATACTTTTTAGAAATATATTAAAAGTATGCTTGTGTTTAGCATATTTCTTAAAAGTGTAATTAAGCATATATTTATTAACAAAGTATTTCTAGTATACTTTTTAGAAATATATTAAAAGTGTGCTTGTGTTTAGCATATTTCTTAAAAGTGTAATTAAGCATATATTTATTAACAAAGTATTTCTAGTATACTTTTTAGAAATATATTAAAAGTACACTTGTGTTTAGCATATTTCTTAAAAGTATAATTAAGCATATATTTATTACCAAAGTACTTCTATTATACTTTTTTAGAAATATATTAAAATGCAATTCAATATATTTTTAATGCACTTCAAATAAGCATGTTGGGAATACAAATGTATTATAAACATACTACTTGAATTTCAAGTATATTTTTAATTTATTTAATAGTATGACTTTTTCACCTGGGTTACCACATCTTAAGTGAAATGCAATATTTATCAAATACACAGATGTTTCAGAGACATTTTCATTCAATACGTTATGTACTGCTTAATACATCATCTGTTTGTACAAGAATAAAGTTCAACATAAGCCATACTATTTAAATAGCAATGAATGGAGTCTACGTTTTTCATCATTTTATTTTGATAAACATGACACAATATAACATCACGACTACATGAAAAGAGGTTTTACTGTTATAAAAACAGATTTGTAAGCATTAGTGGAACTGAAGGTGTCAGAATAGACACAAAACACGCCAATCGTTGAACAGCTGTGTCATCATCAGAGCTCGTGCAGCCGCTCTGGAGAAGCTGTGCAGAATGAACTAGCCGGCTGCTCTCGAATCGCTCTCGCAGTACTTTGATGGCATACGTCACAGTCACGTGGAGTCGGCGCTGTCTCAAGTCGGACAAAATTTCTAACCGGCATGCACTGCTTCAATTCAGCCGCCGATCGGTCTGCGCAGCGCTACACGAAGTCGAACAAGCCTTTAGTAAGGCGGGACTGGGGAGGTGTTTAGCTTGACGTGACCAACCGAGTTCGTATTCGCCTTTTTCCGAACTTGATTCATCTCCCTTATCCCATCACAAATCAGATCGGAGAGGCATGTATTTTATATAAGGATTAAGAAAATATTCGAAAAATGGAAATAAAGGGCGTAAAGATTATGTAATAGTGGGAATAAAGTGTTTAACGGCTAGGGTTAGGGGTGTTAGGGAGGGCTTTATAGGGAAAGGGACAAGTAGAAGGCAGCATCCATTAATTAACACTGAATATGTTGTTGTTAGCGCTGCTATTTGCATTTACACCATGTCTACATGTTGTCACTCATGTCACGCCGCAACAGCTAAAAGCTGTCTACACTGCACGCAACAAAGCGCACGTTGCAAAGCATTTGTCCTTCATGTCAGTACGTCATAAATAGAGCGAGGCATCAGTTTACTGTTGGAGATTTGTTGCTCGCATCACGCCACATCCAGTATAGACAGAACCACTATTTATAATAATAAGTTTTATTGTTTTTAGTTGCATCTCTTAGCGCCGCTCGCGTCCGGTGTAGACAAGGTGTTAGAGTAAATAGCATCATTGCGCTTTTCCTTAGTTCTATAAGGGAGAGTTTTGTTTAGGCCTACATAGGTTGCCAGCCCTCTTTTCATATAATGAACCACTAACTTGGTAAATGTATTCGCTTCTTCACCACACACACACAAACAACTGAATAAAAGGTATTCAGTCAAAAAGTTCAGGACTATAGCAGTAAATTAAATACAGAAATTAAAATATCATGCAAGGGGAAAAATTCAGATTTCACAAACAGGCAAAAATTAGTTTTGCCTTCACTTTTTGCATTCTTCAGACTTTAGCTTTCCTTCTTGTATTTTTATTAGCATTCTCTCAATTCAGATAATATTAAAACATGCAATTTTGGTCAAATTATATTTTAATATTTCTTGAAGGGAAACATTCTGGGGACAACATTCTTTGCATAACAATATCATACAGCAATAGCAAAACATAAGTTCAAGAGGTTTATATGGTATAAATATACAGTGGATAAACAATCTCACAATGCATATTTCTCACATACAAAAACAGGAGATCTCAAGAAGCTACAATTTATAGGCAACTCATATGCTTCATTTATAAACAAGTTTATAACAGAGAAACATTTATCAAACATTTTACATTCAACTTCATTTATCCATACTTTCATATTATTACACTTTCATATGTCCTATCACCAGAATGTACAGTGTAAATGCTTTAGTTCTAATCATTAATAACTTTGTAAACCTAACTTTAAATATAAACTACAAATGGTGAGGTTTTAAAAACCTTCTGTAATTTAAGTTTTTCGGTAACAACGTTAGGTTTTCGTGTGGGTCATTTAGGTAGGTGATCAAAAAAAGAATTTGCTTAATGCATTAAACACCACTCTAACCACATTGATTAAGAATGGAAGGTCAATCTCTGCTTGGTATCTTGCCCGCTGGTCATATTCATTGTTTAACTTTCTTAATGCTTTTTCATAGGCCTCGCCTTCAAGTTGAGCCTTCAGAGCTTCTATTTCCCTCCGTCTCTGCTCCTCTGTCTCCTTCAGGATACGTTGTTTCTCTTTCTCAATTGCTCTCTCTACCCTTTCAAGCATCTCACTGGTGTAATATTGCCCACCATTTCCAGTGACCATTTTATCAATCTGGTCCAGCAACTGAATGACCTGTTCACGATTTTGTTCTTTATTGTTGAACACGTGGTATCGTCCACTGCAAGTTTTGATGAAACTGAGCAGTTTTGGGCTGTCCCGCACAAATGTGTGAATGTTCTTGCCCTCCAATCGATCTCCATGAGTGAACAGTGCCATGGTGTATGTGGAGGCTTCCTCACCAAAAACTGCTTGAATAATTTTAACAGCTTCTGCCTCTTCATCTGTGAATCTGCCCAGCTGAATCACCACTAAGAAGACATGTGGACCAGGAGAGGAGAGTGGAATACAGAGTTTAATTCTGTTGACCACCTCATCTGTAGTTAGGCTGGTGTCAAACAGACCCGGAGAGTCGATGACAGACACTTTTCTGCCATTTATTATTGCATGAAACTTTTCACAATGTCCAGTCACAGAGGAGGATGATATCTCAGATTTGAAAAGCTTTTGTCCGAGGATGGTGTTTCCTGCTGCACTTTTCCCCACCCCTGTCTTTCCAACCAGAAGAATCCGGAGCGGTTCGCCTGCATAAACTATACATTAACAAGAATTATACCATTTATATCAACTCTTGTTAATATATTTAAATGTACAAACATTTATTTAAAAGAACAATAAAATTCACCTATATTAAAAAAATGTAATACTATTCATCATCCTGGCAGAGCTTATGTTATAATATATTTTTGTATATCAAAAAGAATAAATACCTTACCTGTATCATCAAAATCCTGTTTTTGTTGCTTGATCTAGAAGTGATGTATATAATATTATGCACTTTATGACATTTGGCCACTTGTACAGTGTTGGGGAAAGTTACTATTAAAATTAATGTGTTACAATATTGCATTACTCCCTAAAAAGGTTGCTAATTGCATTATAGTATTTTTTTTAATTTTTTTTATGGAAAGTAATGCAGTACGTAACTTTTGCGTTATTTGTTCTCACCTGGGGTGGGCTTGCTTGTTTTTTAATAAAAAAAGTTCTATTTTTGGCAAATGTAAAGGCACTTTCACACCATAAGTGAATACGCCTCAGGCTGAAGGAAATGCAAATTAACATCAGTACAGTAGAGGTTGCAGCTCAAACAAACCTTTCAGCTCACTCCTGATTTCTCTCAACATGGGGACAGGAGAGGTGTCAGTCAATAAATAGGAAAACAAAGTAACTTGCGTTACTTATTTGAAAAAGTAACAAGATATTATATTGTAAATTTAAAAGTAATGTGTTACACTACTTTATTCATTACTTGAAAAAAGTACTCTGATTACGTATTGTAACTCATGTTCCCTTTCAGTCGGTCAGTTCCGACGTCCTTCAGGGAACGAGGGTTACATACGTAACCGAGACGATATCCCCAACACTGCTTATACATTTTAAAAAGATAATCAGCTTAGAGTAAAAAAGGACAAAATATACATTTTAAGTATACCTGAATCCCTACTGCAACAATTATAGAAACCACCAGTAGTATTGTGGAGAAAGAGGAGATCCAAGACTTTGAGGTCGTCGTTGTTGATGGCCCAGGAGAAATGTCCTGCACAGCTATAAAGAAAGTCATGAAAAAAACCTGTTGTTCTTAATATTCATTTGAAATATGAAAATAATAAAAGATGAATGTGAAATTTTAATCATTATTATTTATATGATAATCATGAACATAGCTATTCTATGGTGACCGGGAGGGAACATGTTCAGTTCATTTAGTTTTGTCGTGCCCACAAGATTATTTTGTCAAGCCGAAGTAACGACATCCTTATGTTGTGGCCACACGATGTGAAGTCGTGGCCTCAAGATCCTTTGTTTTGGGAATTTGTCTCGTGGCCACGAGTTTAATGTGTAAACAAACCTGCATAACCACAAGAACCTGGGACTACAGAAATGTACATTACTAATAAATTTATATTTTATTTTGAATCAAGGATGACAAAAAAGTGTGGAATTAAGAAATAATTATATTAAACTATATAGCTTTTTATAACAGCAATAATAAGATATTCCTGTTGTCGCTGCCTAGCATCGTCATGGTAACATTCCATGTGAAGCTAATAGAGTGTTGCAAGTATGACGTCACTTTGTAGGCCAACTGGCAGTTAGCATCACACTAAGTCTCAGCCTCAGACGTCACGCCCACGGACCGTTGGCTGAACGTCTGATGCATACGGCACACTTATCTGGAAACACTTCAGGAGTTTCGAAGTCGTCATCTGATTGGTTGAATTCTACAGGATGTCCACAAGACGTGTGTGTTGTGTTCTTTAACCCTTAAACAGGCACGACTGGAAAATGATACAAGGTAAACTGGGCTCCCTGTACTGGTCATTGCATTTTTGCGAATTCCAGGGTGACGAGTGAGGGGTCGGTTGTGGGTGGTGGGAGGGCCAGTAGAAATCTCGTTCCAGGACCGGGGCCCTTAGGGAAGACCCTTATAGGCCCTCCAGGCCTCTGGGCCCACTGTACACAGTCCCCCTTCTCAATCTATGTATTCTGAGTTAAAAAAATGTGCAAATGTTAATATTCACATGTAAAACTGATATTATTACTTTTTGTTGACTACATCAGTTGTTGACAGACATGTTGACTACAAGTAGACATGACTACATGTCTACTTTCGTGACGTAACGCTGCTGTGGCTATCGGGAAGAAGTCTGCTGCGGAGACTTCAGTATATGTAAAAAAATAACCATCACCATTTATCAATAGTGAAAGCATTAGAATATCATTTTTAACCCAACTGTTGTAGAAGAATGATTTATTCTTATATTTAACATTTATATTTAACATATACAAAAATAAGATTTGGAATTATATGCTTTATGCTTAATATAATGTTTAATCCAGTTCAACTTGAAATTTGTATTAGAAGACCTCATTGATTAACTTGAAATCAATTCTTTTAAGAAAAGATTTTGGTAAATCAAATACTTTCACAGAATAGATTAAACAAGATAGCCCCTCTGTTTTGGGAAAAACAAATCCCTCATGAGCCACATATCAAATTTCTTTTTCATTTTCACAATAAGGGTTTGGAAATTGGGTTGTACTGACTGATTTTGAGAGATATTGATACCAAGATAAGTTACTTCCTCCCTAACTGGAATACCTTCAAATTCGGTTAAAGGAATACCATTGTCTTTAAGTGGAAAGGGTTTAAATGTAAAACAATTAACGATAAACCTGAAGCTTCAGAAAATATATTGAGACACACTATAACTTTTTAATGTGATATATCTTCCAAAAAAAAAATAGCTGTATCATCAAGCAGCAAGCTGATAGCATTTAATTTCTTTTTCCTTAATTTTGATGCCTTGAAAAAAGTCATTATGTATACGTAAAGCCATCGTTTGCATGACCAGAAGAAATAGGAAGGGAGCCACTGGATCTACGTTTCATGCCCCGGGAGATCTACGAGTAGTTCCCCATGGACGTTTAACTAACTTTTACAGTCACTATATAAAGTTTGTATTGCCCTTTTAAAGTATTGACCCAAAAAAAAAAAAAAAAAAAAAAAAAACCTAATAAATCAAATAAAAAAAAAATCATGTTTCACAGTATCAAAGGCTTTGTTTATCTATAAATAGAATGTAACTGTTATCGGCTATGTAATCCTTATAATCAATTAAATCTAAGATTAGTCGAATGACTATCATCTATAATTGCATCTAAACACAACTTTATTCTTTGTGCAAAAATATGAGCCAAACAATTTTGCATCATTATCCAACTGTGAAAAAGCAAACAATCCTTGAGTTAGGTAACAATGCAATTAAGCATTGACACACAGTTGAGGGAAGCCTACAAGTTTCTATGGCCTCCTTAAAAAAACAATAATAAGAATTCAGAAATGTAATCTTTGTAGCATCTGGAGTCTCTGTTTTGGATCAAGGTGAGTCGATTCTGCTCTAAGCTTCAGAAAACTTTTAGCTTTCTGACTTTTTGCATATAAATTAATGTCCTGGCACCAATGAGTCTGAGCTAAATTGCCCCTTTGTCACTTTTATGGCTCGGCCGATGCGAAGCAGACAACACCTTGAAGACCCTGTGAGAACTTCAATCAGATCCCAATCTCGATCCATGTCTCTAACCATGTCCTTCCCCTCCCCACGCAGACAGAGAGTGGCCTGGACATGGAGAGACTCAATCCAATACACATAGCACGGACATTCTCCTAATTTCCCTTATAATTAAAATATTTCAGAATGTATATAAAATATTCCTATGTGTATGCATGTTCCCTATGTTATACTTTTATACATTTTAAATGCTTGTATTAATGTGTAAAAGGATGTATTTCTGCTTTTATACCTTCAAGCCAAAGCTTGTTTGGTATCTAAATGTTCCCCTCTCTTTTTCTTAATCAACGGTGCACAGTATGTGATTATGAGATGCATCATTAGTATGTTTAGCTCCTTGGGAGTAAAACTGTACTAATTCTTAAATCATCATAAGGACATGCCATTAGGTCGTAAACCAAGACAAAGGGACTCTCTCCCGCCTAAAGTCCTCACCTATGATTTGCCATTTCAGGAAAGATGGGCATATGTTAATGGGCTTTAAAGGACAATAACAAGCATATCTTTGCTCAGTCACCTCCTCTCTTACTGCGCATCTTCCTCCATCTCATCTCAGCTCGTCCCCTGGCCGGAGGGGCTCAGGCCCTGGCTATGCGGCTCAGTCTAGTTGGTTGGATTCTTTGAAGTTCGGCCAGGCGGCGCGCTCCACCTCAGCGCGATCATCTCAGCGCTCAGTCGATACACAACTTTGGATTCGAGACGACCTTCTCTTCCTTCCTTTTCGGCAACATCCGTTCTCAAGCTACCTTCAAACTTGCCGCGGATCGGAGACGCGATCTCCGGAAGAGAGAGAACGCTCCAGCTCAAAGAACGCTCTGAGAAGCCTCACACGCATCCTCGCTATACTCAGCACAAAGAAACCCATGCAAGTATAAATTCTATCGAGCTTTAGATGCGTTTAAGATTTGTGCCCCTGTTTAAGGTGATATTATTCTTTGATGACTCTCTCGGGTTACTTGTTTGTGAAATTGCCATTCTTGATCTTTCTTTCTTTCTTTCTCTACTTTTCGTTATTCTGTACATACACTCACCTAAAGGATTATTAGGAACACCTGTTCAATTTCTCATTAATGCAATTATCTAATCAACCAATCACATGGCAGTTGCTTCAATGCATTTAGGGGTGTGGTCCTGGTCAAGACAATCTCCTGAACTCCAAACTGAATGTCAGAATGGGAAAGAAAGGTGATTTAAGCAATTTTGAGCGTGGCATGGTTGTTGGTGCCAGACGGGCCGGTCTGAGTATTTCACAATCTGCTCAGTTACTGGGATTTTCACGCACAACCATTTCTAGAGTTTACAAAGAATGGTGTGAAAAGGGAAAAACATCCAGTATGCGGCAGTCCTGTGGGCGAAAATGCCTTGTTGATGCTAGAGGTCAGAGGAGAATGGGCCGACTGATTCAAGCTGATAGAAGAGCAACTTTGACTGAAATAACCACTCGTTACAACCGAGGTATGCAGCAAAGCATTTGTGAAGCCACAACACGCACAACCTTGAGGCGGATGGGCTACAACAGCAGAAGACCCCACCGGGTACCACTCATCTCCACTACAAATAGGAAAAAGAGGCTACAATTTGCACGAGCTCACCAAAATTGGACAGTTGAAGACTGGAAAAATGTTGCCTGGTCTGATGAGTCTCGATTTCTGTTGAGACATTCAGATGGTAGAATCAGAATTTGGCGTAAACAGAATGAGAACATGGATCCATCATGCCTTGTTACCACTATGCAGGCTGGTGGTGGTGGTGTAATGGTGTGGGGGATGTTTTTTTGGCACACTTTAGGCCCCTTAGTGCCAATTGGGCATCGTTTAAATGCCACAACCTACCTGAGCATTGTTTCTGACCGTGTCCATCCCTTTATGACCACCATGTACCCATCCTCTGATGGCTACTTCCAGCAGGATAATGCACCATGTCACAAAGCTCGAATCATTTCAAATTGGTTTCTTGAAAATGACAATGAGTTCACTGTACTAAAATGGCCCCCACAGTCACCAGATCTCAACCCAATAGAGCATCTTTGGGATGTGGTGGAACGGGAGCTTCGTGCCCTGGATGTGCATCCCACAAATCTCCATCAACTGCAAGATGCTATCCTATCAATATGGGCCAACATTTCTAAAGAATGCTTTCAGCACCTTGTTGAATCAATGCCATGTAGAATTAAGGCAGTTCTGAAGGCGAAAGGGGGTCAAACACAGTATTAGTATGGTGTTCCTAATAATCCTTTAGGTGAGTGTATATGTATTCTTTATTTAGTCGTATGTATTCGTAGTATCAATTATTAAAACCATTGTATCCACATTTGATTGTCATTGTTGCCGCTCACAAAAACATCTAGTCACTTTAATGTTCAGATCTAGCTACAAGCCTTCATATAGTATTGTTGAATACTTTAATATCTAATTCAGAAAGTTATACTTCGCGGCAGAAGGATAATCTTCCTGAAGATTTGATAGAAAGAATAAAATTTCGTGAGAGTTGATAAAAGATTGTACTGTCGGTTTGTTAAACGAACGGATCAGTCGGATTTTGAATTAATTCTTTAAAAGTTATTCTGTAGCCTACTGATTTGTCATATATATTCGTAGTTAATTGCAATCCATTGTTGTTAACTATATATATTTATTGTACAAATACTTAGCCTAGGTATTTCCCTTTTTGGGTGATTTAGAGATTTATAATTTGATCACAACACATTACAATTAATTATAAATAATTAAATATAAACACCCATAATTCCCTATTGAGCTAATTTAATTTATTAACATATGTAGCCGAGTCGTTACATCTTGAAATACTTTGTAAAATTCACCTGTAAGGCTATCATTCACTGGGGATTTATAATATTTTAACTTACTAATGTTCTTTTTTTTTTAGTTTTTCTAGAGATATATCTTTGTAGCAAGGTATGTTGTTCAGAGAAGAAGGAGGCAGGAACCGGCGAACGTTTAACGCACTTTAATATAGAAATAAACAGCGGCAGCCCCTCACGGACAACTGCGGCACACACATAAACAAAACACAATGTAAAATCCAGGCCCAATCATCTCTCGTCCTTCACTGTCGCCACTCCTCCTTTTATGCTTCCGAAGCTCCTCCATGAGAGATACTAAAAAAGGGGAAAGATCAAACAAACTAACATCTTTCAGCTCTGGAAAGATGTTAGTTTGTTTATCTCAGGTACTATCTTACAAGGTTTTTCAATGAATCCCAAATCCATTATTTTATTTTTATTTTTTTAAGCGGATTCAAATGCCTGCTTTATAATAAACCTAATTCTTTTTCTATGTAGATTTTATATTCATAAATGTAAATTTTCGAATTGTAAACCGATTTTTGTAGTATTATTAAAAGAGATAAAACAATATTTACTTACAATTTCACTCTCGCTTAACAAAAAAGCTCTCAGAACATGTACAATTTGCATGGCCTACAAACTTTTTACTGTATTCAATGTGTAATTGTGTAATGCCCTCTTCTTTCCTTTTCCTTTTCCCCTTCCACTTTTTTTAGTTACTGTCTGTTTCTGCTTTGAACTATGGTAGTGGTTGTTCATGTTTTTTTTTCTATTGGTGTTAATCTTAATTATGATGTTCTAATTTGGTTGTACCATAGTGTAAACTTAATGTTCAAATAAAGCATTTAATAATAATAAAAAAAATTAAAAAGAAGCAGCACAGAAGAAAAAAAAAGTTAGCAAGGGAAGGGCATAAAAAATTGTACTGAAATTATTGGAGTTATTCGGGCCACACGTGCTGTCGGAAAGATCGTAAATACTAGTTTCCTTTAACGCCCTCTCAAGTCAAACTTTGAATACGATGAGCTCGTACTCACGGTTTCAGAAGTGGGAAGTAGGAAATTTCCGATAGCACGTGAAGGCAGCAAACGCCGCCAAAGTCCCCACTTCAAGCGCTCTTCTCATTTGTTGTGGCCACGACAATTGAACCGCACATCCCTGCCGTTCACCGTACTATTCCATGTAATACGTTGAAATTTAATGCACCTTTAATGCTAGTATTCCTAATGTGTCTTGTATTTACACTAACTCTGTTTGCTACTGCTTTAAATCAAGCTTTATATCTATATCTACCCTAAACGGATGCTGTTTAATTAAGGCTTATACATGCTAGTTTCCATGACAGAGTTCAAAATAAATCTTTTCATCACTATAGGAGCTGCCAGTTGCTAAGTTTCAAATGATTATTAAACAGCAAGCATAAACTACTGCAGCCCTTCCGCCGTACTCAGTGTACTCAGAAATGAATTTACTTTGATTAATTTTCTAATATGAAGTTAGTATAAAACTTTATCTTTAATAGATGCAAAAATTAAATTACTTACTTCTAAATGAAGAGCACATCCTGCGAGCATAGATGGGTTTCGCTGTCAGGACAGTTGGTTTCGTTTACTCCTAAATAAAACTTGCTAGTCTTGAAAGGTTATCTGGTGTAGACTGCCATCTACAGGAGACAGGACGCCACTGCAAGATCAGTCAAGCAGCCGCTCACTGCAGAGATAATAGGCGGAGCTTGACGTCCAGCTCCCCATCTCTAGATGTAATGGGTGAAACTTCAGTTACACCATAAAATCAGAGCCATAGAGAATATTACCATAACTGTCCATCATATCCAGTAAAGAAAAAATATTATATTTAAACCAGTTTTCATAATGCAAAGACTTATTATGGTGTACAATAAAAAATATTATTATATTATAGTTATGAGAAACTTCTAATTTCCAATACAAGAGGGCTTGCTAATGAAAGACAGATAAAAAGAGGTAGCTTGAACAACTCAAAATCACACTTAATCAAAAATTCTAAACCATGGTTTTAAAAAGGTGTGATTTTGAGTTTGGGAAAGTGCACCCACTTTCCCCAAACACTGAAGAAAAGCCAATAACATTTAGTCCCCCTTCTTCATAACTGAACCAAATAATTTTTTATTAATATAGTGATGCTTATTTTTCCAGATTAAGTTAGAGATTGCATTGTTATATTCCTTTACTAAGTAAGGGGGATAGCTAGTAAGGAGGCTGGGTAAACCAATCTAGAGCAATTCCATTTTGGTTTGCAGAATTCTTCCAAATATTGAGATATATCTTTGTATCCAGCTGTTGAGAATGTTTTTTGCTTTTAGAAATCTGTTTACAAAGTTCTCTTGGATACTATGATTGTTGTCTTTGTCTCAGGATATTTATATGAAGAGTTTAATTTGCTGCCATGAATTCCAATTAATTCACATTTGTTTATATTTAAATGTAAGCCGGATGCTTTGGAGAAGTTAACTGAATGGCTCTATCAGTTTGATGTTTGTCCTTTAAAAAGAGTGTTGTGTCATCGGCCAATTGACTAACACCAATTTGTCTTCCAATCCAAACACATTGAGTTTATCAAAGCTATTGTCTTTGTTAATCAAAATAGCAAGCATTTCTACAGCCAAGATGTATAGGAAAGGGGAAAGGGCATATTTCCTTGTGAAATATGAAATCTCTGGGATGTCCCATATGAGAGTGATATAGAGCTATTAATATCTTTATATAGTATTTTTATAAAAGAGATACATTTATTACCAAAACCATATTTTTCAAGAGAGCTGAATATGAAATTGTGTTCAACTGTGTCAAACGCTTTCCTAAAGTCCAAGAATAGATTAGCCATCATCCTCAATCCATTCATGATAATCTAAAATGTCTAGAACTGAATATTGAATATGTCTAGAATATTATTTGGAATTGATCTTCCTTTCATGAAACCAGATTGTGATTCACTAATTATTTGATCTAAACCCTCCTTATGTTGCCAAGTGAGCTCAAATTTATAATCGCAATTAAGTAGAGTGATGGGGCGAAGGTTGTCTATTTGTTGAGCGTCTTTGCCTGGCTTGGGTATAAGAGTAATCAGTCCTTGCTTCATAGTCAAAGTTAGTGAATTACTCTGAACACATTCGAGAAAGGCTTGATACATTAACTCCCTCAAATCTTCCCTAAAAATTTCCCTGAGGATAATTTATGACTTTATCAAATTCCTCTGTTTTTATATCAGCCTCACACAAGTCTCTAAATTTGTGGTCTGGTCTATCTGCGGTATGTGTGAATTCTATAAAAAAATTAATTCTATACATGGCAGTCTGATGCATGTCACGGGTGGCCATATTAAGGTTAGCTCTACATTAGTTCATGATTAGTTCCTGCCTTCACTAATCACTAGTTCATGTTGAAGTATAAGTAATTCAGGTATTAGCACAATGATTATTCATGTACCATTATACCCTGAACAAAATTATAAACGCAACACTTATGTTTTTGCCCCCATTTTTCATGAGCTGAACTCAAAGATCTATGAAACCAGATGTACACAAAAGGCCTATTTCTCTCAAATATTGTTCACAAATCTGTCTAAATCTGTGTTAGTGAGCACTTCTCCTTTGCCGAGATAATCCATCCACCTCACAGGTGTGGCATATCTAGATGCTGATTAGACAGCATGATTATTGCACAGATGTGCCTTAGGCTGGCCACAATAAAAGGCCACTCTAAAATGTGCAGTTTTACTGTTTTGGGGGGGTCCGGGGGGGTCCGAAAACCAGTCAGTATCTGGTGTGACCACCATTTACCTCACACAGTGCAACACATCTCCTTCGCATAGAGTTGATCAGGTTGTTGATTGTGGCCTGTGGAATGTTGGTCCACTCCTCTTCAATGGCTGTGCGAAGTTGCTGGATATTAACAGGAACTGGAACACGCTGTCGTATACGCCGATCCAGAGCATCCCAAACATGCTCAATGGGTGACATGTCCGGTGAGTATGCTGGCCATGCAAGAACTGGGATGTTTTCAGCTTCCAGGAATTGTGTACAGATCCTTGCAACATGGGGCCGTGCATTATCATGCTGCAACATGAGGTGATGGTCGTGGATGAATGGCACAACAATGGGCCTCAGGATCTCGTCACGTTATCTCTGTGCATTCAAAATGCCATCAATAAAATGCACCTGTGTTCGTTGTCCATAACATACGCCTGCCCATACCATAACCCCACCACCACCATGGGCCACTCGATCCACAACTTTGACATCAGCAAACCGCTCAACCACATGATGCCATACATGCTGCCATCTGCCCTGTACAGTGAAAACCGGGATTCATCCGTGAAGAGAACACCTCTCCAAAGTGCCAGATGCCATCGAATGTGAGCATTTGCCCACTCAAGTCGGTTACGACGACGAACTGCAGTCAGGTCGAGACCCCAATGAGGACGACGAGCATCCAGATGAGCTTCCCTGAGACGGTCTTGGAGGTGAAGATGCTGGATGTGGAGGTCCTGGGCTGGTGTGGTTACACGTGGTCTGCGGTTGTGAGGCGAGTTGGATGTACTGCCAAATTCTCTGAAACACCTTTGGAGACGGCTTATGGTAGAGAAATGAACATTCAATTCATGGGCAACAGCTCTGATGGACATTCCTGCAGTCAGCATACCAATTGCACGCTCCCTCAAAACTTGCAACATCTGTGGCATTGTGCTGTGTGATAAAACTGCACATTTTAGAGTGGCCTTTTATTGTGGCCAGCCTAAGGCACATCTGTGCAATAATCATGCTGTCTAATCAGCATCTTGATATGCCACACCTGTGAGGTGGATGGATTATCTCGGCAAAGGAGAAGTGCTCACTAACACAGATTTAGACAGATTTGTGAACAATATTTGAGAGAAATAGGCCTTTTGTGTACATAGAAAAAGTTCAGCTCATGAAAAATGGGGGCAAAAACAAAAGTATTGCATTTATAATTTTTTTCAGTGTAATAAGGTGTTACCCAAATGTGTAGTTACTTGTCTACATCAATGGGTGGTAGATCGTTCAGTGCTATGGCACCGAAACTCTGTAACTCACTTCCTCTAACTCTTCGTGACACCTCTACTATATTCTCATTCAAATCACAACTAAAAACCTATCTTTTCTCACAGTATTTTCAGCCCACTTCCATCTGTTTTATTGTGTTTTGTTACTGTATAAACACCAATCAGGTATAGCATTATGATGAAGTGAATAACACTGATTATCTCTTCATCATGGCACCTGTTAGTGGGTGGGATATATTAGGCAGCAAGTGAACATTTTGTCCTGAGTTAGAAGCAGGAAAAATGGGCACGCGTAAGGATTTGAGCGAGTTTGACAAGGGCCAAATTGTGATGGCTAGACGACTGGGTCAGAGCATCTCCAAAACTACAGCTCTTGTGGGGTGTTCCCGGTCTGCAGTGGTCAATATCTATCAAAACTGGTCCAAGGAAGGAACAGTGGTGAACCGGCGACAGGGTCATGGGCTCATTGATGCACGTGGGGAGCAAAGGCTGGCCCGTGTGGTCCGATCAAACAGACGAGCTACTGTAGCTCAAATTGAAAAGAAGTAAATGCTGGTTCTGATAGAAAGGTGTCAGAATACACAGTGAATCACAGTTTGTTGCGTATGGGGCTGCATAGCCGCAGACCAGTCAGGGTGCCCATGCTGACCCCTGTCCACCGCCGAAAGTGCCAACAGTGGGCACGTGAGCATCAGAACTGGACCATGGACAGACACTTCTCTGCCATTTATTATTGCATTAAATTTGTCACATTGTGCAGTCACAGAGGATGATGAAATCGCTGATTTAAAAGCCTTTTCCCTCAAAATAGTGTTGCCTGTTGCGCTTTTCCCCACCCCTGTTTTTCCGACCAAAAGAATCCGGAGTTCCTCTCCTGGGTCATGCACTGCATATTGAGAAGAATTACAAGTATCACTTATAATCTGATAATCTCTTGCTAATCTTTAAATATTTTATATAGGCCTATATTAAAAAAATGATAGTGCAACATTTATACAATATTATTTGAACACATGGGGGGGGGGGGGGTACTTACCTCTGTCAATCGAATCATCAACAGAAACATGATTTTGTTGGTTAAACATCTAGAAATGATTTATATAATATTAAACATTTGTTCACATTTCCTCATTTATACTATTTATTTAGGCTACACACAGAAAAGTATATAATCTATATTTATTCTAGGCAAAGGGGACCCTTTTTTATCAGTTTGGCTGAATGGGTTAATACCTGAAATTAGAAAAGGAGTGTGTAATAGAAAAGAGGGTCTGGGTTTTCCAACTGACACTAATTTAACTGTGGAAGAATTGATGGTAACTGCAAGGGATGTGGCACGCGAAAAATCAGGCTTCAAAGTTGGTGCGTGTTATGATTACAGATCCTAACAGCTCTAACAACAATCTAAAAACTGGAGCAGAGCCAAAATCAAGCCAAATGTTCAAGTTTAAATCAGATTCTTGTTGGAATTATGGCAAAAAGGGCCACTTGGCAAGAAATTGTAAATCTAAAAAGAAACTGCAAAAACAGGCAAAGGTTGAAACTCATTTTCTTCCTCTCCCTGCACTGTAAAACCTAACAGCTAAATGTACTAAATAAAAATTAGTTACTTGCATGCAAATATAACTGAAAATTATGTGAACTGTAACTGAAACAGAACTCAAATCAAATGAGTTATAGCAAATTTCTAGTTCCCAGCATGATAATTGGATAATAAGTTTAATTAAGTGATTAATTGAGCATTATTGAAGACACCTGCTTTTAACAAGCAGAATCACTGAAGGAAAGAGGAACAAGGAGAACCGAAAAAGAGAAAAGACGAGAAGAAACACAAGAACTACAACTAACTTCAGTCACAGCTTTCAATGAAATCAACTGAAGATAAAAGAAGACATTAAATCTCTCAAGATCTCAGCAGAGGAGGACTAAACAACTCCACAAACAGCATTATCAGATTCACTTATTAATAACCAGATTGACTTTATATCTGTCAGACATCTACAGAAGTTCTTACTGAGAATTAATAGAGCTTTAGATGTTGATGTTTTATTGAAAATAAGTTCTGGTTGAAGTTACCATGATGGAGATCAGTGTTTGCTTTAGTTAGGCAGTTTGACTCTTGACTTTTAACAAACGTATTCTCTATTAGCAAATGCAATAGTTTTTCAAAGAAAATGAAAATATGCATTGGCAAAGATCGGGATTTAAAGTGAAAAAGATCAGTTAAAGGTGTCTGCTTTTGTAACATTCAAATGAATGTTATAAGGAGGGGTTCTTGATTGATTTACAGAACTTATATTAAACACAGCTGTTGTGAAAAATACTACTAATGCAATAGCATTTCTACAAAGTAAACAGATATTTTAAAGATACTACAACAACATGTTTTGCTTTTATTAACAATGGTGACAGCAAAACATAAAAAAACCAGTACAGTTGCATGACTTATTCATGCCGCAATGCATGCTGGGCGACATAGATGAGCTTTGTACTATGCTGGCATCCAGCATGTCACCATTGTTGAGATTTATATGCTGATTGTTGAAGTTTCTGTGTGCCTAACCAATAGAGAAGCCCAAAATGTTCAAAGTGTCACAATAAAAATGCATGGCTAGATAAACACTGCTGTAGTTTCTCAAAATTAATAGCATATTACTAACACAACACCCTTACAATCATTATTTTTTAAGTTTGTATTATAATCTGCAAATTAGTCCAGTTTATGATGATTTTGTCACACATTAGCAACATCATCTGACTTCATTTGCTTTTGGCATTTATTGCCAAAGCAAATGTGCTCTTTAAACACATTGTTACAATAACCAAGAAAAACAAAGCTAAGGGTCAAGAGCCCAACTAAAGCTAACACTGATCTCCATCATGGTTACTTCAAAAATGAAACATTTTCAACAAAATATCAACATCTAAACTTCTGTTAACTTTTGTACAGAAACTGGTCAAACTGGTTAGTAACAAGTGGAGATGTAATGCTGTGAGTTGTTAAATCCACTTCTGCTGCCTTCTTTTATCTTCAGTTGATTTCATAAGGCTGTGGCTGGAAGTCAGTTGGAGTTTCTGTTATTGTTGTTCCTCTTTCCTCCTGTGCACATGCTTGTTAACAACAGGTGTTCATCACTAATGCTCAATCATCACTTAATTAATCACTTAATTACTTAACTGCAACATATATTATTGGTTTCTAAACTTAAATTAATTGAGGAAATAAGTTTCCTCAAATGTAATGAGTTAGCTTAACTTATTGGGTTTCAACTTTGTGTGTGCTATTGTGAGCTAGCAGTAACTGCAAGCACTGAGTTCATTTAAAGTTTGTAATTTTAGTGGTTTTACTCAATATAGTGAAGTTTTAGCTGTAAAAAGTATTTGAATGCAGTGTAAAGTTTAATTGTATATTAAGAAATATTCTTGGTTTAGTGGACTCGATTAAAATAAGTTCAGAGTACTCATAACTGTTTTTTTTTACTTGAGGTAATCCGTTTCCTCAAATGAAATGAGTTAGCTTAACTTGTTGGGTTTTACAGTGTGCTCCATCTGCTTTAGACCTAGTCTCTCAGTTTGGCCAGCTTCCACTTGAAACACAGCAGGGGCTGCTGGGTGCTGTCTCATCAGCTCCAGCAGCTGCAGAAGCGCAGCTGGCCCAACAGGGAAACTAGATGGGTCCCCCTCCTCTCTCAGGGCCTTGGAGGGAGTGGTTATTTACAAGCCGGACGGCTAGTATGTGAGGGCACATATTTTAAACACAATATGATTTGGACTTCCTTATTGATACTGGTGGCGATATTATTGTAATTCCATCTGATTTTCTTACAGAAGTTTCAAATTGTGCATGTTACAAGCGCAACAGGGAACGGAACATTCCTTACAAAAACACAGCTGCTTACTCTTTTGTTTGAGCCACATGTAGTTACTACTGCAGTATGGGTGGGTGAAATTATTGGGGATGAAGGTTCTTGAAGGTTGTGATGGGATGTATTGATGATGTTGAATTCAGATTTACAATTCAAAGAGGGAAAATTAAGAGGCTGACATGGAAATTGAGAACATTAGAACCATTTACAGGAACACTCCACATTGCATGAAACAATATATATATAGACATGCAGGATGCTAAAACAGCATTTTTAAAAGTTTTAAGAAGTTTTCCCAACATATTTATAATATTTATTTTTCTTGACACATTTTGCCCTCCTTAGTACCAATTGAGCATCGTTTAATTGTTACTGACCATGTCTATACCTTGACTGACATGACAGCTTCACACAGTTGCTGCAGATTTGTCGGCTGCACATCCATGATGAGAATCTCCCATTTCACCACATCCCAAAGGCGCTCTATGATATGGTGACTGTGGAAGCCATTTGATTATAGTGAACTCACTGTCATGTTCAAGAAACCAGTTTGAGAATAACCATCAGAAGATGGGTACGCTGTGGTCATATGATGGGTACACTGTGGACCACAGTGTACCCATCTTCTGATGGTTATTTCCAGCAGGATAATAAAGCTCAAATCATCTCAAACTGGTTTCTTGAACATGACAGTGAGTTCACTATACTCAAATGGCCTCCACAGTCACCATATCATAGAGCGCCTTTGGGATGTGGTGAAACGGGAGATTCTCATCATGGATGTGCAGCCGACAAATCTGCAGCAACTGTGTGAAGCTGTCATGTCAGTATGGACCAAAATCGCTGAGGAATGTATGCACCTTGTTGAATCTATGCCACGGTTTTAGATGTAGAATAATAATGCATTATTGATAACTAGCAGTGTTATTTTTTTCAAAAAGAAAAAAATATAAAGCTGCTCATCGCTAGTAGCTTTGTTATAACTTTTGATTAATATTTCAATTAATCCAAATTTCTTCTTCAAAAGAGAAGATGGCTCCCTTCATGGTTGACACGTTACAACTCCCAGGAATTCATTAAGCTTATCTGAGAGGCAAGTGATGTTTATACAAACCCGATTCCAAAAAAGTTGGGACACTGTACAAATTGTGAATAAAAACAGAATGCAATGATGTGGAAGTTTCAAATTTCAATATTTTATTCAGAATACAACATATATGACATATCAAATGTTTAAACTGAGAAAATGTATCATTTTTAGGGGAAAATAAGTTGATTTTAAATTTCATGGCATCAACATATCTCAAAAAAGTTGGGACAAGGCCATGTTTACCACTTTGTGGCATCCCCTCTTCTTTTTATAACAGTCTGCAAACGTCTGGGGACTGAGGAGACAAGTTGCTCAAGTTTAGGAATAGGAATGTTGTCCCATTCTTGTCTAATACAGGCTTCTAGTTGCTCAACTGTCTTAGGTCTTCTTTGTCGCATCTTCCTCTTTATGATGCGCCAAATGTTTTCTATGGGTGAAAGATCTGGACTGCAGGCTGGCCATTTCAGTACCCGGATCCTTCTTCTACGCAGCCATGATGTTGTAATTGATGCAGTATGTGGTCTGGCATTGTCATGTTGGAAAATGCAAGGTCTTCCCTGAAAGAGACGACGTCTGGATGGGAGCATATGTTGTTCTAGAACTTGGATATACCTTTCAGCATTGATGGTGCCTTTCCAGATGTGTAAGCTGCCCATGCCACACGCACTCATGCAACCCCATACCATCAGAGATGCAGGCTTCTGAACTGAGCGCTGATAACAACTTGGGTTGTCCTTGTCCTCTTTAGTCCAGATGACATGGCGTCCCAGTTTTCCAAACAGAACTTCAAATTTTGATTCGTCTGACCACAGAACAGTTTTCCACTTTGCCACAGTCCATTTTAAATGAGCCTTGGCCCAGAGAAAACGGCTGCGCTTCTGGATCATGTTTAGATATGGCTTCTTTTTTGACCTATAGAGTTTTAGCCGGCAACGGCGAATGGCACGGTGGATTGTGTTCACCGACAACGTTTTCTGGAAGTATTCCTGAGCCCATGTTGTGATTTCCATTACAGTAGCATTCCTGTATGTGATGCAGTGCCGTCTAAGGGCCCGAAGATCACGGGCATCCAGTATGGTTTTCCGGCCTTGACCTTTACGCACAGAGATTGTTCCAGATTCTCTGAATCTTTGGATGATATTATGCACTGTAGATGATGATAACTTCAAACTCTTTGCAATTTTTCTCTGAGAAACTCCTTTCTGATATTGCGCCACTATTTTTCGCCACAGCATTGGGGGAATTGGTGATCCTCTGCCCATCTTGACTTCTGAGAGACACTGCCACTCTGAGAGGCTCTTTTTATATCCAATCATGTTGCCAATTGACCTAATAAGTTGCAAATTGGTCCTCCAGCTGTTCCTTATATGTACATTTAACTTTTCCGGCCTCTTATTGCTACCTGTCCCAACTTTTTTGGAATGTGTAGCTCTCATGAAATCCAAAATGAGCCAATATTTGGCATGACATTTCAAAATGTCTCACTTTCGACAATTGATATGTTATCTATATTCTATTGTGAATAAAATATAAGTTTATGAGATTTGTAAATTATTGCATTCCTTTTTTATTCACAATTTGTACAGTGTCCCAACTTTTTTGGAATTGGGTTTGTACAACACTGTTGTGAAACATATTTTCATGCATCACCATATTCTGTGTAAGCCTTTATTCCAAACAATACTCAATTAAGCCTTGTTTTTTTTGTTTGTTTTTTCAGTATAATTTTGATATTTTCTTGTGGCTTACGTGATTCAAGTTCAGTTGTCTTAAGTAGCCAAACTAAAAATATCTCATGCTCATCTTATAATTACAGTCAACCGATGACTTAAGGCAATCTGTTCACTTTAAAGGTGGAGCATTCACTCTTTCTGCTCCTCTCTGGTGGAATGAGCTGCCAACATCTGCTGAGACCATCACAACCTTCAAGAACCTTCAGCTTAAGACACATTTCTAAAACACTTAAAGGGTTAGTTCACCCAAAAATGAAAATTCTGTCATCATTCACTCACCCTGATGTAGTTTCAAATCCATAAGACTCTTGTTCGTCTCATAAACACAAATTAAGATATTTTCAATTAATTTTTAAATTAAATTGTATCCTTTTTTTAAAGATCCAAAAGGGTGATAAAGCCATTGTAAATTTTATCCATATGAATCAATGGTTTAGTGCGAGGCACGTCACTTTATATGACAAACACAAACGTACTCGGTTACTTAACGTAACCTCGGTTCCCTGAGATAAGGGAACGAGTACTGCGTCTTGCTAGACGCCATGGGAAATATTCTATTTCTCAAAATACTGAAGCATTTGTAAAATCCCGCAGTGCTACTGCCCAGTCAAAACAGTGTCGAGACCTCTCGCACGCTATTGGCTGGCCAGTGGAAACTGCATGAACCAATGGCAGAGCAGCGTAACTGAGCGAACCAATGGGCACTAAGCCCACGAAGCTGAGCACAAAAGCCCGCCAAATGGGCGGGGCATCTGCCCATAAGGTACGCTGTAATGCCCTAAAACGTCAGGTTATATCAACTGAAGCGACGATCACCCGTCGTTTAGCGCCATTGCATAGCTGTCTACGCAGTACTCGTTCCCTTATCTCAGGGAACCGAGGTTACATTAAGTAACTGAGTACGTTCCCTTTCGAACGGTTAGTCGTACTGCGTCTTGCTAGACGCCATGGGAACCTGTTTAATCCTGCCATGCTATGATAAGCGCAATGACATGTACTCCCTCAGGTTGAACACTCATTAAAAAGGGCCCAAGACTAGAGTTACTGACACATCATAATATATATATATATATATATCCTTATGCGTACTGGGCTCATAGAGGCCAGTAACTATAAGGAAAAAACTTTGTAAAGCATTGAAGCATATGAAGGCCCCAGATACCAACTTATGAAGGGGACGGACTTCACAGAGGCCGTCTTAATACTCATTATACAGCGAGGACTTGTGCCTGCAGCACAGGGACTTCCAGGCTGTAGAATCTGGTAAAAGTAGACGGTGAGGACCAGCCTGCCGATCTACAGATGTCACCAATAGAAACTCCACTAGACCACACCCAGGAGGAGGCCATGCCTCTGGTGGAGTGAGCTTTGACACCTATGGGGCATTGGAGGCCCATAGCATCATAGGCTAACGTTATTGCGTCCACTAGCCATCTATCTAGGCTTTGTTTGGTGACCGGAAGTCCCTTAGTGTGGCCACCAAAGCTTACAAAGAGCTGCTCCGACTGTCTAAAGTGGGAGGACCGCTCAATATATGCTCTAAGCGCCCTAACTGGGCAGGGCAGGTGTAACTGTCTCTCATCCTCAGAGGGGGGGAGAGCAGAGAGAGTGATTACCTGTGCTTTGAACGGTGTTGAAAGCACTTTGGGTACATAGCCATGTTTCGGTTTGAGGATGACTTTAGAATCGCCTGGGCCAAATTCTAGGCATGACGCGTTCACAGAGAGCGCTTGAATGTCACCCACATGCTTAACTGATGCCAGTGCTAATAGCAGGGCAGTTTTCAGCGAAAGCGGTTTCAATTCAGCCGTCTGCAACGGTTCGAAGGGAGGTCCTTTTAGTGCTCGTAGGACCAATGAAAGGTCCCAGGATGGCACCGTATGAGGGCAAGGAGGGTTAAGCCTCCTGGCTCCTTTTAAGAATTTTACGACCATGTGTCTGCCTACTGATTGGCCAGCTATCGGTGCATGAGATGCGGCGATAGCTGCCGTGTAGACTTTGAGTGTGGATGAAGTGCGTCCTGCATCCAACATCTCTTGTAGAAAAACGAGTATCTATGATATCTCGCATAACACTGGGTTATGGTTCCTGGCTGAACACCAGTCAGAGAACACTGACCATTTAAGGGCATAAAGACGCCTAGTAGACGGAGCTCTGGCCTCACTGATAGTGCTCAGGACACTCACTGGGAGGTTCTCGAGCCCCCCTTGAGTGGCCAAACATTTGTGGCCAGATTGTCCCGTTCGCCTGAGAAAAGAGATCTTTCCTCAAGGGAACTGGCCATGGAGCTGGAGAGTAGCTGAATCAACTCGGGAAACCAGTGGTGGGTTCGCCAGAGTGGAGCCACTAGCAAGACTGTGTGCTCGCATTCCCTGATTCTTTTTAAGACCTGGGGAAGGAGCGGGACTGGAGGAAAAGCATAAAATAGGCAGCTGGGCCATTCATGGGCCAGCGCATCCTTGCTCTTTGAAAAATAAATTGGGCAGTGACAGTTGTCTTCGGAGGCGAAGTGGTCGACCTCTGCCCTCCTGAAAACACTCCATATCATTTGAACCGTTTGGGGATGGAGGGTCCATTCCCCTGGGGACACGAGGCCCCTGGAGAGCATGTCTGCTCCCTGGTTCAGTCTGCCTGGCACATGCACTGCTTTTAGTGAATGCAATCTGCCTTTCGCCCATAAGAGGAGATGTCTGACCTGTTGGTTGAGCCATCTCGACCTGAGCCCGCCTTGGCGGTTTATGTAGGAGACCACTGTTGTGTTGTCCGTACGGACTAGGACGTGGTGACCTGAGAGACGTGGTAGAAAAGTCTCGAGGGCTAGCACTACTGCCAACATTTCTAGGCAGTTGATGTGCAACCGTGACTCCGTGCTCGACCATGAGCCGAAGGCCGGTTTGCCCTCGCACAGAGCGCCCCAACGTGTGTTGGAGGCATCCGTGGTGACCACCATTCGTCTGGAAACTGTCCCCAAGCTCACTCCCGACTCGTAGAGGCGGGGATTCGACCACGGGGACAGGGCTTTGATGCAGCCGCGGCCCACCTTGATCCAAAGCTGGCCTGAATGCCACACTTGGGGAGGAACCCGTGATTTCAGCCAGTACTGTAGGGGGGGCATGCCTTATGATGCCATAAGACCTAGCATTCTCTGAAAAATTCTCAGGGATCTGTTGGTTCCCGTTTTGAACGAGCATGCAAGCTCGTGTAGTCAGCTGTGTAGTCAGAGCGCGCTCGTTCGACAGCCACGCCCTCATTTGGGCCAATTCTAAAATCGTTCCCAGGAAGGAGATTCTCTGCCTGGGAAGCAATGAGCTCTTGGCTGTATTTATTCTGAGACCCAGGCATTCTAGATGGCTGAGTAGCACAGATTTGTGAGATTCTAGTTCTTCCTCTGACTGGGCGAGGATGAGCCAGTCGTCGAGGTAGTTCAAAATGCGCATTCCCGTTTGTCTCAAAGGGGAGAGAGCTGCATCCATACACTTCGTGAAAGTGCGGGGGGCCAGAGACAGGCCGAATGGCAGTACTGTGTACTGATAAGCCTTCCCGTCGAACGCGAATCTCAAAAATGGTCTGTGACGGGGGATAATTTGGATATGAAAGTAAGCATCTTTTTAGATCCACTGAGAAAAACCAATCCATCAGGCGGATTTGTGCGATGATCTGTTTTAATGTCAGCATTCTGAAAGGCCGTTTGATAAGGGCCTTGTTCAGATGTCTGAGATCTAAGATGGGCCTGAGGCCGCCATCTTTTTTGGGGACGAGGAAGTAGCGGCTGTAAAACCCTGACTCACTCTGTGCTGGAGGCACCACCTCTATAGCTTTTTTCATCAATAGGCTTTCTACTTCGGTTTTGAGGACATGAGTTACGTTGCTCTCTACCGAAGTGTGTGTTATGCCCGCGAAGCGGGGTGGTTTGCGAGCGAATTGGAGCCTCGTTTAATTGTTTTTATAACCCACTGTGACACACCAGGGATGGCTTTCCAAGCCTCTGCCCAGTTGTTCAGGGGTTTTATAGTGTCGGAAGGCAGCGCGCTGTGCAGGGCGCCGACTTCCGTGTGGTGCGGAAGAGAAAGAAAACTCATTTGTTGAACATTCATGTTTTTTATTGATCTCGCTATTACAGCGGCAGAATGCAGGGGAGCGCGCATTAGAGCGGGCTCGAAGTTTACATTCACAACACTCAAAACAACATTTTTCTCCCCGGCCGGAACTAAAACAAGAGTCTTTTGGGGGGCGGACCAGCCTGGGCGGCACTCAGCCCTCCTCTCTTCCTGACCAGCCTGTCAGGACTGCTTCCTGTGTTCGGGGTCCAGCGTTATTTTAGGCCAGGGTCCCTGACGCTTAGGCGGGAAACGCTTCGTCTGTTACTGATGCTGATCCTGTGGTGGGCAGGGCTGCGCGGGCGCATGCACTGTCCTACGCTGTTGCAGCTGCTGCTGGTACGGGGCTCTCGGGCGAGCCGAGGAGGCAGAGCTGGCTCGTTTCGGCAGAAAATGTCGCATTGCCTGGGACGCTTTCTGAGCCGTGGTGAAGCGGTCTGCAAACCCGTCCACCGCGGGCCGAATAGGCCATTCGGAGCGATTGGAGCGTCAGGAAGGCAATCTTATCGTCCTCCTTGATCTCGGTGAGGTTTGGCCATAAGTGGCGCTCTAGCACAACGAGGCTGGCCATAGACCTGCCTATGGCCTGGGCGGTGGCTTTTGTGGCGCGAAGGGCCAGGTCTGTGGCGCTTCGGAGGTCACGAAAAGCCTCTTGATTTGGCCCAGTCTCATCCATAGTCCGGAGGAGCTTGGCCTGAAACACTTGCAGGACCACCATCGAGTGGAGAGCGGAGCCTGCTTGGCCGGCGTAAGCATAGGCCCTATTCGCCAAGGCTGACGTTGTACGACAGGGCTTGGAAGGGTGGGCGATCTTAGGCTTCCAGCCTATCGCAGAGGGCGGGCAGAGGTGCGTGGCTACCGTTTCCTCGAGCGGCTGCGTGCAGGCTCTTCAGGGGAGGCCCAGCCGAGCTCATTGACGGCCTTCGTGAGGATACGGATTAGCTCGGTGTCCGCACCAGCCTTTGAGTCGCTGCACTGCTGTGATGTTGAGGGGGTGGGGTCGTCGACCGAGCCCGACCATTCCTCGGCATCCGAAGCGACGAGAGTGTACTCAGCCCTCTGGCTCCGCCGTTTTTTCTGCCGAGGTTCGGACGGTTATGTCAATTACAAATAAACATTCGATTCAAGTACATTATTGTCACAGGTGCATGCAGACAGCAAGATGAAGACAGGCGAATAAAGTTCCAAACGTATTTTAATAACAGATCATCCAAACAGCGGGCAGACAGGAATTAGCACGACACATCTTAACATAACGGTGACCGGACAAGGAGTGCAGGGGAAGGAACAACTTAAGTAGCAACACAAAAACGAGGATGATAATTAACACACAGCTGACACATATGAACTAATAATGATGGTAACTATGGTGACAGACGAGTGGCGGGAGTCAGAACAAAGAAACACGTGACAAACGAAAACAAAATGAAAGTCCATGAACAAAACTAAACAGGGGTGCGTTTCCCAAAAGCATCGTTAGCCAACTATGGTTGCAAGTTCCGTCGTTATCAACATAGTTCAACGAGTTGGTATTTCCTGAAACCATAGTTCCAACGAACATTCGCAAACAGCATTGTTGAGTGGTTTTAACGACTGCTCTGGACCTGTGGTTAGAAGCATAGTTTATTGTTTGCATGACATGTGGACTTAATAAATCCTTATCTTGAGCAAAATAAGCAAGCTGACATTTAGTACAATCTATATCTTTTATTTCGAATACATACAAATGTCATTTATGTTTGTCAAGAGATTTAAAGCACCTTTTTTGAAGAGTGCACATGTGCGTACGTGCTCTAGTACATAAGAATGAGCCTATGATTGAATCTGGAAATAAAGCGAAATAACTGAGAAAAATGAGAAATACTCATCAGATGCCATGTCCATAATTTATAGCAAAAAATCTAGAATGAATTCGATCTCAAACTAATTCATTAAAAGCAGATATTACTCCACCACCTGCATGACATCAATAACCAACGTGGTTGAATGACAGATTTGCGACAAGGCGGTTTCGGAAAATAGTTGATTAGCTAGTTGATTTCTTCAATGATGCATCGTACTATGGTAGTTAAGCAGCGAGTAACGTCGTTGTACGGGAAACGCACCCCAGAATGGTGACAATTATTTTGTGAGGAAGGAAAGTTTTAATAATGTTATTGCAACCTTTAAATAATGTTCTAATAACGACAATGAACATTTTAACATTTTTAGACAGTTACAAATAAACGTTCAGAGAACGTTGTATCGTGAGTAGGGTTAGGAGAATGTTGTACTAATGTTATTGTAACCTTGTAAATAACGTTCTAATCACAAGAAAACTGGACATTTTTACATTATAGAAACATTTCAAGTTACTGTTCCCACAACATTTTTAGATCTTAATTTTGTTAGCAGGGGTTCCATTATATTAAAGTTGTATTCTTTATTAACAGAGAATATCTGTTCTTTATTTATAAAATAGTTTGTAAGACACAGAAAAAGGCACAAATATCAAATTCACTTACACCTTCATATTTTTAAATGCTTATATTTCAGCCCTTTTACAACAAAATATCTGAGTTACCTTTTCAAATAAGTAACACAAGTTACTTTGTTTTCCCATTTATTGGCTGCATTCCACTCCACTTTTAGACACGCACTTGCAAACTTCCCTAAGCACTTCCCCTCGGGGGAATCCCTGCCGCCATTTTGAAGTGTGTTTCACTTCATGAAGTGGATGAGGGAAGTTTATATGGACAGACCCTCGCTCTCTCGATTTTGACCGAGGGAGCAAGTCTGCTTCATATGTACACTTGAGGCAGCTCCATATACCACAATGCAACACGATTGTGACGTCACCGCATATTGCGTTTTAATTTACCCCACCACAAACAACTCTATGATATATTAATTATTTTTTTAAATATTTAAAACAACCCAAACATACCTATATACATATAGAATGCTGCATTAAACAATTTTGTAAGGGAAAAAAATAAATAATAAATCAACTCCATAGTGGATTCCAAGTGATCAAGGGCTTAGGACGTTACAATTCAGACCATTGCAAAGGTTCCGCCAGTAGTGGGCACTCATGCAACGTAAGCAATGACGCACATCCGAGTGAACAAGACGGAGTGAAGTTAGCGAGTGAAGGCCATGAACAAAAAAAGATTCAGTATTTCTCAAAATGAATAAAATCAGTAAAATGCAAAATCAGAATACTACGCAAACCCCCAGTAATTAAATATGTAATTTAATACGTAATCACTTTATTGACCAATGACCGTGTGAATTTGCATTTCCTTCAGCCTTATTATTTAAATTTCGGCGTGAAAGGGCCTTTACATTTGCCCGAAAATAGAACTTTTTTGTTATAAAAAAAAAAAAACAAGCCCAGCCCAGGTGAGAAAAAGTAACGCAAAAGTAACGTAACGCATTACTTTTCTAAAAGAGTAACTAAGAAAACAGTTCAGAATTTCAGTGTCCAGTGAGTGGCGCTAAAATGTTATTTGTCCATCACATTTTAAAATAACGTAGACCTATGTCAGAAAAGCCAAACATATGGAGCTGGTTCTGTGATGCAATCTCCAAAATGTATTCGCAAACCATGCACTATGGTAAAAAGTGTTTTGAGGTCATAATATAATATTTTGCAAGGAGCCGCGTCTTTATTAATCCAAAATCTGCCCCTAATCATAATTTTGTATGAAAAGGAATAAATGTGCTTGCTGTTTTACTGCCTCTAGTGTTCATTTCTGTTGGAAACTGCAGCAATATGTATGTATTGGTATGTATTTCGTGTTTTGCAGAAGTGTTGCCTCAGGTATGTTTTTCCAATGAGCCTGTGCTGTTATTTCCTATTCACCAGGATTTAACATGTAAACATAGTTTTTTTTTATTTATTTATAAATATGTTTTTTTTGTAAAATTGGCTTACAAAGAGATAGGAAATCCAGTATTTTGGAAAGATAGATTAGAACGTATGTTGCTTGTGTCCTGTAAATTGCACAATTAATTCAAAAATTTGCACCCAGAAACACTATAATGCCAGGTTCAGACTAGACAATGTTTGTGTCTGTTACGATAGTCACTGTGTCAGATTATGCGATTTTGACTCCTAAATTCTTGTTGTTTCGTGGACAAGAAACATGTCAGTCTACACATTGCTTCCCGACCAATCATTGCTTTGCCGTCCATTGCTTGTGTGATGTCATAGAGAAGGCGGAACTAGCGACTGACTTCCAGAAACAAGAGCGTAAACAAACTACCGAAGCGGCGTGTTAGCTTAATGATAATTCCAGTACCCCCTGGGTTGCTAAAGCGCCTCCACAGTAGTTCGCTAGCATTTATCTTTTTTGACTCTGTCGTGGTAGTGAAACATCATAAAGGCAACAGTAGCCAATTGCTGCCATAGCTCCACACACCTTTCCTCTATTGCATAATTCCACCTAGCAGCACCAATAACATCGTCTCGTTTCGTCATTATCACTTCGTTTCGCCATGTTTGAAAGTGGTGTATGGAAGAGCTTCTGTGTTCCTATTGGTCAGCTTCACAGATCTGTGTGATGGAACTCGTTGTGGAGGGCCGGAAAAAATTAAACATAGTCTTTCTGTCGGGACGTTGTGATGCGTCCTTCACTATGACACACTATACAATATAAAATGATTGATTCTTGCATCCCAACACCCATCGTTTACGAATCACCCAGTACGTCAAACGGATCGTGCCAAAATCGGGCTGATATCGTGTAGTCTGAACCCGGCATAAGGCATTCTGTTTTAAATTATGTCAGCAGTCTTTCAGTCACATCAGAAGGTGAACAGGAAAGAATTTGGTTAATGCATTTAACAAAAAACTAACCAGATTGATTATGATTGAAATGCCATTCTCTGCTTGGACTCTTGCCGACTCTTCATAATTGTTGTTTAACGCTATTAATGCAGTTTCATAAGATTCGCCTTCAAATTTAGCACTCAGAGCTTCAATCTCCTTCCGTCTCTGCTCTTCTGTCTCCTTCAGGATACGTTGTTTCTCTTTCTCAATCACTCTCTCTGCCCTTTCAAGCATCTCACTGGTGTAATGTTGCCCACCATTTCCAGTGACCATTTTATCAATCTGGTCCAGCAACTGAATGACCTGTTCAGGATTTTGTTCTTTATTGTTGAACACATGGTATCGTCCACTGCAAGTTTTGATGAAACTGAGCAGTTTTGGGCTGTCCCGCACAAATGTGTGAATGTTCTTGCCCTCCAATCGATCTCCATGAGTGAACAGTGCCATGGTGTATGTGGAGGATTCTTTACCAAAAACTGCTTGAATGATTTTAACAGCTTCTGCATCTTCATCTGTGAATCTGCCCAGCTGAATCACCACTAAGAAGACATGTGGACCAGGAGAGGAGAGTGGAATACAGAGTTTAATTCTGTTGACCACCTCATCTATAGTTAGGCTGGTGTCAAACAGACCCGGAGAGTCAACAACAGATACTTTTCTGCCATTAACTGTTGCATGAAATTTTTCACATTGTCCAGTCACAGAGGAGGAAGATAAAGCTGATTTAAAAACCCTTTGTCCCAGGATGGTGTTGCCTGTTGCACTTTTTCCCACCCCTGTTTTTCCAACCAAAAGTATCTGGAGCGGTTCGCCTGGATAATGCACTGATGCACCTGGGTGATGAACAAGATTATATCTTTTATATCTTTATTATATCTTTAAATATGTTTAAATTCACATATGATTTGTTTTTTAAAAACCATGCGCTTACAGAATACCATGCATCCTAACAGAGGTTATGTAGTAAAATAAATGTATAGAATTAAAAGATAACCAAATACCTTTACCTTTTTGTGCACATGAATCCGTTTCTCTTTCCATGAAAATCTGGAAGTGATTTATGTATTATTATTATACAATTTATTAGGCTTTATTTGGCCATATATATGTTATAAAAATGATAATCAGCTTAGAGAAGGAAATGGGACAAAATGTACACTTAAGCATACCTGACTATTAGCAACAATTATACAAAGTGCCATTAGTACTGTAGAGAAAGATGATGTCATTGCTGGTTGTCCAGAAGAAATGTTCTTTGCATCTATAAAGACGTCAAAAAAAAGTCATGTAAAAATCCTTGCTATACATTTAAAATACGATGAAAATGCTCATTATAGATGAATATGATGTTTTATCATTATTATTTTTGAACTACTGCTTAATAACAGATGTGAAAAGGGTACAGGAAATTTAAACAGTAATTACTTGGGGTAATGTTAAAGTCCAAGGAAGATGAAGAGATGCCAGATCAAATTGCAATAGTATTTATTAAATGAAACAAACACAGGTAATCCAACAGGAGAGAAACAAATGAAACAATGTGACACACAAACAATAGCCTGATAAAGAACTGATCAAACTGTGGGACTTAAATACTAGGGCTGTGCTCGGAATATCGATACAACAATACATCGTCATGAACTCCTGACGATGCGCGTATCGATACAGCAGCTGCCGTATCGATACTGTGTGCTTTTGAATGTAACCAATTGTCACGTGACGTCAAGTGGTGCCAATTTTAGCAACGCGAGCAGCAGAGCGAGACATTCAAAATATATAAGAGGATTTTAAGTTGTTACTTTTATGGAATAGGTTTTAAGTTTTGTTTAGTCATTGAGCATTGTTGACACGCTTCAGTGTCACTATAATTGACACTATAATTTAGGGCTGGGTAAAAAAAATATCGATTTCTCGATTTTAATCAATTCTCATTTTTACGAACCGATATCTGTTCTTAAATCCCAAGAATCGATGAGTCATCCTGTTTTCAGTTGATGAATGAACGGGACATTATAGCGCGTCTCCCATCCAATAAATCACAATAATCTTTGTGCTTTGTTACTACTGATATGAAACAAAGTCTCAGATGTCATTTTATTACGAAATCCAAAAACATAAATACCGTTTTGGCGCTGTGGCGTGAGATCGCTCTGGCGCAGCTCAGCTCAAGTGAAGCGACACATGAACTGATCTTCTCTTCCGCCTTAATACCAGTTACAGCGCGAAATAAACATGAATGAGCATCTGAAAGTGTGTTAAAAGATACAGTACAACTTACCGAAATCCGTATCATGTCACATGGAATCACTCAATCAGTGTTTCAACCGCGGAAAGACGTGAGTAAAACAGCTTGTGAACAATGTCAGGTAACGTCACATTTACCTCAGAAAAACCATATTCAGTGTCCATAAACTAAACACTTTTTTTTTCAATATTTAATGCATGTTTTAATAAATCTGGCAAGTTTTTATGACAGCCACCATTTTTAAATGCTTATATTTCAAAAAACGAATTGGAGTAGTAATATGATTATGTAATTGTAAAGTTAATATTATAACCTTATTATTATTATTAAAAAAAAACATAATTGAGTGTAATTTAAGTGTTTGTACAAATCAGTTAATTTTTACCTTCAATATTATAGGCTAATGTAGCCTAGTAGGCTGACTCCCATAGTTTACAACATTAGTTAAGAGATTTGTTTTCCTTGAGAAAATTTGCCATGTATTGTACCTGATATATATCCAAAATAATCGATATTGAATCGAATCTAATCGAAATCGAATTAAATTGCAAGCTTGTGAATCAAAATCGAATCGAATTGTGAAATTTGTGTCAATACCCAGCCCTACTATAATTGTCATTTCAGTTATTGAGGCAAAGACTTTAAAAGCAAAAGGAAGAGCCATTCTAAGCTTTTTTTTTTTTTTTTATTTCATTTAACTCGTTTTTTTAATGACAAAAACAAAATAGTTTTTCCGTTATCACAACTGCTATAACACTGGTTATTCAATAAACAGATAGTACTGTTACTAAATTCTGCTCAAAAGAAATTTACCATGTACCATATCGTGATACGTATCGTATCGTGACTTTAGTATTGTGATGCGTATCGTATCGTGACATTGTTGGTGATACACAGCCCTATTAAATACACAAGGATAATGAACTCAAATACAAATGGGTGTGGGGTGGAGGAACAAAGCGCAGCTGAAGGCCTGGAAGTCTGTGACGCAGGCAGAGCAACATCTGAGCAAGGTGAGGCCAGAGGGACAAGGGAGCCCGGTGGAGCCGTGACAACAACAGTTCCAGGTGGAGGGAAGGAGCCAAGGTGGAGGCGAGGAGCCAAGGTGAAGCCGACTGGTCGACAGGCGGAGGTGGAGTTACGGGAAGAGTGGCCCGAAGTGAAATCAGGGGATCCTCACTCCAAGGCAGATCTGGTGACTGGAAGCCCCAAGGTGAATCCATCCGTAACATAGAACAGATGCTGGGTGAGGGAATAGGCTTGGTGTTGGACTGGAACAGTGGCAAACGAAGAACACTCTGTGCTGGACAAGACCATTGATGACCTAGACAACTCTGTGTTGGGCTAGACCAGTGGCGACAAAGACAACTCTATGCTGGGCGGGACCAGTGGCGGTGAAGAACAGACATTGATGGACGGGGCTTCCAGAGGCAGAAAAGGTTTGTGGGTGGGAATTGGAGGGGAAGCTGGACCTCGGGCATGATGTCCATGGTGGGCATAAGCTGGGTCTCTAAGTCTGCAGTGGGCTCTGGCTCCACCTGTCTGGAGTAGTGACTATTGTTACGTAGGGCTGGACGCTGGGAACAGAATCCTCTTCACTGTCGCCCACCGTAAAATCCCTCTATCCACAGGGCGAAGTTGATATACTCAGCCAGGGTCCAACAGTAATCCCCTTTAGGCATTACCATCATGACCTCATCATCTAGTCAGATCCTGAACCCCTCCATCAGTGTCAGGCCGTTGCAGGTGGTGAGATGGCTGACGCTGACAAAACTCCTCCATGTAAACCTCCAGGTTTCTGCCGTCTTGAAAAATAAACATCACACCCTTGAAGGCCTGTGAACATTTCTCATCGGGGCAACATTAATAGACGCAATATCCATTTTCATTTTTGTGGTCTGGTATTCTGTAACATTTAAGTCCAAGGAAGAAGAAGAGATGCCAAAAGGATCAAATTGCAATAGAGGCAGGAGAGAAACAAACAAAACAGCGTGTAACACACAGACAATACCGGACAAAGAACTGATCAATACACAAGGATAATGAACTCAAATACAAACAGGTGTGCTAATTAATCAAATGATGAATTGCCATGACAACTAAGTAGCAAACAGGAACATAGAACAAATGAAAGAGGAAACAAAGATGAGCCAATTAAAAGTCTGAAAACGAAACCAAAACAGACTAAACTAAGCATAACTGTGACACTTAGGAGAGTGAGGGGAATAGGATTGGATAGACTATTATAGGATTGTATGTTTATGTTTAGGATTGGATAGGATTTTATAGGTTTTAAATTGGATGTTAATACACAAGTTATATCAAACACTTTTACCCTAGTAGAATCTATAGAGACATTATTACCAGCATATTCCAATTTCTCTATTTAATAATTATTGTGTAAATACAGCCTTAAAGGGTTAGTTCACTTCAAAATGAAACTTTCCTGATCACCCCCATCTCATCCAAGATGTTCATGTCTTTCTTTCTTCAGTCGAAAAGAAATTACGTTTTTTGAGGAAAACATTGCAAGATTTTTCTTCATACAGTGGGGAGAACAAGTATTTGATACACTGCTGATTTTGCAGGTTTTCCTACTTACAAAGCATGTAGAGGTCTGTAATTTTTATCATAGGTACACTTCAACTGTGAGAGACGGAATCTAAAACAAAAATCCAGAAAATCACATTGTATGATTTTTAAATAATTAATTTGAATTTTATTGCATGACATAAGTATTTGATCACCTACCAACCAGTAAGAATTCCTGCTCTCACAGACCAGTTAGTTTTTCTTTAAGAAGCCCTCCTGTTCTCCACTCATTACCTGTATTAACTGCCCTTGTTTGAACACGTTACCTGTATAAAAGACACCTGTCCACACACTCAATCAAACAGACTCCAACCTCTCCACAATGGCCAAGACCAGAGAGCTGTGTAAGGACATCAGGGATAAAATTGTAGACCTGCACAAGGCTGGGATGGGCTACAGGACAATAGGCAAGCAGCTTGGTGAGAAGGCAACAACTGTTGGCGCAATTATTAGAAAATGGAAGAAGTTCAAGATGACAGTCAATCTCCCTCGGTCTGGGGCACCATGCAAGATCTCACCTCGTGGGGCATCAATGATCATGAGGAAGGTGAGGGATCAGCCCAGAACTAGTTTTTTGACTAAAATGTAGGTTTCCACTGAATGAAGCCCTAGCTTGACACTTTGTCCACTCTCTTCGTCAGAATCCACATCAATAAATCCACAGAACCACTCGTGCAAAAATGTATCCGTTTACTGTTAGCAACAAAAAACATAATCACAAGAATATTACAGAAAATAAAAAATGATTAATTAAAGACAAAAAAAACTGTGTGGCTCCACTCTCTGCTTGCCTGACTGTTCCCTCAGATAACTTCACCACCCCCCTCACAATTCTCGCGAGAGTATTCCAAGCAATTAAAGGAGCATGCGGTTAAATGTAAAAAAAAAATGCGATAACAGTCCTCTATTCCCAAAATATCACCAATGTAATATAAATGCACTCCAAATTATCCACACACATTTTAGATAATTACACAATTAACTCCTTGCATTACTGTAAATATTAACTGCATCAACCTGTAGATACTGTAAATATTCCCTTCAATTTCCTCCACGTAAATGAACCATGTAAATTACCATTTAACGCATAAATTAAAATTATTTATTAACTGCATTTAGGCTCTTACAATGTTGATAATGATGGAACTTGTGACCATAGTTGGCTAACGATGCTTTTGGGAAACGCACCCCAGTTGCTTTAACCCCCATCATCGCTAAATGTTTTGAAAGACTCATCCTCTCTCATATTAAATCTGCTATCTATGCCGACCTTGACCAACATCAGTTTGCTTATCGTGCAAACAGATCGACAGAAGATGCAGTCATCACAGCTCTCCACACAGCCCATACACACCTGGAACAGGGAAAAACCTATGTAAGAATGCTATTTGTGGATTTCAGTTCAGCTTTTAATACAGTTATCCGTCATAAACTGGTTCAAAAACTGTACAACCTGGGCTTAGGCAGCTCACTGTGCACATGGATACTGGATTTTCTGAGCAACAGACCCCAGAATGTAAGGATGGGAGCTCAAACATCATCCACTCTCATCCTGAACACTGGCACACCACAGGGATGTGTTCTTAGTCCCCTCCTCTACTCCCTCTTCACAAATGACTGTTCCCCCATTCATCCTAGCAATACCATTGTCAAGTTTGCTGGTGAATTTAGGAATTACAATCAATTCTGTGGTTTTAGTGATATTTAAGTCCAGATTATTGTGAGAGCACCATTCTGAAAATCCGAGCGCACTGAGCACTCTGCCCTCTGCATACACAAGGAGCAGGTAGAGAGGGTAGAGAGCTTTAAATTTCTTGGCCTCCACATCTCACCTGACCTCATGGTCTACATACATCTCACACCAGGTAGGGAAGGCCCAACAGAGACTTTACTTTCTTAGGAAGCTGAAACATGCCCATAGCTGAGTGTGTCATTGGTATGTCACTACCCACACTCAGTGACATCTACTCTGCTCAACTTCAAAAAAACGCCAACTGTATTTTAAAAGACCCCACTCATCCTGGACATCACCTGTTCTCCCCCTTACCCTCTGGGAGAAGATACAGATTAATTCAATCCAAAACAAACAGACTGAAAAACAGCTTATTCCCCCAGGCAGTTAAATGCTTAAATGCATAATCCCCCTTCATACCTGGGACTCGTGCAATAAACCCCTAATTTAAAGAAAGAAGTGCAATGAAATTTCCCCCCACTATATTGCTATTCTGCACTATTATTTCACTGTTTATGTCCATCGTGTCTATCACTGTATTATATCTTATTTTTCTTTCTATATTTATGTCCCGGTCATGTTGTATACATTTCTTTGTTTGTTTATGTTTATTTGTTTGAATATATTTTCTCATTTACAGTGTCTGTATTTTTCAATTGTCTGTTATTTATATACACTGTTTACATTGTCTATTGTTATCCTGCTAATTCTGAAGAGCTGCTAAATGTGTTCCGTTGTTCCTTTTAACAATGACAATAAAGATCTATCTATCTATGTAACCGATCGGCGAGAGTTGGCGCGTGCAGGCAGGGTGGAGCTGAAAACGTGAAGTCAGACACTTTCTGCTTCCTGTAGTGACGCTTGCGCTGTGTTTGTATACTTTATCACAGCTGAAGTGAAATTAATGCAATATTTGTCAAATACAGATGTTTCATTCACATTTTCATTCAATACTCTATGTACTGCTTAATCAGGGGTGCAAACTCATCAGGGGTGAAAAAGGTGACAAAACACTAGAAGTAGTATGGAGGAAGGATCCGTAGGAGAAGCTAAGCATCCGTAGGAGAAGATGCTGATTACGGCCAATACAGCACCCAGGCCCGTCGCAAGGGGGGTGCGAGGCCCTGTGCGAACGTGATGTGCGAGGCCCGGGGTCTACTGTTGCTATAGTGACAAACAATTTGTTGTTTATGTGGATATTTAAGAAAAGAAAAATCGTATATTCAGTTTAACAGCATTAGGTTCAAGAAGTTAAACTGTGTAACTGAATTGCGCAGTGCGCACATTTTGACACTTAAATTATGTTCTAAATTATGAATGGGTCAAACGCGTTTGCAAAACGGTCTGAACTTGAATTAGTTTGGACTGCTCTCTCACTGAATCATCTGAAGCGATTTCTCAGTCAGTAAAATAAACAGACAGTATTGAGAAAACAACCAGTGCTGTTTTTCAGTAGTTTTCCTCTGTGAACATGCACTAAATTGATGTCTGACTATTCTGTTGCTTTTTGCAGTTTTCAGATTTAAAAACATTTAAAATGTTTAGAGATAGAGTAGGCTTTACTCGTTCTGCGGTACCGTTGCTCTCACTGATGCTCCGAAAGGTGCGTAATAGTTTTTAACTTTATAGTGTTAAATAAAAAACCCTTTGTGCGTACCGTCAGATGAAATCCTGCAGGCGTCCATGCTTTCTCCGTCCATGCAATAAATGCACATCCTTGAATGAGTGCGGATTTCTAGTGTATTTACTTGAACTTCTTAGGTAATATCTATGGTCTGACCTATTTCAGAGGCGGCCAAAATCAGAATTTGAATGGACTGAATAAAGCTCTATTAACTTGATGACATGTATGCGCATGAATCACTGTCACACGCACAGTCTCACGCACAGATAAATATTGTAAGTTACTGCATAATACATTTTTAACAAGCAGAATAATACAGCATCACGATACACATTCTCATTTTTAGCTATGTCTTTTAACTATTATAGTATTTCGAAGGACAAAAACATGAACTTTTACTATTGGCTTTACATCATCAAGTCAGCTGTCAGCTGGCGCGAGGCCCTGTGCGGTCGCACACTTGGCACAGCCCTTGCGACGGTACTGACAGCACAGGTGTTCTGACATAGAACCCGGAAGCGCTGCACTGTGTTTACTACATGAACAGCGTAGGAGACTGACACAGAAGAGAAGAAATTGTTGATTTTTTCTTCATAACATTAAGGTTGAACCACTGCACTGAATTTACATGATTTAATTGTGTACATCAGTCCCACATGAATCAATTAAGTTAAACAAACATAATTTGTTCATGTAACTTCAACATCATAGAATGAATACATTTTAAGTGACCCAATTAAGTAGTCTCAAAGTGAATTTTATATGGCTCCCTGACATGATTTAGGCATTCAATTTCATATATTCATTCATCCACTTCAATTTCATATAGTTCAATGTTACAGAACTGAATTATAATACTGCACTAGCTAGTTGACAAACTTTTAGCTAGCAATAGCACAGATTAGCATCTTAAATACTAAGCATTAAAAGCTTCTTCAGCAAAGCCGTTATGCAATTAGTTGTATTAGTCCACAGCCTAAGCAAATGCTCCACTCTTCTCCACGATGGTAACTCACTGTAATTTAAATTGTTCTAATAATTCCAACATAATTGAATATTAAACACTATTAAACACTATCAAGTCTCCCCCTTTCTCATCTTGCTGAAAAATACATAAAATAACACTTTTACATATAAAATAACATTTACTCTCTCTTGATTTAGCCATATGCAAAGCATGCTGGGAACTAACAAGCCCTGCCCAGTTTCAGTTAATGCAGCACAAATCATTCATGTAATCTCAACACAAACGGATTAAGTAAACTTCAATTTGACATATTTAAGTGGATTGAACACAATCAAATGAAGTTAGGACAAAATGTATATCAATTGTGTTGCTTTAGCTCATTTTAATTAAGCAATTTGAACAAGCAGTAAAAATCATTTTTTTCAGTGTGTAGTCACATTGATTATTTTAACAATGTTTTTCCTACCTTTCTGGGCCATGAAAGTGGTAATAACATTGCAGTCTATGTGGGGGTCAGAGAGCTCTCGGATTTAATCAAAAATATCTTAATTTGCGTTAATGACAGTTAATGACAGAATTTTCATTTTTGGGTAAACTAAGGCTGGCCACACACGTGAATATTTTAAGCCCAATTTTGAGCCTGTTTTGGCGTGTGTGGGCGTGGCCCGATTCGAGGCTTGTCGCAAACAACTTTCCTCAATTGAAAAAATCCTCAATTGTGTGGTGTCATTATGATTATTTTACTGCTCCTGATCGCGTCAGAGCCTCCACTATCCCAAATTGTAAATATCAACATGTTTTATATTTCTGAATCTTGATCGGGCTGCCTGTGACGTGATACCCGCGATAGCCAATGAGAGCGAGCAAGCGTCATCTACCGGAAGTGTACAGAAGTGTAGTATTGAGAAAGAAGATCACCCATATTCTTTTTTTCTACTTTGTTTTTCACTATAAAACAGAACGTGCTTCAGGAGAGCCAGCTGACAACGTCGATTGTCTTCCATTTGTTTTTCTTCTCAAGTCACGTTTGATCTTGCGAGTCTCCGTGAGATCTCATGGCACTGTGAAATCATTCCTACAATCAACAAGTGTGTGGTCTTGCGGTCCAGATGAATCATGTAGTGTTTGCGTTCAGAGGATTATAATGCTAAAAATCAGTTGAAACTGTCATTATGTCTGTGGCCTCCCACATTTTTCAAATCCGTTAAGATGTGAAAATCGTCTAGTGTGTCCCAGGCCTAACCCTTTAACTCAAACTGCTTGCAATCATATCATTCTCTATAGGGCACAACTGACTGGTTCCTGCTGTGTCAGTAAGCAATGAGCTTGCATGCTCAACCTTCAAATACTAGGTTAGCATTTGCCTTAGCTGTGCAGCGAGCTTTCAGAAATCCTCTGAAATTCAGCATCTAAGATAAGTGAATGGTCTTTCTTATGCTATATCACTATACGTTTGCATGGTCTGCTTTATCAATTCCGTATGAAGTAACCATACACATGGTTTAAATCATCTGTCATAACAGTCCTGTTTTAATGCTTAAAGTGAATTACTAAACATATTAGCAGCTAGCGAATATGCAATATTGAGGTATGCAGCAGCAGCAAGCAGACAATGTAGTTGTTGTGAGGATACAGAGACAATTGCTGGCATGTGAACTCTTTAACCTTTTGAGCGGTACGGTACCACATATGGGATTTAGAATGTTCAGTGACGTGACATAACTGCCAGATTCAAACTGTGCTTTTGCGCTTTGGCTGGCGCTGAGCCAGAGTCAAACGCGCTCAGCGCTTGTCATATATCACAACTATGCAGTGTTTTCAACCACATAATGTTTAATTTTAGGTTTCAAACATTTAAATACACATAAGTACTAGTAAAACAATACATTCAGAGTTTGTAAAATACACACTGGTGTCTATGGAAGCAGCAGTAACCATCCATTCAAATATAATTTACCGACGCGATTTATTCATATCAGATACACATAAGTAACTATAAAGTTTACTCTATTCTGCTCCCAGTTCACCGGCCACTTACTTACTTGTGTTTCGGGAGAAACTAATGAATTCATGTGATGTAAATCCGACTGACAGGACTCTCTGAACTGCGGCGCGAACAAACATGGCGGCGCCCATCTCACGTTATAGATTAAGATCAAGATAATTTATAAAGGTTTTTAAACGACAAAACACACTCACTTACACGTATTTGAGAATCGGAATATCAGATAGTTGATGACATGGTAAGCAAGTTTGTGAATATTTTGAATAAAAAAAGGAAAAACGAAATATACGTCAATACATCTGTCAAACAGCGCTATCTTGGCTGTGCAGTGAGTCACGTGACAAGCATGACGCGTCGCCATGGAAACAATAAGGTGAAACATTCTAAAATAACGGTCACCTTAAAAAAAAAAACTCACTCTGGGGGGGTCATCTAGAATATTTTAATATATTCATGCGTGAAAGGGTTAAAGTTGTAGCAGATCTATTCTGCCAAAAAAAAATTATTGTAGCAGAGCCAAACACTCAGAGAGTTGTCATGGCAGAACTGTTTATAATATTACTTTAAACTTTTTCATCTCTTAGTAGTCTTATTAGTATGAAGGATACAGATTCAGATGTTCGATGCTCAGCTGGGGTCATACACAGCAGGTTACTACGTCAGTGTTTCCACCATAAACATTCCAATTCACCGGTCGAAGTGTGGGCTCACCCAGGGTGTCATATGTGTATAGATTCCTAGGTTGCCTGGTTCTGGCAGAAGTTCTCCTCATATGCTCTGATGCCAAGTCACTATCTTCATGCTCCGCTTCGCCTACGGATCCTTCCTCCAGCTGCAGCTCCCCTTGAAGATCTCCCAGCACCTCTTCATTTGACTCCTCTGGGCACTCCTCCAGGTAAGGTAGGTTTACAAATTCGTCAACGATTTCTTCTGTGTCAGGTTCCTTTTCAGGTTTCCTGTTTCTCTCTTGAGGATGGTAGGGGGTTGTATGTGAGTGCCTAATCCGACAGTAACTATGTAGCTTTTGGAACAGGCTGTTCTCGAACTCCCTCCCCTGGTCATGATTATGAGATTATGAAATCTTCAAAGATCTTCTGGGCTGCTGTCTTTCCAGGCTTGTTTCTGGTGGCGTATGCCTGGCCAAGCTTTAAGTGAAGTTCCTAAACGTAATTTAGGGAGGAGCGAGCCCATCTAATCTTCCAATCAACAGCCAACAGCCAGAGTATATAAGCAGCTGCTTACCTCTCCTCAGTCTCAGCTGTTCCAGCATCCGGTAGTGCCGTACTGAACAATGTCCGACACCCAGGAAATCCAGACGACGAACTGTCCTTTCTTCCCGAGACACCAACAGTCACATCTCGCATAAGATCAGATCTCACAGATCCAAACACAGATACTCTTTCTGAGCGCTCTGGCCGCAAAATCCAGCACTCATACAAACCACGCTCCAGAAGACCAATCTCTCCTCCACCCTCAAGATCACCAGTTTTAACTGCGCCGCGTCCATCTTCTTCACAGACTTCTTCATCTCTACATTCTACCGCCGTTAATCCACCGATTCCACCCATTTCAAAATGGTCCGTCAACAGTCTACTTCAAATCCTCTCCAGCTTTGGAATCCTTTTCTCCCGCAGATCATCAAAAGCTCAACTCCTATGATCTCTTCATCAGTTCTAACAACAGTTCCAGCATTCCAACAAACACTTCAACATCTCATAAAAGCAAGAATCAGCCCTCATCCACTTCTGTTTCTCTTCCAGCCCGGCATTCTGAACGTAAACATTTACAGCGTGCTAATCCAGAGGCTGCCACCGCACGCATTTCCTTGTCAGCCAGTTTTTCCGGCCGGCCAACAACAGCGGCCACGAAAAACAGTTTTGCTGTTTCCCCAGCTCTCATGAGTTCCCATATGAAGTTAACTCCACTCCCCAGGCTAGAACCAACTATCCCAACTTACTCTATTGTACTTCCTTCCAGTTGCAGGCAGAGCCCCACCAAAATATTCATCCAAACTATATGCACTGAATTAATAATAAATTATAAATGTTTTCAGCGTTTTGCAACAAATATTTTAAGTCGTAAATTGAGCTGGATATATTAAAATGTAGTGCATGGTTCAGGAGGCATGTATTCATGATACTACTGGGGCAGCCAGTCTCAGAGACCTCTCTAGCTCTACAGCGCCCCACAAATTTTTAATGTAAATCTGTGGTAAAAAATAGAACTGCAGCGCACACTCTTAGAGAGCCACGGGGGGCAGATTTCTGGCTGCCCCGCTTATTTTCACATTAAGTTACCTCACGTAAACCTCGCTCCAAACCAAGACGATATTAGTCCGCTTCAGCTATGTGTCTGTATAAGGTCAGTGACATGTCTGTTCTTTCTATGTGGAGTAGCTTATCAAATTAACAAGATTATAAACCCTTTATTTTAAATGTGCTCACGCGAATAGCTTTTATATACAGTAGTTCTGTTGTGTTTGTTTCATGTTTGTTCTGAGAATAGACATGACTTTGTTTTCCTCACTGGAATTCCTACAGGAACTTGTAATATTCTAAAACAACATTCGGACGCAATAGATACTACATTAAGACAACTCTAAGATCCCATTCTATGCGTTTAAGTCTGTCAATCATCATTAGAGTGCCATCCTCAGGCTGAATAATGCTAGGACATTAGAATTCTGCCAAAAGCGTGTCTGATGTGTTCAGCGATTAGAATATAAAGCTTACAAAATGGTTATCATAAACTAGCGCTAAAACCCAGAATCTGCCCTACCTAAATTTATGGCCAGGAGCCGCTACTGACCGTGAATATCATAAACATTTGTTTGTAATATAATCTACAAATGCATACACAAACAAATGTTCCTGCCACATTTAAAGGCATTTTACTCGCATACACCTAGTTTGCAGAACAAACTAAACCGACAAACTAAATGCTCCCGTGGTGTCTGCCGTTGCTAAGCAATCATGAGCCACATTCTCCATGACGATGAAGAAGTTTCAACAAAGAATAAATGGATTTCCAGCCCTTGCATTAGCTTTACAGCTAGATATATTTATGGAGATAAAAAAAAAAACCCACCCTGTACAGCTATGATCAGCTGTTTCGTCCATCTTGGCTGAGCTTTCAATGTTGTTACCGGTTATTACGGAAAGGCCGAAGCTGATCGGCTGGTTCGATGTCACATGACATGCGGTGCACTTGCGGCATTCTGAAAAATTGAGATTTTTTCATCTCGTTGAGGCATAGACGAGCCTGCTTGGAAAAAACGAGCGTGCCGTACCACATGAGTGTCGCGATGGCGTTGCTCTCTATTTGAGCGTGCTTGTCGCGCATCTACATTCAAAATAACAAACTTGAGCGTGCAAAAGACGCAACATATGTGAACCTTAGTCAGTGGTTAAATCAGCGTAGCAGTCAATAAATGGGACAAGGGAGGTCACGTACGGGACAAATCAATTAGGCCCAATATACGGGACATCCCGGCTAATACGGGACAGTTGGAAACCCTAATCTGACATCCCGGTGTTGTTCAATCTGCCAGTCAAGCGCAACTACGGACTGGTTTTATTATCAACTCGTATATCCACTCATCTGAACTGGATTATACGTTAGCGAAACATTTAAACAGATTAAGAGTGTAAGCTTTGTAACTAACAGTTGTTTCCTGCACAACGAGGGAGACCTTGAGGACCAGATAGCTCCCCGAATACCCGCGATATTTGGGGTTCCTCTGACTGCGTGGGAGGAGGTGGGTTTCGTCGGCTGACGAGAGAGAGAGAGAGAGAGAGAGAGAGAGAGAGAGAGAGAGAGAGAGAGAGAGAGAGAGAGAGGCATGCTTCAGGATTCCGGAATCGCTGTATGGTGCATGTGGAATTGAGGTAGCTTTGTTTGATTTATTTGTGCTCAGGAGAGTAAAGGGGGCATTTTTCAGTTTCCCGGCCACCACGAACACGAGCTACGATCTATGATCCATTTAGTTACTTTTACAAGAGTTTTATTCTTTCAAAAGTGTTTATTTTTGACAAGTTAACCTGAGTGTGAGTATAGAGTTTAATGCTGAGTAACTTTCTAAAAAAAAAAGTATTTCATTGTGACCTCAGAGGGGCCTAACGGCATATAGTTAATGAGTCTGGTGCGCTGTCCTACTTAATTACAATAAAGACAGGTAGGGGGCGCTTCATTTAGTTATGTGTTAATGATTTAGTTAAATAAAACTTTTGTGCATATTCATGCCAGTTGCTTCTGGTCACTGCTTGTAAATCAGCGTCACTTTAACGATGTGATCACAGCCACATGCTAAGAAAGAGTTGTTTTTCTGTGGCCACGAAAAATATCCTTTCTGAGAGTTAATTAACTGATCCAAATTAACTGATCCAAATATTTATAATTAATTATAATAAGTTATGATTAATTATTCATATTTCCCTTTTAAAATAATTTGCTACATGGAACCTTCATTTTGACGATAGAGCTCCAGACGTCACGTGACCCATTCTGTTTACAACGCCATATTGGCAGGCAGGAACAGCCGGGAGCGAATATGAAATGAATGACGCCAGCATGAGTTTCAAAGCAACAGAGTTCACTGCGCACTTTAATTCAAAAGACATAGACCTCTACATAGCAAAACTTAATAGATTAAACATAACAGATCCATATAATGCCCCCAGGGTTCTTTTCACGTGTATCGATAAAGGAACGGATAGCTTTCCTGTCAGGACACCTGTTGCACCAGGTTTTACGTAAATGGGCACTAAATTACAACTTATGCACTACTAAATATTTTTGCGTTGCACCATTCAACTTAGTTGAAGCCTAAATCTACGTATAAACTAAATATTTACGGAAGCCTCTGATCAGGAGTAACGTTAACGGATAGAATAAAATAGCAGGCAGACTGAACTGCATCAATAAGCTCGTTTTACATGACAGACTTCAATTCTTTACACGTATATGATAATGCTGACATATACACGCGCTTACATTTTAAGAGAGAAAACATGTGAATAGATTACTATGTTAGCGGTCCAACTATGTTACTATGTGACACGAACCCGTCCAAAACAGCACGCCACTGTGTGCATCTGTCCCATCGGTCCGTGTTGTTCATGTCAAATAAAATCAGTCATAATCAATAAATGCAATTTCTTATTTTTTTGTTTCAATATTTATTTATTGATCCTTAATTTCGTTTCAAATAGCCTACAATTTCTGAATGTTATTTATATATAAAAGCACTTAGGTTATTCATGATTAAGTATCGTACTTAATGGGAACTTATTTTTATCATTAGTTACGTGAGGCAAAAGTAGTTAGAATGAAGAATAGACTGAAATTCACGGCATTTCATCGACTTACTACGATAAAATGATTTCCCCTTTGCTTTCCCCCGCCTGTTCTGGCATCCTGGCGCACAGCAGCTGTCCGCCATGTTGAAATAGTAAGGTTTAAACAGTCTGGTTTTAAATTATTTTTCGACCACTATAGATACCAATGCTACAGCCGCTCTAGCGCTCCCCTGATTGCCTGCCAAAATGGCGGAGTTTAGGCTGCGTGACGTCAACCTCCGGAGCTCTATAGGCTATTATTGTTTTTAGCTACTGTAAAGAGAAACACAAAGCAGTTTAAGAAGATTTTAATGAAAGTGTGTTTCTTGAAAAAGTAAATTAAATTATTTCATTTATCAAAATAAACAGAATATTGTAGACCCTTTGCTTTTTATTTTTATTTTTTTGTAATGATACACACCTACTTCGAAGCATGTTTCCTTAAGGAGAGCTTATCAGTTCAGTATTTTGTGAGTTTATGCTTGTAATCATTTTCATAGTTTTACATTTACATTTACATTAACACTTTACATGACAGATTTACATCCCACATCAGTGCAGTCAACATGGGACCATATATTCAGGGTTCCTACGCAGTTTGGAAAAGTATGGAAAATTATGGAATTTGATTCAAGTAATTTCCAGGTCTGTAAAAGTATGGAAAAAAGAAAGCAGAGTATGGAAAAATATTTGCATTTCCACACTATTGCCCCTATTTAGTTTTCTATAATAGAAAATTAAGAATTGAATGAAAATAAATTTATTATACAAGAAGTGTTTTTTCATGGCAGCTGTTTAGTGATTCTTTAGTGAGTGTCAAAAACGACAATGAATTCAAGGTGCACTTTTTCATTATGCAAAAATGCAGGTTATTAGCGTTTCGGGTTTCTTCTCACGATATTGTTAGCACCGTATTACAGAGCCTCTAAAAGGACCTTTGCAAAAATAAATATACAGACCTTAGTGCGCACACGAGAAACCATTAAACTTAGCATATAGGACAATGCACACTGAGCCACCTATTACACCTTCAGCCCATTTCGTGTCATGGTTTCTCCGCCGCCACAGAGGATGCATTAAATTGGACATTAGGCCTTGATATTAAGTTATAAATTATTTGGAAAGCCAAATTTTGAGCAAATAGATCTCTATTAATTTATGTGCATCCATGCTCTCGTTTTCTTAATAGTAAGATGGCAGTGACACAAAGGAAATAGGTTATAGTATATATAAAACTAGAAATTGTAATGCGTAAGCACGTAAAAAGTTCCAGTATGCATGTGAATAGTTTCTCAAAGGCATGAAAAAGTTTCTCGCGTGCATGCAAAAGTCTGTATATTTAAAAAAAAATAGCCTATATTTTAGGGGCTCTGTATGTTGTCACTTTAAGAAAATCAATGAAAAAACCCTTAAGGAAATAAAAATATTTACAGATGACCAAATATAAGGCTGAAAATAATGCTGTATGAACCATTTGTTAAATATGGTCTGAAAATGTACAGAGAGGTTTGGAAATTTAAGTCTGGAAAAGTATGGAATTTTGAAATGGAAAATGTGTAGGAACCCTGTATATTATAACACAGTGATACAACTCTCCCCTGCTAACCAGCTTGGATTTCCACCTGATTTTCAACATAGCACGCTAGCATGTCCCAGAAAGATTAACTAGAAGAAGACAAATTAATAATTAATTTCTTTTGATGAAAATGAAAAACTTACCCCTTTAAAAAGTCCTCAAAGATCTTTCCTATATCAAAAGGAGAGATTTGTAATCTCTTTAAAAACTTGCTAGGATTGTCTCATCACAAGGGTTATCTGGGTAAGCTTGTTTTGCAGTGCTGCTGATGTGACATGTCCCAGGATCAACCTATTTTTCAGTTGTGGAACAACATTCCTGTCAAAGAAATGTAGGCCTATTATGCAAAAAAAAAAAAAAAAAACAGCTGAACTTCAAAATTATTATTATTATTATAATTTTTTTTTTTTTGTAAAGATACACTCCTAATCCAAAGCATGTTTCCTTAAGGAGAGCTTTTAGCCCATCAGTTCAGTATTCAGTTCAGCTTGTAATCATTTTCATAGTTTTACATTTACATTGACATTTTACATTACAGATTTACATCCCACCATCAGTGCAGTCAACATGGGACCATATATTATAACACAGTATTACAATAATTAATTTCTTTTCATGATCACACAGAAGTAGGAGAATGAAAAACTTACCCCTCAAAAAATGGTTATCTGGGTAAGCTTGATTTTTGCAGTGTTCTTGATGTGACGTGTCCCTGGATCAACATATTTTTCAGTTGTGGAACGACATTCCTGTCAAAGAAACATAGGCCAAAAAAAAAAAAAAAACTTGACTGAACTTGTTTCAATCAAATTTAAAAAAATTTTTTTTGTAATGATACACTCCTACTCCAAAGCATGTTCCTTAAGGAGAGCTTTTAGCCCATTTTCATCAGTTCAGTATTTTTGTGAATTTATGCTTGTAATGATTTTCACAGTTTTACATTTTACATTTACATGTTACATGACAGATTTACAAACCTGATTCGAAAAACGTTGGGACACTGTACAAATTGTGAAAAAAAAAGGAATGCAATAATTTACAAATCTCATAAATTTATATTTTATTCACAATAGAATATAGATATATCAAATGTTGAAAGTGAGACATTTTGAAATGTCATGCCAAATATTGCCTCGTTTTGGATTTCATGAGAGCTACACATTCCAAAAAAGTTGGGACAGGTAGCAAAAAGAGGCCGGAAAAGTTAAATGTACATATAAGGAACAGCTTTGCAACTTATTAGGTCAATTGGCAACATGATTGGGTATAAAAAGAGCCTCTCAGAGTGGCAGTGTCTCTCAGAAGTCAAGATGGGCAGAGGATCACCAATTCCCCCAATGCTGCAGTGAAAAATAGTGGAGCAATATCAGAAAGGAGTTTCTCAGAGAAAAATTGCAAAGAGTTTGAAGTTATCATCATCTACAGTGCATAATATCATCCAAAGATTCAGAGAATCTGGAACAATCTCTGTGCGTAAGGGTCAAGGCCGGAAAACCATACTGGATGCCCGTGATCTTCGGGCCCTTAGACGGCACTGCATCACATACAGTAATGCTACTGTAATGGAAATCACAACATGGGCTCAGGAATACTTCCAGAAAACATTGTCGGTGAACACAGTCCACCGTGCCATTCGCCGTTGCCGGCTAAAACTCTATAGGTCAAAAAAGAAGCCATATCTAAACATGATCCAGAAGCGCAGGCGTTTTCTCTGGGCCAAGGCTCATTTAAAATGGACTGTGGCAAAGTGGAAAACTGTTCTGTGGTCAGACAAATCAAAATTTGAAGTTCTTTTTGGAAAACTGGGACGCCATGTCATCCGGACTAAAGAGGACAAGGACAACCCAAGTTGTTATCAGCGCTCAGTTCAGAAGCCTGCATCTCTGATGGTATGGGGTTGCATGAGTGCGTGTGGCATGGGCAGCTTACACATCTGGAAAGGCACCATCAATGCTGAAAGGTATATCCAAGTTCTAGAACAACATATGCTCCATCCAGACGTCGTCTCTTTCAGGGAAGACCTTGCATTTTCCAACATGACAATGCCAGACCACATACTGCATCAATTACAACATCATGGCTGCGTAGAAGAAGGATCCGGGTACTGAAATGGCCAGCCTGCAGTCCAGATCTTTCACCCATAGAAAACATTTGGCGCATCATAAAGAGGAAGATGCGACAAAGAAGACCTAAGACAGTTGAGCAACTAGAAGCCTGTATTAGACAAGAATGGGACAACATTCCTATTCCTAAACTTGAGCAACTTGTCTCCTCAGTCCCCAGACGTTTGCAGACTGTTATAAAAAGAAGAGGGGATGCCACACAGTGGTAAACATGGCCTTGTCCCAACTTTTTTGAGATATGTTGATGCCATGAAATTTAAAATCAACTTATTTTTCCCTTAAAATTATACATTTTCTCAGTTTAAACATTTGATATGTCATCTATGTTGTATTCTGAATAAAATATTGAAATTTCCACATCCACATCATTGCATTCTGTTTTTATTCACAATTTGTACAGTGTCCCAACTTTTTTGGAATCGGGTTTGTACATCCCACCATCAGTGCAGTCAACATGGGACCATATATTATAACAAGGGTTTCAACCGGGGTCCGTGACCCCTAGGTTGTCCGCTGCAGTACTGCAGGGGGTCTGCAAATTAGTGTTTGATCACAAATAATTTTTGTTATAACATGGTGTAACGGTACACAACTTTATTTATATATTTTTTTGTTTTGTTTTGTTTGGGCACCAGACAGTAAGGACTGTCAAATTTAAACTTTTCCCGGATAGCCCTATAAGCCACCCGTTACATACAATAAACAAAACTCAAAAAAAAAAAACAAGAAGGAAGGAAAAACAAGATAAATGCTCAAGTTCATTTAATTATTACGGAGAAAAAGAAAAAAAAAAAAACACAGGTTTGCATAGAGTGGAGCAACAAGGATAAAAAAAAAAACTTTGAATGCAATGACAACTCAGATGAGTAATTGGTGACTGTCCTACTAAGTGGTTCAAGCCAGTAGAGTTCTTTTCTTTTTTTCACTCACAGTTCATGCAAAGACATGGCAGTTCAATAGAAATTCCAAAATTCGTCACCGGAAACAGTGGGTTTCTTTCCACATCAGCAGATTTAAAACTGCACTTTTTCCACATGTAAAGAAAAGAAAATGAAATCATTAAACAAAACGTCATACCAATAAGCATATATATATATATATATATATATATATATATATATATACAGTGGGGAGAACAAGTATTTGATACACTGCCGATTTTGCAGGTTTGCCCACTTACAAAGCATGTAGAGGTCTGTAATTTTTATCATAGGTACTCTTCAACTGTGAGTGACGGAATCTAAAACAAAAATCCAGAAAATCACTTTGTATGATTTTTAAATAATTCATTTGCATTTTATTGCATGACATAAGTATTTGATCACCTACCAACCAGTAAGAATTTCCGGCTCTCACAGACCTGTTAGTTTTTCTTTAAGAAGCCCTCCTGTTCTCCACTCATTACCTGTATTACCTGCACCTGTTTGAACACGTTACCTGTATAAAAGACACCTGTCCACACACTCAATCAAACAGACTCCAACCTCTCCACAATGGCCAAGACCAGAGAGCTGTGTAAGGACATCAGGGATAAAACTGTAGACCTGCACAAGGCTGGGATGGGCTACAGGACAATAGGCAAGCAGCTTGGTGAGAAGGCAACAACTGTTCGCGCAATTATTAGAAAATGGAAGAAGTTCAAGATGACGGTCAATCTCCCTCGGTCTGGGGCACCAATCAAGATCTCACCTCGTGGGGCATCAATGATCATGAGGAAGGTGAGGGATCAGCCCAGAACTACACGGCAGGACCTGGTCAATGACCTGAAGAGAGCTGGGACCACAGTCTCAAAGAAAACCATTAGTAACACACTACGCCATCATGGATTAAAATCCTGCAGCGCACGCAAGGTCCCCCTGCTCAAGCCAGCGCATGTCCAGGCCCGTCTGAAGTTTGCCAATGACCATCTGGATGATCCAGAGGAGGAATGGGAGAAGGTCATGTGGTCTGATGAGACAAAAATAGAGCTTTTTGGTCTAAACTCCACTCGCCGTGTTTGGAGGAAGAAGGATGAGTACAACCCCAAGAACACCATCCCAACCGTGAAGCATGGAGGTGGAAACATCATTCTTTGGGGATGCTTTTCTGCAAAGGGGACAGGACGACTGCACCGTATTGAGGGGAGGATGGATGGGGCCATGTATCACGAGATCTTGGCCAACAACCTCCTTCCCTCAGTAAGAGCATTGAAGATGGGTCGTGGCTGGGTCTTCCAGCATGACAACGACCCGAAACACACAGCCAGGGCAACTAAGGAGTGGCTCCGTAAGAAGCATCTCAAGGTCCTGGAGTGGCCTAGCCAGTCTCCAGACCTGAACCCAATAGAAAATCTTTGGATGAAAGCTGAAAGTCCGTATTGCCCAGCAACAGCCCCAAAACCTGAAGGATCTGGAGAAGGTCTGTATGGAGGAGTGGGCCAAAATCCCTGCTGCAGTGTGTGCAAACCTGGTCAAGAACTACAGGAAACGTATGATCTCTGTAATTGCAAACAAAGGTTTCTGTACCAAATATTAAGTTCTGCTTTTCTATGTATCAAATACTTATGTCATGCAATAAAATGCAAATGAATTACTTAAAAATCATACAATGTGATTTTCTGGATTTTTGTTTTAGATTCCGTCACTCACAGTTGAAGAGTACCTATGATAAAAATTACAGACTTCTACATGCTTTGTAAGTGGGCAAACCTGCAAAATCGGCAGTGTATCAAATACTTGTTCTCCCCACTGTACTTACGCATTTCCAGTTGCAGCTCTTTGAAGTGGTTGCTCAAGGCATTCAGTTGAGTGCTACAGTCTTTAATCTCTTTGGATAACTGTTGGCAGTCTTTTTGAGAGCTGTCTTGTGTCACTCGAATGTCCTTCTGCAACTCAAATTGAGCTTGTTCAACCATAAAACGAACTTCTGAAATTAAGGTACTTTCACTTTTCTGGAGTTCTCCTGTCACCATCATCTTCATGGCTTTAGTCAGTTGACCTGTGCTTTCTTCTTCATCACACTTGTCACAATGAAAAACAAGCCATCCAAGGAATGTGGTTTCTGGCGAGTGGTATGGAGTAACATTTCTAGATGTTTTGATTCTAACTTGATTTCTAACTTCTCACAGCACCCCCCTTAACGATGCTGCTGGCCTCACAGGCATCCGCTTCACTCTCATACACATCTCACAAATCACACCTCCCTTCCGAGTTGCCCAGGGCGGTGACCCCCTGCCTTAGGTTGCCCTCTGTCTGGCCAAAGAGGATCATACCCGTCATTGAGAAATCACCTCATGCACACTGGTAACCGTTTTTTCCCATTGCCAAATCTTTGACAGTTTTTCTTCAACAGAATCAGGTGTTTTCTTGAGCTTAGGGAAGGTGCATTCAAGAGTCATCAGAGCCATTTGGACTTAATCACTAAAATCCATTAGACATCTTCAAAGCAATGCTGAGATTATACTCAATGAATTTAGATATCACAATCGTCCATTCAGTGTAATGTTCTGCTCCATCTGTAACCTAAGTCATTTGTTCCTGTATCATGGTGGAGACTTAAGGTGAGACAAAAAATGTTACTGGCCATAGAATAAATTAGTAAAAAATGTCAATTTCTATCATTTAAGGTCTGTATTTAAAGACCTGTTTAAAAACATTGAGTTTTACTTGAAACATTTATTGCCCTCTTAATGGCAATCATTTCTTTTATCAAATCTGGGACGAAAAACAGGCCTTAAAAAAATAAAATACAGTAAAAGTCAGTTTGTGTTGTGCTACATTTCAGTAATTTTGCCAGTCAAAGTTGACAAGCTCTCTGATGAGAAACACCACGAGGGGTTCAGGCTGATGCTTTTCTTTGGACCATTCCAGATTTCCATCTGATCTGTGACTGGTGTTTGGTGCCATCAGGGTTGAATCTCGGAATTAACCTGCAATAACAAGAAAAAAATACATTATTTTTCAGACCGGTGTTTGCAGAATTTGCCCTAACTCTCAAACTTGATGCTGTATGTACTTTGAGGTTAATAAAAGCACTACCACATCTGATTCTGAATGGACGTACAGGGATGGTGCATAATTAGCTGATAATCCATTACATTCAAATCATTAAAGCTTCATTCTTTACAACGCATTCCTGTAGCTCAAACAGTAGAGCAAGATGCTAGAATGCTGAAATAATAGGTTTGATTTCCAGGGAATGGATAACTTAATAAAAATGAATAAAATAACTTAATAAAATGTAAATACAATGTAAGTTGCTTTGGATAAAAGAGTCTGTCAAATGCATGAATGTAAATGTAATGTAAAAAAAAAAACTATTTTGGTTTACCTTATTCTGCATTTTGTCAAAATGGACCGCTAATACTGAAGAAGAGTCTGTTAGCTGTTGTGGCTGGATGATGATTCTGCCCTTCATAGTCAGCATCCATGTTTTTGCTTAGAGAAAAGACTCTCCTGTAACAGACAGTCACAGGAGCTTTTTAGTATTATAGTTTGTAAAAAATTACCATACAATAACAGAAAGTATTACAAACAACGAAGTGAGGGGTGAAGATGAAGATGTGCTGTACTGAGTACATTATTGTGTTTATAGTTTTTAATAAATTAAACAACATAATATTTATTAGTTAGCAATTATTGCTATATTAATAAAGACATATTGCTAACCCTTTCCTCTTCCTCAAGCATCAACCCGTTCTGTGTAGTGGAGAGCAGCAGAAGTCCAGAGGGAATGGCTGCTGCAAGAACACAGACACTGATGATTATTTAAAAGCACTTAACTCTTAACTCTGCGGCTTGACAAACTTCTGTTCTCTGCCCTTCTGTTGCTTTAATCGGCAGATACATTAGGCCAGGAGTGGCGAACATCGGTCCTGGAGAGCCACAGTCCTGCAGAGTTTTGCTTCAACCCTAATCAAACACACCTGAACAAGCTAATCAACCAATGAAGGGTTACTAGGATACAGGCAGTTGAGTTTTATCAGGGTTGGAGCTGACTCTGCAGGACTGAGGCTCTCCAGGACCGGAGTTCGCCACCCCTGCATTAGGCTATATTATGTTTGCCTGCTTAACTAGCGCTTACTTCAGCTAACTCACCTGTGGATGTTATCACCGTTATGACGGCAATCACAAGAAAAGACTCCAAAATACACCTTCGATGTTGCAGACGACATGATCCGGACCACAAACTTGAAAGTAAAACAAAAGATATATTTAACAATGGTGTTGCTGAGTTTTCCTCAGTATTTCATGTTCGCTTTCGTTAACCTACCAGTTGATGTTATCACTGTTATTATGACGGCAATGAATACACCTCCGACGTTGCTTGCAGATGACATTATCCAGATCACAAACCTGAAAATAAATCAAAAGATATCAAGCGTATAGCGTTAGTTCTGGCAGGTCACGTTAGTCACACTCACATCAGCTGACTGTCAGCTGATCACGTCTACCTATAGGAATACGATGCCTATCACAGCATGCATATATAAGCTCCTTCAGTATTATCAGCTGCTATTGCGTTTCTCCGGAGCTAATTAATGGCGAATTCAGAGGGTGAAACCACATCATCTCACTAGGAATTGTGAGATGGGGAGGATTTCACCTCAGATTCATTCAAGTTAGCTAACTTGAACACACGATTCGCTGCATTGATTGTAAGCTGCCTGATCTGGAAGTGACGGAGTTGGCATTGCTTCTCACATCGCAGCATTGTTGACATGGACTCGCACTAATTAACTGAACCAAGAACAATTCAGATGAAAACTGCACTCACCACATGAAGGATGTCAAGAGAAGATCAAACATCCACGACACGTCACCGCTGGCTATATTTCACTCTCCATTCATTCCTGAATGCTTCATGAAGCTAAGCTAAGTTCCTTTTTAATGCTTGTTGGCAACTGCTTGTTGCTAAGGCCATCCGTGTTGCTTAGGGTTCTAGTTATTTTCAGTAAATGCTTGTGCCAGGTTTATGCGATCATATTGGCAAATGTGCGTTAAATCTGTTGTCATTGGCAACTTGCTTTTGTTGTGGCGCTTTATACGGCACACAGATCAAGCAGCTTGCGGTAAGGGACAGGAATAACGATTCATGGTGCAAACGGAATCATTTCTGCTGTGGTGCAGCTCTAAAAAGACAATAGTAAACAGTCTTTGTCAGCTGAGTCAGCTCAGTGTTGATTCGTTTTAAAATTATAGTTGATATTGGAAACACGCTTGTTCTTAAAGCTGTAGTGCTATTGGAAACACCTTGTTCTTAAAGCTATAGTTGCTAGTGGAAACACGCTTGTTCTTAAAGCTGTAGTGCTATTGGAAACACGCTTGTTCTTAAGCTGTAGTTGCTATTGGAAACACGCTTGTTCTTAAGCTGTAGTTGCTATTGGAAACACGCTTGTTCTTAAAGCTGTAGTGCTATTGGAAACACGCTTGTTCTTAAGCTGTAGTTGCTAGTGGAAACACGCTTGTTCTTAAAGCTGTAGTGCTATTGGAAACACGCTTGTTCTTAAGCTGTAGTTGCTATTGGAAACACGCTTGTTCTTAAAGCTGTAGTGCTATTGGAAACACGCTTGTTCTTAAGCTGTAGTTGCTATTGGAAACACGCTTGTTCTTAAGCTGTAGTTGCTATTGGAAACACGCTTGTTCTTAAAGCTGTAGTGCTATTGGAAACACGCTTGTTCTTAAAGCTATAGTTGCTATTGGAAACACGCTTGTTTTTAAAGCTGTAGTGCTATTGGAAACACGCTTGTTCTTAAGCTGTAGTTGCTATTGGAAACACGCTTGTTCTTAAAGCTATAGTTGCTATTGGAAACACGCTTGTTTTTAAAGCTGTAGTGCTATTGGAAACACGCTTGTTCTTAAAGCTATAGTTGCTATTGGAAGCAGGTGTGTTCTTAACACTAGTTGCTATTGGAAACACGTTTGTTCTTAAGCTGTAGTGCTATTGGAAACATGCTTGTTTTTAAAGCTGTAGTGCTATTGGAAACACGCTTGTTCTTAAGCTGTAGTGCTATTGGAAACACGCTTGTTCTTAAAGCTGTAGTGCTACTGGAAACACGCTTGTTTTTAAAGCTGTAGTGCTATTGGAAACACGCTTGTTCTTAAGCTGTAGTGCTATTGGAAACACGCTTGTTCTTAAAGCTATAGTTGCTATTGGAAGCAGGTGTGTTCTTAACACTAGTTGCTATTGGAAACACGTTTGTTCTTAAGCTGTAGTGCTATTGGAAATACGCTTGTTTTTAAAGCTGTAGTGCTATTGGAAACACGCTTGTTCTTAAGCTGTAGTGCTATTGGAAACACGCTTCCTCTTAAGCTGTAGTGCTATTGGAAACGCGCTTGTTCTTAAAGCTGTAGTGCTATTGGAAACACGCTTGTTCTTAAGCTGTAGTGCTATTGGAAACACTCTTGTTCTTAAAGCTGTAGTGCTATTGGAAACACGCTTGTTCTTAAGCTGTAGTGCTATTGGAAACACTCTTGTTCTTAAAGCTGTAGTGCTATTGGAAACACGCTTGTTCTTAAAGCTATAGTTGCTATTGGAAACACGCTTGTTTTTAAAGCTGTAGTGCTATTGGAAACACACTTGTTCTTAAGCTGTAGTTGCTATTGGAAACACGCTTGTTCTTAAAGCTGTAGTGCTATTGGAAACACACTTGTTCTTAAAGCTGTAGTGCTATTGGAAACACGCTTGTTCTTAAGCTGTAGTGCTATTGGAAACACGCTTGTTCTTAAGCTGTAGTGCTATTGGAAACACGCTTGTTCTTAAAGCTATAGTTGCTATTGGAAACACGCTTGTTTTTAAAGCTGTAGTGCTATTGGAAACACGCTTGTTCTTAAAGCTATAGTTGCTATTGGAAGCAGGTGTGTTCTTAACACTAGTTGCTATTGGAAACACGTTTGTTCTTAAGCTGTAGTGCTATTGGAAACATGCTTGTTTTTAAAGCTGTAGTGCTATTGGAAACACGCTTGTTCTTAAGCTGTAGTGCTATTGGAAACACGCTTGTTCTTAAAGCTGTAGTGCTACTGGAAACACGCTTGTTTTTAAAGCTGTAGTGCTATTGGAAACACGCTTGTTCTTAAGCTGTAGTGCTATTGGAAACACGGTTGTTTTTAAAGCTATAGTTGCTATTGGAAGCAGGTGTGTTCTTAACACTAGTTGCTATTGGAAACACATTTGTTCTTAAGCTGTAGTGCTATTGGAAACACGGTTGTTTTTAAAGCTGTAGTACTATTGGAAACATGCTGTTCTAAAGCTGTAGTGCAATTGGAAACACTTGTTCTTAAAGCTATAGTTGCTATTGGAAGCAGGTGTGTTCTTAACATTAGTTGCTATTGAAAACACGCTTGTTCTTAAAGCTATATTGCTATTGGAAACGTGCTTGTCTTAAAGCTATAGTGCTATTGGAAACACGCTTGTTCTTAAAGCTATATTGCTATTGGAATTGCTTGTTCTTTGCTATAGTTGCTATTGGAAACATGCTCATCTTAAGCTATAGTTGCTGTTGGGAACACGATTACATTGCAACATGCTGCGTTAACGTTAGCAACATGCTTATGGCTTAAAACTATCTAGAGTATCGGTAACATGCTTGTGCTTGAATACACAGTAGGTACATTTCACCGCAGAAGTCTCTTATTCAACACAACAACATCGTAGCTTGATGATACCGTGAAGGAGGTTGGACAACACCATTCTAGAACACCATTTTGAGTAAAGATTATTAAAGAAAGCTTGCACAGATGAAGGTTTACCACAAGACTACAGCCAACAGGCATGCACATCTGCATCTGCATGAGAGGAATAACGGTCCACTTGGACTGCTGATATACACCCATAAGCAAGCAGCACCTCAACTCAATCTTCACTTTCTTTATTCCAGATGGCATATCATTCATGGAAAAATGCTGTGTTGCTTAAGCTTCAGGGTATTGACAACATGCTTGTTGCTATGGCTTATGCGGATATTGGAAACATCAGGGGTATAGCATTTCAAAAGTGCGGGGGATGGATGTGGTTTGTTTGTTAACAATAAAAACGATGAATACAATGACAGAAGGGTACAAAAGGTATAACATACAAGATATAAAAAGCTTCCCATTTAAGTGAGTGATACTAGAAAAGTATAAAAACACACTCGGAACACACCGAAAATAAGTCAAAACTCTGTTGTGAAAATACACAACAGTAGACTTGCTAAAGAATCAGAATCAGAAATACTTTAATAATCCCTGGGGGAAATTATTTTTGTTACAAATTCCAGATATACAAACAACATATATTAAAGGAATAAGGTCAAACAGTTACAGCTGTGGCAGTAGCAAACCTCAGTGAATATTGAAAAGTAATATCATGAAATAAATGCAAACAATATCTAATGGTAATAGGCTACTGTTGTTTAATGTCAACATTTTTCAACTTTCAGCTTTCAACTTCACTTACAGGATTTCTCTTGAAAAAGGTGTCAATCTTCTCCTGCTTTCTGCATCTTAAAGATACTGCGTGACAAAAAGACAGTGGTAAGCTTGATAGTGACGTGGGTCTGACAGGACTGTGACTGAGACTGCTAAATTTTGCTTACTTGCGCCTTGAAAAGGGGAGATATAAAAAAAATTAAAAATAAAAAAAACGCCCACACAAAGCTTTTTCTCTGGTGGTATAAATAATGTAACAATTTACTGTTTTTAAACATTAAAATAATATATACTTTTCTTTCATAGTTCTTCAACAGGTATGCAAACAATGTCATCATTTCTCACTTTTTTCTCCTCAACAGGTACAATCAAACACAGCAGGTAAGTATCCACAAAAGTATTCAGCTAATCAACAAACAATGCTCAAAATATCAAAATCAATTGCACTGGCAATAAACCCATAAATACACTGCTTAACAATGACAATTTGTCCCTCCTCCTCGTCAATTCCCTGCCTTCTTCATCACAGTTACTTTATACATTGCATGCCACATACATAACCGAATTTAGCTAGCTGCTGAACAATATCCCAATTAGCAATTAAAAAACGAAAAAACGAAAGATAATACCGAAAACACTCGACATGTCAACAAAACATAAACAGAACATCTTCCCAAACACATATCAAGCTTATTTAAAAACCTTGAAAGCATAAACACTCATTCAAAGTACCTGGAAAAGGCAGATGTAAATAACCATAACCATAAGTTCCCGCCTCCTCAGCACGAGCTGACCGATAAATCTAACACACCAAGAGAGCCAATCATCAGCCGGTCACACTCAAAGCCGGTGTCATGTTTAAGAGGGAGGGGAGAGGAGGCAGCCGCAGCGAGCGCAGACACAGAGCGGCCAGAGAAACGGAGGAGCGACTGCTGTAAGGCGTTTGTGCAAAACTGCGGAAAAACTGCAGAAAAAGTGCGGGTGTTGAACCATCTCACCGGGAAAAGTGTGGGTGTTAAAACACCCACATCCCCCACGGGTGCGACGCCCCTGGGCAACATGCTTGTTGCTATGGCTTATGCAGGTAGAGGCAATATACTCGTTTAGGTCATCTGGGTTAGGGCAACATGCTTGTTGCGTAAGGCTTTCCGATATTATTGGCAGGATGCTTGTGGCTTTTTCATTAGTTGTGATTGGGGGGATATCAGCATTGGTTTTGTTTTGGGGGTTTATCACTGCTCTCCCTGCTCTTATCCATGCTAGGCTGCATGGATGCGCAGGGAGTTCTTGCCCAGAACAGAACCATACCGCCAATCTAAACTATATGCTAATTGTCTATCATCTTTGACGATAGTGGTCCTGACAGAAATCAAGCATATTGCGTTAGTTCTGGCAGGTCACGTTAGTCAAGCTCCAGTATTATCAGCTGCTATTGCGTTTCTCCGGAGCTAATTACCCTTCTCCATCCCCAGCTCCTCCTCTCGTCAGTAAGGATTTGGCATTCTGATTCCCCCTGAATCAGACTAAATTCCCGAATTAGGTTGTACATTTTAATATTGACATTAATGATATCTGCAATACATCGTTGCTTCTGTTCTGTTTACCCTAGGGGGGTTTATCACTGCTCTCCCCGCTCTTATCCATGCTAGGCTGCATGGATGCGCAGGGAGTTCTTGCGCAGAACAGAACCATACCGCCAATCTAAACTATATGCTAATTGTCTATCATCTTTGACGATAGTGGTCCTGACAGAAGTAAGTTAACATTACTTGAAAAACCCCACTTAAACAATGGTGTCGTCTATCTCACTTTTCCTCAGTATTTCACGTTAGTTCACTACTGTTAACGCTACCAACGACGACTCCACCTGATGAGATTAATTTACGTTAAAGAGGCAGCGTAACACACAAACGTTATGTTTATAGGTTTAACTAAAGATTATTTCGGCTAATATATGTGAATTTAACTTACTCACCAGTTAATGTTATCACTGTCATGACGGCGATCTGGCCTCCAGTCAGAAAAAAGACATCAAAACCCTTCCGACGTGAAAAACAACACGATGAATCATGTTAGTTTGCTGTTAACATTAGTGAAAACATTTGGAAATGTTTGTTTTACATCAAATAGAAATAATATACTAACCTTTTTGGAGAGTTATCACTGGTACATCTTTTGTTCATTAACCGTCACTTTCACCATGCAGTTAAAAAAACTTGAAAAGAAATCTCTCTTGCCATTGGTCAGTTTTTTGCGGGCAAGTTCACTACTGTAAATGGATTTACAGTAGAGAAAAATTACAGTAGTGACCATATATTTTCCCATAATACTCTGTGGTTTACAGCAACATACTGTATACATATTTTACAGTATCTAACTGTACAGATTACAGTAAAATACTGTTCAAATTACAGAAATCGGTTACAGTGTAGCAGTCACAAGAAATATGCCCTTTCTTACCACACTGGTAACATTTTATGTCATTCAGCAGCCTACGTGCTTCAGTCTGGTTCTCAGTCTGTAGGGCGGTACCTAAAGCAGCAGGTGCTTGGACAGTCTGAGAAGAGAGCTCGGGAGCAAACACAACAGGCAATGACTTACAATTCATGGCTCTGTCTGCATTTTCAGAAATGTCACATTTGTTAATAAAATTGTACCATCCCTTAGTTACTTCTGGTATTTTTTTTTCTTCGGGGGTTAATGGCACACCACCCATTTTACAAATCCATGAATAAACGGCTAGAAATTTGAATCTTTCTGGTTCTTTCTTTGTTTGTAGCCAGTCAAGTTGCTGTTTAACTTTCCAATCAGAATCAAAACCCTGGCTAACCATTTTCTTAATTAGTTATGCATATTTCTTTGAAGTGAGCGCTTCAGAGCAGAGCTGCTTACAGCGTTTGCTCTCTTTGGTCTCAATATTTTTATCAGGACTGGTTACTGATCAAGTTACTCAATTTGTCAGCCATATCTTGTGAGTATTATCACAATTAATACTCACCTGAAATTATAACAGCAAGAGATGGAGGCAGCGATCTTTGAATAACACAGCTTTGGCTTCTGCGTGATGAAACTGCAAAGTATACTATAAAACAAAATCACATATACTGGTTCACGCCAATTTGGGTCACAATTTGTATTTTACTCGGGATCGTTCCAGATGTATTCCTGGCAAACAACCCTATATCTATCTCTATTTTGTTGTTTTTAATAGCTACCTGGATCTCTAAGTTCGGGGATCCCCTATCTGATGTGGAAGAGACAGATCAGGTTTGCGGTGCCACTAGATCTACCCATCTAATGAATTTTCACTCCTGTGGGGGTGCCCTTGGCACCAATGCCCCGTTCTTGCCCCACCGGAGTGCATTCAACGCGCTGCCTTGCCTTCAACGGCTTACAGCGACTTCTTATACTCTTAGTATAATTAAGTTGCACCCTGGCACCTCTGCCAGTTCTGGTGCTCTTCACTCACGGCTAAGTGAAGCTGTCCCACTCTCCCTTTCGGTCTCATTCACTCAGACAGCCCTAACAAAAATAATAAAAATCTTCCTACCTTCTTTGTTGTTTAGCCAGGGAAGTCACCGAAGAATGATTGCCTGCATTCTCCACTATAAAACTGTTGGGGACAACAGTTTAGGACCTAAGACCAGATGTGAGGAATGAAGACCAAGAGTCAGAAGTGCGATTAATTAAAGAAAGAAAAATTTACTGAAGAATAGTTTGCAGTTTCTTCAGCAGAAGCCAGGGTCTCACAAGGAGTTTGTAGGCCGCGTTCTGCGTACATAGATTTCCGTAACAATTATACTCATTTCCAAGGTCTAGCTACAGTGGGGAGAACAAGTATTTGATACACTGCCGATTTTGCAGGTTTGCCCACTTACAAAGCATGTAGAGGTCTGTAATTTTTATCATAGGTACTCTTCAACTGTGAGAGACGGAATCTAAAATGTATGATTTTTAAATAATTAATTTGCATTTTATTGCATGACATAAGTATTTGATCACCTACCAACCAGTAAGAATTTCCGGCTCTCACAGACCTGTTAGTTTTTCTTTAAGAAGCCCTCCTGTTCTCCACTCATTACCTGTATTAACTGCACCTGTTTGAACTCGTTACCTGTATAAAAGACACCTGTCCACACACTCAATCAAACAGACTCCAACCTCTCCACAATGGCCAAGACCAGAGAGCTGTGTAAGGACATCAGGGATAAAATTGTAGACCTGCACAAGGCTGGGATGGGCTACAGGACAATAGGCAAGCAGCTTGGTGAGAAGGCAACAACTGTTGGCGCAATTATTAGAAAATGGAAGAAGTTCAAGATGACGATCAATCTCCTTCGGTCTGGGGTACCATGCAAGATCTCACCTCGTGGGGCATCAATGATCATGAGGAAGGTGAGGGATCAGCCCAGAACTACACGGCAGGACCTGGTCAATGACCTGAAGAGAGCTGGGACCACAGTCTCAAAGAAAACCATTAGTAACACACTACGCCATCATGGATTAAAATCCTGCAGTGCACGCAAGGTCCCCCTGCTCAAGCCAGCGCATGTCCAGGCCCGTCTGAAGTTTGCCAATGACCATCTGGATGATCCAGAGGAGGAATGGGAGAAGGTCATGTGGTCTGATGAGACAAAAATAGAGCTTTTTGGTCTAAACTCCACTCGCTGTGTTTGGAGGAAGAAGAAGGATGAGTACAACCCCAAGAACACCATCCCAACCGTGAAGCATGGAGGTGGAAACATCATTCTTTGGGGATGCTTTTCTGCAAAGGGGACAGGACGACTGCACCGTATTGAGGGGAGGATGGATGGGGCCATGTATCGCGAGATCTTGGCCAACAACCTCCTTCCCTCAGTAAGAGCATTGAAGATGGGTCGTGGCTGGGTCTTCCAGCATGACAACGACCCGAAACACACAGCCAGGGCAACTAAGGAGTGGCTCCGTAAGAAGCATCTCAAGGTCCTGGAGTGGCCTAGCCAGTCTCCAGACCTGAACCCAATAGAAAATCTTTGGAGGGAGCTGAAAGTCCGTATTGCCCAGCGACAGCCCGAAACCTGAAGGATCTGGAGAAGGTCTGTATGGAGGAGTGGGCCAAAATCCCTGCTGCAGTGTGTGCAAACCTGGTCAAGAACTACAGGAAACGTATGATCTCTGTAATTGCAAACAAAGGTTTCTGTACCAAATATTAAGTTCTGCTTTTCTGATGTATCAAATACTTATGTCATGCAATAAAATGCAAATGAATTACTTAAAAATCATACAATGTGATTTTCTGGATTTTTGTTTTAGATTCCGTCACTCACAGTTGAAGAGTACCTATGATAAAAATTACAGACTTCTACATGCTTTGTAAGTGGGCAAACCTGCAAAATCGGCAGTGTATCAAATACTCCCCACTGTACGTCATTACTGCAGGTTAAATGATTCTGATTGGCTAAGAGAAAATAGATAGTCGTAAATTTCCACACATCGACTGATAGGCAGAAGCATATCTCCATCGATCACACTGCTGACGCTTGGACCCCCAGATTTAGGCACGTTGTGACCTTCCATGTCGTAGAACTGTGTTTCTAGGCTCCAGCTTGTCTGGAATAACAAGTCATCTCCCTAGGATGCCAGTTGTCCACCTCCAATACTGGGGCCGTATTCAAAAAACATTTGATCTTAGCACTAAGAGTTCTCCTAAATAGCAGTAAAAGTTCTTAGTTAAGAGTTTTCTCTTAAAACCTATTCACAAAGCTGCAGAGACCAAGGAATAAAGGGAAGACTTAAGCTAAGAGTGAGGGTGGGGTTGACCTTGCTATGGATGATGTCATCACGCTTACTAACCATACACACAGTGATTGGCTGATGGGGGAGGAGTCTCTGTCAGTGATAGAAATATTGTAGAACGAGGTATCATGTTGCCATATTCGAATAAAGATTTTAAAAAGTAGGCTAAGTTAAACACTAATTAAACAAGTATATTTGTCAGGCTCTGGAGAGAGATTGCAGAATTCAAGCGACAAATTATGTTTTATAAACAAAGTTTGGGAGGAGCACTATCTAATCAGCTCGAGAGGAGGCACAGTATACACAGCCGACTCACCTTGCCTCTACAGTTTCCTGCATCCCTCCGCCACCCCAACTCCTCACTCTCGGCCCAGCCGGGAATTCGGGGGAGTGGATTTGGGCTAAATTTCGAGTTTGGAGCCTTCGATCCCCTCGGAGTCGGACAGCACGCCAAATAGGCTTATTTTACTCTATCCGATCATTTGTAAGCATGAACTCGTGAAACAACTGCCACAGGTAATCAGACATTATTTTCTTTTTTATTATTTATTTATTTATTAAATAAATAATATTTATTATTTTTGGCATTTTTGCCTTTTTGTTATGATAGGACAGTGAGTAGACAAGAAGAGGAAAGAGAGAAAGGGGAGAAAGGTTCGCAACAGCCATTAGGATTGTTTGTGATTTGGTCTTAGTGACTTAGGAGTCCTCTTGACTACTCCTTTTCGCAGATTTAGGAGCTAGTTTTAGTGCTAAAATGCTTTGTAAAAAATGTAGGAGTCCTAAATCATTTAATTAAGACACAACGAAACTTTAATATTTAAATTTATTTTAAAAAATTGCTTTGCATTGTGCAAAATTATCATAGTATTGATGCTGTGGGATCCTTTTCTATTGATACATGTCTCCTCATTTACAGTTGGAGCAATGATGTGAACACGAGTTCTATCAACGGTTCCAACAACTCCAGGGAAGACCGAAATCCCCACAAAAGTGTCTTGCTTTTGCCGCATGGTTTGAATGTTCGTTGGGTAGTCAATGAACTGCCATATAGTAGCGGCCAAAAGTGATCTTCACCCTTTATTCAAATATTATTTAGAAAAATGATTTTGTAAGAATGTTGCGTAGTTGTGATTGGAATCAATTGTTTTATTTATGATAATTTGTGAAAATTGTACAGACGTCATTTTCCAGGCTGTCATACAAAGAAATTATGAACACATGCAAAAACAAGAGAGGACCAATGAAATATTAATAACTGATTATGTTGCAGTCAATGTATACTTTTCCCTTTGAGCTTTTTTGTTTTTCTGAAACATGTAGCTGTAGTTTGCCTTTTTTGCCAAATAATTTTTTCAGACATACCTTCACTAAATTTAGTGTTTTGTTCTTCCCTCATATTTTAAAATATATAAGTATAAAAATATTGTCCTCATATTTTGATGGTTTAAGCAAACTTGTAGGGTCTTTTTAAAAAAAAAAAAAAAAAAACCCTCCACACATCACTTTTGGCAGTACTGTTTGTTTGGTGTGGTCAGTGCCACAGTAGTGCTATTTAAGCCCCTATATACTGTGTGCTTACCCACTGCTGGGTCCAAGTCATCACCGGTGCACTGCTGCACTTTTCCTGTCCCCAAAATACACTGAACAAAATTGTAAACGCAACACTTTTGTTTTTGCCCCGATTTTTCATGAGCTGAACTCAAAGATCTAAGACTTTTTCTATGTACACAAAAGGCCTATTTCTCTCAAATATTGTTCACAAATCTGTCTAAATCTGTGTTAGTGAGCACTTCTCCTTTGCCGAGATAATCCATCCACCTCACAGGTGTGGCATATCAAGATGCTGATTAGACAACATGATTATTGCACAGGTGTGCCTTAGGCTGGCCACATTAAAAGGCCACTCTAAAATGTGCAGTTTTACTGTATTTGGGGGGTCCGGGGGGGTCCGAAAACCAGTCAGTATCTGGTGTGACCACCATGTGCAACACATCTCCTTCGCATAGAGTTGATCAGGTTGATTGTGGCCTGTGGAATGTTGGTCCACTCCTCTTCAATGGCTGTGCGAAGTTTCTGGATATTGGCAGGAACTGAAACACGCTGTCGTATACGCTGATCCAGAGCATCCCAAACATGCTCAATGGGTGACATGTCCGGTGAGTATGCTGGCCATGCAAGAACTGGGATGTTTTCAGCTTCCAGGAATTGTGTACAGATCCTTGCAACATGGGACCGTGCATTATCATGCTGCAACATGAGGTGATGGTCGTGGATGAATGGCACAACAATGGGCCTCAGGATCTCGTCACGGTATCTCTGTGCATTCAAAATGCCATCAATAAAATGCACCTGTGTTCGTTGTCCATAACATACGCCTGCCCATACCATAACCCCACCGCCACCATGGGCCACTCGATCCACAACGTTGACATCAGCAAACCGCTCACCCACACAACGCCATACACGCTGTCTGCAATCTGCCCTGTACAGTGAAAACCGGGATTCATCCGTGAAGAGAACACCTCTCCAAAGTCCCAGACGCCATCGAATGTGTGGCTGGGTTACGTGTTTAAACGTGTCTAAATAGCATAAATAAAAAATAAAATTTTGCTGACTGATTAAATTAAGAATCACACTTCAACATGTCATAATGGCAAAATCATAACCCAATATATAATTTCATCATGACGATAACATTCCCATGCCCAATGCGTCTGTGTATGACGGCAAAGGTTTCTCGTTGAAATCAATGGAGTACCCTGCGCGCCGAAAAATTATGCTAAAGGGGTTCCCTGTGCGTTAAAAAGTGACGCTGAAGGGACCTGACCAAGCGTCAATATGTGATGAGTTGGGAGTGAGAACATGTTGCATAAGCTTGAAGAAGTCATTAAATCATTTAATATATAGAAGGATAAATATTGATTAATACCTTGATTATAATCACTCAAAATATATTCATTGAAGCAGCAGTGGATTCCAGAATCCACCCCCTTCAATGCAAATTCTAAATGCAAAGTACAATTTGCCAATTCAAATCTCACTTCCCTCTCATTCAAACTGGTTCGTTCTTTCACTGAAATCTTTGCTGTCATTTGCTTTTTTTGTCCCTGGGGAGAAAAAGATCATTCATTGGTCTTGTACATCCATTTGAATTGTTTTTGTTTTCTGTGATGTTTCTTTGACATTATTGTTATTGTTGATTTGTCAAAATGATAATGTTATCGTGTAATCATGCTGCATAAAATGTAGAAAAATAACTACAAATATAAAAATAAAACAATAACAAAAAAATGAGTGAGAGAGTAACAAGCAACCATCATCACACTTAGTGCTTGTTGCATGATATCATTCCGAAATGTCAAAACTTGATTCTCTCTTAAGGAACAAAATATATAAGTCCCTCTCATATATGTGCAATGATTGATAGCTAAAAATAACTGTATACATCACATAATTAATAATGTTAAAATACTTCATTTAAGTATTTTTGTAATTTTTCTAATTCTCATTTTTCTAATTCTCAAATCTCAACATCTTTATCTCCAATCCCCAAGAAAAACACCTACAAAAATTAATTAACCGGACGCTACAGTTCATTAAATGACAAAGAACCTGCTTCATCAAGCTAAAACATATGTATAAGGTGTGTCAATGTTGAACAGCACTGTTGAAATAGCTGCTAATTTTAGCATTTTCAAATGGGAGTGGTTTGAACAGCCAGCTGAACAGGATATTCACTCTTTGTTGTTGTCTTCATATATTTTTAACCTGATTTAATATATACAACAAAAGAATGTATGTTATTCTCTTATAATGGACACCTGTGATATGTGAAAGCAGGCATGCTGTTGGTCAATAGCTAGGAAGCCATCTTCTGAATGCCAAAACATGGCATGGAGTCACAATTACATCTGATTTGAATATTTTATATTTACATTTATGTGATTAATATACACGATAAAATAGGGTTCTCTGATATTCTTTCACCTTTCTATTAAATACTCAGTAAAGTGTACAATGACTCAAGGATCTGAAAAGTGTAAGTGTTTGGGACAAAACACATTTTAAATTTCATCAGATTTTCTTCACAATATGATGGTTTTAAATGGCTATTTAAGAAGATACGTTTATATGGGATGTAATTTGAAAGCATAAATGTTGCAGATACGCTTAATGAAAATCTGTGTTTTTGCATTAAAACGGAACTTTGTGTAGCATTATGGGTTCTTGTGGTATATTGAGACATTAGTGTTTCAGTTAAACTTCAAGGAAGTTCATCATTTATGATCATGTGACCCAGGGTAACATGATCATTAAAAATAATTATTAGAATTGCAAGTCCATGTTAGTCAATTTTCTGTCCAAAAAGTCTAAACAGAATTATGGCATCCAGGAGTGGGTATCACAAATGGTTGTTACAAAACATACTCATGTTTCTGTTTTGGTGTGTTTTTTTTCCTGTAATAAAGACATGTAATCTGGAAACCAAACAAATAACTAAATGGATACTTTCTGTTAAAACGTTCAAATCAGAGAAGAGATATAAAATACTTCCCAACCAAGGGAATCATAACACTTAATGTATATAATATATGGTGAAATATTGTATATTTTGCACGATTAGAATAGACCAATTTTTTCTTTAAAATTGCATTATTTCCTTTAATAAAGAGAAATTAGTGTTCAGTGGAGCTGAACTGACTTAGTCTAAGTGAAAAAAAAAAATTTCAAAACTGTGGCCAGAAATTGAAAGATTTGTTTTATCAAGGCCTCGCCTTCAAGTTGAGCCCTCAGAGCTTCCCTCTCCTTCCGTCTCTGCTCCTCTGTCTCCTTCAGGACACGTTGTTTCTCTTTCTCAATTGCTCTCTCTGCCCTTTCAAGCATCTCACTGGTGTAATGTTGCCCACCATTTCCAGTGACCATTTTATCAATCTGGTCCAGCAACTGAATGACCTGTTCACGATTTTGTTCTTTATTGTTGAACACGTGGTATCGTCCACTGCAAGTTTTGATGAAACTGAGCAGTTTTGGGCTGTCCGGCACAAATGTGTAAATGTTCTTGTCCTCCAGACGATCTCCATGAGTGAACAGTGCCATGGTGTATGTGGAGGATTCTTTACCAAAAACTGCTTGAATGATTTTAACAGCTTCTGCCTCTTCATCTGTGAATCTGCCCAGCTGAATCACCACTAAGAAGACATGTGGACCAGGAGAGGAGAGTGGAATACAGAGTTTAATTCTGTTGACCACCTCGTCTGTAGTTAGGCTGGTGTCAAACAGACCTGGAGAGTCGATGACAGGCACTTCTCTGCCATTTATTATTGTCAAATCAAATCAAATCACCTTTATTTATATAGCGCTTTTTACAATGGCAATTGTTTCAAAGCAGCTTCACAGTGGTAACAGGAAAATAATGCAACGGAATTTGATTCGGCTCTGGTGAAAACGGTGATGTCATCCAGCTCATTTCAATTATCATATAGTGTCAATGCGGGCAGATCAGTAATATAGTTGAAATTTAAGTGTCCACAACTGAGCAAGCCAAAAGCCAAAGGCGACAGTGGCAAGGAACCAAAACTCCTTCAGGGCCAGAACGGAGAAAAAAACCTTGGGAGAAACCAGGCTCAGTCGGGGTGCCAGTTCTCCTCTGGCCGACGAACAAATAGTGTATGATTATGATTCTGGCACATTACAGGTCAGAAGTCATATTAGATCAATAGATATTCGTAGGATTATTCGAAAGATTGGAGTCGTCACGCCGGGGACGGGTTTAATGAGGATGTCGTGTCGATGCGGCATTTACAGGGGGGAGTTTAATTGACACGGTCTCTACAGACACTTCAGGGATATGGTCATCATGTCCAGGCTAAGGCCACCATCTGGTCTGGATACGGCCCGGATCCGGCCGACTGCAGTAAACCTCGGGATAAACAGAGAGGCTAACATTAGCGTAGATGCCATTCTTCTTATGATGTAACGAGTACATCAGGTGTTATTGGAAGTGTTCCCGGTTCCGGCTGACCTAGTTAATGCAGCCTAAAACAATCATTTAACTGATTTGAATAATAGAAATTAAAAATGTTTTATGTGTATGCCATAGTAAAGAGATGTGTTTTTAGTCTAGATTTAAACTGACAGAGTGTGTCTGCTTCCCGAACAATGCTAGGAAGACTGTTCCAGAGTTTAGGTGCTAAATAGGAAAAGGACCGGCCGCCTGCAGTTGATTTTGATATTCTAGCTATTATCAACTGGCCAGAATTTTGAGACCGCAATAGACGTGATGGAGTATAATGCGTTAAGAGCTCGCTCAAGTACTGGGGCGCTAAACCATTTAGTGCTTTGCAAGTAATCAGCAAGATTTTAAAATGTATACGATGTTTAATAGGGAGCCAGTGCAGTGTTGACAGAACCAGGCTAATATGGTCATACTTCCTGGTTCTAGTAAGAACTCTAGCTGCTGCGTTTTGGACAAGCTGCAGTTTATTTATTAAGCGTGCAGGGCAACCACCCAGTAGAGCATTACAATAATCTAGCCTTGAGGTCATGAACGCATGAACTAACTGTTCAGGATTTTGCATTGAAAGCATGTGCCGTAATTTAGATATATTTTTAAGATGGTAGAATGCAGTTTTACAGATGCTAGAAACGTGGCTTTCAAATGAGAGATTTGTATCAAAGAGCACACCCAGGTTCCTAACTGATGACGAGGACTTGACAGAGCAGCCATCGAGTGTTAGACAGTATTCTAGGTTACTACTTGTGGAGTTTTTTTGTCCAATGATTAAAAATTCATTTTTTTCTGAATTAAGTTGCAGGAAATTACTAGCCATCCAATTTTTTATATCAGCTATGCATTCTGTTAATCTTGTGAATTGGTAAGTTTCGTCAGGGCGTGAAGAAATATAGAGCTGAGTATCGTCAGCATAACAATGAAAATTAACGCCATGCTTCCTAATAATATCTCCCAGTGGTAGCATGTACAGGGTGAAAAGCAACGGTCCTAGCACTGAGCCCTGCGGTACTCCATACTGAACTTGTGTTCGGTGTGACATCTCTTCATTTACTGCTACAAACTGATAACGGTCAGATAAGTATGATTTAAACCATGCCAATGCAATTCCACTAATGCCAACATTTTCGAGTCTATTCAAAAGAATGTTGTGGTCGATAGTATCGAATGCAGCGCTAAGATCGAGTAACACTAACAGAGAGAGACAACCACGATCGGATGATAAGAGTAAATCATTTGTAACTCTAATGAGAGCAGTCTCAGTACTAAGATACGGTCTAAATCCTGACTGGAAATCCTCACAGATACCATTTCTTTCTAAAAAGGAGCATAATTGTGAGGACACTGCCTTTTCTAGTATTTTTGACAGAAAGGGTAGATTTGAGATTGGTCTGTAATTGACTAATTTTGTAGGATCAAGTTGCGGTTTTTTAATAAGTGGTTTAATAATAGCCAACTTAAAAGTTTTCGGTACATATCCTAATGTCAAGGATGAATTAATGATATTAAGAAGAGGATCTATGACCTCCTTTTAGTAGTTAAGTCGGTATGGGGTCGAGCATACATGTTGTTGATTTTGATGATTTAACGAGTTTAGCCAATTCTTCTTCTCCTATAGCAGTGAATGAATGTAATTTTTCCTCAGTGACACTACAATGCACTGTCTGATGTGATACTGTAGTAGACGGCTGCATGGTTATAATTTTTTTCCTAATATTATCAATCTTACAAGTAAAGAAGTTCATAAAGTCATTACTGCTGTGCTGTTTACAAACATCAGAAGGTGAAGCTTTATCTTTGGTTAATTTAGCCACTGTATCGAATAAATACCTAGGGTTGTGTTTGTTTTCTTCTAAGAGAGTCGAGAAATAAGCAGATCTAGCAGTTTTTAGGGCCTTTCTGTATGCAATCATGCTCTCTTTCCACGAAATGCGAAAAACTTCTAGTTTTGTTTTCTTCCAGCTGCGCTCCATTTTTCTGGCTGCTGTTTTAAGGGCCCGGGTGTGCTCGTTGTACCACGGCGTTGGACTATTTTCTTTAATCTTCTTTAAGCGCCGGGGAGCAACTGTGTCTAAAGTGCTGGAAAAGAGAGAGTCAATAGTTTCTGTTGCAACATCGAGTTCCTCTAGGCTATCTGGGATGCTGAGGAGATTAAACTGATGAGGAAGATTATTTACAAAGAAATCTTTAGTCGCAGCAGTGATAGTCCTGCCATATTTGAAGCGAGGGGACGGCTTTGCAGCCTTTGCTAAATTAAGTGTACATGATACTAGGTAATGATCTGAGATGTCATCGCTCTGCTGCAGAATTTCAATGGTATCAACATTTATTCCATGTGACAGTATTAGGTCTAACGTATGATTACGGCGATGAGTGGGTCCTGACACGTGTTGCCTTACTCCAATAGAGTTTAGAATGTCTCTAAATGCCAATCTCAATGCGTCTTTTTCATTGTCTACATGGATATTAAAATCACCAACAATTAGGACTTTATCTGCAGCCAGTACTAACTCTGATAGAAAATCAGCAAATTCTCTGGTAAAGTCTGTATGGTGCCCTGGCGGCCTGTATACAGTAGCCAGTACAAATGTCAAACGGGATTTATCAATTTCACTACATAACGTTACATAAAGCACCAAAACTTCAAAGGAATTATATTTGAAACTAGACTTCTGAGTAATACCGAAGATATTATTATAAATTACAGCAACACCTCCCCCTTTACCTTTCAGACGTGGCTCGTGTTGGGGGGTGGACTCATTTAAAGTAATGTAATCGTCAGGTTTTAGCCAGGTTTCTGTCAAACACAGCACATCTAGGTTATGATCTGTAATCATATCATTAACAATAAGCGCTTTTGAGGAAAGGGATCGAATATTCAGCAGCCCAAGCTTTATCATTTGATCATCTGTATTATATCTGTTGTTTATTTGTTGGACATCAATTAAATTTTTACCGTTGAATGGTTTTGATGGTTTTTTCTATTTACTAATTCGTGGAACAGACACAGTCTCTATGTGATAATATCTAGGTGAAAGAGTCTCTATGTGCTGGGATTTATCTGACTTCTGTGACATGAGACAGCTAGCAGGCGGTCGGGTAAGCCAGTCTGTCTGCTTCCTGACCTGGGCCCCAGTTAGTCAATGTTTAGCTCTAAGACTATGTGCCAAATTACTAGAGAGAAGAGCGGCACCATCCCAGGAAGGATGAATACCATCTTTTTTCAACAGGTCAGGTCTGCCCCAAAAGCTTTTCCAATTGTCTATGAACCCTATGTTATTTTGCAGACACCACTTAGACAACCAGCCATTGAGTGATGATAGTCTGCTAAGTATCTCATCACTCCTTTTAACGGGGAGGGGACCAGAGCAAAAAACGTCATCTGCCATCGTACTTGCGAGTTTACACACCTCTTTAATGTTAATTTTGGTGATCTCCGACTGGCGAAGTCGAACATCATTTGTGCCGACGTGAATAATAATCTTAGAGAATTTACGATTAGAATTAGCCAGCACTTTTAAACTTGCTTTGATGTCAGGCGCTATTGTCACATTGTCCTGTCACGGAGGAGGATGATAACGCTGATTTAAAAGCCTTTTTTCTCAAAATAGTGTTGCCTGTTGCACTTTTCCCCACTCCTGTTTTTCCAACCAAAAGAATCCGGAGTTCCTCTCCTGGGTCATGCACTGCATATTGAGAATAATTACAAGTATTACTTATAATAATAATCTCTTGCTAATTTTATACATATTTTATATAGACCTCATTGCATATGCATAGGAGTTTCTGCAAAATTTATGGGAGGAGAGTATTTAAATGAATCACGCAAGGTGATTTACTAAGGTTTACACTAGTCAATTTACTGGTAATTGTGCCATTATTTAACGGCCAGAAAAAGTATGGCTTAACCCATCTTGCACTTGTGTTGTTAGTAGATCAAATGCACCTGATTATCATCAGCTCTGCTTGTTTGTGACCCTAGGGTATACACATGACGTCACCATCGGCCGGAGTTGCTGCAATTACGGGGACTGACTGGCAAAAAGATCGCAAGCAGCATTGGTTTTCGGCGTGAATGCCGTGAAAAACACATCCAAAACGTGAAAGAGATTAACTGTAAAAAATAGATTTGACAAGAAATCTGAGGTATATTTTTAAAGACTGCCGAAAGCTGCAGAAAAGAGACACAAATGGATGGCTGCAACTTGTAACGTGTTGTATCCAGAGGAAATAGGGATAGCTCGCTTAGCTGGAGACAGACTTCACGGAGGCAATTGACATTTCACAGCTCGCACTTTATTTCCCGTGAAACTCATGTAACTGTCCGTCACAAACGTTCTTCCGTCCACAGTGTTTAATTCAAATTCTGATTATAGGCCTATTAATAATTTTTTTATATCGCCTAGACAGCACGCAAAGAGCGCTCCGTTTATGATCACTAAAAGCTGTCACTCATTCAATGAATGCGATCTCGCAAAGCTTCGTTATGTTAATCAGTGAAGCTGACTATACAATGAATCTCTTATTTATATAATGTCTACACTTTGTTAGAGAGGATTTGAGCACGTGCAGAACGCAGCACTGGACAAAAACTCGAGCGGTGAGTGAATTCTAACTTAAACACCTGTGATTGGCCATTGCGTTCAAGAAATCAACAAAGTCAGTGATTGGCTACATTACCCACCGAAGCAAAAACACATTGGAAATTGAATCATTTGACGAGCGCAAATACAGATTACGCGCTGGAACTTTTGCCAACTCCTTTACTGCTAATAATATGCTATTATTAATTACGAAGAAAACAGATCCTAGACCAGCAGTTATGGGCAGCTTTTCCCTCTAAAAGCAATCAGTAGCAGAAGCAGCAGGCGGCAGTGGTTTGAGTAAGAAAATTACACGCTATTATCAAGTCAGTCTCCCTCGGTCCGGTGGGGGGCACAGGGATGTCCATGGGGGGGGCCAACCCCCCCTCTGGCACCGGGCCTGGTTTTGTGTGTCACTCCGGCCGACGGTGACATCATGTGCATTCCCTCTATAGGCAAATTTGCACTGCCCTTGATAGATTGCGTTGGTCATTATGGAAATGATCTGGCTGCTTCTGTGTTCTTTAATTTGAGAATTGTCAGTAGAACTTTTTTCCTTTTAGCAAATATTTTAGGGATATTGTCTTTGTTTCACTGTCTTTGTTTCCATTACAAGAAATAATGTTACGTGTTACAATTAAGACAGGAGGCTGGGTGTCCCATTAGTGTACCTCACAGGACCATCATTTTATTCATACAAACCCGATTCCAAAAAAGTTGGGACACTGTACAAATTGTGAATAAAAAAGGAATGCAATAATTTACAAATCTCATAAACTTATATTTTATTCACAATAGAATATAGATAACATATCAAATGTTGAAAGTGAGACATTTTGAAATGTCATGCCAAATATTGGCTCATTTTGGATTTCATGAGAGATACACATTCCAAAAAAGTTGGGACAGGTAGCAATAAGAGGCCGGAAAAGTTAAATGTACATATAAGGAACAGCTGGAGGACCAATTTGCAACTTATTAGGTCAATTGGCAACATGATTGGGTATAAAAAGAGCCTCTCAGAGTGGCTGTGTCTCTCAGAAGTCAAGATGGGCCGAGGATCACCAATTCCCCCAATGCTGCGGCGAAAAATAGTGGAGCAATATCAGAAAGGAGTTTCTAAGAGAATAATATATCCAAAGATTCAGAGAATCTGGAACAATCTCTGTGCATAAGGGTCAAGGCCGGAAAACCATACTGGATGCCCGTGATCTTCGGGCCCTTAGACGGCACTGCATCACATACAGGAATGCTACTGTAATGGAAATCACAACATGGGCTCAGGAATACTTCCAGAAAACATTGTCGGTGAACACAATCCACCGTGCCATTCGCCGTTGCCGGCTAAAACTCTATAGGTCAAAAAAGAAGCCATACCTAAACATGATCCAGAAGCGCAGGCGTTTTCTCTGGGCCAAGGCTCATTTAAAATGGACTGTGGCAAAGTGGAAAACTGTTCTGTGGTCAGACAAATCAAAATTTGAAGTTCTTTTTGGAAAACTGGGACGCCATGTCATCCGGACTAAAGAGGACAAGGACAACCCAAGTTGTTATCAGCGCTCAGTTCAGAAGCCTGCATCTCTGATGGTATGGGGTTGCATGAGTGCGTGTGGCATGGAGAGCTTACACATCTGGAAAGGCACCATCAATGCTGAAAGGTATATCCAAGTTCTAGAACAACATATGCTCCCATCCAGACGTCGTCTCTTTCAGGGATGACCTTGCATTTTCCAACATGACAATGCCAGACCACATACTGCATCAATTACAACATCATGGCTGTGTAGAAGGAGGATCCGGGTACTGAAATGGCCAGCCTGCAGTCCAGATCTTTCACCCATAGAAAACATTTGGCACATCATAAAGAGGAAGATGCGACAAAGAAGACCTAAGACAGTTGAGCAACTAGAAGCCTGTATTAGACAAGAATGGGACAACATTCCTATTCCTAAACTTGAGCAACTTGTCTCCTCAGTCCCCAGACGTTTGCAGACTGTTATAAAAAGAAGAGGGGATGCCACACAGTGGTAAACATGGCCTTGTCCCAACTTTTTTGAGATGTGTTGATGAAATGATACATTTTCTCAGTTTAAACATTTGATATGTCATCTATGTTGTATTCTGAATAAAATATTGAAATTTGAAACTTCCACATCATTGCATTCTGTTTTTATTTACAATTTGTACAGTGTCCCAACTTTTTTGGAATCGGGTTTGTATAAATATTTGTCACTTTGTGTAAAAATGTGCAAATGGCAAATGTTGAATATACGACTTCAAATAAATCGTTTATCAAACTGTATCTATACTAAACCCAAGATTACATCATCTCTCTCTGAATGTTCTCTTCTTTTTTTCTTTTTTTTTCCCCCATTCCCTCTCTGTTGTCTGATTGACACACTGATTTACAGTTTGTGGTTATTATTACCAGCAGCAATATACTTGTTTTGTGTCCTTTCAACAAATATTTATAATTTCAAAATAAATTATTCCCTTTTTATTGTAGATGAAAAAGTAGAAGTTCAAACTCACCTTTGATGTGGCGCTCATGAGAGTCACTTATGTGGAGGGTTTCCTTTTCCTTTTCTTTATAAGGGAGTGTGTCGTTTACATAGGTTTTGCAACCCCTCTGTTACAACAGTGAACAACTGCTAACTTGTTAAACTTGTTGTCATCCCATGTTATATTGTAGATTACAGTCCAAAGCAGCACTGCATAGCAGCTTTTTCACCACCTACACAACTGAAGCATTTCAGGACTACAGCAATAAATACAGTTATTAAAAATCTGTGCAAGGGGAAAAATCTGATTTCTTGTAATCTCGCATTTTCTAGTTTGATCATTCCTTCTGTTGTTCATCACCATGGTTACTGATTGATTTTGTATTCTGTTCAGGTGTGTCTAGTTAATTAGCTCCTTTGTTTGCTCAGTGTATTTAAGCCCTGTGTTTGGGCTGTTATTGTTAATGTTTACACACATTTTAAAGTTCTGAGAAACCAGATAAGTTTTGTTATTTTGATATTAATAAAAACTGCTGTGCATAAGATCCTGCTGTGCTCTCTTTTTTATCTTTGCTGCAACCAGCCTGTGACACATATAGTTTAAACATTCTTTGCACAACAACGTTATACAGCAATAGCAAAACAATAAAAATGTAAAATAAGGTGTATATATATGGGGGGGGGGGTGTATATATGTATATATATATATATATATATATATATATAGACACACAGTGGATAAAGAATCTCACGATGCATATTTTTCACATACAAAAGAGGTACAAGATTTCATATACCTAAAATTTATACACAACACATCTGCTTATACAGAAAGACACATTCATCAAACATTTCATACATCACATTTACCAGAATGTACAGTGTAAACGTGCTTTAGTTCTATTTATTAAAAACTTTGCACACTTAACTTCTTAACATCTTGCCAGCTAGTAATATTCATTGTTTAACTTTTTTAATGCTTTTTCATAGGCCTCGTCCTCAAGTTGAGCCCTCAGAGCTTCCATCTCCTTCCGTCTCTGCTCCTCTGTCTCCTTCAGGACACGTTGTTTCTCTTTCTCAATTGCTCTCTCTGCCCTTTCAAGCATCTCACTGGTGTAATGTTGCCCACCATTTCCAGTGACCATTTTATCAATCTGGTCCAGCAACTGAATGACCTGTTCAGGATTTTGTTCTTTATTGTTGAACACGTGGTATCGTCCACTGCATGTTTTGATGAAACTGAGCAGTTTTGGGCTGTCCCGCACAAATGTGTGAATGCTCTTGTCCTCCAGTCGATCTCCATGAGTGAACAGTGCCATGGTGTATGTGGAGGCTTCCTCACCAAAAACTGCTTGAATGATTTTAACAGCTTCTGCCTCTTCATCTGTGAATCTGCCCACCTGAATCACCACTAAGAAGACATGTGGACCAGGAGAGGAGAGTGGAATACAGAGTTTAATTCTGTTGACCACCTCATCTGTAGTTAGGCTGGTGTCAAACAGACCCGGAGAGTCGATGACAGACACTTCTCTGCCATTTATTATTGCATGAAACTTTTCACATTGTCCAGTCACAGAGGAGGATGATATCTCAGATTTAAAAAGCTTTTGTCCCAGGATAGTGTTGCCTGTTGCACTTTTCCCCACCCCTGTTTTTCCAACCAGTAGAATACGGAGCGGTTCGCCTGGATAATGCACTGTACATTAACAAGAATAATATCATTTTTTCAAACTAATTTAAATTTACAAACATTTATTTAAAAAAAAACAATGAAATACACCTATATTTAGCCTTTTTAATACTATTCATCATCTTGACAGAGCTTAATTTGTAATATATTTATGTTTTTTAAAAAGATAATAAATACCTTACCTATAGCATCAAAATCCTGTTTTTGTTGCTTGGAAATATAGAAGTGATTTATATATATATATATTATGACATTTGGCCATTTATAATACATGTTAAAAAGATAATCAGCTTAGAGTAAAAAAAGGACAAAATATACATTTAAGCATACCTGATTTCCTATTTCAAAGGCTCCAACAATTATAGAAACCACCAGTAGTATTGTGGAGAAAGATGAGATCCAAGACTTTGAGGTCGTTGTTGTTGATGGTCCAGGAGGAATGTCCTGCACAGCTATAAAGAAAGTCATGAAAATGTTGTTCTTGCTATACGTTCAAAATATGAAAACAATAAAAGATGAATATGATATCTTATCATTATTATTTGTATGATAATCATGAACAAGGCTATTGCATGTATTAAGTTGAAATCTAAATACACCTTACACTTTGCTACTGCTTTAAATCAAGCTTAATCTAATCTATATCTAGCCTACCCTAAACGGATGCTGTCTCTCTATCTCTTTAAAATCACGCAAAACACTCGACTGTCATTAAACAACTACTTTAGATTTCTTCTTTTCAATGCTTATTAAGTTAGTATAAACGTTTCTCTTTAATGGATGCAAAAAAAAAAACGTACAACTACTTGTAAATGAAGAGCACATCGTGCAGTATAGATGTAAACTGGGTTTCGTTTTTCTTGTCAAAAGCAGTTTCGTTTACTCTTAAAAGGCTTACCTAGTGTAGACTGCCATCTACAGGAGACAAGACGCCACTGCAAGCAGCTGCTCGATGCAGAGATAATGGGTGGAGCTTGAAGGTCCAGTCATACCCACCCTAAAATGAAAGGGATGGGGTTAAGGTCGCTTTAATCTTATGAAACTTTAAGACAGTTTGGGTCTTTGAAACCTACGTACAAAACCACTTCATAAAACCTTATAGTTTGTGAGGTGGCCTTTGTGTCCCAGTTGTGCAGTGCCCTTCAAAGGGGTGCAAAATGCCATATATTCACTGTTTCAACTCCATCTTATGTGTATTATAAAAACATAAAATTAGTCTTGGCTGGAAATGGTACTAAGACAACAAGACACTAACTTTTGGGGAAAATATTATTGAGGGCAAAATGCCACAACTCTGGAGCAGTCTTTAAAAAAATATAGGCATATAAATTATATTCTCAAAATAAATATTGTTTTATAATGGATTTTCTTAGTATGAGATTTTCTTAGTATGAGATTGGGTGTGCGTCTCAATCAGCTCCCTAGTTAAGTAGTCAGAGCACCATTGACCGATTCCCTCATCAGTGCCCTGACTACTGAACTAGGGAGCTGATTAAGACGCACCCCATGCATTTTGAAAAGCAGTCCAAAATATATGATAATCCGAATAAATAATGAAGGCATAAAAGTTTATTCATGTAAGAAAATAGCTAATTTTTGTTAGTTTTAATACAGATATTTCTGTGAAAAATCTGGTTTTATTTAACTGCTCTATCTTTCAGCAGAAAAAAAAAAACGAAACATACAATTTACATCCATACGTTTACGTTTTTCTGTATATTAAACGGACCCAACTAATTAAAATGACAACAACGCCTAAAAGCGGACTGCGATTCTCTTTGAGGGGCTCCTACTACGCCATATTCTTCAATTTACAGTATATCTGGAACGACGTTGGTTATTTATATTTCTCAAAGTAACTTTTGTAGGTCAGTGAAGATTGGCACACGTACAGCCGTAGCGCTGTGTGTCGCTGCTGAGCTCGTCTTCGGCTTCATCTCCACTTAAAGGAGACGCAACAAAGAGCAACCGTAGTGGGCCCTGCTAACAGCGTGGCTTACTATAGCTTTAAGAACTTAAAATAGGCTCTGGGTCTTTAAAATGAATTTTGCACAGTTATTATAGAGATGATATACTAAATTTTCGACTTATACGACTTACTTTTTTGCACTAAATTTGCAAAGAGACGTAAGTGTGTCCAGTAAAATATGTTTGACAATCGGATCAGGGCCGTTAGCAATCCAACATTTTTCATATTTTATGCCTTCTGTTTATTTCAAGCTATGTTTCAATTTGTTGAGAATTATTGAGGCGTCCAGAAATAAGAAAAAACAACTTTAGCGGTGATGGAGCCGCAGCTCCCGAACAACAAAGAGGAGGTGGAGAGTGAGACGGCCATGGAGAAATCCGCGGGGCAGAGTATCGCATCCAGCCCGTGCAGGGCATTCAAAGGACGCGGGGACGGGTGCTTGACGACCGAAGGGACTTGCCCGCCCGAAACAAACGGAGCTGCGACGAGCGTGGCGGGTTCCGGACGGGTTTTACGGGACAGGTCAACACGCACCATTCCCGTGTGGAGGCAGAGTGATATCGGGGAGGACCGGGATGAAGTATCACGCGAGGCAGCGGCGAATCGCCGGAGGAAAGCGAAATGCCCGCGGCGCAGGAAGAGCGCAGCAGCCGCCGCGGGTTCATCAGATGCGGGCAGAGAGAGCGGCGGCGACTGCGACCTGCTGGATGAGTAAGTGCGACTTCTCAGCCTGTAATATATGTGATGTATTATAGGTTAAAATAACAAGGCCCCGCTTGTTAAGATCCTAATAGTAATGCATGGCATTTCTGTGCTCCTTTCACACGTTAAGGCGTAATGCTGACAGACTGCAGTGTTTACATTTGCACTAGTGAAAGTAGCTGTGTTTCTGAGAGAGTAGTCGGGCAAAATAACTCACGCACGCCCAATCTTTGACACTGGAAGGAGAATATGAAAGATGAGACATAATAAATAAAACCGCCTGTTTCTCCGTCTTATGACAGGTTTGAAGAAAACAAGGATGCGCTGGTTAATCGAGGTACTTTAAATGACATTTATTTTGTTAATGAGCATCTAAAGCAGGCCAGTATATGTATATGGCCAGCCATTGTATGATTATCCTATGAGTCTTGTTGTTTAAAAAACGAAGTAATCCAAAAGTGACTGGTCTCTTTGTTTATTCATTAGAATTATTAAATGTAAATTGTAAAATATGTAATTGTTATTAAGATTTTTTTTTTTGTCATTAAATTCTATAGAGATCTATCACTTTCGACTAGTTTGTGTTCTGGTTTTGCTAGTTTACTTTTCGGTTCTAGTACTGGTTACAATAACTTTTACTTGTAACCATTGACTAGTCAGAATAGCTGCTGTATAGTTAAAATTAAAACCCATACTAGTAAGATTAAACATGTTACTAGTTATAACTGGAACACAAACTAGTGTCTAATAAATTAGTATAAGTAGGCACTAGTTTCTAATAAGTTAGTACTTGTAAAACTGGCATAGATACCAGCAACAATTGGAATACCAACTAGTAAGATTTATCTGAATATCTGGTAACTACAGTAAGGTTCCATTTGTTAACATTAGTAACTACAATAGTTAATATGAACTAACAATGAAATTTACATTAATTACTATACATTACTAATTAATTACTAAAACCAAAAGTTGTATTAATTAATATTATGTAAAGCAGAGGTCTTCAACCCTGCTCCTGGAGACCCACTGTCCTGCAGAGTTTAGCGCCAACCTTAATTAAAGACAGCTGAAGCTAATCAAGCTCTTCAGGATCACATGTTGAAAATACACAGGCAGGTGTGCTGAAGCAGTTTGGAAATAAACTTTGCAGGACAGTGGGTCCCCAGGAGCAGGGTTGAAGACCTCTGATGTAAGGGACCTGAGCTGATATGAACTGACAATGAGCAGTTGTATTTTATAATTAACTACTGTTGTTACCAAAGATTAATACATTTAGTAACAAATGTATTGTTCATTGTTAGCTAATGTTAGTTTATACGTTAACTAATAAGAACTTCTAATATCTAAGTTGTACGTTGCCATAGAATTAAAAAATTTGCAATATGTAACCAGTCAGAGAGCTAGTCATTATTGGGATACTGACTAATAGCAAAGGAATACATACATAATACTAGTATATAATGAATATGTATTAGTGACAAATTGAATGGATACTACTCACTAGTATTATCCAACATACTAGTAATTAAAAAAGAACAAATTATGTAAAAATAGATACTAGTTAGTTTTAAGGAAGAAATGTTAAAACAGCTTGCCTTCAGATGTGATCTGATTCTGCTTCATTTGACTCTGTTCTCTTCCAGCGGCCCGCGGCAGACGGGTGCAGGTGCGCTCAGGGGCCCGCACCTGCCGGGGCTCGCCTAGGACTGTGTTTAAAATTGAGCCAGAATTGGACATTGACTATGGTACGCTGCTGAGCTTTTAAATGTAGTAGACTGAACATAGGTCCACTACAAATTCTTGACAGAATACTGACTACAAAACATACATATAAATAACTATAATGGTTGCACATTTGCTTGCAGTGGAGGCCAATAAAGCAGTCGAAAAGACAGGAACAAGGTGATTGATTGCACATTTATTATGAGAACACATGGACACTTTCTCATGAAAGACCCCATGAAATCAAAGTTTTGTGGCTTTTATATGCATTTAAAATGCATGAAAAAATTGACCCAAAATATCTTGCCTTACCAAATATATCCAAATTCTTGTCCTCCAACTAACAAAAGCCGGTAGCGCATCACGATTCACAGCTGGCTGTTTGTTAAAAAAAGAAAAACTGCTCGTCAAGCCATTTTGTGGGGTCTTTGAGGACACTGATGGCTGCTACTGTTTTGGTGTTGGTATAACAAGCCCTATGTTTGTTACTGCCATATTTTAGTGTGGAGAAAAAGGAAGAGGAGAGCATGGATGATGAAGACGTTGTGGAAGAGGAAGAGTGTCCATTTGTGGATGATCCAAAAGATGAAAACTACCTACCCCATTCACAGAGGTAATGTTGTGCTTTGTATATACAGTGGTGGCGGCCAAAATTATTAGAACACATCTGGGAGTCGTCTTATTGGGCCTGGATTTATTTTCCAAGAGGAAAATGACCCGAAACATTCTTCTAACTATTGCCGGAACTACCTGCGACGGAAGGAATCTGCTGGAACATTGAAAATGATGGACTGGCCCCCTCAAAGTCCGGACCTCAACCCCATCGAGCACATTTGGTGCGAGTTAGAAAATAAACTGGACAGATCTATTGTACATTCAAAGGAAAGCCTTTGGCTTCAGTTGCAGAAGGCATGGGATAACATTAGTGTTGAAGTTCTCAGAGGAAATATATTGACACTATGCCAGAGAGATGTGCTGCTGTAATTGCTGCAAAAGGTGGACATACCAAATATTAAAGTTAAAAGTGGATAAAAACAGTACGAATTACTTCATTTGATACTGGATAGTCAGAGCAACCATCTGCATGTTTCATGAACGTTATAAAAGGAAATCATGTTTTGGAGGCAAAAAAAGGTCAATATTTTCAGATCTGTCAGGTGTTGTAATAATTTTGGCCACCACTGTATACTGATTGTAGTCATCTGGATTTGACACTAATATGAACTTTGAGGCTTGAAAATTGTTACTTCATCATAACCTCTTGGAAACAGTTGTTTCACAAATGTTGTTTTATAAGAGGATTACAGTAATCAGTCAATGATTAAATTAAAGTTGTGAATTAGGCCGACTTATCAGGGTTTCCACGATCATGGAAAACCTGTAAATAGTCATTGAATTATTATGGAAGTCATTGAATTATTAAAAAGGTCATGGTAAAGACAATTTCTAAAGTCAGTATCAGTTTTTCTAGTCATGCTCAGTTTGAAAATGTTTAATTGGTTGGAATTGCTCTTTGTGGGAGCTAAAGGTGTTTAAAATGTGTATATAGCCTATAAGAAAATAAAATGACTTTTAAAAATCCTTATCCAGTAATCACAAATAACTGGAAAATGCAAATCCATTGATCAAAGGTGTGAAAAGATATGATTTCAGTCATGCATTTGATTGTGGGCAATTGATTATGGCTTGATGCTCATGTTTATTTGTTCAACAGTGATGAAGAGGACGCCATCAGCAGCGATGAAGATGTCCCTTTTAGAGATGACCTGAATGACCAGAGCTATGATCCTAAGTATGGGAGGTGCATGTGTGTTTTTGTGTCTTCTGTATGATAAAGGTCTTGTCTCCTATGCCCTCTCCATTTCTGTCCTGTTGCGTAGAGATATTCCTAAGTCAAGGCGCAGACCCCCTACCAGACTGAAGGAGAAGAAAGACAAGGCTGCAGGGCAAGAGACGGCAACAGAGCAAGAGACAGAGATAAAAACTGAGGGAGGGGAGAGCACAGATGTGCAGACCGCTGCTGAAGTTGAGGAAGGTGCTGAGCCGCCCAGGAAGTGAGTCCATAATGTTGTTTTATATGTCTGTGATGGAAATATAAGTGGACATGAGAAAAGCACTTCATGACACACCTGCAACAAACTGTTTACTCATCAGATTCACAGTCTCACTCCCAAACATTAACTGTCAGATGTCTTGGTTTTTTGTCTTAGAAGAGGGCGGAGAAGGAAAGATGATAAAAGTCCTCGTCTTCCTAAGAGAAGGTAAAAAAGCATCTCGCATTGAATGCTGAAAACAACCCCAAATCAGGAGCAGAACAGTAACCATCTCCCTTTTTAATTAGAATACAGATGAGCAAGAATGTATTTGGTTACATTTTATTTAGATGGTTCATTTTAGACATTCTACTAACTATAGGTAACTTTGCAACTACATGACAACTAACTCTCAGAGTATTAGTAGACTGTTAGATTAGGGTTAGTAGAATAAGTTGACAGAAGAAGAAGTTACTTAGTCAGAAGAATGTCTGTTGGGGGAGCATAAAAAAGTGGATATTAATCAGACAGTCCACTAAAACTCTAATGACTGGTACGACATGTAGTTGCAAAATAACTTATAGTTAGTAGAATGTCTAAAGTGGACCATCTAAATTACGTGTTACCATATAAATATATGTATTATTTATTGTTGTAGTGTCTGCTTGTTGGAGCAAAGCATAAAGTCTGGATTAAATTTCCATAAGTAATTATCCTTCAAAAAAAAAAAAAAAAAAAAAAAAACATATATATATATATATATATATATATATATATATATATATATATATATATATATATATATATATCAGATCATGGAAAAGTAATATAATTTTAGTAATTTGTATAGTCAATATAACTTTTTCTAAATTTTCTAAAGCAACGCCGTATTTGAGTGTGAAAAACATTATTCAGTAACAAGCCAATAGAAAAATCATGGAAAAATGAAAATTCATTGGTCATGAAGTGTGGTAATCCTAATTATGGCTATAGCTTCTAAACAGTGTAATAACTGTATATATTGTAAATTTCATATCCTGTACAATATCCTGTTTATATTTTCTGTACAATTAAGTGCATTACAGTAAACACATTGTCCGTTCTTTTTACAGATGGGTTTTAATTATATTCTGTGGAAATTGACAGCATGCCACAATTTACTTTGTATTTACTTTGTAAGATTCCAGTAAAATAATAATAATAATTCCTACATTATCTGAAGATCATTTGTTCTTCTACACAGGAAAAAGCCGCCGGTCCAGTATGTGCGTTGTGAAATGGAAGGATGTGGTACAGTTCTGGCTCACCCACGCTATTTACAGGTACAAACGCAAACTAGCGCTTCCCTCACTGACTGACACCTAACACAGAAATTAGACTTGAAACCTTTCTGTTGTCTTTCTCTCCTGCAGCATCATATTAAATACCAACACCTGATGAAGAAGAAATACGTCTGCCCTCACCCTTCGTGTGGAAGACTCTTCCGGCTGCAGAAACAACTACTGCGCCATGCCAAGCACCACACAGGTAAGATAGACACGCCTAAAGCTTGTAATACTTATAATGAAATGTCTTTGGTTAGGTGGCTTTTTTTAAAGTATAGCCTGTGTTGCAGATCAGAGAGACTATATCTGTGAGTTCTGTGCTCGTGCCTTCAAGAGCTCTCACAACCTGGCTGTGCATCGAATGATACACACTGGAGAAAAGCCACTACAGTAAGTCATATCACTGCTGCTTACACACTATTACTTTTCCATTTGAGGTAGGGATGTTAAGGATTAATCAACGATCGATTAATTGTCTATAATATTTAATAATAAAACTTATCGATCATCGATTAAGCAGGGTCATGCGTGTGCGTGCTACTCAACCGCGAAACAGACATGAGAAAAAATTGAGCCCCTGCCCCTTTAATCGTGAAAGTGCCCTTTTCTATCCTACCGCAGTTCCCCCGCGAACGCGATTTGTAGTTAAGTTCACTTGTACACTCGCATCATTTTGTACAGATGTCATTTGTAATATTATGTTTATTTTGTATATATCTGATTAATCTCATATAGGATGCGTTTCTTTGGGCTAAATAACGCACTAGCAAAGAGCTTCAGTTTGCCGGTGTTCAGCGCACGCAGCTCAAACAGCAACGCATGACTAATAATAACTTTGATTGGGACTGTCATATTACATAACATTAATGAGAACACTATTTTAATAAATCGTTGTGAATTCATTGGGTTTAGTTGCAGTTTCAGTGTGTTATTCTAGGAAGAGCACGTCCACACATTCTGAATAACAGATCTGAGGCGGCGTTGGTAACACATTGTATTACTCGTTATATTTGATTATTAAAGGAACACTCCACTTTATTTGAAAATAGGCTCATTTTCCAACTCCCCTAGAGTTAAACAGCTGAGTTTTACCGTTTTCGAATCCATTCAGCCAATCTCCGGGTCTGGCGGTAGCACTTTTAGCATAGCTTGGCATAATTCATTGAATCTGATTAGACCGTTAGCATCTCGCTCAAAAATGACCAAAGAGTTTCTATATTTTTCCTATTTAAAACTTGACTCTTTTGTAGTTACATCGTGTACTAAGACCGACGGAAAATGAAAAGTTGTGATTTTTCTAGACCGATTATGGCTAGGAACTATACTCTCATTCCTGCATAATAATCAAGGAACTTTGCTGCAGTACCAATGATATTACGCAGTGCCTGAAAATAGTCCCCAGCTAGGTAACTTCCAACGTGACTGGCACTAAGGCTGAATCCGAAATCGCCCCCTATACGACAGCCATTTGTAGTGGTGTCCGAAACCATATTGGACGTTATTGAGTGCACTCATTCAATCCCACATTGCACCGCAATAACGAGTGTACAGCCTATGTACACACAGCGGCTGTCTGAATTCACTCACTCGTTTTCATTCACTCCTTTAAGTGAACTTTTTTAGTGGACTAACGTAGGGAATAGTAAATGAGTGTTTAGGGGGCGATTTCGGATTCAGCCTAAGTTTGTAAATTAGGTAGTGGATTTACCTGTGCGATTAGCCATGGTTCTGTGCGTTGTAAAGGTTCGAATCTGCTCTCCTCCTCCCTTCTGCCCCAGTCTGTTCAGCCACACTTTCTTGCCTTTCACGTTCCAAAAGCTCATCTTCAGTGTATTCCGGTTCAAATAGATACAGTTCAGGATCTGCACCAAAGTAAATATCTTCTGAATCGTCTCTCACAAATGTCTCCATGGTTACAAGGCACGCTCCTTGTGCAAGCAGGTTGTCACGTTGGTTATGTTGACGGAAGTTAGCCTATTTTCAGGCGCTGCGTAATATCATTGCGCCTGCTGCACCCATGGTACGGCAGCAGAGTTCCTTGATTATTACGCAGGAATGAGAGTATAGTTCCTAGCCATATCGGCCTAGAAAATCACAACTTTTCATTTTCTGTCGGTCTTAGTATACGATGTAACTATAGAAGAGTCAAATTTTAAATAAGACTCTTTGGTCATTTTTGAGTGAGATGGTAACGGTCTAATCAGAATCAATGAATTATGCTAAGCTATGCTAAAAGTGCTACCGCCAGACCCGGAGATTGGCTGAATGGATTCGAAAATGGTAAAACTCAGCTGTTTAACTCTAGGGGAGTTGGAAAATTAGCCTTTTTTCAAAAAAGTGGAATGTTCCTTTAAATATGTAATTTAATGAAATGATCAATCACATCGACTCATTTTACAATCCTACTAGCCCTTTCTTTAGACTAAAAACCCTTCTCATTCAGGAAGGAACATGGCGTTTTGAGCAGCATTTGCACACCCTGTCATGCGGTTGGCTATAAGCCACTGCTGTAGACACATATTGCAGTATTAAGGCTAATGATTAATCGATTAATTGATTGTTAATTTAAACTACGATCGATCATGGGAAATTGTGTAAATTGACATCCCTAATTTGAGGAGACTAAGGGCATTTTCAGACCTGTAGATTGTTTGCTTTGTTTCGAAACAGGGACTTAATTTGTTACAATGTTGCATTTTCTTCTTGGCTCGGTTCGCTTCCACAAGGCAACATTTCAAAGCGTAACAAAATGTGTTTATGCAAGTCACATGTGGGTAAAACTGTCCTCTTATTGAGAATGAGTGGAGAACTCAAATCAGAGTTCATCTGTTTTTGTTCCTCTGTGTCATCCATCAAGATAGCTATAGCCGCTGTGACACACGCAAACACTTGTAGCCTTGATTCCCACTCTGATTGGGACAGCATTCTTGCAATGCATGGAGAAGAGCAATTACATATAATTTTAAGATGAAGAGGCCCTCTTTGGTTTTCAACCACAAAAACTCGCAGAATCAGACACTGCTGCTTTTTATGACACATTTCCCGTTAAGAATTATGATACCGCCTTGTTCATTGGTCCGTTGGGTCAGATTGCTTTCTCACCTCAACCGAACCACTCCAGAGTTCGTTTTCAATCGGGCGATCTCGGCGCGATTGTTTTGGTGTTTATCTGAGCATGATTGTCGTGTTCATATATGCCTAAATGAACCGAACTAAGGGAGAAAATGCAAAGGTTCCGAAACAACCGCTCCAAACGAGCCAGGTGTGAAAACACCCTAGGTAAGGGATTACGTACAGTCTACTTATATTTAAAACGACCCCAAACAAGAAGATCAGGTTCAGGGTTCAAGATCAGAAGATCAGGGTTTCATTTTGTGATTAATGACCAGCTGACTGTTAACTATCCCACTTATTACATGGCTACTTAACAAATAAAATTTCACCGTATTTGTAAAGCCTTATACAAATACAAATATAAACATGTTGCCAACAGAGGAGAAACTTTAAGGGATCCCTGCAGCTTTACACCAAAAAAAATCTTAATGGTTTAACTTTTGACAAGAAAGAAATTAAGACATAAAAATTAGTATTGAATTTGACATTTTACAGTTGTACTGTAAAACAATATTAATATTTGTGTCCATCAGAATCATATCATTTTTTATTTTAGAGTAAAATAGCATTTTTACCATAATAATAGTTCTTATTTTGTTTAATATTTGTATTTAATAATTCTAACAATCAAATAAAATTATAATATTAATAATTATTGTATAATGATATTGATGTATAATCACAAAGTCTTTGGCCAAATTGTGCAGCCCTACAAAAAACTCAGCAAACCTGAAGCTGTTTTAAAAAATGGAATTTATTAAATCACAATTTGTATCGGAATTTTTTTCCTCAAATCATATATATATATATATATATATATATATGGCTCATAGACACAGGAAAAAAACAGTAGGTCACTATTTTTTTATGTTAAAGGTGAAGTGTATAATTTCTGTGCCTCTGCAAGAAAATACTATTTCATGTTTTCAAATTCAAAATTTCACATTCAGTTCAATGTGTTATTTGCCGTTTCTTTGTAATTGTGAAATTTACTAGCAATTTCTGAGTGAAAATTGTTTCTACACCAAATGTTTTTCAGTGTAGTAACAGAATTACTTTTTCAGAAATTGTATTCAAAGTAACACCATCGGTTGAGTCAACGTTGCTCCATCAAGATGTTTTACTTTACAAGGAAACCTATCAGTGCCTAATCATTCTCCTAATCATTTTTTTTTTTTTTTTTTACTGAAAAAAACGACATACTTCACCTTTAATATAATTAAAAAAAAAAAAAGTTCTTTATTATAGTCAATAGAACAAATGTAAGAATTATAATTATTTGCTCTCTTCCATCTCACAAATCTATCAAAAAATTTTCAGCAGTATATCTCTACCTCTCATCTCCTTCCTAGGTGTGAAATCTGTGGTTTCACTTGCCGTCAGAAGGCCTCCCTCAACTGGCACATGAAGAAGCACGATGCGGATGCCACGTACCAGTTCTCCTGCAGCATCTGTGGCAAGAAGTTTGAAAAGAAGGACAGTGTGGTTGCTCACAAAGCCAAGAGCCACCCCGAGGTGCTCATTGCAGAGGCCTTGGCCGCCAATGCCGGAGCCCTCATCACCACTCCTGCTGGAGTCACCACGCTACTGGAGACCTCCACGGGCTCCGTGCAGACAGAGCAGGTGGTCCCTGAGGCCCAGGGGAGCTCTGCGGTGTCAGCGGGTCAGGTGGGTCCAGTGATGGTTGTAGATCAGGACCACCCGCTGCACTCCATGCAGGTACCGGTGACCCTGGCCTTGTCATCGACAGAGGAGAACAGCGCTCCCTCACAGCAGACCTCCGCTCATTCTCTGCAGATGCCTCTACAGTTTGTCTCTACACCCATCTCGCAGCAGCAACAACACCAAATTCAGCAGCTCCCCCTCCAGCCCTCCGCTAGCAGCATCTCCCAGCAGGCCGCTTTGGTCCAGCAGCTGCCTGTGCAATCCTACAGCCCCCAGTCCCAGATTGTCCACATGACCTTCAGAGGTCTTCCTCAGCAGCAGCTCCCACTGGTTTCTGTTGCACAGCAGCTGCCTCTTCAGAACACCCAGCCACATCAAAACCAGACCCTCCCTAGGCCCCCAAGCCACAACCCGGCTCCCAATACTTCCCTCCTCTCCCAAACCCTGCCTGAGGCGCCCTCTGACTGCCGGAGCGGTTTGGGATTCGGGAGTAATCCTGCCTCCTCTTCATCTACGTCTCCCCAGTCCACTACTCCTTCGGAGACAAGACAGGTGGTCTGGGAGGGAGATGGGACTAATGAGAATGGAAATGGGGGTGGGGTTTGGGAGGCGGGTGGGCAGGGGCAGGGGCGGGAGCAAAACATGACAGACAGTTCAGACGTCCAGATGCAGCGCGTTCTGATGTAGTGAAGGAAGTTGGTGTAACATGGAGGAAATTGAGATGACTGTTATTTGTCACGCTCCTACACACCCTGAAGTTAAATATATAGTCATAAATATATTGTATGTAATCGCATTAACTTTTGGTAGCTTTGTAGAAATGTCTGTACCAGGGAGACTGTGTTTGAGTTGTTGTCATTGTTCATTTTGTATATAAACAGTTATAGTTCCCTCCAACAACCACATATGTTTTGTGTGTATGTGTGTGTGTTGTTTGCATTAACAAGTGTGTTAGAGGCCTTTGCAGACCTCAATTCATGGTAGTCTGTGTGAGTAAAGCCATTGTGTAAGCAAATTTGTGCCATCATGTGGCTTGAATTGGTACTGTAGAAACTTGGGATGCATCCATATTACAGATGAGCTGATTATTATTTTCATTGTATGGTCCATATTAAAACTCTATACTATTTTGTCTAAATAAGATAAATTGAACCCTAAAAACAAATCAATTGTTTTAAATCTAACAAGTGAATTTAGGCATCACAATGAAAAATTTAGAAATTTGCTAAATATTACATTTAACGGTGTTATTACATTATTAAGATTTTAAATAACTTTAAGTGAGCATATAATGATGACAAAGTTAACAAACATGCAAAAATAGTGGAAACTCAAACTAAATATACAATATTGGCTGATATACACTACCATTCAATTGTTTGGGGTCGTAAGATTTAAAAAATATATATATTTTTGAAAAAGTCTCATGCTCACCAAGGCTGCATTTACTTACCAAAAATACAGCGATAACAGTAATGTTGTGAAATATTAGTAGAATTTAACAACTTTACTATTTTAAAATGTAATTTATTGGCAAAGCTGAATTTTCAGCATCATTACTCCAGTCTTCAGTGTAACATGATCCTTCAGAAATCATTCTAATATGATGATTTGCTGCTCAAGAAACATCTTATTAATGTTTAAAAGCATTGTTTGGTTTTTTTCAAGATTATTTAATGAATAAGTTTAATAGAACAGTATTTATTTGAAAAATAATCTTTTGTAACATTTATAAATGTCTATACTGTCACTGTTGATCAATTTAATGCATCCTTGCAGAATAAAACATACTACTTCCTTTCAAAAAAAAAAATCTTACTGATTCCAAACTTTTGAATGTACATTCATTAAGTGCATACCTAATTTTAACATGCCAATTTTACGAGGGGGATCTCTAAAATCCCCACTAACAGCTACTACAATAATATTGTGCATCCCTAGTAGAAATAAACCATAATAACTCAAGTGAAAAAGGGACACTCAAGTTTGAACATACACTGACCATATACACTACAGTATAATAATTTGTTACATTTATATAGCGCTTTTACATATAGAAGGGGGGAATCTCCTCAACCACCACCAATGTGCAGCATCCACCTGGATGATGCGACGCCAGCCATATTGCGCCAGAACGCCCACTACACACCAGCTGATTGGTGGAGAGGAGACAGAGTGATGAAGCCAATCAGGATATGGAGATGATTAGGAAGCCATGATGGACAGAGGCCAATGGGCAAATTTGGCCAGGATGCCGGGGTTACACCCCTACTCTTTTTCGAAGGACATCCTGGGATATTTAATGACCACAGAGAGTCAGGACCTCGGTTTAACATCTCATCCGAAGGATGATTTATTTTAATTATATATATATATATATATTTTTTTTTTTTTTTTTTAAAGCAACCAACATGTATGCATATTTAGCTTTATTGTTTCAAAACCTTAGAATTCAACTAATGTAAAACAAAAACAAAAAGGGTTTTTTGAAAACTACAGAACCAAATAAATGCCATTTTAATTATGACATCTATTTCTTACATTTGTTATATTTTTCAGTGTCTCTTTTTGTATTGACCATATCGCCATTTGTTTAAAAGACCTCTGGAAAAACTCTGTTACACATTTTACAGACTAATAATATAATTAGTAGCATATTAATTCAATAAATAGAACACAGCATTCTGAGTGCTTTTCACATAAAAGAGAGTTGTTGCCCAATTTATGAGCATTATAATATCTTTTAGGGGTGTGAGAGTCTGGCATACTGCTTGAGAGCACGTTTTGGTGGAATGAGAGAATCATTCACCCCCACTCTTCTTTTCTTTCGCTGTTCATTGTCTTTCTCTCCGTCTGTCTCTGTCTCTTCCACACAAGAAGCCAGCGGATCATGACTGTGTGAACCTGCAACATTGGCATCGTCTTTTGATCCATTATCAGAGGTGTTCACACAGTTACTCTGCAGATCGCTGTCATGTGCGAACTTGCAGCGGCTTCCAAAGCGGCAGCGACCATCCTTCCTGTAGGCCACACAAATGCGCTTACCGCCGATCTGGGTGGGGCGAGCTTGTAAAGTAAGAGGTACATGTTTCTGTAGGGCATTCAGTCTTTCCTCAGCCATTACTTTGAAGGGGTTAGCAAACACACTGCTGCCTGTAAGCGCTCCACCCGAGCTGGAGCCTCCCAGAGGTGGAGGCGGGAGCTTGTGAGTGTGAGGACGAACGGACGGGATCAGCAAGGACTTGGAAAAGGAGCGATCAGCAGTAGGCGCCTCCTCTTGATCCTCATTCTCTGGAGCAGATTCAGACTCACTGGAAGGCAATTCCGACTCCAACAGGAAATTACGGCTTTTTGCCTCCTCTACAGCACAATCCGTCTTTCTGAAGGACCTACATAGGAATAATTAAAAGGTGTTTACTTAAAGTGATACTTGATCCTTCTCAGCTCATTAAAGGAATAGTTTACCAATTTTTTTCATTTTTTATGCAAGTGAATGGTGACCATGCTGTCAAAATATCCTCACTTCTCAGTTTATTAAAGGAGTCTGTCTTTCGAAACTACTCACTTTCTTCAATGGTACACAAAATCAGTTAGCAGAATTAGTGCTTTCACACATAATGAAAGTGAATGATGACCACAACTCTTTAAAAAAAAAAAAAAAAAAGTGAATAAAGACTTAAATGTCATTCTTTCATCACATAAAGCTATCATTGACTCGTGAGTCGTATGGACTACTTTTATGGTGATTTTTGTCCTTTTTGGAACTTGACAGCCCCAGTCCCCATTCACTTCCATTGTATTGAAGGCAGCAGTTTAAATATTACCTTTCTTATTATTTTTTGCACCTAAGAATGGACGTCATATGGGCTTGTAATTACATGAGAGTAAGTAAATGATGACAATTTTTATTTTTGAGTGAGCCATACCTTTAAGATTCAAGTTTTCAACTGTGGAAAGATGCTACTCTTCACATGTGGCTTTCTTTTAAATGAAAAATACCTTGATAATGTATTTGTCTAGTTAATTATGAATTACTTACTCCTTCTGATTGTCGTCTCCCTTCTCTTCATCCTCTGACTCGGATGAAATCCCGTATCCCACAAGCGAATTCATGTCCACTCAAATATAGGTTAATGATAACTGTGATCCAAAACCGTTCAAATACTTGTGAATTTGAATCGTTTTTGAAGATTCAATTGTCAATCGTTTATTTATCCGGAAGTCGGTGTTTCTTCTTGGTCCCCAAACAAATTGTAGTAGAAACAAAAAAGTAAATGAATGTGCCACCGTGAGGCGCGGAATGGTATTGCGACAACGATCTCAGCATGAGCAGAACTAGGGGGTGTTAAGTTAAGTAACAAATAAGCGGATAACCTCAGATTTCTGTTCCAAAAACGGAGGCAACTTTCAGGGTATGTAAGTAGCCATAGCAACTTACTCTCTGAACATAACCTGCTCCGGAGGGGGTTGGGCTGAAAGCCGTTGGAGTGGAACGAGGCCGCTGGAGCGATTGGTATAATGAGAGACAACCGCGACACACGGCCGGAGAGCAGCGGAGCTTTTATTATGCCACTTCCGCTTCTGCTTCTTCCGGTCATGAGTATGTGGGGTAACGCAGCGCTGTTTTATCATATTAGATACATTTGAGTGTTTTGAAAGTTATGTTATAATGCAACTCTGTGCGTTCGCTCGGCAGCTGCTATGAGACACTTGTTGCACACTGCAGTAAGCTAGATCGATATTAGGCATGGTAAAACATGGTATTCGAATTGTGGTTCGAATATGTATAACATGGTATATGGTATAAAAGTTGCTCACCTGTCTTGATAAAACACATAATATATTAAAGCGTCTTTGGTGTTTCCATGGTTTCTACAATATAAAACTGGAAATCGAGGGTAACGCGGGTATTGATAGACGAAGCACGGACACTGGTTAAAATTGCTTATTTCTCTGGATTTAAACATTCTTGGAAACATTTGGGATAATGTAAGTACACAAGTCAACCAAATATATAACATTGTTCTAGTGGTTTTTGGATATTTTAATCCAAAAATCTTACATATTGTGCCTTTAAGAAAACAGGATAAGAAAGAAGTAGTATGGTGTGCTTTTTCTTAGTGTCCGTTTCTATTGTGACTCGTCAATTTGTCACTCTGTTGAGAATGTCTTGTGTGTTAACCATGAACTTACTCCCAGGGCGCGTGAACCAGCGTACCTTGAGTAAGCAAGGTTTGGGTTAATCAACCAAGAGTTCGGTGTATGTTTGACGGTAAGATAACCTTGCTTTCTGGAATACCCTGCATTCCAAAAAGTGAAACCAGACGAGGTTTATACCTGACATTTTAAAATCTGAAAACATGTCTAAACAAATGCACTGAATTACAGATTCACACTGGGGATTTTACTATGATTATATCAGTGTTGTTATAGTTAACTAAAACTAGGCTATTAAAAATCTATTTTTTATTGCTAAATGAAAAAGCAGACATAAAATATACATATCAGATAAAAAAAAAATTACTAAAACTAAATCTGAAATTAAAACTAAATAAAGAAATTATTAGAAATGTAATGAAAACTGAAAATATAAAAACAAAAGCCAATTCAACATAATAAATATGGCAATATATATAAAAAAAAATACTAAAATAACACTGGGATATAAGTCTTTTCAAACAGGCCTAATGTGGTGACAGACATATGCATCATTTACAGTGGGAGGGACATAAGGACTATTTTGTCTCCACCGCTTTGTGGAACAGCTTGCAGGATGCATTTATCTAATACAGCAGAAGCATCTTATCCATTAAAACTGGATCCAGTATATTAACAGTGTTACAATGAATGGCAATCAGACACTGAATTTATTTTTAATGTTTAAGATGTGTTCATTGCAGCTGTTATCAGTGGCGGAAGGAATATGGAAACAGACACATGTTCTGATCTATCACTTTTCCAGAGCTGCGGCTACTTTCTATTGAAACTACAAAATGCAAACAAATATTTCACAGCTCTTGATATTCATCCACTTACTGACTGTCTGAGACATCTGCACTTTTGTTTTTTAAAATAAATGTTAAAATAAAAGATACATTTAAATTATAAAGGTCACTTTATTTGATCATTTGAATGGGCAGGGATGTATTACAGACAGAGCCAATGGGGCTTAGTGCTTTAAGGTCATGGTAGGGCAGTATAACCCATCAACATTTTTTATGCTAGAATATGTGTTCCCCACTGCCTATTCAAGAGACCCCTCCAATAGGGCCCTCAGACTATGAACACCAGAGCAAGTAGCAAGACCAATATCACAGACTATTATGTAAGATAATGGCATTATTTGTGGATAACCTAATTATATGCATAATTAATATGTAAACCTTACAACTTGTATAAAAGGAGGGTTATAGCAAGTAATTCTTTTAAAAGTAAATTTGATTTCCACAATGAAATGTATGCACAATTTAAAATGTCCATGTTAGTGTTACACCGGTTTTAACGACAGCACTCTTGACACTAGATCACACAGTTTAGGGATAGGTTTTAGATTCCTACTTCCTCTTGTAGCAGACAAACTGGGACTATTATGTTAAAGTTTGAGACACATAGCTCAATTGAGTTACAGACATTAAAAAAGGGTTACAACACTTCCTGGCCTCCCCTATTGTAAAAGGGGAGTTGTATGCACTGATAAGCTTACAAAAACAGAAAAGTGAAATACCACCCTGTTATACCACCCTTCCTTGACCTCATTTTCTTCTGTGTTTATGCACTAATAAAAAGGCTGCTGAACACAGATTTTGGCAGAAAGCACAGCAGATTTATGCAGAATTCAAATGGCCATTCACAAAGCAAATTTACAAATTTGTCTAATTTAATGCCATTTTCTGCTACCAATTACAGTGTAGTTTTTCTGCATTTAAATAGGAATATCTTGTCATGACTTCATTTAAGCAACTTGCAACAACATAACTGCATTTTCTTTAAAAAAGTGAATTATAAATCAGCTTTTACATTAGTATGTCCGCAGAATCATTCAGTGTTCTTAAGATTTCTTCAAAGATCTACCTTATTTGCAAACATGTAGCCTACTTTGTTATACTTTAACATCCTAATCATCCAACAGATGAAAACTTAACATCATGATATGTGATGCTCAAAATTTACAATTGAGCTATAATTCTATGCAATTCATGTACAAAACGTAATGTAAACCACAGACCTTATTTTACTCAGAACAAAAACTGCAATTCTAAAAACCCATAGGACATTCCAGAGGCTCAAAAATGCTCTATTGGGTGCTTTTTCCTTTAATTTTGTTTATATTTTCCAGTTTGTATTGGTATTAAGCGTGAGTCTATGGGGAGAACTCTAAGCCAATGAAATTCCATCTTGACATTCCCAGCCCCTCAAACGCACCACGTTCCCATAAGGAGGCGGAGTCACGGGCAATTCAGAACTACATCTTAAAACTGGTGAACAGTGTTTTTGGAAGTCGTGCTGTTAAGTCATGCATGATATTTGGCCACAGTGAAACAACTGCAAATAGGAGTGAGAAACAGCGCCTGAGGATCGCCATTCGACATCTATACAGTCTACGGTAGTATATAGGGGGTCCTATTAAAGCAAGATCATGCCGATTTATTCCTTTTATGCTGGTTTATTCCTGCTGTTGATTCAAACGTTATTTTTCAAATAGGTTAAATAAACGATTGACAATTGAATCTTCAAAAACGATTTAAATTCACAACTATTTTAACGGTTTTGGATCACAGTTATCATTAACCTATTTCTGAGTGTAAATGGCTGGCAGAAGTACAAACGGTCGTCATGGGTTGCGGGGCCACGCAGGGAGAACCGCAGCTCTAGCCCGGCTTCTTCATAAGGAATGCATCCAACTCCTGGAGTCATACGTAAGTCTCAAAATAGAGGTTATTTATACAGAACTAATCTGATTATTATATTTAACTGTTCAGCCTTTCCTAATTATGGCCTGGTGTGCGACTCACACTGAAGTCAGCGACATCATGACATTTAGCTAGTTACAAGAATGTCTGGAGGCAGCAAATGAACTGTGTTGTGACAGCGTTGTCTGTGAGGCTGTGTGCTACCCAGACTTGTCCGTGCGCGCAGTGGATGGAACGTGTTTCTGGATTAGGCTATAAAGCGCGATTGTTCCAGTAATAAATAAATGTTTTGATTACCTGCCAAATTTTTCCGTTCCACCACCTCCTCTGTTGTTTCCCGTGAATGTTCAAGCGTACTTTAGAGTTTCTACTTGTTTCTTGGAAAGGTAGCCTGAAACGTGGGAGCGGTTTGGAATGTAGTGGAGTCTTTTATCTTTTGAAATAGGTGAGCAACATGATTAACGTTACTGTTCAACCTAACGAGCTGCTCTGCTTAGAGGGTGCTACATTATTAATTAGTGACTTAATAATATGCCAACTACATGCTCCTATGAGCATTAGACTTTCAGGCTAAAGCTGAGGCTAAAATATTTGTAATGTGTTTTTCGTTAAAACGTTTAGTATACTAAAAAATGTACATCTTTATAAAAAGTCGGCAACTTTTTGGGAGTTTTAAACATGTTTAGGTGACCTTTGGAAATTGCGTGTTGTTGACTGTATAAGGAATATACACCGATCAGGCATAACATTTTGACAGGTTAAGTGAATAACACTGATTATCTCTTCATCACGTCACCTGTTAGTGGGTGGGATATATTAGGCAGCAAGTGAACATTTTGTCCTCAAAAGCCCTATTCGGACGGTAATTGTTTCTCGTGGGGTCATAAGGTATTTTCATCATTGACAGGGTCTAGTCAGTGATTTTATTGCCGTCCGAATCCACATCTCTGAGTTTTCAAGAATATATCACTTCAAAATTCACTGTTTATATCCTTTTTGACCACTGCAGAGCACCGTACGGTTGCGCTTCGCTGCAATTTGGATGCATTTTAAAGATCTAGACTTTTATTACTGAAATGCTGGCAAGTATTTTTACAGAAGCAATATATTTAATCACCGCTCAAAAAATAAAAAGAATAAAAGCACGTAAACATTTGAAATGGGCCGTTATTACGGCAGCAATTATATATGTCAAAATAACCAAGCAGCATTATGTTTACCTCATGTAAATAAGAGGCTGTATTAACTTATTTCCGCTCATTTCCATGTGGAATAAAATGACATCCTTTATTTTGAGATAAAATACAAGACAGAAAACCATTTTAACTATAATGTGCGTCTGTATATCTTCCTATTTTTAAACAGATTTAAATAAATAATAATTAGGATATTATTTTCCTATTATTAAATTAAATATGCATTTATTCTTATTATACCAAGCATATGACATTTTATTTACAGCATACAATCATGTTATTGACCACGAGCAGCGCGTTCCCAGGTGCGCAGGATCACAAAACTCGCTCCACCGTGAATAAATCACCATCCGAATGCACAAGTTTTAATACTCAGGTGGCATGCAAATTCATTTTTTACGGACTTCCACGTGAGAAACAATTACTGTCCGAATAGGGCTAAAATTGATGTGTTAGTAGCATGAAAAATGGGCAAGCGTAAGGATTTGAGCGAGTTTGACAAGGGCCAAATTGTGATGGCTAGAAGACTGGGTTCTCCAGAACTGCAGCTCTTGTGGGGTGTTCCCATCTGCAGTAGTCAGCATCTATCAAAAGTGGTCCAAGGAAGGAACAGTGGTGAACCGGCGACCGGGTCATGGGCGGCCAAGGCGCATTGATGCACGTGGGGAGCTACTGTAGCTCAAATTGCTCAAGAAGTTAATGCTGGTTCTGATAGAAAGGTGTCAGAATACACAGTGCATTGCAGTTTGTTGTGTATGGGGCTGCATAGCCACAGACCAGTCAGGGTGCCCATGCTGACCCCTGTCCACTGCCGAAAGCGACCAACAGTGGGCACTTGAGCATCAGAACTGGACCACGGAGCAATGGAAGAAGGTGGCATGATCTGATGAATCACGTTTTCTTTTATATCACGTGGATGGCCAGGTGCGTGTGCGTCGCTTACCTGGGGAACACATGGCACCAGGATGCACTATGGGAAGAAGGCAAGCTGGCGGAGGAAGTGTGATGCTTTGGGCAATGTTCTGCTGGGAAACCTTGGGTCCTGCCATCCATGTGGATGTTACTTTGACACGTACCACCTACCTAAGCATTGTTGCAGACCATGTACACCCTTTCATGGAGACAGTATTTCCTGGTGGCTGTGACCTCTTCCAGCAGGATAATGTGCCCTGCCACAAAGCAAAAATGGTTCAGGAACGGTTTGAGGAGCACAACAACGACGAGTTTGAGGTGTTGACTTGGCCTCCAAATTCCTCAGATCTCAATCCAATCGATCATCTGTGGGATGTGCTGAACAAACAAGCCCAATCCATGGAGGCCCCACCTCGCCAGGCCCTTAAAGGATCTGCTGCTAACATCTTGCTGCCAGATACCACAGCACACCTTCAGGGGTCTAGTGGAGTCCATGCCTCGACATGTCACGGCTGTTTTGGCAGCAAAACACAATATTAGGTCATAATGTTATGCCTGATCAGTGCAAGTTTACTTACCTCTATCTTTTATTATTATTATTATTATTATTTGCTGCTTTTTCTCACTGTCATGTGTTTACCACGTTTGTTTACAATTTCCTTCATCTGGTATTTTACCAACTCTTTGTCTTACCATTTAGAGAAACAGTGAATCACTGCCGTCCTCAACGGTTGCCGGAGATTATTTAGTATCCATTCCTCCGCTGGTTCCTCAGCTGTCAGATGCAGAAAAAATATCTATCCTGCACGCTGCGCTCAAGGAGTGTCTGCGACTTCTGGAAGATGTCATTGCCCGGGAGGATGCAGAATTTTCCGATGAAGACAGCGAGTATAGGAGAAAACGGAAAACTGTGAGGGATCGTCTGGGGCACCTGTTGGCAAGCACAGAGCAGCTACTAGTGGATGGCCAGAAATTTGAAGCTGAAGTTAAAGAGGTGCTGGAGTTAAAATGTATAGCACGCCATTTTAAATATAATGTTTTCTCATAAATGTAATGAAAACATCTAAACAATCTGTCTGTGCTTGTGTGAAAGGAGCTGGATGGTCAGGCGGCCGGTGGGAGTTTCGGTCTGAAGATGTGGATTGTGCGAGTGCTGCAGGACCTCGTGCACTGGACAGGCCAAACATCAGACACCCTCCGCTCTCTGCCAGCAGAGATGGAGAAAGCCCCAAAGACAATGTCCCGAAGGACAAGAAGAGGCGCCAGGAAAATGAGAAAGTGAGACTAGATATGTAACAATGAGAATGAAAGGGTGGAGCGCAATAGGACAGTATGATAAGAATGAGGAGAAGGAATTTCATTACAGCATGGAGAATGTAGAGGGTCAGAGGATCTGGATGCAGTCACTGGAATTCAGCGTTCCAGCATGTGGAAAGCAGGAGGGGGGATCTGAACAAGATATTATTTTATGAAAGTTATTTTAATATATTTCTTGGTCTTTCAAATAAGATATTGCACAGTAGCAAAAAAATGTAAATACCTTTAAAGATTAATCAAAACTCTTACATGTACCACATGGTTTGTTTTATGACCTTTTAAGATTGTTGACCTTTAGATTGAGTCATAACAGACACTGCAAACTGTTGTTGTTGTTGTTGTTGTTTTTTAAGTGACCATGATGATCAAAGTGTGAAACACACCAAAGTCGGCTAATATCTCCTTTTTTGTTTGTATATCAAACTTACTGTATGCATTTATTTGCATTTATAAGTGATAGTTCACACAAAAATGAAAATTCTGTCGTCATTTACTCACCCTCATGTCGTTCCAAACCTGTATGCATTACTTTCCTTTGTGGAACACAAAAGAAAATATTCTGTGAACAGATTTGGACGGACATGAGGGTGAGTAAATGATGACAGAATTTTCTTTTCTTTTTTTTTTTCGGGTGAACCATTCCAGGAAATTTCACTTTAAATGATAATCTACTGTTACAAATATCCAGAATAATCTACTGTACAAGCAGTGATGTATACCTTAAAAAGGCTACTTCACGTTTATCATACAAATTCTTCTTATTCCTGTTACATGTGCAGTGGGGAGTTATTTAGTGTACCATCTGTTGATGTTTGTTTGGATTAATTCCCCCATCCACACTCATGGAACACTCATACCCTCTGCTGGCTGCATAAAGTTCTGCTTTTTATTCCAGGTCAATTTGTCAGACGGGACTCTGGTCATCTAGTGACAGAGAGAAGTCTACA